>OX637297.1:10000000-11354000 GCA_951799445.1 Pseudisothecium myosuroides | reverse complement strand
AAATTGTGGTAAAATCCTAGATCTTGGGGGTCTCCTATTTTGAGAAATGTGAATAGCCTAGGGTCTCCGGTAGGTGCGAGAGAGTTGGGAAGGACTTTTGGTTGACTTCGTTTCGCCATCATATGGTCCCGGAATGCCGGTCAACGTGGCGGGGACCCCGCCACGTGGTTAATTCCCGAGGAATCTCGCCGGTTCGGGTACTTGTCGTTATCGGAATGTCGTGAAACTTCACGGAGCGCATTATTAACATAAAACAAGCTAGTCTAATTTTTAGTGAGATTTTATTGTAACCTGGGTAATTTCCATGAAATTCCCGTTGGAGGTTAGGAGGGTTGACCACCCGGAAAAAGGTTCTTCTGCAAGTCGGAAGATGCCGGGATTTTCCACGTGACCTCTCAGGGAGTCGCATGAAAGACGTGCGGGTGTGTTTCCGTACCTGGCACGATTGGTCAATGGAGATTTAAACTGGACATCTCCTTGAAGTAGTGACGGTGTGGGAATCTTCTGCAGGTGGAGGAATCTTGGCGAACCGATTTCGCCGTTGGACTCCTGGCATGGGATTCACCCTAGAACACCGTCCTTGGGCTGTAGATTCCTCCACGGCCCGGTCTTGCGTGAGTGGCTCCTGCATGCTAACAATCGGGATTTTGGGAATTCGTCGATCTAATGGGGAATTCTAAATCTAACTCTAGGACCCGACCTAGTGGCCTCACTGTGGATCCCTCGGACCGACCTAGCCATGAATCGCCACATTCATGGTGGGATTTAGCCCTTTTGGGGCTGTGTGACTCGAATCTTCCAAATCTAACCTTTTTGTTATTTCTACACTCTTTTTAGGCAAGGTTTGGGGGATTCTAAGTAAAAAACACAAATCTAGACCAAATACTATAATGGGTATGACACAACCCTATTTCGGTTCTACACTCTTTTTATGGATTTTTCTATACTTTTATCAACTTTAAATTGCAAATTTCCAAAAAAATAATTCTACGAGTCCCAAGTGACAAATTGGGAGCTCACACAGGGGAGGTTGGTGTGTGTGTTATTAGTTGCTGGAGGTTTGATGAGGCATTCCATGTGGTGATGTATGTATTGGAATTGGTTGTTTGTACTTTTGTAGTGTGGATAGGGGGTAAACTAGGTAAAGGAAGGGGGTGGGAGTATTCTTTCAAGGGGTCATCACATTTCAATGTTTCTATGAGTAATTTCTTGGGTAAGTATGGAAATTTGTTGAGCATAGTTTGTAAGGTTAGTGGTTCATTTGTTTGCTTAATAAAACTGTATATATTTTTGTAGATGGAATTGGATGGTTCAATTAATTTTTGGTGTATATTTTTAAATTGTGTATATGGGTGTGGTGTTGTAATGTGACTTTTTGGTGGGTTTTGTAGTAGCGCCATTTTTCTTGTAGTAGGGTTGTCCAGTCTGGGGTTGGTGTTTGTATTAGAAGTTGGTTACATGTCTCTAATTGAGGACTAATTGTGATAATAAATGCAAATAAAAGCCTTGGTGGTGGGTGATGTTGGTTTTGATAAATGCATCGTGATAGATGTGGATAATTTGTGGTTGTATTGTTGTGGTGAGGGTGTGTGATGTTTATTACAAGTGAAAATTTGTTTGCTAAGTGCTGATATTCTTGTTGTAGTTTTATTGTGCATGGTATAAAATACATTTTGCATCTATTTTTATGTGGGGGTGGGTTCATTGTAAGTATGTTAGGCATGGGTCCCGGATTAGTTTCTATATCTCTGTATAAGAGAATTATTAGATGCAATGGAATTTTTTTGTGTGTTGAGGTTAGATTGGTAGTTTTTGATTTTACTTGATTGTGATGATAAGTTTGTGTAGATTTATTAACATGGGTGCTAGCATTTAGAGTATGTTTATGTATATATAAGTGTGATTTATGGGCATTTAGTTGGTGTATTTGAAATTGTGTTAGAAAAGAAGAGTGAGAAATTGATGAAGAAATGAGACAAAGCAAAATATATATTTGATATTGTCAGTAAGTGGCAGTATAATGCAAATAAGGGATGTAAGGTATATGACTGGCACTTTTTTTTTGGGTGATGGCGTTGTATAACTTAACTAGTTTGGCGGTGAAGAGGATTTGGGGGCATTAATAGTTGGGCGAGCTAAGTTCTGAACAACTTCCATGCTTTGACGTAGATAGCCTTCCAGGTTTGTGAGAACACCTCTAAGCTCATAGTCTATCTTGTTTCCATAGCCTTGTGCCTCCGTTTGCAATTCCTCTTTCATCGGGCTCATCTCAAACTTGAATCCGATCCATAGTTCAAATTTTCTTTGGAGACTACCTCTCCTACTAGAGCTAATAGTTCTTCTTTGTTTAGTGATTATTTTGGAGTGGAGGATGATGCTGTGTTTTGCATTGCTTTGACTATATCGGCTAGAGCAGTATTGATGTCTAAAAAATCCCATTTCTGAAGTGATTCATCATTGGGTTTTCCAGACCCATTGAGAAAGTTGGGATGAGGCTGAAACTCCACCCATTTGTGATGTAGGGGTGCTGATTTCTTCATGTGTTGTTTATATACCGCTGCATTGAGACACTTGATGTTGGCTATGCCACTATGAACATTTCATTTGTAGCATGGGAAGAAGATGGACTTAATATTCTTGAAACCAATGTGATCATGTAATCCCTGGGACACTTTAGCAATAAAATTTGGTGAGGTTTATGTTTTTGACAATCAAAACTAGACTTATTCGTTAAATTGAGACAAATTGGGGTCTCATTTTAATTCCTTCTATATTTAGAGTTAATTTAGTGTTCATTAAATTGATACTCAAAAATGTCAAAATACTATTTTGTATATTTTGCTCATACTAAACCAACTAACCAAGGAGGAAGAACCCTCTTTGAACATTTAGATTTAGATTATAAACATAATAATATAATAGACCAACAAGTTTGAAAGTAGGACACTTCATTAAACTCATACTTGCTTGAATGTGTAGAAACAATAAATAATGTACACACTTCAGTTGTGTTATCAAACATTTCACATATAATGCTTTTGAAACAAAAAAAAACATTCAATTGGAGGAAAGCAAAAATACATTACATAGAATGCAATAAAAAATAAAATAATACATACTACCAATAGAATCCAAACACGGTTACATGGCGATAATATTCTCGACTTCAAACAGCACAACATAAAACTGAAAACATCTTAATACATCTAAATGCAAAAGCGCATTCTACTTGAGTACCAAGAATAATATTAAAATAACAAACTATCTAAACTCCACTTCCTCTTCTATCGAAGACGCATCGTTTTTAGATTTAGCCAAAATTGCCGCCACTGATGATTTGATAATGTCAAACTATGCTTTGGGAATTTTGACATCTGGAAGAGCTTGAGGTTGATCATCAGCACCTCTTTTCCCACGTGCCTTGAAAGCCATCATGATAATGCTCATCCTCGACCAGATCGGTAATATAGGTGTATCCTTGACCCACACATTTGCTGCTTTTATGTCCCATCCACCATACTTTTTAGGATTAGGACAATGTTTATCAGCTGGCTTCCAATATTGGATCTGTACTGAATTAAGATGCCCTAAATACGGACTCTGATTTGTTAGCGATCTAGTAAGCCAAAACGGCTTTGGGTCATTACAATGAGGGTGCACGATGACAAAATAACCGGCAAATACATCACGAGTGACACGAAACAAAGGACGGGGGCGATCACGCCTTTGTCCTACAAAGGGTGGATCTTGCGCAAACTCTTCTTGCACTACACCATCTTCTCCTATTGTATCTTCCCGCTCACCGGTGATTCTAGAAGCTGGCCAAAATTCATCTTCCAACACTTCACGTGCAACAAGAGGTGCAAATAGAGCAGTTCTCATACCTATCCAATACCTCCTTATAGATTCATTCTTCCTCCTAAACTCTCTAGATTGGTCGTTGTCCGCCATATTACTCCAGTGCGCAATAAAACCGTTTAAACCCTTCTTGACATCATCAAGCTTGCTCATATGATGCATAGATAGAGGTCGCGGAACACCGCTTGGCACCTTGGCCCGGCCGTCTTCAGTCTCAGACCACAAGCGAATTCCTTTGCCATCCTCTGGCAGCCAATTCATGTCAGTACAAAGATGCTTATACTCCATCAATGGCCATCCACTTGAATCCTTGTAGAACTTAAACTGTTGGGCTATAGAATGACCTTCCAGAAAGTCTCCACCTTTGCCCAAATAGCCTTCTACAAAGCCCTTGAAATCAAAAACTTCTTCAATGAAGTGAGGAATGATAGGATGGGTTTCACAGTCTATAAAGGATTTCATGAGCCTCGGAATAGTCTAGTAGTTATTCATCTTCAACATGGTGCTCCACCAACCAAATAAAGCATCAATGTCTTTGTGAGTGTGCCCAACAATGAGGAAGTTAATGTATATCTCCCGAAAAATGCCATTCGAAACAAGAAGAGAACAAAAAGCAAAAACCCATCAGTTCTTGTTGTCAGATGCTGCATTGTCGAGCTGCAGAGTCAATATAGGGGGCAGGGGTTCAGCAAGGATCGACTTTGGTGGAGGAGGAAGAAGGGAGTCCAAGCACATCTCTGAGCCTTCCAACACAGCCTTTGTTAATGCGGATCGGTCCTCCTTGATGGCAGGCAATTGACATGATGAATTCTTTGGCGGCCCTTCAAGATCACACAATAGCCTTGCAATGGATCCAATGGTGTGATTTGAGTATGTTGGAAAAGTCTCTAGGCCGTAATTCACGTACCAAACATCGCCATGACCATGGGCAATCATGCCCGTAATAGCGACTGGCATTTTGGTGAAAGAATCTGTCACCTTGGTCTTGTGAGAGAAATGTGGAGAAGCGGGCTTGGAGTGATCCATTTTATCATGGATAATGGTGAGCATCTTCTTAGGGTATTTCTCTGAAATATGGTGATTTGCATAGTAGAGCTCTCTGCGGGCCCTCTGTCTCGCAAGGTGAGTTTCCAAAATTCTCCTCCACTTGTCCTACAAGCTTGAAAGTGGTGTGCAGGCGTTCCTCAGTTGTCTATATTGATCGCACAGATTACACCTCAAAAAATTATCCCTAGGAGCCTTTGCAGCATACTCTGCAAAAGAAGCACACATGATATTACTTAAGCCACTAGAAGAAACAGGAGGCAAATTCAAAGCAGCATTGGTCTCATTGATTTTCGATAATTGGTCACTCCAACGAAAAGCTGACAGCAACACCATTGTGGGGACTTTCTCCTCGGTTATCAACGTTCTCATTTTGTGAGGCATTCGATCCGCTTTACTCACAACCAATGTCAGAAGTGTGGCAGCAGCTTGTATAGTATGTGTACGGGTTTTCTTAAACTCCAAATTCCCATGCGATTCCGCTTGCTTCCCAAATTTGGCCATGTGCTTATACCTATAGAAGATAGCTTTTGAAATCCCATGAATAGTCCACCAAGCGGCCGGACACACCTCCATCCTCTTCAAGGTTATCCAGTCCTTACCAGCACCGTCTGTATGCATCTTCCTATGCACTTCAAGAAGACACTTCTTATGGGCATAAAATCCATTGTTTGCATGTAGTTGAGAACGTATGGCTTGAATTTCCTGACAAAAAAAAGGCTGCAGGCAGTTATTCTCGCAGCATGATTTCGTAGATACTTCCAGGATTGCTTGCAAAGTAAGAAGAGATTCCTTCTTTGGAAGGAGGCCGACTTCAACCCGCCCTCGAGAGCTCTCATATGAATGCACACCAACACAAACTTGTCGGTTCAAGGTGCTTACAGCCGCATTGTATATCAATGTCTGCTTATGGTCATATAGATTGGCATTGTTCAAAAACACCTTCTTAATGTCCCAAGAGTGCATTGACCACATCCAAGCTGACGGGACCTTGGCCTCGCACAAAGACTCTGCAATCTGAACGGCAACTTGGTCGTCACCAAGCGGACGACCATCCATGTCAATGACGAGGTCCGCATTGACGCTTTGACAAACTCCATTTGCAACATCATCCTCCGCTTCGTTTCTGAGGGTGACTCCCCTTGTGTTCCAAGAGGAATGAGGAATTCCGTCACAAACAGCGACACCCGGAGGAAGAATTGGAACAGGATTTTCAAATTCTTCAGGCCCATGAATATCCATTCTGCAATAAGGTAGAAGACATCAATTAAATTTATTGTCGACTCAAGGTTAACATAATACGACTACTGCACCATCACATACCACAAGTAAGAAGCAATGACCAAATAAACTAAAAAAATGATTATCATCGCAATGATAATAATTAAAGGAACAACTATCACTCTCCTCATTTGAAGCCACAAGCTATATAAAGTGTCCTTTTGCAATCCCCACAACAAAAAAAAATCACGTCTCCAACTTAATGATACAAAGGATAAAACATTATACTATACTAAAAAACGATGAAACACCAAGTGCAGTTACTATCCTCTAATTGAGAATACACTTCTTCCTCGAGGTAATATAGTATAAATAGGACACGGTCACATGAGCTCAAGAACAAAACGTGAAGATCCGAACGTCGATGTATTATTTCTGGGATAGTATACTCGACTCGAGTATAAATGGTTCACTAACATTAGAAAGAAATGAAGAACCCTGATAGAAAATAGAATGTCACTCAAGTAGCTACAAAAGCAAGACTTCCGAACGTATAGTCAACTCGACTATAGGCAGGTCAACTATAGTCGACAATACTTTGGACTCCAGAAACGTCTCATGTATCGGTGTCATGAAAATATACTCTTATATTGTCTTAAGTATCGTAAACTACACTATCAAATTCTTTCCTTTAAACTCGAAGGCCGTTATCTTTCAGTACCAATATACTTCGAAATAAGTTTGTAGTCCCACCTCAAAGAACGTAGTCTCTAGTATAGTCGACTCGAGGATAGGCCGTAATCCTAAATGTTTATGGATTCATGATTTTGTAAAATACATTTTTCATTTGGAATGTAGTAGGCCTAGTTTGTGTAGAAATACACTAATGAAGTTATAGTCGACTTGAGAGTAACTTGTATGTCGAGAAAAAAATTAGACCCCATATAGTTGTTATTGAAACAAGAATACATACTGTGATAAAAGTAATAGAAGGGAGTTATCGTTGACCCGAGGATAAGTAATCAGTTCCTTATAGCAATGTATATCCAAAATATACGGCGGAAAAGTCGAACCCAATAGCAAAGCAGCATCAAATATACTCAAAAACGAACGCTTGCACAAGAAATTGCTAAAAATCGTAACATCTACAATTCACTGAATCCTATCGCAACCTTGAGAGTAAAGAACATGACAAGCGCACACATCGGATATACACAAGCAACGGGAGAACTAAGCTACCGTGCAAACTGGCCCAAGAACAAGATTTCTTACTCAAAAATGATATCAATGAACATGAAAAGGTCGTAACAAACTTCACAATCTGCATGAAATTGGGAGAACTACACAGTCACTCCCTCATATCAAGATAGCAATGTGGTGTGTTGGAGCGATGCAAAAGTAGTAGAGCGAATGGACCAACTAAGGACGCCTTCTTGCGCTACAAGGAAAACCTAGCGATGTCAAGGTCACCGGGAGAAAAGAGAAATCATGAGGGAAGAAGGCGCGGGTAAAGAAGGCGCAAGTAGGAAGGAAGGAGCGGGAAAGAAGGAAAGAGCGGGAAGGAAAGAAGGCGTGAAAATCCAAAATTTCAAAACTCTTCGAAGTCAACAGATGCCCGATTTTGTGGTGCGGAAAGCGTGGCAGTGTGATTTCATGCACTCCAATTTTGGGGACCCTCTAGCTACGCTCAAGGTCCAAAAATGTTGTATGCTTAAAAAAATAAAAAAAGTCTCCCGTCGTGGCAATTCCATACTATTGTTGGAATAGTTTTTGATTCATTTCCACGTGTTGCACTTACAAAATCACGAAGCGCCAGTGCAGGCCCTATTTTTTCACTTTTGGGCAACATTTTCTACTTGCTTTTTGCAGTTGTCTTGTTGTCAAATTAGAAAACCTCTTTGCAGTTGCGATTTTGTACGTGGCGGTTATAGGGTTTTTAGGGTTTAGGATTTAGGGTCCAGGGTCCACAATTAAGATTTTTAAGCAATAGGATTTAGGATTTAGAGTTTTTAGGGTTTACAGTTTGCGGGGCAAAACCCATTTGTTTGTGTCCTAAATCCTAAACCCTAACCTAAACCCTAAAACCCTTTAACCGTGAACTATAAAACCCTAATCCCTAAAAACCTAAACCTTAAATCCTACAAACCTAACTGCAAACGCCATACCCCTAGGAATGTTCTTGTAACCCTAAACCCTAAACCCTTAAATTTAAAATGCGTTCGCTGTATTTAATAGCACTCTATGAAAATAAATCTTACTTAGTTGTTGTATTTCATTTTCATAAAAAGAAGAACCCACAACTTGGAAATATTTTTATGGCATCACATCCATGATAACATTCATAAATGCAAGTGTATTGCTATTTATTTTTGCCTATCAAAATTAATAAAATATAGTCGTTGTATTTAATAGCACTCCATGAAAATAAATCATAGGCGTTGCATTCAATTTCTATAAATAAATGAACCCACAACTTTTAAATATTTTTATGGCATCACATCCATGAAAACATTCATGAATGCAAGGGTTGGCTATTTAATATTGTCCATCAAAATAAGTCCACATGGGTGTGAAATAAAATGTAGAAGTTGACAATACTCTAGGATTACTTCCAAATCCATGGCTGGATTCAATTCATCTCTAATTTTTAAAACTTTACCACGTAACCCTTAAAACCTGCATTTTGAAGAATCGTAGATTCATCAGTCCTAAAAAAAATACATTCAAGTGCATGTAAGAAAAACAATGTAGAGATTTACGACATTTAAATTACATGCACTTCTACAATATTTTTTCTTCTCACTACTCGCCATTAAATATCATGACATTTGGATTTAAGTTCCACAAAGTACAGTGAAATCAATGGTTTATTAATTTCCTTCCCTCTTTCAAATATAGGTAGCATGAACTTCATACCCACAATCATGGAGAATCCATATAGGGATTATTTTGAACTTGAAATTTTCTTTTACAACTCCAAACCCAATTAAATTTCATGACAATCATTTGGATTCAAGTTTGACTAAATACAGCAAATGGCTTATTTTTCATTTATTTTTCTCTTTCAAAAATGAGGGCAAGATTTTAATCTCCACATTAATACTCTAAGTAGACTTTATTTACAACTTGCACATTTTTTTAATGCTCTAGTCCCCATTAAATTTCTTGACATTTGGATTCAAGTTCCACTAAGTACAACAAAATAATGGTCTGTTTTTATTTTTTTATTTCTTTCAAAAATAAGGGCAAGAATTTAATTTCCACATGAATACTTTGAGTAGAATTACTTACAACTTGCACAATTTTTAAAAGATTCCAATCCCCATTAAATTTCATGACATTTGGATTCAAATTCCACTAAGTACAGCAAATGGCTTATTTTATATTTATTTTTCACATTCAAAAATGAAGACAAGATTTTAATCTCCACATGAATACTCTAAGTAGATTATTTACAACTTGCACATTTTTTTAATGCTCCAGTCCCCTTTAAATTTCATGAAATTTGGATTCAAGTTCCACTAAGTACAGTTCATGACTTTCTGTCAAATTTTTTTTCTCTTTCAAAAATGAGGGTCATAATTTAATCTTTACATGGATACTCCAAGTGGAGATATTTACAACTTCCATATTTTTAAAAATACTCAAAACTATCAAAAAGAAGGCCAAAAAAAATCTTCAAGTTCTAAATACTCCAAGGATTAATAATTCATGAGTGCACTCAATTTAGTGCCCCATCTTCTAACATATACTACGAGAAAGAAAAATAAAATATTTGGCCGTGCACTGTAGTTTAAAGAACTAAAATCTCAAATGTCATGAAATTGGTATCCAAAAGATGGCCATAAAAAATCTTCAAGTTCTAAATACTCCAAGGATTAATAAATGAATCCCCATGAAATTTTATGACATTTGGATTCAAGTTCCAGTAAGTACAACAAAATAATGGTTTGTTTTTATTTGATTTTTCTTTGAAATAGCAAGGGCATTCCAAGAATTTAATCTCCACTTGAATACTTCAAGTAGAGATTATTTACAACTTGCACATATTTTAAAATACTCCAATCCCCATTAAATTTCATGACATTTGTATTCAAGTTCCACAAAGTACAGTTAATGACTTTCTATTTAATTTTTTTTTTTTCAAAAATATGGTCTTTAATTAGCCTCCACATGGATTTTGTAAGTGGAGATTCATTACAACTTGCACATTTTTTTTAATCCTCCACTCGCCATTAAATTTCATGACATTTGGATTCAAGTTCCACTTAGTACAACAAATTTATGTCTTATTTTATATTTGTTTTTCTCTTTCAAAAATGAGGGGAAGAATTTAATCTCCACATGAATACTTAAAGGGGAGATTATTTACAACTTGCACATTTTTTTTACTGCTCCAATCTCCATTAAATTTCTTGATATTTGGATTCAAGTTCCACTAAGTACAGCAAATGGCTTATTTTACATTTTTCATCTCTCTTTGAAATGGAAGACAGTCGCAAGAATTTTGTACGCACATGAAGAATCCATCTACGAATTATTTTGAACTTCAAAATTTTTTTTCCACTTCCAATCCGCATTAAATTTCTAATCATGACATTTAGAATTAAGTTCCACTCAGTAAGTACAACAAATGTTTTTTTGTTTTTTTTCTAATTTCAATAATAAAGGCAAGAACTTAATTTCCACATGGATTTTCAAAGCGGTTTAAGTTTCAACTTGCACCTTTTTTTCCCTCCTCCATCCTCCATTAAATTGCATAACATTTGGATTCAAGTTTGAATAAGTAAAACAAATCATGGCTTATTTGTCATTTTTTCTCTATTTCAAAAATGAAGACACTTAATTTCAATTTGCACGTAATGAATAATTAAATTTTTTTTTCTTCTTCCAAAAATAAGGGGAAGAATTTAATCAGCACGTAAATTCTTTTAGTAGGGATTTTTTACAACTTGCACATTTTTTTCCTCCTCCACTCCCCATTAAATTTTGTGACATTTGAATTTAAGTTCCACTAAGTTTAACAAATGGCTTCTTTTTTATTTGTTTTGATTCTTTCAAAAATGAGGGCAAGAACTTAATCCCCACATGGATTCTCAAAGTGAGGATAATTTTTAACTTGCACCTTTTTTAGGGAAGGATTTCTACAGAAAATGGAGATTAGAAGAGGAAAAAAACGTGCAAGTTGAAATGAATCCCCACTTGGAAAATTCATGTGGAGATTAAATTGTTGCCCTTATTTTTGAAAGAGGAAAAAAATAAAAACAAACCATTAATTTGTTGTACTTAGTGGAACTTGAACCCAAATGTCATGAAATTTAATGGGGATTGGAGGAGGAAAAAAAAGTTGCAAGTTCAAATTAATCCTCACTTGGAGCATCTATGTAGAAATGAAGTTCTTGCTCTTATTATTGAGATAGAGAAAACAATTAAAAAGAAGCCATTTGCTGCACTTACAAAGTGGAACTTAAATCCAATGAAATGTCATGAAATTTAATGAGGATTGGAGTTGTAAAAAAAATTCAAGTTCAAAATAATCCCTATATGGATTCTTCATGTGCCTTACATTTGAAAGACGAAAGGAATTTTAAAAAAAAACATTCGCCGTACTTTGTGGAATTTAAATCCAAATGTCATGATATTGAATGGCGACTAGAGCGAGGAGGGAAAATATTGTAGAAGTGCATGTAATTTAAATGTCCTAAACCTCTAAATTGTTTTTCTTACATGCACTTGTATTTATTTTAGGACTCATGAATCTACGATTCTTCAAAATGCAGGTTTTAAGGATTATGTGGAAAATTTTAAAAAATGAGTGATGAATTGAATGCAGCCATCGATTTGGAAATAATCCTAGAATATTTTCAACTTATACATTTCATTTATCACACCCATGTGGACTTATTTTGATGGGCAAAATTAAATAGCTGTTAATTTTAACAGATTTTTGTTGAAATCAACAGAAAAGTGACTGGGACAACGCGTCCAAATCAACTGAATTCTGTCAAAATTCCTACGTTTTCTACTAGTGTAATTTGGACAAAATGAGAGGTTTGGCATGCAATTTTGGACCAATGGAGGGTTTGGATGGCATTTGTAGGACAAGAGATAGGTTTGGCAACGAGGCTTGGGCAAAGAGAGAGGTTTGGTAGGCTTGCCCAATTAGGTTCGGGTAGGCTTGGGCAGACATGGTTCAATAGGTTGGATAAAGTAGGTTCGGCATGGTCGGGAAGCAAGTTCGGAGGCTCATAGGGTTGGTGGGTAGGCAGGTTTGGAACTTCGCAGTAGTAGGTTGGGTAAGGTAGGTTCGGCATGGTCAGGGAGCAAGTTTGGAGGCGCATAGGGTTGGTGGCTAGATAGGTTTGGAAAGGCTCATAGGGTTGGCGGGCAGGCAGGTTCGGAGGCTCACAGGTTCAAATGGTCGTCGTCTTCCTGAGAAGGCGGCGCAAGGTTTTTGTTTGTTTTCTTAGATTGTTCGTCCGCAAGTACAGAATTCCAGTTTTGTACGAGGTTTTGCGTGGGTTTTGAGAGAGTTCTACACGAGAGGACTGAATATCGGCTATTAGCAAGTTTGAGCGCAAGTTTTGGAGGTTTCAATTGAGTTTTTTGCGTGAGTTATAGCACGGGTTTGGCTTGATTTTTTGCGCAAGTTTGGTGCGCAAGAGGAAAGTTTCTGTGATTCTTTGGCGGGGCATCGAGAGCTGACGGAGTTTCTGCTGGTTTGTTTCCTTTGTTTTGGCAGCCGATTCGAGTCGGTGATGGAGAGTTTGTTTACGGACGAGCGCAACAGATGTTGAGATTGATCAACAACTCGTTTGTATGAAGCTGAAGTTATTGTGGACAGGAAGGCGTAGCAGGAGAGCGCAAGCTTCTGTGCAACAAGAGAGCTCCAGTTTGAACCCAAGGTTTGAGGTTTAGGTATGAGCGCAGGTTTGAGCGCGAGGTTTTAGAAGTGGTGCATTATTTTCCAACATCTACCCTTGTTTCTTACTTCTCTGGCACAAAAGACTGTGAGTGGAAGGAGTCGCGCTCCCTGATTATTGCAATTTTCAAAAAACGGCTCCATGCGGCAATGCAATCTCGTCACGGCATTTGCGAAGGTAATTTGAAGGAACTCAGTGTCCAAGCGTACTTTGCATACATATTGTCCCTCTTGGCAATGTGGGTTTACTGGATTTAGTCTAGAAATGGTTACATTGCAAACTTCTTGATGCTCTAGCCCACAACAAACCAGCAGTACTTTTGAACCGAATGTGTGTGTGTTTTCGAATTGTCATGCTTTGTATAGTGCACTATAATTGTCAAGTTGAGCTTCACGATTTTAGTTTCTTTTGTGTACCTTGAACTTCGTCATTCTTCGACATTCTGTCTCAGCAAGAAAGCTCTGAGAAGCTGCTTTTTTGACACGGCTACTTTGATTTGGCAAGGAGAGCGTCCAAAGTTGGCAAGAAGGAGGCAGCAGGTTCGTATTTCTCAGTTTATTACTAGTTTCTTATATGCAGGTTGCCTCCATCAATGTCTAGGGTTCCTAGATTGTTGTTTTTCTGCATATTTCTTGGAATTATAGGAAATTCCGTCCTTATCTATGAATTGTGTGTTGCTGCACTTGTTTGAAATTCTAACATTACCAATGTAATTTCAGAATCCAAGGCATCATTTAGCATTTGTCTCACGAATTCGCGTATAAGTGCATCATTCAGTTGCCAGCTCTCATGCAAGTGTCATCTGCATTGTCTCTTCCAAAATCACACTTGCACTTGTCTTTGCAATTGCCGTTTCAGGATAGGAATACTGAATGTTGCTCTAGAAAGGTAGATTAGGATTTAGTTCTGGAAGTAACAATTTCGCTCTGTTTGCACTACTATTTTATAAATCGGGCATGTTCTAATTCCAACGCAAATTAGGGTTTAGGACCCTAAATTAGGGTTTAGTAAGCCCCGGTTCATAGTTCTACAGGCCGCATATGAATGAAGGTTATCTTCGAGCCGAGGATAACTACCATGCAGCACAAAATGAATTCCTAGTTATCCTCGACCCAAGGATAACCACCATTAAGCTAAGATTATTCAACTAGTAAAAGTAGGCTATCAAATAATTGCTCGACAAAATTAAATTAAATCCGAAATACCTCAAATAACCCGTATATAGAGAGCCAAATTTCTAATAAAACGCAAAGAAAATCTGAACACAGGTTACCCTCAAGCCATAGATAACTAACAAGTAACAAAAATCTAAATCCTAGTTATAACATCATATTCATTAAAATGAGTGTTTTCCAAGGAAATGGGAGTTTAGAAGAGCACTATAAACCACATGTTGAAGACAATTTGAGATAAAGAAATACAAAATTGGCAATCAAACAACACGCAAAGTAGATACAACATTGTAAAATCATAGAATCACATGTAGTAATTCCAAAATGCTTAGCACTTCATAGAAAGTAATCATCAATTATACATATATTGCATGTATACACAGTAAACATGGAATAATCCATGTATTAAATCTATACTTCTATCATCAAATATACATGTATTATATCTTTACAATTTGCGGCTAGTACTAACATCATCTACTCAAAATATGAATCTTGGTGTAATATGAAGATTCAAAATCCGTATGACTCCCAACAACCAAGTATTTACGCTATCCTATCCTATGCACAACAATTACGAGTGGGTCTTAGGCTTCAACTTTTCCCTTGCCGCTAGCATCTTTGGTCCTCGACTGTATCCCGTATTCCTTGAACATGTTTGCCTCAGGATCTCTTGCCTTTGTTCTTTCAAAGACTTTTCTTCCCAGGCGTCCCACGGACAACGACCTGAATGAATTGGAATTGGATTTCTATTGTGGGACTTGCATTGGTGTCTCCCAACCCCTAACAAAGTGCGATGAGGTAGAATACGTCGGAGGCTGTCAGATGACGTAGGCCGCTCTTGAGAAGTGCAATTTGAAGGTGCAGATTGTTGCGACCCATTAGTGCAGATGGCATTGGATATGGCCAATGTGTCCATGGCCTACAAATGCAAATGAAATCAGATTATGAAAAAACATCACTAAACATTATTGAGGCAATCATAGAAAACATATTTGATTTGTACATCGTAGGATCAAATCTCTATACCTTAGATACAGGCACGTTTCACATTTGCTCATCATAAAGCTTTCTTTGCGTTGCCAAATTCATCGCAGGGGAATCCTGAGGTGAAGTTACCACATGACGGCCTTTAAGTGGAGAAGGGGAGCTCAGAAGGTAGGGACGCTTTCTTCCATGTGGAGGACTATCTACAACCCCATCATCCATAGGCATCATAGAGAAATCCATCGTCAATTGTGCGGTTGCGGCCGAATACATGATGTATCCCAATCCGCCTTGGGATATGTCAAACTGTCCATAGTCAGAGAAGGAATTAGCAGAAGCAGCACACTTGTTGCCACAGTCTAAAATACGGACTAAAGCATCACGGAAGGAAGCCTAGGAACAAACATAAAAACCGTTGTCAAAACAACGCTTCATGAAGTACACAATGACATGAAGGCAAAGGACTAGCATCACGCAAGGAAGTCGAGCACTTGTATATTTCGGTAGCTTGCAAAAGATGAACAAAACATGTGTAAATTACAAACATAACCTAAGTCAATCCAATACCTACGACTCGTAAAACCTTGGAACCAATCCTGATTCCCTAACATGATAGTACAAGAAACTGAAGTCCTCTACTTTTACCTCCCTATATTGGCCTCCTTGATTCCTCAAAGAACACGGTGTAATTAGTATTTCCGACATTGGACTTGACAAAAATCCAATTTGATCCTCTTCGTAAAAAAGGTGCAAATGCCCGAAAATATTGTCTCTTCGGAAGGGGTACAATTCTGTTGGCCTCGCCACATGCAACCGTTGAATATAAGGCAGAAGATGGTCAATAAGAATCCCATCCAATGCTCCGTAGCCCTCGTACGACCACAACTCAAAATAATCACATTCTTAGGGTGATTTGTTACGTGTTTCGCAGGGTTGTCATTGACTATAATTATATTTTCAGTCGTATATATGGAATCACTCATCTCAAAAAGTCTTTCCAGCGGTTTAAGGAACAAATCCTTATTTGTTCCCTTCACCTTATAGGTTACTGCCTTTGCATTTTTGGATTTGCATTTGAGGATGTCGCATTGCTCTTGTCCAAAGATATGCAAGGGGGGGTCTAAGTCTTTGAACAAGTATCCACAAACTTCCACGACCGTGGACCTCTTCATGGAACTCCAGACGGAGAGATTTGCAATCTTCGATAACTCCCGGAGAATAGTTAGACAATGGGGTCGAATTATGACTTTCTTGACACCCATGATGAACGTTTCTAAGCCAGGATAAATTTCCTCGGGTTCAACGTACCTGCTCTCCCTCATATTGTACCTCTTATCCTTACAGACGCAAAGTACTTCATTCAAATCTAGGACAACATTGAGCCATTTTGATGTCGCCCTGGACATAAATGGAGGGAGGACTTGGCCCTCCGCCTCACCACTCGTGACGCATGCTTCATTGCTAGCCTGCTCATGAATTACAGCAAAATGTGTAGACAATTAAACGACTGCACTGTCCACAACATTTTGAGTACTAAAAACAAAGTGCCCAAATAATGAAAGATAACCTTATAAGAAATCAGAAACCAAAATATATAATGGTAGCTTTGCAATCACAATCCAAAAAATTTGGCATTGGATCCACAGAATCATACATTCAAAGGCAAACCTGAAACTCACCTCACTTGTCATCTCTTTCTCTAATGAAGACACAGTTCCAACAGCCATGGTTTCGGATGGAGGAATATGCATCTCCAGAAGCGCATCGTCAAGAATGCCATTGTTGACCTCCAACTTGCTGGGATGAATATCATCTCCCTCAGAGTCTCTCAATGTAGGAGATGGCAAAAATGTCGTATCTATATCTACTAAGGTATCATTGTACGATGGCATTGACACCGCACACACATCCTTAGAGCCTGCGACTGTTACGAATGAGCACAAAACATGTTTTGTAAGAAAAAAATATATTACATAGTCCCACAAAGAGGAAAAGCTTTACAATCTGAACAAGAAACTCCATCTCTACACCTCACTGCCACTAACTGCCACTAACTGCCAACACAAAATGAAAACAGCGGAAGGAGTTCCAACTTGAGTCGAGTTGAAATAGAGGCTGAGTGAATCATTGGGAACAACCTGGAGGATTACCAGTCACAGGGTCCTGTGACTGCTCGGCCTCTAACCCTTCCGTTGTCTGCTCGATATTCACTACAACAACGCCAACGTCGAGGGGTAATGGCGCGGAGTCCAAGATGTTGGCGGGGGAGGCTGGAGAGGGCTGTGACGACACCAGCTTTGAAACGCAGGTGTTAGCAGAGGGAATCGCCGACCTCGCTAGTTGCTGCCTCGCGCTGTCCGTTGACCCCTGCCCGATCATGAGCTGTGGTGATGTCGCATTAGGATCTAGCGTTTGCATGGGCTTTGCATTTATGATTGCCTGAGCGATTGCCGGGATGGACTGTGTGATCATGGACGCCATGAGAGTTGGCAGTCTCTCTATCATATTATTCATCATGTCCTAGGTTTCCACCCGCGACCTCTTGTTCTCTTCTCGGTTCTCCTCCCGTGCTCTCTCATTCTCTTCCTTCTAGGCCGTCAGTAAGTCGATCATCCACTGCTTCTCAGGGACGACCAACTGCCTCTTCCACTTTTGAGAAGGCCGTTTAGTAGAACTTGGAGTTTGGTGGGGTCGGGCTGAGACTGATGTGGCATTCTGCTGAGCCAAGATACCCGACGACCCCCTCATCTCGCTCGATTTGGGAGCTGCATTTGATGTACCCGTGCCTTCACCCATCAGTTCCTTGACAATTTCAGCCGCCGGATCACACCACTCCCCCAAGTCAATAGGTTCGGCCCCGAGGGCTTCGTCCCCCTCTTCCTCCTCCTCCTCAAGGTTGACAGCAGTCTCCCTCTCAGACCCGTCGTGTTCGGCTTCTTCCTCAGCCATCATCTTCCGCTTCCCCTTGCCTGAACTGGAGGAACCTTTGGATAATTTCTTTGCGTGCCTACCTTCGTCCACAAAGTAACTGACATCCACAAAGTCATCCTTGTCCAAGAACTCAGACTTCCTTGTCAAACTCTTGAACATGTCGCACTTCTTTGAGTTTCCGACAACGTAGTGATCCAAGGACAACATCTGTACAAACAACCAGGAAGACTTAGCAGGTATACGAAGCACAATTCAACTCGATTCAAGATGAAATCCTTCTAAGAGAATATCAAAATGAAAGACACATTTCAGTGTGCGGCGCATGTCAATTTAACTCAACTTGAGTTAAATAGACAAATGAAAATCTCTCAAATAACAAGAATTCAGTTCAACTCGACCCGAGTTAAATCAACAATTATAATCCCACCAATATCAGGGATGCAATTCATCTCGGACCGAGTTAAATCGACAAATGAAAACCCCATCGTCGTCAAGGTCGCAATTCAACTCGGCCCAAGTTGAATTACCAAATGGAAGAAGAGAACATACCCATGCCGCACAGATGATTTTGCCTCCTGCAAAAATTGACAGGACAGTATTCCTCGGTGACGCAAACAGACCTAACACCTACAAATAAAATTCCATGCGCAATTCGGTGTTGTACATCCGCCAGTCAATGTCCATACTGGACTTTGACTTGTGATACCTCCCAAGGAGGTTGGTATCAAACTTTTTTGGTATTTTCTTGACCTTGGCATTCTTCTTGATCAAGAAGAGCAACTGAACCGACTCCTTTGCCTTTGCGCTTCTGCCACTAACATCTCCTAAAGGCTCAAATGGTGAAGGGACGTACTCTGCGTAGTGCAGGGCGTACGTCTCACCAAACTTTGACGTCCGGATTTCCTGAAGCAAATCAACCTCCACGTCCTTCTCTCCACAAATCCAAAGCCAGACCTCAGGGTCGGTCGGTTTAGGTTCCTCATCAACCCCCAGAGTATCCAAGAATGCTGCATACCAAGGCTCCCCAATCCTTTGATGTTTCCTTGAATGTCACTCCGGGAATGTTGCGGAAGTCCATAACCGCAAGCTTGATGTTTGAGCTTGTAAATTCAATCCAAATGTCCTTATCCCAGTTGCCAAGTACATCGTCTTCCATATCGTATGGCCTAAAGAATGCTTTAGATGCCGGCTTTGTGAACTTCCCTTCGCTGCTCAGGAAAATTTTGAAGAACTCCGCCGCATACAGAGAGAGCTCACCGATGCTCTTGTTCTTGTTGAATGGCAACTTTGCCAAGGAAAAGAACTCCTCCGATGGCCCGACCAGAAGGGTATTCTTTGTCGCTTTTGTGATGTTGTACCTCTTCTTGAAGTCTTTTCACTTCTTTCTTTTGAATTTGCCCTCATTAGGGGTTGTCACACCTTCTCCGAGAAACACAAATCTATGAAGTCAGAGAAATACGCAAGAGAAAAGAGGATCCAATGGCGAGCCGTTCCATGTGAAGGAGGTGTGACGCCCCTTTTTCTTGTTTGAAGCAATTCCCAGAGAACGTGTTATCTGCAAAGCTGGATGGGAGCTCCGCAAGTCACGCACAACCAATGAAACTGAAAATTCCTTGAGAAATTTTTTCTTCAAGGACATTTCTTCACCTTCGGAGGAGGAGAACGGCACTTGCAAAACCTCTGAGGTTGAGCGCTCCGCAAGCCACGGAAACCTGCGCAGATAGCACCACGCGTCCAATCTCCGAGAACTGTCGCAAGGTCGGAGGAGGTGTGACTACCCCTAGTTGTTGTACAACTTCAAATTCTTCTTGAGGGCGTGGATTGCTTTGCGGAAAATTTGCTTCCGCTTACACCTCTCCAACCAATCCTTAGCTGAGTAACAATCGGGGAGGATGGACTTCACACTCTTCATGGTCACCTTGGGGTGAGTCAACTCTCTATTTGATGTTCTCCCCAAAAGATGCAAGGCCAACCTCTTAAAATTGTTTTCAGAGAGATTCCCCAAAGACTTGAAGAACTCTTGTATCAGGATGCCGTCCCTCTCTTGATCCCATTTGTCTGTTTGATTGAACTTTAGAAGTGTGTTTGGATCAGTGAGCTCTCCTTCGACATGGGCGGATATAACCTCAGCCCAAAGGTCATAGATTTCTTTTGGAGCAGTGATAACCTTTAGCTCATTGTGGATGTCCACGTCTTTCTTTGCGTCTGCTGATCTCTGAGACTTTTTGACGTCAATCATTGAAAATCACAACCTAATGGCGTCTACAAAGTCCTACAAGCAAGCAAGGCAATATGCAATTTAGTTTTGAAAGTAGTTTAACTCGGGGTGAAAGCACACTAAGGTTGTCCAAAATCGTAGTCACAACAGAATTTCTGCACAAGATGAAAGTTTACAGTCAATTTTACTATAGTTATGGTCATTTTTTTGAAGAAAAAAAAATAAGGCGAAGTCCTACATCTCGAGTACATTGAAAATTGTATAACAAAAAGTGACTTTCTACTATTAATTCAATATAGGGAGTACAAACATAAAATGTTTGTACTGTCACAGATTCAGCTTTAGCATTGTTGTACTTATTGTATCAAGTTTAGGGGTTCATTCTTGCAATGCAAAGAGCTACATTCAATGTTCTAATGTTTAGATACAATGTTTTGGCATTTCATTAGGATTTGGGAAAGAGAATAAGAAAATATCCTTACAAATGTGTGATTTTGGTACGAGGCCCAAATTTTGACTTTAAAATGTGTTTTTTTCATTTAAAATTTCAGAATCTATGAGAAGACCTTTTCATTGATGTGGGCCAACATTTCATTTTAATATAAATGACGTTTTGGTTCCAGTTTTCTCTATCGGAGATTTTTTAGCCTGAACCCCGTGACAGCCTCTAGGGTTTGCCCATCATACATGGAACGTACTGTGTATACTTGTTGTACATCATATACCAATAGCCGTCCACCATGTATCATCTAAATCGGGATTCACCTGCAACTTCCAAGTTTTACGCTGTGCTTTTGTAGCGACATTCTCTCCCAGGTACACATTCGAAAAAATGGAGCGGTATCCTAATCTTATCTAATCTTGTCTAGTTGTATCTAGTTGTTTTGAATTTGCAGTGAACGGAAGTTGAAGAAATTGACCTCAAAGTTTGTAGATCCGTGGGAAAGTAGCAAGAAGGGAAGCTGAATACACCAAGGTCAATTTCCACAAAGGTTGATTTCTGCCTAGTTTGTTTGAAAACGCATCTCTTGTTTACGGTACAAATCTGTTTTTAGATTAGAACGCTTGTCTTGTTTATGATATGAATCAGTCTCTAGATTAGAACGATCGCCTTGTTTACAATATGAATCAGTCTCGAGATTAGAACGACTGCCTTGTTTACGATATGAATCGGTCTTGATATTAGAACGCTCGTCTTGTTTACGATATGAATCAACTTCAAGATTAGAACGACTGCCTTGTTTACGATATGAATCGATCTCGATATTAGATTTATGCTGAGGCCAATTGAGAATGCAAGGCTCACCTACAGTGTTCATTTGCCGATTACATTTTTTTCGCGGTTGATTTACAACACGTCTCCTTCACGGCGTTTAGTGGCTACAATTACTATACAATATGTACAATGTTTTAGTACAGCGTGTACATTGTTAGATTCAGCACACCTTGATTACAGAGTGCAGGCATTGTTTACGGAGTTCATTGGGTACAATCAAAGTACAATATGTACAATGTTTTAATATAGCCGTTACATTGCTACTTGTTATATACAACATACCTCCTTCACGGAGTTCATTAGGTACAATCACTGTGCAATATGTACAATGTTTCAGTACAACATTTCCGTGGTTAGGTACGCAATGGTTTTCATATAGTTTTGAGATTCTACATTGTCCTAACCAAGGTACATGGTTTTCCTTGAAACGAGACGAGAGAGTTCACTAGTACAGTCATTGTACAATACATACATTGTTTAAGTACATTTTGTACTTTTAAGATACACTTTTTACAAGTTTGCGGACATATTTGCTTACAACGATTTTTTTTTACTTTTTTTTGGTAGTCGTTGAAGACGATGGCGTCCAACGACGAGTGGGTGCTTTGGAGCCGTCTTTTTTCAGGGGAAGATGAGCATTGCAGCATTAGTATTTTTAGCAAGGATGACTTCATGGAGGATGTTCTCGCTACCTCGCCAGAAGCCGATGATACTCTAGACGCGAAGGTGGAGCAGAGTCCTTTGGAGAAGGAATTAGAGAAGTTGGCTTCTCTGAAGAAGCATCCTCCTCCTGGAGCTATTACTACATAGGAGTTTGAGACCAAGTATGGCTTATCCAAACACGGTAAAAAACCACATAAACTTAGAATTCCACACGATCTTGTTGAGAAAGATTTGAGCAATGTTTTTGGACCAACGAAGGGGAGAAATGGAAGATATGGGTACGGTTATGCGAAATGCAAGGATGAAGAAGTTCTTCATTGTATTCTTCAAATTTTGCCACTTGTGTATTTTCGAGATCTTCCAAGGTCCAAGGTGATAGCAAAGCAATTTTCTAGGAGGATCATCATGGAGAAGCTCAGAAAAAAACCCTGTAAATTGGGTAGAATTTGCAGGAACTTCCAATAAAAATCAACAGAGAAAATGGTTCAAGAAGATTATTTTGTGTTTGGCGGCCATTGCCAACATCACCGGCTGCAACAAGGAATTATACAAGGCAAAAGGCATCGACGACCTTTTCAATGACCCTATGGCAGAACTTCGAAAGACTCAGTATAAGATGGAGAGTGTTGTACGAGATGGTACAGAAAGTGAAAAAGACATCACATACCTCATCGACTTGACGAAGTTGGTAGGATTACAGTTGCATGTTGTAATAGAAGACTATGGCAATGTTGGAAAAGAGAGAACGAAGCTGCAATCCAAGGCCTCACAAGAAGAAGGAGTGCTGCGGAGAACTAAAGGCAAAGTTTTGAAGCTACAGCATGAAGCGGAGTACGTGGAGGTTGCCACGGATAAATTGGAAGCGTACAATGAGATGGTAAAGGATGCTATGGTCGATTATGATGCAGCTGTACTAGAGTTGGACCAATGTGATTTGAGATGCAAAGATCTCGCAGCTCGGGAGAAATGTTTGAAGAGGCAACTTGATGCCTTGTCATCCCAAACTGCTAAAATGAAGAGAGGTGAAGTTGGAATAGATTTGAGACCACGGCCTTTGTGCTCTCAATTTGAACCCAACATCGTTTCCAACTTTGACACCATTTCTTTAACAGACTATGCACTTTGCTTCAGCGGATTTTCCTACAAGGACATTATAGTATGCACATGCAACCACTTATATCATCCATGGTGTGTGGGGGTCTGGTTTGGAGTTTCTAGCCACCGCAAAGATACATCTTGCGGTACAACAGTGCATCCCTCTTGGTTTACTAGTTTCAGATTCGGCAAATTACACGCAACTCTTCATCAACTGGTACAGTCTTCAAAGTTAGAGGAGGAGCAAGAGAGGCTCCTCACAAACTTGACATCAACAATTTTGGACTCCCATCCACATATTGGTACGCAATTCTGTCCTGTTGAATATAGCCTTATGCAAATAGTCACAAATTTTATATTATTTAGTACAAACAATAAATATTTAGTACGTGAGATAGATATTGGTACATGAAAATCTAATGTCAAGTACAAACCTCTGTACAATTGGTACGCAGCAGTAAAAAAACATCCACATAACGCTACAAACTACGAAGGGTTGTCTATTGATTTTCGGTCCCCATCTATTGATTTACAACCTCACTAAGTTACCTGTGTTTTTTTGTTGTTCAGATCCAGAGAAACTATACCAAGAGCAATTGAAAAGATACACGGTGTCCACACGGACTCGAGATTTGGACGACTCTAAAACTGTGATTTATACAGAAAGCACACTTCCTGTGGTGAGCGTTAGTGGGACCGTCGGGACCGATGGCTCGACTGGTGGGACTAATTTGTCGCAAAATTTGGGCAACAGCAGTGCCGCTGGTAGAAGAAAGTCTGTCGAACGTTCCCACCTACCGTCTATAAATGAATTTGTAGATCCTATTAAGAACAGCCTAGAGGTTCTAGTTGAAATTTAGCCTGATGCTATCACAGAGCCTCTTGCTGTTTTTTCTAGTATGTCTTGCAAGGTAGGAGTTGAGGCAGAGCTACAGGAGCATATTAGAAAGTTGAAAGAAGAAGATGTAGAATTTGAAAGAGTAGAAAAGTTAAGACAAGAAGCTGCAGACTTAGAGAGTCGAAAAAAAATAAGAGAGCAAGCATCCATCTCAGATGGGGTGACTAGGGTGGTGGTGAAGGTGCCTCAGCCCCCACCACTGCCTCCACTTGACAATGACATTGCAATATCCAAGCGTAAAACGAGAAGTGAGATCGCTGCGGAGGAAGCAACAAAAGAGGTACAGGAAGCAAAGAAGAAACCGAAGAAAACCAAGAAAAGTCACAGAGTTACTCCACTTGGCTAGAGTTAGGGATGCATTCGGTACGTATTGTACATCTCAGTACGTCATGTTGTATGCTGGGCCACTTGAACGAGTGAGTGAAGGCCTTATTGTATTCCGACTCTGAAATAGTAGGATTGTATTCCGAATCTAAAATTCCAACATTCTATTCCAAGTCAACAGGTGTTTTTTCGGAATAGTAGAATCAATCATGCCCTCACAACGTTGGTGCATTTTTGGAGGGATTGTCTTGGCTAGGCTGGAATTGTCTTACAGCAGCAACAAATAGACCAAAAATAAAAAAAGTTCTGGTGTGCATACCAATAATTTTGCTCGATAGTTTTGCATACAGACTGCATTCCGGGTTGTACTTAGTATATCAACTTGTAGTTAGGTAGACATTGAAAATTAGTTACTGAGTATATTGTTACATAGTTGTATTAGGTTTTTAGGCTTCAGTTAATGAAATATTGTGCAGCTGCATTGGTATATATCCATATCTTTGTAACCAGATATTTTTGCAAATAAATGTAAAGATTTCGGCCAAGTTTTTTTACCTGTGTATTGTTTCCCTTTTATCAATGGAAATTGTCCATGGGTTTCAAAAAATATATATATATTCTTGCAAATGTATCTTCTGGGTTGGAAGCTTCAGTTGACTTCAAGAATGTATGAAGGAATACAATGTGTACATGTTGTCTGTAGGGGACCAACGAACATCCACCACGTGCTGTCTAAATCAGGATTCACCTGCAACTACGTCTAGATTATGGGGTGTGCTTTTCAGGTGCATTCCCTTTTCCACAATTCAAAAAAAAGGCAGAACTCTTATCTTGTCATTTATCCAAGGAAAAGATTGGAATTCGATGTGCACTGAAAGGCAGAGAACATATGTACAATAATACTAGCTCATGTATATTTATAGTTCCATGTTCTCTTTTATAAGGAAAACAACAACCCTCTCTTAATATCATCACCTGAAGGTCTTAGGTCTTAGGGTTTAGGGTTTAGGGTATAGGATTTAGGTTTTAGGGTATTAAAAAATAAGAAAACACATAATATTTTAATATTGTTGGATCTTTCTTTAGTAAAAATAGAAATGCCCGTTACTATTTCATATAATTGTTAAATTTTTCCTTTAAAAGAATAAGGAACACCCTCCCTTACATTATTATGGTTTAATATTTTTTAAATTACAAGTGTAAGAATATCCATATGTATCTTCTTATGGTGGAGTATTTATTTCATAAGAACACCAATTTTTTTATTACTACATCCTTGAATGTTTTTTTTATATAATTAGAAAATGCATATGCATCCTTCTTACGCCTGAATTTTTATACTGTAAAAATATCCAGTACAATGTTAGTCCATGGATAATTCAATATTTTCTGGTCCTTGATTGAACCCAAAATAATAAAATCATCCAACACTAGGTGTATCTCAAATATTATGGACTCCTACTTTATTAGCCTATGGATACTTTAAATTTTTGTAGTAAGTAAGGGATTGAAATCAAAATAATAAAATCATCCAACACTAGGTGTATTTCAAATATTGTAGAATCCTATTTTGATAGCCCATGGATACTTTAAATTCCTTTGGTAAGTAAGGGATTGAAATGAAAATAATAAAATCATTCAGCACTAGGTGTATTTCAAATATTGTGGATTTCTATTTTGTTAGCCCATGGATACTTTAAATTCCTTTGGTAAGTAAGGGATTGAAATGAAAATAATAAAATCATTCAGCACTAGGTGTATTTCAAATATTGTGGATTCCTTTTTTGTTAGCCCATGGATACTTTAAATGCTTTTGGTAAATAACGAATTGAATTCAAAATAATAAAATCATCCAATACTAGGTGTATTTCAAATATTGTGGACTCCTATTTTGTTAGCCCATGGATACTTTTAATTCTTTTGGTAAGTAAGAGATTGAATTCCAAATAATAAAACCATCCAACACTAGGTATATTTCAAATATTGTGGATTCCTATTTTGTACGCCCATGGATATTTTAAATTCTTTGGGTAAGTAAGGGATTGAATTCAAATTAAGAAAATCATCCAACACTAGATATATTTCAAATATTGTGGATTCCTATTTTGTTAGCCCATGGATACTTTAAATTCTTTTGGTAAATAAGGGATTGAATTCAAAATAATAAAACCATCCAATATTAGGTGTATTTCAAATATTGAAAATTCCTATTTTGATTTTAGAGGATGCTTTAAATTCTTTCGGTAAGTACGGGATTGAATTCAAGGTAATAAAACCATCTAACACTAGGTATATTTCAAATATTGTGGATTCCTATTTTGTTAGCCTATGGATACTTTAAATTCTTTTGGTAAGTAAGGGATTGAAATCAAAATAATAAACGCATCCAACACTAGGTGTATTTCAAATATTTTGCAGTCCTATATTGCTAGCCTATGGATACTTTAAATTCGTTAGGTAAGTAAGGGATTGAATTCAAAATAGTAAAATCATCCAAGACTAGGTGTATTTCAAATATTGTGGATTCCTCTTTTGTTAGCCCATGGATACTGTTAATTCTTTTGGTAAGTACGAGACTGAATTCAAAATAATAAAACCATCCAACACTAGGTGTATTTCAAATATTGTGGATTTCTATTTTGTTAGCCCATGGATACTTTAAAATCTTTTGGTAAAAAGGCATTGAATTCAAAATAATAAACGCATCCAACACTAGGTGTATTTCAAATATTGTGGATTCCTATTCTGTTAGCCCATGGATACTTAAAATTCTTTTGGTAAGTAAGGGATTGAATTCCAAATAATAAAACCATCCAACACTAGCTGTATCTCAAATGTTGTGGATTCCTATTTTGTTTGTTGTAGATGCTTTAAATTCTTTTGATAAGTAAGGATGGAATTCAAAATGATAAAAGCATCCAACACTAGGTGTATTTCAAATATTGTGGATTCCTATTTTGTTAGCCCATGGATACTTTTAATTCTTTTGGTAAGTAAGGGATTGAATTCAAAATAATAAAATCGTTCAACACTAGGTGTGTTTCAAATATTGTGGATTCCTATTTTGTTAGCCCATGGATACTTTAAACTCCTTTGGTAAGTACGCGATTGAATTCAAAGTAATAAAATCATCCAATACTAGGTGTATTTCAAATATTATGGATTCCTATTTTGTTAGCCCATGGATACTTTAATTTCTTTCGGTAAGTAAGGGATTGAACTCAAAATAATAAAACCATCCAACATTAGGTTTATTTCAAATATTGTGGATTCCTTATTTGTTAGCCCATGGATACTTTAAATTCTTTTGGTAAATAACGGATAGAATTCAAAAAAATAAAATCATCCAACACTAGGTGTATTTCAAATATTTTGGATTCCTATTTTGTTAGCCCATAGATACTTTTTATTCTTTTGGTAAGTAAGGGATTGAACTCAAAATAATAAAACCATCCAACATTAGGTTTATTTCAAATATTGTGGATTCCTTATTTGTTAGCCCATGGATACTTTAAATTCTTTTGGTAAATAACGGATAGAATTCAAAAAAATAAAATCATCCAACACTAGGTGTATTTCAAATATTTTGGATTCCTATTTTGTTAGCCCATGGATACTTTAAATTCTTTCGATAAGTAAGGGAGTGAATTCAAAATAATAAAACCATCCAACACTAGCTGTATCTCAAATGTTGTGGATTCCTATTTTGTTAGCAAATGCATACCTTAAATTCTTTCGATAAGTAAGGGATTGAATTCCAAATAATAAAACCATCCAACACTAGGTGTATCTCAAATGTTGTGGATTCCTATTTTGTTAGCCCATAGATATTTTAGATTCTTGCGATAAGTAAGGGAGTGAATTCAAAATAATAAAACCATCCAACACTAGCTGTATCTCAAATGTTGTGGATTCCTATTTTGTTAGCAAATGCATACTTTAAATTCTTTCGATAAGTAAGGGATTGAATTCCAAATAATAAAACCATCCAACACTAGCTGTATCTCAAATGTTGTGGATTCCTATTTTGTTTGTTGTAGATGCCTTAAATTCTTTTGATAAGTAAGGATGGAATTCAAAATGATAAAGGCATCCAACACTAGGTGTATTTCAAATATTGTGGATTCCTATTTTGTTAGCCCATGGATACTTTTCATTCTTTTGGTAAGTAAGGGATTGAATTCAAAATAATAAAATCGTTCAACACTAGGTGTGTTTCAAATATTGTGGATTCCTATTTTGTTAGCCCATGGATACTTTAATTTCTTTCGGTAAGTAAGGGATTGAAATCAAAATAATAAAACCATCCAACATTAGGTTTATTTCAAATATTGTGGATTCCTTATTTGTTAGCCCATGGATACTTTAAATTCTTTTGGTAAATAACGGATAGAATTCAAAAAAATAAAATCATCCAACACTAGGTGTATTTCAAATATTTTGGATTCCTATTTTGTTAGCCCATAGATACTTTTTATTCTTTTGGTAAGTAAGGGATTGAATTCCAAATAATAAAACCATCCAACACTAGGTGTATTTCAAATATTGTGGATTCCAATCTTGTTCGCCCATGGATATTTTAAATGCTTTGGGTAAGTAAGGGATTGAATTAAAAGTGATAAAACTATCCAACACTAGGTGTATTTCAACTATTGTGGATTCCTATTTTGTTTGCAAATGGATACTTTAAATTCTTTCGGTAAGTAAAGGATTGAATTCAAAATAATAAAACCATCCAACACTAGGTGTATCTCAAATGTTGTGGATTCCTATTTTGTTTTTTGTAGGTGCCTTAAATTCTTTTGATAAGTAAGGATGGAATTCAAAATGATAAAAGCATCCAACACTAGGTGTACTTCAAATATTGTGGATTCCTATTTTGTTAGCCCATGGATACTTTAAGTTCTTTCGGTAAGTACGGGATTGAACTCAAAATAAGAAAACCATCCAACACTAGGTGTATTTCAAATATTGTGGATTCCTTTTTTGTTAGCCAATGGATACTTTAAATTCTTTTGGTAAATAACGGATTGAATTCAAAAAAATAAAATCATCCAACACAAGGTGTATTTCAAATATTTTGGATTCCTATTCTGATATCCGAGGATGCTTTTATTTCTTTTGGTAAGGAAGCGATTGAATTCAAAATAGTAAAATCATGGAACACTAGGTGTATTTCAAATAATGTGGATTCCTATTTTTATTTTCAGGGATGCTTTAATTTCTTTTGGTAAGTAAGGGATTGAATTCAAACTAATAAAATCATCCAACACTAGGTGTATTTCAAATATTGAAAATTCCTATTTTGATTTTAGAGGATGCTTTAAATTCTTTTGGTAAGTACCGGATTGAATTCAAAATAATAAAATCATCCAACACTAGGTGTATTTCAAATATCGAAAATTCCTATTTTGTTAGCTCATGGATACTCTTAAATTCTTTTGGTAAGTAAGGGATTGCCTTCAAATTAAGAAAATTATCCAATACTAGGTATATTTCAAATATTGTGGATTCCTATTTTGTTAGCCCATGGATACTTTTAATTCTTCTGGTAAGTAAGGGATTGAATTCAAAATAATAAAACCATCCAACACTCGGTGTATTTCAAATATTGAAAATTCCTATTTTGATTTTAAAAGATGCTTTAAATTCTTTTGGTAAGTACGGGATTGAATTTAAGGTAATAAAATCATCCAACACTAGGTGTATTTCAAATAATGTGAATTCCTTTTTTGTTAGCCCATGGACACTTTAAACTCTTTTGGTAAGTAAGGGATTGAATGCAAAATAATAAAATCATCCAACACTCGGTGTATTTCAAATATTATGGATTCCTATTTTGTTAGCCCATGGATACTTTTAATTCTTTTGGTAAGTAAGGGATTGAATTCAAAGTAAGAAAATCATCCAACACTAGGTGTATTTCAGATATTGTGAATTCCTATTTTGTTAGCTCATGGATACTTTTAATTCTTTTGGTAAGTAAGGGATTGAATTCAAAATAATAAAACCATCCAACACTAGGTGTATTTCAAATATTGAAAATTCCTATTTTGATTTTAGAGGATGCTTTAAATTCTTTTGGTAAGTACGAGATTGAATTCAAGGTAATAAAACCATCCAATACTAGGTATATTTCAAATAATGTGGATTCCTCTTTTGTTAGCCCATGGATACTTTTAATTCTTTTGGTAAGTAAGGGATTGAATTCAAATTAAGAAAATCATCCAACACTAGGTATATTTCAAATATTGTGAATTCCTATTTTGTTAGCCCATGGATACTTTAAATTCTTTCGGTAAGTAAGGGATTGAATTCCAAATATTAAAACCATCCAACACAAGGTGTATTTCAAATATTGAAAATTCCTATTTTGATTTTAGAGGATGCTTTAAATTCTTTTGGTAAGTACGAGATTGAATTCAAGGTAATAAAACCATCCAACACTAGGTGTATTTTAAATAATGTGGATTCCTCTTTTGTTAGCCCATGGATACTTTTAATTCTTTTGGTAAGTAAGGGATTGAATTCAAATTAAGAAAATCATCCAACATTAGGTATATTTCAAATATTGTGGATTCCTATTTTGTTAGCCTATGGATACTTTAAATTCTTTCGGTAAGTAAGGGATTGAATTCCAAATAATAAAACCATCCAACACTAGGTGTATTTCAAATATTGAAAATTCCTATTTTGATTTAAGAGGATGCTTTAAATTGTTTTGGTAAGTAAGGGATTGAATTCAAGGTAATAAAATCTTCCAACACTAGGTGTATTTCAAATAATGTGAATTCCTATTTTGTTAGCCCATGGATACTTTAAACTCTTTTGGTAAGTAAGGGATTGAATGCAAAATAATAAAATCGTCCAACACTCGGTGCATTTCAAATATTATGGATTCCTATTTTGTTAGCCTATGGATACTTTAAATGCTTTTGGTAAGTACGGAATTGAATTCAAGGTAATAAAATGATCCAACACTAGGTGTATTTCAAATAATGTGAATTCCTATTTTGTTAGCCCATGGATACTTTTAATTCTTATCGTAAGTAAGGGATTGAATTCCAAATAATAAAATCATCCAACACTAGGTATATTTCAAATATTTTGGATTCCTATTTTGTTTGCCCATGGATATTTTAAATTCTTTGGGTCAGTAAGGGATTGAATTCAAAATAACAAAACCATCCAACACTAGGTGCATTTCAAATATTGTGGATTCCTATTTTTATTTTTGGATATGTTCTAAATTCTTTGGTAAGTATGGGATTAAATTCAAAGTAATAGAATCATCCAACACTAGGTGTATTTCAAATATTATGGATTCCTATTTTGTTAGCCCATGGATCCTATAAAGTCTTTGGGTAAGTAACAGATTGAACTCAAAATAATAAAAGCATCCAACACTAGGTGTATTTCAAATATTATAGATTCCTATTTTGTTAGCCCATGGATACTTTTATTTGTTTTGGTAACTACGGGATTGAATTTAAAATATAAAATCATGCAATACTAGGTGTATTTCAAATATTCTGGATTCCTATTTATTTAGCCCATGGATACTTTAAAGTCTTTTGGTAAGTAAGGGATTGAATTCAAAATAATAAAAGTATCCAACACTAGGTGTATTTCAAATATTATAGATTCCTATTTTGTTAGCCCATGGATACTTTTAATTGTTTTGGTAACTACGGGATTGAATTTAAAATAATAAAATCATGCATCACTAGGTGTACTTCAAATATTATAGATTCCTATTTTGTTAGCCCAAGGATACTTTAAAGTCTTTTGGTAAGTACGGGATTGAGTTCAAAATAATAAAACCATTCAGCACTAGGTGTACTTCAAATATTGTAGATTTCTTTTTTGTTAGCCCATGGATATTTTAAATTCTTTTGGTGAGCACGGGATTGAATTCAAGGTAATAAAATCATCCAACACTAGGTGGATTTCAAATATAATGGATTCCTATTTATTTAGCCCATGGATACTTTAACGTCTTTTGGTAAGTAAGGGATTGAATTCAAAATAATAAAATCATCCAAGACTAGGTGTATTCCAAATAGTGTGGATTCCTATTTTGTTAGCCTATAGATACTTTTAATTCTTCTGGTAAGTAAGGAGTTGAATTCAAAATAGCAAAACCATCCAACACTAGGTGTATTTCAAATATTGTAGATTCCTATTTTGATATTCCTGGATGCTTTAATTTCTTTTCGTAATTAATGGATTGAATTCAAAATAGTAAAATCATCCAACACTAGGTGTATTTCTAATACTGTGGATTCCTATTTTGTTAGCCCATGGATACTTTAAATTCTTTAGGTTAGTAACGGATTGATCTCAAAATAATAAAATCATCCAACACTAGGTGTATTTCAAATATTGTGGATTCCTATTTTGTTAGCCCATGGATACTTTATATTCCTTTGGTAAGTACGCGATTGAATTCAAAGTATTAAAATCATCGAACACTAGGTGTATTTCAAATATTGTGGATTCCTTTTTTGTTAGCCCATGGATACTTTAAAGTCTTTTGGTAAGTAAGGGATTGAATTCAAAATAACAAAATCATCCAACACTAGGTGTATTTCAAATATTGTGGATTCCTATTGTGATTTTCGGGGATGCTTTAAATTCTTTTGGTGAGTAAGGAATTGAATTCAAAATAACAAAACCATCCGACACTAGGTGCATTTCAAATATTGTGGATTCCTATTCTGATGTTTGGGGATGCTTTAAATTCTTTTGGTAAGTACCGGATTGAATTGAAAATAATAAAATCATCCAACACTAGGTGGATTTCAATTATTGAGGATTCATATTTTGTTAGCCCATGGATACTTTTAATTCTTTTGGTAAGTAAGGGATTGAATTCAAAATAGTAAAACCATCCAACACTAGGTGAGTTTCAATTATTGTGGATAACTATTTTGTTAGCCCATGGATACTTGAAATTCTTTTAATAAATAAGGGATTGAACTCAAAATAATAAAACCATCCAACACTAGGTGTAGTTCAAATATTGTGGATATCTATTTTGTATTTCGTGGATGCTTAAATTCTTTTGGTATGTAAGGGATTTATTTCCAAATAATATAATCATCCAAAACTAGGTGTATTTCAAATATTGTGCATTCCTCTATTGTTAGGCCATGGATACTTTAAATTCTTTTGGTAAGTAAGGGATTGAATTAAAAATAGTAAAATCGTCGAACAGTAGGTGTATTTTAAAAATTGTGGATTCCTTTTTTGTTAGCCCATGGATACTTTAAATTCTTGTGGTAAGTAAGGGATTGAACTCAAAATAATAAAATCATCTGAGACTAGGTGCATTTCAAATATTGTGGATTCCTATTTTGATATTCGGGGATGCTTTAAATTCTTTTGGTAAGTACGGGATTGAATTGAAAATAATAAAACCATCCAACACTAGGTGCATTTCAAATATTGTGGATTCCTATTTTGATATTCGGGGATGCTTTAAATTCTTTTGGTAAGTACGGGAATGAATTGAAAATAATAAAATCATCCAACACTAGGTGTACTTCAAATGTTGTGGATTCCATTTTTGTTAGCCCATGGATACTTTAAATTCCTTTGGTAAGTAAGGGATTGAATGCAAAATAGTAAATCCATCCAACACTAGGTGTATTTCAAATATTGTGGAGTCCTATTTTGTTAGCCCATGGATACTTTAAATTCTTTTGGTAAGTAAGGGATTGAATTCAAAATAATAAAATCATCCAACACTAGGTGTACTTCAAATGTTGTGGATTCCATTTTTGTTAGCCCATGGATACTTTAAATTCCTTTGGTAAGTAAGGGATTGAATGCAAAATAGTAAATCCATCCAACACTAGGTGTATTTCAAAAACTGTGGATTGCTATTTTGTTAGCCCATGGATACTTTAAATTCTTTTGGTAAGTAAGGGATTGAATTCAAAATAATAGAATCATCCAACACTAGGTGTACTTCAAATATTGTGGAGTCCTATTTTGTTAGCCCATGGATACTTTAAATTCTATTCGTAAGCAAGGAATTGAATTCAAAATAATAAAATCATCCAGCAGTAGGTGTACTTCAAATATTGTGGATTCCTTTTTTGTTAGCCCATAGATACTTTAAATTCCTTTGGTAAGTAAGGGATTGAATGCAAAATAGTAAAACCATCCAATACTAGGTGTATTTCAAATATTGTGGATTTCTATTTTGTATTTCGTGGATGCTTTAAGTTCTTTTGGTAAGTGAGGGATTTATTTCCAAATAATATAGTCATCCAAAACTAGGTGTATTTCAAATATTGTGCATTCCTACATTGTTAGCCCATGGATACTTTAAATTCTTTTGGTAAGTTTGGTATTGAAATGAAACTAATAAAATCATCCAACACTAGGTGTATTTCAAATATTGTGGATTCCTATTTTGAATTTTGGCGATGCTTTAAACTCTTTTGGTAAGTATGAGATTGAATTCAAGGTAATAATATCATCCAACACTAGGTGTATTTCAAATATTTTGGATTCCTTTTTTGTTAGCCCATGGATACTTTAAATTCTTTTGGTCAATAAGGGATTGAATTCAGAATAACAAAACCATGCAACACTAGGTGCATTTCAAATATTGTGGATTCTTATTTTGATATTCGTGGATGCTTTAATTTCTTTTGGTAAGTACGAGATTGAATTCAAAGTAATAAAAACATCCAACACTAGGTGTATTTCAAATATTATGGATTCCTATTTTGTTAGCCCATGGATACTTTAAATTCTTTTGGTCAATAAGGGATTGAATTCAGAATAACAATACCATCCAACACTAGGTGTATTTCAAATATTGTGGATTCCTATTTTGATAATCGAGGATGCTTTAATTTCTTTTGGTAAGTATGCGATTGAATTCAAAATAGTAAAATCATCGAACACTAGGTGTATTTCTAATATTGTGGATTCCTATTTTGTTAGCCTATAGATACTTTAAGTTCTTTTTGTAAGTAAGGGATTGAATTCAAAATAATAAAAGCATCCAACACTAGGTGTATTTCAAATATTATGGATTTTTATTTTGTTAGCCCATGGATACTTTAAAGTCTTTTGGTAAGTAAGGGATTGAATTCAAAATAATAAAATCATCCAACACTAGGTGTATTTCAAATATTGTGGACTCCTATTATGATTTTCGGGGATGCTTTAAATTCTTTTGGTGAGTAAGGGATTGAATTCAAAATAATAAAACCATCCGACATTAGGTGCATTTCGAATATTGTGGATTCCTATTTTGATTTTTGGGGATGCTTTAAATTCTTTTGGTAAGTACCGGATTGAATTGAAAATAATAAAATCATGCAACACTAGGTGGATTTAAAATCTTGTGGATTCCTATTTTGTTAGCCCATGGATATTTTTAATTCTTTTGTTAAGTAAGGGATTGAATTCAAAATAGTAAAACCATCCAACACTAGGTGTATTCCAATTATTCTGGATAACTATTTTGTGAGCCCATGGATACTTAAATTCTTTTGGTAAATAAGGAATTGAACTCAAAATAATAAAACCATCCAACACTAGGTGTATTTCAAATATTGTGGATTTCTATTTTATATTTCGTGCATATTTAAATTCTTTTGGTATGTAAGGCATTTATTTCCAAATAATATAATCATCCAAAACTAGGTGTATTTCAATTATTGTGCATTTCTATATTGTTAGGCCATGGATACTTTAGATTCTTTTGGTAAGTAAGGGATTGAATTCAAAATAATAAAATCATCCAACACTAGGTGTATTTCAAATATTGCGGATTCCTATTATGATTTTTGGGGATGCTTTTAATTCTTTTGGTAAGTAAGGCATTGCGTTCAAAATAATAAAACCATTCGACACTAGGTGCATTTCAAATATTGTGGATTCCTATTTTGTTAGCCCATGCATACTTCAAATTCTTTTGGTAAGTACGGGATTGAATTCAAAGTAATAAAATCATCCAACACTAGGTGTATGTCAAATATTGTGGATTCCTTTTTTGTTAGCCCATGGATACTTTAAATTCTTTTAGTAAGTAAGGGATTGCCTTCAAAATAATAAAATCATCCAACACTAGGTGTATTTCAAATATTATGGATTCCTATTTTGTTAGCCATGGATACTTTAAACTCTTTTGGTAAGTAAGGGATTGAATTCAAAATAATAAAATCATCCAACACTAGGTGTATTTCAAATATTGTGGATTCCTATTTTGATATTCGAGGATGCTTTAATTTCTTTTGGTAAGTAAGGGATTGAATTCAAAATAATAAAATCATTCATTACTAGGTGGATTTCAAATATTGTGGATTCCTATTTTGTTAGCCCAAGGATACTTTAAATTCTTTTGGTAAGTACGAGATTGAATTCAAAGTAATAAAATCATCCAACACTATGTGTATTTCAAATATTGTGGATTCCTATTTTGTTAGCACATGGATACTTTAAATTCTTTTGTTAAGTAAGGGATTGAATTCAAAATAATAAAATCATCCAACACTAGGTGTATTTCAAATAATATGGATTCCTATTTTGTTAGCACATGGATACTTTAAATTCTGTTGGTAAGTAAGGGATTGAATTTAAAATAGTAAAATCATCCAACACTAGGTGTATTTCAAATATTGTGGATTCCTATTTTGTTAGCCTATGGATACTTTAATTTCTTTTGGTAAGTAAGGGATTGAATTCAAAATAATAAAAGCATCCAACACTAGGTGTATTTTAATTTTTTGCATTCCTATGTAGTTAGCCTATGGATACTTTAAGTTCTTTTGGTAAGTAAGGGATTGAATTCAAAATAATAAAACCATCCAGCAGTAGGTGTATTTCAAATATTATGGATTCCTATTTTGTTAGCCCATGGATACTTTAAATTCTTTTGGTAAGTAAGGGATTGAATTCAAAATAATAAAATCATCCAACACTAGGTGTATTTCAAATATTGGTGATTTCTATTTTGTTAGGCCATAACATCATATTCATTAAAATGGGAGTTTTCCAGGGAAATGGGAGTTATTTCAAACACTTCAACTCATAAATTGAAGAGAATTTAATTTCTATACATACAAATTTTGGAATGCAATGAGACACAAAGAATTTATACAGAAAGAAAATTTTGAAATACCATGTGGAAAATAGAAATATTATTGCAATTTATTGAAAGTAATGTTTCAATGCATATATACATAATCACTCAATGTACAATTACTACGAAATCAGGTTTTGTATAATAGTTAAACGAGACTTGTGAAGAAAGTGACATGCTATTGTAAATAAAGAATTCCTGAAAAGGATACCTCATTATTCGAAGGATGAAATTTAGGTGCAAACTATAGGTAGCAACTAATTACACAGCGGATATGAATTCAAGACCGGAACTTAGACAACTATAGAAACAATTTATGTCACGCTTCTTGACAAATACTCTTACACACCGCAGTGTGTAAACTGCAATCTATAAGAGTATTTGCAAAGGAGATTGACATAACTTGTTTCTATAGTTTTCTAAGTTCCGTTCTTGATTTCATATCTGCCGTGGAATTTGTTGCTACCTACACTTTGCAATTTATTTAATCCTTTAAATACTGAGGTACCCTCTTCAAAAATTGTCAGCTACAACACTATGGCACCTTCTTTCACATTTATGAATAATTCATGATTCCTAGCACCAAACTTTAGGTATTTTCTACAAAATGGCACCTCAATCGGAACCCAAAATTGTAAACCACTCAATAACAATTAAGTGATACACAAAATTTTTATGTTACTACAAAAGAGGGAGTGATGTGTCCTCCATTGTCTTTCATCTACATACTACGATCGCGATGTACTCTTCAACTTCTCCATTGCCGCAATGATCTCTGGCCCTCGACTGTACCCACTTTTTTTCTGCGAAGACGTTGTCCCCGCAATCTCCCGTCTTTGCGCTCGCAAGGACCTCTCTTCCCAAGCATCCCATGGTTTGGGATTAAGAGAACTCGGTTTAATAACAATATTATGTGACTTGGATTGTCGTGTGGCAACTCCCAACGAATTACATTGAGGCAAATGAGCTCTGGAAACCCTTGCTGCTGTAGGCAGCTCTTTTGAATCGGCATTTGCAAGTGGCAAACCCTGTACACCATTGCCGGCGTTGGCAAGAGACTTAGGCACGATGTCACTGTCCTGCCAAGCCAACTGAAATTAGAAATTTGCAATCCAATCGAGTTGACAAACACAAGTTCAAAAGCTAAATCAGAATATGAAAATCTTCGTACCTCAAGGGTGGGGAGCACACCTATTTGTACACCGTACAACTTTCTTTGCGTCTCGGGATTCAACCCAAAGCCATCTTGGGGTGAGGTTGATCTTCGACAGGATTTCAACGGAGAAGGAGAGCTGACAGTGTTGGTCCGCTTCTTCGTGTTTGGTGGACTATCCACTACCCCGTCATCGACAGGCATCGCGGAGAAGTCCATTGTGGATTGCGCCGTTTTAGCAGAAAACATAATGTGCCCCACAGCACTTTCTGATATTGCAAACTGACCATAGTCTGAAAACGAATCATGAGAGGCAGTAGACTTGCCGCCACACTCAAGATTTGAGAACAAATTATGAGGCAAAGCCTGTGGCAAACAAAGAAATGAAATTCAGGTACGTACGCAATACAATATGTTGTGCAATTGCTAACTTCTTCATTATCCACAACAAATAAGTACATATTATGAAGGGCAACGGTTTGACAAGCACATGTTGTAGCACACATGAAGAGAAGGCCACGCACTACAGCACCTAAAAATCCCCATCTATATCAGGTTGCGGACAGTTTACAAACATCATGTCCTCTATATCAAGCTCCTTGCGCTTCGATCTGCCGGGCCTTTTAGGAGACCCGTAAGGCCTACCACTCTTCTCTCTAAACTCGTCAATGACAAAATTGGAGACCTCCAGTGCCCTCGACAGCTCCTTGTACTTGCTTTGGTTAGGCTGCAGGGCAAGGTGGAGGCCCCCCATATTATCGTCTCTCCGAAAGGGATACAGTTCTCAAGGCCTCTCCGTGTACAATCTTCGAATCCAAGGGAGAAGATGATCTATGAGGATTGAATCTCTTGCTCCATACCCCTCACGCGACCACGTGTCGAAGAGCACCACATTCACGGGGTCGTTCATGAAGTGCTTCTCCAGTTTGTCGTCCACAATAATTGTATTGTGTTTAGAGAAGCAAGAACCACTCAAATTGAACAACTTTTCCAAGGGTTTCACAAACAAGTCCTTCTCTGTCCCCCTCAATCTGAAGTTAACTAGACTTTTTCCATCTCTCGATCTGCACTTCAAAACGTTGCATTGTTCTTGTCCGAGGATATATAGTGGTGGATCTAATTTATAGAACAGGTTCACGCAAACCAATTCGGCATACGACCTGTTCATGGAGCTCCAAACTGACACGTTGGCAATGGAGTTCAACTCCTGCAGGAACTTCCTGAGGTGCGGTCGACGAGTGACTCTGTTGATCTCCGTTGTTAGGTGCCCTAGCTTAGGATCTACCTCACAGGGAGAGCAAATTCTCTTTTTTAAATAAGTCATAAATCAGTTCCTCGCACACGCAAAGTAAGCCATTCAGATCCAGGACAACATTGAGCCATTTCTTCTTTGTCACCCTGGACGAGAATGGGGGAAGAACTTGCACGTCTTCCTCACCTACAGGTATCTTTCTCTCACTTCTAACCTGTTCAAAATGAACAACGACAATTTTCAATTCGTCAAATCCATGCGCACCTTGCTACTGCAAATCTACATAAGCACATAACGACTAGGGTGAACTAACAACCACTAAGAAGAACACAAAAAATTACGTGTGAGGCAGAGCACTCACTGGATCCGCATCCTCCTGGAGTGGTGAAGGGATGACTGCATCCGCCAACGCCGCCGACGGAGGAATCTCAAGCTGGAAAATCGCGTTGTCCGGACTGTAGGCTCTTGCCACCTCCTTAGCTGAAGACGGAACATCGTCGGGAATTCCTGGCGAATCAAGCCGTGTCGGATGAGCAGCACCTAAGTCTATCACTGAATCTGCATGCGCGGACAACGACAGAGTGCACACATCCTGGGGACTAGACGGAAGATCACAACCAACAGCCAAATTTTCGAAAGGAAGGGAGTCTGCGGCTATAAAAATCGTACACAGAAAGAACTTTGTGAGAAAAAATATATTTATTTCAAAGTCTCGGAACGAGAAATAAATTTACAATATATAAAACTCCATAGTCTTCGCCCACCTATCTACCTGTAACTACGTAGTGCATCTTCAAGGAAATGGCGATAGACCATTCAGAATATTCAACTCAGGTCGAGTTGAATGAGAGGTCAGGGAAGGTCCTGGGAACCACCTGGCTGGGTGTCTATAATTGGATCCGAGGCCTGCTCACGCTGGACCTCATCCAACTCCTGCACTTCTTCAGACACCCGACCGACGGCCACTTCTGGCAGGTCATCCTCCATGTCTTCTTCGACGTCAGCAACGTCTTGGAAATCCTCAGCGTGGTCAGCAGCGTCAAGAATACCCACCCCAGCATTGTCATTCTCAAGCACTATGGATGGTGACGTCGCTAACAAACTCGAGACGTCCTGAATTTGTGGGGCCGGTCTCAAGCTCTCTGCATTCTGAGCCTCGATCTGAAGTACAGAAGACGGTAGAGCCTTCTGCTGTGGTTGCTCCGCGTACTCAGAAATCACGCTCCGGACCAGGCTCTTCATGTAGGACATCATCTCCGCCTTGTCAGACTCTCGAGTTTGGTCCATCATAGCCTGCCACTTCATGAAATCCGACCCGCTAAACTCCACCGTCGCATCCTCTCTCCTCCTCTTCGCCGGAACGCTCCAATTGGAAGTCGAAGTCACATTCACGTGATCTCCCGCAGATGCTGAGGACCCGCCCATGAGGCTCAACTCCTACCGATTTCCAATATCTGGAAAACCAGTCGGGTTAGCAGCAATTACGGCATCCATAGGGTCAACCCATTCTTTCTCTTCGCCTTCCCTTTCTTCGAGGTTGACTAACGTGTCTAGCAACACCAACTGCTGAGAGGGATCTCCAACAGGAGATGTCGCCTACGCCTTTCCCTTTCTCAACCGCGATCCCTTCTTGCCGGGTGTCGGCGGCGCCTTCTCGGGGTGGGCATGCTCGTCGACAAAATAGCTGGACTAAAGGAAGTCATCCTTGTCTAGATTTTCCGACTTGACAGCCATGTCCTGAAATTTTTCATGGAAGTCCGCGTCATCGATGGAGAAGTGATCCATGCCAGACATCTGCCAAACAATACATGATTCAGTACTCGAAATCTGCAGTTCAACTCGGATCGACTTGACTATCAGAACATGCGAAATTGAACCCAAGAAGTAAGGATTCAACTCGGACCGACTTGAATCTGGAAACTAGGCAGTGCATGCGAAGTTCAACTCGGACCGACTTGAAACAACTAATCAATAAGCGAACTGACAAAATCAACAAGCCAGATCATAACAAAATGAGTTAGAAGACATAATTGCCTTGACATCCACTGAATTCAACTCGACTCGACTTGAAAGCAACGGATACAGGACAAACAACATACCCAGGCAACACACACAAATTTTCCCCCGGCAAAAATGGAGAGGACATCGTTCCGGGAGTTGCAAAAGAGGTCGAGCACGCCGAGGTAGAACTCCATTCGGAGTTCCGTGTCATAAATCCGGTACTCCAACTCATTGTAGGATCCCGCCTTTGACCACTTGCCGTCCATCGGCACCTCAAATATTCTCGGTATTGACCAAGGCTTAATCTGAGCACCTCTCTTAATTAGGAAAATGAGGTTGTGAGCTCCCAATTTGTCACTTGGGACTCGTAGAATTATTTTTTTGGAAATTTGCAATTTAAAGTTGATAAAAGTATAGAAAAACCCATAAAAAGAGTGTAGAACTGAAATAGGGTTGTGTCATACTCATTATAGTATTTGGTCTAGATTTGTGTTTTTTACTTAGAATCCCCCAAACCTTGCCTAAAAATAGTATAGGAATAACAAAAAGGTTAGATTTGGGGGATTCGAGTCACACAGCCCCAAAAGGGCTAAATCCCACCATGAATGTGGCAATTCATGGCTAGGTTGGTCCGAGGGATCCACAGCGAGGCCACTAGGTCGGGTCCTAGAGTTAGATTTAGAATTCCCCATTAGATCGACAAATTCCTAAAATCCCGATTGTTAGCATGCAGGAGCCACTCACGCAAGACCGGGCCCGTGGAGGAATCTACAGTCCAGGGATGGTGTTCTAGGGTGAATCCCATGCTAGGAGTCCAACGGCGAAATCGGTTCGCCAAGATTCCTCCACCTGCAAAAGATTCCCGCACCGTCGCTAATTCGAGGAGATGGCCAGTTTTAAATCTCCATTGACCAATCGTGCCAGGTATGGAAACACACCCGCACATCTTTCATGCGACTCCCTGAGAGGTCATGTGAAAAATCCCGGCATCTTCCAACTTGTAGAAGAACCTTTTCTGGGTGGTCAACCCTCCTAACCTCCAACGGGAATTTCATGGAAATTACCCAGGTTACAATAAAATCTCACTAAAAATTAGACTAGCTTGTTTTATGTGAATAATGCGCTCCGTGAAGTTTCACGACATTCCGATAGCGGCAAGTACCCGAACCAGCGAGATTCCTCGGGAATTAACCACGTGGCGGGGTCCCCACCACATTGACCGGCATCCCGGGCCCATACGATGGCGAAACGAAGTCAACCAAAAGTCCTTCCCGACTCTCTCGCACCTACCGGAGACCCTAGGCTATTCACATTTCTCAAAATAGGAGACCCCCAAGATCTAGGATTTTACCACGATTTGGTTTTTAAACTAAATTAGCCTACGATGGGTTTTTGGCCTCGGTACGGGAGGTAGGGGAATCTTGGACTAAACACGGTGATCTAGATCCAACGGCGCAATCCGTTTGGCGAATGGAGCTAATCTCCAAAAGTTAGGATGTTGGTCCAACATAGATGGTAGAAGTAGAAATTTAGGATATAGGATGAAAATCTTTGAGGATGAGGATGAAAATCCCCGTTGATAAGGTTACCTTAGAGCTTTAGAGAGAGGGGTGAGCCCTTGGAAACCTATATAAGGGCCCCATTTCTCTCTCTAAAACACCCCCAATTCTTGTTTTGGGTCCGTGGATCCCAGTTATTTTGGATATTTTGGCGTTTGAAGCCAAAAACCTCTACGGTGTTTTTAGAGCACTTTTGGCTCCATTGTTGCTTATTTTCAAGCTTTGAAGGTCCTTGGGGGTCCTTCTACCTTGCTTTGTGTACTCTTTTGTGAAGTTTTTGGTACCTTGTTGTAAGTGGAGAGCCTCTCTCTCCCTCTTGTACGTGTTGTGGTCTAACTTGTGAAGTTTAAGAGTCTTTTTTGTATCTTGCACTAATCCTAAAGTCACCCCCCATCGTACCTTGGCGATGCCGCTTTGGGGGGCCTTTAGCGTGTGAGCTTTGTGTTGCCACGTGGTCTAACTTGTGTGTTTTCTCTTTGTATTTTTCTTATACCCTCTTCTAACCTTCTCCTTATTGAGTGGACCCCCCTCTGGGGCGGCGAAGCTTTGAACCTCCTTTGTGCATGTTTTCTAAAGTTATCCCAAACCCTCTTCTAATCTTTTCCTTGTTGAGTGGACCCCCTCCGGGACGGCGAAGCTTTGAACCTCCTTTGTGCATGTTTTCTAAAGTTATCCCAAACCCTCTTCTAATCTTCTCCTTGTTGATTGGACCTCCCTCCGGGACGGCGAAGCTTTGAACTAGTGACAAAGTTGAAGTCCTAAAGCGTGTGTTAAAAGTGTAGACGGCGGAGCTTTGAACCCCCGAGGTGCCAAAAAGTCCTAAAGTTGGTGTTAAAACCAATCTAACGGCGAAGCTTTGCACCTCCCCCGTGTTTAGTTCCAAAGTCTAGTTTCCAAGACCTTTGTGGAAACCTCTAGAGTTTAGCTTCCAAGATATGTAGGTTCCTTTGCATTTAGTGAAGTTTAGTTAATCCCAAAGTTTTCTTTAGTTTAGTTGTTCCCCAAGTGTTTAGTGAGTCTGAGTGTTCCCCAAGTTTTAGTGTGTCTAAGTTGCTCCCCAAGTGTTTAGTGAGTCTAGTTGTTCCCCAAGTTCTATTTTCCCCAAGTCTTATTTTCCCCAAGTTCTATTTCCCTCAAGTCCTATTTTTCCCAAGTTTTATTTTCCCCAAGTTTTTTCCCTTAATTCACCAAAAACCTAGTTTGCCAAAAATCCAGTTTTTCCTTAGTAGTCAAGGTCCAGAGCCAAAACAGACCAGATCAAGTCGAGAACCAAACAGACCAGATCAAGTCGAGAGCCAAACAGACCAGATCAAGTCGAGAACCGAACCAAACCAGGTCACATCATCAGAATATCAAAAGAAAACAAATAAATAAATTTTTTTTTTTTTTTTTTTTGAACCCGAGCCCCCAGCAGCTAGCCAGCCAACCGGGAGGCCAGGCTTGGTTTGGCAGGCAGCTGGGGCCCCAGTTCGGTCCCCATTTTTGGACTCTTTTTTTCTGATTTTTGGTTTCTCTCACACCAGAACAAAACAAAGACAAGATAAACAAAACAAAGGAGAATGGGGGGCTGACCTATTGCTAAGTAGGGATTGGAGTAGGGATTAGGGTCTAAAATCAAAAAGGGAGAAGGGAGAAAAGAGCGGAGCACCACCGTACCTGCACACAAGGAAGTCTCACCCTCACCAACAACTACAAAACACTCTACACACAATGGAGGAAGGGTAGAGAAAAATCGAATGAAATAGGGGAGAGGTGAGAGAGACGATGAATAGTGACCTAGGCTTAGAGTAGGTCGACCTAAGAAAAAATCTTGAGAATTTGTGATGACCGTTGAGAGAAGGATTAGGATGACACAAAGGCAAAATTGTGTAAGAGGATAGTTGGCATCTTAAAAACCTCCTTGAAGTTTGAGACTATAGTGTAAGACTCATAAAAGCTTAGGTGGAATAGTACTAGTGTAGAAGGAGAGAGGAAGAAAGAAAAGAAGGGAGAAGAAGAAAGAAAGAGTTTAGATCATCAAAAATTGTAGTATTTTCTAAAATAAGCGGTGAGCTTGGAAAAAATTCAAAACAAAGCCAAAGACTACCATGGAGCGTGAGGATGTACACGTGGACGTGGACGAAGATATTTCCGACACCGGTAGTGAAGAGGTGAGTTTTTTATTTAATCTTTGATGTTTCTCCCTAATTAGCATTTATTTTCCTAATCAGCCCTTAGAGCGTGAGTAGCATCCGAGATTAGTGCAAATTAGAAGTTTAGATTCAAAAAGTTATAGATTAGTGATAGAGGTTTCCAAAAACATATTACACTTAAGATTCGACCGTAAACTGACCGCGTTAGGCTAAGTTAAGCGGTAGGGGTTAGAACGGAGGAATTTTAATTAAATTTGATCCACAAGGAACAATGGACGGAAATTAGGATTAGATTAGAAGGAGAATTTAGGATTAAAATTAAAGATCAAATAACGGTTAAAAACCTAGAGTTAAATTAAGATTTTAATTAGGGAAGTTAAAATTCAAAAGTCGAAATTTGGAGTTAACTTTGAAAAGTAAAAAGTAGAGTAGGAAATAGAAGTCAAAACTAGAATCCACTTAGGAAGTAGATAGTTGAGTTAGGAATAGAGTTAAAATTAGAAGTCAAAACCCTAGAGTTAAAAGTTGGAATTGAATTTAGGAGGGTAACATTAGAGTGAATCTAGGATTAAAACGATAGGATTAAATTGGGAAGTAGAAAGTCAAAAGCCTAAAGTCAAAAGTTAAGATTAAATTTAAAGGTTAAACTTTAGAGTCAATCGGGAAAGTAAAAAGTTAAAGTGAAAAGCTAAGAGTAGAAGTTAAAAGTTAAAAAATAGTGGTTAAATTTTAGAGTTAATTTAGGAGTAAAAACCTAGAGTTAAAAGTCAAACCATAGAGTTAAAATTCAAGGGTAAATTTTGGGATTAATTTTAGAAGTAAAAATTTAGAGTTAAAAGTCAAAAACCTAGAGTTATACGTAGAGGGTAAATTTAGAATAAAATAGGGAAGTGAAACCTTGAAGTTAAAGTCAAAACATAGAGTTAACTTTAGAAGGTAAATTTTAGAGTTAGTTTAGGAGTAAAAACTGGGAGTCAAAAGTCAAAACAAAGTCAAACGGTAGCATTAAATTTTGAAGTTAAATTCTCTAATTAGTTTGGGAAGTTAAAAAATCTAGAATACACGTAGGAGTTAAAAGTTAGAATAGGAGTTGAAACTTTAGGAATAGCTTTTAAAAGTAGAACTTCAAGGTGGAGTTTTAAAAAACCCAAGATAGCCTTAGAGGTTCATGGAAGGAACATAGGGGTTCCCCTTTTTTACGTAGTTAGGGACATTAGAAATGACGCCAACTACCCAGTCTACCCTCGACATAGGATAGATAGTTAGAGAGTTAGAATTTTACCATTATCCCTGAGCATTGCAGTTACCTTGTGAGTTACTACATGCATTCTAATTATTCACTGCCATCCACGACACTTAGGAAACATTAGCAAAAAAGATCCATTGCTTGGAAGGCACAGTGGACCACGCTCACATCACCCCCATATATTAAAAAATGTGGATAAAGGCATAGAACCTGGTTGGTGTTCGCTCTATTACCAAGGGTGGGTAATCTAGCGCCCACAGAGGTGCACAGGAGCCTTGGCAGCAGAAGAATTTGAATTGAGGTCCATGAGGCGTTCCGCAGGCACGGCCGAGATGTACATTGCATAGTGCAAGGTGTAGATGCCCGCCATCTTCCTTGTCCTGATAAGTCCCCTCACCTGGTCGTCCACCTCCTCGTCCCCGATAATCCACAGCCAAACCTGCGGATCTGTGAGGCATGGGTCGGTCAACGCCAGCGCCCTATCCATGAATTCTTTGTAATAGGGAGATCCCTTTGGGGCCGTGCTCTTGTACTTCACTCCTGGGATGTTGCGAAAGTCTAGCAACGCCAGCTTGATAGAGCTCTTCATGGAGTCATCCCATGCCTCGGGGGCCCAGGACTCATTACGTCTTCCTTGGAGTCGTATGACCTCAAGTAAGCCCGAGCCTTGGGCTTCTTATACTTTCCTTTGCTCCTGAGAAATACCTTGAAGAATTCCGCAGCATAAGGCGATAACTCTTCGCATTTCTTGTTCTTCGTGGATGGCCTCTTCACCTAGGAGAAGAACTTTTCTTTGGGACTCGTCAAGAGCAGCTGCTTCGTGGCCTGCGTGATGTCATACTTCTTCTTGAAAGTCTTCCACGCCTCCCGCCGGTACGATCCTTTTGGTCCAAAGAATCCCAGGCTGCGCTTCTCAAGCCAGAGAAACTTCTTCACAGCCCGTTTCCTCTTCACTCTCTTGAGCCACTGGCCCGAGCTGTAGCAATCGGGAACCACTCCCGGGACCTTCTTGATTGTCACCTTTGGGTACGGGAGGGTCCTGTTTGGCGTTCTGTTGAAGATGTGCAGAGCAAGTCTTTTGAGATCGTTCTCAATGGTGTTTCCCATCTACTTGAAGAATTCGCGCGAGAATGCACCGTCCCTCTCCTTGTCCTAGTTCTTGGTATCCTTCATCGCCTTGAGAGACTCCGGATCGATGAGCAGCCCTTCTGTATGTTTCGAGATAACCTCCTTCCACAAGTTGTGGACCTCATCGGTTGCAGTGATCAGCTTGATCTCATTGTGGATGTCGAGTTTCTCAAACTACGCTCTATTCATCGCGTCTTGGTTCTTCTTGACGTCAATCATGGCAAAGCGAAGTTTCATGGCGTCTTGAAATTCCTGCATAAACGTCGAGAACGTCAGATATCGAGAACGTCAAAAATCAGTCAAGCTAAGAATTCAACTTGCGTCGACTTGAATCAGAGAATACAGAAATTGTCCGGAGGCAGTGACAGAGAAAAAGGATTCAAGTCAAACTGAGTAGAATGAGGTAGCTTACATTCCACTTAAGAGTCGTGGCTACATCAGTCGTGGTCTTAGGGTCTTTCCTCACGGTCGACCCCACCTCTGTCGGCTCCTTTGGCGGAGGAGGCTTGCCGAGGCTAATCCAGACATTTCTGGCATTGAGGATGTTGCTGGCCCAGGTCGGTTGGTAGTTCTGAAAGTGGTTGACTCAGTTATACCATGCCAATATTTTCCAAATAATCCTGGCGTCTTTGTTCCAGACAACGTAGCACTCCCAGGTCTTAAATTTCTCGAATTTAGCCTCGTACTTGGGAAGGTTTCTCATCCTCTTCGCTGCCTCCACGCTATGCTGCCCGTTGATCATCCAAAATTTTCCCGATGCGACATCTTTGAAGTCCGCCAATCTCTCTGTCAGGCCTTGAGGCATTGCGCAAAGCGTCATCTTCTTCCTTGGGTCAGGCATCTCCAGGTAAAATTGGAGAGCTGACTTAATTCCCTTCTCTTCGAGGCAGCGGACGTTCAGTTGTGTTGGTGGGCTCTCCAGTTGGTCAATCGAGATCTTTTGTGACATTTCGACCACGTCAATGTACGAGTCCGTACATTGTGACCAATAGTCCTTGTAAATTTTCCTGGACTCCTCGTAGTTGACCTCCACCTGACTGTTCTGCGCGTCCTTGGAAATTTCAGTGAGCGCGGAGACCATGCTCTCTTCCTCCAATTCCTTCGCTCTTTCCTCGGCATCAGCCTTGGCCTGAAGCTTTTTGCCCTTGGCTGGAGTCTTGTCCCGCGCCCCTCTTGCGTCCACGGCTGTGGACTTGCGCTTCGTCCGGCTCTTCTGCGTCTCTGCTGTGTTGACGACGAGAGACCCGTGACTTGCCCCCCCTGGTGTGTACTCCTTAGATATCGCCATCGGTGCTAATTTTGCCTTATTTTCTTTGAGTTTGTCTCGCTCATTCTCGAACCCCTTCAGAAGGTAGTTAAGCCGAGACAAAAGGACCTTATGGGATAGGGGTCCTCCGTCCTTGCTGACCCACCTCTTGTTCTCGATAGCATTAATGAGGTTAGAGTAAACCCCCTTGTATGCTGAGTTTTCAAGGCTCCGGACTATCATTGAGATTGAGTAAATTATATCCTTGGCGGGGACGATGGCGGACCAGAAGACTAAACTGCACATCAAGCTTTGAACCTCCTTTGTACATGTTTTCTAAAGTTATCCCAAACCCTCTTCTAATCTTTTCCTTGTTGAGTGGACCCCCTCCGGGACGGCGAAGCTTTGAACCTCCTTTGTGCATGTTTTCTAAAGTTATCCCAAACCCTCTTCTAATCTTTTCCTTGTTGAGTGGACCCCCTCCGGGACGGCGAAGCTTTGAACCTCCTTTGTGCATGTTTTCTAAAGTTATCCCAAACCCTCTTCTAATCTTCTCCTTGTTGATTGGACCTCCCTCCGGGACGGCGAAGCTTTGAACTAGTGACAAAGTTGAAGTCCTAAAGCGTGTGTTAAAAGTGTAGACGGCGGAGCTTTGAACCCCCGAGGTGCCAAAAAGTCCTAAAGTTGGTGTTAAAACCAATCTAACGGCGAAGCTTTGCACCTCCCCCGTGTTTAGTTCCAAAGTCTAGTTTCCAAGACCTTTGTGGAAACCTCTAGAGTTTAGCTTCCAAGATATGTAGGTTCCTTTGCATTTAGTGAAGTTTAGTTAATCCCAAAGTTTTCTTTAGTTTAGTTGTTCCCCAAGTGTTTAGTGAGTCTGAGTGTTCCCCAAGTTTTAGTGTGTCTAAGTTGCTCCCCAAGTGTTTAGTGAGTCTAGTTGTTCCCCAAGTTCTATTTTCCCCAAGTCTTATTTTCCCCAAGTTCTATTTCCCTCAAGTCCTATTTTTCCCCAAGTTTATTTTCCCCAAGTTCTATTTCCCTCAAGTCCTATTTTCCCCAAGTTCTATTTTCCCCAAGTCCTGTTTTTCCCAGGTTTTATTTTCCCCAAGTTTTTCCCCTTAGTTCACCAAAAACCCAGTTTGCCAAAAATCCAGTTTTTCCTTAGTGGTCAAGGTCCAGAGCCAAAACAGACCAGATCAAGTCGAGAACCAAACAGACCAGATCAGTCAAGAACCAAATAGACCAGATCAAGTCGAGAGCCAGAACAGACCAGATCAAGTCAAGAATCAAACAGACCAGGTCACTTCATCAGAATATCAAAAGAAAATAAATAAATAAATATTTTTTTATTTATTTTGTTGAACCCGAGCCCCCAGCAGCTAGCCAGCTAGCCAGGAGGCCAGGCTTGGTCCGGCAGGCAGCTGGGGCCTCAGTTCGGTCCCCATTTTTGGACTCCTTTTTCTTGATTTTTGGTTTCTCTCACACCAGAACAAAATGAAGACAAGATAAACAAAACAAAGGAGAATGGGGGGCTGATCTATTGCTAAGTAGGGATTGGGGTAGGGATTAGGGTCTAAAATCAAAAAGGGAGAAGGGAGAAAAGAGCGGAGCACCACCATACCTGCACACAAGGAAGTCTCACCCTCACCAACAACTACAAAACACTCTACACACAATGGAGGAAGGGTAGAGAAAAATCGAATGAAATAGGGGAGAGGTGAGAGAGACGATGAATAGTGACCTAGGCTTAGAGTAGGTCGACCTAAGAAAAAATCTTGAGAATTTGTGATGACCGTTGAGAGAAGGATTAGGATGATACAAAGGCAAAATTGTGTAAGAGGATAGTTGGCATCTTAAAAACCTCCTTGAAGTTTGAGACCATAGTGTAAGACTCATAAAAGCTTAGGTGGAATAGTACTACTGTAGAAGGAGAGAGGAAGAAAGAAAAGAAGGGAGAAGAAGAAAGAAAGAGTTTAGATCATCAAAAATTGTAATATTTTCTAAATAAGCAGTGAGCTTGGAAAATCAAACAAAAACCAAAGATTACCATGGAGCATGAGGATGTACACGTGGACGTGGACGAAGTTATTTCCGAAACCGGTAGTGAAGAGGTGAGTTTTTGATTTAATCTTTGATGTTTCTCCCTAATTAGCATTTATTTTCCTAATCAGCCCTTAGAGCATGATTAGCATCCAAGATTAGTGTAAATTAGAAGTTTAGATTCAAAAGTTGATAGATTAGGAATAGAGGTTTCCGAAAACATCTTACAATTAAGATTCGACCGTAAACTGACCGCGTTAGGCTAAGTTAAGCGGTGGGGGGTGGGACGGAGGAATTTTGAGTAAAAATCATCCAAAAAGAATCATGGACGGACCTTAGGGGTTTAAATTAGAAAGAGAATTTAGGATTAAAATTAGGGATTAATTAGCGGTTAGAATTAGAATCAATTTACATTTTATTTCTTAAAGTTAAAATTCTAAGGTCAAAATCTAAAGTTAACTTTGGGAAGTTAAAAAGTAGAATTAATTTAGAAGTTTAACTTAGGGGGTTAAAATTTCCAGTGAAACCTTAGGATAGTTTAGAAAAGGAAGTTAGGGTTAATTAGGAGTAAAAAATCCGAGTGGGAAGTAGAAATTAAAAAGTAAAACTTTGGACTAAATATAGGAGGTAGAAATTACGAGTAGATTTTTGAGTTAGAAATAGAGTTAAAATTAGAAGTCAAAACTCTGAGTAAATTGTGGAAGTAAGTTTAGAAGTTAAGCCCTAGAGTTAAAAGTTGGAATTAAATTTAGGAGGATAACACTTAGAGTTAAACTAGGATTAAAACAATAGGATTAAAGTTGGAAGTAGAAAGTCAAAAGTCAAAAGTCAAAAGTTAAGATTAAATTTAAAGATTAAACTTTAGAGTCAATTGGGGAGTAAAAAGTTAGAGTGAAAAGCTAAAATTAGAAGTTAAAAGTTAGAGGTAGAAGTTAAAGTTAGATTTAGTTGTTGGAAGTAGAAAAAATCTAGAGTCAAAGTGAAAACGTAGAGTCAAACCTAGAGGTTAAAATTTGGGATTAATTTTAGAAGTAAAATTTAGAGTTAAAAGTCAAAAATCTAGAGTTAAAATTCAAGGGTAGAGTTTAGAGTTAATTTAGGAGTAAAAACTTAGAGTTAAAAGTTAAAACATAGAGTTAAAATTCAAGGGTAAATCTTAGAGTTAATTTAGGAATAGAAACCTAGAGTCAAAAGTCAAAACATAGAGCAAAAGTCGGTAGTTAATATTTAGAATCAAGTTAAAGAAGTAAAATCTAGAGTTACATTCCGAAGTTGGAACTTTAGGGGTAGCTTTTAAAAGTAGAACTTCTAGGTGGAGTTTTAAAAACCCAAGATAGCCTTGGAGGTTCATGGAAGGAACATAGGGGTTCCCCTTTTTACGTAGTTAGGGACGTTAGAAATGACGCCAACTACCTAGTTGACCCTCGACATAGGATAGATAGTTAGGGAGTTAGAAGTTTACCATTACCCCTGAGCTTGCAGTTACCTTGTGAGTTATTACATGCATTCTAATTATTCGCTGCCATCCACGACACTTAGGAAACGTTAGCAAAAAAGATCCATTGCTTGGAAGGCACAGTGGACCACGCTCCCATCACCCCCATATATTAAAAATTGTAGATAAAGGCATAGAACGTGGTCGGTGTTCGCTTTATTACCAAGGGTAGGTAATCTAGCGCCTACAATTCACTACAGGGCGAGCGTCACCAACTCCGACGGCGCTCACGTCGCCCTATATCGGCGCTCAGACGTCCAAAACAGAAGCTGGAACAAGGGAGCAGACGCAAGAGAGAAAATCGCGATGACTACAAGAATTCTTCAAGATACCCTCAGATCGTAAGTCCTAAGCCCGCCTTCAAGATGCTTTAAATTGCTTCCCCAATTGCTCACAGTTGCAAAATAAAAATCTGACCAATGCTAAGAAGAATCCCAAACAGCACAACGGCAGGAGCGCGAGAAGAAGGAGAGAAAAAAAAACAAGAAAAGTCGAGGAGGACGCTCAAGCTGCAGGAGAGAGAAGACCTCCCGTAGCAAAGCCGAGCCGCCAATTTCCGGCCGAACCTGAGCCCAAGTTTAACTCCCGTGCCAAACCTCTCTCGAACCGCAAACCCAGCCAAACCAAACCCCGAGGCTACCCCTACACCTAATCCTAACCAAGCCCAAACCAAACCTAAACCCGAACCAAAGTAAACAAAGCACAACCAAACCCAACCCTACAACCAAGCCTATTCCTGCACCCAAACCAAGGAAGTCTAAAAAACAAAGTCTTAAACTCCACTAAAACTAATAGAATTAGGTTGCCCCATACTAAGTTCTCGACATCATACAATTAAACCTAAATGTTTATTCCTATTGTACAAGAGTGCACTACTTTTAAATTAAATTTTAGTAAAATTGAGACTTATAAGCCACCATGTAGACAAATAAAAATATATGTATCTAAAAATGTTCCATGATGTGGATAGGTTGTGAAGTAATTTCTGGATTGGTAACGCACCCTCAAAGAGAAATGATTTGCAAACTAGGGTTTGGCAACAGAAAACATAATCCTAAACTCGAGCTAACCTAAATTAGGATTTTTTACTTAATCGTATAGATATCTTGATGGCCTAAAGCCAATGGCTACCCTACAACCATGGTTAATCCTGAAGCTGTGGTTTATCACAAAATCAAACCTATTCAAAAAAAATTCCGCACTAAAAATTTTTTGAACACTTGAATTACAAACTAGTGACTATGAAAATCATCCCTTTAGATGTTGTCAGGATTTCTGGCTTAACAAAAATGCAAAAGCCCTCATTGAAGGACGTACTACTAATTTGGAAAATAGGATACCACTCACTACTCTACAAGGTATCTCCTTTTTTAATATAATCGAAATTTAGATCTCGTAGGTATTAAAATTTAAAATTTCAAATAAGGATCAGAACAAACTTAAAATTTTAAATTCCAATAGTCATGCCAATTGGAGGCGTGTAGACGTGGAAAATGGTCAAAGTTTTAAATGTTCTCAACATTTAAATTCCATGTGGGCATGAAATTCCATTCCATGTGGGAAGGAAATTTCATGTGGGCATGAAATTCTCGCCCCATTTTTTTGAATTGTACTCTGTGAAACAAAAAAATAAAAGAACTAGCCAAGCATTGTAGTTTGTGAAACTGCATCGCAAATCTCATGATATTTGTTGGCGTTTGGAGGGGGCCTAAAAAAAGGGGAAGTTCTAAAAGTCCCCAACATTTAGATTCCAAAAGTGCATTAAATTTGTTTCCCATTTTTATTCTTTTATAGGGTGAAAGAAAAATTACAAAATTGAGCCATACCCTATAAATTCTAGGACTCAATCCTAAATGACATAAAAATTACTGGCGATTGCAAGAGGGAGAAAAATATAGAAGTTGTAAGTAATCCCCACATGGAGATTCCATGTGGGGATTAAATTCACGCCCCATTCTTATTTTTTTCACTCTGTGAAACAAAAGAATAAAAGAACTAGGCACGCCCTACAGTTTGTGGAACTCCATCCCAAATGTCATGATGGAATTTGTTGGCATTTTCAGGGGCAAAAAGAAAGTGGAAGTTTTAAATGATTTTGACATTTGAAAAAAACCACGAATGGAAATTGACCTCTACAATATTAATAGTTTAGGTGGTTTTTGACAATGAAGTTCTTCAAAGTACAAGACAAATTATGACTCATGTTCATTGAAATGTAGAGTAGTATAGTTTAAATAGTATATTTAAGGCATTTCATGTGGGCATGCCCTGTATATGAATGTTTGGCTGTTTCACAACTTCAACATTTTGTTCCCACAACATAAACATGTTCATATTTTTTTCCGGTTTGAAGGATTGGATTTTTTCACTAACAATTATCTTCCTTCAATGATCCGAACGCCATGCCATATAGTTCCTGGACCTCAATCCAAAATGTCATGGAATTTACTGGCGTTTAGAGGAGGAAAAAAATGTGTAAGTTCAATTTTGCTCTCAACACGTACATTCCACGCTAAAAAAGAATTCTTACCCCGTTGATTTTAAAGTTTAGGGTAATTTCACTCCATCACTGAACTCCCCTCTCATTTTCTTTTTCATAAGTGAATCCCAAATGAATGATAAAAAATTTCACGCCATCACTTAATATTTGGATCCACTTCCTTCCCATTTTTTTATCATAGGTCAATCCCAACTCAAAAAAAAAAAAATTTAACTCCGTCATGCAGTACTTGGTTTGACTCTCTCTCCAATTCCGTGATTTATGTGCATGAGATATGATATGCAAAAGTCTAATACTGCTTAAAATTATATTTGAAAATGAATCTTAAATTTATTATTTAAATGAATACAAGTTTAACATATTTTTCATACCATCATATTCACCTACATTCAAGGACATTTTTTAGGCGCACTTAAAAAAAAGGATGTTAAAATCCTAACCCCAATCCGTTAACCCTAAGCCCTAAGCCCTAATGAACCATAAATCAATAGCCCTGAACCCTACAGAACCTCTAGTTAACACAAAGTCCTAAGCCCTGAACCCCTACGGAATCCGGAGTACTAGAATGTCAATGAAAGCGCACAAAAACCCTAAAACCCTTCATTCTCTACTGTTGCGCATCATTATTGTCAGCAATATTTTAATCATCACTACAAAGTACCCTAAACCCAGAGAAGTAGTAACTTGTAAACGTCTCGAATTGTAAAATGGAAATGAAAAAAAGGGGAGAAATTACACAATATCTGATACGTCCTATGACTCTGCCTAAAACCCACCCACTTACTGTGCAGACCTAATAAAAGAAGGACTGCATGTACTTTTTTGCGCATAAATTTTCTAGCGTTTTTGGAGGAATGCAGCCACTTCTCCAGGAAAGAAGTTTTTGTCTACAATCTGCCGAGCAACTTTTTGGGTGATGTAGCAAATTAAAATAAAAAGAACCGTCTTCGGTGATGTAGCAAATTAGAATAGAAAGAACCGTCTTAGGTGACGTAGCAAATTAAAATCTAAAGAAGACAAATTGAATGCGGCCACAATTTTCCAAAGTGAAGCAACGAATATTTTTAACTTTGACATGATGATTTTTTCCATATCCACGTGTACTTATTTCATGAGTCATGAAATGATGGTTCTCTTCAATGCAGGGCATGGCCTTGTTTCTTGGCATTTCTAAACAAAATTTAAACAAATGGATGACAAATGTAATGTGGGCACAAATTTAGAAGTCATGTTTATAACATTTCCAACCTGTACATGATTTCCCTCCCGCAGTTGCCATTAAATGTTACGAAATTAAGAATTTTGTTCCACAAATACCCGAGCATGGCTAACGTGGTTTTATTTTATTGTCGGCTACTTCAAATAAGGGACTCCAATTTATTTCATCACCATATAAATTCTTGGTGTGGAAATTATTTAGAACTTGCGCATTTAATTTTCTCGTCTGCTTTGCATTATATTTCATAACTTACATTTCAAGATTGATTTGCAGCAACTACAGGGCATGGCTTATTTTCACTATTTTTTCACGCTCAGAAATGAAGGGCCAGAACAGAAATCCTTCATGGTTTAGGCATGTAGGGATTATGTGGAATCTAGACTTTCTTTTCCTCATCCTGTTGCCATAACCTTTCATAACATTTGGAATTTAGTTCTCCTAACTACTAATAGGGTGTGATTTGTTTTTAATCATTTAAACTGCTCTCATATATATTTAGGGTTTCTGTTGTTAAATTTGGAAAGTGAGGCCTACATGCAATGACATTGTAAATTTTAAATGTTTAACAACACCGTAAACTTGTACTTTTTTTCATTTTCCATTTTCCATATGAAAGCCCAAAAGCTATGAATTTTGTAGGAAAAATGAAATTTTTTTTTTTCAAAATTTATAAATGTGAGAACATTCTTTTACAACGCATGAGCGCATGCAGGTCATGATTTTTTTTCATATATGACTATGTACTCTGAGAACAGAATCAATCAATATTGTATTTTACATCTTGTAAGTCCATAAAATGCTTTATTTTTTTCCAAAAATGCAATGTATTATTTCCACATTTTAAATAAACAAAAAATTACATTGTGCCCATTTTTAAAGAAGTTCCAATAGGTATCTGTGAAACACAGTAAAAGGACTAGTTTATGGGTTATCCAGTTGACATTGCACGTTGAAGAGGGAGAAAACATTTAGCTCAAGTATTTCCTGAACACCTTCAGTAGACATTGAAAGGCATCATTCTTGAGGACAAAAGTCATGATTGCAAACACAATTGCCCTTTATTTCAACAAATGGCCACTTGCAATCAAGAATGCCTAACACGTTGGACGGTTCCATCATGAATGCATGGCGGCTCAATGTAAAGAGTGTCTTTCATTTGGCCAATTGGAATCAATGATGGCTTGTACGTTCAATGGTACCAGTAGTAATGCATGGCCCATAGCACTTGACAATGAAACACTTTATGATTCGCAAATTTTAATTATAGTGAGAACTTTAAAATACGATTGTGTCTTATCATTTTATAAGGTCATTTTCTTCCTCCAACAAATGAAGTATCTAGTAATATTAATACGCATACTTAATACGCATACTTTGGAGTAATTACATATTGTAGAGAAACACCCATTGTCTTCCAGATTTTGTATATAAATTCATTGAAAATGTAGCCTTCTTCAATGAGTGAATTAAATTATTTCTGTTTCATGCCAGTTCAAAACAAATTTAATGAAGAAAAAATTGCATGAAGCACAAAATGATGCTCAAAAATTCAAAATTAACCTCAGTCTATAATATTAACAGTTCACATGAATTTTGACAATGAAGTTCTTTGAAGTACAAGACATAAATTAAGACTCATGAATACTGAAATGTAGATTTGTACTAACAATTTAAAAAGTATATTGAAGGCATTTCATGCGGGCATGCCTTCTATATGATTGTTTGAGAAGTTCAGAACTTCAACATTTTTTTCCACATAATTGTAAATATGTATATCTTTTGTCCCAATTGGTGGGATTGGATTTTTTCACTAACAATTACCTCCGTTAATGACTTCCAAGCCATGCCCTATAGTTTTGGGACCTCAATCCCAAATGTCATGGAATTTGTTGGCATTTGAAGGACGGAGAAAAATGTTTAATTTTTTAATATTCTCAACATGTACATTCCACGCACACATTCAATTCCTACATCATTTTTTTAAAGGTACTAAAAAATTTCACTCCATCATTGAACTCCCTCCCCATTTTTTTTATCACAATTGAATCCCAAGTCCATCATAAAAAACTTCACTCCATCACTTAACTCCCTCCCCATTTTTTTTTATCACAATTGAAACCCAAGTCCATCATAAAAAACTTCACTCCATCACTTAACTCCCTCCTCATTTTTTTTATCACAATTGAAACCCAACTCCATCATAAAAACTTCACTCCATCACTTAACTCCCTCCCCATTTTTTTTATCACAATTGAAACCCAACTCCATCATAAAAAACTTCACTCCATCACTTAACTCCCTCCCCATTTTTTTTTATCACAATTGAAACCCAACTCCATCATAAAAAACTTAACTCCATCCCTTAACTCCCTCCCCATTTTTTCCCCCTAGAAGTGCATCCAAACTCAACACTTACTTAGTATTTAGATCCACTTCGTCCCCATTTTTTTTTATCACAAATCAATTCCAACTCAAAGAATAAAAAATTTCACGCCATCATTTAACCCCTAAATGCCCAAGGCCTTTTTTGAGCCTGTAGAAATTTGCTGTAAATTGAACACGAAGCCAACTCCTTGACACATTGTATAAAGTTTATTTTGAATTGTAACTGTACAAATTCAAACTAGACATGTTAGACATCACATAGGATAAGAAAACACACCAATATCACTTATGGATTGAAAGATTATCATGTTTGATCATGAGGGTGTGAAAACTAAGAGAATTTTTCAATTCTTTTTTCACAAGTCAAATCTAAAAGTTCGGTCATCAAAAAATTTGAGGTTAAAGGGCTTAGCATGCATAACCCAAATCAATTGATGGCTTCTCAAAGTCTATTCTACAATTTCTGTAAATGAATTTCTAATGTGATTTGTTCTCAAAGATCTAGTGTATTATTTCGAGGCTAATTTCCAAAAGTCCTAAAGACCCCGGAAAGTCAAGATTACAATGGGTACCGTACCCTAAAACCTTGAATAGAAAAATCAAAATCAGTCATTTTCAAAATCGGATTGTGGATGCTAAAACTAGACTTCACAACTAATTTTACAAAAATAAGAAGTATTCAAAAGACCAACTTCATTAGGACTTATTTAGTTTCAAAGTATTGTAGACACCAAATGTGGTTCCCCAAGCATGTACGGGTTAATATTGGGATTGATTGACTCTCCAATTTTGTAACTTACATGCATAAAGTACTAGGATGTGCAAAAGTCTAGTACTGTTGAAAAATATATTTCATCATGAATCTTACGTTTATTAAATGAGTACAACTTCTACAGATTTTTATCCCATTCATATTCCCCTACATTCTTGAACATTTTCAAATCGCAGTGAAAGAAAAGGACCCTAAATCCTAAAAAACCCAAACCCTGAACCCTAGACCCTAAGCCCTAATGAACCCTAAACCCTAAAGAACCCCTAGTTAACCCTGAACTCTACGAAACTCCTACTAGAATCCCAATTAAACAGCTATAGAACCATAAACCTTCATCCTCTATTGTTGCGCATCATTACTGTCAGCGATATTTTGAACATCACTACAAAGTACAGTAGCCTATCATTCCCCCAAAACTAGTAACTTGTAAGCGTCTCCAACTAGAAAATGACATTTAAAAAATGAGGAATAAATACAAAAGATATGATACGTCCTATGACTGTGCCTAAAGCCCACCCACTTACTGTGCAGACCTAAAGAAAGGCCTGCATCCACTTTTCTGCCCAAAATTTTTGTTGCCTTTAGTACCGAATGGGGCCACTTGTCAGAAAAAGAAGATTCCTTCTAAATTCTGCCCAGCGACTTTTGTCTGGAGCCGTTTGAAATTCCCGCCTGGGTTTCCCCGCCCAAGCACGCTGCCTCCCTCCTCTCGAGCGAACTCTTCCGCTGTCCATTTGCCTACTCGTTGTTTCCTGCTCATGTTTCCGTCGTCCATAGTTGATGGTCATTTTGCTCTCGCGTTACGTCTCGTACTTGCGCCACGTTTCTTACTTGCGTTACGTCGCTTACGTCGGCGGAGTGTCGTTCTTATGCTGCAGTTCTTTCATTTTCAGTGACAAGGTTTTCATAGTCTGGACTTCTTAGTTGCAGCGTAACGGACTCGCGTAAGTACTATTGATGTGTTCAGTAAGCTATTTGAATGATTTGTTCTCAGTCTTCATGTCTAACAGTGGTGCATTAGTATAGTGTTGTATAGGACTCTAGTTGAATGCAGTAATTGTCATCTTTGTGCATCAGGCCTGTTCCTCTGTCAATCGTGTTGTTGCTCGTCTTCAATGGCAATTGTTTCGGAAATGTGATTTGAGGAAGCTCCGATAAAAGCGTCAGGTCTTACGGAAGCATACATTGCATGGCGATATTCACAGTCTCTTCAGTGTTGGACAGCCGGGACTTCAACTCAGTTCGAGTGAAATCCATGTATTCTCGCAGAAATGCCAGACACGCGAAGGAAATCTGTTCAGGTCGATTCGACATGAATTGAGAGATCATGAAATAATGAAGTTGATCAACTCGATTCGAGTTGAATCACATCAGAACAGTCAATTGTGATGCTCACTTAAGTCCATTCAAGTGAACTACTTTAAAGTTTACAAGTAATATTGACAGGGTAAAGTTTTCTTTTCAACTCGACTCGACTTGAAATGAGTAATCATGAATAAAACGGGAGAAATGGAATGAACATTCCATCAACTCTATCAATGCAAATTGAACGCCATTGACTGAATAGAATACGGAACTCTATTCTTTCTGTTTAACTCGATGCGAGTTGAAGTAACTGAGACCTCAAAATCGGTGCTCAGATAAACTTGTTATGGATTCAAGTCGATTCGACATAAAAATTCTGTACTAAATGAAAGGCGATGATATTTTCCTCAGTAGTATAAGGACGTCATTATATCAGAACATTCTATATTGAGTTTCTTGGTGTCCTGAGTTCAACTCGATGCGAGTTGAATTGCTGATTACTTCAGATGTCGAATACTGTTGAGTACGTCCGACCTTTGAGTTTAGTGGATTGGATGTCCAATTCTGGTTTCGTAAATCAAAAATCTTGATGTAATTTGTTCAGTTTAAGTCGATACGAGTTGAAGTATTTCTGCTGAAATTTTTCATGCATTTCTTGCAGATACAGAATTCTTTAGATGATTGCTAAACCAATATCCGAACTTCTTCACCTTTATTTCACTTTGGATTCTACGAAAATTATAATTAATTAAGGAATGATACATCGGAAGTCGTTTTTTGATCATTTATTACTTTGTTCCATGTATTGGTGTGGCCAGATTGTCGGGTAATAGTTATTTCATTGATTTAGACTCTTCACCTCGATTACGATCTTCAAAATTAGTGGCGACTACTTCTGTTTGATGTCTGCGATCATTCAACTCGAGTCGACTTGACTGATGACCATAGTCGTGTACTTGAATTGCAGAATGGTCCCTTGAATGTTCTGTAGAAGATGATTTGACAATCATTATTCTTTGTGTAGTCATCATGGAGGCGACCCAAAATCCTTTCCAGGAGCATTCTTCCGACGACAAAGAAATTGCAAATGTGCGTGGGGAGATTGTCAACATTCCTGACTGTGAAGGCGTACCCAGACGGTTGTGGATGACGAAGGTTGTCCTTCTGCGCAATGCTATTGGGTTGGAGGTGGCTGAGGGAATCTGTCACAGCGTGAACTCGGACGTCGTCTTAGGTAGTGATGGACCTCTTGGAGATTCTCTTGTCGCGGTACAAATCTCGAAGTCACTGCACGTTCAAGACGTTCCGGAGGACAGGAAGTACTCTCTTCGAGCATGGCCTATTCAATAGGTGCATTTAAATGGGGCAAGCCTCCGCGATCACAAGGTTCGAGACGAGTATAATCGTCGGCAGGCAGGCCTCACGCATGCAACCTCATCAGGTGCGAGAGCCTACGTGAGCGTTGTGAGGAATCCTGCTCCTCCAAGTTATGTGAAAGCCAATTACTCACTCAAGAGTCTATCAATTATGTTTCAAGCAAGGTGTGCTGCTCGGACAACTGTGTCCAACCTTTTTCAAGAGAGAAGATTCGAGCTTTTCGTGAACGTATGTATCACAAGACAACGTTTGAATTTCGCTACCACATGAAGTTGGACGTGCATCGACAAGTTCACCGTGACAGTCAAGGCAAGAGGGTGGTCACTCTCGAAGGGATTGACGTGTGTATGGCAGCATTGCGACATATTGCAGGGTCAAAATGAGGTAATAGGAGCCACTCACGACATGCTTTGTAGTGCTTATTGGGCTGCTTTGGTTGAAATTTGAATTTTTATTTTTGTTCATTTAGCTCTTGGAATGCCTAAACATTCATGTATGGCTTCATTTATCTATTTATTGTCCATGAACGTCATTAAAGTGGTTATTTTACATCAAATTGAGTATGATTTTCATCTTTTATATTTTCATTAAGCACTGGTTACATGCTTAATTTGGAGGGATTTTGTACATAATTTAGATGAAATAATGATATCAAAGACTATACATAATTCAAATGTGTCACTATAACAATTATGATTATTGAGGTTTGTTTTTTTTGGACAAATCCAAACAAAATTGAGCTACACAATCAATAATAACTTCAAAAAAGCAGTGGTTACGTCGAAGTTGGCTCCTATTACCTCGTTTTGACCCTGCAGGTGTGTCGGAATCCACCTTCCACTGTTTTCAAGGATATGCTGCGAGAGGTGAACAAGCTCAGTCGCATGGAAATTTGGGCACGCATAAGATTCAAAAGCATACGTCGCAAGCCACAGCAACGTTGAAGTGCATGCTCGAGAAGTCAGCTGACCATATGCCTCATCGCACACACTCTCTTCCTTCTGGAGAGAAGGTGGTGTCAAAGGTTCTACCTGCCACCTTCACATGGAAAGAGACTATTCCCGAGATCAACGCAGCAAATGCTGTGTTTGGGTTGAAAGAGGTCTCAAGTTCGAGTATCAGCAAGATCAGGAAATTGAACTTTCCTGAGTACTCTGTGAAGAAGCCAAGAGATAACTTCGCTCGTTGCGCTGAGTGTGATAGATATCAAGCACAGAGAAGGACCGCTCCGGTTGGCTTACGACGAAAATGGGACCGTCTATTGGAAACACATAATGCATTAGTACGGGCTCATCAAGATAATTATTATGCAAACCGGTATAGGTCCAGCGCCTACCCTCACGAATGCTTGACGATCATGCATGACAAAATGGATCATGCAAAAACGGCATCTCCTGTGTTCTCCCATAAGAGCAAGCAACTTGACAAACTCACGAAATTGCCGGTATCAGTGACCGGAATGATTGCTCATGGACATGGTGATGTCCGTTATGCGCATTACGGTCTTGATATCTTTCTACATGACTCAAACTACACGATAGGGTCATTAGCGAAGCTCTTACGAGACCTTGAACTCCCTCCAAAGTATTCTTCTCAGGAATTATTTGTTGGATCGGGCTCTGCTCCTCTATTTGAAGCGGTTTTGAAAGGAGCTGAAATGTGCAAGTCATCACTTCGGCCAGAGCCGGAAGTCCCGATTCCACCGAGTACCCTTCCTCCGGTTCTGAACATTCAAATGGACAATGCCACAAAAGACAACAAAAACCGGTTTGTATTTGCATTTTGGTCACTCCTGGTTGCAAAGAAGATCTTCCGGGAGGTTTATGTGAGTTTCATGTTGGTGGGGCATGACGATATTGATGCTTTGTTTGGGAGGTGGAGCATGCAATTGAAGAAGGAAAGATTTCCTACCATCCCGTCTTTGATGAAGTCCTTCATGGATGTTGATTCTGTGCCTACAATTCCTCACTTGATTGAGGAGGTGCCAGATTTCAAAGCTTTCATAGAAGGCTCGCTTTTGGAAGGGGAAGAAGCACTTATTGGTCATACGAAGGCGCAACAATTTAAGTTTTATCTCAACTCGGCAGGTATTCCGATTATGAAGTACAAGAAGTACTGCACGGATAGTGACTGGCTCCCAAAAGAAGGGGGCATCAAGTTGTGGCAAGAAGACTCTAAAGGACGGAGTCTATGGCCTCGTGGGGAACCTGTACCTGTGGCCCCCCTTCCAATGCGGGGCGTGGATGACATTTCAAAGGGTATATCGGGGTTCATCAAATATTGGCAAGCTTTATGCAATGAAGACGGGAGTGGAGAGTACAGAAGACGTTTCGAGCATTTGGTGTTTTATTGGCGGGCGGTGAAAGCAAATTTGATCGAGCCAATTGTACCATCTGAGGCATTGAACGAAGGTTTCTGGCCTTCTACACGAATTGAAATGACAAAAGAAGATGAACTTGATGACGATGGCGAAGTTCGCGAGGAGTTTGCTGAGGATGATGCTTTTGTGGGGCAACGCCAAGATCGCCTGTTGCCAACTTTCCGTATCGCGCGTGATGTTTTCGAAGGATATTTTCTTGCTATTCGACCCGCTAATGGTGATGAGAAGCCTATATGGATTGCCAGAGCTATGTCTGATCCTTTCAGCAACCTGGATCATCCAAATTGTATCCTAATCCAGTACTTTCGACCCACGTCACGAGGGCAAAATGTTCAGGAATTTTACAGCGGTTGGGACTCCGCCAAAGGATTGCGGTGGAAAGTAGATGAGACACAGGAGCTTGTATGGGAAGACACAAATTCTCTCGTCACGGCATGGAAGTCGAAGGTCAAAAAAGACACTGTAGAGTGTGTCCTTAAAATCCCTTCCGCTCAAGTTGATGTCATCAAAGGGAGTTTGTCTTCATACAATTCCGATTGAGCATGTAGCGGGTATTTTAGAGATGTTTTGTAGTATTTGAAACTAAGTTTTATAGTTTCAATTTTTTGGTTCTTCTACGGTAACGTTATTGCAGAACCATAGACGTATTCATATGATTTTGTATTGCCTATTGTCGAGTAGATGGTGTGGTTTTATATATTGTGATTGGATTTTTTTATAGAATTGTATTGGGACTACTTCTACACTTAATTTGTATGTAGTCACTTGCTCAACAAGTGCACTTCTTTATAATATTTAATATATTTATGATTACATTATAATACATATAATATTGTATACTTTGGCAGCATTTCAATATTTATTGATTTTCTCAAAAAATTGTTTTTGAAAATAGGGTTTAGGGTCTTAAAAATTTGTAGTGGGTAAGACCACTTTTTATTTTGTTGATGTGTGAAGCACTTGTCACAATTTTGGGGTAGGGGCCGGTTGGTTGTTGTAACTTTCCTGCGTGCAAAGCTCACTCAGCAGCACCAAGTCATGTCTATCTCATTGCCGCTCAAACAAATTCAATGGGAATCGAACCCGGACCGTCTGAATGAGATAAATAGCTTCTTTCAACCAACCGTTCAGCTCATGACCTGGTGTTCTGTGAGGATCATTCATTGCATTTATTTGGGAAACCATTGTGATCACCTGCCTCGATAAAGTATTGGACATGCTCAAATACATGAAACTGTCATTTTAATGGAAATTGCATCTACCAATTGTAAAATTCAGGTCCTCTTCATTTAAATTTGCTTCAAGTCGACTTCAATTTCTAGGGCATAGAAATCAACAATGTTATTATGAAAGGTCATCCATCTCCAAAAATAATGAATATATTGTTCCATAGATACTTTAAATTCTTTTGGTAGGTAAGGGATTGAATGCAAAATAATAAAATCATCCAACACTAGGTGTATTTCAAATACTGTGGATTCCTATTTTGTGAGCCCATGGATACTTTTAAATTCTTTTGGTAAGTAACAGATTGAATTTAAAATAATAAAATCATCCAACACAAGGTGTATTTCAAATATTGTGGATTCCTATTTTGATATTCGAGGATGCTTTAATTTCTTTTGGTAAGTAAGCGATTGAATTCAAAATAGTAAAATCATCGAACACTAGGTGGATTTCTAATATTAAAGATTCCTATTTTGTTAGCCCATAGATACTTTAAATTCTTTTTGTAAGTAAGCAATTGAATTCAAAATAATAAAAGCATCCAACACTAGGTGTATTTCAAATACTGTGGATTCCTATTTTGTTAGCCCCTGGATACATTAAAGTCTTTTGGTAAGTAAGGAATTGAATTTAAAATAATAAAACCATCCAACACTAGGTGTATTTCAAATATTGTGGATTCCTATTTTGATTTTCGGGGATGCATTAAACTCTTTTGGTAAGTACGGGATTGAATTTGAAATAATAAAACCATCCAACACTAGGTGTATTTCAAATATTATGGATTCCTATTTTGTTAGCCCATGGATACTTTAAATTCTTTTGGTAAGTAAGGGATTGAATTCAAAATAATAAAATCTTTTATCACTAGGTGTATGTCAAATATTGGGGATTCCTATTTTGTTAGCCCATGGATACTTTAAATTCTTTTGGTAAGTAAGGGATTGAATTCAAAATAATAAAATCATCCAACACTAGGTGGATTTCAAATATTATGGATTCCTATTTTGTTAGCCCATGGATACTTTAAATTCTTTTGGTAATTAAGGGATTGAATTCCAAATAATAAATTCATCCAACACTAGGTGTATTTCAAATATTGTGGATTCCTATTTTGTTAGCCCATGGAAGTTCTCGGCCTTCTTGTTCACGGGGAAGTCGTTGCAATGGCCGTTCCTGGCCGGGTTGCTCCGCCTCTTCCCTTCGTCGACGTCGCGAGGCAACCGGCATAGCCGAACTTACCAACTCGTTGGGCATTGCGCGCATACCGTCGAAATCTGGGTTGGCCGGCTCGATCCCCTCGGCTAGTTGAGGAGCTATGCCAGTGGTTGGCTTTGTCAAGGGCTCCTCCATGGGATCATCTTCTGGTCCGGACCACTAGTAGAAAATCAGTGCCCAAATCAACAAAAAATCAACAAGTTTTTGTCAATTTGGGTATTGTATCGACCGTTTTCACACTTTTCTGTTGATTTGGCACTAGTTAACTAAATGGGCAAAATAATTTTGTTGATTCAGGTAGCACAAGTCCAAAAGAACAAAAAAATTAATATTTTTTTGTTGATTTGGACAAAGGGGACCTCAAAATCAACACTTTTTTGTTAAAAAATGGTTACAAGTCGATTTTTGAAACTATAGCAGACTTCAGAGGTCATTCAGGCATAGAAAAATAACTTTTCTTCAAAATCTTTGAACTAAGAAAAGTTGCACAGTAAAACTAAGTTTCACCTCCAACAATCCGTTTGTAATTCAGAGCTTTTATAAGAAAGTTATGAATAAAAAACCAAGTCAGTGTTTGAAAATGTTAAACCAATTCTTTTTTAAACATTGCCTTGGTTTTTAATTCATAACTTTCTATTAAATGCTCCAAATCACAAACCGTTTTTTGGAGATGAATCTTTACTTTATTTTCTAACTTTTCTTAGTTCAAAGTTTAAAATCAAAAATTGATTTACTATGTGAAAACGGCGTTCAAAGTCTACTGAAATTACACAAAAGAGGCATTTCCAATGTCCGAAGTACATAAGTACCAAGAAGTACCCCTCATGTGCATGCAACATGAATGGGTGGCTCAATGGTTTTAGAACCATGGCCTCCCAAGTGGGAGGTCCAAGGTTCAAACCTTGGGCTTGGCACATAGTGCCACGTGGGCTGCCATGCAGCCAGTCTAGTTGGCGGGCTTCCAAGTGGGTAGTCCAGTTGGCGGGTTGCCACGTGGCACTATTTTAATGATCAATTTTAATATTTGAAAAAATTGAAAATGAACCAATGAGGTGCTGCCACGTGGCGGCCTCTTAATGGCCTTCGTTTGAAATTTGATTTCTTCAAAAATTTGTAAATGACCAAATCAACAAAAAAATTAACAAAAAAATTAACACTTTTCTGTTCAGAAGTGCCCAAATTAACTCGTCCAAATCAACAAAAAAATCAACACTTTCGTGCTGAATTTTTGTTAATTTGGTCACTGAATTTTCTACTAGTGGACTCATGTCCGTCAGTGGATTGTGATACGGTCTCGGTATGGGGTTGGGTGAGGACTTCGTCTTGGAACTCACATGGTAGGTCTCCAAGAGGCTGCGTGGGCGGCCCCGAGTGTGTTGGTGAGGATGGCGTCGGAGACGGGGGCTGCATACTAGCTAGCAGAGCCGCCTCTTGAAGCGTGACTTGTTCTTCCTCCTCCACTGACTGTGAACTTGCTTCAGTGTCGGTGTGGTCGCTATCTAGTTGGTCAGGGAGGGGTAGTCGCGCCAATCGCTTCAATTCCTCCGACAACTCTGTATAGGTACGTGGCCATTCGGGCAATCCCGGACGAGGCCGTGGTGGGGATCGGTTTGACGGCCCCAAGTGTGTGGGCGACGGGGGAGGCGAAGACGAGGAAGATGGAGAAGATGGTGGGGTCGGTGGTATTGGCCCCGGGATGACATCCTTTTGACCTGGCATGAGGCCCTATTCTATACTATCCCTCTATAGTGCTGGCGATTGCCTAACGACGAGGCTGAGAGAAGAAAGCGGGAACCGATCCGCCCTTGACGGAGCAAGGTGGACTGAAGGAAAATGAAAGGGAGGAAGATGAGAAGAGGATGAGGGAAGATGGAAGCCCAGATTTCACAGCTTGCTCGAGAAGACTCTAGACTAGGACGTAGATGACATTCTCCCAAGTACCTACATAAGTGGTGACTGGAAGCAGAAGTGGCCAAGGATTGCGCAGTGTGTGGTCAAGACATGCCTGGCCGAAGTGGGAGCAAATGTAGTTGGTGAAGCGCAGCTTCTCTATGACTTGAACCCTGATGGTGAATGCTCCAAACGGGAGGGACGACGGTGGCTCATACCAACCGCGGTCCATCTGCTAATCTATGTACCTGCACATCACAACAAGCTAGCATACAAAGACAAGGGTCCCCCCCTTGCTCTTATACTAGGGCGTGAAGGACTCGATACGGAAATCCCTGTTAGTCGTCTTTTCAGCTCTACTTCTACAGCGTATATTACGATGATCTAACACGATTTTAGTGACGCCTCCAACCAGCCGCCTTTTCAACACTGCGGTATATATTATGCTCGGTCTGGTGAGTAAGTGCCCACTCAAGCTAGCTGTCTTTTCAGCCTTCTCGGCATATATTACAACAGTCTAGCGAGTATACCAAGATCCCCCTACTAGACGTCTTTTCAGCACTACGGCGTATATTCCGACTGTCTAGTGGCAATGGATCTGAAATGGGGAGCTGTATCTAGCTCAACCCTTAACGCTACCTTCTAACAGGCGGGTGAGGCATGAGGACTTTGCCATCATCCATCTACCCTGACCTGACCTCCTAAGAAGGCACGAGACTAAAACAAGACAAACAAGTGTTGGCTGACCCAGAGGCCTTTCTTTTTACATTAGATGTAAATTCCTTTGTAAGTCTTAATACTTACAGGGAGATCTAAGAACTAACAACCAACTGACTGTATGTGATTGTTTTGGTTAAAAGATTTTTTATGGATTTTTATATGTTTTATCTAGCTAGTCTTTTTAACAATCCCAATGGTAATGTTAACAAATGACAGCTATTGAATTTTTTTGGTCGGAGTCATATATAGCTTTTACATCTTATCCAAACTACTTAAAAAAGAAGACGTGAGGGTTATCTTTAATACCTTGGATAGAAAACCGGGCATTATCGGATTGGAGGTACTCATATAGCGTGGTACCACTGGAAGAGGGCATGGAGGAGGGTAGTTGAAGAGAAGGTAAGTACCTGGCTTAGTGTTGGCCAGGACTCGGTTGGAGCATCCGCTTGGGGACTGCCTTTTGTTAGTTCCTCCTCCGCGTTCCTCGGTGGGATCTCCTGTTGTAGGGCGGCCGGAGCGTTGTGCCATCCGTAGGGCACATTTTCATAGGAGGTTGGTGCCTCCTCCCCTAAGGTTGTCAGAGTATGGCCTACTTCCTCTTTGACAGATGGAAGCGGAATTGTACCCCAGTCGCCGTGAATGCCCGGAATCCAACCTGCAGGGGGTTGGCAACCAACAAGAAAATCTCGGATGGCTACATGGCCGTTCAAAATAGGCTTAGTATCTACCCACCGAGTAAAGTTGAGACCTCCTTGGGTCTCGTCTCCATAGATGACCTGGTAACGGTGGCCCCCATGTTGAGCTCCCATGGTTAACATGACAAAGATGTCTTCATTGGTGGGACCGCGACTGTCAATGAGTGATGGAAATGGTCTTGACTGGCAGGGCTGTTCCTCATAAGGCGTGTGGCACAACGGGCAAGGGGGTCTACCGAACGCGGGCCTACTTGGCTGGATCAGCCCCAGTGGGAGGAGGGGAAGTAAAGTGATGTCCCCTATGACAACCACCTGGGGGTCGTCGGATGACTTGGAGTCATACATCGATTGAGGACTGTTGGCCGGGGTTTGGGTCATATGGTAGGAAAGATCGATTTCCTCCTCAACCTCTTGGCCCGCTGTACCGTTGTCACTAGTCATCCAAGTGGGCAACGAATCCTCGAAAAGGTCTAATCCTTCGTCCAAGGGCTCAAGGGGGGATGTTGGCATTCCCTGGTCTGCTTCCTGCTCGGGAGGCGCCGTGATGATGACAAATGCATCGTCGCTGGAGCAAGGATGTTTGCGGAGCCATTGTTCTAAGGATCCGTTGTCTTCAAATCCATAGAGGCCCGGACCTAAGCACTTGAGGCGTCCCAAGTCGGTAGCTGGCTCCGCTTGGATAGCCTGGACTGACAGTAATCCTACCACCTGATCAGGAGGTGGGTTGTTGGAAACAATCGCGATCATGGTCCTGGCATCCTGTGGGCCGTAGGTGAACGTGGGCCATCGATCCGCCCAATTTACAATTCCACCGCACTTGCGGAGGAAGCCTCGTCCAAGGAGAAGAGGGCAAGAGGTGGTTGCCTCTTCCTCGAGTTGCAGGACCTCAAAGGTGAGGATGTAGTTTACACCGCCGGTCTGGATCCTAAGGTCCTTGATCTGGCCCAAGGTTGGCACCGATCGCTGGTCGGCGCACTTGAGATTCACTAAGGAGGGATGGGTAATCTCTAACCCCAATTTGCGCATGGTGAAGGCCGGCATGATGTTAACCCCGCTTTCGTCGTCCACCAATGTCTTCGGAATGATCTTGTCCACGATCTCGACGTCGATTTCGACCGGCTCAAAGATCTCCTTGGAGTCACAGAGATCCCTCTTGGGCTTCTTCACCAAAGGCTTGATCTCCTCTTTGTTGGAGTCAGGGATTGACAGCGCGAGCGTTGGCTCCACCTTGTTAACGTGGCCCACCGGCTTTGGAGTGCGAGGGATCGTGGCCCCTTCCTTCAACTGTTTTCGCAAAGCCGGGGCAATATTGATCAATTGGCCAAACGAAATGTTGGCCTTGGCTTTAGCCAAGTCATCCCATAGACTATATGGGTCAGACGGATTGGTGTTCCTCTTGAGCCTCGTGATAAATTTGGGGCTTGGAGGGTAAAAAGGTGTCCCCTTGGACACGAACTGATACTCATCCTCGTTCATCTCGGTATGAGTGGGCAGGTTCTCTTCGAACCGGACTTCCTTAGCTGCCTCCTTTAGAGTGCTCTGCAAGTCAGAGAACTGGGGGGAGTCTTGGGATGAGTGCAGGTGCATACTACTATGGGAGCTCGACTCTGGCAACTCAACCTCCTCCGGCTCAGCTGCTAGTGGTGGGCTGGTCTTTGCCCCTCCTCTCGTGACAACCAATGCGGGTAAGGATTTGTGGATGACCTCAGTATCTGAGGTCTCAACGGCTACGTACAAAGTGTTTTGAAACTCCATCACTCTTGGACCCTTAGATGCCTCGGTAGCCACAAACCTAGCGTCTTGAGTGCCTTGGGCTGGTGCCAAGGGAACAACCCCTTGGGCTACTTGTACCGCAATTGGGGCGGCTTGGGTCTGCCTGTTGTTAGAGTGATCATAGTACATATTTGGTGGTCCAGCCGTGTCTCGAGGTTCGGTGAACCGAACCCCCCTGAGGTTATCCTGGGCCTGCTTGGCATAATCTGCCTTCGGGAACTCCAACGGAATCACCTTATCAGGGACAGTGCATCGGACAGTGGGATGAAAATCCCCGCACCGCTCGCAGATGATGTTGTTCTGGGTCCAACACTAGCCAGGACCGTGCACTCTCTTGCAGGAGGGGCAGCTGGCTTGCTGTCTGTCAAATGAGTTGTTGTTGTGCATCTGCTGCTGCGCATTTGGATGTCGATATGGCTGAGCTGGCCCACGGGGTCGGTGTCGTGGTGGATTGTCCTTGAGTAGAGGACAAAATGGGGACGTGTGATTGGGCTCGCCGCAGTAGTTGCACCAATTGCCGGAGGTGTGTGACCCTGATTCATGGTACTTCGGAAGGTTTTGGGAACCTTGTTGTCCCTTCACGAGGCAAGCCATCTGCTCGGTCAACTCTCGCACCACATGGGCCATGTCGTTGGAGGCCTGTCGTACTTCAGTACGAATCTGCTCCACTGGTCCAGTCAGCAGCATCATCGGTTCTTGTGCGGATAAGGGGTCCAGGTACATCCCATTGGCCTTGGGGGAAGAGCGATACAGTGCTGTCGTTGATTCATGGTGGTGTACAGGAATGAAGGCTGGTATGGGGTCATGCCCTCGCCGTACCATCCTCTCGTTCTCCTTGTTGATAACTTCAACATCTTGGGCGGCCCGTAGGGCATCCTCGAGGGACTGAGGTCTTCGGGAGAGAATGTCCCGGATAGTTGTCGGAGAGTCAACTCCTTGGATGAAGAAGTTTCGAACGGTCCCGTCGTCGAAAAAGTTCCCCACGTATCGGGTACACACAATTTGGAACCTGCGGATATAAGCCGACAGGTCCTCGGTTGGGCCTTGGCGAATGTTGGACAGGGCCGCCAGGGCTTGCTGCTGCCCCATCTCCGGTCGAAAATAGCCAAGGAAGGCATCTAATAGCTCCTCCCAAGTGGTGAAGATTCCCTCTTTGTGTGAAATGTACCAAGAGTAAGCCGTCCCAGTCAAGGTGTTAGGAAACCAGATCAGGTAGTAACCTGGATCAGTGACTAAGTGAGAAGTGAGAATCTCTTGAAACAGTTCAATATGAGCGGTGGGATCATCATCCCGAGACCCTGAGAATTTAGGAAGGTGATGGGGAACCGAGATCTCTCGCAGTCCTTGGGGTACCAAGATGGGTAAGCCCCTTGGGCGCATCATCAAATCCGCCCTGGGTATTGGTGGAACGTCAGCGGCTCCCACTGGCGGAAAGTCGCCGCCGTCGGGTGGTCCAAGTGGTACCGGAGGCCCCCGGGCCTCATGGTCACCCATTCCTTCAGAGGAATCGGATGAGCTCACCCTCTCGAACGAATCCGGGGAGCTAATCTCGTGGTTCGATCGGGACGGAGAGGGACTTGGAGACCTAGACCAAGCTGAGCTTCCCGCTCCTCCTTTAGGTCGCAGTATCCTGTCAGAGATTGGGGTGACGGAAGGTCTAGGTGGCATCTATCTGAGTCTTGATTCACACCAAACAAATCCACACATGTATAAAATATAGAAGCAATACAAGCAATAGTAAATGAACTGCCAACGGGGACCACTAGCTAGCCTAGGCTGGAGCTATGACTTGGTCGGCGCAGATCAACGTCGTGACTATCTCGCATGCAGTAGGACGTATTTCGAAGAAGAACGGAGCCTGTTGATCTTCAATCGCAGTGATAGCTGGCAAGTGTCGGTTTCACGAGGCAGCGTTGGTGAAGAAGGTCGCGTGCTTGAGTCGTTCAAGACGGCTCCTCTTCCCACGGCTCGGATACTCGTAGTATAGTGGGTGATAACGAGGCTGGTGGATCCACTCGTCCCCAGGCAGGTTGAAGTTGGAGACCTTGAAGTCCTCCGCGTCTTGGCAAGGCTCGCAAGCGGAGGCGTACTTCGTAATGTAATGCAGCTGGTGAGCCGCGTCCAACGTGGTTGGTATAAGTCGAGATGATATGCCGCGGCAGCAGTCTAGGGTCAACTGGCTGATCTCGTTGTGCCACGTACGGAAATCCTCCGACTGGGCGTAGGGGTTCTCGAGGAAGCGGTTGAAATCCACGGCTGGCTGAGCGAATCGGAAGTATTGGCCAACTTCGTCGCAGAGTGGGGTCGGGGACCGGTATCGTATGCCAACGTAGGGCACCTCCGTGAGGGGGTCGTACGTTCGATAGGAAGGGAGGTTGGCGTCGAAGCATGCCTTGATATAAGCGTTCTCGAACCTCCAAGTGGCAAGTACCACTTCCCAATAGAAGGAGAGGTACTTGGCAATCTCCTCCTTAGCTACCCCAAAGACTCCGGCTTCGAAGGCTCGAACGATGGAGGGAGTGTGCTGGTTTGGACCAAACAAGTACTGGCGCGCCAAGTGCTCCCAATATTCAAAGGACACCCCCAACTGATCAGGGCCAAGCAGTAGGTCTTCCACTAGAAGCAGCTTGTTGTCCTCGAAGTCACTATAGCCGTCCTCGTCGTCCCGGTATGGCTTCTTCGGCTGACGTCGACGATGGTCGGAGTAGTCAAGTTGTGTCGACTCAAGACACTGCTCTAGCTCTTCTTCCTTCGCATGTACTTGATTGTTAGTCTTCAAAGTAATTGACAGGGACCTATGCTAGTCTCCCGGTAGATGCACCATTATGTGAGCGCTTGTTTACCCACCCTTGGTAAAGAAGCGAGCACAACCAGGCTCTTGGTAAATAACCATTCTGACTCGATCTATGGGTGTCTAGCGCCAATCCATTGTGCCTTCCAAGAAATGGATCTTTTCTATGCTCCTAAGACTTTGCTAATTTGGATAATGAAGAAAACAAAACAAAACCCTGATTGGAATTGCTGTAACTGCTAAGTCGGAATCAAAGCCCAAGAGGGCTTGGTGGTTTGGGAGAAGAGTTAATCTTAGTCTAAACTTATCTAACCTAAATGGAAGAGTACCTCATGCCATTTCCAAAAGTATAAAGCTTGTTTGATTTGGACTCTCCTAGAGAAAGTTATGGACGGATGAAGTTTGACCGCTACTCGGTTCCTCAAACTTCATCCATGCTTTTCTATGGACTCCGGATTTCGATTTGACTTGAGATTTGGGCTACAAGCCTGATTCCCTAAGGTTAACCTAATTACCAAGTCTTGACTCAGATGGATGAAATCTTCTAGGGTTCATCCATTACTTGTTCCGGACTTCATTCCTTCTTAACTGCTTGGGGTTTAGGTATTTCCTTAAGCTGGGTTTAGTTTTGGGTTACCCTAAACTTGCTCTAAGACGTTCTAAATCTATACTTAACCTAAACTTAATCTTAAAAGTCCCTAATCCGCCTTCTAATCTTACTTAAGGATCTTAAGTGTGGTTACCAATGTATTAATCTTAGAACTTAAGACTTGTTTCGAGGAGATCTTGATTTTAGCTTTCTACTTTGACTAACCACATTAGATTTGGGGTTTCCTATCAAGAGTTATCCATGGATGAAGTTTGACCGCTAATTGATCCTTCAAACTTCATCCGCTAATTATGGCTAGCCCTAATTTCAAAACTAAATTATAATTTGACTTTCGGTTCCTTAATTAATCCCTCTTTTATGTTAGCTTTCTTGTTCCTCCTGGGTGAAATTTGTTAGGTTTCATCCAACATGACTCCCTAACTTCATCCGCTCATAACTCTTTCGTTTTAGCTCGGATTTGGACGTGTTTTAGGTTTTTGGAAATCCCTAGACCCCTACTTTCTTCCTCCTAACCTAAATCTGACTTGACCTATGGTCTATGCCACTCTAGCTTTCGGCCTTCTTCTAATTAAGACGAATTTTAACAAAGAAGAGTGGAGTTTTCAGGGGCCCACCTCATATTGGAGGTCCTGGATCAACCGGTCGAGGTTCCCCAACCCTACAACATCTTGTCTTACACGTCCTTTTGCTAAATCCCTTCCTCTACTATTTTACTTTCCTACTTCTACTATGCTAATTTCCACTTCTACTTTGCTAATTTCTACTTCTACTATGCTAATTTCTACTTCTACTTTGCTAATTTCTACTTCTACGATGCTAATTTCTTCTTCTACTATTTAGATTCTAGCCTTAACCCCCCCTTTTTCTTTATCACTTTTTTTTTTCTTCTTCTCTAGAACCTAGACTAAAAAAAAAGACAAAAAAAGGAAAGAGAAAAAGACCAAAATATTTCAGCCGCGGCCTGGCTGCTGCGGAGCCCGGCGCTGCGGTGGCTGGCTGCTGCGGTGGTCTGGCGCTGTGGTACCCGGCTGCTGCGGTACCCGGGGCTGCGGTACCCAAGGCTATGGTACCCGGGGCTGTGGTACCCGGCGCTGCGGTGGCCCAGCTGCTACGGTGGCCCGGCCGGCTGGGGCTTCGGCAAGCTCGGGTGGCCGGCTGGCTGGGCTTGGCTGGCTGGGGTTTTAGGGAGGGCCCAAGCGTGCTAGCCGAGCTCCCACCAAGGCAAAGTTAAACTGGACTAAAAAGTAACTCGATCTAAACCCGTAGGGGGATTTTGGAGACTAAACCTTGAATTAGTTTCAAGAGGTTTTGAAACTAAACCTTGTACGTAACTTCCGGGGGGGGTCAAAGCTTCGCCGTCAAGTTGGTTTTAACACCAACTCTAGGACTTTGAGAACACGGGGTAGTTCGAAGCTTCGCCGTCTAACCAGGTTTTAACACTTCCTCTAAGACTTAGGTACCAATGGAATCAAAGCTTCGCCGTCTAAGGGGGAAGCCATACGTCAACAATCAACTTCAAAGAAGGACCCAGACCGTTAGAACATAACGACCCTAGGGGGGCCCACAACTCCACCGTACGGGGGGAGGGCCACACACCAAGGGCTCTTAGAGAGAGCAAAAAGAGGTCCTCAAGTAAGGGATCAAGAAGCACTCGGAGGTTAATACGGACACGCGGTTTGGAAAATCACAATCCTTAAACACTAAAGACCCCCTAGTGGGCGGCAGAGCCAAGGCACGGAGGGGGGAGCTTTAGGATTAGGACAAAACTCAAAGAACTTCCAAGCAAGTTAGTGCTTTCAAGCAAAGAACTTCATCTGACAAGTTAATGACCAAAATGACTCAAAAATAAGCCAAATAATACCCAAGACCACTCAAAGCTCATAAACACAAAGGAAGGACCCCCAAGACCTTCAAAAGCTGAAGATAGAACAACAACGGAGCACCACATGCTCAAAACACCGTGGAAGTGCCTTTGGCTAAAATCGCCAAAAAATCCAACATAAGTTGGACCCACGGACTCAAAACATGAATGGGGGTGGTTTGAGAGAGAAATGAGGGCCCTTTTATAGGTTTCCCAAGGCCCTCGCCTCCTCTCGTTTAACCTAGGTAACCCTATCAACTTGGATTTTCATCCTTATCTTTAAGATTTTCACATAGTTTGGGTTTTACACTGGTCCAACACTCTAACTATTGGAGATCAACTCCAAATCGAAAACCAATTGCGCCATTGGCTTCAGAAGGCCATTTTTAATCCTAGAATTCCCTTACCCCCTATCCCAACCCCAAAATCCCACCGTAAACTATCGCCAACTGGAGTCAGTAAAAGAGGTAAAAATCTACTTTTTGGAGGTTACCTTTTCTGACAAAGGTGACTAGCCAGGGTGGTCTGGGAGGTCTTAGGGAGTAAGAAAAGACCCTTCGTTGACTTCGTTCCGACTTCGTGTGCTCCCGGGATGCCAGTCAACTCCATGTAAATCCTGCCACGTGGATAATTCGAAAGAATGTCGGTGATTCGGCCGTCTCCCGCTATCGAAACACCATGAAACTTGTCGGGGCGCGTTATTAGCATAAAAAAAACTAACCTAATTTTTAGTGAGATTTTACCGCCACCTGGGTAATTATCGTGAATTTCCCATCGTGGTTTTAGGCGGTTGACCGTCCGGAAGGAGTATTTCTTCAATCCAGAAAATTCCGAAACTTCTTGGGGAACCTCTCATGGGGTTTCCCAAGAGATTTGCAAGTTCACATCTTGATCTTGCATGTCTTGATACGGAGGGCAAAAAAATAGCTCCGTTGGTTTACCGATAGTCATGAAATCTTCCGCATACAGGGGAATCTTGGCGAATGGATTTTGCTTTTGACTTCCCGGTATGGTTCCGACCCAAGATCACAATCCGGTGACCGTAGATTACTCCACTGGCCTGTCTTGAGAAAGTGACACCTGCAAGCTAACAATTGGGGTTTCTACTATTCGTTGATGGGATGGAGAAACTGAAACCTCTCTTGGGGAATCTATCTAAGAATCTTCCTAGACTTCCCTCAGACCAATTTAGCCAAGCCCGGTCACATGCACAGTGATTTTAGGCTATCTTGGGTAAGAACCCTCAAACCTTCTAATTCCCACTACTTCTGTGGTTCTAACCTATTTACAAGTGGGTTTTAGAGCTATTCTAAGGAGAAAAGGCTATTAAGGACCAAAGGGCATATTGGTATGTAACATGCCCATTTTATTTATACACTCTTTTTAGGGCATTTTGTATATAATTACGACTTAAATTGCAAATTTTAGAAAAAAAAAAAAAGACTATGAGTCCCAAGTGACAAATTGGGAGCTCACAGTAAGTAAGGGATTGAATTCAAAATAGTAAAATCATCCAACACTAGGTGAATCTCAAATATTGTGGATTCGAATTTTGTTAGACCATACATACTTTAAATTCTTTTGGTAAGTGAGGGATTGAATTCAAAATATTAAAATCGTCCAACAATAGGTGTAATTCAAAGATGGCGAATTCCTATTCTATTAGTTCATGAAAACTTAAATTTTTTTTAATAAGTAAGGGATCGAATTCAGAATAATAAAATCATCCAACACTAGGTGTATCTCAAATATTGTAGATTCGTATTTTGATAGCCCTTGTATACTTTAAATTCTTTTGCTAAGTAATGGATTGAATGCAAAATAATAAAATCATCCAACTCTAGGTGTATTTCAAATATTATGGATTCCTATTTTGTTAGCCCATGGATACCTTAAAGTCTTTTGGTAAGTAAGGGATTGAATTCAAAATAATAAAATCATCCAATACAAGGGGAATCTCAAATATTGTGGATTCCTATTTTGTTAGCCTATGGATCCTTTAAGTTCTTCTGATAAGTAAGGGATTGAATTGAAAATAATAAAATCATCCAATACTAGCTGCATTTCAAATATTGTGGATTCCTTTTTTGTTAGCCTATGGATACTTTAAATTCTTTTGGTAAGTAAGGGGTTGAATTCAAAATAATCAAATCATCCAACACTAGGTGAATCTCAAATATTGTAGATTCCTATTTTGTTAGCCTATGGATCCTTTAAGTTCTTTTGGTAAATAAGGGATTGAATTCAAAATAATAAAATCATCCAATACTAGATGTATTTCAAATACTGTAGATTCCTATTTTGTTAGCTCACGGATGCTTTAAATTCTTCTGATAAGTAAAGGATTGAATTCAAAGTAATAGAATCATCCAATACTAGGTGTATTTCAAATATAGTGGATTCCTATTTTATTAGCCTATGGATACTTTAAACTCTTTTGGTAGGTAAGGGATTGAATTGAAAATAATAAAATCATCCAATACTAGGTGTATCTCAAATGTTGTGGATTCCTATTTTGTTACCCTATAGATACTTTAAATTCTTCTGATAAGTAAGGGATTGATTTCATAATAATAAAACCATCCAACACTAGGTGAACCTCAAATATTGTCGATTCCTATTTTGTTAGCCTTTAGATGCTTTAAATTCTTCTGATAAGTAATGGATTGAATTCAAAATAATAAAATCATCCAATACTAGGTGTATTTCAAATACTGTGGATTCTTATTTTGTTAGCCTATGGATACTTTAAATTCTTTTGGTAAATAAGTTATTGAATTGAAATTAATAAAATCATCCAATACTAGGTGTATCTCAAATGTTGTGGATTCCTATTTTGTTACCCTATAGATACTTTAAATTCTTCTGATAAGTAAGGGATTGATTTCATAATAATAAAACCATCCAACACTAGGTGAACCTCAAATATTGTCGATTCCTATTTTGTTAGCCTATGCATACTTTAAACTCTTTTGGTAAGTAAGGGATTGAATTGAAAATAATAAAATCATCCAATACTAGGTGTATTTCAAATATTGTGGATTCCTATTTTATTAGCCTATGGATGCTTTAAATTCTTTTGGTAAGTAAGGGATTGAATTCAAAATAATAAAATCATCCAATACAAGGGGAATCTCAAATATTGTGGATTCCTATTTTGTTAGCCTATGGATCCTTTAAGTTCTTCTGATTAGTAAGGGATTGAATTGAAAATAATAAAATCATCCAATACTAGCTGCATTTCAAATATTGTGGATTCCTTTTTTGTTAGCCTATGGATACTTTAAATTCTTTTGGTAAGTAAGGGGTTGAATTCAAATTAATCAAATCATCCAACACTAGGTGAATCTCAAATATTGTGGATTCCTAATTTCTTAGCCTATGGATACTTTAAATTCTTTTGGTAAGTAAGGGATTGAATTCAAAATAATCAAATCATCCAATACTAGGTGTATTTCAAATATTATGGATTCCTATTTTGGTAGCTCATGGATGCTTTAAATTCTTTTGATAAGTAAGGGCTTGAATTGAAAATAGTAAAATCATCCAATACTAGGTTTATTTCAAGTATTGAAGATTCCTATTTTGTTAGCCTATGGATACTTTAAATTCTTTTTGTAAGTCAGGGATTGAATTCAGAATAATAAAATCATCCAATACTAGGTGTATTTCAAATATTGTGGATTCCTATTTTATTAGCCTATGGATACTTTAAATTCTTTTGGTAAGTAAGGGATTGAAATCAAAATAATAAAATCATCCAATACTAGGTGTATTTCAAATATTGTGGATTTCTATTTTGGTAGCTCATGGATACTTTAAATTCTATTCATAAGTCAGGGATTGAATTCAAAACAATAAGATCATCCAACACTAGGTGTATTTCAAATATTGTGGATTCCTATTTTATTAGCCTGTGGATACTTTAAATTCTTTTGGTAAGTAAGGGATTGAATTCAAAATAATCAAATCATCCAACACTAGGTGTATTTCAAATATTGTGGATTCCTATTTTGTTAGTCTATGGATACTTTAAATTCTTTTGGTAAGTCAGGGATTGAATTCAAAATAATCAAGTCATCCAACACTAGGTGTATTTCAAATATTGTGGACTCCTATTTTATTAGCCTATGGATACTTTAAATTCTTTTGGTAAGTAAGGGATTGAATTCAAAATAATAAATTCAGCCAATACGAGTTTTATTTTGAATATGGTGGATTCCTATTTCGCTAGCCTATGGATACTTTAACCCCTAAAGGCCCAAGGCTTTTTTTCTGCCAAAAAACCATCAAATCTGCCATTTCTATAGCAAGGAGTTAAAAAAATTTGAAAAATGTTTTTTTTTCACATCTAACCGTAGGATCTTACACCTAAATAGTATGAGATTGTGTGGAAAAAATTTCCGAATTTTTGACCACTTAGATTGCATGATATCTGCGTTTAAAGTAGAAAAAACAAGTATTTCAGCACATTGCGGGATTAGATTTTTTGAATTTAAACATTTTTCACTTAAAATTTTTGCACTACAGAGTTTTGTACTTCAAATCTTTATAGTGGATAATTGAGTTGAGAGTCTAGGGAAAAAAAAAATATTCAAAAAAACTTAATTATTATTCCTAAAAAATTTATTAAGTAGAAGTAGGTACAAGATAGAAGGAAAATCTAAAACATTAATATATTTTAGATGGAATTAAAATACACTAATCCCAATGGTGAGATTGTTCTAGCAAGTAAACTAAACCATGAGAATTTTTTATTTATTTAAATTGCAAAAATAGCATTTAGAAATGCATCCTACAAGTTATTTTTTTCAAGAAGATGCTCTAATTGCCCGAAAAACAAGAATGTCCATTACTTTTTCATAACAAATCCAAATGAAATGAATCAAAGCTTTCCAGATAGACAAAAATATAATCTACAAGAAAAAAAATATTTAAAAAAAAAAAATCAAATTTTTGACAAATTTTTCTTGCTACCCGGACTGCCCAGTTACGAAAAAAAGTAACATATTTGGCCATAACTTTTTACTCCTATTTCCAAATGTGCTGAAATTTAGTGCATATGAAAGATATTCCTTGCGCCCACCTTCTACTAAAATTTCAGCTTAAAATATGGAAATCTCTAGTCACACGGACCTGCCCAAAATTTCTATACGGCCAAAAAACGCATGCTGGTCCTTTAGGGGTAAAATTCATTTGGTAAGTAAGGGATTGAATTCAAAATAATAAAATCATCCAATACTAGGTGTATTTCAAGTATTGTGGATTCCTGTTTTGGTAGCTCATGGATACATTAAATTCTTTTGATAAGTACGGGATTGAATTCAAAAGAATAAAATCATCCAACAGTAGGTGAATTTCAAATATTGTGGACTCCTATTTTATTAGCCTACGCATACTTTAAATTCTTTTGGTAAGTGAGGGATTGAATTCAAAATAATAAAATCATCCAATACTAGATGTATTTCAAATACTGTGGATTCCTATTTTGTTAGCCTATGGATGCTTTAAATTCTTTTGATAAACAAGGGATTGAATTCAAAATAATAAAATCATCCAACACTAGGCGTAATTCAAATGTTGTGGATTCCTATTTTGTTAGCCGATGGACACTTTAAGTCCTTTTGGTAAGTAAGGGATTGAATTCAAAATAATAATATCACCCAATACTAGGTGTAATTTAAATATTGTGGATTCCTGATTTGTTAGCTCGTGGATGATTTAAACTCTTTTGATAAGTCCGGGACTGAATTCAAAATAATAAAATCATTCAACACGAGGTGTATCTCAAATGATGTGGATTCCTATTTTGTTAGTCCATGAATACTTAAATTAATTTGATAAGTACGGGATTGATTTCAAAATAATAAAATCATCCAATACTAGGTGTATCTCAAATGTTGTGGATTCCTATTTTGTTAGCCTATGGATCCTTTAAGTTCTTTTGGTAAGTCAGGGATTGAATTGAAAATCATAGAATCATCCAATACTATTTGCATTTCAAATATTGTGGATTCTTTTTTTGTTAACCTATGAATACTTTAAATTCTTTTAGTAAGTAAGGGATTGAATTCAAAATAACAAAATCATCCAATACTAGGTGTATTTCAAATATTGCGGATTTCTATTTTGGTAGCTCATGGATACTTTAAATTCTTTTCGTAAGTGAGGGATTGAATTCAAAACAATAAAATCATCCAACACTATGTGTAATTCAAATGTTGTGGATTCCTATTTTGGTAGCCTATGGATATTTTAATTTCTTTTGGTAAATAAGGGATTGAATTCAAAACAATAAAATCATCCAACACTATGTGTAATTCAAATGTTGTGGATTCCTATTTTGGTAGCCTATGGATATTTTAATTTCTTTTGGTAAATAAGGGATTGAATTCAGAATAATGAAATCATCCAATACTAGGTGTATCTCAAACACTGTAGATTTTTATTTTGGTGGCTCATGGATGCTTTAATTTTTTTTGATAAGTAAGGGATTAAATTCAAAATAATAAAATCATCCAACAATAGGCGAATCTCCAATATTGAGGATTCCTATTTTGTTAGCTTATGGATGCTGTAAATTCTTTTGATAAGTCAGGGATTGAATTCAGAATAATAAAATCATCCAACACTAGGTGTATTTCAAGTATTGTGGACTCCTATTTTGTTAGCCTAAGGGTACTTTAAGTTCTTTTGGTAACTAAAGGATTGAATTCAAAATAATAAAATCATCCAATACTTGTTCTATTTCGAATATGGTGGATTCCTGTTTTGTTAGCCTATGGATACTTTAAATTCATTTGGTAAGTAAGGGATTGAATTCGAAATAATAAAATCATCCAACACTAGGTGAATTTCAAGTATTGTGGATTCCTGTTTTGATAGCTCATGGATACATTAAATTCTTTTGATAAGTAAGGGATTGAGTTCAAAAGAATAAAATCATCTAGCAGTAGGTGAATTTCAAATATTGTGGATTCCTATTTTATTAGCGTATGCATACTTTAAATTCTTTTGGTAAGTAAGGGATTGAATTGAAAATAATAAAATCATCCAATACTAGGTGTATTTCAAATATTGTGGATTTCTATTTTGGTAGCTCATGAATACTTTAAATTCTTTTCGTAAGTAAGGAATTGAAATCAAAATAATAAAATCACCCAATACTAGATGTATTTTATTAATTGTGGATTCTTATTTTGTTAGCTTGTGCATGCTTTAAGTTCTTTGATAAGTAAGGGAATGAATTGAAAATAATAAAATCCTCTAACACAAGGTGTATATCAAATGTTGTGGATTCCTATTTTGGTAGCCTATGGATATTTTAATTTCTTTTGGTAAATAAGGGATTGATTTGAAATAATAAAATCATTCAATACAAGGTGTATCTTAAATGTTGTGGATTCCTATTTTGTGTGTCCATGAATACTTAAGTTATTTTGATGAGTACGGGATTGAATTCAAAATAATAAAATCATCCAATACTAGGTGAATCTCAAATATTGTGGATTCCTATTTTATTAGCCTATGGATGGTTTAAATTCTTCTGATAATTAAGGGAGTGAATTCAAAATAATCAAATCATCTAATACTAGGTGTATTTCAAATACTGCAGGTTCTTATTTTGTTAGCTCACGGATGCTTTAAATTATTTTGATAAGTAAGTTATTGAATTGAAATTAATAAAATCATGCAATACTAGGTGAATCTCAAATATTGTGAATTCCTATTTTATTAGCCTATGGATGTTTTAGATTCTTCTGATAAGTAAGGGATTGAATTCAAAATAGTAAAATCATTGAATACTAGATGTATTTCAAATACTGTGGATTCTTATTTTGTTAGCCTATGGATACTTTAAATTCTTTTGGTAAATAAGTTATTGAATTGAAATTAATAAAATCATCCAATACTAGGTGAATCTCAAATATGGTGGATTCCTATTTTATTAGCCTATGGATACTTTAAATTCTTTTGGTAAGTAAGGGATTGAAATCAAAATAATAAAATCATCCAATACTAGGTGTATTTCAAATATTGTGGATTCCTATTTTGTTAGCCCATGGATACTTTAAATGCTTTTGGTAAGTAAGGGATTGAATTCAAAATAGTAAAATCATTCAATACTAGGTGTATTTCAAATATGGTGGATTCCTATTTTATTAGCCTATGGATACTTTAAATTCTTTTGGTAAGTAAGGGATTGAAATCAAAATAATAAAATCATCCAATACTAGGTGTATTTCAAATATTGTGGATTTCTAATTTGGTAGTCTATGAATACTTTAAATTCTTTTGGTAAGTAAGGGATTGAATTCAAAATATCAAAATCATCCAATACTAGATGTATTTCAAATATTGTGGATTTCTATTTTGGTAGCTCATGGATACTTTAAATTCTTTTCGTAAGTAAGGAATTGAAATCAAAATAATAAAATCACCCAATACTAGATGTATTTTATTAATTGTGGATTCTTATTTTGTTAGCTTGTGCATGCTTTAAGTTCTTTGATAAGTAAGGGAATGAATTGAAAATAATAAAATCCTCTAACACAAGGTGTATATCAAATGTTGTGGATTCCTATTTTGGTAGCCTATGGATATTTTAATTTCTTTTGGTAAATAAGGGATTGATTTGAAATAATAAAATCATTCAATACAAGGTGTATCTTAAATGTTGTGGATTCCTATTTTGTGTGTCCATGAATACTTAAGTTATTTTGATGAGTACGGGATTGAATTCAAAATAATAAAATCATCCAATACTAGGTGTATTTCAAATATTGTGGATTCCTATTTTGGTAGCCTATGGATACTTTAAATTCTTTTGGTAAGTAAGGGATTGAATTCAAAATAACAAAATCATCGAATACTAGGTGTATTTCAAATAATGTGGATTCCTATTTTGGTAGCCTATGGATACTTTAGATTCTTTTGGGAAGTCAAGGATTGAATTCAGAATAATGAAATTTTCCAATAGTAGGTGTATTTCAAATATTGTGGACTCCTATTTTATCAGCCTATGGATAAATTAAATTCTTTTGGTAAGTAAGGGATTGAATTCAAAATAATCAAACCATCCAATACTAGGTGTATTTCAAATACTGTAGATTCCTCTTTTGTTAGCTCATGGATGCTTTAAATTCTTTTGATAAGTATGTTATTGAATTGAAATTAATAAAATCATCCATTACTAGGTGAATCTCAAATGTTGTGGATTCCTATTTTGTTAGCCTATGGATGCTTTAATTTCTTTTGGTTTGTAAGGGATTGAATTTAAAATAATAAAATCATCCAACTCTAGGTGAATCTCAAATGTTGTGGATTCCTCTTTGGTTAGCCTATGGATACTTTAAATTCTTTTGGTAAGTAAGGGATTGAATTCAAATTAATAAAATCATCCAATACTGGGTGAATCTCAAATAGTGTGAATTCCTATTTTATTAGCCTATGGATGGTTTATATTCTTCTGATAAGTAAGGGATTGAATTCAAAATAGTAAAATCATTCAATACTAGGTGTATTTCAAATATTGTGGATTCCTATTTTATTAGCCTATGGCTACTTTAAATTCTATTGGTTTGTAAGGGATTGAATTTAAAATAATAAAATCATCCAACTCTAGGTGAATCTCAAATGTTGTGGATTCCTCTTTTGTTAGCCTCTGGATACTTTAAATTCTTTTGGTAAGTAAGGGATTGAATTGAAAATAATAAAATTATCCAATACTAGGTGCATTTCAAATATTGTGGATTCCTATTTTGTTAGCCTATGGATACTTTAAATTCTTTTGGTAAGTAAGGGATTGAATTCGAAATAATAAAATCATCCATTACTAGGTATATGTCAAATATTGTGGATTCCTATTTTGTTAGCCTATGGATACTTTAAATTCTTTTGGTAAGTAAGAGATTGAAATCAAAATGATAAAATCATCCAATACTAGGTATATTTCAAATATTGTGGATTCCTATTTTCTTAGCCCGTGGGTACTTTAAATGCTTTTGGTAAGTAAGGGATGGAATTCAAAATAGTAAAATCATCCAACACTAGGTGTATTTCAAAAATTGTGGATTCCTATTTTCTTAGCCCATGGGTATTTTAAATTCTTTTGGTAAGTAAGGGATTGAATTCAAAATAGTAAAATCACTTAACGCTTGGTGAATCTCAAATATTGTGAATTTGTATTTTGTTCGCGAATAGATACTTTAACTTCTTTTGGTAAGTAAGGGATTGAATTGAAAATAATAAAATCATCCAATACTAGGTGTATTTCAAATATTGTGCGTTCCTGTTTTGTTAGCTTGTGGATACTTTAAGTTCTTTGATAAGTAAGGGATTGAATTGAAAATAATAAAATCCTCCAACACGAGGTGTATGTCAAATGTTGTGGATTCCTATTTTGTGTGTCCATGAATACTTAAGTTATTTTGATAAGTACGGGATTGAATTCAAAATAATAAAATCATCCAATACTAGGTGTATCTCAAATGTTGTGGATTCCTATTTTGTTAGCCTATGGATATTTTAATTTCTTTTGGTAAATGAGGGATTGAATTCAAAATAATGAAATCATCCAATACTAGGTGTATTTCAAACACTGTAGATTCCTATTTTGGTAGCTCATGGATGCTTTAAATTTTTTTGATAAGTAAGGGATTGAATTGAAATTAATAAAATCATCCAACACTAGGTGAATCTCAAATGTTTTGGATCCCTATTTTGTTAGTCCATGAGTACCTAAATGTTTTTGATAAGTACGGGATTGATTTCCAAATAATAAAATCATTCAATACAAGGTGTATAGCAAAAGTTGTGGATTTGTATTTTGTGTGTCCATGAATACTTAAGTTATTTTGATAAGTACGGGATTGAATTGAAAATAATAAGATCATCCAATACTAGGTGCATTTCAAATATTGTGGATTCCTATTTTGTTAGCCTATGGATACTTTAAATTCTTTTGGTAAGTAAGGGATTGAAATCAAATTAATAAAATCATCCAATACTAGGTATATTTCAAATATTGTGGATTCCTATTTTCTTAGCCCGTGGGTACTTTAAATGCTTTTGGTAAGTAAGGGATGGAATTCAAAATAGTAAAATCATCCAACACTAGGTGTATTTCAAAAATTGTGGATTCCTATTTTCTTAGCCCATGGGTATTTTAAATTCTTTTGGTAAGTAAGGGATTGAATTCAAAATAGTAAAATCACTTAACGCTTGGTGAATCTCAAATATTGTGAATTTGTATTTTGTTCGCGAATAGATACTTTAACTTCTTTTGGTAAGTAAGGGATTGAATTGAAAATAATAAAATCATCCAATACTAGGTGTATTTCAAATATTGTGCGTTCCTGTTTTGTTAGCTTGTGGATACTTTAAGTTCTTTGATAAGTAAGGGATTGAATTGAAAATAATAAAATCCTCCAACACGAGGTGTATGTCAAATGTTGTGGATTCCTATTTTGTGTGTCCATGAATACTTAAGTTATTTTGATAAGTACGGGATTGAATTCAAAATAATAAAATCATCCAATACTAGGTGTATCTCAAATGTTGTGGATTCCTATTTTGTTAGCCTATGGATATTTTAATTTCTTTTGGTAAATGAGGGATTGAATTCAAAATATTGAAATCATCCAATACTAGGTATAATTCAAACACTGTAGATTCCTATTTTGGTAGCTCATGGATGCTTTAAATTTTTTTGATAAGTAAGGGATTGAATTGAAAATAATAAAATCATCCAATACTAGGTGTATTTCAAATATTGTGCATTCCTAGTTTGTTAGCCTATGGATCCTTTAAGTTCTTTTGGTAAGTAAGGGATTGAATTGAAATTAATAAAATCATCCAACACTAGGTGAATCTCAAATATTGTGGATTCCTATTTTGTTAGCTCATGGATGCTTTAAATTCTTTTGATAAGTAAGGGATTGAATTGAAATTAATAAAATCATCCAATACTAGGTGAATCTCAAATGTTTTGGATTCCTATTTTGTTAGCCTATAGATACTTTAAATTCTTTTAGTATTAAAGGATTGAATTCAAAATAATAAAATCATCCAATACTAGGTGAATCTCAAATATTGTGAATTCCTATTTTGGTAGCCTATGGATACTTTAAATGCTTTTGGTAAGGAAGGAATTGAATTCAAAATAACAAATTCTTCCAATACTAGGTGTATTTCAAATATTGTGGATTCCTATTTTGTTAGCCTATGGATGGTTTAAATTCTTCTGATAAGTAAGGGATTGAATTCAAAATAGTAAAATCATTCAACACTAGGTGTATTTCAAATATTGTGGATTCCTATTTTATTAGCCCATGGATACTTTAAGTGCTTTTGGTAAGTAAGGGATTGAACTGAAAATAATAAAATCATCCAACACTAGGTGTATTTCAAATATTGTAGATTTCTATTTTGTTAGCCCATAGATACTTTAAACTCTTTTAGTAAGTAAGGGGTTGAAATCAGAATAGTAAAATCATCCAGCACTAGGTGTATTTCAAATATTGTGGATTCCTATTTTGTTAGCCCATGGATACGTTAAATTCATTTGGTAAGTAAGGGATTGAGTTCAAAATAATAAAATCACTTAACGCTTGGTGAAGCTCAAATATTGTGAATCCGTATTTTGTTAGCTCATGGATACTTTAAATTCTTTTGGTAAGTAAGGCATTGAATTCAAAATAATCAAATTATCCAATACAAGGTGTATTATAAATTTTGTGGATTCCTATTTTGTTAGCCCATGGATACGTTAAATACCTGTGGTAAGTAAGGGATTGAATCCAAAATAATAAAATGATCCACTACTAGGTGTATTTCAAATATTGTGGATTCCTATTTTGTTAGCCCATGGATACTTTAACTTCTTTTGGTAAGTAAGGGATTGAATCCAAAATAATAAAATCATCCAACACTAGGTGTATTTCAAATATTGTGGATTCCTATTTTGTTAGCCCATGGATACTTTAACTTCTTTTGGTAAGTAAGGGATTGAATTCAAAGTAACATAATCATCCAACACTAGGTGTATTTCAAATATCGTGGATTCCTATTTTGTTAGCCCATGGATACTTTAAATTCTTTTGGTAAGTAGGGGATTGAATTCAAAATAGTAAAATCATCCAACCGTAGGTGTATTTCGAATATTGTGGGTTCCTATTTTGTTAGCCCATGGATATTTTAAATTCTTTTGGTAAGTAAGAGATTGAATTCAAAATAATAAAATCATCCAACCTTAGGTGTATTTCGAATATTGTGGGTTCCTATTTTGTTAGCCCATGGATATTTTAAATTCTTTTGGTAAGTAAGAGATTGAATTCAAAATAATAAAATCATCCAACCGTAGGTGTATTTCGAATATTGTGGATTCCGATTTTGTTAGCCCATGGATACATTAAATTGTTTCGGTAAGTAGGGGATTGAATTCAAAGTATTAAAATCCTCCAACACTAGGTGTATTTCAAATATTGTGGATTTCTTATTTTTTTTTTTGTGGATGCTTTACATTCTTTTGGTATGTAAGGGATTGAATTCAAAATAATAAAATCATATAACACCTGGTGTATTTCAAATATTGTGGATTCCTATTTTGTTAGCCCATAGATACTTCAAGTTCTTTTGGTAAGTAAGGGATTGAATTCAAAATAATATAATCATCCAACACTAGGTATATTTTAAATATTGTGGATTCTTATTTTGTTAGCTCATGGATACTTTAAGTTCTTTTGGTAAGTACGGGATTGAATTCAAAATAATAAAATCATCCGTGACTAGGTGCATTTCAAATATTGTGGATTCCTGTTTTGATTTTCGGGGACGCTTTAAATTCTTTTGGTAAGTACAGGATTGAATTGAAAATAATAAAATCATCCAACACTAGGTGAATCTCAAATATTGTGGATTCCTATTTTGTTAGCCCATGGATACTTTAAATTCTTTTGGTAAGTAAGGGATTGAATTGAAAATAAAAAAATCATTTAGTACTAGGTGTATTTAAAGTACTGTGGATTCCTATTTTGGTAGCTCATGGATCCTTTTAAATTCTTTTGATAAGAAAGGGATTGAATTCAAAATAATAAAATCATCTAATACAAGGGGAATCTCAAATATTGTGGATTCCTATTTTGTTAGCCTGTGGATCCTTTAAGTTCTTTTGGTAAGCACGGGTTTGAATTTAAAATAATCAAATCATCCAATACTAGGTGCATTTCAAATATATTATGGATCCCTTTTTTGTTAGCCTATGGATACTTTAAATTCTTTTGGTAAGTAAGAGATTGAATTCAAGATAATCAAATCATCCAACACTAGGTGAATCTCAAATATTGTGGATTCCTGTTTTATTGGCCTATGGATGGTTTAAACTCTTCTGAAAAGTAAGGGATTGAATTCAAAATAATCAAGTCATCCAATATTAGGTGTATTTCAAATACTGTAGATTCCTATTTTGTTAGCTCATGGATGCTTTAAATTCTTTTGATAAGTAAGTTATTGAATTGAAATTAACAAAATCATCCAATACTAGGTGAATCTCAAATGTTGTGGATTCCTATTTAGTTTTTTGTAGATGCCTTAAATTCTTTTGGTAAGTAAGGGATTGAATTCAAAATAATAAAAGCATCCAACACTAGGTGTATTTGATATATTGTGGATTCCTATTTTGTTAGCCCATGGATACTTTAAATGTTTTTGGTAAGTAAGGGATTGAATTCGAATTAATAAAATCATCCAATACTAGGTGAATCTCAAATATTGTGAATTTCTATTTTATTAGCCTATGGGTACTTTAAATTCTTTTGGTAAGTAAGGGATTGAATTCAAAATAGTAAAATCATTCAATACTAGGTGTATTTCAAATATTGTGGATTTCTATTTTGGTAGCTCATGGATACTTTAAAATCTTTTCGTAAGTGAGGGATTGAATTCAAAAATATAAAATCATCCAACACTTTGTGTAATTCAAATGTTGTGGATTCCTATTTTGTTAGCCTATGGATACTTTAAGTTCTTTTGGTAAGTAAGGGATTGAATTCAAAATAAAAAAATCACCCAATACTAGGTGTATTTTAATAATTGTGGATTCTTATTTTGTTAGCTTGTGGATGCGTTAAGTTCTTTGATAAGTAAGGGATTGAATTGAAAATAATAAAATCCTCCAACACGAGGTGTATGTCAAATGTTGTGGATTCCTATTTTGTTAGTCCATGAGTACTTAAATGTTTTTGATAAGTACGGGATTGATTTCCAAATAATAAAATCATTCAATACAAGGTGTATCTCAAATGTTGTAGATTCCTGTTTTGTGTGTCCATGAATACTTAAGTTATTTTGATAAGTACGAGATTGAATTCAAAATAATAAATTCATCCAATACTAGGTGTATCTCAAATGTTGTGGATTCCTATTTTGTTAGCCTATGGATATTTTAATTTCTTTTGGTAAATGAGGGATTGAATTCAAAATAATGAAATCGTCCAATACTAGGTGTATTTCAAACACTGTAGATTCCTATTTTGGTAGGTCATAGATGCTTTAAATTTTTTTGATAAGTAAGGGATTGAATTCAAAATAATAAAATCATCCAACAATAGGTGAATCTCAAATATTGAGGATTCCTATTTTGTTAGCTTATGGATGCTTTAAATTCTTTTGGGAAGTCAAGGATTGAATTCAGAATAATAAAATCATCCAACACTAGGTGTATTTCGAATATTGTGGATTCCTATTTTGTTAGCCCATGGATACATTAAATTCTTTTGGTAAGTAAGGGATTGAATTCAAAATAATAAAATCATCCAACACTAGGTGTATTTCAAATATTGTGGATTCGTATTTTGTTAGCCCATGGATACTTTAAGTTCTTTTGGTAAGTAAGGGATTGAATTCAAAATAATATAATCATCCAACACTAGGTGTATTTCAAATATTGTGGATTCGTATTTTGTTAGCCCATGGATACTTTAAGTTCTTTTGGTAAGTACGGGATTGATTTGAAAATAATAAAATCATGCAACACTAGGTGTATTTCAAATATTGTGGATTCGTATTTTGTTAGCCCATGGATACTTTAAGTTCTTTTGGTAAGTAAGGGATTGAATTCAAAATAATATAATCATCCAACACTAGGTGTATTTCAAATATTGTGGATTCCTATTTTGTTAGCCCATGGACACTTTAATTTCTTTTGGTAAGTAAGGGATTGAAATCAAAAGAATAAAATCATGCAACACTAGGTGAATCTGAAATATTGTGGATTCCTATTTTTTTAGCCCTTGTATACTTTAAATTCTTTTGGTAAGTAAGAGAATGAATTTAAAATAATTATATCATCCAACACTAGGTGTATTCAAATATTGTGGATTCCTATTTTGTTAGCCCTTGTATACTTTAAATTCTGGGTGTTTGTAAAGGATTGAATTCAAAATAATAAAATGATGCAACACTAGGTGTATTTCCAATATTGTGGATTCCTATTTTGTTAGCCCATGGATACTTTAAATCCTTTTGGTAAGTAAGGGATTGAATTCAAAATAATAAAATCATCCAACACTAGGTGCATTTCAGATATTGTGGATTCTTATTTTGTTTTTTGTGGATGCTTTACATTCTTTTGGTATGTAAGGGATTGAATTCAAAATAATAAAATCATATAACACCTGGTGTATTTCAAATATTGTGGATTCCTACTTTGTTAGCCCATGGATACTTTAAATCCTTTTGGTAAGTAAGGGATTGAATTCAAAATAAAAAAAAAATTCATCACTAGGTGAATCTCAAATATTGTTGATTCCTATTTTGTTAGACCTTGTATACTTTAAATTCTTTTGGTAATTAAGAGAATGAATTCAAAATAATAAAATCATCCAACACTAGGTGTATTTCAAATATTGTGGGTTCCTATTTTGTTATCCCATAGATACTTGAAACTCTTGTGGTATATAAGGGAATGAATTCAAAATAGTAAAATCATCCAACACTAGGTGTATTTCAAGTATTGTGGATTCCTATTTTGTTAGCCCATGGATACGGTAAATTCTTTTGGTAAGTAAGGGATTGAATTCAAGATAATAAAATCATCCAATACTAGGTGTATTTCGAATATTGTGGATTCCTATTTTGTTAGCCCATGGATACATTAAATTCTTTTGGTAAGTAAGGGATTGAATTCAAAATAATAAAATCATCCAACACTAGGTGTATTTCAAATATTGTGGATTCGTATTTTGTTAGCCCATGGATACTTTAAGTTCTTTTGGTAAGTAAGGGATTGAATTCAAAATAATATAATCATCCAACACTAGGTGTATTTCAAATATTGTGGATTCGTATTTTGTTAGCCCATGGATACTTTAAGTTCTTTTGGTAAGTACGGGATTGAATTGAAAATAATATAATCATCCAACACTAGGTGTATTTTTAAATATTGTGGATTCCTATTTTGTTAGCCCATGGATACGTTAAATTCTTTTGGTAAATAAGGGATTGAAATGAAAATAATAAAATCATCCAACACTAGGTGAATCTCAAATATTGTGGATTCCTGTTTTATTAGTTCATGAATACCTAAATTTTTTTGATAAGTAATATAATCAAATAAATCAAATAATGAGGAGGCTCTTAAAATATTAGACAATTTGTTTTGTTGCTTCTCCATTTAATTTCCAAGGATTTAGGGAATATTTTCTTAATTTCTGATGCATGTATACTTGAAGGCTTAGGGCAATACATAAATAAAATTTAAACAAACTCCACCCAACTTAAAGACTCGGGACAATTCCTATGTATATAAAATGGAAACAAAACAGGGGGGGTTTCCGGATGACCACTATGAACTTCTAATACTTGAAAAAGAAGGGTGTTATGGGTAACCTACAGTTTGATTTGTGATTGTAGATTACCTATAACACCCTTCTTTTTCATTACTACAAGTGAATATCTCTTTTAGAAAAATAAAGAAATAGCTATTCTAGTCTAGGTTGAAAGAATGTTTGTTTTATAAGAGTAAAAACATTCATTTTTTTTACATTAATATGATTCAGTATTTTTTTTTGAATAAGGATACAATTGACAATTTTATTAAATGTGGAACCAATTGAAAACCAAGAATTCAATATTTTAAAAACTTCCAATACATCATTTGGTGAAATTATGATAAGTTGAAATGCATATTATTTACAATAATTCCTTGCATTCATGAATATAACCGGTTTCTTAAGGCAAGCGATCATGTCAACTCCTACGGTGACTGGTGGTACTTGGTTGGAGTTCCGGCGACACCTGTGATTGACAGCGGTTTGGAGTTGGGAGAGCTCTTTCTGGCCCGCTGACTCTAGTTCTCAATTCTCACCCTGCTTGTTTAGCGACGTTGTGTTCAGTTTAGTGTCGTTGTATTTTACATTTTAGTACTTTTCTCAATCTTTGATTTACGGTGGATTTCCGTGGAAACCCCAATTCCATTTGTCGAAATGTGTTTGATTCCGAAGCCTTTGAGTGACTTCGGTGGTTGGTAAATTGTGGATCTCATGTTGGCGGTTTAAGGAGAAATTCAGTTTGGCGAGGAGGGCAAGGAGGCTGAGGAGGACGCGAAGCATTGTCGTCAGCTACAACGGATTGGAAAGGGAGAAGGTGAACTGCGTCAAGGTTGTCCCTCCTGGTAAAGCCATTGTATGTGTTGTGCGTAAGAATTTTGGTTTGCTGTCTTGCAAGGTCTCATACTCAGTTTCGACGGATTACGGTGCGCCTTCACTTGTTTCCTTTTCCCCTTACCTCTGATTTTATTGTTGTAGTAGGTGGTCTCTTGCATTGCTTTACTCTTTTTTTTCTAGAAGACAATAATCTGTACGCTTAGGGTTCAGATGTCGACGACATTGTTTTTTGTCACAGCCCTTATGGCCAAATGGGTGGAGTGAATCCCGTTTCAGGGTGTAGAAGATAGGCGATGAGCAAGCCTTACTTCCCAGTTGTACTGTGCGTACAATTTTAGAATTGATTGTACCGGAATGTGTGTTTTGTCCGGACTGCTTGCGTACAAATTCTGTACTAAACGTATTGTTTTAGGAGGTTTTCTACTTGTTTTAGTCGGCTTAGGGTTTAGGGTTTAGGAATTGTTACTGCTTCTTTAGGTGACAATGCTACATGTTGTGGAGCTCGATCTGAGTAGAATTGTTCTCAATCAAGTTGGTAGGGCTCCTGCATTGGTTTACTCTTTTTCCTCTTGAATTCGTATGCTTTAATCATATGTGAATTCAGTTTCAGGTTGCCAAGGAGCAAACCCTACTTCCCAGTTGTACTGTGCGTACAGAAATGTGTGCGGTTAGTCCCACCTCTACCTCTGGCAGTCCATCTCATTTGTTTCAAAACTGTATATGTCGGCTGAGTACTAGGGGTTACATCAAATTTTTGTTGTTTGCTGCAGCTAAGGCAAGAAATGACAAGGGTCAGAGGCAGAGGCGCTGCCTTGGTGCTGCAGGCACAGGCACTCGGTGAATCCCAAGTCCAACAGGCAAAACAAGATGTCGAGAAGGGCAACGAGAGCTCTAGCAACGAGGAGAGCTCTGTCAGCGAAGAGGAGGAGGAGGGCGACAAGGAGGAGGAGGGCAGGGAGTTCAATGCCGATGATGTGGATGAAGAGCTCCAGAGGCTCACCGATCCACCACCCGTACTGACCAAAGCTAATTTTGTGGAGAAGTACGGCTTCAAGGATGAAGGGTGCTTGCCGAATCGCTTGACAAAGTGGAAAGGGAAGAAATTTGATAACAAGAAGTGTGTCAAGATATTTGGATAGCCGGTGGGTAAACATGGACGTTATGGATACAACTGGAAGGACGTGAAGTCACCGGAGTTGCAGAAGAGGATAAAAGAGCTCTTACGAGCTCTTTATCAGCGAGGAGTGCCTCGTAACCTGCTTCCTCATAAGATGGGCGGGGGATCGTTTTGGAGTAGGAAAACATCCCAGTTAATTGGGCCACCTACGGGGAGGCTACTAATAAGACCCAACGTACGTTGCATGAGCACAATATTATCAAGCTGCAGAAGATGAAGGAGAAGGTGAAGCAGACAGGGACAATGGGGCTTGGCAGAAACTTCATGTCGACAAACGGGAGTTGCAATCTGAAATTTGCGAGGGCAGAGGGAGTTCCATGGGTGGATTGGTGTTGAAGGAGGAGGAATGTAACGCCAGGTTGGAGTACTTGGGACGATTGTTGGCTGTGCAAAACTTGGAGCTGGAGGCTAGGGTGGAGGCTGAGCAGGAGTCAACTACAGCCAAGGAGAGGCGCACAGTTGCTTTGAATCATCACAAGGGGGTGGTGAAGATCATGAAGATGAATCAAAAAGCATACAAGAAGCAGTTGCAGGCAGCAACCATGGATGGGGGTGTGTGGATCCGAAGCTAAGAGAGAAGGTGGATGCGTACAACGATTTGGTACGCAACGAACTCAAGAAAGTGAACAAGTTGGAGGGCGAAGTTGCTACTTCTAAAGAGACTGTGAAGCTCCATCGCCACCTAGTTCTGAAGATGCGAATGCAAGTTCGTGCTTTGCAAGAGGAGCATGCTTATTTGGGTCGTGCATCATGCAGATTTCACTTGAGGCCATTACCGATGGTATATGTTGGGGGAGGAATAGGCAGTGGAGGAGGAGATTCCATGTACGTCTTGTGCGGTTTTCCATTCTCACATTTTGAGATGGTTGTCTCTGCATGTAAACATCTCTATCACCCATGGTGTGCATTAGTGAATTTCACCGAGGGCACAGAATGCTCTGCTTTGAATTGTGGGCAAGTTCAGCCCATTGAGTGGATTATGAGTTTTGGTTGGAGGGGTGTTCGCGGTTGTGGTCACCCTGGAGGTGGGAGTGAAGAGTGGACGAAATTGAAGGCAGCATGTGCCACCACCATCACTGGAGGATTAGCAGCGAGGAGCAATGCAGCAACGGAAATTTGCACAGCCATCCAGCAGTGTAGAACAACCATCGAGGATGAAGAAGGTGATATCAAAAAACTGCATTATTATTGGTACAACTTTGTATTGATTGGTACATATAGTACAATTTTGTTAGATTCCCCTGGTTTTCTTGGGATTGGGAGGATTGGGAGAAAGGTGGTTTCTGTAATACTGGTTGTATTGTTTTTATCATGCTATGTCAATTTCGTACAGTTCTATTAAGTTTCGTGTACATCGTTACCGAAAGGGTGTTTGGAGATAACTGATTTGTACCTGCTGTTTGCGGTTGCCCTTCCGGTTGTATTGTCTGTATTTTTGTATCTTAGGTTTGTACAGTTGGGTAAGATGTTGGAAACATTGTTACTCGCAACTGACCTGGGTTCCTTGATTTGTACTTCATGTTTACTGTTGTCCTTCTTGTTATACCTTGTTGTATCTGATGTTTACTATTGCCCTTCCGATTGTATTGTTTGTATTTTTGTATCTCAGGTTTGTACTGTTGGGTAAAGTTTTGGATACATCGTTCCTTATTTGTACTTCATTTGTACTTCATGTTTACTTAGGTCCTTGTTGTTGTACCTATTGTAATATATTTAGGAGAGTTTGTACAGGTTTCCATGTTGTTAGTACTTAGGCAGTATTATTAGGTCGTTGTATTATTCCAGTATTTTCTATTCTAATTTAGATTGTACAATTTGTACAATTTGTATGTTCAACGTGTACAAAATTGTACCTTTCGTACTATAACATGTAACATGATCGTATGTGTGTACCCGATTTAGATACAGAACTTGGTTTATAGGGTATTGAAGATGGTGTTTCTGTGCAGCGCTTGGTTCGTCCGATGGAGAAAGAGGGAGAGAAAATTCTGCGGCAGGTGGCGATGAAGAGGGGATTATTGTGGAACACACCTGCATATTTTGGGATGGCAACGGAGTAGGTGGTCCTGCGTCTAAGCTCCAAGAACAAGCATAGGCTGCATTATCAACAACAAAAGCAACAACAACAGGGTATTAATTTTGTTCTTTTAGTCCATTTGCTGTTGTTTTTTGATTGTGTACCCACCAAAGCACATTGCCTTCCGGGTTTACAATATGTTGTGTCGGAATGTACGACGGAGGCACTCCCATCCACTGCAGACACTGGCGGAGATGGAAGGGAGTGTTTGGTGGTGCGGGGTTGTCATGATATTTTTTGTATGGGCTGCGAGGAATGCACAACGGCAACTCAAAAATTTGGACTGCACACATCTGGGTATAATCCCTGAACTTTACCTTATTTTGGTCCTTTCGATCCTTTCCTGCAGGGTCTTTGTATTTTCACAACTTACTGGATATATTGCAATGTACGTTTTGTTTTCTACAAATATTTGATGTGTGTTTTTCGGATGTAGGGAGGGTCCAAGGAAGAGACGTAGGTCAAGATCCCTAGATGAGCTTTATAGATTTAGGTCATATTTGCTAGATATTACATTTTTTAACAAATACGTATCAAATTTGCATCACGTGTACAAATTTGTGAATGTGTTCTGTTTGGAATGCAGAGGCATAGTGGTAAATTGTATTTTGTGTACAGAGTTTGTATATATTATATTATATACCAGAATAATTGCATTTTTGAAATGTGCTCGTTTTGGAATGCAGAACCAAATCGGGAAAATGTATTTTGTGTACAAATTTGTACAGTTCGTTGTGTTTGGATTGTGTAAGCCGGTCCAGTTTCCGGATAGAATTTTGAAATAAGGATCAGGATGGTGATGGTGGATGCTGTGGGAATGAAGAACACCCTGGCAGAGAGGGGAGGGTTGAGTCCACCACTATGGAAGGGGCTTACGACGGCGAGCGTCTAGCTGAGGCCACCGCTATCGAAGAACACCCTAGCGGAGAGTGGATGGTGGAGGCCACTACTATGGAAGAACACCCTAGCAAAGAGGGGATGATGGAGGCCTCCGCTGTAGAAGAACACCCTAGCGAAGAGGGGATGGTGGAGGCCACCGCTCTGGAAGAACACCCTAGCGGAGAGGGGATGGTGGAGGCCACTGCTATGGAAGAACATCCTAGCGGAGAGGGGATGGTGGAGGCCACTGCTGATGAAGCTCATGTGATGGTAACTGTTGCAGCTGAGGCCGGTGTTGGGACCTTGGGGGAAAAGGCCACTGTAGGTGCGGTGGAGGGCAAAACCACGGGTGAAGTTGGGGGGGGGGGGGCGAGGGCACTAATATTGGAGAGGGAGTAAATGCAGAAGCCAGCAGAGGAGAAGGCAAAGATGAGGTTGCTAAATCAACATAACATTATATTCATTAAAATGGAGGGTAGCCACCCTCTCAAAATAGTCTTAGGTATTTGAAGGCACAACTAGTGAATTGCATGGGCTCTACTTTAGTTCGAAAATCACTCAATTAATTGGTCTAAAGTAGCAATTTCCATTAAAATGAGAGTCATGCAAACAATGAATGCCTTCCAACAAATGTTGTTATGTTCTATGTCAAACATTACACATGTTCAAGAAACAAAGTAAAAATAAAATGCAATAGCAAATACTTTAATATGATATTTAAATTGCACTTCCAATATGAATACGGGAAATGCGTCACCAAAACATGTATTATCCACTAGAAATCTATATTTATGAGTTCTATTCATGAAAATGAATTGTTTACCGTTAAAAAAACAAAATCCAGATGCCCACATTCATGAAAACACAAAATGATGTCTTCTACGTATATGCAAAAGCATATTCTAGGCATAGAAATGACAAATAATACACTATCATATAGACCTAAGAACATAATTAGGGAGCTTCCCTCCAACAACCGTTGTCCTTAAGACTAACGATTTGCAGCCAAACTCTGCTTGATGATTTCAATTTGAGCAGGAGGAATCTTGATCTTGGAGTGTGCAGTATCTTTCTGCGTTCTAGACTTCCACGCTGTCATAACAGCATCCGTGTGCTGCCAAAGTGGCAGTTCCTTTGCAGAAATCTCCCAACGTAGACCTCTGTCGTTGTCCCATTCAGTGTAGAATTTTTGAATATCGTCATCTACTGTTGTTGGACGGAAGTATTGAATGCGCACAGAATTTGGATGTAGTGGATCAACAAAAGGATCAGACAACGCCCTTGCAATCCACACTGGTTGCAACTCATTTTCCGCGGGAGTAATCGCAACAAAATAGCCTTCGAAGAGATCTCGACCCACTCTGAAGGATGGTTGTGGGCGACCACTCAATGGCCCGACGTACACATCATCTTCCCCAAACTCTTCACGATCCTCTCCATCACTGTCTAATTGATCAACCCGAGTCCCTTGAACACGAGTAGTCGGCCAGAAGCCATCCTTCAAAACAGTAGAGTCAGGTAGTGGTTCTTCAAGTGCTACCTTCACATCATGCCAATAGTGCACTATATACTCCAGTCGTCTTCGGCATTCCCCGGTGCGGTCTTGGTTGCACAAGTTCTCCCAGTACTTAATAAACGCGGATATACCCTTCACAATGTCTGCCTCAGCTTTCATTGGGATTGGTAGAACTGCCTGTGGTACTCCACGGGGCTATAAACTTTGCCCCTCCGAATCCTCATGCCATAATTTCATTCCGCCACCTGCGCCTGAGGGCAACCACTCTAGGTCAGTGCACAACAATTTGTACTTCATGACAGGACAACCCGTCGAATCAAGGTAGAACTTCACTTGTTGGAGCTTTGTGTGCCCAATCATGATATGGCTGCCGGCCAAAAATTTGCCTACAACGAAAGCCTTGAAATCAGGCACTTCTTCTATAAGGTGGGGGATAGTGGGAATGGTTTCTACATCCATGAACGACTTCATAAGCGCAGGAATTGTCAGGAAATTTTCCTTCTTCAACAACATGCTCCATCTTCCAAAAAGCGCATCAATGTCGTCATGAGTATGACCCACAATCATGAAGTTCACATACACTTCATGGAAAATCTTGTTTGCAACCAATAGAGACCAGTAGCAAAAAACGTATCTGTTCTTGTTGTCCCCAGCGGCATTGTCCATCTGCACATTCAAAATGGGCGGCAAAGGCGTTGCTAGAACTAAGTTCTCCGGTGGCAGGGGGACTGAGGCTTCACACATTTCCGCGCCCTTCAGAAGCGCCTTTGACAAATTTGTCGACCTTGCCCCCACAAACAATTGTCCAGAAGAAGACTTTGGCGGCAATTCCAAATCTCGCAATAACTTTGCCATGGAGCCAATGGTGTAGTTCAAATCTTTAGGAAACATTTCCAAGCCATAATGCGCGTACCGAACATCACCATGACCATGCGCAATCATGCCGGTGACAGCAATCGGCAATTTTGTGAGCCCGTCCAGTTCTTTAGTCTTGTGAGAGAAGACTGGGGATGCAGTTTTAGAATGGTCCATCTTGTCATGCATGATTGTCAAACACTCGTGTGGAAAACTGTGCGGCTGGTAACGGTTTGCATAATACAGCTCCCTATGCGCCCGAGCAATAGCCAAGTGTCTATCTAGCCTCCTTGTCCATTTCAGAGCGCTTTCAGATCCGACAAAACAACTCTTCCTTATCTCTTGTAATCTGTCACACTCTGAACACCGAGCAAAGTTATCTCCAGGCTTCTTCACCTCGTACTCCGGGAACTTTGAGGACCTAATCTTGCTCAAGTTTGAAGTTGAAACATCCGGCAATCCGAAGGCCGCATTCACTTTGTTGATTTCTTTCATTTTATCCTTCCATTGAAAGGTAGCGGGGAGACACATGGAGACGACTTTGTCCCCTGACTTCAGAGTTCGGGTACGATGTGGCATGTGATCCGTCTCCTTGTCGAGGATGCACTTCAACGTTGCCGTGGCTTGTTCAGTATGCTTCCTTGGCTTCGACAACCGCGTATTACCTTGTGCACGCGCCTCTCGATCGTCCTTCCAGTATTTCAAGTAACGATAAAATGTTGCCTCCGGGACAGCAACAATATGCAACCATGCTCGCATGTACACACTAATGCTTTCAATGCTCACCATCTTCCTCCCACGTGCATCAAGATGAACTGATCTGTGTACATCAGTCTTCATGTGGGACCTGAACTTAAATGATGAGTTGTGGTACATGCGTTCTCTGAAGGCTCGAATTTTCTCCCTTGGAAACGGCTGAACACAGTTTTTGCTGCAGCAGATTTTGCTGGAAACAAAGTTGATGGACTCTTGCGTGAAAAGCTCTTTAGACTTGAGGGCCGTCACGCGAGGTGGATTTCGAAGTAGACTTGAATAAGGTCGGGCAGAAGTTCATGTAGGAGGATTTAGAAGAAGGGCTTGCTGAGTTCTGAAATTATCCCGTAGTTCATGGTCGCGAAGACTTGCCCCACAGCAATGGACTTTGTCAATTGGCCAAGCCATCAAATAGTAGATTCTCTCCTCCGGGATGTCCACTTCAGAATGAGTCCTCGTAATGTAAACAGCGACGTGGGTATCCCCGAGAGGTCCATTCGCACCGAGCACAAGGTCCGAATTGACGCTGTGGCAAGTATCTTTGCCAACGAGTAGACCGCCATCATTGTACAAAGTCACGGTTCTAGTATTCCAGAGACAACGTGGAATTCCTTTGCATTCCGGAATTTTGACTTTCACACTTTCAACCGCAGGATTTTCCTCGTCGGAAAATTCCATAGGGTCAGCTGCAATGTCTGAGGAACTCATGACAGATATCTGCAGAACAGAAAGCCAACATTTTGTAAGTGACTGTCATAACGTACATCATTTCTCTATTCAGCTCGAATCGAGCTGAATGGGGTAACCAATAGATATCAGAAGTCAACATAAAATGTACACATATTCTTCTAAGGTGGGGTCCCTTTTCAACTGCGTGAAATACTACTCGTTCAGGGGATCTGTAATAGATTGACCCTTAATGTAAAGGAGAGTAAATAGTATTTTATACTCTAGAATGGTCACAACCACAATTGTTGACAGGAAAATATTTTGTGAAATCTTTCTGAACAATTGCAGAAATGAGAATAATACGGTCAACCTCGAAAACTGATAAACTAAGATCAGCTCGATTCGAGCTAATCTCCAGCCTCTGAAGAAGTCATATAGTTTTTTACATTTCTCTGTATTATAATGAGCTCAATTCGAGCTCGTTGCACCTGACAGCCCTTTCGTCTTCATGTATACTGAATTCATAACGTTTTCTTAAATAGGAAGTACTATAGATTTCTATATCTCATTAATCATGTCATGCAAGCTTTTAGACTCAGATCGAATCAAGCTGAACCACAGTTCTGAGCTTGTCAGGTACTATTAATTCTGTGAGTTCGTCAGTTACTAAAAATAATTCATTGGAAGGACATTCAGCTCGATTCAAGCTAAATCACATTTAGAAATTCCCAGAGGTCCACGATTCTGTGATCGTCATTAAATTATAATAGTTCCACAAAGACACATTCAGCTGGATTCGAGCTGACTCCTCACGTACAAGAATTTAGCGTGGTCAGTCAATCAGCTCGATTCGAGCTTAATAGTCCCGTAGATTGCGGAACATTAACATTATGTGGACGATTCCGTAATTTTTGGTGCCAACTTCGGAGGATCCATCACCTCCACTTCCTCTAACAATTCCAGAGACGGGGAAATGAGATGCAGGATGTCTCATTCAATTGTACACCATACTGTACAACGCAAACTACAATCTCTATGGCACTCTCTCTACAGTGGACCCGTTTCTGGAACGCAATCTTCTCTTAGGACTGCGCGTAGAGTCAAACGTAATCTGCAATCAATTCAAAGCCAGAAACGGAGCCCGCAATGTGATGACAATAACTACATTTGTTTATCGCGAGCGCTTGTACAAAACGGAGAGCCTCCTTCCAAGATTTTCCGGCCACGATATCTCTCAATGACAAATACACTCAATAATTGGACTACACCTGCAACTCAAATTGGTCTGCTCGATCACAGAAAGGAAGAAGCCGACGCGCACACGAGTTGATCCAGACAACAAGAAAGAGTGAAGAAGAATTTCGGAATAGTGGATGACGGCGTACAACCGGCTCACTCGCAGGAACTCGTGGGCGGGATCTTGTGGGCGGGAACTCGTGGGCGGGAACTAAATTGGAGAAATTTAATTTTGAATGCTCATATTCCGAGGGCGATAGAAAATAAAAAATCACCAGATTTAGGGATGACTTTGTAGCTGCACAGCCAAAAAAAGGAATCCAATGCCGTAGGTTGTAATTATGCCACTGACATTTTCAGGTAATATTAGTTGGACAGATTCCCCTCACTTTTTCCACAGAAACGGTGATAACAACGGTTTCAGATTATATTTTAAACATGACTCTAGGATTTACCGGAGTTCGAAAATCATGACATTTCGTTCCGATTTCATACGTACGAAATTCACATGAGCCATGACTGGCCCTGCACTTTGTACAACCAAAATTATGAAAACCATACACATCAAACACGGTGATATGAGAGAAACAAATGCAGAAGTTGAAAATGTTTTAAGGAAAAATTTCAGATATAAGACCATGTGATATTCATTGTATATTGTAAAATACAGTACCTCTTTATCCCCTAAATGGCCAAGGCCTCTGTGCAGCTTCTTGAAGTTTGCTCTGAATTGAATAAAAAGTCAACATTTCATAAGTTGTACCAATTTCTTCTAAATTGTAACCTTACATATTGAAACTAGACATGTTACAGATCACATAGGGGAAAAAAACATAACAATATCACGTACAAATTGAAAGATTATAATGTTTGATCATGAGGGTGTTAAAACTAAGAAAATTTTTCAATTCTATTTTTGCATGTCAACTCTAAAAAGTTGGTCACTAAAAAAATATGAGGTTGAAGTGCGTAGCATGCACAACCACAATCAATTTATGGTTTTTCAAAATCTAGTCAACAATTTTTTTAAATGAATTTCGAAGGTGATTTTTCCACAAACATCTACTGTTTTTGAGGCTCATTTCGAAGAGCCCTCAACACTACGGGAAGTCAATATTGCAACGGGTATGCTTGCACAAAATCTTGAAAAGCAAAATCATAATCCTTCATCCATACCTTATGTTTGTTTGTTTGTTTGTTTGTTTGTTTGTTTGTTTGTTTGTTTGTTTATTTTGTTTTGTTTTGTTTGTCACGGTGGGATCTCCCGGACCGTGAGTCCCCCGGTGGCGTGCTTGGTATCGTCGGAAAGCCCTCGGCAGGGAGGGGTGCACGGGCTTGGTTTCGTGGCATTTGTACGTATGGTGTGAAAGTTATGAATTTTTGAGTTATTTGGGGTTCTTAAAATTACTAAATCATCCTAAATTATGTATCTTCTGAACCGTGTGTCAATTGGTCAAGTTCTTGGTACCCTTGGAAAGCCCTCAACGAGCAGGGGTGCACAGGCTTTGATTTGTGGCGTTTGAACCTACGGTGGGAAAGTTATGGATTTTTGAGTTATTTTTTGTTTTTAAAATGACTTTTACTTTTGTTTTGGGTGTGGCAACGGCACAGGGCTACACTAGTCCATACCTTAAGACAGGGTGTTTGTTTGTTTGTTTGTTTTGTTTTGTTTGTCACGTCGAGATCTTCCTGACCGTGGGTCCTTCGGTGGCATGCTTGCTACCATCGGAAAGCCCTCGGTGAAGAGGGGTGCATGGGCTTGGTTTCGTGGCATTTGGACCTACAGTGGGAAAGTTTTTTATTTTTGAGTTATTTTTTATTCTTAAAAATTACTAAATCATGTTAACTTATGTATCTTTTGAACCGTGTGTCAAATTCTCACGTTCTTGGTACCGTTGGAAAGCCTCGAACGAGGACGGATGCACGGGCTTTGTTTTGTGACATTTGCACCAACGGTGGGAAAGTTATGGGTCTTTAAGTTATTTTTGGTTTTTAAAATGACTTTTACTTCTGTTTTGGGTTTGGCAACGGCACAGGGCTACACTAGTTAATTTTTAAGATCGGCTCCTTGATCCTAAAACTAGATTTCAAAAAGAGTAATATTAAAATTTCAAACTACTAAAAATAGCAACTTCATTGGATTTCACTTAACTTCAAAGTTTTTGAAACACCAAAAACTGGTGCCTCGAGCATGTAGGGGATAAAAAAAAATTCTGTCATGTACATTAAATAAATCCAATCCCATTAGTCACTATTGTGTCTTGTGATGTCGCCACAACCAAATGAAAAGTACAAGTCAATTTTAAAACCAAAAAAGGCCTCAAAAGTCTATAACTTCCATACTATAATAAGTCTATGCGCCACAAAACAAAGCCCGTGCTCCCCTTCTTGTCAAGGGTTTTTGAATGGTATTCATTATGTGAAAAAAAAATGATTTTGTCTAACTTTGGCCTTATTAATGTGACCCCAACATACGGTATGATTGTGTATAAAATAATATAACTCATATTCTATTGAAGGTGATGTCTTTGATCTTCTTTGACAATATTGTGAAAAAAATTTACCGCAGTGAAAAGAAAAGACATACAATCTAAATGAAAGATAAGCAAGTTCAAAATTCATGTGAAAAATGACATGTTTAGGATTACTACGTGAGAGATGAGATGTAGCTGATGAGTAAAAGGGGTGACCCTCATTGAAGGCTTGTGTGAAATGAAATCCTCGGGCATAACGCTACAGGGACTTCCTAAGCAAACTCATGAAGTGAGTGACATTTGCTTAAATGTAGTGACATTCTAATAATTATAGAGACATTTTTGTAAATGTAAAGACATTCCCATAAATGTGAAGACATTGACATGAATGACTTTGGCAATTTACAAAGATTAAATCCATGATCGACTGCGATATCTTCGAGCCTCGGCCAGCCAAACAGCTTGGCTGTACTTGGCGCTCTTGCATGCAATGACAGCCCATCCACTTTACTATAAGAAATTCACGTCTTAGGTGACGAGCCCTAATTTTTTATGACGGATTCTAGGTGATGTCAATGTTGACAACCAAAATTTTTTATGTCAATAAAAATGTACAATGTAACATCAATGTTGACATAAAAACATTGGATTGTCAACATTGAAGTTATGTTGGACATCTTTGTTGACATACAAAATTTTGGTTGTCAACATTGACATCACCTAAAATCCGTCATAAAAAATTAAGGCTTATCACCTAAAACACGGGTTTCTTATAGTGCTTGCTGACCCTTTCACTGGACTGACAGAAGCGGAGTCAGCAATGACGTTCCTGCAGTCTCCTCATTGCTGGTCTTCTAAGCCGTACGATACCATCTCCCTTTCAATACTATAGGACATTGAAAAGCTTGCTCTGAGACGAGAGTGGTATCCGAAGCATCTACGATGTATGCAGAAAGTGACTTGGCCAGTTAGTAGGACTTTCTTCGTCGACAGCGTTTGATGCTTTTCATATCATTGTGGAGAAGTTCATCAAAGGGAGCAATCACTTAAGTGTTCTATTCCCTAGTTCAGAAAAGGCTCTCCCCCCTTTACCTACGGAGGCTTCAGATTTGCGGTGCAAATCGTACTGGCGGTCCCATAGTTTTCGAGGACACAAGGCACTGATGAGCCCGAAAGTTGAAGGTAATCCTCCAAATGTTCTCTTTTTATCAAAAATGAACTTGTTTGTAGGAGGGGGAAACAATTTAGAAGAACATAAAGCATTGAGGGTCTTGCCTGGTTGAAATTGGATTCCAGTGGACCGAGGAGTGTCCAATGCGAAGCTTGGCTGCAGCTGCATGCCTATGGATTTCACCTCCTTTCAACATTATTTAAGCGCCATTCATTGATCGGAGCCACTCAGGAACATATTTTTCTTGTCCAAAGTACTAATATGAGAACATGGAAGAAACTGGCTACGGGGAAGGATTTTGCTGATCATTGGATAAATTTTTATCGTTTGGCAAGACAGACCGTCAGTATGAAGGATCGTTAATTGGAGTTTACTTTTTGTCTCACACTTCTAACTTTTTGTGATGTGAACTATCGGCATCTATTTCCGCTGCTGTGTGTTGCTGTGCATGCACGCGACTTCTGAAGCATAGTTCCACCATCCTACGAAAGTTATAAGCTTACGAACGAGGCGGAATTTAAATGTTCATCCCAATTGCTCGTAGAATTCAAATGGGGTACACATTTGGGCTCTCTTCTCTAAACTTACAAGGACAACATCACATGAACACCCCCTTGTCCTTTGTTGTACTTCAATTTTAAAAAACTATAAAGCCATAAAATTGGAACAAGGAGGAAATTAACAAAAATATGAACAAGTTGCAAATGGGATAAACATTTGAAATCCATGAGGTCCTCCAATTTGAGAATTTTTTTCCAACATTAAGAAGGACAACAAAAAATAAATACCCCTCATCTTGCACTGTAGTTTAAGTTCAATAAAACTCGAAAGTCATGAAATTAGAAGGAGGAAGAAATAAAAATAATACGTAGAAGTTGCAATTGTTGGAAACATTTGAAATCCATGAGGTCCTCCGATTTCGGACCTTCTTTCCTACATAAAGAAGGACAACAAAAAAAATCCCCCTCATCCTGCGATTTAGTTCAAGTTAAATAAAACTCGAAATTCATGAAATTAGAACGAGGAAGAAATAAAAATAATACGTAGAAGTTGCAATTGTTGGAAACATTTGAAATCCATAAGGTCCTCCAATTTCGGACCTTTTTTCCTACATTAAGAAGGACAACAATAAATAAATATCCCTCATCCTGCGTTGTACTTCAAGTTAAATAAAACTCAAAAGTCATGAAATTAGAACGAGGAAGAACTAAAAATAATATGTACAAGTTGGAATTGTTGGAAACATTTGAAATCCATGAGGTCCTCCAATTTGGGCCTTTTTTCCGACATTAAGAAGGACAAAAAAAAAAAAACCCTCCTCCTTTGCTGTAGACTGTATAACTAAAGTCATTTTGAAAACCAAAGAAGACCTCTGTCAAAAGTCTATGACTTTCCCACCATAGGTCCATCGCCGCAAAATAAAGCCCACGCAACCCTCCTCGTCAAGGGCTTTCGAATGGTGCTCATTATGTGAGAAATGTGCACACAAAAGATAATTAATTTAGAATAATTTATTAATTTAAAAGGACCAAAAAAAACTCAAATGTTTATAATTTATGCACAAAACTTCAACATGTTACAAAACAAAGCCTGTACATTCCTCCTTACTGAGGGCTTTCCAATAATACCAAGCACGTCCTTGGGAATGTACAGTTCGGGAGATCTAAATGTAACAAATAAAACAAAACTTACAAAACAAAACAAACTAACTAAGAGCCAAATTGAAGGACTGGTATGGCGCCCGGACCATGTGAGCGCTTGTTTACCCACCCTTGGTAAAGAAGCGAGCACAACCAGGCTCTCGGTAAATAACCGTTCTGACTCGATCTATGGGTGTCTAGCGCCAATCCATTGTGCCTTCCAAGCAATGGATCTTTTCTATACTCCTAAGACTCGCTAATTCGGATAATGAGGAAAACAAAACAAAACCCTGATTGGAATTGCTATAACTGCTACGTCTGAATCAAAGCCTACGAGGGCTTGGTGGTTTGGGAGAAGAGTTAATCTTAGTCTAAACTTATCTAGCCTAAATGAGAGAGTTCCTCATGCCATTTCTAAAAGTATAAAGCTTGTTTGATTTGGACTCTCCTAGAGAAAGTTATGGACGGATGAAGTTTGACCGCTACTCGGTTCCTCAAACTTCATCCATGCTTTTCTATGGACTCCGGATTTCGATTTGATTTGGGATTTGGGCTATGAGCCTGACCCCTTAAGGTTAACCTAATTACCAAGTCTTGACTCAAATGGATGAAATCTTCTAGGGTTCATCCATTACTTGTTCCGGACTTCATCCCTTCTTAACTGCTTGGGGTTTAGGTATTTCCTTAAGCTGGGTTTAGTTTTGGGTTACCCTAAGCTTGTTCTAAGATGTTCTAAATCTATACTTAACCTAAACTTAATCTTAAAAGCCCCTAATCCGCCTTCTAATCTTACTTAAGGATCTTAAGTGTGGTTACCAATGTACTAATCTTAGAATTTAAGACTTGTTCCGAGGAGATCTTGATTTTAGCTTTCTACTTTGACTAACCACATTAGATTTGGGGTTTCCTATCAAAAGTTATCCATAGATGAAGTTTGACCACTAATCGGTCCTTCAAACTTCATCCGCTAATTATGGCTAGCCCAAATTTCAAAACTAAATTCTAATTTGACTTTCAGTTCCTAAATTAATCCTTCTTTTTAGGTTAGCTTTCTTGTTCCTCTTGAATGAAATTTGTTAGGTTTCATCCACCATGACTCCCTAACTTCATCCGCTCGTAACTCCTTCGTCTTAGCTTGGATTTAGATGAATGATGACTTTTTGGAACCCCGTGGAACTCTACTACAAGGTTATAAGCTTAATTTAACCCTGACTTTGCTTTTTCCCTACTCTAGCTCTCGGCCCTATTCTAATTGTCTTGATCAAACAAAGTTAAACAAGGAAGAGTGGGGTTTCTAGGGGCCCACCTCATATTGGAGGTCCTGGATCAAACGGTCGAGGTTCCCCCCTTTGGCCATGTCCCTTCTTCTTGGATTCTTGGTTCCTTGAGGGATTCTTGAATCGGAGAAGATTTTAGAACGAAACGGGAGATGCGGCAAAATTTCTTTCTCCTCCTTCTTTACATCCCCCTCTTACACCAACCGACTTTGTCTTCCAAAGTTTTTACACGTTGACTTCGCTCTTACGTCTCTTACACCTTGGCCTTCCCAAATGCTTACACGTTGACCTTTCTCTTACACCTTAAGGGCACGCTCTTTGCTACTCTTACGCTCACCCTTTCAGTGGTCCAAATTTGTTAGTTGAGATTTCCTCCAATCCATCCACTAGCACGCTCCTCTCCTATTTCATCTTCCTCCTTGTTCGTAATGCTCAAGGTTTTTGGTTCTGGTGTGTGGAGAGCTTGGGTGAGTTGTGCGTGGAGTGATTGTGTGAGTTTGCAGGTTACTTGGTGCTTCAACACGAGTTCCTTTCCCAACCCTACAACATCTTGTCTTACACGTCCTTTTGCTAAATCCCTACTTCTACTTTGCTAATTTCTACTTCTACTATGCTAAATTCTACTTCTACTTTGCTAATTTCTACTTCTACTTTGCTAATTTCTACTTCTATTATGCTAATTTCCACTTCTACCTTGCTAATTTCTACTTCTACTATGCTAATTCCTTCTTCTACTAGTTAGATTCTAGCCTTAACCCCCCTTCTTTATCACTCCTTTTTCTTTTCTTCTCTAGAATCTAGACTACCAAAAAAAAAGACAAAAAAAGAAAGAGAAAAAGACCAAAAATTTTGGCCTACGACCTGGCTGCGGTGGCTTGGCTGCTGCGGAGCCTAGCGCTGCGGTGGCTGGCTGCTGCATTACCCGGGGCTGTGGTACCCGGCTGCTGCGATATCCAGCCGCAGCGGTGGCTAGCTGCTGCGGTGGCTCGGCCGGCTGGAGCTTCGGCTGGTTGGGGCTTGGTTGGCTGGGGTTTTAGGGAGGGCCCAGGCGTGCTAGCCGGGCTCCCCACAAGGCAAAGTTAAACTGGACTAAAAAGTAACTCGGTCTAAGCCAGTAGGGGGATTTTGGAGACTAAACCTTGAATTAGTTCCAAGAGGTTTTGGAAACTAAACCTTATACGTAACTTCTGGGGAGGATCAAAGCTTCGCTGTCGAGTTGGTTTTAACACCAACTCTAGGACTTTGAGAACACGAGGTAGTTTGAAGCTTCGCCGTCTAACCGGGTTTTAACACTTCCTCTAAGACTTAGGTACCAGTGGAATCAAAGCTTCGCCGTTTAAGGGGGAAGCCACACGTCAACAACCAACTTCAAAGAAGGACCCAGACCGTTAGAACATAACGACCCTAGGGGGGCCACAACTCCACCGTACGGGGGGAGGGTTACACACCAAGGGCTCTTAGAGAGAGCAAAAAGAGGTCTCCGACTAAGAGAGAAGCACACGAAGGTTAATACGGACACGCGGTTTGAAAACCCGCAATCCTTAAACACTAAAGACCCCCCAGTGGGCGGCAGAACCAAGGCACGGAGGGGGGAGCTTTAGGTTTAGGACAAAACTCAAAGAACTTCCAAGCAAGTTAGTGCTTTCAAGCAAAGAACTTCAACTGACAAATTAATGACCAAAATGACTCAAAAATAAGCCAAATAATACCCAAGAACACTCAAAGCTCATAAACACAAAGGAAGAAGGATCCCCAAGACCTTAAAAAGCTGAAAATAGAACAACAACGGAGCACCACGTGCTCAAAACACCGTGGAAGTGCCTTTGGCTAAAATCGCCAAAAAATCCAACATAAGTTGTACCCACAGACTCAAAACATGAATGGGGGTGGTTTGAGAGAGAAATGAGGGCCCTTTTATAGGTTTCCCAAGGCCCTCGCCTCCTCTCGTTTAACCTAGGTAACCCTATCAATTTGGATTTTCAATCTTATCTTTAGGATTTTCACGTAGTTTGGATTTTACGTAGTTTGGGTTTTAGTGCTGGTCCATTACTCTAACTATTGAAGATCAACTCCAAATCGAAAACCGATTGCGCCATTGGCTTCAGAAGGCCATTTTTAATCCTAGAATTCCCTTACCCCCTATCCCAACGCTAAAATCCCACCGTAAACTATCGCCAACTGGAGTCAGTAAAAGAGGTAAAAATCTACTTTTTGGAGGTTACCTTTTCTGACAAAGGTGACTAGCCAGGGTGGTCTGGGAGGTCTTAGGGAGTAAGAAAAGACCCTTTGTTGACTTCGTTCCGACTTCTTGTGCTCCCGGGATGCGGTCAACTCCACGTAAATCCTGCCACGTGGATAATTTGAAGGAATGTCAGTGATTCGGCCGTCTCCTGCTATCGAAACACCATGAAACTTGTCGAGAGGGGTTATTAGCATAAAAAAAACTAACCTAATTTTTAGTGAGATTTTACCGCCACCTGGGTAATTATCGTGAATTTTCCATCGTGGTTTTAGGCGGTTGACCATCCGGAAGGAGTATTTCTTCAATCCAGAAAATTCCAAAACTTCTTGGGGAACCTCTCATGGGGTTTCCCAAGAGATTTGCAAGTTCACATCTTGATCTTGCATGTCTTGATACGGAGGGCAAAAAGATATCTCTGTTGGTTTACCGGTAGTCAGGGAATCTTCCGCATACGGGGGAATCTTGGCAAATGGATTTCGCTTTTGACTTCCCAGTATGGTTCTGACCCAAGATCACAATCCGGTGACCGTAGATTCCTCCACTGGCTTGTCTTGAGAAAGTGACACCTGCAAGCTAACAATTGGGGTTTCTACTATTCGTTGATGGGATGGAGAAACTGAAACCTCTCTTGGGGAATCTATCTAAGAATCTTCCTAGACTTCCCTCAGACCAATTTAGCCAAGCCCGATCACATGTGCAGTGATTTTAGGCTATCTTGGGTAAGAACCCTCAAACCTTCTAGTTCCCACTACTTCTGTGGTTCTAACCTATTTACAAGTGGGTTTTAGGGCTATTCTAAGGAGAAAAGGCTATTTAGGACCAAAAGGCATATTGGTATGTAACATGTCCATTCTAGTTTTACACTCTTTTTAGGGCTTTTTGTATATAATTACGACTTCAATTGTGAATTTTAGGAAAAAAGAAGACTATGAGTCCCAAGTGACAAATTGGGAGCTCACAGGCCATAAAAAAATGTGAGTGTATAAATATTTGGAATGTTAACAAACATTTGGTATGCCCTGACGTGCTGTTTTCCAAAGTCAATAGAAATATAAATTCCTATTTTCTTATTTCAATGAGCACTTTCAAATTCAATAACTTTCACACCATACGTACAAACATCAAGAAACAAAGCTAGTGCGCCCCTCAGTCCTTGCAAATAATTTTCTAAAAATACCCTCTACAATACAACCTACGAATGGTCCAAAAATTTACATTCACAAAGCCTTACAACTAAAATACAAATAAATTAGCTTCAATATTTTATCTCATTCTTTTATTTCAAGTAGTATATGTTAGAAAATGGGGCACTAAATTTAGTGCACTCATGAATTATTATTCCTTGGAGTATTTAGAATTTTTTTTTTAAAATTTAACTTCTTTTGGATGCCAATTCCATGACATTTGAAATTTTAGTTCTTTAAACTACAGCGCCTGCCTAATTCTCATTCTTTTATTTCACGTAGTATATGTTAGAAAATGGAACACTAAATTTAGTGCAGTCATGAATTATTATTCCGTGCAGTATTTAGAAGTTGTACAATTTTTTGGACCTGCTTTTGGATGCCAATTCCATGACATTTGAGATTTTAGTTCTTTAAACTACAGCGCATGGCACAAACAAACTAAGAGCCAAACCTGAAAACTGGTATGGATAAACTCTTTAAGGACGTGCGCCCATAAAAAAATGTTAGTGTTGAAATATTTGGAAACTTAACAAACAATTGGTATGCCTTGACGTGCTCTTTTCCGAAGTCAATAGAAATATAAATTCCTATTTTCTTATTTCAATGAGCACTTTCAAATTCAATAACTTTCACACCATACATACAAACATCAAGAAACAAAGCCATTGCACCCCTTAGTCCTTGCAAACAGTTTTCTAAAAATACCCTGTACAATACAACCCACACATGGTCCAGAAATTCACGTTCAAAAAGCCTTACAATTGAAATACAAATAAGTATCTTCAATATTTTTTGGAATAGAAGTATTACTCAGTTAGGTACATATCATCTAGAAACCCAGAATTTTATTGCTTCCTATTTTTTTTGCATTCTACTTTACGTTTGGGTCAGATTTGTTAAAAAATAATTCAAAATATAATATATATGGCATTAAATGAATTTTTCTAAAATTACAAATAATATGGAATATTTGAACTGTGGAAAATGTTAAAGACAATAATTTAAATCCTCAACCAAAAAATTATGAAAATGAAAAATGAAATATAATATATATACCAAGGTGATTGCTGTATATGTATAAAACCTTTGGAAATTCTAAATCACGTTATCACAAAATCACGAAAAGAAAATCAATTCAAATAAAAAATGATTTTGTCTCATTTAGATCTTACAAATTTGACCCCAATATATGGTATGTGCATAAAATAACTGCACATATGTAAATGCTTTAAATTTTTGTTGTGGAAGTTATAGAATTCTTTAAGATTTTTATTCTACAAAAATATTCAATTTATACCCATTTGAATTCATCACCTTATAAATTACAAAAACTACTAATGAATTCTGCTGGTACTTTCATGGCCAGGATTACGAAAAATCATAGATTTCTGTACATGCATTGTGTCCACGTATTTATAAAAAAATTGAGAATAAAGTGTGCTCTACACTTAAATGGCTACCAATATCAAATGTCAAAGATACTTGTACGCAAATGTTCAAAACACACTAGAGGAAGTTCAAAATATTCTTAGGACTCAGAATCCCCAGAAATATGCAATTCAAACCCGTTGAAATATATGTCTACATTAATTCAAAAAAGTTGAACACAGTCATGAAATTAGAACGAGGACGAAATATAGAAATATGTAGAAGTTGCAAATGTGGGAAACATTTGAAATCCATGAGCTCCTCCAATTTAGGCCTTTTTTTCTTAAATTAAGAAGGAAAACAAAAAACAAATACCGGTCATCCTGTGCTGTAGTTAAAATTAAATAGAACTGTAAAGTCATGAAATTGGAACGAGGAGGAAATATAGAAATATGTAGAAGTTGCAAATGTGGGAAACATTTGAAATCCATGAGCTTCTCCAATTTGGGCCTCCATTTGTATAATTAAAAACAATAACAAAAAATAAATATCCCCTCCTCCTCCGCTGTAGTTTAAATTAAAAAATACTCTAAAGTCATGAAATTGGAACGAGGAGGACACAAAAAAAATAGGTAGAAGTTGCAAATGTGGGAAACCTTTGAAATTCATGGGCTCCTCCAATTTGGGCCTCCTTTTCTAAAATTAACGTGGAGATCAAAAAATAAATATCCCTCCTCTTTCGCTGTAGTTTAAATTTAAGAAATTCGTAAAGTCATGAAATTGGAACGCGGAGGAAATAAAAAAAATATGTACAAGTTGCAAATGTAGAAAACATTTGAAATTCATGGGCTCCTCCAATTTGGGCCTCCTTTTCTTAAATTAACGAGGAGAACAAAAAATAAATATCCCTCCTCTTTCGCTGTAGTTTAAATTTAAGAAATTCGTAAAGTCATGAAATTGGAACGCGGAGGAAATAAAAAAAATATGTACAAGTTGCAAATGTGGAAAACATTTGAAATTCATGGGCTCCTCCAATTTGGGCCTCCTTTTCTTAAATTAACGAGGAGAACAAAAAATAAATATCCCTCCTCTTTCACTGTAGTTTAAATTAAAAAAATCCCTAAAGTCATGAAATTGGAACGAGGAGGAAATAAAAAAAATATGTACAAGTTGCAAATGTGGAAAACATTTGAAATCCATGAGGTCCTCCAATTTCAATCTCTTTTTTTAAAATTAACGAGGAGAACAAAAAATAAATACCCCTCCTCTTTCACTGTAGTTTAAATTTAAAAAATCCCTAAAGTCATGAAATTGGAACGAGGAGGAAATAAAAAAAATATGTACAAGTTGCAAATGTGGAAAACATTTGAAATTCATGGGCTCTTCCAATTTGGGCCTTCTTTTCTTAAATTAACGAGGAGAACAAAAAATAAATATCCCTCCTCTTTCGCTGTAGTTTAAATTTAAAAAATCCCTAAAGTCATGAAATTGGAACGAGGAGGAAATAAAAAAAATATGTAGAAGTTGCAAATGTGGAAAACATTTGAAATTCATGGGCTCCTCCAATTTGGGCCTTCTTTTCTTAAATTAACGAGGAGAACAAAAAATAAATATCCCTCCTCTTTTGCTGTAGTTTAAATTTAAAAAATCCCTAAAGTCATGAAATTGGAACGAGGAGGAAATAAAAAAAAAATATGTAGAAGTTGCAAATGTGGAAAACATTTGAAATTCATGGGCTCCTCCAATTTGGGCCTTCTTTTCTTAAATTAACGAGGAGAACAAAAAATAAATATCCCTCCTCTTTCGCTGTAGTTTAAATTTAAAAGATCCCTAAAGTCATGAAATTGGAACGAGGAGGAAATAAAAAAAATATGTAGAAGTTGCAAATGTGGAAAACATTTGAAATCCATGAGGTCCTCTAATTTCGACCTCTTTCTTTAAAATTAACGAGGAGAACAAAAAATAAATACCCCTCTTCTTTCACTATAGTTTAAATTTAAAAAATCCCTAAAGTCATGAAATTGGAACGAGGAGGAAATAAAAAAAATATGTAGAAGTTGCAAATGTGGAAAACATTTGAAATTCATGGGCTCCTCCAATTTGGGCCTCCTTTTCTAAAATTAACGAGGAGAACAAAAAATAAATACCGCTGAAGAGAGTCTTTGTTGTAGTTTGAAATATATAAAAAATCTTAAGCCATGAAATATAAATTTCTTTGATTTAAATTCTTTGCATTTTATCTCTCCATGAATAACAAAAAATTGGGAATGAAATGTGCCTTGTACTTTAGTCTCCTTGAATATGAATTGTGATTGGGTTTTTCTTATGTAAATTTTTTGTTTTTGGCGCAAATTTTATTCATTTGAACTTCATGTCTCTATGAATAAAAAGAAATTGGGAATGAATTGTGCCGTACACTGAATTTGGCTACGAATTTTTATTTTAATGGATTTTTGTACGTAAATGCTTTCATTGTAACCTTTTGTTTGTCTTGTTTGTACGAATTCCATGATATTTGGAGTGGAAGGCCATTAAAGTATGGGATTTGTTCATTCTACCTTTTTTTAAATGTGCAAAGGGAATAAAAAGGGTATACAATCCACGGAGGAAAATAAAGTTCTTCATGAAAGTTTTATGGTAGATTATCAAAACTTAAGTATATTGAGCCTAAATCTATAGATTCAGAAATCAGAACTTGCCTTTTTTTTTTACACGTTCAAATATAAAGTTTAAGCCTTCTTATACAGAATTCTATATTTAAGGTTTTATATATATTAAAAGATAGAACCCATGAAATTAGTGTCTTAATGAATACAATGTGAATCTTGATTTTTTCCCAATTCCTATATTTTTATCCTTTTATGTACCCATATTAACTTTATGACTTTTTGTTCTTAAGTGCTTCAAAATATAGGTAGTGGATGGTCAATCATTGAATAAAGTTCCTTTTGTAAATTCAAAAGTAGAGACTTGAAAATATTGTATTCATGGATCCTCCATAAATGTTTTAATTATATCATTTCGCACTTCAATCTATATTTTTGAATTACACATACCTATATGAAATATATGATTTCTTGCTCTTAAATTTTTTTTGAAGACAACACAAAGTCAATTTTTTATTAGACTCCTTTGGTTAATTAAGAAATGGAGACCATGATTTGACCTACTAAGTATACTCTTACAAGTAGACTCAGTTTATGAATTATTTCCAACTTTAACTCTATATTATATAATTCTGAACAATCATTGAAGCATACAAACTTCATAAGTTGTTGTTTTAAAGTTCTTTCAAATACTTTCAAATACTGCGCTATCTATTTAGAGTAATTTTTTTGGGGGGTTTTCTTTTAAATCAAAAAATTAATACCTTGCATGTACTATTTATAATAAAAATGGTTGTTCATGGTTGTTTTAATAATTGAAACGCCTTGGTACTATACAAATAACTCTACGAATTAGCAACCGGGTCTCCTTTTGCATCTATTTTGGAAGACAAACAATTTTAAATTTAGGCCAATACTATTATTGCATGTGTATTCTTGCAATTCTATGGAAAATTGGATTTACAGTGCAAAGTAGTTTTACATCAAAAAAATGAGCTTTACTTGTTTCCTATAAGTAGATAGTTTCACTCATTATCATGAATTTTTTTTATCTCTTGGTCAACATGTAGGTGTTCAAGTGTGACAAACTCACATTTTGATCCCTCTCAAATTTAGAGATTTGAGTGTGCTTTGTACTGAACATAGTAAACGTATGTTCAATTTGTCTTAAGAATTATGTTGCCTTACACCAAAAAATATATTCTCTTGCAAGCCATTGACGTGAATAAACAATTCTATAGGTACTTTAGTTTCTACAGCTGCAGGTTTATGATATAATTACATCAATATGTAATTCAAAAGTATTGCGTACTTCTATATAACAATACTGACATATTTATTTATAGTGGAATGTCAATGTAAAAAATAAAAAATAGTTCGCTAAATGTGGGATAAACTACTAGAGTGAAGTTACTAGGGTTTACGCCAACATTTACGATTGGGTATGGTTCAAGTTCGGTTGTCAATGGACAAGGCGGCGGGTATGCATATACGGATACAAGTATTGAAGGTCGGTTATCAACCGGGTATCGATTTCTGCGGGTATGAAACGGATATGCTCCGCGTACCGACTGGCGCGAGCGGGAAACGGGTAGGGTTTTCAGGATTTTTCTTAGGGTTTGGCGCTCACTGTTTTCCAGATTTCTCTCCCATTTGTGCCAAGTTTAGTGAACGCTTTGTTTGCATACCTTTTCGCTTGTCGTTTCTCCCTTCTTGCTCGCATGCAACACGTATTCAGGAGCGTGGGTTTGGTGGAAATTTTTGGTCGCCTTGTGCTGCGACAGCGGACGCTTTTCTTGCGTTGGCAGCCTGGACTGCGATAAGGGAGTTTGTTTCGTGGTGGTAGATTTACGTGCTCGTGTTTTCAAGGTGTGTCAAAGTTCTCTTGGCAGTGGTTGAGCAGGCATTCACTCAGTTGGAGCGTGCATACTTGTTTTAGGGTGAGAGCTGCTAAACCCTAAACCTAAGCCATTGTGATTTTGTTCTCTTCTTCTTCTTCGTTTTGTTTGAGTATGCTCACTGCAAGGTAGCTAGGTGAACGCGTGTGATGATTGGAAATGGTCTAAAGCGGACCACTTTTGAGAATTGTAATCACATGAGAGTGGTGAGTTTCCCCACCAGGCCAGGCCGCTTCCTTCTAGCGATAGATTGTGTTGTTCACTCCTTCCCGTCCACAATTGGCTGTTGAGCTTGGTTTCTTGTCTTCAATCCAAACTGCCTATCATACAGAATTGAAGAGGAATTAGTAATTTTCGGTTTCTTGAATTGTGAGTGTGTCTGCAATGCTAGGGTTCACTGTGATCTGTGAGTTTCCCCTAAAATTCAGAAATAGGTAGGAGTCCATTAGCACATGTATGAGAGGCTTTGTTTGTGTTGCAGTGATTCTGGGAGTTCCCTGTGTGACAATTTTAGAGCCGTGTAAGTGACATCATCTGAAGTGGTATATTTTGCAGAGATTTTGCGACGATTTCCGTTCTTTCAGCAGTTGCAGCCTAGAGTAACGACTGCAGTTGTAGCTGACCTCAGATCGCGTGAAGCCAACCCGGGGGAAGAAGTATCTCGGATTTTACGGTGAGTTTGTTTTGCTAATTGCTCTTGAATTCTTTTTTGCTTGATTGGCTTCTTCTTCATTGTTTGTCGTAGTCCGTTGGAAATTGAAGAGACTGTTCTTGTTCATTTGCTGTGTATTTTGTGGATGGATCGTGCAAATGGATGCTGCAATTCTTTGGTGGTCTGAAGTTTGGCTATGTTTTGTTGTTTGAAATCGTATAAGGTTTTTACAGTGTCATGTTGCTGGAAGTGGTTGCAGTTACTGTACTTGACAACGAGTGTGGTTGGTTTTGAATTTTGCTGTGGATTTAGGCGTGTGCTCTAGTTAGGATTCAGGGTTATTGTGGTTTAGGTTTCTGAACATGTGCATGATTGTGCTGGGGTTGAATGCTTTTGTGTCTTTACGGTCTGGGTAGAGCTGGGATTCATATTGTTTCTGGTTTTCAGGGTCTATTTAGAGTCTGTTTAGGGTTTGTTTAGGGTTTGTCCAGGCCAACTGTGGGCGCTAGATTACCCACCCTTGGTAATAAAGCGAACACCGACCAGGTTCTATGCCTTTATCCACATTTTTTAATATATGGGGGTGATGTGAGCGCGGTCCACTGTGCCTTCCAAGCAATGGATCTTTTTTGCTAACGTTTCCTAAGTGTCGTGGATGGCAGCGAATAATTAGTAATGCATGTAGTAACTCACAAGTTAACTGCGATGTTTAGAGTGATGGTGAAATCCGAACTCCCTAACTATCTATCCTATGTCGAGGGTCGACTGAGTAGTCGGCGTCATTTATAACGTCCCTAACTACATAAAAAGGGGAACCCCTATGTTCCTTCCATGAACCCCTAAGACTATCTTGGGTTTCTAAGACTTCACCTAGGAGTTCTACTTTTAAAAACTACCCCTAAAGTTCCAACTTCGGAATGTAACTCTAGATTTTATTTTTTTAACTTGATTCTTAAATATTAACTACCGACTTGTGCTCGATGTTTTGACTTTTGACTCTAGGTTTCTATTCCTAAATTAACTCTAAGATTTACCCTTGAATTTTAACTTTATGTTTTAACTTTTAACTCTAAGTTTTTACTCCTAAATTAACTCTAAGATTTACCCTTGAATTTTAACTCTATGTTTTAACTTTTAACTCTAAGTTTTTACTCCTAAATTAACTCTAAGATTTACCCTTGAATTTTAACTCTATGTTTTAACTTTTAACTCTAAGTTTTTACTTCTAGAATTAATTCTAAATTTTAACCTCTAGGTTTGACTCTATGTTTTCACTTTGACTCTAGATCTTTTCTACTTCCAACAACTAACTCTAACTTTAACTTCTACCTCTTAACTTTTAGCTTCTACTTTTAGCCTTTCACTATAACTTTTTACTCCCCAATTGACTCTAAAGTTTAACCTTTAAATTTAATCTTAACTTTTGACTTTTGACTTTTGACTTTCTACTTCCAACTTTAATCCTATCGTTTTAATCCTAGTTTAACTCTAAGTGTTATCCTCCTAAATTTAACTCCAACTTTTTAACTCTAGGGCTTAACTTCTAAACTTACTTCCACAGTTTACTCTGAGTTTTGACTTCTAATTTTAACTCTATTTCTAACTAAAAATCTACTCGTAATTTCTACCCCCTAAATTTAGTCCAAGGTTTTACTTTTTAATTTCTACTTCCCACTCGGAATTTTTTACTCCTAATTAACCCTAACTTCCTTTTCTAAGCTACCCTAAGGTTTCACTGGAAATTTTAATCCCCTAAGTTAAACTTCCAAATTAATTCTACTTTTTAACTTCCCAAAGTTAACTCTAGATTTTGACCTTAGAATTTTAACTTTAAGAAATAAAATGTAAATTGATTCTAATTCTAACCGCTAATTAATCCCTAATTTTAATCCTAAATTCTCTTTCTAATTTAAACCCCTAAGGTCCGTCCATGATTCTTTTGGGATGAATTTTACTCAAAATTCTTCCGTCCTACCCCCTACCGCTTAACTTAGCCTAACGCGGTCAGTTTACGGTCAAATCTTAATTATAAGATGTTTTCGGAAACCTCTATTCCTAATCTATCAACTTTTGAATCTAAACTTCTAATTTGCACTAATCACGGATGCTAATCACGCTCTAAGGGCTGATTAGGAAAATAAATGCTAATTAGGGAGAAACATCAAAGACTAAATCAAAAACTCACCTCTTCACTACCGGTGTCGGAAATGACTTCGTCCACGTCCACGTGTACATCCTCACGCTCCATGGTAGTCTTTGGCTTTGTTTTGAATTTTTCTTCAAGCTCACTGCTTATTGAGAAAATATTACAATTTTGCAATCTAACTTCCTTCTTTCCCTCCCTCCTTTTTCTTTCTTCCTCCCTTCTTCTACACTAGTACTATTCCACCTAAGCTTTTATGAGTCTTACACTATGGTCTCCAATTTCAAGGAGGTTTTTAAGATGCCAACTATCCTCTTACACAATTTTGCCTTTGTGTCATCCTAATCCTCCTCCCAACGGTCACCACGAATTCTCAAGATTTCCTTTTCTAATCCTACCTAAGCCTAAGCCTAGGTCACTATTTATCGTCTCTCTCACCTCTCCCCTATTTCATTCGATTGTTCTCTATCCTTCCTCCATTGTGTGTAGAGTGTTTTGTAGTTGTTGGTGAGGGTGAGACTTCCTTGTGTGCAGGTACGGTGGTGCTCCGCTCTTTTCTCCCTTCTCCCTTTTTGATTTTAGACCCTAATCCCTACTTAGCAATAGGTCAGCCCCCCATTTTCCTTTGTTTTGTTTATCTAGTGTGAGAGAAACCAAAAATCAAGAAAAAAGAGTTCAAAAATGGGGACCAAACTGGGGCCCCAACTGCCTGCCGGACCAAGCCTGGCCTCCCGGCTGGCTGGCTAGTTGCTGGGGGGTCGGGTTCAAACAAAATAAATAAATAATTTATTTATTTGTTTTCTTTTGATATCGGATGATGTGACCTGGTCTGTTCTGGCTCTCGACTTGATCTGGTCTGTTTGGTTCCCGACTTGATCTGGTCTGTTTGGTTCTCGACTGATCTGGTCTGTTTGGTTCTCGACTTGATCTGGTCTGTTTTGGCTCTGGACCTTGACTACTTAGGGAAAACTGGATTTTTGGGCAAACTGGATTTTTGGTGAACTAAGGGAAAGAAAACTTGGAGAAAATAGAACTTGGGGAAATAGAACTTGGGGAAAATAGGACTTGAGGGAAAATAGAACTTGGGGAAAACAACTTGGAGAAAATAGGACTTGAGGGAAATAGAATTTGGGGAAAATAAGACTTGGGAAAAATAGAACTTGGGAAAAATAGGACTTGGGGAACAACTTAGTCACACTAAAACTTGGGGAGCAACTTAGACACACTAAACACTTGGGGAACAACTAAACTAAAGAAAACGTTGGGATTAACTAAACTTCACTAAATGCAAAGGAACCTACATATCTTGGAAGCTAAACTCTGGAGGTTTCCACAAAGGTCTTGGAAACTAGACTTTGGAACTAAACACGAGGGAGGTGCAAAGCTTCGCCGTTAGATTGGTTTTAACACCAACTTTAGAACTTCTTGGCACCTCGGGGGTTCAAAGCTCCGCCGTCTACACTTTTAACACACGCTTTAGGACTTCAACTATGTCACTAGTTCAAAGCTTCGCCGTCCCGGAGGGGGGTCCACTCAACAAGGAGAAGATTAAAAGAGGGTTTGGAATAACTTTAGAAAACATGCACAAAGGAGGTTCAAAGCTTCGCCGTCCCGGAGGGGGGTCCACTCAACAAGGAGAAGATTAGAAGAGGGTTTGAGATAACTTAGAAAACATGCACAAAGGAGGTTCAAAGCTTCGCCGTCCCGGAGGGGGGTCCACTCAACAAGGAGAAGATTAGAAGAGGGTTTGAGATAACTTAGAAAACATGCACAAAGGAGGTTCAAAGCTTCGCCGTCCCAGAGGGGGGTCCACTCAACAAAGAGAAGGTTAGAAGAAGGTGTAAGAAAAAACACAAAGAGAAAACACACAAGTTAGACCACGTGGCAACACAAAGCTCACACGCTAAAGGCCCTCCAAAGCGGCATCGCCAAGGTACGGTGGGGGGTGACTTTAGGATTAGTGCAAGATACAAAAAGACTCTTAAACTTCACAAGTTAGACCACAATACGTACAAGAGGGAGAGAGAGGCTCTCCACTTACAACAAGGTACCAAAAACTTCACAAAAGAGTACACAAAGCAAGGTAGAAGGACCCCCAAGGACCTTCAAAGCTTGAAAATAAGCAACAATGGAGCCAAAAGTGCTCCGAAAACACCGTAGAGGTTTTTGGCTTCAAACGCCAAAATATCCAAAATAACTTGGACCCACGGACCCAAAACAAGAATTGGAGGTGTTCTAGAGAGAGAAATGGGGCCCTTATATAGGTTTCCAAGGACTCACCCCTCCCTCTAGAGTTCTAAGGTAACCTTATCAATGGGGATTTTCATCCTCATCCTCAAAGATTTTCATCCTACATCCTAAATTTCTACTTCTACCATCTATGCTGGACCAACATCCTAACTTTTGGAGATTAGCTCCAATCGTCGAACGGATTGCGCCGTTGGATCCAGAACGCCGTGTATAGTCCTAAATCTCCCTACCCCCCGTACCGAGGCCAAAAACCCATCGTAGGCTAATTTAGTTTGAAAACCAAATCGTGGTAAAATCCTAGATCTTGGGGGTCTCCTATTTTGAGAAATGTGAATAGCCTAGGGTCTCCGGTAGGTGCGAGAGAGTCGGGAAGGACTTTTGGTTGACTTCGTTTCGCCATCGTATGGTCCCGAAATGCCGGTCAACGTGGTGGGGACCCCGCCACGTGGTTAATTCCCGAGGAATCTCGCCGGTTCGGGTACTTGCCGCTATCGGAATGTCGTGAAACTTCACGGAGCGCATTATTAACATAAAACAAGCTAGTCTAATTTTTAGTGAGATTTTATTGTAACCTGGGTAATTTCCATGAAATTCCCGTTGGAGGTTAGGAGGATTGACCACCCGGAAAAAGGTTCTTCTGCAAGTCGGAAGATGCCGCGATTTTCCACGTGACCTCTCAGGGAGTCGCATGAAAGACGTGCGGGTGTGTTTCCGTACCTGGCACGATTGGTCAATGGAGATTTAAACTGGACATCTCCTTGAAGTAGTGACGGTGCGGGAATCTTCTGCAGGTGGAGGAATCTTGGCGAACCGATTTCGCCGTTGGACTCCTGGCATGGGATTCACCTTAGAACACCATCCTTGGGCTGTAGATTCCTCCACGGCCCGTTCTTGCGTGAGTGGCTCCTGCATGCTAACAATCGGGATTTTGGGAATTCGTCGATCTAATGGGGAATTCTAAATCTAACTCTAGGACCCGACCTAGTGGCCTCGCTGTGGATCCCTCGGACCGACCTAGCCATGAATCACCACATTCATGGTGGGATTTAGCCCTTTTGGGGCTGTGTGACTCGAATCTTCTAAATCTAACCTTTTTGTTATTTCTACACTCTTTTTAGGCAAGGTTTGGGGGATTCTAAGTAAAAAACACAAATCTAGACCAAATACTATAATGGATATGACACAACCCTATTTCGGTTCTACACTCTTTTTATGGATTTTTCTATACTTTTATCAACTTTAAATTGCAAATTTCCAAAAAAATAATTCTACGAGTCCCAAGTGACAAATTGGGAGCTCACATATGGCGTCCATCTGCGGTATGATTTGCAAAATCATGAGGACCCAGCATCTCTTGCTACCACTATTTGGGTATACGGTCAATTTCGAGATCAAACCTAATGACGGACTAGAAACCAAGATGTGACTCTATCTAAAGGGATGTTATTCCTATCAAGAGACTCTTGATGGATTAACTGACAGGGGGGGAAGAGAGCAGAGGGAGTAGTCCTCCTTCCAAGTGGAAGGGCTAGGGGTGGTCAAAGGAAGTTTGACCCCCGTAGACTTATCACTCATATTTTTGTTCATTTTCTATTTATTCTAGTTATTAATTTTCTTGTTGTTTCCCCATCCGCCTCGAACGGAGTCGACTTGGATCTATAGATAAAAAATATAAAAATCCCGCCATCCGCCCTCAACGGAGTGAGTTTGGAACTAAGGGGGAGATAGAAGTAGAGAGAGAAGCCCCTGTCCTCCTTTGATACAGCAAATCGGGACACTATAGATAAAAAATATTTCAAACCCGCCTTCCTCCCTCAACGGAGTGAGTTCGGACTAATGAGATGAAATAAAAGAAAAAAGAAAAACAGAAAGGAAAAGCATAAATGGAAAAGGCAAGTGGTCTGAGACCTCAATGCTCGGGAGCTTCACTTGGAAAAGTGTCTTCCGTCGTGGAGGCCGCAGCATTTCTTGCCATCTAGTCACTAGCTCAGATAGGGGGCGCCCCGGTGCCTGGCTCGAGGTTCGAACCTGCGTCGCCAAGGGAAATTTGAGGTATCTTTACCGCGATGAGGCTGCGGTCTACAAGCTGCCGGCTACCGCGGCGGAAGACGTCCGTCGGTCTGCTTTGGTGGTATATAAGCCGGTGCCGGTGCCGGACCGGTCCCTCCCTTGTTGCACGGTGGCAAGGATTTTTTTTTTTTTTTTTTTTTTTTTGAATAAGTATATGCAGGGGCGGGAGGGTTTATATCTTGCCCAGAATTAACGCTATGTACAAAGAGGCTGGACCAACTCATATTCCAAAGAACACGCGCAGTTGGTCCAGGACCTCAAAGATGTAGCGAGGATACTGGCCTTGACTGATAGGCTGGAGCTCTGGTCCACGGACTGCCAGCAAGTGGCCGTCGGCTACGGAGTTTCTTGTGATGCTGATGGCGGGGCGCTCACTCGAAAATTGGCCCGTCACCATAAGGTGGTGGCCCAACAAGATGTCGTGATCCTCCACGAGAATCATAAGTGAGCAGATCCCGTTTGGCCTAGGTTGCCTAATGTCCCTGGCTAGAGGGTTTCTTGCTAGTGGAATCTCACGACCCGGCTGCTCCTCCTCGTCACGTAGTCGCCGTCGTAAGTTAGGCAACCTGCCCGGAATTGCAAGTCCGTCTCCAGCAGGGTTAGCCGTTGGATCGAGTGCGAGTTCTTCCGGGAGTTGGAGCGGAAGCTCCTCAGTCGGTGTGGATGGTTCGTCTGTTGATGTAGATAAGGTGGTTGGTAATATGAGGACACCTCTCGCCACCTCGTCCACCGAGGTTGGGGTCAGTGACGACGACCTGGCCCCCGTGGGGGTGGTAGGTGAAGATGAAGAAGAGGGCGAGGATGGCGGAGCCGCGGGTGAGGTCCCCGGGGACCCGTTGTCTCTGACCGACATGACATCTACACTACCCTATCCCCTTGTCCTCCCCAAATGGAGTTGGTTTGGACCTGCAATGTGAAGGTTTGATGTAGCTATCTGCCAAAGCAGATTTTGAAAAAGAAGAAGTCTTGAAGAGACTGAACAGCGAGGAACGATGGTAAACAAGGAAAGCAGGTAGAGATCAAGCAAGGAGAAGATAACGAAGACAAGGCAGGGGGGAGATAGAAGGGCGCTGGCGCCCGAAGACTGTGAAATCACTCCACTGTTTGAGAGAATGCTAGACTAGGACGTAGATGATGCTTTCCCAGATCTCTCCATAGTTAACAACGGGAATCTGCACAGGCCAAGGATGCTGAAGCACACGGAGGAAGAAATTAAAACCAAAGTGAGAGATGAGGAAGTGGGAGAAGCTGCGTTTCTCAACACAGAGAATTTTGATCTGAAGTGCGACTGGTAAGACGGTTGGCGGGTTGAACCATCCATGATCCATGTGTTACTCGAGCGGTACCTGCACATGTCGCTGCCAGTAGCTTAAAAGTACAAGGGTTGCCCCCCCATTCTTATACCCTAACGTGGGGGACATGATGTAAGGTGTCAGTCCTAAACTAGCCGTTCTTTAAGCCTTCTGCATTATTACAACGGTCGAGCGCCCATGCCCCTTCTTAAACTAGCCGCCTCGTTAGCATATCAGCAGGTTCGACGTTCTAGCAAGGGACGAACGCCAAGGCCCCTTCTTAAACTAGCCGCCTCGTTAGCACATCGGCAGGTTCGACGGTCTAGCAAGGGACGAGCGCCAATGCCCCTTCTTAAACTAGCCGCCTCGTTAGCATATCAGCAGGTTCGACGGTCTAGCAAGGGACGAGTGTCAACTTTCAGCCGCCCTTTCATCCGACTATATGGCTTCTATTATGACGGTCTGACAAGTACCTAATCTAAGTGAAAGGTCATCTGTCTTCCACATGACGCTAACTCTGACAGGTTGGTGATGTGTTGGGCTCAGGTCTGAGCAGTTCCCAACACACTCATGTGTTGGGCTCAAGTGTGAGCAATTCCCAACACACTCGACGTATTCCTGTCCTACTGAGAGTTAGGCAAGCTAGAACGGTCAACAAAGTTGGTTGGCCTTGCGGCTTTTGGCCCCGCGGCTTTTACTTTTACGTTAGATGTGAACCATCCTCAAGAATCTTAATATTCTTGATTCTCCCCCAAAGGGTAGATGGATTAGTCCCGACATAACAACCACCACTCTGTGCCAGAAAGTGGAGAATGTTAGATCTTGACCTGGCCCCGAAATAACAACCACCTCTCTGTATTTTTCCTAATTCTAAAATCCCATAGGAATTTGGGAGATCATGCAATAGTGAACTTTTAGAACCTTCAATTTTTTTAGGATTTCAAAGATTTTTCAAGCTTTCATTTTTTTGGTATTTTTTGGGGTTTTTTCTAGCTTTCTTACTATCCGTCGTGAATAACAAGAGGTTAGCTATTAAATTTTTTTGTCTGGAGGGCTAAATAGGCCTTTTACACAATCATCTATAATATAAGGCTAACCTTATATTATTAATAATCGTAACCAGTTACGGTTTAGGTGCCCAGAAACTAACAAGCTATGGTTTGGAAGAGAGTTGTGGCAGAGATACCTCGTACCTGGCCAGTGGGTGGTTGCTCTTTGTTATCAGGCGTGGTAGGTGCTGCAGGACTTACCAGTGGCTGCAGCTCGTCCTCCTCCTGCCCCCGTGGCGCTTCTAGAGCCCTTACTTGCTGCTGCCAAGCGTGCGGAGCATTATGTATTCCGTAAGGGATGTCTTCAAGAGAGGCTGTTGCTACCTTGTGTGGGGCAGCTAGGGTTTCCGCAATTTCTTCTTCGTTGGTCAGCTCTAGGACTTCTCCCCATTTGCCATGTATTCCCGGAATCCATCCCTCTGGAGGATGGCAGTTGAATGGGAAATCGCGGATCGTAATAGGGCTGTTGTTTTCGTCACTGAGATAGTCCCCTGGTTGCGGGTCACCATCTTCCATCTCTTGGAGTTGGCAGCGCATCGGCTCGGAAGCGTTTGGAATGGACCTTAGCGCAGGTAGTACCGTGTTTGAAGTCGGGGGTAGATCTCCGCCCATGACGTGGATGGCGTTGCTGGGCGAGGCCAATGTTCCTCCCGTGTTGCAGTAATGGACTCTAGGAGGTGCGGGGCAACGGAAACATGTGATTTGGAGTGGCCCGCGTTGGTGGGGGAGAGTGATACCTGAAGTCATGACTGTGAAGGCTGTTCGCGTCCCCTCAGGACCAAGTTGCAGCCAACGTGGTGGCCGTGGAGCAACTATTCGGTGTGGGACGTGCTGGACTCGGTGGTCGCCTCCAAGGTGGTGGTTGGCATTTGCCCTGACCTCATGGTTGGGTATCATGCTCTGGCCGGATCCTAGTGTAGGAGCTAATTCGGCCCTTTCTTCGGAATCCAAACTATTATTGGAGACCTCGATGGCTGTGCCCGATGTGGTGTCTTGGTTATTTTGAATCCCAGAGGTGCAGATGATGACCATCGCATCCTCGCTTGAGTCGGGGTGCTCTCGAAGCCAATCCTCGAATGGGGTATTGTCCTCTAACCCATATAGACCCAACCCCAAGAATTTCATCTTGCCTAGGTCAGTGGTTGCCGTGGCCTGCATGGTTTGGACAGTCGTGTAGACAAACTCTTGGGGCCCCCGTAGAGCTGGGTCGTTGGAGACAATTGGTATCTTTGTCCTTGCCTCGTTTGGCCCGTAGGTGAAGGTGGGTTGGGCCTTCCCCCAGTCTACTACCCCGCCACATTGGCGAATGAACCCCCGACCCAAGAGTAAAGGGTAGGGACTGGTGGCCTCCTCGTTGAGTGGCAAGACTTCAAAGGTGACAATGTAATCGACTCCCCCGGTCTGAATCCGGAGGTCTTTGATTTGGCCAATGGTCTTGACCGATCGCTGATCAGCGCATTTGAGTGTCACGCAAGAAGGGTGCGTGATCTCTAGATCTAACTTGTGCATAGTATAGGCTGGCATGATGTTGACGCCGCTGTTGTCATCCACCAGGGTCCGGGGGATGATTTTGTCGACTATCTCGACTTCAATCTCCACCGCTTCGAAGCTCTCCAAGGCAGTTCGAAGGTCCTTGCAGGACGTCTTGACCAGTGGGGTAGATTCTTCAAAGTCCGACTCCAACTCTTTGGGAGTGACTCGGGACGCCACTCGGTTAACAGAGGCGAGCTTAGGAGCGCGGGGAATGGTGGCCCCCTCCTTTAGCTGCTTGCGTAAGGCGGGAGAGGTCTTGACCGGCTGTCCAAAGGAAATGTTTGCTTTGGTGTGTGCCAAGTCCCCCCACAAGTCATAGGGGCCAGAGGGGTTGTTAGTTCTTCGGGCTTTAGGCTGATGGGGAAGAACCCTGGAAGGAAAGGCATCTCCCTGATGCACAAATTGGTATTCGTTCTCATCCATCTTAGTACAAGTGGGGAGATTCTCGTAGGAGCGTACCTCCTTCGCAGTGTCCCTTAGCGTACTCTGGAGGTCAGAGAACTGAGAGGAGTCTTGAGAGGACTCAAACGGGATGCCACTATGGGAGCTAGAGTCAAGGGAATCTATGTTCCCCGGCTCGGGCAGTGGAAGAGGGATCATTTGTGCCCCTGCTCTCGTGACTACGAGAGCGGGTAACACTTCTTGGGATGAAGCATCCTTTGCCGGTTCGACTTCCTCTCGTTCAACTGCGACGTATATACTCCGGTGACACTCGTGAGCCCTTGAAGACTCTGCCATGGTAGCCGCCACGAATCTAGCATCCTGTGTTACTTGAGGAGGCAAAGCTGAGTTTAATGGAATGGTCCCTTTTTCTTCCTCCAAGGTCTCGACTTCTTCTAGGTCTAGGAGACTAGCGAGATCGCCTACCGCTTCAAAGGTTTGGACGCATAGTCCATACAGCCCAACCGCACAAGCACCTATCGTGCTCCAATGTTTTCTCATTGGGGACGACTGTTGGTGAGAGGCGATGGAAGCCGCGCCTCGAAGCAATCTTTAATGAAGAGGTTCTCGTAATTCCACAAGGCCAATACAATGACCCAGTAGTCTACCAAATGATGGGTGAATTAGTGAATAGGGCCCCCAAATGACCTAGCTGTAACTGCGTAAGCAATTGACAGGGTGTACCGGTTTAGATCGTGCAGGTAGAGTTGGGCCAGGTAGTACCAGAACTCAAAAGAGAACCTTAATGTTCTTGGGCCGGTGAGCAGGTCTCTCAAGGTGAGGGCCTGATCGTTTCATCCGTTATGAGCGGCCAGCTCAGCACCTGAGTAGCTTTTGAGGGGGAAGCCTTGGAAGTTGGCGTCCCAAGCCTACAGCTTGGAATCGCCTCTAATATGAAAAAATGGCTCAGATGATCCCGAGTCAGAGTCCTTCACATGCAATACTTGTTAGCGAACATGCATTTGCAACCTAATGTTTTCAGCTCCCGGCAGACGCACCAAAACTGTGGGCGCTAGATTACCCACCCTTGGTAATAAAGCGAACACCGACCAGGTTCTATGCCTTTATCCACATTTTTTAATATATGGGGGTGATGTGAGCGCGGTCCACTGTGCCTTCCAAGCAATGGATCTTTTTTGCTAACGTTTCCTAAGTGTCGTGGATGGCAGCGAATAATTAGTAATGCATGTAGTAACTCACAAGTTAACTGCGATGTTTAGAGTGATGGTGAAATCCGAACTCCCTAACTATCTATCCTATGTCGAGGGTCGACTGAGTAGTCGGCGTCATTTATAACGTCCCTAACTACATAAAAAGGGGAACCCCTATGTTCCTTCCATGAACCCCTAAGACTATCTTGGGTTTCTAAGACTTCACCTAGGAGTTCTACTTTTAAAAACTACCCCTAAAGTTCCAACTTCGGAATGTAACTCTAGATTTTATTTTTTTAACTTGATTCTTAAATATTAACTACCGACTTGTGCTCGATGTTTTGACTTTTGACTCTAGGTTTCTATTCCTAAATTAACTCTAAGATTTACCCTTGAATTTTAACTTTATGTTTTAACTTTTAACTCTAAGTTTTTACTCCTAAATTAACTCTAAGATTTACCCTTGAATTTTAACTCTATGTTTTAACTTTTAACTCTAAGTTTTTACTTCTAGAATTAATTCTAAATTTTAACCTCTAGGTTTGACTCTATGTTTTCACTTTGACTCTAGATCTTTTCTACTTCCAACAACTAACTCTAACTTTAACTTCTACCTCTTAACTTTTAGCTTCTACTTTTAGCCTTTCACTATAACTTTTTACTCCCCAATTGACTCTAAAGTTTAACCTTTAAATTTAATCTTAACTTTTGACTTTTGACTTTTGACTTTCTACTTCCAACTTTAATCCTATCGTTTTAATCCTAGTTTAACTCTAAGTGTTATCCTCCTAAATTTAACTCCAACTTTTTAACTCTAGGGCTTAACTTCTAAACTTACTTCCACAGTTTACTCTGAGTTTTGACTTCTAATTTTAACTCTATTTCTAACTAAAAATCTACTCGTAATTTCTACCCCCTAAATTTAGTCCAAGGTTTTACTTTTTAATTTCTACTTCCCACTCGGAATTTTTTACTCCTAATTAACCCTAACTTCCTTTTCTAAGCTACCCTAAGGTTTCACTGGAAATTTTAATCCCCTAAGTTAAACTTCCAAATTAATTCTACTTTTTAACTTCCCAAAGTTAACTCTAGATTTTGACCTTAGAATTTTAACTTTAAGAAATAAAATGTAAATTGATTCTAATTCTAACCGCTAATTAATCCCTAATTTTAATCCTAAATTCTCTTTCTAATTTAAACCCCTAAGGTCCGTCCATGATTCTTTTGGGATGAATTTTACTCAAAATTCTTCCGTCCTACCCCCTACCGCTTAACTTAGCCTAACGCGGTCAGTTTACGGTCAAATCTTAATTATAAGATGTTTTCGGAAACCTCTATTCCTAATCTATCAACTTTTGAATCTAAACTTCTAATTTGCACTAATCACGGATGCTAATCACGCTCTAAGGGCTGATTAGGAAAATAAATGCTAATTAGGGAGAAACATCAAAGACTAAATCAAAAACTCACCTCTTCACTACCGGTGTCGGAAATGACTTCGTCCACGTCCACGTGTACATCCTCACGCTCCATGGTAGTCTTTGGCTTTGTTTTGAATTTTTCTTCAAGCTCACTGCTTATTGAGAAAATATTACAATTTTGCAATCTAACTTCCTTCTTTCCCTCCCTCCTTTTTCTTTCTTCCTCCCTTCTTCTACACTAGTACTATTCCACCTAAGCTTTTATGAGTCTTACACTATGGTCTCCAATTTCAAGGAGGTTTTTAAGATGCCAACTATCCTCTTACACAATTTTGCCTTTGTGTCATCCTAATCCTCCTCCCAACGGTCACCACGAATTCTCAAGATTTCCTTTTCTAATCCTACCTAAGCCTAAGCCTAGGTCACTATTTATCGTCTCTCTCACCTCTCCCCTATTTCATTCGATTGTTCTCTATCCTTCCTCCATTGTGTGTAGAGTGTTTTGTAGTTGTTGGTGAGGGTGAGACTTCCTTGTGTGCAGGTACGGTGGTGCTCCGCTCTTTTCTCCCTTCTCCCTTTTTGATTTTAGACCCTAATCCCTACTTAGCAATAGGTCAGCCCCCCATTTTCCTTTGTTTTGTTTATCTAGTGTGAGAGAAACCAAAAATCAAGAAAAAGGAGTTCAAAAATGGGGACCAAACTGGGGCCCCAACTGCCTGCCGGACCAAGCCTGGCCTCCCGGCTGGCTGGCTAGTTGCTGGGGGGTCGGGTTCAAACAAAATAAATAAATAATTTATTTATTTGTTTTCTTTTGATATCGGATGATGTGACCTGGTCTGTTCTGGCTCTCGACTTGATCTGGTCTGTTTGGTTCCCGACTTGATCTGGTCTGTTTGGTTCTCGACTGATCTGGTCTGTTTGGTTCTCGACTTGATCTGGTCTGTTTTGGCTCTGGACCTTGACTACTTAGGGAAAACTGGATTTTTGGGCAAACTGGATTTTTGGTGAACTAAGGGAAAGAAAACTTGGAGAAAATAGAACTTGGGGAAATAGAACTTGGGGAAAATAGGACTTGAGGGAAAATAGAACTTGGGGAAAACAACTTGGAGAAAATAGGACTTGAGGGAAATAGAATTTGGGGAAAATAAGACTTGGGAAAAATAGAACTTGGGAAAAATAGGACTTGGGGAACAACTTAGTCACACTAAAACTTGGGGAGCAACTTAGACACACTAAACACTTGGGGAACAACTAAACTAAAGAAAACGTTGGGATTAACTAAACTTCACTAAATGCAAAGGAACCTACATATCTTGGAAGCTAAACTCTGGAGGTTTCCACAAAGGTCTTGGAAACTAGACTTTGGAACTAAACACGAGGGAGGTGCAAAGCTTCGCCGTTAGATTGGTTTTAACACCAACTTTAGAACTTCTTGGCACCTCGGGGGTTCAAAGCTCCGCCGTCTACACTTTTAACACACGCTTTAGGACTTCAACTATGTCACTAGTTCAAAGCTTCGCCGTCCCGGAGGGGGGTCCACTCAACAAGGAGAAGATTAAAAGAGGGTTTGGAATAACTTTAGAAAACATGCACAAAGGAGGTTCAAAGCTTCGCCATCCCGGAGGGGGATCCACTCAACAAGGAGAAGATTAGAAGAGGGTTTGAGATAACTTAGAAAACATGCACAAAGGAGGTTCAAAGCTTCGCCGTCCCGGAGGGGGGTCCACTCAACAAGGAGAAGATTAGAAGAGGGTTTGAGATAACTTAGAAAACATGCACAAAGGAGGTTCAAAGCTTCGCCGTCCCGGAGGGGGGTCCACTCAACAAGGAGAAGATTAGAAGAGGGTTTGGGATAACTTTAGAAAACATGCACAAAGGAGGTTCAAAGCTTCGCCGTCCCAGAGGGGGGTCCACTCAACAAAGAGAAGGTTAGAAGAAGGTGTAAGAAAAAACACAAAGAGAAAACACACAAGTTAGACCACGTGGCAACACAAAGCTCACACGCTAAAGGCCCTCCAAAGCGGCATCGCCAAGGTACGGTGGGGGGTGACTTTAGGATTAGTGCAAGATACAAAAAGACTCTTAAACTTCACAAGTTAGACCACAATACGTACAAGAGGGAGAGAGAGGCTCTCCACTTACAACAAGGTACCAAAAACTTCACAAAAGAGTACACAAAGCAAGGTAGAAGGACCCCCAAGGACCTTCAAAGCTTGAAAATAAGCAACAATGGAGCCAAAAGTGCTCCGAAAACACCGTAGAGGTTTTTGGCTTCAAACGCCAAAATATCCAAAATAACTTGGACCCACGGACCCAAAACAAGAATTGGAGGTGTTCTAGAGAGAGAAATGGGGCCCTTATATAGGTTTCCAAGGACTCACCCCTCCCTCTAGAGTTCTAAGGTAACCTTATCAATGGGGATTTTCATCCTCATCCTCAAAGATTTTCATCCTACATCCTAAATTTCTACTTCTACCATCTATGCTGGACCAACATCCTAACTTTTGGAGATTAGCTCCAATCGTCGAACGGATTGCGCCGTTGGATCCAGAACGCCGTGTATAGTCCTAAATCTCCCTACCCCCCGTACCGAGGCCAAAAACCCATCGTAGGCTAATTTAGTTTGAAAACCAAATCGTGGTAAAATCCTAGATCTTGGGGGTCTCCTATTTTGAGAAATGTGAATAGCCTAGGGTCTCCGGTAGGTGCGAGAGAGTCGGGAAGGACTTTTGGTTGACTTCGTTTCGCCATCGTATGGTCCCGAAATGCCGGTCAACGTGGTGGGGACCCCGCCACGTGGTTAATTCCCGAGGAATCTCGCCGGTTCGGGTACTTGCCGCTATCGGAATGTCGTGAAACTTCACGGAGCGCATTATTAACATAAAACAAGCTAGTCTAATTTTTAGTGAGATTTTATTGTAACCTGGGTAATTTCCATGAAATTCCCGTTGGAGGTTAGGAGGATTGACCACCCGGAAAAAGGTTCTTCTGCAAGTCGGAAGATGCCGCGATTTTCCACGTGACCTCTCAGGGAGTCGCATGAAAGACGTGCGGGTGTGTTTCCGTACCTGGCACGATTGGTCAATGGAGATTTAAACTGGACATCTCCTTGAAGTAGTGACGGTGCGGGAATCTTCTGCAGGTGGAGGAATCTTGGCGAACCGATTTCGCCGTTGGACTCCTGGCATGGGATTCACCCTAGAACACCATCCTTGGGCTGTAGATTCCTCCACGGCCCGGTCTTGCGTGAATGGCTCCTGTATGCTAACAATCAGGATTTTGGGAATTCGTCGATCTAATGGGGAATTCTAAATCTAACTCTAGGACCCGACCTAGTGGCCTCGCTGTAGATCCCTCGGATCGACCTAGCCATGAATCACCACATTCATGGTGGGATTTAGCCCTTTTGGGGCTGTGTGACTCGAATCTTCTAAATCTAACCTTTTTGTTATTTCTACACTCTTTTTAGGCAAGGTTTGGGGGATTCTAAGTAAAAAACACAAATCTAGACCAAATACTATAATGGATATGACACAACCCTATTTCGGTTCTACACTCTTTTTATGGATTTTTCTATACTTTTATCAACTTTAAATTGCAAATTTCCAAAAAAATAATTCTACGAGTCCCAAGTGACAAATTGGGAGCTCACACCAACTTATACTCTAAACCATCATAGGTCCAAATAGTGAAGCTCGAAGCAATTTTAGCTCGAGCCGAGCTAAAATTCAGTCGGAGGGTTTATGAATTTAGCTCGAGTTGAGTTGTAATCCCTAAAACCTCTCATGAAAACGTAATTTGCATGCCAGAATACGTGAACAATGAAATAAATTCAAATCCATCCACTGACGAAAAAAGAAAAAAGAACCTCACTATCAGCTCGACTCGAGCTAATTAGGTGTAGCAGCGTGCACGGAGTTTGAGGGTAAAAAGTAGATTACTCTCAAAATGTAGTAATTTAAAGACTGCAATACCGAAATGTGAAACAAAAGGGCCCCGGAACTCAGCTCGACTCGAGGTAAAAAAAAGTTGACAAGAAGATGGAATGCTAAGCGAGAGGTAAACACATCAGCTCGAATCGAGCTAAAAAAATAATATTCATAGACCGAAACAGACGTAGAAGCAGCGGAAAAACTAATAGCGAGTCGACCGCCAAGTAAGTAACGAACATGATATAAGCCAGCAAAGAAGATATCACAAGAAAACGGAAATACAACTTAGCTCGACTCGAGCTAACTCGAAAGAGAATTAAAACCTAAACCAAATTGGACCCTTGTAGAAACCAGTACTGAGGGAAGCACATCATAGAATCATCTGGTCAGCTCGATTCGAGCTAACTGGGACAAAAGAGAATACACTAACTGTAGAAGAGAAAAATAAAACAAGCTCCAAAGCAAAGTCGTCTTGGAACAATTATTTTACAAAAACAATTGTCCGAAGCAAACCAAATAACCCAGAGGATTTCTCAAATACAACCTTGATTCAGCTCGAATCGAGCTGATAATGAAATGGTAGGAAAGGGTATCTCCTTAATAATATATGAGTATAAGAGTAGTCCAAAAAATTGATGAGGTTAAAGCAACGTAAGTAATTAACGATAAGACCATAAGAGAACTAAAACTCTCGAAGCAATACCAGGGTCGCTACTAAATATTTCCTTAAGTTGGAGATTACCAAAGTCGGTAAATATACTTCGAAGGTAGTGCGACTACTTAGCTCGAATCGAGCTGATTTCTGAAGAAAGGACTCTATCTAATATTGCTTACCCGATCCTATAAATATGTCATGTTGCAGGATGGAGAGTCAGGTCGAGAAACTCGCACACTACTATAAGAAGTCCGAGGTCCAGTGAGTGGAAGACAAAGGGGAAGGAGATGACTTCCTCAATGATGGAGAGTACTGAGAGTTTGTGTTTTCAGAGAAGGTGGATAGCTGGACTCTCCTGATGATCCCGTGCTCTGAGCAAATATGCTTCGCCGTGAAGTATAAAGGGATGGACACCTACCTCCCTCTCTCGTATGATGAAAGAATAAAAGACGTTGTGGAAGACGTCTTCCCCACCATCAAGGTCCATTGCATTACCACTCAGAACGATCTTCCTCCAGAAAAGCAGTACAATTTCACGCTGCACTTCGACTCCCGGCTGATTCCCTTCCATGTAACCCACTTCATGGAGTCCCTGTTGACAACGTCGTTCCAGGATGAGATTAAGGAACTCGAGGAGAAGGTCAACGAGAAGTGCTTCCAGAAAACAAACGGAGAGCCTCTCACTGGCCGCAGGCTTTGCGCAAAAATTAGAGCTCTGTTCCAGGACTTTGCGGTTCTGAAAACAAAAATACAAATCGACCGTCAAAGCAAGGCTGCTAGGAGCGTCTCACTAAACGCCGGAAGCTAGGGGCCCAGTCAGGTGTCTATTGACAACCAGACCCAAGGTCAGACATCACGATGGGGAACGCGCAACAAGCAGTCAAGGAAAACTCCGAACGTTCCACTTGCAAAGAGCAATTTGGCTAGCACATCAGCGGCGGTTTAGTGATGAACGTTCCACTTGCAACGACATCACCAAACCGTCAACTTGCGAAGAGCAATTTAGCAACCACGTTAGCGGTGGTCCCAGCTGAGAAAATTGGAGAGCACTCTGCTGTGGACGACATAAGCCAAGACATGAGTATAGTCCCAGAGTCGCTGCAGACAAACCGGAACCCGGACGACGAGGAGTCCAATGAGGCGTACAAGAATTTCCGGAAGACCTGCACGGATGTGTTTCTGTACAAGATGGAGAAGAAGGAGCTCACAAGCTGATCCAAGCTCCAGCATTGCTAAATATTCGAAGCAAGGAACAAACTATCATTGAGGGCTTGATGCACTATCTCTGCAATATGCCCGACCATAGCCACTGGCAAACGCTCTGCGTCATGCCAACGAAGAAGCCAACAAGGGAAGGGGACGACTCGTGGACCGAGATCAAGGACAGGGAATTCTACATCATCAACAGGCAACACAGTGTCTGGGCCAGCAAGCTAATGGAGGACCCGAAGTTCAACATTGACCCGGCCACGATCAAGGACTTCAAAACCTGGAATTGCTACATTGCATGGACGGAGGACAACGAGACACTTCGTTCTATTTCGGCCTACTTCAACAGAGTCAACCATTTCCAAGCTATTCAGCCATCATGGGCAACTAACATACTGGGCGCCCGAAATGTCTGGGAGGAGACGAGGTCATCGCACAACCCAAAAGAGGACACAGAAGCCGGAGCCGTCGCCAACGCCAGGCGCACTAAAGCTTCATTCAAAAACAAGAAGAAGTGGGCGGTAAGTGATTCAGCTCAAATCGAGTTGAACTATGCTACGCTTGGTTTTCTAGAGAAGTTTTTGATTGCATGGTCATTGCCTTCTGTCAGATCAACTCGAATTGAGCTGACAAGGATATTGACGTTAGTCGTCCGTTGTTGATGCAGGAATTCTTTAAGGCCATGCAGATGCGTTTTTCCATGATTGACGTTGCAAAATCGCATCAGAAGTCCAAAGCCAAGGACTCAAAAGGCAACACCTCCATCACAAATGGGATTAGGCTCATCACTGCACCTGATACTGTCATCAGTCTCTAGAGTGAGGTCATCTCCAGTGCTGCACATGGCGAGCTCATTGATGCCGACACCCTGAAGAAGTTCAATGTCAGATCGTCTTGGAAAATCGAGAACGGGATGCTAAACAAGGAATTCTTCAAGTTCTTCGGCAATCTCACGAACGATGACCTCATTGTGCTTGCCAACCTCATTCTGTACAGAAATGGTGATAAGAGGAAGTACCCTTAACCGAAGGTGACAATAAAGCAGGCAGCGTCAGTTCTCGAAAGTTGATACGCTTCAAAGGATTGGATTGAGAGGCGCAAACGAAAGGCGTTTGTGAAGAAGGAGTTGAACAAGATTGATCCGACATTGGGTTTGCTGAACGCGGTGGGGGAGCCTGTGGAGGAGAAGTGGAAGGACTTCAAGAAGAAGTACAACATCACTTCCGCGACACTGAATGTACTCCTGGAACGACCGGGGGAGGCCTTCTTCTCCGATGTGAAGCAGAAGAAGTCCAAGAACAAGTCAACAGAACAAATTTCGGACCAAGCTGCAGAATTTTTCAAAGTTTTTCTCCGTCAGCGGAAGAACTTCGTCCCACCATCGACAGTCGCACACTACGCGCCATACGACATTGCTAAGGACCAGCACGCTCCATGGCTGAGGGGTGTGTGGACAGTTGACAGCCCTGGAGATCTCGGTCTTGGGGTTATCGACTTTCGGTACATTTCGGGGGTGCTTTCAAAGAAGGACGGGACAATTGCAATTCCGTACTTCAACACCGTCATCCTGTCTTTGAGAGGGAAGCAGCAGCCCAAACTTGAGGACATCCCGGCCTGGTTGTTCATATGCGCAGGCATGCAGGAGCAAACTTAGGTGATCGCCTTCGTTGAGAACAACAATGTCCTCAGCAAGTACAAGTGCACCTTTGCGGACTACATACCGGCACAGTAAGAGCGGATGGGGGACATGGCCTCCGCCAAGGCGAAGTCACACGACAAAGTGCTGTTGACGTTTCTGACGAGTCCGGCATGTACGAGGGGAGGCAACATTCCAGAGGTGTTTCTGGCTCCAGACAATGATACATTTAATAAGCCCCGGGGGTACAGCGAATTGGAATTCCGTTTACACAACATGGAGCTTCGCACGAAATTCTATCTGTGGGTGGTGAAGAAGTTCTGCTCTCCCGGAATGAGCGTATTCTCTGTCTTTGCAGGAGGAAAAGTGACCTGTGCGGCAGTGGTAAGTTCCATAGTGCCCCATCAGCTCGATTCGAGCTGATGTACCACATGCATTTGTAGTGTTTCATTCTGTTGCGATAAGTGTGTCTCCTTGATGATCTGATTCGTTATGGAAGGAATTAGTCTGAGTCGACCTAAATCAATGACGGGTTTAGCTTGAATCAAGCTGAAGCTGTTGTGTATTCTCCAAACTGATGCCCGGAGTGAATGTATTAATGTGCAGATGAGTTCAGTGAATGTCTGGGCGGCTGGAGTTACCAACAACACGGGGTTCTGGAATGATATTTCCCTAGCGGCCATGAAACTGGACAGAGCGGACTTTCTGGAGGGGGGTTATAAGGTGCCGGCCTCTTTGCGCAAGAAGCCTCCGGTGTCTCAATCGACTCCTTCGTCATCGCGGAGGAAAAAACACTCACCTTGGGATTCGCCTTCCATTGGGCGGCGCGAGAAGGCGCCAGCTGAAGAGCTCGAAGTCCTGTCTGACGATGAAGGCGACAAGCAGGACTACTATGTCTAGCAGGTGCTGGACGAGCAACTTCTGGTGGACGCCAGCACTCCGATTCCTCCCACTCCAACCGAGCATCAGGGATCGTCGGCCTCCAGCGGTCACGTGCAAGAGGAGTAGCCCTCAAGCACACCTTCGTCTACCGTCACGTCAAAGAGAAGAAAATTATCCAAGCGGGACGAATACTTGGAGTGCAGGTTCGCGGAGCTGGAGAGGAGACAAATGGAGGATCGCACGGCGAATCTACAATTCTTTGTACAGCATAACACGAGGATGGATAAACTGCAGACCTACATCTTGGTGGACTCTGCAAACAACACCAATAAGCTAGACTCAATCATCAATCACTTGAGGGGTGCGAGACCAATCTCCTCATTTGAACCTCTGACGCCCAGGCCGCAGCTGCTGCTTGAAGGCCTGCCTCCCTTATCAGGCGATGTGGCTCCAATGGAACCTCTGGGCCTCCCTGAGTTTGCTGTCCCTGCACCTCCTTCGCACGCACCTCCCATTCCCCCTCCGCCCCCGCCATCATCAACTGACGCGCAGGCGGCTCCTGCCGACGCACAGGCCACTCCAAGCCTTCCAGTCGCGGGAGGTGCTGAGCCTCAGCCACCGATCGAACAGCTAACGTACTTAGATCTGCAGAGTCCCGCGGTGCCTAGCCAGGACGTGGGCGTAGGTGCTCCTCAATAAGCACTCGATGTCACTTGTATAGTTCAGCTCGACTCGAGCTGATTTTTGCCATAGGTTGTATGTAGTTGTAGTCGTTTTGCAGAGACTACAATCATTTTGCTAAAACGGAACTTCCAGTGGACTGAACCATGGAGTTCAAACATTTTGCAGCTCATTCATGTATTTATATCTCATTTTATGAGGCTCTAATATATGGATTTCTTACGAATATTTTTGTGTACATTCTTGACATGCAGGCACTGCAAATATTGTAGAATGTGTTTCTCCTCCCGTCCCTGAACCTGTGAATACTACTGCTCAGCCTGTGCCTGGTACGATGGAAAGTGATCAAACTAATCCCATTGAAAGCAATGACCTCATGTCCGTCCTTGAGCCTGGATTGTCCACATCTCTCACACCGGTGGCAGATGACGTTGTCATCTCAGATGCGGACCTACTGGAGATTTGCATTCCAGAGCCGGCCGTCGTCGCAGAGGACGCTTCCGTGGAGACTACAGAGGCGTCGCAGCAGAAGGTATAAATCATGTTGCTCATTTGGAACCTTCTGGGTTATTCTTTTTTTGTTTTTATTTTTGTTTTAAGAATGATTTAGTCACCTCGAATATGAGCGTCCCCGTCATTTTGCGTGAAGTTCCAAATGTGCCAGTACAGGGTAATAATTGGCTGCACATTTGTCTATTGTCTAGCAGGAATCCGGTCCTTCTTGTGATGTAGGTGGAACTTCGGAGGCAGTCAATCTTCCATTGACATCCAGGGTGGTGGAGAAGTGGATCAACGTCGTCCTGGACCTCAATGGGATATTATGTGTCTGTGAAGATTTGAAGTTTAAGGGTTGATCCAAACGCATCCCCGATGCCGTTCAGCCGCACTCGGCTATCCATCCTGCCGTAGTGGGACCCAAGCTAGTTTACGTTCGCCCAGGATGTTTGGAGTTCCTACGTCAGTTAGGCAGGATAGCATCCATTTTTGTGTGAAGCTTGATGAAAAAGTCCACCACCGAAGAAGTGGCGAAGTATCTCTTCGACGGGCTGGATAGGCCTTTACTGATTCTCGGACAAGACTCCTGTAAGACGCTTAAGTGCAGAGATAGGACGGGAAGACCGTCGACGTACAGGGAGCCAGGCACGGAGAAGGAGTTGTTTCTTAAGAATCTAAATAACCTGTTCACTAGCATCCGGGGTAGATTCGCTGCTGAGAATACAATTGCCGTGGACGACAGTCCAAATAAGCACATTCTCAACAACTCTGAGAACGTCGTTCTGCCTGAAACGTGGACGAATAAGGGACATGGTCCAAAGGACACGTTTCTCCTGGATGTCCTGCTGCCTTGGTTTCAGGGCCTTCACCTTGCTTGAGAGGAAGGACTGAAGGCGTTTAGGGGAACGGCGGTCGCTAGAATTGGTTGCCGGATGCTCTGCGACGAGAGAAACCATCGCAAATACGACAAGCTGATGGAGATCGTTACAGCGTCGCCATTTATTCGCTTGAGTTAGAGTGAGGGGTTCGTAGCTTAGGACGAATGGATCTGCGGGTACTTAGATTCTAATGTACTTCAACTCGAATCAACTTGATTTGCTTATTTTGGAACTGCCTGATGGATTGCTTTCTTCTTAATCCAGGAAATAAAAAAATTATTTTATGGTTTTGTAGTGTGAACTCTGTGCTTCAATTCAGCTCGGATTGAGCTGATTTATTTGTTGTTTTTGGCTATGTAATTTCTGCATGTACGGATGGCTGCTGCTTAGTATTTATGGCGTTACTTGTGCTTTGTTAATATGTTTTACCTGATACTTGTTTCTAGATTGTGCACACATCAATTTCACATGGTGAGGATGGTCATCTGCCATGCGCCGCGTCGGTGGACTCAATAATGGACTATGGGCAATACAAATTCTTGAGCAGAGGAAACTTCCTCTGCTCGGCGGCCACGGCAAACTCCACTATGGAATTTTCCTCCAGGCCCTTAGAAGATGGAGTGGTTGACAGCCCGCCAAGTGGAGTTTCGCGTCAATCGGCCTCTCGATCCCCTTTTCCACTGAGGACCCAGGGACCCTTTGCTTCTCGATTGTTGCCGGGTGTCTCGGACAAGGCGACACAGAGAAGGCTTTACCAAGACGCTGCAAATATGTTACCCGCGCCAGTGTTGATGGCCACATTTCCGGTTGGGTCTCCTGCCTTACAAGGAGCGACTCCGTATCGTTGGAGAGTACTTCCGCGTTGAAGCGTCTCGTCTGGAGGTGTGCTCGGAGGTGTGCAGGGAGTTCAAAGCAGCTCATAGAGTCCAACCAAGTGGATGCATTCCTCCAGTGCATGATATGTGGGACCGAAAGTTCCTAGAATTGCAGAGGCTTCAGAGCAGGCGGGAGTACAATGGGACTAACACTAGGTACAGTCAGGGACCCGAGATTCTGAAAGCGATAGAGATACAAAAGTGTAAATCACACATGTAAGGTCTGTTCATATTGTAGATTGAGTGTTTATAGGAACATGCATGATAGCATTGTGTAGATATTATGTAGAACTCAAGTGCTAGAGTGAATCACACTCATGACAATTATATACATTTCTCTGGTCTTTTAGGGATCGGAAAAGAATTGCCCTACAATTTTATATTGGTCAACAAAGTTTATTATAAATAGATGACCTTTTCATAATGAATGTTGTACTCTTGTCCATGTTTTCAACAATCATTGCCTGTTGTTGGTATTCTTTTCTTCTATTCTGATAGTTTTGATACGTTATATGTCCATTATTTCTCTAAAAGTTAGCTCTCGCAACTCTCATTTCACTGGAAAACCCTCATTTTAATGAATATAATGTTACATCGAAAAAAAAATCCAGGTATTCTATCCTTTGACACCTTTGTCATTCTGTCTAGTCTTTTTATATCTACAACATACAAGCACAATGTACAAGTGTTACAGATATGTGTTTTGTGTGGAATGTAGGGGGAAGAGGTAGAGACCTGAAGGCACATCTGAAGACTTAAACCCTAAACCACAGGCTAAGAAGTCGAAATCGAAGAGACCCAAAGTGAACAAATCAGCACCATTCAATTGGGCCTTGAGGCCACCTCCTCACCCCTTATAATGTTTAATTTACATTTCCTTTACTCTAGAATATTAGATCCGTTATTACGAGCTAAAATGTTTTTGAGGGTGTATTACTGTCCCTAGGAACAATTTTGGTATGATGCACGCAACTTGTCCAACGGACTAGAAAGAGTTCCAATCACGGTATGTGTGCCAAGTATAGAATTCCATGCTTTAGAAGAATTTACTTACTGTCCTCAGTCCACACTATCTGCAGTTGCATCTCTGAATTTGGCTAATGTGAAAGCCGATTTCTCTGCTTCTTGCCAATGTGGTGAGCGTACTTGTCATGGGCATGCATGCTGTTGTGGGGTGAAAAACCTTTTTTGTTTGGCGTGCGATAAACGAGGTTGTTTACAAAGATCCATTTTAAACCAACATGTAAGATTTTCTTGAATTGAAAGGACGCTGCTAATTTCATCGCACTATACATGTTTTTTCTTTGCCTCTACAGTCATACAATGTATCTTGTGTACTATTATTGTATTGATTTGTACAATTGATATTGATTGTGTACTGATTTGTTCAATTGGTACTGACGGTGTACTAATTTGTACAGGTATTGTTGGAAGAGAAGTCATTTTGCAATTTACAATGTTGTGAGGAGTAGGGTTCTGCTTGCCCTGGTCATACCAATAGGGTTTTTGTTCAAGAATGCAACGACTCTTGCAGCTGCAATACTTCCTGTGGCAACAGAGTAGTTCAAAAGGGATTGCACATTCCCATTGAGGTTTTTTGGGCTAGGGATTGCGGACGAAGAAGAAAATTTGCAAGGGGACTTTTCTCTTTGAATATGCAGGAGAGATCGTTACAAATGCTGAGCTCATGTAACGTAGGGTTTTTTCAAGACTGGGGAAATCAGAGGCTTTCACACTAGCACTTGACGTTGATTGGAAATTTGAGCAAGTGGCGATGATGTGGCATTGTGCATAGACAACACTTTTTGTGGAAATGTCAGTAGATTTCTAAACCACAGGTATTTGCCACAAAACGTACTTTGTGATTCCGAATTGCTTTTGTTGTTGTGACGCATATTGTACAAATTGAGGGTTGATTGTACTTGTGTTGCTGCGAATCTCATTATATGTAGTCGCTTGTCTCCAAGATGTGAAGACGCCAACCTCATTGACGTGCCCGTCAAAATGAGCTGCTCGGACCCAAGATTCTACCGTGTTGCATTTTTTGCACAAGTAGACATTCCACCGTTGGAAGAATTGACTTGGGATTATGGTTGTAGCTTCAAAATGCCAGAAGTCGAGGCTGTAGATGCTGTAATTCCCTTCCATTGTAAGTGTAGTAGCACTCACTGGCGTGACACAGTAATTGACGATCACTCAATTCATCCCATCACCAATCGCTTGTCGTCGCCTACAAACTGATGTCGTAGGCTGCATTGTGGAGTATCTACTTTGGTGGATTTCTGAATGAATTAACCAATGTTGGGTGGCTATCTGACATTTTTGAAACTACTGTTGCAATGTAATGTTCACAACAGTCTCATATGTCTGGGTAACCGCCCAACACATGTTAATATTCATGGTACTTTTGGAAGGCATCAACGTTGAAAGACAAGACGTTCTATACCAACAATAAGCTAGTTAATAACAAGGGGTGCTCACAGAAGGCATCGCCATGTTTAGTTTTGTACATCTTTGCGGAGTTTGTAGATTTTGTACAGAATTGTACGTAGTATATGGTATTTGCATGCGTTGCAAAGTACCGTGACAACACAGACCTGTGGACAACGTGTATTCACATACTCCAAGTAAATATTTTTAGAAGCGACGCAAGTTTACTAATGAATTACAAACATACATGCACTCTACAAACTAACTTTGCAACAACTTCCTTAAGAATGTACTTTAAAAAAACAAAACCATCCTACAATCGATTGTTCACTCTTGTCTTCTTAGCCCGGGCATCCCGTATTATAGCCTCCATTTTCTGGTTCTGTGTAGCTGATACAGGAGTCATAGTAATGTGGTAATGCTTGGTGTTGCTGTTTTTGTCACAACAACATCCCATATCGGTGATGGATTTGGGACATTTTGTTTAGAATTGTACGCCAAATACACGGTAATATTAGTGCTAAAGGCATCAATATTGAAAGACCGTACTTTGGAATGGGGTAGCAAGAAGCCAATTAACAGCCAGGGGTACATCCTTGTTGTACAATTTGTACATTTTATATAGAATTGTACATTGCGTATGGCATATGCATGTTTTGCAAACTACCGTCAGAACATAGACCTGTGAACAACGTGTATTCACATATTCTGAGTATCTATTTTATGAAGGGAAGGAAATTTACTTATGAATTACAAACATACATGCATTGTATGAACTAAGTCTGCAACAACTTCTTTAAGATTGTACTTTGAAAAAACAAAACCACCCTACCCTATGAGTCACAGTGAGGGGCATTCTGACCCTCTTGCTTTTGCATCCCGTACTATAGCGTCTACCAATTGTTGTTGTTCAGGTGTATAAGGATCCCAAGTGACGGGGAAGTACCGTTCTGGCACCATGTCGTCGGTGAAATAGTACGTCGATTCCCCAAGCTCGCCCACCCTATCCTCATAGCTTGGTACACCCCTCTCATTGTAGAAAACTGTAGTACATAATTCGATAGCCCTAAACTTGTTAATCGCAGCTGTTGTCCACTCCAATTCCTTGCCGTCTTCTCTCAATAGAAGCGCCTGCAACTCATCCGAACAAAAATTGGGAAGCTTTCCCTTACGCCTCTCCACCTCTGCAAGGTACCAACGCAGCTCAGCTTTGCAGTTGGGAAGGGGAGACATCATAACCCCACCGCGATCTGTCCAACAATAGACGAAAAGAAGACAAAACAAGGTTAGCCTCGCAATTTGGAAGGAAAGACAAAAGAAAAAAAGGCATCGGAGCAGGGAAAAAGGAACCAGAACCATGAACCACGAACCAAGACATGCGGCGACAGAACATGGACGGGGGCCCCGGAGGCAAGTATGAGGTGAACAACGCACCAGAACAGGCTTGAACAAGAGGAGGTGTCGAGTGCAAAGTTGAACTAAGTGATTTTGCAAAGGCGGCGTTGAGGCAGACGTACACGTACACCAAACATACACTAAAACGTACATGTACAATTTTCATAATCTCATTGTTCCATAAAGATTGATTAGTACTAATGTAAGTATCAGAAGTACATTATGCAAGTACAAACACTACAGACATTAGAATTTGTACAGAACGTACTATTGGAAGCATAGAATGGTAGTGCAGCAACTACCAACATTCCTTTTAGTCACCACTATTGGTACAAATGCAATTGCCCTACTACAAACACTACAAACACTACAATTTTAGAATTGATTGTATTCCAGGAATTATGAATCCTAATACAAACACTACGAACATTACAATTTCATAATTGAATGTATTCCAACAATTCTAAATCCTGCACCTCGGTTACAATTAGTACATTCCTTACTGTTGGAACCATAGGATGGTAGTGCAATACTCTAAGAACATTCCTTTCACTCACCACTACGGTACAAATGCAGTAGTCAGAGTACAACAGGTACCACACGTATAAAACTAGTACATGAACCGATACAGAAATTGACGATGTACAGTACAAGGAGATGAGGGAACTGACATAGTGATTATACAGGTAGTACTTCCTGAATTGCACCTCCATTCTTGCCAATGTATAGTGTGTGAGCACTTGAAATACAAAGAGTCCATTGTCGAACTTGAAAGATGCACCTAAATCCAGACAGTACGTACCTTCATTCCATGCATCGACTAAAATGTGAAGTTTGCTACCACTTACAACACCCTCAACCTTATAATTTCTTGGAAGAGTATAAGTCTGTATGATCATCCTACACTCAAGCTCAATCAAGTTCAATGCAATGAACGACTACAATGGATATAACATAGCAAGATAATAATGAGTACAGTAGGTAAGTTGAAATTTAAGTGGAATGAAACTAATAGGAATTGTGTATACAAACCTTCACATACTCTGATTAACTAAGTCACACGAGACTGTAGGGGCATCAATCGCCACTGCTTGCTCAAACAGTGCCTCGCTGCTCTTGACAACAGTAGTACTAGACATATGTCTAATACTACAAAGTCCTAGGTAGTACGCAATGTTGCCTCGCTTGGACGTCGGTGTTTCTGAAATATACGATCCTTCTGTCGAAGTAATCAAGGAATCAAACTCTCTAGTACTACAAAATGGAAAGTAAGCCGTGATGCATTGTTGAACTAGTCTAGAGGTATGAAATGGAAAGTAATCCGTGATGCATTGTTGAACAAGTGTATAATTACGGTTAGACATCTCCACACCGCAAATTCAACTAGTGCAAGATTAAAAATAAGAAGCCAAACACGAATACAAGACTGGAAATAAGAAGGTGAACACCCGTAAGTCTCTTGGGCACCAAAGCTAATGAGATTTTGTAAGCAGCGACAAAGGTCAACATAAAACGAGAAGGCAAACACCCCTAAGTCTCTCAAGGCACCAAAGCGAATGAGCTATCAAAAGTGGCAACAAAGGTCAGCATGAAACGAGAAGGCGAACACCCCTAAGTCTCTCAGGCACCAAAGCAAATGAGCTATCGAAAGCAGCGACGACGGTGAGCACAGAACCCAATGGCCCCGATTTCACAAGGCTGACAAGCCGCTCTATTTCGGGAGCCCTTTCCAAGGAATATGATCAGTTTAGATTTCACAATCTAAAAATCAATCCAAAATACTGTTACTGCGGCTTTCAAGATGATTCGGTTCGATACGGCGGGTCACCACACCGCATGGACAAGAACAATAGAGTACACATTTGTAGAAAGAGTATAAAATTGTACAAAAAGTATAGAACTGTGGATGGAGAGTCGGAGAGGACCGTAAGCTGAATTGAAACCATGTACATGTTGCTTTGGACACCCTTGTAATGCAAATGAGAAGCCAGATTAAGAGCTGAAATGGTAGATTCAACGAGTGGACAATAATAACGAGTACAGTTGAATGTGTACAAAGAGTATGAAATTGTATAAAACGTATCTCTTAGTACTTACAAAAAGAAAAGTTCTGCATAGTTTCCACACCATGCACAGCAAAATTCAATGGTCGACACCACAGTACTATCTATTGTTCTGATTTACTCCACGGCTTCTCCATCAAATTTGGTCCCCTATTCACTGCCTATGTCATCGTCACACACCGGAAATGGCCATTGTATGTTGGAATTTCTCTGAACAGTAACATCAAAAACGGCCATCTCCAAGCACCTGAATGTTACTCGGTCACCTACAACTAATTGATGGAATTCACAATAATATTTCCATCCTTTAGTAAGCATCACTTGTGGCCGTCCCTGCCTGGTGCTTGATATTTTCACTTTGACAAGCAAAGTGTAAAGTTTTCCTATACTCCGAAGTCTAACAAATCCTTCGTTAGCCTCTCCGTCAAAATCTTCTTGAAACCTCCGGAAGAACTGGACGAGCACCCTCTGAGACCAAATTTAAAAGAATAAGAGACACACCCCTTTAAACAAAAAAACAAAAACAAAAAGCAAAACCAACGGTTTTAATTACACACTTTGAATTAGAAATGAATTGCAGTTACCATACGTTGGAGCGACGCCTTCTTCAGCGTCTTGTAAAAAACCTCTTCTGCTCGAATTGCCTCGGCTAGCACTCCTCCAACGAATGCCCGTGCCACTGCTCCATCCGGCGGCAGCACTCTTCCAGCGAATACTTGGGCCAGCGCTCCTCCAGCGACTGCTTGGGCTGGCGCTCCTCCAGCGACTCCAGAGTAAGTCCATGAAATTCCCAGTGCTCCATCCGGCGCCTTTGCTTCAATTCACAATAGGGAGTTTGTACACAAGATGTGTTTACAATTTGAAAATGGCAGTTTATAGCTATATTAGTGGTGTTCAATTCCTTGTTGATGATGCCTACTACATGGACTTAGGTCCAATAATTTATTATCATTGTAGTTCATGGGAGAATGATGTATAGATAACGACTATCATGCATTTGGAGAGTGCCAAGGTAAGTAATCACACAAGTCCAAATGACTATGATGCAATTTAAGTGTGCCGATGTAAGTTTTGAGTCTCAAGGTAATGCTTACAAAATAAATAAATGCACATGATAATTCAAAATGGCAAGTAAGTACTTACTGTACAAAGAAGCTGGATGGTAGTGTACAAATAGGTGTATAAGAGTACAGATTGTACAAAAACACTGGCTGAACGCTATTGCTATAAAAGTATATAAGCTAAGAGAAGTATACTACTAAGAAATTCATTTTTGATTATCCCTAGTACTCTTCCTCTACTATACCTTTTCAGATTATTCAATCACAAGTATACTATTAACAAATATGAGGTACATTGACTTCTTTGAAACCAAGAACTGGACTTATAAGTTTCCTTTTTCTTTTGAACAACCTATTCAAATGAAAAGAATCGCTATAGATAAAATTAAAAAAGACCTATAACTTGTGCTCACACAATAATAGTGTTAACCTGTCGGTTTCGTCCAACAAGTTCAAGAAAACCGGCGGTCGATTGTTAGTTCTCCTTCCGGCACTCTGAAACCATGTTGGTGTGCATATGAGGCATGAGTACAGACATAAGCTTAACGTGAATATGATACCTTGAGCTAAAACTGTAGTCATAATTGACAATGCAGGATCATGGACCTTGTCTTCAGAGTAAATTCAAGAGAAATCAGATAGAATGACGAGAACGCATCAAAGACGGCAGATGATTCCGTAATAACCGAGTAAAAATTACTTTGAACATCCTTCAAATGTACATGAATAGCAATCTCAGCTACAACGGTAGACACAGCGGACAGACAAGAATAACCTAATACAAAATTGTACAAAGCGTATAAAATTATTGTCGCAGCACAGAGTAAGTGAATTCCCTGTTATACTCCCAAAAACCACTCTAAAGCATAACAAAATGACTCTAAAGATCGAACCCACGAGATTCTGTGAAGTGTCTAGCTCTATTCCCAACTTAAGCTCAGCTAGTATCCAATTTCTACTTTCCGGTCCTAGATCTAAAACCGGAAACAACAACACACCAAAAACAACGACCAGACCTCTCTCTATTTCTGCCGGTCTGTCAAGCTATTCGGTCCTGTAATCCTATCACAACCCAGGATCCTACAATTTCTGATCCTGGAACTTCTCTGGACCGATCCGATCCGGTCCTTTCACACGTACTCTCACTCCACTCCGGTTTAGTTTTGCCTCTGTTTCACCATCAGAGGGTTCGCCGCTTGCTTTTGAGAGTGGCAGGCCCGCCACTCCTTCCGTGACTTATAGTGGCTGAAGACCCACTTATCTAATCCACTACTTTCTACACTAGCACGGATCCGGTTTGATCTCTCACAGCCACCCGGATAGCGATCCGGTTTGCAGGTCACACAAAGACCCCCCGTACGATCCTCTCATACTACAACGACCTTGATGCCAAGTTCCCTCCGTGCAAAGTCAGGTGGTTACAAATGAATCCGTTCGTTCCAACATCAACTAAAGTCCTTCCGTTTACCAACTAGGGCAGCAAGACCTCACGGGAGATCGGACACTCAACCGGATTTCCTATCCAGGAGTTCTAGCGTGACTGAGGACTCCTTCCCTATCCGCCTAGCCTAACAACGGTTTTCTCGCCCGGAACCGTGAACTGTAGAGGTGCTGAGGAACTGAAACCCACTCCCAACACTTAGAATACCCACTTACCTGCACATAAGAGCAAAACAAACGCACTAAGGGGAGAAATCTCTCTAGAATCTGCATACATTTTCCTAACTTCTCACCAAAACAACCCTGCCACGCGCGGGAGAGACATACAACAAGAAATCAATAGAAAACACACAAAAACTCAAGAGAAAAGACTCCCAGTCTCCTTCGCAGAGACTTACTATTATACACTTTAAAACTCAAAAGTCAACAAAAAGGGGCCCGGAAAGTCCGCGCGGAACTTTCGGTCCCTGCCGAGCTGGCCAGACCGGAAAACATCCAATCCAGACCAGACACACCGGATCAAATCCGGTCCGGTCCTAACTAACAAATATTTACAAAACTAAATCCTATCTATCCTATCATAACCGAATCTACTCCTTGATCCGTTCCTTCGTCCATAACTTGGTCTTCGCCTTGGTCCACGCTCTGATCTTGATCCGCACCCTGATCTGGAGTTAGATCCATACTTTGATCCTGCCCCGGGTTCAGTGTGGGACTTCTAGGTGGTTCCGCTCCAAGCTGTTCGAAGACGTCCGTCAGGTTCCGGTTCCGCTCCCCGGTTTCACGTTCTGGGAGATCCGGTGACGAATCCAAGTTGATGGTGTGCGCGAGCTTCCTCCCACTCTTCTTTGACTGGGGAGTCCCCTCCTTTCCTTCCGTTTGAATGCCCACATTCGGAAAAGACCCGGGCATTGAAAGGTCGGACAGATGGAACGACCATGACAACGTCACTCCATTCAGCTTTCGACTGCTCTCCTCCATCCAGTTTGCAGCTTCTCGCGCTTCCATCATGACCAATTCCACCTTCTCGGAGTAGTCCGTCAAAATCCGGACCAACCTGGTTCCGGATATTTTCTTCTCCTTGAGGACTCCCTCGTCAAATAGCTTTGACTTGGTGATGGCCTCTCCGGTTGTTCCAAAAGTGGCCTTCACGTCCTTGGCTACTTTCCTGGTAGCCTCCGCCATCTCCCGTGTGGTAGCCATGTCCTCCTTGAGGAGCAACAATTCCGTCTTCAACGACTCGTTCTCTTCTTGGAGTCGTCGGATCTCCGCTTCCTGCTTCCGGATCTCATCCGGGCTGGAGATGAATTTTGCAACCACTCTTGCAAGGTTGCTATCTGCTGGTGCTCCCACCAGCTCGCTGATCTGGTTCAGAATCAACTTCTTCACTGTCCAGTCTGCTCGCACATCGCTCAGGATGTTGATCAGCTGGTTGAACGGATCCGTTGGATCCGCTCCGGAAGGACCCGGTTCTTCAAAAACCGGTTTCTTCCCAAGGTTCGATGTCTCACCCGGAGGGGTTGGGGTTCCTCTCCGGTGAGGAGGCGTCGTCTTCTGCCGCTTGTGCTGCGGCCGGTGTTGCTCCTCCTCTTCTTCTTCTTCTTCCTCGGAATCGGATACTTCCTCTTGTTCTTCTTCCGATTCCGATTCCCCATACTTTAGGAGTGACTCATGAGTCTTCCACTCCTTCTCCTCCGTATCCGTGAGGAGTTGATTGTGCTTGTAAAGATGGAAGATGTAGGGACTCAACGGAGTCGGCCTACTTCCTCCGATCTTTGGAACCAGACGGCTGACCAGATCGGAAAAGATCCGGGCCCAGTCCACTTTCCGTTCCCCGCTCAGGGCTCCAAAAATCAGGTTCCCGATGACGATTGTCACCCTCGTCGGCTTCTACGGGTGGATGATCGGAACCAGGAACTGCAGAAGGTTTCGATGCCGGTCGTCCAAACAATCCGCGACCGCATGCCCATCCTTCCAGTCCACCGTGGTCCGGAACTTCCCTCGGGTGTAACCTTCCTTCGAGGTGGCCATCCCTCGACCTCCTAACCGGAAATCGTACACGAACCTCCACATTTCTTCCGTCCAACTGCCCAGAATCCCGCGGATGGTCTTGTCAAACTGATTTGAGAGTTTTACCAACAGCTCTCGAATCATCCGTTCTTCCCTAAACCCCCAGGGTTTATCGATCAGTCCTCCGCAACCCATCTTGGCAAGATCCTCTATGAGGTTGTCCTTTTCCTTCTCTTTTGCTAGAATAATCGGACACACCTTCCGGAGTTTAACTTCTACTGCGGAGGAACTGGACGGTCCTGCTCTACTCTTGCGGAGCTAAGGCATGGACACGAGCTGTGCTAACCGGATTCTGACTGAGGCTACCTTTCCCTCTCCTAGCCGCACGTCTCGTTTCTCACCTTCGCTCTTCCGATCTCAACCGGAATACCTCTAAACCTGCAATACACACTAAAGCGCTGCGCGCCCTTATACACACACACGCACACAAACTCACAGAACAAGGGAGCAAATCGCTGGAGAGGGAAGCTAAGTATGCACTGGAGAGCGATTTCCGCAAAAGAAATTTGAAAAAGAGTGGCAACTGGATTGGTCAGCCTATTTATAGTCTGATCTGTCATCATGACCAAATCCGTTCCTGACCCAATCCGTTCCAACTCAGATCCGCTCCAACTCTAATCCGGTTTAGATTCAGATCAAATCCGGATTGTCACCTCTTCCGTTCCGTAGTTAATTTCCGGTTTCCCGTTATCTCTTGCTCAATTCCGGATCCCAGATCACGGTTTCCGTTCCAAGATTTAGATAACTTACAAAAACCAAAAATTCACATTGCGACAATTATACAAAACGTATGGAATTATATACAAAATATCCTGGGTTGTACTTACAGAAGTAAAGTCACTAGTCTTCTTCCTCCCTGAACCGATGTAAGCCGACCCTAATAGTAGCGAGGTTGTCGTCACTTATGTCATAAGTAACCTCCCCACCTTTCCGCCTACCTGGCTTCGGAATCATAGCAAATTTTCCATGCACCACAAGGTGTGCATCAATATGGGCTGGTCGGAAGTTGCCCAGATGAACGTATCCATTATTCCACTTTTGATAGTAAGTTCCCCGTATGATGAAGTCGCTAGCTTCAAACTCCGGGCCCCAAGCACATTTGAACCCGCGATCAACCTCATACTTCCCCCTAGTGCACTGTAAAATATAGAACTCCATTCCCTCGCTGTTGCCTTCTACAACAAAGTTGTCACCTAGCCGAATGAGATCGCCAAATCCCTCGCCTTCCACGACCTCCTCCCAATCCTCGTCATCTGCCACGTCATGGTCTGTCATTTGGTCAGCAACTAGTTGGAGATCGTATGGCTTCAACTTTACCAAATCCCAGTTCTCAACATGGGACTTGTTAACACAGTTGATGAAATTGCCGTCAAGGCAATAAACACAAAAGCACAATAATTTGCGCACAAAAAGTTGCGTTGGGTCCGCAACAGCAAAAGAGTAAATCGAATGCAAGGCCTGGGAGCCTGAAACAGTCTCGCAATGGTAACTGCGCTCCCTCGTGACGTCCTTCGGTATTTTCCAGAAGTATCTCTGAACCTCTTTGATGTCGGTCTTCTCGAAGTTCGTATCCATAGTCCCTCCCATGGTCTCATTCAAAAACGCCACTGCATCGTGGGCGTTTTGCATCCTCCTCCACGTGTTGTGTAACCGGGACTGCCTTAGAGCACGTTTCACAACAGCACCAGCTCCATCCCACTCTCCCTTCCTGTGACTTGTTCCGAAAAAATTCCAGCTCATAGTGCAACCATTTGTCAGGCCGGGATATCTGGCCACAAAATAAAATGGTCGGGCACCCTTGAACTGTCCCGCACAGCCGTCGGACCACACGACGTGGTGCTTCGATCGAATCCCTGTCGATGCACGTACAGAAGTCAATACACTCCGTAACATTTACAAGTGTTGTACAAAAGCGGTACAGAAAGTACATTTTACGATACACACGCATCATAGTCGGAGAGTTCCATGCCACCCACAATTAACTCTTATATAAGAACCAGGCATAGAGCACGAATGAGAAAGAGATATTGTAAATACAAAACTTGGGGCAATGTGAAGCATACCTTGAGACTCTAGCCATCGCCAATGTTGCATCAAGCAATGCTGTACAAAAAGGGAATCGTGCTTTTCATCATCAGTTATGTAGAAATGGGATTCCTTCACCATAACTCCGTCTAGTTTAAAGCAATACGTGATGTGGACAAGGATATTGATCTGTGTGGAGCACCAATATATGCTCTGGATCTGATTTTGAATCTCAAAAGTGTAGTTCTCAGCAAAATCAATATGTGACAAAATCACATCTTTGCCCAAACTCTGCATAGAACGCTTGCAGTGGTCGTCCTGCCACCTCGCAATGAAGTTGTGCTTCACAAATTGGGGCAGTTTAGACTTGAAGTATTCAAAGAACACTTGTGGAGAGGTCTCTTTGTATACCTTGACAATCCTCTTCCGGGGCTTCCCATCCCGTGTCACCCCAATGATTTCATTCTCAAAACACTTCCAAGTGACATTTGAAGACGATGATAACTCAAGTGGGCAAATCGGAAGCTTTGAAATACCACAGTCTCCGCACATACCCATGATACATTGCAGAGCATGCCACTCTTCGTTCTCAGGCTTAGGGCAAACGATCTGTTGCCATAGCGCTGTTGTACCTGCATATATCTTCAGATGTGCTTTACACTTTGCTTCTTCTTCCAGTCGAAAGAGGCACACATCACACACGCACTGGCAATTCTCTAAGAAGTGGATTCCCTTTGTGCCATCCTGAATCTGATTGAACCCCTCCCTGAGCATGTCGATCTCCACGTGGTATCTTAAACAGCAGACATTCCTCTCATTGCATGCTCTAACAAAGTAAGGCTTCAGTTTCTCAAAGGCTCTCTATTTGATTGGCATGTCTGGGTGTGCCACCTTAAATTGCTGGTGGAATGCGACCTACAAGAATGCAATTTTTTTTGAGAAATCAAAAGAGGTAATACAAAAGAGGTAATCAAAAGTACAAAGCCCATACAAAACATACCTTGGATCGTAATGCCCAGCATAATACGTCAAGTACAAGCCTCCAACAAAGCAAACCACCCGACTACAAAGACTTTCTGAATACTTGACCATGAGACCCACGGTACTCTTTGTACATAATGTATAGTTGTTAATACAGTATGTACCTTATAACATTCTAATCAACGTATTGCAGAGTACACATTCAGACCATCAGAGAATTGAGGGAGATACAACAAGGTGCGTAGCGTACGTGTCGGATGGAAACAATGTCTAGGATTGTATATTTGACAATGCAACGATTGTACAGGGTGCTGCGAGACTGCAATCAAATCGATTTGTACCTAACTTTCGAGCAAATAGTGAGTGCAATGCTTGTCGTACGTATTTGGACTTATCCATTTCTGTACAGTTTCCTTCTTGATGGGACTTACACGGGTCTCTTCTGTCCACCACTTTGAAACAAGGTCTTTAATCTCGCCAGGCAGTCCTGGCCTCTTTCTACGTCTTACGAGTGCAAAAGGTGAAGCTTGCAATCATGCACTACTTCAACGGGTTATTGCCACCCTCAAATTGGATGGGTGAACATTCAAAACCCGTGACAAAGCTTTGGTGTTTGTAACCCGAGTAGATATAGCTGCATCTAGGAGAACAGCCTTTCTAGCAAGCATATCTGCCGATTGAACACCCTTCACAGCGTCCAACTCCAACTGATAATTTTTTAGGAATTCGAATTGAGCCTTGGCATCCTGCCCACGAGGATAATACTCAGGAAGAAATGGAGAAATACGTTCGTCCTCCAAAAAACGCTCCATAATTTTTAGCCTAGAAGATGCTTCCGGACAACCTTGCATCTTCATTGTGAAAAATCCACAATTTCGGACAAAACCTCTGCAAGCTGTCTTGAAGACATTTCCCTTCCGACCTCCAATTCATCCTGCACAGCAAGTAACCTCGTTGCTTCTTCTCTCTCCCTCAACAACTATCTACGTTTACGTTGTCTCTCTGCTTCCCCGTCTCTTAGACCCTCCTTCACCGCATTGTGATCCTCCGTCCTTCCACGAGGTCCCTTCCTCTTGAATCCAGCACGTCGCTCTCCAAGTCTTCTATATGCCAGTGTAAAACTTCACAAGAAAACTATAAACTCAAAAAGCATCGAAGCATTTAGGCGACTACCTGAAGCGCTGGAGTTCACGGATCCGTTGCCCGAGTTCACGGGTCCTTTGTCAGAGTACCAGAAAACCCGCCGGAATACAAGGCGTACCAAATGTCATACAGTTTGTATTGTGCGTAAATGTTTGTATATTGGGCCAAGGGGGCGACCGTAGCATGCGATCACCCCTCGAGCCGAGTTAAAATGCACTATGAGACCAAACAGAAACATGAGGAGACACTTCATGTAAAACAGCTTGACCCAAGTTGAATTGCAGTAGGTACCTTATACTTCCTACTGGCCACTACTTCCTTCAAATTCTTCCGTTGTTTATCCAACACCATCTCGACCTCCGCTAGTTCTTTGTCCGGAGGAGGGCATCCCATCTTCTCCCACACGAATCTTGCTCCAATAATGTTGGTTGCCCAGGTGGGATTAAAGTTGTGGAAATGGTTAACACGGTTGTAGTAGGCGGAAATCTTTCGGATGATGTGGTCATCCTTATTCCACACGATGAAGCACTCCCATAATTTAAAATTCTTCGCCTTCTCCTGTAAGTTTGGTAGCAATTGATTTAGCTTTGAGGCCTCCACTGTGTGTTGCCCATTCACCATCCAAAACTTCCCATTCATTACCTCCTCAAAGGTCTTCGGCTTCTGGGTACGCCCTTGTGGCAATACACAAAGCGTCATTTTCTTCTCGGGGTTGAGCATGTTCAGGAGGACGTTCATTGCTTTCTTCACTCCAAGCTCCTCCAAACCCCGGATGTTGAGATTTTCCGGTGGAGTTTCGAGCTGCTCATTAGGGATCACAAATTTTCTATTGTGAGACGGAATGTACGAGTCGATACACTCAGCCCAATACTCCGTGTGTGTTTGTGTGCACTCCTCGTAGTCAATTTCTTTTACTTGCCCCCCTGATGTCTCTCGGAATATTTGTAACCTCGGATTTCATACTGTCTTCTAAAACAGCCGTCTTCTCTGCTGCTGCTAGGGCTTTTTTTGCACCTTTCTTTGCAGCTGGGGGCGGGTTGCTTGATGGATTCCCCCTAGAAAATTTCTCAGTCACCTTCAGTTGGGTGTGGCTTTTTCTCGTCTCTGGTGTGCCTAGGGGTACTGAACCTTGACTTGCTCCCTAACTGCTGACGGTGATCGGCCGCATGTACTTGGCCTTGTGCAAAATCTTCAAGGTCATTCGGTCGAATCCTTGCTTTACGTTAAGCAATCTTGACAATAGTGCTTGAGGCGATAGCAGGGTTTCTTCTGGTCCTTGCCACCTCTTTGCATCAATGTAGTTGTACAGGTTTTGGAGTAGCTCGCTGTAGTCCGTGTCCTTGAGACTCTGGCAATAAGCACTTATGCTGAAAATTGCTTTCTTGGCGTCCACCACGTATGAAAACATGTAGGGTTCTTCTTGGTCGGGGTCACCTGTTTCACATGTTACGAATAGCGTTCCATCTCCGCCATGGCTAAACTCTGTGATGGTCTTTGTGAGAGAGACTGGTAAATTTATTGGGGAGTTCGCGTACTTAGTTCTAAAGCTAAGATTGGTGGTCGTTTGAACTAATACGAGTGTCCAGTATTCCACCTTGTCTGGCTCTTGCCACTCCCAACAATCTCCTAGCACCTTCTCATCTCCAACTTCTTCTACTTCTTTGGGAAGGATTGTATACCGCTTGAAGAAGGCCTCTAGCTTCTTGACTTGATTCTCCATTTTTGCAACGTAACTTATTGTTTAGAACATTGTTTGTGGTATTCAATTTTTGCAATTCAACTCAGTTCGAGTTAAGTTGTTTTTTAATTGAGGCAAGGAGTAGTAGATTAGGTGGTTTTATTTTTTCATTATACTTCCCCTATACTCTCTTTAAATGCATTCAATATGCACTCGGATTTTAGTTTTTCTACTCGGTTTGAGTTGAATTGCAGGCAACAGTTTAACTCGATCCAAGTTGAATTGCGGCCTTAACTTGGTTTGTACATGAATGAAGGTCAATGATGCAGTTCAACTTGAATCGAGTTGAAGTGCTGCCTGCAATTCAACTCGGACCGAGTTGAATTGTAGTCCGCAAGTGGACTTTGCATGTTAAAAGGTTATCGTTTGTGTACATATTATTCTGAATTATTAAAAATTAAAGAACTTTTAAATAGATTTATTTTAATTTTGAAATTTTTTTTTCTACACTAAGCTGCCTTCAAGATGAATTGACATCGGGATAAATAGACAAGGCAAATTTTGAAATTCTCTTTGAACCTGCAATCGGAGGACGGCAATGCCTAGCTTCTGAAACGGCAACTTGGATTGCTGCTTGTCGGAACTGCACTGTAGCACTGCAGATTTGAAAACCCAAATAATTCGCCCTAATCTCTTCAATTTACATCTGCACTCAAATTTAAAACATATTGCAATGAGAACTTGTCAAAATATAACAGAAAAACAACATACATTTCAATCTGAGGCAGCATTACCACTTTACAGCAATACAACAATTGTGCAAAAGCAAGCGTGCAGAAAAATGAACCTTGACACTACTAGAATGACACAGCACCCAAAGAAACTGAAACAACTCAAGCCTCAGGAACTGGAGCTCAAGAAATGAACAAAACTTTTATACTCTATAAAGAATGCAACACTTCTGTAGAAGCAATCCTAAAAGATCATTGATATTTAATTTTGTCGCACCTCAACCACAGCAAGCCTCTTAAGGTCATTCTAAAAAGCAAGGAAGACATTCAGATTTTCCACATCAAAATTTGCTCACAGTGGGAGAAAAAGCCAGAGGCAGTGCCCTTCATACAAAACCGTAAAAGATGGACAACAAATAAAGACGCAGCAAACCTCAAATATTCAAATCTACATCCCAGAGACACACGGACTAGTAACTGACAACGAGACCAAAACTTCTCAGTCTACAAAAACTGGAAAGAGTTTGACCTCACAACAACTACACCATTCTGGTCATCATTAAATGTAGAACAATGCGCTCAATCACCCTAAACCTGCAGAGAAGATTGATGGAGCTTAAAGAAAGGAAATCTCCATTTTGACCTCCACATAACATCGATGAAGCTTTAGCAAAAACAGACCTCAATTTTAGCCTCCAACAACCCTAAAACCACCTCCAACAAAAACAAAACTGAAATTTCAACCTCCATATACAATTGATCAAGCTTTACAGACAAAAAAACTTAAATTCCAGAAGACCAGCATTTAAAATTTTGATTTCAACCTCCAAATACAATTGATGAAGCTTTACACACAACAAATCTCAATTTTGTGGAGACCACCATTCAAAATCCCGATTTCAGCTTCCAACTATCCAGCAAAAACACATCTAAAATTTCAACCTCTAAATACGATCAACAAAGCTTTATAGACAGGAGATCCTAAATTTGAAGAGACCAGCATTCAGAATCCCAATTTTTGCCTCAAACTACCCTAAGCCCACCTCCAGCAAAAATGAATCTGGAATTTCAACCTCCAAATGCAGTCAATCAAGCTTCACAGAGAAGAAATCTCAATTTTGAAAAGACCACCATTCAGAATCCCAATTTCAACCTCAAACTATCTTAAACTCACCTCCAGCAAAAACAAATCTAGAATTTAAACCTCCAAATAGAATCAATCAAGCTTTACAGACAACACATTCAGAGTTCGAAGAGACCAGTATATAGAATCCCATTCCGTTTATCATTGAAGAAGGAATAATCCGCTCAATGACCTAAACCTTTATCAACTGAACCTCACGGCATGCTTGAAAAAGTTTTGAAATTACAAATGGCGAATACAATGAGAGACATTGCAAATTCGATGGAAATAGAGGTAAACAAAACGAACACATGCACAAGAAAATTCTCAAATGAATCAAACAAAACAGAAGCAAACTACCCTCAAACCGTTGGCTCATTGTAAATGACGACTAAGACATATAGAGCTGAATCGCATACCTCTGATTGCAATTCTTTGAAGTAGCAAAAACCACACAACCAGCGCTTGAAAATTGGCAATTTTGAACCCACCACCAAGCGCGTAGAAATAACCGTAGCGCGGTCTTGAAAATCTAGCACGTTATTCAAACTGGGCGCCTAAACCTTGACAAAAAGCATGTACATTGCAACCTATAATCCTAAACAGCGATGGCATTGGCAACAGATACGAGTGCAGCGAAGACCTCGAAAAACAAACAAAAAATCAACAGCGCAGACCCTGAAACCCTAGCGCCGAAAAACTTGGAGAGAGACAAAGTACAGTGACAGGTGTATGAGGCGCTACCCTTCCTCATTCAATACCCGGCTTCCACGTTACCCTAGACCTGCCTCACAGATACCCTTAACCCTTATATCAGACCTTACCCAATCAAGTAACAGGTTCAAAAATTGCCCACCTAACAGCTGAAAGTGAATTTTGGGGAGGTGAAACGCCTCGAAATTTTTTTTTAGTAAATTTTCCTTGCAAGACAAGAAGAACTGGCATCTAATCCAAGTCGTTTCATATTTTTTGGAGCTTTCTAGAATTAGTTATAAAATTTTGAAGTTGAAGTGGCATAGGGCTCTAAAATCGCCACCCCCTAAAATGTACATTGTTTGTACATTGCTGAAGGCTATGAAATAGTTACATGTACAAGCAGTGTACATTTGAATAGGGTGGGCGATTTTACAGCTTGTGCAATTTCACAGTATGTTACCTTACTTCAAAACCGGACCTCCTAAACCTTCACTCCATACCTGTATCCGGGCAATCACTCTCATTAAATACCCAAGGTTACCCCTAATCCTTTCCCACACTTAAAATCCATTGAAGCACGAGCCTAAACTTCCCATGATATCATATTACACACATATTGTATAGGAAAGAGTGAAATTATCAAACTCCTAAATCTCTCATTAGTCTCTTGACCCTTATCAAAAATTATGTACGTATTTAGAGTTCACTAGTGTACCTTGTGGCATGGCCACAACCAATACAAAAGTAGAAGTAATTTTCTCAAATTTTTTAATCCAAAGAAATTAGGAAATTCAATCATTTTTCCACTGTAGGACCATAAATAGAAATTTTTCTAATTTTCATAAATATTTGTCATACACAAAACTTTCCCACCATAGGTCCAAACGCTAGGAAACACATCACGTACACCCATCCTTGACAAGGGCTTTACGACAGTATGAAGTACTCAACATGAGGACGCAGGATCAAAGAGATCTCAACGTAACAAAACAAAACAAACAAACAAACAAACAAAAACCCTAAACAAACAGCCAAAATGAAGGTATAGAGGTTTCAAAATATTCTCAAATCCTTCAATAATTTCTTAATATTTGACACTTAATCTGTAAGAATTTAAAGCTCGTTTAACTAAAATCACTACTTTTGAATTATATCTTGCTAAAATTAAAAAATTAAAAACCTCCATGTGTACCCAAGGAAGTACGTTCAAATATATTTGTTAAATTTGATGACATAGAATAAAAATTTAGGATAAGGATAGCGCATTGTTAATGGAATCTAAATTCACTATTTTCTATAAGTCGAAAATGTTTGGACACTGTTTGTACTCTACGTAGTTCACGTATTTGAAAAAAGAATTCCAAAGTTTACTTTTATCATGACAAACCCATTGTTTTATAATTAGAAGGTACTAAAGTAAGTATAGATTTTGTGAATGCATGCCCGGAAAATGCAAAACTTTATTATGTATTATCTTGATTTTAGGAAATATGCATCCATTATACTACATAATGGCTACAAAATTACATTATTTACATAATCTTTAGACAAATGAGCAGAGTAGAGTTTCATTAGGTAAGCCTTTAATAAATAATTTATAATTAAGCGCATATTGTACCCAGCCTTAATAAACAACCTCAAACTCTTTTATTAGGTCGCCAACTTCTTTACAATGAAGGTGTGAGGGAAAAAAAATAAAAATAAAAAAAGACTTCTCAATTTCAACACCCTTATGATCAAGCATTTAATGTACCTTATCAAAATATTGGAATTTTGTTCAATTTAGAGAAAATATAGGAGAGCTAAAAAGAACCCACTACCACGGCTTTTCGATTTTTTAAATTTAATCCTCCTACAGCATTCATAAATAGTAGTAAAAATAAAATATTCTTATAGATTCTAATTATAAAAAATAATTTCAACTTATAGATTTTATTTTTGGGCCTTTTCCAAACTAGTGCAATGAATTTTAATATTTAAGGTCATTAGTACTAACAGTGAAAGGAATGGCTACTTCCCAATTTTGTTATTCACAGAGGCAATGAAAAAAAAATACCCACAACATAAGTATTCTGCAGTCTAGGTTTTAATACTTGAAAATATATACAACTTCTCCTTTTTTATTTGGAGGCTTTCACAATTAAATTCCATGACTTTAGTTGTAGGAGGCCAATAAAGTACAGGCCCGGTTTTATTTCCAATTTTTTTGGGTCTACATAGGGATGGATTGAAATTGGGCACAAATTGCATATTCTTGTGGATTCTAATATTTAAGAGTAATAAGAACTTCTACATTTTACTTTTGGAGGCTTGCACAATTCATTTCCATGACTTTTCATAGTGGTGGCCATTAAAAAACAGGCCCGATTTTATCCCCATTTTTTTTTGTTTACGTAGGGATGGATTAAAAATGGTCACAAATTGCATAATCTTGTGAATTCTAGTACTTGAGATTATTTACCACTTCCACATTTTTTGAAAAGAGGCTTGCACAATTAAATTCCATGACTTCTGATAATGGCGGCCAGTAAAGTATAGGCCCGGTTTGATTCCAATGTTTTTTAAATTCACGTGGGGATGTATTAAAATTACGCACAAATCAAATATTTTTATGGATTCCCATACACGAGAGTGTTTACAACTTCCACATTTTCTTGAAAGTGGTTCGCACAATTATATTCCATGACTTTTGATAGTAAAGGTCATTAAAGTATAGGCCTGCTTGTCTTTCTATTTTTTCTTCCACTTAGGGATGGATTCTAAAATTTCACAGTATTTAGAACATCCACATTTTTCTTAAACTAAGTGGCTTTGACTACTAAATTCCATGATTTTTGATGTACGTGGCCATTAAAGTAAAGGCCACGGTTCATTCCCCTTTTATTTCATTTATATGTGTTTGGCTTAAATTTAGGCACAATTTACACATTTTCACAGATTCACATACTTGAAGTATTTACAACTTCCACAATTTTGTTGAAGACGCTTTTAAAAGTAAATTCCATGATTTTTGATGTAGGTGGCCACTGAAGAACAAGCCATGGTTCATTTTCCTTTTTTTTTATTCACATGGGGATAGATTAAAAATACGCCAAAATTAAATATTTCCATGGATTCAAATATTCAAGAGTATAAGCAACTTCCACAATATTGTGGAAGTTGCTTTCAAAAGTAAATTCCATGACTTTTGATAATGGCGGCCATTAAAGTACACGCTCGCTTTTATTTGAAATTCTTTTTAAGTCACGTGGGGATGGATTAAATTTACGCACAAATTAAATAATTTTGTGGATTCAAATACAAGAGAGTATTTACAACTTCCACAATTTTATTGAACTCGATTTCAAAATTAAATTCCATGACTTTTGATAATGGCGGCCACTAAACTACAAGCTTGATTTTATTCCAAATTTTTTTTATTCATGTGGAGATGGATTAAAAAAATACACAAAAAAAATAATTCCATGGATTCAAATATTCAAGAGTATAAGCAACTTCCACAATATTGTGAAAGTTGCTTTCAAAATTAAATTTCTATGACTTTTGATAATACCGGCCACTGAAGTACAGGCCCACCTTTATTCCAAATTCTTTTTAATTCACATGGAGATGGATTAAATTTATGCACAAATTAAATATTTCCATGGATTCAAATATTCAAGAGTATAAGCAACTTCCACAATATTGTGGAAGTTGCTTTCAAAAGTAAATTCCATGACTTTTGATATTGGCGGCCATTAAAGTACATGCCCGCTTTTATTCGAAATTCTTTTTAAGTCACATGGGGATGGATTAAATTTACGCATAAATTAAATAATTTTGTGGATTCAAATACTGGAGAGTATTTACAACTTCCACAATTTTGTTAAATTCATTTTCAAAATTAAATTCCATGACTTTTGATAATGGCGGCCACTAAACTATAGGCTTGATTTTATTCCAAATTTTTTTTTATTCATGTGGAGATGGATTAAAAATACACACAAAAAAAATAATTCTATGGATTCAAATATTCAAGAGTATAAGCAACTTCCACAATATTGTGGAAGTTGCTTTCAAAATTAAATTTCTATGACTTTTGATAATACCGGCCACTGAAGTACAAGCTCGCTTTTATTCGAAATTCTTTTTAATTGACGTGGGGATGGATTAAATTTACGCACAAATTAAATATTTCCATGGATTCAAATATTCAAGAGTATAAGCAACTTCTACAATATTGCGGAAGTTGCTTTCAAAAGTAAATTCCATGACTTTTGATAATGGCGGCCATTAAAGTACAGGCCCGCTTTTATTCCAAATTCTTTTTAATTCATGTGGGGATGGATTAAATTTACACACAAATTAAATGATTTTGTGGATTCAAATATTGGAAAGTATTTACAACTTCAACAATTTTGTTAAATTTGTTTTCAAAATTAAATTCCACAACTTTTGATAATGGCAGCCATTAAAGTATAGGCCTGCTTTTATTGCAAATTTTTTTAATTGATGTGGAGATGGATTAAAGTTACGCAAAAATTTAATATTTCTACGGATTCAAATATTCAAGAGCGTTTACAATTTTCACATTTTTTTGAAAGAGGGTTGCACAAAAAAATTCCATGACTTTTGATATTGGCGGCCACTAAAGTATAATCCCGCTTTTATACCAATTTTTTTAATTCACGTGGGGATGGATTAAAATTATACACAAATTTAATATTTCTATAGATCCTAATATTCAAGAGTATTTAGAACTTCCACAATTCTGTTAAAGTCGCTTTCAAAAGTAAATTCCATGACATTTTTTTGAAGGAGGCTTTCAAAAGTAAATTCCATGACTATCGGATTAGGTGGCCATTGAAGTACGAGATTGGTTTTATTTCCATTTTCTTCTAGTTGACAGAGGGTTGGATTAAAGAAAGGCAAGAATTGCGTATTGGAGTGAATTTTAATACTTCGGAGGGAGTACCTACTACTTGAATTTGTAGTTTCTTTAAAAAACTTTCACACTTAAAATAATGTCTTCTGATATTTGTGGTAATAAAAGTGGAGGACACAATTTATTCCCATTTCTTGATTTGTTCATGTGTAGTTGACTTAAAATTGGTCTAGAATTTGAATATTGGTGTGAACTTTAATTAACACTTGCAAGTGTTTGGCAACTTTGGTATTCTTTTGAAGCCTTTTATGAACCAAGTCTACAATTTTTGCTCTTTGAGTTCATTCAAGTACACTCAAAGCATACTTTACTACCATTTTTTTTATTTCATGTAGGAATATAAAAAAGAAACAATTACAAATTGACCCCTGAACTTTCAATTTGTTAAAATTTTATTTATTTAATGATTATACATTTTTATGTATTTCATTCACATATGAGGTCATTGACTTTGGGGATTTTTTAATTGTTTACTTTGAACACTAAACCCTAAGTCCTAGGGCCATTCATTAGTTTGTGAAGGACTGAAAAGGTTTCTAAAATGCTTTGACAAGCTTAGAATAGTAGTACGCAACATAAGAAGATAACTAGTGGATTAGAAAATTGGAATGCACGCAGGCAAAATTATTCTCTTCGTGTTGGAATTTATTTAAATTATTTTGTTATTTTTAACCATTTTTCAAAAGTAGCCTGGATTCTCTGACAAGTTCTTTGATACTTCCAAGGAATTTGTCAGAAAACAGAAATGCAAAAAAAGTATAGCTGTTGGGATAATTCCTTATTTATGTCTAGCTACGTTTGTTGTAGCCACTATAGATAAAGGTAGACACAAAACGCAGAAGGCGATCACTTTCCAGCTGCTGAAATTCTTTTTTCAGAATGAAAAATGTGGAGTCTTTTTGGAAATAGAGCTTCGATTTCCGATATCGAAACTTCTGCCCAGAGAGATTTTGAAATTCCTCCATTTCTTCCCGTTGGAATTCTCCCACGTACGGACGTTGCTCATTCTCCTCTCGGATGAAGTTTGCTTGCTCATTTTTTTGATCATCGGTGTTTGGTAGTTGGTGTTCACAGGTGGTGTTCGGTGCTAGTAGCTTTCGTTGTCGTTGCTTGCGCTTGCGTAGATTGTGTCACATCCGTATTACCTCGTCGACTCTTGCTTCTAAGTTCTTTGTGAGTGAGCGCATGTGCGTGTCCGACTAAAAGGATTATCCTTTGACAGTGTTGCGTGCTTTAGGATGTTTTGGAATTAGAATGACGTTGCCTCGAACAAGCTTTGTATTGTCTGGGGACATGTGTGAATGCTTGGTAGAGCAATGTTGTCAGGGTAGTGATGTCGAGACCAATTGAAAGTGACAAATTTCTTACATTCAGTTCTTGAGTTCGAGCTACAATCATTCATAATTTTGTTCATTGTACACGTTTCGTTACTGAATGAGAAAGCGTGAGTTCTATCGATAAACACGCCGGTTTTTACGGAGTGTGTCATATTAACAAAGTGGACCTAACATTTAAGTGATATAGATTTGACAATTCAACTCGGCGCAAGTTGAACTGCATTCAAAGAGAACACCGCTTCCCAATACGAGTTACGACTATTCTACTCAATTCGAGTTGAATTACCCATCTATGAACTACAGAATTTATCATATCATGAATAATACATTTTGCATTGGAGTTAGTTTAGCTCAATTTGAGTTGAACTGTAGTTACTATGAAAGGTAGAGAACTGTGATCTGCGACTTCGAAATAGGTCTTAAGTGTGGTGATTTAACATGCTGCAAGTTAAACTGCAGATATCAAACTACGTAATGGAAATTTAACTCGATCCGAGTTGAACTGTAGATTGGGGATTGCACAATGGTAATTCAACATGGTTCGAGTTGAATTGCAGATTATTGACTGCATAATGGTAATTTAACATGGCTCGAGTTAAACTGCAAATTAGGGACTGCTCAATGGTAATTTAACATGGTTCGAGTTGATTTGCAGAGAAAGGACTGTATAATGGTAATTTAACATGGTTCGAGTTAAAATGCAAATTGTAGACTGCTCAATGGTAATTTAACATGGTTCGAGTTGAACTGCAGATAAGGGACTGCATAATGGTAATTTAACATGGTTCAAGTTAAAATGAAGGTAGGAGACTGCATAATGGTAATTTATCAAGGTTCAGGTCAAACTGAAGATATGGGGTTAAATAGTTGTTATTTAACTGGGTGCGAGTTGAATTGCAAATAGGGGACTGCATAATGGTAATTTATCATGGTGCAAGTTAAATTGAATATAGGTGGTTGAATAGTTGTAATTTAACATGGTGCAAGTGGATATTGATCTTGGTTCCAGTTAAAATGAGGAACATGGATTATATATAGATATTCTCAGTAATTGCTATTTGAATTGCATATTACAGCATTTGTAATGGTAATTTAACTTGATTTGAGTTAAATTGCAGAATGGGGGGTTGTGTTGCTATAGTTCATATTGGTTTGACTGAATTTGAATAACTCTACTAATTATCAACAATTGACGTTCATGATATAGGAACTTCGCATAGAGTTCTAGCTTAACTTGAGTCATACTTCGTCAAATTTTTGTGAGGGGACTTATAATTCAACTTGCCTTGAGTTGAAGTGAGGGTAAATTGGTTTTGAAATTGAGTGTAATCTATTTTGATTGTTCGGTTATATTGTAATGGAAACTTGCAATTGCAAGTAATTCGTAGTGTATTCCCACGTCGCATCCGAGGCTGCAATGTGATAATTGTTTGTTGTATTTACGATTGGTATTCACCAATAATCATTTTCAGATTCTATATTAGTGGATACTAGTTTCTTACTTGTTATAGGGATATTCAAGTCGACTCGAGTTGAGTTACATGAGTGGATGTTTGTGCATGTTCAAATTGGAATTGGTACACACTGTCATATGAGTCACTGATGTTTATGTGGTCCATATGCAGACATTATGGAGGCTGCAAGGCAAGTGGTACCAGAGTACTCTTCCGATGAAGGAGAGATTAACAATGTGGCTGAAGATGTTCTCGATATTCTTGACTGTGAAGGCATCCCACGACATCTCTGGATTACGAAGGTGGTCACCTTGCACAATGCGGCTAGTGTGGTAGTAGCGGAGGGAATTTATCACAGCGTTAATTCTGACCTCGTTATTGGTTTTGATGGTCCCTTGGGAGATTCCCTTATTGCCATCCAAATCTCAAAGTCCCTGGTTGCTGATGTCGTTCCTAATGATTGGAGGTACTCTTTACGAGCATGGCCGGTTAAACATGTGTACTTGAATGGAGCAAGCCTACGCGACCATGACCTTAGGGACAAGTACAACCGTCGACAAGCCAGCCTCTTACAAGCATCCTCCTCTAGGTGTAGACCATATGCAAGCGTCGTCAGAAACCCTTCTGTTCAGATTTGTGTGAAGGCCAAGACATTGCTCACCCAAGCATCGATTAATCTAGTATTGAGCAAACCGTGCTGCTCAAAGAACTACGTTCAACCTTTTCCAAGAGAGAAGATTCAAGCATTTCGAGAACGTATGTACCAGAACTCCACTTTCAAATTTCGGTACCACATGAAGTTGGATGTACATCGCCAAGTCCATCGTAATGGTGAAGGCAAGAGGGTAGTGACTGTCGAAGGGATTGATGTTTGTTTGGTGGCATATTGCTGGTGTCTTGGAGAGCACCTTCCACTGTTTCCAAGGGTTTGCTGCCAAAGTTGAACAAGCTTAGCGTCACAGTAACTTGGGCACGCTCAATCCTCGCAAACATACGTTGCAGGCCACCGCTACGTTGAAGTGTGTCCTTGAGAAGTCGACGGACCATATGCCACATTGCTCTCACACTCTTCCTTCAAGAGTGAAGGTGGTGTCAAAGATTTTGCCGGCCTCCTTCAAATGGAAGGAGACTATTCCCGAGGTCAACACAGCGAACGCTGTATTTGGATTAAAGGAAGTCTTTTTTTCTAATATCAGTAAGATCAGGAAATTGAACTTCCCTGAATACAATGCCAAGAAGCTTGGAGATAATTTTGCACGTTGTGCAAAATGTGATAGATTGAAGACTCTCAAGAGGACCGCCGTTGCTGGCTTACAATAGAAATGGAGCCAAATCTTGGAAAAACATTTGGCTACAGCTTGAGCACATTAGGATCAATACTATGCCAATTGCTACGCGTCAAGTGCATATCCTCATGAGTGCTTGACAATCATGCATGACAAAATGGATCATGCTAAAACGGCTTCTCCTGTATTCTCGCACAAGAGCAAACAACTTGATGGACTCATGAAGCTACCGGTATCTGTGATAGGTATGATTGCCCACGGGCATGGTGATGTGCGTTACGCACATTACGGTCTTGATATCTTCCTCCATGACTCAAACTACACGGTTGGGTCGTTAGCAAAGCTTTTACGGGACCTCAAGTTGCCTCCAAAGTATTCCTCTTGGGAATTGTTTATTGGGTCGGGCTCAGCTCTTATATTTTGCGCGGTATTGCAAGGAGCTGATATGTGCAAGTCATCGCTTTGACTTGCTCCGGAAGTTGCAATTGCTGGAACTCGTCTTCCTCCGGTGCTAAACATCCAAATGGACAACGCCACGGGGGACAACAAGAATAGATTTGTATTTGCATTTTGGTCCCTTCTTGTTGCGAAGAAGGTCTTTCATGAGGTTTATGTGAGTTTCATGTTGGTCGGTCACACACATGACGACATTGACGCCTTGTTTGGGAAATGGAGTATGCAATTGAAGAAAGATAACTTCCCAACCATCCCATCTCTTATGAAGTCCTTCATGGATGTGGACTCCGTTCCTCCAATTCCTCATCTTATTGAAGAGGTACCTGATTTCAAAGCATTCATAGAAGGCTCGCTTCTTGTAGGGGAGAATGCACTTGTTGGCCATACAAAGGCACAACAATTCAAGTTTTATTTGAATTTTGTTGGTGTCCCTATCATGAAGTACAAGCTGTATTGCATGGATAGTGATTGGCTCCTACAAGAAGGTGGAGGGATCAAAATGTGGCAAGAGGATTCCGAAGGACATAGTGTATGGCCTTGTGGGGAGCCAATGCCTGTTGTCCACCTTCCAATGTGCGGCGTGGACAACATTTATAAGGGGTTATCTGGGTTCATCAAATATTGGAAGGCATTGTGCAATGAAGACGGAAGTGGGGAGTATAGGAGACGTTTTGAACATTTGGTGTTCTATTGGCGAGCTGTGAATGCAGCTTTGAAGGAGCCGATTGAACTAGCTGTAGCGTTGAGGGATGGCTTCTGGCCTTCTTCTCGAATTGAAAGAACAGAAGGGAATGAGTTGGATGAAGAAGGTGAAGTTCATGAGGAGTTTGCTGAGGATGATGCCTTTGTGGGGCAATTCTGCAATCGCCCATTGCCGTCTTTTCGAGTGGCGCGTGATGTTTACAAGGGGTATCTCGTCGCCCTTCGACCAAAGGATACAAAACCTGTATGGATTGCTCTAGCCTTGTCTGATCCTTTTACAAGTCCAATCCATCCCAATTGTGTACTCATTCAGTACTTGAAGTCCACGGCACGAGAGCGAGATATCCAGGTATCCTATTCTGGATGGGACTCTGCCAAAGGATTGCGTTGGAGAGTGAATGAATTAGAGGATCCAATCTGGGAAGACACAAAAGGTCTACTCACGGCATGGAAGTCTCGGGTGAAGAAGGACAAAGTGGATCCTATTTATAAAATCCCATTGACTCAGGTTGATATCATCAAAGAGAGTTTGGCTTCAAGCCCCTCTGATTAAGCATATATGGGATACTATAGAGATATTTTATAGTATTTTAACCTACGTTTGATAGTTTCTATTTGATGTTCTATTTTGTGGTTTTGCTTTGCATACCCACAAATGATTTTATACGATTTTATATGTTTTTTTATAGAGTAGATAGTATATTTTGGAATATTAAGAATGATTTGATTTCATTGATTTCTATGGAAACATCTATTTTATATTGTACAAAGTATTTTGTGGAGCAAGTGCTTTTATACATAGTATTTAATATATTTACCATTACATTCTACATTTATTTCTATCTGTATTGACATCATTTTTGTTATATGTGTACCTTAAAAATAAATTGGAAATTAATTACAAGTGCAAAAAAGGGTAGTGGGTAAGACCACTTTTTATTTTGTTAACGCATTAAGCACTTGTCACAATTCTGGGAATGGGGCTGGTTGGTTGTTACCACTTTCCTGCCTGCAAAGCTCACTAAGCAACACCAAGTCATGTACATCTCATAGCCGCTCATACGAGGTCGATGGGAATCGAACCCGGACCGCCTAAATGAGATGAATAGCCTCTTACAACCAATCGTTCAGCTCATGACTTGGTGTCCAACAGGGAACACAATAGGATTCTATATATAATAACCACTAAAATAATGATGAACCGTAGTTTGTACGAGGAGTTGTGACAGCCCTGAACTCCCATTGTAATGGAATTTATACCTTATATCCCTACACCCAACTAACCTCAACTTAAAATTACTTCCACTAAACTTCAAATTCTTGGCCTAGAAATGAACAATATTATTTTGGGAGGGTCCGAAACTCCCATTTTAATGAATATGATGTTTTATCCTTGGGTCGAGGATAAATACAATTATGAGAACGATACCCACACAGAAACATTAGACGCCAAAAACAACTGGAAAACAGTAAATGAAACCCAACTAACCTCAACAACTCTTATTATAAAAAGCCATAACTCTAAGAAATGCAAAAGACATAAATAAGTAGAACAACAGATAAAGGTATCGTTGGCCCGACAATACAAAGAGAATAAAGTTAATTGAGAAATAGTTGTAAAATAGCATAAATATAAAATACGTTCCGCTATCCATGATCAATATAACAGTCAACGAAGGCTATACTCGAGCCGAGGATAATGACCACGCAGCACAAATAAGTCCCATCAATTCAATAGGTGTCATCGACTTTATAGTAAAGAAAGCCGTTCAAAAGACATGCAAACACTAAAACCGGTGGACCCTTGTGTCCACCACAAACCAAAATAGTCATCCTCAGGTAAAAAACTAAATAAAAAAGATATTAATCACCGGTAATCACCCCATAGGAAACCTTCCAGAATTGATATTCACTTTATCCTCGACACGACAATACACAGCTAACATGTTTTGCTTATTTGTAATTGCAGGTTACCAAGGCAGCAGAAGAACACTATAATTACTCCAAAACTGAGCACCACCTCGAACCATTTGTCAATCCATTGAATGACAAACCTTTTATCGATGAAATGGAGGGCAATTACGACAGCCTCTGGTAGTTCAAGGAGCATATAGCAACATGGAGTTTCGGAGTGAGCAGGTGGAAAAAATTTGCGTACCTGAGGTACAGGGTGGCAGGCCAAACCAAGTACCTACCGTGGAACATGAACGAGAAGGTCATGCTCATCAACCACCACCACAAAAACTACGTAGCCGTTGTTTTCCGCAAAGTAAACAACAATGGCAATGCCGGAAAGCACTGCCACACAATTGTAATAAACGTGTGCTTAAGTCACGCCAAATTTGACCTCGAGAATTTAATGACCTTCCTCGAGGGATTGCAGATGGACTCCCTGAATGACAAGTTTGAGATGCTTGGGTATGTCCCTTGGACGGACACTACAACACAAGGGAATGCAACCAAATTGCAGCTGATCTTTCAGACCCTCGATCAATACGCGGGAGCCAATGTCAAGCCCCTTCCAAGCGTAGGAAGGAACGTCGCTGGAGACGACGAGCCCTCAACAGTGCAACACAGAACCCACCATCTGGTGCTACCAAGGAGGCAAGTCAGGGTACCAGACCTAGTCAGAAGAGGTCTGTGTCTCAAAAACGAGACGAAGCAAACTCCGAAGGAACGGAGTCCACAAGGAAAAGGAAGAATCTGAGTCTTTGTGGCAAAACTGCAGGCGCTGGGAGCTTTGGATCAGCACTTACCCAAGTCGAAGCTGGTCAATCAAAAGAGCCTCTCAAATATTACCAGAAGCACGCCATCATTCAGCGAGCCTTCTGGGCAGAACACAAAAGCTGCTTTCTCTTCGACAACGCAACCCAAAGCATGGACATCAAGCAGTGCATGATCGCGAGAGACAAGTATGTGATTTGCGCACTGCAGAGGGACTCAATCGAGAAAAACAAAGACTTCCTCGTCATGCTCGTGGACATTAGGCAGCGGCAGAAGATTTGCGTTACGCCTGTCAATCATAAACACGAGTTGCTCATGAACAAGCCAACATCCTGGGACCAAATCAAGAATAACAAATTCATGATTATAAACGGTCAGCACAGCGTCACAACATCAAAAGAGCTGCAGATTTTTGGTTGCGGTGAAGATCGAAAAGTGGAACAATAGAGATGGGATGCATACATTGTGTGGACTCAGGATGCCAACAAGTTGCAAAAAATATCCCAGTTCTACAACGCAACAAATCATCTTGAATTTGCACAGCCCACCTGGGAAAACCAAATAGTCAGTTGCCAAAACATCTGGATCATCTGCAAGCGCCCGATAGACAATCCAAAGGAGAGTGCTAATTGGCGCAACAAGTCTGTCTATAATCTTAACAACTACAAGGTAAAAATCTATCCCTCTTGTTTATAGTCGGTTCGATGATACTGGCTCGTTCTCAAACATATGTAAGTTCTAAGTGTAGTATTGTCTAAATCTTGATATTATTGTTGATCTTATCCTCGAGTCAACGTTAAGCTGTATTGAGGAACTAATGAACAAAAATTACCAATTTGACGTTCACTTTGTTTTGTTCAACATAATTTCATAGATGCAGTCGTCGACAGATATCGGAGCATAAATCCAGATAAAGAAGGCTCGACTGTCAAAGGTCCTTTGGACCTCAAAAACAAAATCCAAATCATCACGCTCTCGGACGAATTCTTTGAGAACTAGAAGGTCTTCTTGACAAAGCAAGCCGAAGGCGACATCATTGATCCCGTCACCTTGAAACCCTACAAGGAGGGAAAGCATTACAAAAGGGTCGCCCTGAAGAAAGAGTTCTTCAAGTACGGGGGGCACTTCACGGACTTGGATTTTGGTGTGCAAGTAGAACATCACCTCGGTATTACTCCAGATCGAAAGGTCGTATACTCCAAGGTGTCCATCGGCAAAGCACAAATTTTGGCTGTGGACAACATGTCGAACCAGTATTGGGCTAAGCGCAGAAAGCGCAAAAAAGTGATTCGTCAGGATTCGATGGACATCAAGCCTTCGCTGAAGTTTACTGACAATGGAGAGGACGTAATTGACGAAAACTGGAAGTCTTGGAAGAGAAGGCATCAGTTCATGTCTGGAAGTTGGGATTTCCTGCTATCTTATTCCAAGCCCGAGTACGTCAGGAAGCGACAGCAGAACGATGCATGGACAAAATGTGCAAAGGACCTCAAAAAAGAATTTCCCAAAGTCCTTTACATATTTCAAAGGTTCATGAAGCTGAAGTACCAGCTTCCAGAGCAAAAGGGCAGCGTGCAGGTGCGTGGGATCAACATTATCGCGAAGGCGTTGGTCACCAGCACGCAATACTGCTACTATGCCCGAGAGGTTCCTCTCGCTGTGTTGGACATCAGAGAAATCCCAAGGCCAAATGCTATAGATAGAGAAATTGACCTGGATCCTCTCTTTAACTTCCTTCTGGAGAAGTTAGAGCCAAACATGATAGAGCCTCAAGTCTGGCTCTTCATCTTGGAGGACAAGGACGACCTCAGCGCTGCCACCTCATTCGCAGCACTGAAATTGAAGGACTATGATTGCGTTCAGTTGACGTACATTCCTTGCAACGGAGAAATGCTCAACAACGTCATGAATCAAGGGAAAGCACCATCTGTGCCGCTCCTCTTCCTATTTAAGAAAGAGAGCGAGTTTGTGTCAAAGGTTCGTGATTATGTGAAGACGGAATATTGTACCCCGGAAGAAACACACGTGTACTACAAGGATCCCGGAAGGAACACGGAATCCAAATGGAGAATTTTTCCCAACGAACTACAAATGGAGTTCTACCTCGACATTCTGCAAGCTTTCGCCACACCCGAGGAGAACGTCCTTGGTCTCTACACAGGAGCGAAATTCATGTTGGCTGCAAAGGTTTGTAACTTCTACCACTATGTCATGTATCCTTGAGTCAAGGGTAATGATGGTCTCAACACTTCCATTTATGTTGCCAACAGTTGCTAACTTGCTATACTTGACACGAGGATATATATGTGGGAGTATGTATATGCAAAGTATGTAAAAATAGATTAGAATAGGATTAGAATAGAGCCAAAAAAATTTGAATTTTGGTAAAACATAGTGAATTAGATCCAATTATGGATAACATGAAAGTAGTCAGTTTCCGTGTTGTTAGAGCCGTTGCGACTGGCTAATCACCAATAGTAGACGAATCCAAAATCCGTAATTTTCCGGATTGTAGGAACCTACAGTCTAGAGTTCCGACCTAGGAGACTAGGGTTCCATTATGGAAACGGTCGGCAGCTCGACGGGTACTTCAAGCCAAGCCAACCCTATTCTTCTTCCTTTTTCACAGACTGCTGCGCGCGCATAGTTGAGAGAAAGAGCGGTGAGATAGAGATCGTGTCAGGGAGAGAAAGGGGAGGTCGATGCTGATTGCACCGGATTAGTGTTGTTTTTGTCGATAATCATGGCGGAAGGTAGCGATCCAAAGACCCAGATTACGGTCACGGCACGAACGATTTATTCGGCTATTTCGGAGGATCCGACCATGCGGAGGCAATTAGACGAGGATCTAACGCGTATGGGGTGCATCAAATTGATATGAAGGCCGTGGAATGTCAAGGACAAGGAGATGATCGAGGAGCTCGTCGAAGGGGTCCCAAATCAATATGAGTTGACAATTAGGGGTAGACCCGTAGCTTAGACGGATGACATTTGGGCGGAAGTATACAAGTTCAAGAAGTCTGGACCTGGATTAGCCTCCCAAACGGAAAAATAATCGAGCGAAAAGTTCCAAAATCCGATCAAAGCAAAGGACGGATACGCCATTAGTGAGTGTAAGAGCGAGAGGCATAGACGGGTGTTAGAATTTATGATTCCGCTTTTGTATCCGGAAAAGCCTACCCAGGTTACGATCACAGTAGGAAACACCATCTTCGGAGCTTTGGAGGATACGGCAGTGCATTAGGGTAAGGTTTTCGTGGGTGTAGTGGCAAAATTGGTGGATCATGTGGTGAAGAACAAGTACAGTCCGCTCAACCCATACTTGTTTCACCTCTATTAAGGTGATTGCACGCTACGGTCACCCCCCCGGCCCGATATACAAACATTTACACACAGTACAAATTGTATGACATTTGGTACGCCTCGTATTCCGACGGGTTTTCCGGTACTCTGACAAAGGACCCGTGAACTTGGGCAACGGACTCGTGAACTCGAGCGCTTCAGGTAGTCGCCTGAATGCTTCGATGCTTTTTGAGTTTACAATTTTCTTGTGGAGGTTTATAATGGCAAATAGAAGACTTGGAGAGCAACGTGCCGGATTCAAGGGGAAGGGACCTTGTGGGAGGGCTGAGGATTACAATGAGGTGAAGGAGGGTCTCAGAGACGGTGAAGCAGAGAGGCAACGTCGACGTCGTTAGTTGGTGAGGGAGAGAGAAGCAGCAGCTCGTTTGCTTTTTGTGCAGGACGAGGAATTGGAGGTAGGAAGGGAGATGTCTCCACAAGAGCAATTGTTTATTTTGTTCAAAATTGTGGATTTCTTCATTTCAAAGAGGCAAGGTTGTCCGGAGGCATCTTCTAGGCTGAAGATTATAGGTCTTTTTTGTTTTTTGTTTTCCGATTGTTGTCATTTGAATACGTTTTTCAAAGCGAAAGAAAATTTTAGAGTCTAATTCTTGGTTTCAAAGAAGTCAGTGTACTACCTGCAAGTGTGAGATTTTAGGCATTTCAAGAAAGTTGTATATGTTAAACCAAATCACTTAACTAGAAAGAAATGCAGGATCAATAGACAATGACATTACAATGGAGCAAACAGGTGAAAAAAAGCAGCGTTCATCCACTGCTTCTTAATTTGTACAAAACGTACTTAAAAGTATGTGTTTGTACTTGTAATTGTACACACTATCGACCTTCTTTGTACAATGAGTGTTAACAGAGAAGTACTCACTTGCCTTTTTGAATTTTCATGTACATTTGTTTAGTTTTTAAGCATGACTACTAAACTTAAAACTCACATTGGCACACTTGAAATGCATTATAGTCAGCGGCACACTTGAAACCCATGATAGTTATTTGAAGTTTTACAAAGTTGTACTACATCCTCCCATGAATGACAATGATTAGAAATTATTGGACCTACTCTACGTAGTAGGCATCATCCTCAAATGAAATTAAAATGACTAGTATTATAAACATCAAATTATCTTTGCAAATTTATCGTTTGCAGAGGCTCTCGACCTGCAATGGAGCCACTCCAGGCTATTTTTACTTCGTCATTGTTCGGTGCCCACTTTTACTTCCTCATTGTTTGGTGCCCGCTCAAGTTTGCCATGGATGCGCAGCCGGATGGATTCATGGCGCCTGCCCATGTGTGGGAGCACGAAATGTAAGGATAAGGCAAGTTAGCTAGTAATATGAAAGGAGTTAGAAATGGTAAAATTTTTAGCTTTTCGCAAGGCTTAAATGCGAGTTTTACCAAAATAAAGATTTCTCTAGTAGAGGATAATCATAAATAGATAAATAGGTTAAGAAAGGGAATTAGAATTTCCTCATTTTACTAGATGTCCGGAATCGGATACGGAACCGGGGATTAAATCAGGACTTGTTCAATATACCGGGGCCGAGTACGAATATGTACCGGAGAATACCGGAGAGCCTACAGGAAGCCGTTAGGGCAATTCTGCAATCCAACGGCTCTACCGGAAGATAAAAAAGACCGTTTAACAGTCACAATCTTTCGAGATTCCGACGGAAACGGGAAACCGTAAACGGCTGGAAACGGTTGGACGAGAGAAGACCTAGGGGTCGGCGCTTCTGCCCACACTTCTCATTCTGAGAATTGAAGAATCCTTGGAGCGCTCGGAGTAGTTGTGTTGTGAGTCAGGTTGCAAAGAGAAAGAGAGAACTCTGAGTTTCCGGACCCGGGAGAGAGAATTAGGACCAGTGCTTGGTCTGAAAAATCTGTAGCTTTGCATTAGTGAGGGACTGTGTGAGGTTTGTTCTTGAGAGAGACTGGTAGAGCTTTGGAGTGCAATGGTGAAGGGCAAAGGAAGTGGAGCTGCCGCACTGAAATTCAAGAACATCCTCCCGGTTATTCCGAAAGATGCCGGTTACCGGAAACAATTGGAGGAGGACCTAGGTTAGATGGGACGCGCGGGTTTTCTACGCCGACCCTGGAAGCTGAGGAACAAGGACATGATCCGGGAGCTGAAAAGGGACCAGTCAAATGAGTGGGACAAGACTTCCCGAGCGCTTCCCAGCAATTGGACTATCGAAACCTGGAAATGGGTTTACAATTTTCCTCGTCCAAGAGAGGGTATGGCTTCCCGAATGCTGAAGTTTGCGGAGGGTAAGTTCTCTGAAGCTCCTCACAGCAATGATGGGTACACAGTCGCGGACTGCAAGGATGCAAGAGAGAGAAGGTTGCTAGAGTTCCTACTCCCAATCATGTATCCGGAGTGGCCAACCCGGATCACAATAACTTGGGCAAATATGATATTTGGGGCACTGAGCGGAGAGAGAAAAGTGTTTTAGGCGGGTATTATGAAGGAAAGAGTAGCAAAAATGGTCTCGTCCTTACGGAATACTAAGGCAACCTCAATAGGACCATTTATCTTTCACTTATATGAGTACCTAGGAACCCTTAGAGGTCCTGAGAGGACTGCCTATAAGGCTGCCGCTACCCTCATGAAGCTGAATATCACTCCAAAGGGAGAGGAAGAGAAAGAGAAAGATGAGGAGTCAGAGAGAGAATCATCAGAGAGGAAAGAGGAATCCTCAGAGAAAGTTCCAGCCTTAGAGAAGAAGAAAGGACCCAAGAGTGAGAGTCGGGAATCCCCAAAACCGGAAGTTCCCCAGGATGACTCACTAGGGAGGATAATTGAGGATCTGGAGAGGGTCCGAGAAGAGATAGATGTTGAGAGGGGAGCAGTCAAGAACGTATGTGGGCTGCTTGGTGGGATTGAAGCGTTTGAACTCGCGGAGAAAATAGAGGGTTTACTCCGAGATAGAGAGTCCCGAAAGTGGGAAACCCGGGTTAGGAAATTGACTGATCAAAACCAAGAACTAACCCGTAAACTAGAAGAAAATAAGGGGGGAAGAAAACTTCCCTTAAAGGCTGAGGAAACTCTCCGTAGGGTTAGGGCTTTTGTAACAAATTTGGGGAATGTGATTAACAAAGCCAAACTGTTTGATGACAAAATCCATAAGGCCGGGACTGAAGCAGCAGCTAAGTCAGTGTTAGTTTTGGCTGAATACTCGGATGTGATGGAGAAGTTCATGTATGAGATCCGGGATGTTCTCCAAGAGTCGGGACTGTTCAAGGGTTCTAAAAAGGTGCCCATGTTGCCACCCGCAAATGTGAGGCCGAAGAGTAAGTCTAAGGAAGAGAAGACACCCGCCAAGGAAATTTCTAAGCGGAAGTCAGAAGGGGGAGAAGGGTCAGGACATGGATCTAGATCCAAGGAGAAGGCCCGGAAGTCCGGATCCAAACTCGGGACACCCAGAGCAAGGATTCAAAGCCATCTTCAACAATACCCAGTACGACAAAGAAGAAGACAAGACCAAAACAAGGAAGGGAGGTGACCCCTGTGAGTTACCATTCTGAGGAAGACGAATCGCCTAGTAACTCAGCAAAGGAAGGCAGCCAGTCCGGATCTGGTTCCCATTCCGAGTCACATCCGGGCAAGGAATCTGAGGAAGAGCTAGAACTGGAGGCTATCTCCCCTTCATGGTTCAAGGGTAAGTCTGCCTCGGCGTCTAAGGTGAAGATGTCAAAACCACCTAAACCATCTCCAAGCAGGAAACAGCCGCCTTGGAAAGGAGCCGTTAAGCTTGAGGAGCCTTCTCCGAAGCGGCAGAAGAAGTAGTTAGGAAGTTTCTTAGGTTGACCCTAGCTTGGTTAATATTAAAACTCAAGTTTTTGATAGGTAGGAAGCAGTCAGTTAGCTACTTTTCAATCGGATGAACGTGGACTTCACTTTCCGGGTTTTTAGGATCTGAGATCCACATTTTGCGGATCGACTGGGTGTAATAGGAAAGTCAACGTGGGGAGGATAAGGGAATGACAGCTGTCATTCTCTGGTCCTCTGTTTTTGATTCCCAAGGGCCTTTAGGGTTCTCTGGGTGTTTGGTATTTAGGGTCTGACTTTGGTTGGATGCCCCAGGTATTCTTATGTGTATTTCCATCATTTTGCAAATTGAATTCAGATTTCCACTTCACAAGTACTCGTCTGAAAAGTCTCAATCTATGTTGGTATGCCATCAGTGTGTTAAGCATTGGTAGTGCGGGTAGCTGGTTTGCAGGTGTTGGAGCAGAATAGAGAGCCCCCGGATTCTGTCTGGATCTGGTTCCAAGAGTATTAGAAGTTGGTTTATGAGAACTGGCGTATTAAGGGGTAGTTTCATCTATTGATTTTCCTTGAGAGTCTTCTGAGTGAGATACCCATTCCTAGGTTGGGTGAGTTCTTCAGGTTGAAGTACAAATGCTAGCCGACGTTTGATGAGATCTTGCTGTTGCCGGAAGAGAGGAACTAGAAGGTAGTTGGGATCTTTTAGTTAGTTGGTACCAGCTCTGCTCTGGGAACTATGTTTTGACAGAGTCTGTCGTTGTAGTAATGTGGGGATTGTAGGGGTTTCCTGAGTGACCTTCTTGTCTGGAATAACTTCCCAGATCAGTTGTGAGGAAATGCTTGCTTTCCGGTTTTCTTTGTTTTCTTTGTTATTTCTCTTCTAGTGGAACTTCAGCCACTTTAATCCAGTGGAGGGTAGGATTTACGTGTCATTCCTTAATTCCAAGAGCGGAACCCTCTGATGTAGAGGTTAAACTATACTATTGTTCACATTACTTGCTAGATCCAGATCCGGAAAAGGTACAAGATCAAGATACTCTTTCCGATTTCGCGTTTAGATAAGTGGGATACTAAGTTACTGTTACGGTTGTGAAGAAATGCAAACCTGTTTTGTGTTGATTGGTAATATGTTTAATAGTAAAGTGGGAATAGGAAGAACTTGAAAGAATACAGATCAGGAAGTCTAGTTCCTAGTTTTTAACATCCAGACTCCTTTGGTCTTGGGTTTGTGTTCCGGATCCTATTCTGGGAATATTGAGGGAACTACGAGTTGAAATCCTGTGGGAACGATACACGAGTCATCTTGGGTGTTTTACACTAATTTAACACCTAAGGGAGGGATTTGTGCTTGCTTGTGTTACAACACCACGCGTTTGAGGGAACAGCGCCGTGTGCAGGGGATACTTTTCATAAGACCTTGAAGAAGGCGTCCCTCTGAATATTGGTAACTACATCTGCAATTTCATTACTGTTTCGAAGATTGTGTCTCTCAATGTAACAAGATTTGCTAGGTTTTAGGTGTTCTTTTTTTGGTTTCAAAGGGGCACATCTCTTATTCTTTTAAATTTGGTCGCAAAAGGTGCCCGCATGGTTCTTCCGGAAGTTTCGAGATGATTTTGAAGGAGAGGCTTACAAAGGATTTGTTAGACTTCGATACATAGGGAAACTTTACTCTTTGTTCATCAATGTGAAAATATCGTACACCAAGAAGCAACTGATATAAATCATGCTTACTCAGGGATGGAGATATTATTGTCTTTTCCATGGCATAGTTGTTGGCGACTGGGTCACATTTAGGCGCTTGGGTGTGGCCAAATTTGAAGTTACTGTTCAAAGAAGTTCCACTGGCAGACAAGTTGGATTTCCGGTGGGTGGTGATACAGCCATTGAATCTGGGGAACCATCGTCTCCCTCTTTGAACCTAGCATAGAAGCCACAAAGCATATGTTCACCAATACATAAATGAGGACAATAGATAGTACTTTGGGGGCAACTACTGCACTAAATTTTGCATGCACAGTCTGGAAACTGTGCAAAACTATACTTTTTGTAAGTACTAAGAGATACTTTTCAGACAATTTTCTACATTTTGTACAATTTCATACTCTCTGTACATACCTGTACTTGGTTAGTTTTGTCCATTTACTGTGTCTACCATTGCAGCTCTTGAGCTGGTTGCTTATGCGCATTCGAAGGATTTCCAAAGTAATTTGCATTCGGTTATCATGGAATCATCTATTGTTTTTGATGCGTTATCTCCATTCTATCAGATGGGTTGTTCAAATGAGAAAGAAAACTTTTAAGTCCAGTTTTTGGTTTCAAAGAAGTCGGTGTACTACTTGCAATGGTCAAATTTTAAGCATTTCAGGAAAGATGTATATGTTGAACCAAATCACATAACTCGACAAACATACAAAATCAAAAGTCAGAGAATGACATTACAACAGAGCAAGCAGGCCAATACATACATACACGGATAAACTCAAAAGAGAAAATCAGGCAATCAATGAAAGAACTTTATATGTAGGTACTACGACTATGGATGAATGTGTAATGAATGGAAGTAAGTTATATCGAGGCACCTCTACTGATATTTGTTAACACCCCCTTTCATCGAGATGACAAGATTAAAAGGTGGTATCTTCGACAGTTAAATGTCTTGGGTTGAGGTGAGAGATAGATCCAGTATCAAGCACAAATCACAAACATGAATATGGTGAGTATTCTAAGAACGTGTATCAAGTTTTCAAGATTCAAAGATGCAATTAATAATTTAGAGGTTTGGTTGCCTTGCAGGTGGAGATTTTGATGCTTGCTTTGCTCTTGACAGTTCTTCAACGAGTCTTCGACTTTTGCCTAGGACGATTCACCAGATTGCAAAGTTCAACCCCTCTTCACGTGATGGAAGAAGAAGCTCACACCTCCAGTGAGATTGACGATGCAATTTCTACATCGACTGGTGTGGTGAACACAGAAATATTATGCTGTTAGACACAGCTATCACCCAGGATTATACCGTGTTTGGCACGAATGTGAGAGGGAAGTCAAGGGTTTTAGGAATTCAAAGTTTCAAAGTTTCACACAGCTAGAGGAGGCTGAGCATTACTTGAGATCAATTTAGTTCAATTCTAGAAGGTTTTACTTATCTTTGATCATCAATGAAACTCAAGTTTGCAACCTGTAGATAGTTTTGAAACGGTCGCCCCCCTGGCCCGATATACACACATTTACGCACAGTACAAACTATATAACATTTGGTACGCTCCGTATTTCGGCGGGTTTTCCGGTACTTGGACAAAGGACCCGTGAACTCGGGCAATGGATCCGTGAACTCCAGCGCTTCAGGTAGTCGCCTAAATGCTTTGATGCTTTTTGAGTTTATAGTTTTCTTGTGAAGGTTTACAATGGTGAATAGAAGACTTGGAGAGCGATGTGCCGGATTCAAGAGGAAGGGACCTCGTGGAAGGACGGAGGATCACAAAGCGGTGAGGGAGGGTCTAAGAGACGGGGAAGCAGAGAGGCAACGTAAACGTAGACAGTTGTTGAGGGAGAGAGAAGAAGCAACGAGGTTACTTGCTGTGCAGGATGAATTGGAGGTCGGAAGGGAAATGTCTTCAAGACAGCTTGCGGAGGTTTTGTCTGAAATTGTGGATTTTTCACAATGAAGATGCAAGGTTGTCCGGAAGCATCTTCTAGGCTAAAAATTATGGAGCGTTTTTTGGAGGACGAACGTATTTCTCCATTTCTTCCTGAGTATTATCCTCGTGGGCAGGATGCCAAGGCTCAATTTGAATTCCTAAAAATTATCAGTTGGAGTTGGACGCTGTGAAGGGTGTTCAATCGGCAGATATGCTTGCTAGAAAGGCTGTTCTCCTAGATGCAGCTATATCTACTCGGGTTACAAACACCAAAGCTTTGTCACGGGTTTTGAATGTTCACCCATCCAATTTGAGGGTGGCAATAACCCGTCGAAGTAGTGCATGATTGCAAGCTTCACCTTTTGCACTCGTAAGACGTAGAAAGAGGCCAGGACTGCCTGGCGAGATTAAAGACCTCGTTACAAAGTGGTGGACAGAAGAGACCCGTGTAAGTCCCAACAAGAAGGAAACTGTACAGAAATGGATAAGTCCAAATACGTACGACAAGCATTGCACTCACTATTTGCTCAAAAGTTAGGTACAAATCGATTTGATTGCAGTCTCGCAGCACCCTATACAATCGTTGCATTGTCAAATATACAATCCTAGACATTAATTCCATCCGACACATACGCTACGCACCTTGTTGTATCTCCCTCAGTTCTCTGATGGTCTGAATGTGTACTCTGCAATACGTTGATTAGAATGTTACAAGGTACATACTGTATTAACAACTATACATTATGTACAAAGAGTACCGTGGGTCTCATGGTCAAGTATTCAGAAAGTCTTTGTAGTCGGGTGGTTTGCTTTGTTGGAGGCTTGTACTTGACGTATTATGCTGGGCATTACGATCCAAGGTATGTTTTGTATGGGCTTTGTACTTTTGATTACCTCTTTTGTATTACCTCTTTTGATTTCTCAAAAAAAATTGCATTCTTGTAGGTCGCATTCCACCAGCAATTTAAGGTGGCACATCCAGACGTGCCAATCAAATAGAGAACCTTTGAGAAACTGAAGCCTTGTTTTGTTAGAGCATGCAATGAGAGGAATGTTTGTTGTTTTAGATACCACGTGGAGATCGACATGCTCAGGGAGGGGTTCAATCAGATTCAGGATGGCACAAAGGGAATCCACTTCTTAGAGAATTGCCAGTGCGTGTGTGATGTGTGCCTCTTTCGAAAGGAAGAAGAAGCAAAGTGTAAAGCGCATCTGAAGACATATGCAGGTACAACAGCGTTGTGGCAACAGATCGTTTGCCTTAAGCCTGAGAACGAAGAGTGGCATGCTCTGCAATGTATCATGGGTATGTGCGGAGACTGTGGTATTTCAAAGCTTCCAATTTGCCCTCTTGAGTTATCATCGTCTTCAAATGTTACTTGGAAGTGTTTTGAGAATGAAATCATTGGGGTGACACGGGATGGAAAGCCCCGGAAGAGGATTGTCAAGGTATACAAAGAGACCTCTCCACAAGTGTTCTTTGAATACTTCAAGTCTAAACTGCCCCAATTTGTGAAGCACAACTTCATTGCGAGGTGGCAGGACGACCACTGCAAGCGTTCTATGCAGAGTTTGGGCAAAGATGTGATTTTGTCACATATTGATTTTGCTGAGAACTACACTTTTGAGATTCAAAATCAGATCCAGAGCATATATTGGTGCTCCACACAGATCAATATCCTTGTCCACATCACGTATTGCTTTAAACTAGACGGAGTTATGGTGAAGGAATCCCATTTCTACATAACTGATGATGAAAAGCACGATTCCCTTTTTGTACAGCATTGCTTGATGCAACATTGGCGATGGCTAGAGTCTCAAGGTATGCTTCACATTGCCCCAAGTTTTGTATTTACAATATCTCTTTCTCATTCGTGCTCTATGCCTAGTTCTTATATAAGAGTTAATTGTGGGTGGCATGGAACTCTCCGACTATGATGCGTGTGTACCGTAAAATGTACTTTCTGTACCGCTTTTGTACAGTACTTGTAATTGTTACGGAGTGTATTGACTTTTGTACGTGCATCGACAGGGATTCGATCGAAGCACCACGTCGTGTGGTCCGACGGCTGTGCGGGACAGTTCAAGGGTGCCCGACCATTTTATTTTGTGGCCAGATATCCCGGCCTGACAAATGGTTGCACTATGAGCTGGAATTTTTTCGGAACAAGTCACAGGAAGGGAGAGTGGGATGGAGCTGGTGCTGTTGTGAAGCGCGCTCTAAGGTAGTCCTAGTTACACAACACGTGGAGGAGGATGCAAAACACCCACGATGCAGTGGCGTTTTTGAATGAGACCATAGGAGGGACCGTGGATACGAACTTCGAGAAAACTGGCATCAAAGAGGTTCAGAGATACTTTTGAGAAATACCAAAGGACGTCACGAGGGAGCGCAGTTACCATTGCGAGACTGTTTCAGGCTCCCAGGCCTTGCATTCGATTTACTCTTTTGCTGTTGCGGACCCAACGCAACTTTTTGTGCGCAAATTATCGTGCTTTTGTGTTTATTGCCTTGACGGCAATTTCGTCAACTGTGTTAAGAAGTCCCATGTTGAGAACTGGGATTTGGTAAAGTTGAAGCCATACAATCTCCAACTAGTTGCTGACCACATGACAGACGATGACGTTGCAGATGACAAGGATTGGGAGGAGGTCGTGGAAGGCGAGGGATTTGGCGATCTCATTCGGCTAGGTGACAACTTTGTTGTAGAAGGCAACAGCGAGGGAATGGAGTTCTATATTTTACAGTGCACTAGGGGGAAGTATGAGGTTGATCGCGGGTTCAAATGTGCTTGGGGCCCGGAGTTTGAAGCTAGCGACTTCATCATACGGGGAACTTACTATCAAAAGTGGAATAATGGATACGTTCATCTAGGCAACTTCCGACCAGCCCATATTGATGCACACCTTGTGGTGCATGGAAAATTTGCTATGATTCCGAAGCCAGGTAGGCGGAAAGGTGGGGAGGTTACTTATGACATAAGTGACGACAACCTCACAACTATTAGGGTCGGCTTACATCGGTTCAGGGAGGAAGAAGACTAGTGACTTTACTTCTGTAAGTACAACCCAGGATATTTTGTATATAATTCCATACGTTTTGTATAATTTTATACGCTGTGTACAATTTAGTACTGGGTTATTCTTGTCTGTCCGTTGTGTCTACCGTTGCAGCTGAGATTGCTATTCATGTGCATTTGAAGGATGTTCAAAGTAATTTTTACTCGGTTATTACGGAATCATCTTCCGTCTTTGATGCGTTCTCGTCATTCTATCTAACTTCTCTTGAATCTACTCTAAAGACAAGGTACATGATCCTGCATTGTCAATTATGACTACAACTTTAGCTCAAGGTATCATATTCACGTTAAGCTTATGTCTTTACTCATAACATCATATTCATTAAAATGAGAGTTTTTTAGGGAATTGGGAGTTTAGAAGAGCACTATAAATCACATGATCAAGACAAATTAAGATAAAGGAATACAAAATTAGCCATCGAACGACACGCAAAGCAGGTAGAACACTGTAAGAGTATAGATTCCCATGTAGTAATTCCAAAATGCTTAGTATATTATGGAAAGTAATCATCAATTATACATGTATTGCATGTGTACACAGTAAACATGGAGTAATCCATGTATTAAATTTGTAATTCTATCATTGAATATACATGTATTACATCTTTATAATTTGCGATGAGTACTAACATCATCTACTCAAAATATGACTCTCGACGTAATATGAAAATTCTTAATTCGTACGAGTCTCAACAACCAAGTATTTATGCTACCCTATCCTATGCACAACAATTACGAGTGGGTCTTAGGCTTCAACTTTTCCCATGCTGCCAACATCTTTGGTCCTCGACTGTATCTTGAATTCCTTGAACATGTTTCCCTCAGTATCTCTTGCCTTTGCTTTTTCAAGGACTTTTCTTCCCATGAATCCCACGGACGACGACCTAAATGAATTGGAATTGGATTTTTGTCATGGGACTTGCATTGGTGTCTACCAACCCCTATTGAAGTGCGACGAGGTAGAATACGACGTAGGCCACTAGATGACGTAGGCTACTCTTGAGAATAGCAACTTGAAGGTGTAGATTGCCGCGATCCATTCGTGCGGATGCCATTGGCTATGGCCAATGTGTCCATGGCCTGCAAATGCAAATGAAATCAGATCATTAAAAAGTAGCCCTAAACAATATTGAGGCAAACATAGAAAACATATTTGATTTGTACATCATAGGATCGAAGCTCTATACCTTAGATACACGCACGTCACAGATTTGCTCATCATACAACTTTCTTTGCGTTGCCACATTCACCACAGTGGAATCTTGAGGTAAAGTTACAACAGGACGGCCTTTAAGTAGAGAAGGGGAGCTCAAAAGGTGGGTACACTTTCTCCCATTTGGAGGACTATCTACAACCCCAATCTCCACAGGCATCATAGAGAAATCCATTGTTGACTGTATAGTGGCGTCCAAATACATGATGTGTCCCAATCCACCTTGCAATATGTCAAACTATCCATAGTCAGAGAAGGAATCAGCAGAAGCAGCACACTTGTTGCCACAGTCCAAAGCACGGACTGAAGCATCACGAAAGGAAGCCTGGGAACAAATATAAAACCGTTGTCAAAACAACGCTTGTTGAAGTACAGAATCACATGAAGGCAAAGCACTAGCATCACATAAGGAAGTTGAGTACTCATATATTTCGGCAGCTTGCAAAAGATGAAAAAAACAAGTGTAAATCCCAAACATAACCTAAGTCAATCCAATACCTACGACTCGCAAAACCTTGGAATCAATCTTGATTCCGTGACGTGATAGTACAAGAAACAGAAGTCCTCTACTTTGACCTCCCTATGCTGGGGCCTCCTCGATTCCTCGAATAGCACGGTGTAATTAGTATTTCCAACATTGGACTCGTGGAAAATCCTATTTGAGCACTCCATTGCCTGTTTGAGCTCTTTGTACTCAGTTTGATCCTCTTCGTAAAAAAGGTGCAAACGCTCGAAAATATTGTCTCTTTGGAAGGGGTACAATTCCATTGGCTTGGCCGCATGCAACCGTTGAATATAAGGAAGAAGATGATCAATAAGAATCCCATCCAACGCTCCATAGCCCTCATACGACCACAACTCAAAAAGAATAACATTCTTTGGGTGATTTGTTATGTGTTTTGCAGGACTGTCATCGACTATAATTGTATTTTCAGGCGTGAATAAGGAATCACTCATCTCGAACAGCCTTTTGAGCGGTTTAAGGAACAAATCTTTGTTTGTCCCTTCACCTTGTAGGTTACTGCCTTTGCATTTTTGGATTTGCATTTGAGGATGTCGCATTGCTCTTGCCCAAAGATATGCAAGGGGGGGTCTAAGTCTTTGAACAAGTATCCACAAACTTCCACAACCGTGGACCTCTTCATGGAACTCCAGACGGAGAGGTTTGCAATATTTGATAACTCCCGGAGAACAGTTAGGCAATGGGGTCGAATTATGACTTTCTTGACACCCATGATGAACATTTCTAAGCCGGGATAAATTTCCTCGGGTTCAACATACCTGCTCTCCTTCATATTGTACCTCTTATCTTTACAGACGCAAAGTACTCCATTCAAATCCAAGATGACATTGAGCCATTTTGATGTCGCCCTGGACGTGAATGGAGGGAGGACTTAGCCCTCCGCCTCACCACTCGTGACGCATGCTTCATTGCTAGCCTGCTCATGAATTACAGCAAAATGCACAGACAATTAAACGTATGCACTACAACAGCGCCAACATCGAGGGGTAATGGCGTGGAGTCCACGATGTTGGCGGGGGAGGCTGGAGAGGGCTGCAACGACACCAGCTCTAAAACGCGGGTGTTAGCAGAGGGATTCGCCGACCTTGCTGGTTGCTGCCTCGCGCTGTCCGTTGACCCCTGCCTGATCATGAGCTGCGGTGATGTCGCGTTAGGATCGAGCGCTTGCATGGGCTTTGCATTTATGATTGCCTGAGCGATTGCCGGGATGGACTGTGTGATCATGGACGCCATGAGAATTGGCAGTCTCTCTATCATATTATTCATCATGTCCTAGGTTTCCACCTGCGACCTCTTGTTCTCTTCTCGGTTCTCTTCCCGTGCTCTCTCATTCTCTTCCTTTTGGGCCGTCAGTAAGTCGATCATCCATTGCTTCTCAGGGACGACCGACTGCCTCTTCCGTTTTTGAGAAGGCCGTTTAGTAGAACTTGGAGTTTGATCGGGTCGGGCTGAGACTGGTGTGGCATTCTGCTGAGCCGAGGTACCCGACGACCCCCTCATCTCGCTCGACTCGGGAGCTGCGTTTGATGTACCCGCGCCATCACCCGTCAATTCCTTGACAATTTCAGCCGCCGGATCACACCACTCCCCCAAGTCAATAGGTTCAGCCCCGAGGGCTTCGTCCCCCTCTTCCTCCTCCTCATCAAGGTTGACAGTAGTATCCCTCTCAGACCCGTCGTGTTCGGCTTCTTCTGCGGACGTCATCTTCCGCTTCCCCTTTCTTGAACTGGAAGAACCCTTGGATAATTTCTTTGCGTGCCTTCCTTCGTCCATGAAGTAACTAACATCCACAAAGTCATCCTTGTCCAAGTATTCAAACTTCCTTATCAAACTCTTGAACATGTCGCACTTCTTTGAGTTTCCGACAACATAGTGGTCCAAGGAAAGCATCTGTGCAAACAACCAAGAAGAATTAGAAGCTATACAAAGCACAATTCAACTCGACTCGAGATGAAATACAATTGAATGAAAAATAATATGTAAGATACATTTTAATGCGCGGCGCATGTCAATTCAACTCGGGCCGAGTTAAAACAACAAATGAAAATACTACCAACAATATGGATGTAATTCAACTCGGCCCGAGTTAAAACAACAATTACAATCTCATGAATAATAGGGATACAGTTTAACCTTCACCGAGTTAAATTGACAAATAAAAACCCCATCAGTGTCAAGACCGCAATTCAGCTCGGACTGAGTTGAATTAACAAAAGAAAGACCGTAACATACCCACGCAGCACAGATGATTTTGCCTCCTGCAAAAATCAAGAGGATAGTATCTCTCGGTGATGCAAAAAGACCTAACACTTGCAAATAAAACTCCATGCGCAATTCGGTGTTGTGCATCCGCCAATCCACGACCATACTGGACTTTGACTTGTTATACCTCCCCAGGATGTTGGTATCAAACTTCTTTGGTATTTTCTTCACCTTTGCGTTCTTCTTGATCAAGAAAAGCAACTGCACCGACTCCTTTGCCTTTGCGCATCTGTCACTAACATCTTCTATACGCTCGAATGGTGAAGGGACGTACTCTGTATAGTGCAGGGCGTACGTCTCACCGAACTTGGACGTCCGGATTTCCTACAGTAGATCAACCTCCACATCCTTCTCTCCGCAAATCCATGGCTAGACCTGAGGGTCTGTTGGTTTAGGCTCCTCATCAACCCCCAGAGTGTCTAGGAATGCTGCGTACCATGGCTTCGCATCCTTGGATGTTTCCTTGAATGTCACTCCGAGAATGTTGCGGAAGTCCATAACCGCGAGCTTGATATTTGAACTCGTGGCTTCAACCCAGACGTCCTTATTCCAGCTGCCGAGTACATCATCCTCCATATCATATGGCCTGAAGAATGCTTTTGATGCCGGCTTGGTAAACTTTCCTTTGCTGCTCAAGAAGATTTTGAAGAACTCCGCCGCATACGGAGAGAGCTCGGCGATGCTTTTGTTCTTGTTGGATGGCAACTTGGCCAAGGAGAAGAACTCCTCCAATGGCCCGATTAGAAGGGTATTCTTGGTCGCTTTCGTGGTGTTGTACCTTCTCTTGAAGTCTTTCCACTTCTCCCTTTTGAATTTCCTCTCATTGTTGTACAACTTCAGATTCTTCTTGAGGGCGTGGAGTGCTTTGCGGACAATTTGCTTCCGCTTACACCTCTCCAACCAATCCTTGGCTGAGTAACAGTCGGCGAGGATGGACTTCGGACTCTTCATGGTCACCTTGGGGTGAGTCAACTCTCTGTTTGGTGTTCTCCCCAGAAGATGCAAGACCATCTGCTTGAAATCGTTTTCCGAGAGATTCCCGAGAGACTTGAAGAACTCTCGTGTGAGGACCCCGTCCCTCTCCTGATCCCACTTGTCCGTTTGATTGAACTTTAAAAGCGTGTCAGGATCAGTGAGCTCTCCTTGGACGTGGGCAGATATAACCTCAGCCCAGAGGTCATAGATTTCTTTTGGAGTAGTGATGATCTTTAGCTCGTTGTGGACGTCCACCTCTTTCTTTGCGTCAGCTGACCTCTGAGATTTTTTGACGTCAATCATTGAAAATCGCAGCCTGATGGCATCCGCAAAGTCCTGCAAGAAAGTAAGGCAGTATGCTATTTAGTTTTGAAAGCAATTCAACTCGAGCCGAGTTAAAATGCACCATGACACCAAATAGGAACATGAGGATCCACTTCATGAAAAACAGCTCCAATCGAGTTGAATTGCAACAATTACCTTATACTTCCTACTGGCAACTACTTCCTTCATATTCTTTTGCTGCTTATCTGACACCGTCCCGACCTCCGCTGGTTCTTTGTCTGGAGGAGGGCATCCCATCTTCTCCCACACAAATCTCGACCCAATGATGGTTGCCCAAGTGGGATTGAAATTGTAGAAATGGTTTAACACAATTGTAGTAGTCGGAAATCTTCCGTATGATGTGGTCGTTCTTGTTCCACACCACGAAGCACTCCCACGTTTTGAAATTCTCCGCCTTGTCCTATAAGTTTGGTAGCAACTGAATTCGCTTGGAGGCCTCCACTGTGTGTTGCCCATTTACCATCCAAAACTTTCCATTCATTATCTCCTCGAAGGTCTCCGGCTTCTAGGTCAGCCCTTATGGCAATACGCAGAGCGTCATTTTCTTTTCAGGGTCTGGCATATTCAGGAGGAAGTTCATTGCTTTCTTCACTCCAAGCTCCTCCAAACGCCGGATGTTGAGATTTTCTGGTGGAGTTTCCAGCTGCTCAATAGGGATCACAAATTTCTTATTGTGTAGACGGAATGTAGGAGTTGGTACACTCAGCCCAATACTCCGTGTGTGTTCCTGTGCACTCCTCGTAATCAATTTCCTTTACTCCCCCTCCGATGTCTCTTGGAATGTTTGTGACCTCGAAAATCATGCTTTCTTCTGGAACGGCCGTCTTCTCTGCTGCTGCCAAGGCTTTCTTTCCACCTTTTTTTGCAGCTGGTGGCGGAGTGCTTGACGGGTTTCCTTTAGAAAATTTCTCAGTCACCTTGAGTCGGGTGTGGCTCTTTCCCGTCTCTGGTGTGCCGATGGGTAGTGAACCCTGGCTTGCTCCCTGGCTGGTGATGGTGATCGGCCGCATGTTCTTGGCCTTGTGTAGAATCTTCAAGGTCATTCGATCAAATCCTTGCTTCACGTTCAGCAGCCTTGACAGTAGTGCTTGAGGCAATAGCGGAGCTCCTTCTGGTCATTGCCACCTCTTTGCGTCGATGTGGTTGTACAGGTTCTGGAGCAGCTCGCTGTAGTCCGTGTCCTTGAGACTCTGGCAATATGCAGTGATGCTGAAAATTGTTTTTTTGGTGTCCACCACGTACGAAAACATGTGGAGCTCTTCTTGGTCAGGGTCAACTGTCTCGCATGTGACGACTATTGTTCCGTCTCCACCATGGTTGAACTCTGTGATTGTCTCCGTCAGAGAGACTTGTAGATTTATTGGGGAGTTTGCATACTTTGTTCTGAAGCTGAGATTGGTGGTCGTCGGAACGAGTATCAGTGTCCAGTATTCTACTTTCTCTAGCTCTTGCCACTCCCAACAATCTCCTAGCACCTTCTCATTGCCAACTTCTTCTACTTCTTTGGAAAGGATCGTATACCGCTTGTAGAAGGCTTCCAGTTTCTTCACTTGATTCTCCATTTCTTGCATGGTGCTCAATTATGGTGAGTTTATTTTAGACTGCTTTTGTGTTTTCTACTCGAACCGAGTTAAAAGAACTTCTTGAATTCAATTTTTTGTTTACAGGGAATTTACGAATTTTCTGGAGACGAGGTCAGTGTGTTTTATTAATTTGCATTCCCATTAGCAGATTATTTCAGCCCGAGTTAAATACAACCCTTTGGGATCTTGTTTCGGGTTTATTCTTACAAATGCAACTCAACTCGGGCCGAGTTGAGTTGCCATTTACTGGCAGCAATTTATATCGACCCAAGTTGAATTGGAGCCCTTTGGGAGCTTGTTTTGGGGTTACCCTAAGGACTGCAATTCAACTCGGCCCGAGTTGAATTGCCGTTTATTGGACGCAGTTGATATTGGCCCGAGGATAATTGGAGCTCCTTGGGAGCTTGTTTCTTGGTTACGTTCGGGACTACAATTCAACTCGGGCCGAGTTGAAATGCATGTCAGTTTATGTTGACCCGAGTTGAATTGCGGTCCCATTGGAGCTCGTTTACGGAATATGCGAATTCTGCAATTCAACTCGGGACGAGTTGAATTGCAAGTTACTCCTATGGAGTTTGGGCCATTTCTGGAATCCTATCTATAATTCATATGTCAGTTTGTATATACCTTAGTCCTATTGATATTTGTGGATTTACCTGCAATTCAACTCGGCTCGAGTTGAATTACATAGTTGTATTGGTACTTGGCTTTAAGGGTTGTTGTTTTTGGGTTTTTTTTTTCTTATGGTGTTTGATTATTCTTCAGTATGCCTTGGCTTCAGGCCAATATCAATGTGCGCGTGGGAGTTGATTTGCACCCCAGTGTATTTTATGAGACTGCAATTCAACTCGAGCCGAGTTGAATTGCAGGACCTCTTGCATAAAAAATTACTTTGCGCTTGCAATGTACAAACTGGACATATGTGACTTGGAACCTAAAAACTATGGCTGCATCTTCTAAAATTTCACTAAATCTAACAGTATCTAGCATAACACTAACTTAGAAGAGCCTGCCTTTGAGTTGAATTGACATCATTCGAGTTAAAGTGGCATGGGCATAAGCTGATACCTTCCATGGAGTGGACAATTTGATGCTTCGTGAGGATTCCAGAGGTATTTTGAGCAGGTGCCTCTAAGCTTTTAGCCCTAAACCGGAGCATTATGGAAATGAAATTTGTCACAATGGCCAATGAAGAAAATTAGATTGCAGCTAATCCAGGAAAAACGAGCATCATAGAAGCATAAATTTTACAGAAACTATGCTGCAGTTGCCAATGAACTGAACATTTTTATGAAATCCAAGAATGCAAAGCGTAACACAGTACAGGAGATTGGAAGAAAACAGAGAAGGATGTCTACAACCCTAACACCAATCCAGACCTCTTTCTGATCAAATTAGCATATTCCCCTACAAAAATTGAGCTAAACCAATTGACATGAGTTCTACCTTATAGCCCAACACTGATTCCGCAGCAATAGTGAACATTGGCAGCATTACCCTAAACCATAGGCAGAAAATGTTTACCACATGCTATTGCCTAGGTGCTTCAAGCATTCTTGCATCATAATTCATAGAAAATCCTAAAAACTCGGCCTGTGCAGAGCAAAGAATGCTAGAAAACCTAGCATTCGTTTCCATTCTAAACTTTGGATCGGCCTTCTAATGGTGACAAATCCTAACAACGGAAAACCAAGCGCAACAGAGGGTATCGACAGGTATGCACAAAGAATCGCATGCTATTGCCTAGCTGCTTGACACCTTCTTGCCGCAAGATTTATAGAGAAAACCTAAAAACTTGGCCTATACAGAGCAAACACTACTGGAAAACCTAGCATTCGTTTCCAATACCCTAAACTTTGGACCGCTCTTGTAATGGTGACAAACCCTAACAACACAAAACCAAGCGCAGCAGAGGGAATTGACAGGTATGCACAAAACAAAACAGTATACACTCTCACAGTCTCACTCAATTGCACAGGCTGGAAGGCTCAACAACTGAAACACAACATTTAAATTACTAAAAAACGAAGCACAACATTTGGATTCAATGTTTTCATGAATATACAACGTAGCTGTAAGCCTCTACAAACCAGAAAGTGCTGAAAAACCAGAACACAGCTCAAATCAGTTCAATTCATTTGCTTACATTGCTCCATAGGTTCAATGAATGAAAAGCAGATTTACCTGCTGAATTTTGAGAGACGAAGCCACGCAACCCGTGGTCCAAGAAGCCGCGCTCCAACTCCCGGTGCCCAAACAACTAATACGCCGCAGTAGAAGTGGGAAAAAAAAAATCAACCTAATCCGCACGCCTTCCGACCATCGCTTCCTCTCAAACACCATTGGTAGCACAAACTCCAGGGAACCAAGACAATGACGAGCACAATGACCATCGACAACACAGCAACTGAAGAGCAACGAAGAAACACTCCGAAGGAAACGCAGCGGAAGCAATTGCGGATGGCGCACGACTTGGCGGCGAGTGTTTGGGAGGAAGGAAGAAGATCCCATCGCCGCGGGAGAGAAGACCCCAAGGCCGCGCAAAAGTGCCCCTAAACCCGCGGCTGCTCAAAAAGGGTTTTTGTAGGGGGGATAAGGGCTTTGTTAATATCAATAGTTTGGTAATACATTTTGACTTGCTCAAATGATTTTTGGCTTGAACAAAGGGTTCTTTCTTTTGGCTTTCCGCTACTAGATCACCAAAAAAAAAATTTGCTAAACAATGGCAAGAAATTCATGAAGTTTTTTGACATAAACCTTCAAATTAAAAAACAAATCTTAGATGAAACCACCAGATTGTGGATGAAACCAAAATTATGAACATGTGATATGTGCTAATGTGATATTTTCTATCAAAAATAAGGATGAATGTCAAAATTTAGAGCTCCAATATAACATTTTATAGCGCCACTTTAGCACCTCATAAATAATGAGAAAAAAAACCTGGTTGATATGAACCCCAAATGCCGAAGGTCCTTCTTGAGGTTCTAGTAATTTGCTCACAATTGAATAGAAACAAACATTTTTATGAGTTCCATTATTTTTTTTCTTAAAGATAACTATTGAAAGTAAAAGTGTACAGTCATGTTACTAATCAAATAATTAGGAGAATTAAACAACAACAATATTACATATAGATTGTCACAGAATGATGATAATTTGTTTCAAAATGAATGTACTGTAAATATTTCAAACATTTACGATTTAAGGTCCATTTAAATTTGTAATACTTCTCATTTGTTAATTTACAATATAAGTTAGAAAGGACAAAAACAAAGCTTGTTCTTATGTTCCAAAAACCCATGTCCTAGAAGTAATGGAATTGGTGGAAAAAAAATTCTAAAGAAAACATAGAAGTTTGAAATATTCTTTACATGTACCATGTATAGCCCATTTTAACTTGTGCTAGTCTTTTGTTAATATTGAACATAATTAAAGATAAATAAAATAGAATCACGTCCTCTACTTTGAAGACCCACATTCCAGAATTCATGAAATTTGCTAGCAAGAAAAGGAAACAAAAATTAAAAATTTGTAAATATTATATTAATTTGGATTCTATAGGCATATGAAATTATTGCTATATTCAATTTCTGCTATTTTCTACACGATTTTAAAAAAAATGGAATATGCTATGACCTTAACTTTAGAGAATTCAAATCCTAGAAGTTAGAATATTTGTATGCAAATAAAAATTAGAAAAATAATAGGTAGTTTCAAGTTGAAAATTTTCTAAGACTTTGGAATCCATGGCACATAAGATGACTTAGTGCCATCTTGCTTCCAATTTACTACAAGAATTACAAAAATTCCATGACTTTTTATATTGTTAGCCATTAAAGTACAGGCCTGCTTTTATTCCCTTTTTGGGGGGGTCACGTAGGGATGCATTCAAATTGGGCAAAAATTGCAAATTCTTGTGGATTCTAATACTCAAGAGTAAATACAACTTCTATAATTTCATTTGCGAGGCTTTCACTATAACATTCTATGACTTCGAATATTGGCGGTCATTAAAGTGCAGCCCCGATTTTTATTTTTATTTTTTGTGTTCACATAGGGATGCATTGAAATTTGGCACAAATTGCATGATTTAAAACTTAACAATATTTAAAACTTCTACATTTTTTTGGAAAGAAGCTTGCACAATTAAATTCTATAACTTTTGATATTGGGGGGCACTAAAGTACAAGCCTGGTTTTATTCCAAATTTCTTTAATCCACGTAGGGATGGATGAAAATTACGCACGAAATTAAAATTTCCACGGATTCAAATACTTGAGAGTGTTTACAACTTCCACGATTATTTTGAAAGAGGCTTGCACAACTAAATTCCATGACTTTTGATATTGGGGGACACTAAAGTACAAGCCCGATTTTAATCCAAATTTTTTTAATGTACGTGGGGATGGATGAAAATTACGCATGAAATTAAAATTTCCACAAATTCAAATACTTGAGAGTGTTTACAACTTCCACAATTTTTTGAAAGAGGCTTGCACAATTAAATTCCATGACTTTTGATATTGGGGGCTACTAAAGTACAGGCCCGGTTTTATTCCAAAATTTTAATGCACATGGGGATGGATTAAAAATATGCACAAATTTAAAATTTCCACAAATTCAAATACTTGAGAGTGTTTACAACTTCCCTGATTTTTTGAAAGAAGCTTGCACAATTAAATTCCATGACTTTTGATACTAGCGGCCACTAAAGTACAAGCCGATTTCATTCCAAACTTTTTTTATTCATGTGGGAACGTATTCAAAATACGCACAAATTAAATATTTCCATGGAATCAAATATTCAAGAGTATTTAGAACTTCCACAATATTGTAGAAGTTGCTTTCAAAATTAAATATCTATGACTTCTGATAATACTGGCCACTAAAGTACAGGCTTGCTTTTATTCCAAATTTTCTTTAATTCACATGGGGATGGATTAAAAATATGTACAAATTTAAAATTTTCATGGATTCAAAAAGTGGAGAGTATTTACGACTTCCACAATTTTGTGGAAGTTTCTTCTGAAATTAAATTCCATGACTTAATATTGGCCGCCATTGAAGTACAAGCCCGCTTTTATTGCAAAATTTTTTAATTCACGTGGGGATGGATGAAAATTACGCACAAATTTAATATTTCAATGGAATGATTTGAATACTCAAAAGTGTTTACAACTTTCACATTTTTTTGAAAGAGGCTTGCACAATTAAATTCCATAACTTTTGATATTGGGGGCCACTAAAGTACAGGCCCGGTTTTATTCCAAAATTTTTTAATGCACGTGGGGATGGATGAAAATTACGTTCGAAATTAATATTTCCACGGATTCAAATACTTGAGAGTGTTTACAACTTCCATGATTTTTTGAAAGAGGCTTGTACAATAAAATTTCATGACTTTGGATATTGGGGGACACTAAAGTACAGGCCCGGTTTTATTCCAAAATTTTTTAATGCACGTGGGGATGGATGAAAATTACGCACGAAATTAATACTTCCACGGATTCAAATACTTGAGAGTGTTTACAACTTCCACGATTTTTTGAAAGAGGCTTGCACAATTAAATTTCATGACTTTGGATATTGGGGGACACTAAAGTATACTAGGCCTGATTTTATTCCAAATTTTTTTAATGCACGGGGGGATGGATGAAAATGACGCATGAAATTAAAATTTCCATGGATTCAAATACTTGAGAGTGTTTACAACTTCCACGATTTTTTGAATGAGACTTGCACAATTAAATTCCATGACTTTTGATACTAGGGGCTACTAAAGTACAGGCCCGATTTTATTCCAAATTTTTTTAATGCACATGGAGATGGATGAAAATTATGCACGAAATTAAAATTTTCCACGGATTCAAATACTTGAGAGTGTTTACAACTTCCACAATTTTTTGAAAGAGGTTTGCATGATTAAATTCTATGACTTTTGATATTAAATGGGGGCCACTAAAGTACAGGTCCGATTTTATTCCAAATTTTTTTAATTCATGTGGGAATGGATAAAAATTACGCACAAATTTAGGATTTGTATGGATCCTTTTATTCAAGAGTACTTACAACTTTCAGAACTTTATTAAAGTGGTTTTTAAAAGTAAATTCCATAACATTTTTTTGAAGGAGGCTTTTGAAAGTAAGTTCAATGACTTTGGATTAGGCGGGCATTAAAGTACAAGAATGGTTTTTATTTCTATTTTCTTTTGGTTCATGAAGGGTTGGATTAGAAAAGGGCAAAAAATGCGTATTGGCGTGAATTTTTATACCTCGGAGGGAGTCCTTACCATTTGAATTTGCAGTTTCTTTAAAAGACTTTCATACATAAAATAATGTCTTCTGATATTCGTGGTTATGAAAGTGGAGGACTTGATTTATTCCCATTTCTTCATTTGTTCACGTATAGTTGACTTAAACTGGTCTAGAAATTGAATATTGGTGTGTACTTTCATTAATACTTGCAAGTGTTTGGCAACTTTAGTATTCTTTTGAAGCCTTTTACAAACCAAGTCTACAATTTTTGTTCTTTGAGTTCATTAAAATACACTCAAAGCACGCTTTACTACCATTTTTTTTATTCATGTACGAAAATAAAGAAGAAACAATTACAAATTGAATAATCTTTTAAATTTTTTAATGTTTTTTATTTAGTAATTATACATTTTTATGTATTATTTTCACACTAGTGTAGCCTTGTGCCGTTGCCACACCCAAAACAAAAGTAAAAGTCATTTTTAAAACCAAAAATAACTGAAAAACCCATAACTTCTCTATTGTAGGTCCAAGTGCCACAAAACAAAGCCCGTGCATCCCTCCTTGCCAAGGACTTTTTAACAATAACAAGAACATGAGAATTTGACACACGGTTTCAAAGCCCGTGCACCCTTCCTTGCCGAGAGCTTTCCAACGATACCAAAAATGCGACCAAAATCAAAGTAAAAGTAATTTTTTAATTTTTTAATCCATAAATACTTCAAATTCTAGAATTTTTGTACCGTGACTCCAAACGCAACAAAACCAAGCCTGTGCACCCCTCCCGGCCGAGGGCTTTCCGACGTTACCAAGTACGCCCTCGGGGGACGCATAGTCCGGGAGATCACAACATGACAAACAAAACAAAACAAGCAGCCTCACTTAAGGTATGCAATAGTGTGCCCGTGTGTCATTGCCACAATCAAGAAGTAATTTTGTAATTTTTAATTCAATTAAAAACTTTGAAATTCAAAAACTTTTCCATCGTAAATCCAAACGCCATGAAACAAAGTCCGTGCACCTTTCCTCGCCAAGGACTTTCCAACGATACCAAGAACGTGACAAATTGATATCTATTTCAGAAGATACAAAATTTAGCATAATTTAGTAATTTTAAGATAAAAAATGACTAAAAAATCTGTAAATTTCACAACGCGAGTCGAATCATGACAAAACGAAGCCTATGCACCCCTTCTCTCCGAGGGCTTTCTATTGGTATCAAGCAAGCAATTAGGGAATGTACGGTCCAGGAGATCTCAATGTAACAAACAAACAAATATGGCACCTAAATATAGAAGAATATACCATGCAAACTTAATAGAAGAGATATGAGGTCATTGACTTCTGGGATTTGTTTACTTTGAATCCTTACCCTAAACCCTAAACCCTAAATCTTGAATGCTAAATTGTGGGTTCTAGGGCCCTTCATAATTTTTTGAACAGCTGAAAAGGTTTAAAAAATGCGTTCATAAGCTTAGAATAGTAGTACGCAACATGGGAAGATTACCAGTGGACTAGAAAATTGGAATGCATGTTGGCGAAATTATTCTGTTCATGTTGGGAATTTTAAATTTCTTTTGTTATTTTTAACCATTTTTCAAAAGTAGCTTGGTATTCTCTGATAAGCTCTTTGACACTTCGATGGAATTTGTCAGAAAATAGAAATGCAAATAGAGTATAGCTATTAGGATAATCCCTTCTTTATGTCAAGCTAAGTTTATTGTAGCCATTGTACATATAGGTAGACATGAAAACGCGGAAGGCGATCACTTTCTCGCGGCTAAAATTCCTTTTCAGAATGAGGAATGTGGCCTTTTTTTGAAAATAGAGATTCTATTTCCGATATCAGAACTTCTACCCACAGCGATTTTGAAACTCCCTCCATTTCTTCCCGCCGGAGTTTTCCCGCGTACGAACGCTGCTCATTCTCCTCTCGGACGAAGTTCGCTTCCTCATTTTTTTGATCATCGGTGCTTGGTAGTTGGTTTTCAGAGCTGGTGTATGGTGCTATTAGCTTTCGTTGTCGTTGCTTGTGCTTGCATACATTATGTGACATTTGTTTAGCCTCATCAACTCTTACTACCGAGTTCTTTGTGAGTGACTGCAAGTGTGTATCCGACCGAAAGGATTGCCCATTAACAGTGTTGCGTGTTTTGGGATGTTTTGGAATCAGGGTGACGTTGCCTTGAACATGCTTTATATTGCGTGGGGACATCTGTGAATGCATAGAAGAGCAATGTTGTCAAGGTAGTGATGTTGAGACCAATTGAATGTGACAAATTTCTTACAAAATGCATACATTCAATTCTTCAATTCGGGCTACAATCATTCATAATTATGCTCATTGTGTATGCTTCGTTAGTGAATGAAGAATTCTGAGTTTTACCATAAACACGCCGATTTTCACGGAGTGGGTCATATAAAGAAAGTGGACCTGAAATTTATGTGATATGGATTCAACAATTCAACTCGAAACGAGTTGAACTGCATTGAAAGAGAAGACAGTTTTCCAATATGAATTGCGCTTATTCTACTCGATTTGAGTTGAATTACCAATCTACAAACTCTAGGACATTCATCATATCACTAATAATAAAATTTTCATTGAAGTTAGTTTAACTCAATTCGAGTTGAACTGCAGTTACTATAAGAGGTTGAAAAGATGGAAAATGTGGAAAGTTTTCATTGGGAACTATAGAGTGGAACTGTGAACTGCAGCTTCGAAATAGGTTTTTTGTACAGTAACTTATCATGTTGCAAGTTAGACTTCACCTGTCAGAACACATAATGGTAATCTAACTCGATCCGAGTTGAACTGCAGATTAGAGACTTCACAATGGTAATTTAACATGGTTCAAGTTAAATAGAAGATTAGGGACTTCACAATGGTAGTTTAACTTGGTTCGATTTTAATTGTAGATAAGGTACAACATCATGCTAATGTAACATGGTTCAAATTTTACTGCAGATAGGGGACTACATAATGGTAATTTGTGCAGGTGCAGGTTAAACTACAGGTGGTGGGTTGAATAGTTGTAAATAAATTTAACTTGGTGCAAACTGAATTGCAAATAGGGGACTTCGTAAATGTAATTTAACATGGTTCGAGTTGAACTGCAGATAGAGGATTGCATCATGGTAATTCTACAAGGTGCAAGTTAAACTGCAAAGAGAAGACTGCATAATTGTAATTTAACTTGGTGCGAGTTGAATTGCGGATAGAGGTCTACATATTGGTAATTTAAAATGTTGCGAGTTGAACTGAAGATAGGAGGTTTAATAGTTTTTATTTAACATAGTGAAAGTGGATATTGATCTTGGTTCCAGTGAAAATGAGGAACAAGGATTATGTATAGGTATTCTCCGTAATTGCTATTTGAATTGTATATTACAATATTTGTAATGGTAATTTAACTAGATTCGAGTGAAACTGCAAAATGACTGTTTGGCCATAGGTCATGTCGGCTTGAGTGAATCTAAATAACTGTACATATCATCGGCAATTGAAGTTTGTGATAGTGCTACTTCACTTAGAGTTCTAGCTTGACGTGAATCGTTGTATTTTGTCAAACTCTTTTGAGGGGACTTGTAATTCAACTCGCCTCAAGTTGAAATGCGGACACATTGGTTTTGAAATTGAGTGTAATATATTGTGATTGTTGGGTTATGTTGTAATGAAAACTTGCAATTGCAAGAAATTTGTAGTGTGTTCCCACGTAGCATCCGAGGCTTCAGAGTGATAATTGTCTGTTGTATTCACGATTGGTGTTTACCAATATTCTTTTTCAGCATCTATGTTACTAAATACTGCTTTCTTACTTGTTATAGGGATATTAAAGTTGATTGAAGTTGAGTTCCACAAATGGTTGTATGTGTTATGTTTGAAACGGAATTAGTACATATTATCATATCAGTCACTGATGTTTATGTGGTCCATGCGCAAACATAATGGAGGCTGGAAGGCAAACGATACCAGAGTACTCTTCCGATGAAGGAGAGATTAACAATGTGCCTAAAGATGTTCTCGATATTCCTAACTGTGAAGGCATCCCACGACGTCTTTGGATTACAAAGGTGGTCACTCTGCACAACGTGGCTAGTGTGGTAGTAGCTGAGGGGATTTGTCACAGCGTTAATTCTAACCTTGTTATTGGTTCTGATGGTCCCTTGGGAGATTCCCTTGTTGCCGTCCAAATCTCAAAGTCTCTGGTTGCTGATGTCATTCTTGATGATTGGAGGTACTCTTTACGAGCATGGCCGGTTAAACATGTGTACTTGAATGGGGCAAGACTATGCGATCACGACCTCAGGGACAAGTACAACCATCAGCAAGCTAGCCTCTTGTGGGCATCCTCCTCTAGGTCTAGACCGTATGCAAGCGTTGTCAGAAATCCTCCTGTTCAGACTTGTGTGAAGGCCAAGACATTGCTCACCCAAGCATCGATTAATTCAATTTCAAGCAAAACATGCTACTCAAAGAACTGCATTCAACCTTTTCCAAGGGAGAAGATTCAAGCATTTCGAGAACGTATGTACCAGAACTCCACTTTCAAATTTCGGTACCACATGAAGTTGGATGTACATTGCCAAGTCCATCGTAATGGTGAAGGCAAGAGGGTGGTCACTATCGAAGGGATTGATGCTTGTTTGGCGGCATGGCGGCATATTGTTGGTGTCTCGGAGAGCACCTTCGACCGTTTCCAAGGGTTTGCTGCCAAAGGTGAACAAGCTCAGCGTCACGGTAACTTGGGCATGCTCAAGCCTCGCAAACATACGTTGCAAGCCACCTCTACGTTGAAGTGTGTCCTTGAGAAGTCGACGGACCATATGCCGCATTGCTCTCACACTCTTCTTTCAGGAGAGAAGGTGGTGTCAAAGATTTTGCTGGCCACCTTCCAAGCCACCTTCAAATGGAAGGAGACTATTCCCGAGGTCAACACAGCGAACGCTATGTTTGGGTTAAAGGAAGTCTTTGTTTCTAATATCAGCAAGATCAAGAAATTGAACTTCCCTGAATACAATGCCAAGAAGCCTGGAGATAATTTTGCACGTTGTGCAAAATGTGATAGATTGAAGACTCTCAAGAGGACCGCCGTTGCTGGCTTACAACAGAAATGGAGCCAAATCTTGGAAAAACATTTGGCTACAGCTTGAGCACATTAGGATCAATACTATGCCAATTGCTACGCGTCAAGTGCATATCCTCATGAGTGCTTGACAATCATGCATGACAAAATGGATCATGCTAAAACGGCTTCTCCTGTATTCTCGCACAAGAGCAAACAACTTGATGGACTCATGAAGCTACCGGTATCTGTGATAGGTATGATTGCCCACGGGCATGGTGATGTGCGTTACGCACATTACGGTCTTGATATCTTCCTCCATGACTCAAACTACACGGTTGGGTCGTTAGCAAAGCTTTTACGGGACCTCAAGTTGCCTCCAAAGTATTCCTCTCGGGAATTGTTTATTGGGTCGGGCTCAGCTCCTATATTTCTTGCGGTATTGCAAGGAGCTGATATGTGCAAGTCATTGCTTTGACCTGCTCTAGAAGTTGCAATTGCTGGAACTCGTCTTCCTCCGGTGCTAAACATCCAAATGGACAACGCCACAGGGGACAACAAGAATAGATTTGTATTTGCATTTTGGTCCCTTCTTGTTGCGAAGGTCTTTCATGAGGTTTATGTGAGTTTCATGTTGGTCGGTCACACACATGACGACATTGACGCCTTGTTTGGGAGATGGAGTATGCAATTGAAAAAAAATAACTTCCCAACCATTCCATCTCTCATGAAGTCCTTTATGGATGTGGACTCCGTTCCTCCAATTCCTCATCTTATTGAAGAGGTACCTGATTTCAAAGCGTTCATAGAAGTCTCGCTTCTTGTAGGGGAGGATGCACTTGTTGGCCATACAAAGGCACAACAATTCAAGTTTTATTTGAATTCTACTAGTGTCCCTATCATGAAGTACAAGCTGTATTGCACGGATAGTGATTGGCTCCCACAAGAAGGTGGAGGGATCAAAATATGGCAAGAGGATTCCGAAGGATGTAGCCTATGGCCTCGTGGGGAGCCGCTGCCTGTTGTCCACCTTCCAATGTGCGGCATGGACGACATTTATAAGGGTTTATCTGGGTTCATCAAATATTGGGAGGCATTATCCGATGAAGACGGAAGTGGGGAGTACAGGAGACGTTTTGAACATTTGGTGTTCTATTCGCAGGCTGTAAATGCAGGTTTGAAGGAGCTGATTGAACTGGATATTTCGTTGAAGGATGGATTCTGGCCTTCTTCTCGAATTGAAAGAACAGAGGGGGATGAGTTGGATGAAGATGGTGAAGTTCATGAGGACTTTGCTGAGGATGATGCCTTTGTGGGGCAACTCCGCAATCGCCCATTGCCATCTTTTCGAGTGGCGCGTGATGTTTACAAGAGGTATCTTGTTGCCCTTTGACCAAAGGATACAAAACCTGTATGGATTGCTCTAGTCTTGTCCGATCCTTTTACAAATCCAGTCCATCCCAATTGTGTACTCATTCAGTACTTGAAGCCCACTGCACGAGAGCGAGATATCCAGGCATTCTATTCTGGATGGGATTCTGCCAAAGGATTGCGTTGGAGAGTGAACCATGATGAAGATCCGGTCTGGGAAGACACAAAAGGTCTACTCACGGCATGGAAGTCTCGGGTGAAGAAGGACAAAGTGGATCCTATGTATAAAATCCCATTGACTCAAGTTGATATCATCAAAGAGAGTTTGGCTTCAAGCCCCTCTGATTAAGCATATACGGGATACTATAGAGATATTTTGTAGTATTTTAACCTACGTTTCATGGTTTCTATTTGATGTTCTATTTCATGGTTTTGCTTTGCATACCTACAAATGATTTTATACGATTTTATATGCTTTTTATAGAGTAGATGGTATATTTTGGAATATTAAGAATGATTTGATTTCATTGATTTCTATGGGAACATCTATTTTATATTGTACAAAGTACTTTGCAGAGCAAGTGCTTTTATACATAGTATTTAATATATTTACCATTACATTCTACATTTATTTCTATCTGTATTGACATCATTTTTGTTATGTGTGTACCTTAAAAATAAATTGAAAATAGAATACAAGTGCAAAAATGGATAGTGGGTAAGACCACTTTTTATTTTGTTAACGCATGAAGCACTTGTCACAATTTTGGGAATGGGGCTGGTTGGTTGTTACCACTTTCCTGCCTGCAAAGCTCACTAAGCAACACCAAGTCATGTACATCTCATAGCCGCTCATACGAGGTCGATGGGAATCGAACCCGGACCGCCTAAATGAGATGAATAGCCTCTTACAACCAAATGAACCAACCGTTCAACTCATGATTTAGTGTCCAACAAGGAACACAATAGGAATTTATATATAATAATAACTAAAATAATAATGAACCATAGTTTGTACGAGGAGAATTGACTGCCCTCAACTCAAATTGTAATGGAATTTATACCTTATATCCCTACACCCAACTATCCTCAACTTCAAATTACTTGCACTCAACTTCAAATTTTTGGCCTAGAAATGAACAATATTGTTTTGGGAGGGACCGAAACTCCCATTTTAATGAATATGATGTTTCATGCCTCATATGCATACCAATATGGTTTCAGAGTGACGGAGGAAAAACTAGCAGTTGACCGCCGGGTTTTCTTGAATTAAATTTTAAATATTAAATGATTTTTTAAGTTTTTTGAAAAATAAGGGATATAATTACAATCAAGATATCTAGAAACAGCTTTCTGTTTTGGGCATTGAAATCTTAATTTAGAAGTTATAGCACAAGATAACCTCGTCTTGCTAAAGTGTGACAAAAATTGACTAGTCTTTCATGCAATCACCCACCTGTACAAACTCTCCTAAATATATTACAATAGATACAACAATAAGGACCACAGTAAACATGAAGTACAAATGAAGTACAAATAAGGAACGATGTATCCGAAACTTTATCCAACAATACAAACCTGAGATACAAAAATACAGACAATACAATTGGAAGGGCAATAGTAAACATCAGATACAACAAGGTACAACAAGAAGGACGACAGTAAACATGAAGTACAAATCAAGGAACCCAGGTTAGTTGCAAGTAACAATGTTTCCGACATCTTACCCAATTGTACAAACCTAAGATACAGAAATACAGACAATACAATCGAAAGGGCAACCGCAAATAGCAGGTACAAATCAGTTATCACCAAACACCCTTTCGATAACGATGTATACAAAACTTAACATAACTATACAAAATTGACATAGCATGATACAAACAATACAACCAGTATTACAGAAACCACCTTTCTCCCAATCCCCTCAATCCCAAGAAAACCAAGGGAATCTAACAAAATTGTACTATATGTACCAATCAATACAAAGTTGTACCAATAATAATGCAGTTTTTCGATATCACCTTCTTCATCCTCGATGGTTGTTCTACACTGCTGGATGGCTATGCAAATTTCCGTTGCTGCATTGCTCCTCGCTGCTAATCCTCCAGTGATGGTGGTGGCACATGCTGCCTTCAATTTCGTCCACTCTTCACTCCCACCTCCAGGGTGACCACAACCGCGAACACCCCTCCAACCAAAATTCATAATCCACTCAATGGGCTGAACTTGCCCACAATTCAAAGCAGAGCATTCTGTGCCCTTGGTGAAATTCACTAATGCACACCATGGGTGATAGAGATGTTTACATGCAGAGACAACCATCTCAAAATGTGGGAATGGAAAACCGCACAAGGCGCACATGGAATCTCCTACTCCACTGCCTATTCCTCCCCCGACGTACACCATCGGTAATGGCCTCAAATGAAATCCGTTTGATGCACGACCCAAATAAGCATGCTCCTCCTGCAAAGCACAAACTTGCATTTGCATCTTGTGAACTCGTTGGCGCTAGAGCTTCACAGTCTCTTTAGAAGTAGCAACTTCGCCCTCCAACTTGTTCACTTTCTTGAGTTCGGCGCTTACCAAATCGTTGTACGCATCCACCGTCTCCCTTAGCTTTGAATCCACCACCCCATCCGTGGTCGCTGCCTGCAACTGCTTCTCGTATGCTTTTTGTTTCATCTTCATGATCTTCACCACCCCCTTGTGATGATTCAAAGCTTCTGTGCGCCTCTCCTTGGTTGTAGTTGACTCCTGCTCAGCCTCCACTCTAGCCTCCAGCTCCAAGTTTTGCACAGCCAACAATTGTCCCAAGAACTCCAACCTGGCGTTACATTCCTCTTCCTTCAACACCAATCCACCCATGGAACTCCCTCTGCCCTCGCAAATTTCAGATTGCAACTCCCGTTTGTCGACATGAAGTTTCCGCCAAGCCCCATTGTCCCTGTCTGCTTCACCTTCTTCTACATCTTTTGCAGCTTGATAACATTGTGCTCATGCAACGTACGTTGGGTCTTATTAGTAGCCTCCCCGTAGGCGGCCCAATTAACTGGGATGTTTTTCTGCTCCAAAACGATCCCCCGCGCCATCTTATGAGGAAGCAGGTTACGAGGCACTCCTCGCTGATAAAGAACGCGTAAGAGCTCTTTTATCCTCTTCTGCAACTCCGATGACTTCACGTCCTTCCAGTTGTATCCATAACATCCATGTTTACCCACCGACTGTCCAAATATCTTGACACACTTCTTGTTATCAAATTTCTTCTCTTTCCGCTTTGTCAAGCGATTTGGTAAGTACCCTTCATCTTTGAAGCCGTACTTCTCCACAAAATCAGCTTTGGTCAGTACATGTGGTGGATCGGTGAGCCTTTGGAGCTCTTCATCCACATCATTGGCATTGAACTCCTTGCCTTCCTCCTCCTTGTCGCCCTCCTCCTCCTCTTTGCTGACAGAGCTCTCCTCGCTGCCGGACCTCTCTTTGCTGCTAGAGCTCTCCTTGCCCTTCTCAACGTCTTGTTCTACCTGTTGGACTTGGGATTCACCAAGTGCCTGTGCCTGCAGCACCGAGGCAGCGCCTCTGCCTCTGACCCATGTCATTTCTTGCCTTAGCTGCAGCAAACAACAAAAATTTGATGTAACCCCTAGTACTCAGCCAACATATACAGGTTTGAAACAAATGAGATGGATTGCTAGAGGTAGAGGTGGGACTGACCGCACACATTTCTGTACGCACAGTACAACCGAGAAGTGGGGTTTGCTCCTTGGCAACTTGAAACTGAATTCACATATGATTAAAGTATATGAATTCAAGAGGAAAAAGAATAAACCAATGCAGAAGACCCACCAACTTGATTGAGAACAATTCTACTCAGATCGAGCTCCACAACATGTAGCATTGTCACCTAAAGAAGTAGTAACAACTCCTAAATCCTAAACCCTAAGCCGACTAAAACAAGTAGAAAAACTCCTAAAACAATACATTTAGTACAGAATTTTTACGCAAGCAGTCTGGACAAAACACACATTCCGGTACAATCAATTCTAAAATTGTACGCACAGTACAACTGGGAAGTAAGGCTTGCTCATCGCCTATCTTCTACACCCTAAAACGGGATTCACTCCACCGATTTGGCCATAAGGACTATGACAGAAAAAAATGTTGTCGACATCTGAACCCTAAGCGTGCAGATTATTGTCTTCTAGAAGAAAAAGAATAAAGCAATGCAAGAGACTACCTACTACAACAATAAAATCAGAGGTAAGGGGAAAAGGAAACAAGTGAAGGCGCACCATAATCCGTCGAAATTGAGTATGAGACCTTACAAGACAGCAAACCAAAATTTTTACGCACAGCACATACAATGGCTTTACCAGGGGGGACAACCTTGACGCAGTTCACCTTCTCCCTTCCCAATCTATTGTAGCTGACGACAATGCTTTGCGCCCTCCTCAGCCTCCTTGCCTTCCTTGCCAAACTGAATTTCCCCATAAATCGCCAGCATGAGATCCACAATTCGCCAACCATCGAAGTCGCTCAAAGGCTTCGGAATCAAACACATTTCGACAAATGAAATTGGGGTTTTCACGGAAATCCACAGTAAATCAAAGATTGAGAACAATACTAAAATGTAAAATACAACGATGCTAAACCAAACACAATGTCACTAAACAAGCGGGGTGAGAATTGAGAACTGGAGTCAGCGGGCGAGAAAGAGCTCTCCCAACTCCAAACCGCTGTCAATCATAGGTATCGCCGGAACTCCAACCGGGTACCACCAGTCACCGCAGGAGTTGACATGACCACTTGCCTTAAGAAACCGGTTGTATTCATGAATGCACGGAGTTATTGTAAATAATATGCATTTCAACTTATCATAATTTCACCAAATGATGTATTGGAAGTTTTTAAAATATTGAATTCTTGGTTTTCAATTGGTTCCACATTTAATAAAATTGTCAATTGTATCCTTATTCAAAGAAAAATATTGAATCATATTAATGTAAAAAAAATGAATGTTTTTACTCTTATAAAACAAACATTCTTTCAACCTAGACCAGAGTAGCTATTTCTTTATTTTTCTAAAAGAGATATTTACCTGTAGTAATGAAAAAGAAGGGTGTTATAGGTAATCTACAATCACAAATCAAACTGTAGGTTACCCATAACACCCTTCTTTTTCAAGTATTGGAAGTTCATAGTGGTCATCCGAAAACCCCCCCTTTTTTGTTTCCATTTTATATACATAGGAATTGTCCCCAGTCTTTATGTTGGGTGGAGTTTGTTTAATTTTATTTATATATTGCCCTAAGCCTTCAAATATACATGTATAAAAAATTAACAAGATATTCCCTAAATCCTTGGAAATTAAATGGAGAAATAATAAAATATATTGTCTATTATTTTTAGAGCCTCCTAATTATTTTATTTATTTAATTATATTATTTATCAAAAAAATTTAAGTATTCATGAACTAATAAAATAGGATTCCACAATATTTGAGATTCACCTAGTGTTGGATGATTTTATTATTTTGAATTCAATCCCTTACTTACCAAAAGAATTTAAAGTATCCATGGGCTAACAAAATAGGAATCCACAATATTTGAAATACAGCTAGTATTGGATGATTTTATTATTTTGAATTCAATCCCTTACTTATCAAAAAAATTTAAGTATTCATGGACTAACAAAATAGGAATCCACAATATTTGAGATACACCTAGTGTTGGATGATTTTATTATTTTGAATTCAATCCCTTACTTATCAAAAAAATTTAAAGCATCCACAAAAAACAAAATAGGAATCCACAACATTTGAGATACACCTAGTGTTGGATGACTTTATTATTTTGGATTCAATCAAGGCCCAAAAAATATTGAATTATCTATGGACTAACATTGTACTGGGTATTCTTACAAAATAAAAACTCAACCAAAAGAAGGATGCATATGCATATTCTAATCATATAAAAAAAACATTCAAGCATGTAGTAATAAAAAAAATGGGTGTTCTTACGAAATAAATACTCCACCATAATAAGATACATATGGATATTCTTATACTTGTAATTTAAAAAATATTAAACCATAATATTGATAATAATATAAGGGAGGGTGTTCCTTATTCTTATAAAGGAAAAATTTAAGAATAATATGAAATAATTACGGGCGTTTCTATTTTTACTAAAGAAAGATCCGCCAATATTAAAATATTATGTGTTTTCTTATTTTCTAATACCCTAAATCCTATACCCTAAATCCTAAATCCTAAGACCTTCAAGTGACGATATTAAGAGAAGGTTGTTGTTTTCCTTATAAAAGAGAACATGGAACTATAAATATACAAGAGCTAGTACTATTGTACACATGTTCTCTGCCTTTGAGTGCACACCGGATTCCAATCTTTTCCTTGGATAAATGACAAGATAAGAGTTCCACCTTTTTTTGAATTGTGGAATAGGGAATGTACATGAAAATCACACCCTATAACCTGGACGTAGTTGCAGGTGAATCCTCATTTAGACAGCACATGGTGGACGTTCATTAGTCCCCTACATACAACATGTACACATTGTATTCCTTCATAAATTCTTGAAGTCAACTGAAGCTTCCAACCCAGAACACACATTTGCAAGAATATATATATGTTTTTTGAAACCCATGGACAATTTCCATTGATAAAAGGGAAACAGTACACAAGGAAAAAAACCCGGTGGAAATCTTTACATTTATTTGCTAAAATATCTGGTTACAAAGATATGGATATATACCAATGCACTTGCACAATATTTCATTAACTGAAGCCTAAAAACCTAATGCAACTGTGTAACAAGATACTCAATAACTAATTTTCAATGTCTACCTAACTAGAAGCTGATACACTAGGTACAACCCGGAATGCAGTCTGTATGCAAAACTATTGGGCAAAATTATTGGTATGCATACCAGAACTTTTTTTATTTTTGGTCTATTTGTTGCTGCTGTGAGACAATTCCAGCCTAGCCAAGACAATCCCTCCAAAAATGCACCAACGTTGTGAGGGCATGATTGATTCTACTATTCCAAAAAAACACCTGTTGAGTCGGAATAGAATGCTCGAATTTCAGATTCGGAATACAATTCTAGTATTTCAGAGTCGAAATACAATAAGGCCTTCACTCGCTTGTTCAAGTGGCCCAGCATACGACATGACGTACTGAGATGTACAATACGTACCGAATGCATCCCTAACTCTAGCCAAGTGGGGTAACTCTGTGACTTTTCTTGGTTTTCTTCGGTTTCTTCTTTGCTTCCTGTACCTCTTTTGTTGCTTCCTCCGCAGCAATCTCACTTCTCGTTTTTCGCTTGGATATTGCAATGTCATTGTCAAGTGGAGGCAGTGGTGGAGGTTGAGGCACCTTCACCACCCCCCTAGTCAACCCATTTGAGATGGATGCTTGTTCTCTTATTTTTTTTTTATGCTCTAAGTCTGCAACTTCTTGTCTTAACTTTTCTACTCTTTCAGATTCTGCATCTTCTTCTTTCAACTTTCTAATATGCTCCTTTAGCTCTGCCTCAACTCCTACCTTGCAAGACATACTAGAAAAAACAGCAAGAGGCTCTATGATAGCATCAGGCTGAATTTCAACTAGAACCTCTAGATTGTTCTTAAAAGGATCTACGACTTCATTTATAGACGGTAGGTGGGAACATTTGATAGACTTTCCTCTACCAGCGGCACTGCCACTGCCCAAATTTTGCAATAAATTAGTCCCACCAGTCGAGCCATTGGTCCCGACGGTCCCACTGAGGCTCACCACAGGAAGTGTGCTTTCTGTATAAATCATAGTTTTAGAATCGTCCAAATCTCGAGTTTGTGTGGATACCGTGTATCTTTTCAGTTGCTCTTGGTACAGTTTCTCTGGATTTGAACAAAAAAAAAAAACAGGTAACTTAGTGAGGTTGTAAATCAATAGATGGGGATTGGAAATCAATAGACAACCCTTTGTAGTTTGTACCGTTATGTGGATGTTTTTCTACTGCTGCGTACCAATTGTACAGAGGTTTGTACCTGACATTAGATTTTCATGTACCAATATCTATCTCACGTACTAAATATTTATTGTTTGTACTAAATAGTATAAAATTTGTGAGTATTTGTATAAGGCTGTATTCAACAGGACAGAATTGCGTACCAATATGTGGATGGGAGTCCAAAACTGTCGATGTCAAGTTTGCAAGGAGCCTCTCTTGCTCCTCCTCTAACTTCGAAGACTGTACCAATTGTTGAAGAGTTGCGTGTAATTTGCCGGATCCGAAACTAGTAAACCAAGAGGGATGCACTATTGTACCGCAAGATGTATTTGCGCAGTGGATAGAAACTCCAAACCAGACCCCCGCGCACCATGGATGATATAAGTGGCCACATGTGCACACTATAATGTCCTTGCGAGGAAATCCGCTGAAGCAAAGTGCACAATCTGTCAAAGAAATGGTGTCAAAGTTGGAAACGATGTTGGGTTCAAATTGAGAGCACAAAGGCCGTGGTCTCAAATCTATTCCAACTTCACCTCTCTACATTTTAGCAATTTGAGATGACAAGGCATCAAATTGCCTCTTCAAACATTTCTCTCGAGCTGCGAGATCTTTGTACCTCAAAGTACATTGGTCCAACTCTAGTACAGATGCATCGTAATCATACACAGCATCCTTTAACATCTCATTGTACGCTTCCAATTTATCTGTGGCAACCTCCACGTACTCTGCTTCATGCTGTAGCTTCAAAACTTTGCCTTTAGTTCTCCACAGCACTCCTTCTTCTTGTGAGGCCTTGGATTGCAATTCCGTTCTCTCTTTTCCAACATTGCCATAGTCTTCTGGTATAGCATGCAACTGTAATCCTACCAACTTCGTCAAGTCGATGAGGTATGTGATGTCTTTTTTACTTTCTATACCGTCTCGTACAACACTGTCCATTTTGTACTGAATCTTTCGAAGTTCTGCCGTAGGGTCATTGAAAACGTTGTCGATGCCTTTTACCTTGTATAATTCCTTCTTGTTGCAGCCAGTGATGTCGGCAATGGCCGCCAAACACAACGTAATCTTCTTGAACCATTTGCTCCGCTGATTTTTATTGGAAGTTCCTGCAAACTCTGCCCAAGTTACAGGTTTTTTTCTGCGCTTCTCCATGATGATCCCCCTAGCAAATTGCTTTGCTATCACCTTGGACCTTGGAAGATCTTGTAAATACACAAGTGGCAAAATTTGAAGAATACAATGAAGAACTTCTTCATCCTTGCATTCCGCATAACCGTACCCATATCTTCCATTTCTCCCCTTTGCTGGTCCAAAAACATCGCTCACATCTTTCTCAACAAGATCGTGTGGAATTCTAAGTTTACGTGGATTTTTACTGTGTTTGGGTAAGCCATACTTGGTCTCAAACTCCTCCATAGTAACAGCTCGAGGAGGAGGATGCTTCTTCAAAGAAGCCAACTTCTCTAATTCCTTCTCCAAAGGACTCTGCTCCACCTTCGCATCTACAGTGTCGTCGACCTCTGGCGAGGTAGCGAAAATATCCTCCATAGTGAATTCGTCATTGCTAAAAACACTAATGCTGTAGTGCTCATCTTCCCCTGAAAAAAGACGGCTCCAAACCACCCACTTGTCGTCGGACGCCATCATCTTCAACGACTACCAAAAAAAAGTAAAAAAAAGTCGTTGTAAACAAATATGTCCGCAAACTTGTAAAAAGTGTATCTAAAAAATACAAAATGTACTTAAACAATGTATGTATTGTACAATGACTATACTAGTGAATTCTCTCGTCTCGTTTCAAGGAAAACCATGTACCCTGGTCAGGACAATGTAGACTCTCGAAACTATACGAAAACCATTGCATACCTAACCACGAAAATGTTGTACTGAAACATTGTACATATTGCACAGTGATTGTACCTAATGAACTCCATGAAGGAGGCATGTTGTATGTAACAAGTAACAACGTAACGGCTATATTAAAACATTATGCATATTGTACTTTGATTGTACCCAATGAACTCTGTAAACAATGCCTGCACTTTGTAATCAAGGTGTGCTGAATCTAACAACGTACACATTGTACTAAAACATTGTACATATTGTACAGTAATTGTAGCCACTGAACGCCATGAAGGAGACGTGTTGTAAATCAACCGCAAAAAAAATGTAATCGGCAAATGAACACTGTAGGTGAGCCTTGCATTCTCAATTGGCCTCAGCATAAATCTAATATCGAGACCGATTCATATCGTAAACAAGGCAGTCGTTCTAATCTCGAGACTGATTCATATCGTAAACAAGACGAGCGTTCTAATATCAAGGCTGATTCATATTGTAAACAAGGCGGTCGTTCTAATCTAGAGACTGATTCATATCATAAACAAGACGAGCATTCTAATCTAAAAACAGATTTGTACCGTAATCAAGAGATGCGTTTTCAAACAAACTGGGCAGAAATCAACCTTTGCGCAAATCGACCTTGGTGTGTTCAGCGGCCCTCTTTGGTACTCTCCCATGAATCTGCAAACTGTAAGGTCAATTTCTTCAACTTCCGTTCACTGCAAATTCAAAACAACTAGACACAACTAGACAAGATTAGATAAGTTAGGATACCACTCCATTTTTTTGAACGTGCACCTGGGAGAGAATGTCACTGCAAAAGCACATTGTAAAACTTGGAAGTCGCAGGTGAATCCCGATTTAGATGATATGTGGTGGATGGCTATTGGTATATGATGTACAATAAATATGCACAGTACGCTCCATGTACGATGGGCGAACCCCAGAGGCTATCACGAGGTTCAGGCTAAAAAATCTCTGATAGAAAAAATTGGAACCAAAACGTCATTTACACCAAAATGAAATGTTGGCCCATGTCAATGAAAAGGTCTTCTCATAGATTCCGAAATTTAAAATGAAAAAAACACATTTTTAAGTCAAAATTTGGGCCTCGTACCGAAATCACACATTTGTAAGGATATTTTCTTATTCTCTTTCCCAAATCCTAATGAAATGCCAAAACATTGTACCTAAACATTAGACCATTGAATGTAGCTCTTTGCATTGCAAGAATGAACCCCTAAACTTGACACAATAAGTACAATAATGCTAAAGCTAAATTTGAGTACAAACATTTTATGTTTGTACTCCCTATATTGAATTAATAGATGAAAGTCACTTTTTGTTATGCAATTTTCAATGTACTCAAGATGTAAGACTTCGCCTTATTTTTTTTTCCTCAAAAAAATGACCATAACTATAGTAAAATTGACTCTAAACTTTCATCCTGTGCAGAAATTCTGCCGTGACTACAATTTTGGACAACCGTAGTGTGCTTTCACCCAGACAAGGTTAAAATGATGCTTACCCTTGTTGCCCCAACGTGTGTACAGGAAATCCGGGGATTTCTCGGATGTGTGGGTTACTACCGACGGTTCATTGAAGGATATGCGCGGAAGGCAACTCCTCTTACGGAGCTGCTGAAGAAAGATACGGACTTTATTTGGAATCCGGAACGGCAAAAGGCTTTTGAATGCCTGAAATTGGCTTTGGTAAAAGCCCCGATCTTGTCTTTGCTGGATTGGGAAAAAGAATTTCACGTTACTTTGGACGCTTCTGGAGTTCCGGATGGTGTTTGGGTGCCATCCTATGGCAACACGACAAAGACCTACGGGAGTGTCCCATATACTATTCGAGTAGGCAGATGAGTACTGCTGAAAAGAAGTATACAACTACGAAGCGAGAAGCTTTAGCAGTTGTATACGCTTGCAAGAAGTTTTGACATTACCTTCTCGGATACCGGATCGTGTTTCACAAGGATCATGACTCCGTGAAGTACTTGGTCAACGAACCGGATCTTTTTGGAAGGATAACCAGATGGGTACTACTATTATAGGAGTTCAATTATGAAGTCGTGGTGAAATCTGGAAAGTCCAACGCAAATGTGGATTACCTGTCAAGACTACGAGGGACAAACGGACTGGAAGACATTTCTGCTGAGTTTCCGGATGAGTTCTCGACAAAGTCACCGAAGGAGTTCCAGAAGGAAGGGAGATTTTAGTGTTCCACCTCAACGGGGAGAATGATTCAAAATTCCAAGATATCATCGATTACCTTACGAAGCAGAGATATCCGGAAGGGCTGAATCGGGAAGAGAAGAGCGTCTTCCAGGATAAGGTAGCTCCTTATTCAATGATTAAAGGAACCTTGTTCAAGTTGGGAGCGGATGATAAACTTAGACGGTGTCTAGAAACCAAAAATCGGAAGAAGGTCATGAGGGCTTTGCATTCTGGACCATCTGGAGGTCATTTCGCTGCCATCACTACCGTCAACCAGATACTGGTGGCCGTATTTGATATGCAATGTCAAAACATTTGTAGGAGCTTGTGACCAATGCCAACGGACGGAAGCTCCTTCTTTCCGGAATCATTGGCCATTAACCCTGATTATTCCTCTTGTACCGTTTGAAAAATGGAGGATAGATTTTATCGGCCCCATTACCCTTGTGAGTGCTAGACGGAAAAGATACATAATCCTTGCCACGGATTATGCAACCAAATGGGTAGAGGCACGTGCAACCCGGAATTGTTCCACCCGGACGGCTGCTTCATTCTTATTTGCGGAAATTATAATGAGGTTTGGACATCCGATGGAGTTGGTCAGCGATAGGGGATTGCACTTCCTCAACAATGTAGTTCATAACATCACTGCAAGGTACCTAATCAAACATCGGAAGACCACTCCGTACAACCCGAGAGCAAATGGATTGACGGAATGGGCCAACGGCATTGTGGAGAAAAGCCTAAACAAGATGGTCTCCGAACACAAGACGGATTGGGATTTGAAACTTTCGTCAGTTGTTTATGCGTACAACACATCCGAGAAGAAAACCACGGGACAAACACCCTTCTTCTTGGTATTCGGACAGGAAGCTGTCCACGGAATAGAATTGGAGATGGAGACTCATCGGATCATGGCTACACGAAGTGCTATACGAACCGATGACCAGTAAATCCGACTCCTGGCAATAGAAGATTTGGAGGAAGCCTGATTGATCGCCTTGGATCAAACTCAAGAAGTACAGGAGAGAAGGAAGGCAGATCACGATCGAAAACTTCCGGCAAATCACGGAATCAAGGAAGGAGGACTGGTGTTGCTATACGATAGTCGATACCGGAATTTTCTTGGTAAGTTACACACTAGATGGATGGGACCATATAGGGTTAGAAGGTCTTTGAAAACGAATCCATTCAACTGGAGGATCTTCAGGGAGTATGTCTTGACACAAGGGTAAACAAATCCCGTGTCAAGAAATATGAACTAGATCCGGATTCAAAAGATGAAGAAGATGATGTTCGCGGGGACTCTCACATTTGAAAAAGGGGTCATGTGGGAGCACGGAAACTCATAATGAAGAGACGTTACGTAGAATTTGGTTAGAATTTAGTCAGAAATTTTAAAATTTTGGTAAGATATATAGGAAATAAGATAGGGAGGCAAATAAATTTTGGATAGGTAGATTCCGAAGTTCTAGATCCGTTAAAATTGATTTATTGGAAGAAGAAATGGATCTCAAATCCGGATTTCAACGAATCGGAACAGGCTACGGATTAGGTTTTCGGCCTATGACCCTAGGGAATCGTTACGGGAATGGTCTCCTTTCCATTCTCTACCGGGAACGGTCGATAGTTCGACAGGTATTTAAGCTCTCGCCAACCCTAGTTCTCTTCCATTCTCACTTTGCTGACTTCTATGCGCGCTTAGTTGAGAGAAAAAGTGGTGAGTTAGGGATCGCGACAGGGAGAGAAAGGTGAGGTCAGTGCCGATTGCGCCAAATTTAGTTTGTTGTGTCAGTAAATCATGGCGGAACCTAGTAATCCGATAGCGCATCGGTACTTAGTCACGGCTCGGGTGGTTAGTCCGGTTATCCCTTCCGACCTGACCCTTCGGAAGCAGTTAGAGGAAGATCTAGCGCGGATGGGGTGCCTAGGTTTGATACGAAGGCCATAGAATGTTAAGGACCAGGAGATGCTTGAGGAACTCATCTCCGGGGTCCCGAATCAGTTTGAGTTGACAATGAGAGGTCGACCCTTAGCTTAGACAGCGGATACCTGGGCGGAAGTATACCAGTTCGAGAAGAAAGGATCCAGATTAGGTTCTCGGGTAGAGAAGTACGGAATTGGGAAGTTCTGAAATCCGGTCACCGCCAAGGACGGATACCCCATGAGTGACTGTAAGGATGCTAGGCAGAGACGGATGCTGGAATTCCTAATTCCAATTCTGTATCCGGAAAATCCCACCCGAGTTACGGTTATGATGGCTAATACTATCTTTGGGGCTTTAGAAGATAAGGTAGTCCATTAGGAAAGGGTCATAGCAGGTGTAGTGACGAAATTGGTGGAACACATATCGAAGGGGAAGTACAGTCTTCTCAGCCCATATTTGTTCCACCTGTATCATCAGCAGGAGGTTCTCACTAGCCAGGAGGTGGTAACATATAACACCAGACTTGAGATCCTAAAATACGGCCTCACGCATGAAATTCAACCGGATCCTCCGGTAGAAGAAGAGGAAGTAGAAGAAGAAGAAGAACAGCAGCAGCACGACTTGGTGGACAAACGGGAGAAGAGGAGGAAGTCGACCGATCCAAACTCGTAGGTAGGACAGCAGAACCCGGAAAAAGGAGAGCCCAGTCAGCCCCCGGAACCAGAAGCGAAGTCGGAATTCTTCGAGGCCGAAAGGCACTAGATGGAGGAGGCCCAGCACCTGCATTTCGAAATGTCGGATATGATCCTGGGGATTGTTGTGGAGTTGAAGGTGGAGTCGGAAGATATTTTGAAGGAGATCTAGCGACGACTGAACCCGGATCTACTGCATGAGAAGGATGAGCGAATCCGGAACTTGGAGAAGGAGCGGGACGACCTCTTAGCTTGGATAAATTGGGCGGAGACAGATTTGTCAGCAGCACGATAGAAGGAGATGGATGCACTCCAACTTGTCCGGAACCTGATGGCATTGGTGGATCAACCCTCGGAAGCTGTGGTGAAGTCCAGACTCTTCAACAACCAGCTGAGCACTAGAGGGCACTTATCCGGATCGAAGGTGGTAACTATTCTAGTCAACTTCCAGGCCCGAATGGAAGCAATATTGAAGGAGATGGTCCAGTTGTTGGGTCATCTCGATCCGAATAAGCCCTTGGACTTCACGCACTTTCTAGACCTTCCCAATGTTGATTTGTTGAAGACACCGCAGAGGTAGGGCCTAGGGACCATTCTGCCACCGTCTTCAGTACCTCCTACGAGCCAGACACGGATTCACAGGACGAGTTCAAAGGAGGTACATGAAAGGAGTGTACAGTCAATTCCGGTACCGAAGGAGGGTTCCGTTCCGGTACTCGGAACTTCCGTGTGCAGCGACTTAATCCAACGGATTGGGGCCATGGCAAATCCGGCCCGGACCAATCCGACTGACTTTCCGCATATGCAAAAGGCGTCACCGAAGAGGGATACAGCCCCTATAGATCTTGAGGATTCGCTAGAGAAGGAAGTTAGGGTGGAGATGATTGAGGAATCCGAGAAGGAAGAGTTCCATTCCGGATCAGAGACGGCATCGGCTGATGACCCTTTGCCGATTAAGTAGAAGATACAAACCCGGGCTGCAGTAAAGATGACTCCACCGAGGTTGGCAAGGAAGCCACCTACAGGTCCGAGTAGCAGTTCAAAGAAGGCGAAACGAGGAAAGTAGTTAGTTAGTGTGTTTTTAGTTAGTTAGGATTTTGACTTTTAAATCCGCAACGGGTTTTCTGTGTGTGGGGCCCGGTTCTAGATTTCTAGGGGCAATTGGCCTTTGATTTTCCGGATATCTCGGGAGGCCATTGAGTGGTCACCTGGATTTTTGGGATGGCTTTTCAGCTTTTTGATTTTTTTTGTTTTTTAAGGGGACGGGCAGCCTGTTGCCCTCTCATTCCATCCTTGCCCATTTTTTATGTGCATTAGTTTATATTCATTTCTCCTTTTCTTTAATTTGAGCCACCAAGTGGACTTTTGGATTTCTGGCTATGAGCGCGTTTTTCCTGATTTGTTTATGAAGTATCAAAGTGTGAGAGGACGGGAGAAGAAGAGGAATTTGGATCTTAATACCTAAATCTGATTTGAGCGAGTAAGTTTGTAAGGAGGATTTGCTGGACTTGTGAATGAGGACTTGTGCGTGGTACCTTTAAATTTCCGTAATGGTGATCCAATTCTTAGGAATGGTGTGGATGCGAGTCCGGAATCCAGGGAGGGTTCTGTACGGAGATAAGCGACCACCAGCGAAAAATTCCCACTCACCGGAAGGTCTACCAACCATAGGATCAGTCTGGTAACTAGATACACGAATGTTTGTTGATTTCGGATGTCTTGATCTTTCGTTGTAGTAGAAGGAAGAGGATGTAGTTCTGAGGGACTTGCTTTCCGGATAGGCCATCTGGGGAGTTGTAAGAATTGTTCTTTCCTTGCTTTATGATAACACTCTGTTCGGATTGTTTTGTGTGTATTTGTTTAGAATGAAGGAAGTTCAAGAGTGATGAGTCCCTACCCCTCAAAAGACCAAGTAGTGGACTCCTTGAGGCTAAAACAGGGGTATATAAAACCGGCAGAGTTGAGCAGCGGAAATCGGAAACCGTATAGAATCGGAATCCGGCTTGGAAGAAACATAACTGGAATCCGGATGAGGACAGATCTAGATTAGATTCCGGAAGGTATTGAAACCGGAAAGAAAAAGGAAGTTAAAAAGGGTTGCTTGGGTGTTTGGGGAAAAGAGCCGGATATCCTTAGCTTGCAATAACATACTAGAATCTCCTGGGACGATATTTCATATCATCTTATCACATCTTTGGTGTTCAAGATACTTATGCCTAGATTGCACGTACGACAAAATGCAAACGCAGTTCAAGGCCTACAAGGGCCAAGATAATGTTTTCTACCATAGAAACCCGACGATCATCAGACCCAAGGCGATATTCGCCTAGAAAAATGTTGCCGAATTCCTCCGAGATGTTTTAGACATCGCGGATAGGGTTCTAGTGTGGACCTCAATGGTCAAGTTCAACGGGGAACCGATAGTGGCACACATAATTATTTAGTCATTGCAGGCCCCCTTATGATGTCTTGACCCAGAATGAGTGCAGAAAGATAGAGGTCACTTAGGGGAGATATTATCACTGCGGTGCGAACATCGTCTACATGAAGGTCCTGTCCATGACGCTGTTCCTCAATCCTAGTGGGAGCACGACTTTCTCCGCAGACAACACCCTTCTCGTGGACGACACTCCCCACAAGTGTATATGCAATGACAAGTTGAATGCCATTATTCTTGACACTTGGAACCACGAGAAGCAAAGGGACAACTTCCTCATGGGGGACCTCCTGCCGTGGCTCAGGTGTCTCGTCTTGGATGTCCAGCTGGGTAGATTGCAGGAGTATGTAGAGGCCAATCGGATCGACAAGATGTCACTCCTCCCTAATGACTATCGTGACCAGCAAATCACCAATGCAATGAGAACGTCGGCGATGAACATGGCGGCGCGCTACGTACTTTCGTTGGATAACGTAGTCATAGAGCGAGGTCGTCGTACTAGGAACTAGACTAACATGCGAGGCTAGATCAAATCGTAATGGCATTTTGTATTTCATAATTTAGTATGTATAGTAGATTTATTTGTAAATAATATATTGAGTTCACATTTCAAAAACACCTTTTGTTTTCCATGGATTTTTTATTTTTTGGGTTGTGTTTGTCTTGGATATGGAGGACAATGGCTGGTATTGTCTCGTGAGTTAACGTACATTTCCTTCAGGTTCCAGACGATTTTGAGAAATTTCCGTCCTTCAAACGAAGGCTGACGCAGAGCCTCTTGTCCGGGTCTGAGAAGTCGCTCTCCAACTATAGAAAATTCGAAAGAGGGAATTGCGGGCCCGCGCAGATTTCAAAGCCCTACATGCTGCGCTCCGCTGCAGATGCGGCATCCGCGGCCATAGACTACTTAAAGGGGGACGTCGAGGATGGTGTCGTGGACAGTCCCCCGAGTTGAGGGTCTGTCAAGACACCCATCTGCTCCCCGTCCCCGCTGAAGAGGATATTGTCGGCCCGAAGAGGTTCCTTCTCGCCGGCTCCGCGGACGGATGCCGCGACAAACCGGAAGTTGAGCCTCCCGATCAAAGAGGGTGGAGGACATCCTCGTCCCGAGGATGGTGTTGTCGTGCCACCTGTGCCGTGACCCGATGAATCCTGCGATATCCAAACAGGTTCTCAGTCTGGGGATTTAAAAAAGGCTGAGCATGTCATTGCACAGGGTGCATCTCGCTTTCCTCGGCTCGACGATTCTCACCAACGTCCTTCGCCATCAATCAAAACAAGACGACTACCTTCCGTGGACGGCATTCACACTCCAAGGTGTATTCGAGATCGGTGGTGATCTTTGAGCTCAACATCAACAAGATCTAGATGACCGTACATAAACAATGCCAATATATTGTTGCCCAGACAGCCTCCTCGAAAGTTGAAATCTCTTTCCGCCTCGAAGGTTCCGCAAAGTGCAAGTAAGTCAAAGCGGAAGGATCGGAGTGTGGACGTCGATGGTGCGCTCAATTGTCACTATCCGCAATATCCTTCTCGACGTGAAGAAATCATGAGAGGCCTTGAGAAACAGAAGGCGTTGGAGGCGGCAAAGAGCAATTGTACAGCCAATATCGATAAGTAGGCAGGAAAACACAAGTTTTTGAAGTCGTATTTTGCATCGAAGCCCTTAGCTTTCGAGCCTCCCTTATTATTAATAGCATATCCAATAGACTACAGTCAAGATAAAAGATTTACAGAAATAGAGTGCTTTTTGTATAGTGAGCCTCCTCGATTCTACAATGAGTCAAAGTAAAAATTTAGTGGTACATAATTCGTTCACTTTAGATGATATTTTGAGCAAAATTAGAGTCATACTCTTCTTGTAATGAAATTCTCAAGTTATTTGAGCTTGCTTAATGTAAATGGACTCTCTTTTCCATCTCTTGTGTACTTTGTGGCTCATCATTTGGAATAGTATTTCTTGTCTTCTAATCTAGTGATGTAATTCCAATTCTTTGTTTGGGGTCACTAAGGCAAATCCTTCACAAGTTGCTATCGAGGTCGTAATTCGGGCTCTAGTTATCATTGGGTTCAACGCCTATTGATTCAAGGGAGCTTCGCATCTGGTTTTCAAAGTCTCAAAATGACCACTTTGTCTCAATTTAACGAATAAGGCCTTCTAGGCAGTTTCTCTTGTATACTTCCTCTTGAGTTGGCTAGTTTGGGTTAAAGTTGACTTGTTGTAGGAGCTCTCCCAATATTGTAGTCTATTGTTGCTTGATCTTTCATTGCGAGTTGTTCAGGCGACGTTGTTGTCAGCCATCCGTAAGGTTCAACAACGGGTTTTTGAACTTGAGTTAGTTCAAATTCAAAACCCCGACAAAAGTTTTCTTCTAGTGTTTGTTTGAAGAGATGGTGGGGTTCTACGTTCCTGATAGTTTTGTTGTTGATCTTGATGGAGAGTAGGATGCTAGAGGCTACGGGATCAAATGATTTAGCAACTTTGGCAATTGTTAGCGTTTCATTGTCAAAAGGAAGTGCAAACACTTTGGTGCCACAAAGTAGGGCTTTACCATCAACTTCAGGGTTCTGTAAGTGGACCCTAGCCATATGTGAGCCCCCAATTTGTCATTGGGGACTTACAATTTTCTTTTTTTTAATTTTTACAAATTTAAGTATAGTTTTATATACAAAAAGCCCAAAAAAGAGTGTAAAACCAAAATAGGTATGTCACGTACCAATATAGCATTTGGTCCCTTATAGGTTGTTTCTCCCCAAATAAATCCCATTTCCACTTGTACATAGGTTAAAACGTGGAAATATCGGTAAAAAGTAAAATTAAGGGCTAACCTGACCCAAACAGCCCAGACGTACAGTACATGTGACATCTTATGGCTAAAATTGGTCCGAGGGAACACCGTTGAGGTCCTAAGTCCATTCCCAGAGATAGGTTTCACTTTCCCCATAGCATCGAAGAAATAGCAGAAACCCCAATTGTTGGTCTGCAGGAGTTACAAACTCAAGATGGACTCGTAAGAGGAATCTACGGATGGAGCATGGTGTTCTAGGGTGGAAATCACATTTGGGACTCAATGGCGAAATCGGCTTGCCAAGATTCCCTTGTATGTGAAAGATTCCCTAGTTGCCAGAATTAAAAAGAGAAGGCAGAATTTGATTCTCCTCTGACCTTTGTGCAAAGTAAAAATATGAGCTTGCACATCTTTTGTGGAATTCCATGAGAGGTTCCATAAAAAGCTTTGGAATTTTCTGACTTCCAGAAGATGCCCTTCCGGACGGTCAACCGCCAAAACCTACAATGAGAAATTCCTAGAAATTACCCAGATTGCGGTAAAATCTCACTAAAAATTAGATTAGCTTCTTTTATGCTAATAAGATGCCCCACCAAGTTTCAAGACATTCCGATAGCCAGAAGTGCCCGAACCAGCGAGATTCCCCGGAAATTGGCGAAATTGAAGTTTACGGTGGAGTTGACTTGCGTACCGGGAGCATACGAAATCGGAATAAGGTCAAAGCTAGGTCTTTTCTTACTCCCCCATACCTACTAAAGAACCTAGGCTAGTTACTTTTCTCAGAAAAGTCAACCTCCAAGATTTGGGTTTTTACCTTGTTTTGGCGTTCAGTTAGCGGTAGGTTATGTTGCGTTTTTTAGAGTTTGGTTAAGGGGTGGAGGGTTATCTAAGACTAAAAATGGCCTTCTGAAACTAACGACGCAATCGGTTTTCAATTTGGAGTTGATCTCCAAAAGTTAGACATTTGGACCAGCGTAGAAAGTCAAAAATTGAAGATTAGGATGAAAATCTTAGTTGATAAGTTTACGACTTAGGAAAAGAGGGGGGGTGAGCACCCTTGGAAATGTATATAAGGGGGCTCATTTTCCTCTCACAAACACCCCTTGTAGCCATATTTTGGCTCATTTTACACAATTGGGTCCATTTAGTTGGATTTTAGCCGTTTTAGGCCACGTTGCCAAATTTGTGTGTTTTTGAAGCATTTTTAGCTTCACTGTTGGTGTTTTTGGAGCTCTCTTTGAAGGATATTGGGGTCCCTTCAAAGCTTGCTCTTGCTTAACTTGTTGTGGTTTATTGCGGGTTTTATTGCGTGGTTTTTGTTACTTGGCACTAATCCTAGAGAACGCCCCCTCCGTACCTTGGCGATGCCGCTTAGGGGGCCCTGTAGTGCCTAATTGTTGTTGCATGGGCTTAAGTGGAAACTCCTTAATTGCGAAGTTCCCCTAAGTTTGTGTTTATGTGTTATTTGGCTTTGGTTAGGTGCTAGTTTAACTCTTGACGTGGTACTTTGGCTTCCCTTGTTCCCCGGTGCTGTATATTTTCCCTTACACGGCGAAGCTTTGACTTTGCTTCGTTGATTTGTCTTAGAGAATTGGAGATTTATCAAAGCACGGCGAAGTTTTAACTTTCTTACTCCAAAAAAACCCCCAAAATTAGAAGTGGTCACTTTTTACTCCAAGTTTAGTTTCCAAAACATTTATTGTGGAATTCCAAGTTTAGTATCCAAAAACTAGTGCTTAGCCTCCAAGGTTCACATGTGATTTAGACCTTTTGCCACCCAAAAAAGAAACAAGCCTTGATTTAAAACATTAGAGGGAAAGAGATCTCAAGTGGTTTTGAGTTTTGAACATCCAGAAAAAAGGCCACAAGGGAGCCCAAGCCGTACGGAGCCCCAAGGTCCAGGTAGGGAGCCCAAGCCGCACAAGAGCCCAAGGTCCAGGCAGGGAGCCCCAGTAGCCGCCACGTGTAAGGCATCGGGAAGGGTTCGTAAGGAGAGACTACTGCCTGGTTGCCTCGTTCTGACTGCTTGTCTGACTACTCGTTCTGGACTGCTTTGTTCTGGCTGCTCGTTCTGGACTGCCTTGTTTCGACCTACTTGTGCTGGACTGCCTCGTTCTGGCTCCAGGCCGTGAATCAAAATTTGGAGAAAACGAGTTGGGACTCAAAATATTAATACTAGAAAGGCAAACTAACACTACAAGCAAACCGCTTGGTATTCTAAGAAGATAGGAGGAGACATATACTAGTGAAATAGAATTAGCAAGTAGAAGTAGGATTTAGTAGGTAGGAAACAATTAAGAAAAGAACTCTTGGTGCAACGTTTCCATTGCCAAAATTCTCTAAAGTAGCATAGTAGCTCTCAAAACTCAAATAAATTAGAATGGAAGAGATGAAGTGACGATTTAGAATTATGAAGTGGCAATTTAGAAGTTAAAGAGGATTTAGGAAGAGATAGGATTAGGTGGAAATCTAGGAAGAACAATTAGAACCATCGAAATTTGAATAGAATAATAATTGACCAAAGAGTTGAAGAGTCAATTATTGTTGGAGAGTTGATTTCAATTATTTTAGTTCAAGACTAGTCAACCCTTTGAAGTAGAAATAATTGAATTAGAATAGTGTTTGAAGAGAAAGAGAAATTAGAAGGAAAAGAAAAGAAAAGTGAAATTCAAGAAATTGGCAAACCTTGTACTAAAATCCCTACTTTAAGCCGTGGGCAAAACTACCAAACGATTCCAAAATATGGCAAATGACGGGGAGTTTGAAGGGGTATACGATTACCTAAACAATGACTCCAACTCCGAGGTAAGCTCCTAACTTTAAACCATCCATTCCAATTTCTCAAAAATAGACATTTACAAGTAGGACCGAACTCTCAATTCAATTTAGAGTGTTTAGAATAGGAATATTTCAAGAACTAGGGTAGCAATTTTATAGAGTCTAGTTAGAGGTTTCCAAAACCATCTCACACTAAGAATTTGGAATCAAATTGAAAGAGATATTAGCGGATGAAGTTTAGGAGTAATATTGGATGAAATTTAGTACATTTCATCCAAATGGAACAAGAATAGAAACTTAGGTAGAAACGTAAATCTAGACTCCAGAAGTGAAACAAAAATTAGAATTCAAGTTGTAGGTTAGTAGAAAACCATGGATGAAGTTTGAAGTACCGATTAGCAGTCAAACTTCATCCATTGATAACTCCTAGTAGGAAGGTCCAATTAGCACGTGTCTTAGCATTTTGGAAAGCTAGAATTAAGACTTACAAAGAAAAATTAACAAAAATCTAAAAATAGTAATCTGCTCAAAGTAGCACCGAGCCACATAAGTAGGATAAAGATCAAATAATTATTAAAAGAGGTAATCAAAGAGAAGAATTAGATTTGAAAATAGTTAGAAGGCACTTAGTAAAGTCCAGAACTAGTTTAACTTAGGAGAATTTCTTAATCATTTAGTAGCAAACAATAGATGAACTTTGGGTTAGAATATGGATGAAATAGGGTAAAACTCATCCATCCAAGTCCAAACTTAGAACTTAGGTAGAAGTTGGCAATATAGAGTCAGAGTCAAAAACTTGAAGTAAAATAGAATAGGGAAGGGGTCTAAATCCAAGGATGAAGTTTGGATAGACTTATAAAAGCTAGAACTTCATCCGTCCATAACTCTTGCTAGGAAGGTCGCATAATGTTGAGTTTTATATTTTTGGAAATGGCATGAAATTTTCTATCTTTATATGTGGCTAAATTTAGACTTTATCACCTTTCTTTCAAAAACCACCGTGGCCTAGTTGGTACGACCCAATTAGAGTAAAACTTGCAATTTAAGTTAGTTTTTTCTTGATTTCTTTAGTTTCTTGCAAACTTGTGTATGTTTAGGATTTAGAAAAGATCCATTGCTCGGAAGGCACAATGGATTTATGCTAGGCACCCATAGAACGAGAATCAAACCTAAAACTCAGTGAGCTTGGTTGTGCTCACTTATTTACCAAGGGTGGGTAGATAAGCGCTCACACCATACCTAACCGAACTTTGGAGTTTTGGGGACCATGACACAAGATTGCTACGTGGTCAGCAATGCTATCTCCTATTTGTATATTCATTTCTTGGAAACGAAGCAAATTCTTTATCATGGCTTGCTTTTGGGTCAACGGAACCGTCGATTTTTCAAAATGCAACAATATATGATAGTCAAGAGCTAGTTGAATATTCATATTTACCTCCACGTCAAAGGGAATTTGTGTCAGGTTGAAATGTTGGCCTACAATGTTGTTAGGTCTAGATGTTGGCCACAACTTCTATTGAATGTGGGAGAATGACAAACGAGCTTTAGAAAATTCAGCTACTTCTTTGGCATTAGACCCCTAGGTGTTGAGTTGGGTTACAGATGCTTTGTTGATGACTGGCGGCATACCGACTTCATACGCAAGGGTTTCTATAGTTGGAAAACCATACCAAAATTTGTACGGTACTAGATCTATGAGCAGAGTCATGGTGGTGATGACACCTTTGGAATTCTTTTGCCTAGATTTGTCAGCTTTTGGAGTAGTGCGTTTGTGTGAATCAGCATCTTCCATTTCAATTTTGTCAGGATAAGGTATATGCCTCTATACCTTGTTGCTATGGGGGAGGATTCGACATTGTGCCTATATTGAATTGTGTTTGATTAGAAGACCATGGATTAAAGAATAGGATAATTTGAGCAATTTTTAGGAAGGAAGGTTTACAATTTTTGAAATAGACTAAAGATTTGAGATGTTGATCATTTTAAAAGCAATTGGTTGTTGTAATGGATGTAATGCAATGGTACTTTCTATGTGCTGCAATGTTGTTGTTGTGAATTTTGATCCGCTTAAAAATAGGGTATGAAAGTCAACAAAACTTTTACACCATCCAAGTGTCTACTCTCCCAAAAAAATAGGGTGTAGAAAGAGAAGTGAAACTTGTCACCAACCAAAGAGTTGTGCCCCAATATGTTGGGTTTTAAATCAATCAAATGTTTGAAACCAATCAAAGTTTGTAACCAAAAATAAGAAGGCATGAAGTTCAAATTCAAATTTCACACAAACCAAAGTACAAAATTAAAAGAAACAGAATAAAAAAGTCAACAAAACTTTCATACCATCCAAGTGTCTACTCTCCCCAAAAAATAGGGTGTAGAAAGAAAAGTGAAACTTGTCACCAACCAAAGAGTTGTGCCCCGAGATGTTGGCTTTAAAACCAATCAAATGTTTGAGACCAATCAAAGTCTGTAACCAGAAATAAGAGGCCGTGAAGCTGAAATTCAAAAATCACACGACCCAATGTGTGTTGTTAAAAGAAATAGGGTATGAAAGTCAACAAACTTTCATAGTTACCATCTAAGTGACTACTCCCCAAAAAATAAGATGTAAAAAGAGAAGTAAAACTTGTCAGCAACTAAAGAGTCGTACCCCAAGATGTTGGGTTTGAAATCCACTAATTGTCTGACACCAATCTGAATTTGTAACCGGAAATAAGAAGGCATGAAGTTGAAATTGAAAATTCACACCAACCAAAGTACGTTGTTAAAAGAAATAGGGTATGAAAGTCAACAAATCTTTCATACCATCCAAGTGTCTACTCTTCCAAAAAATGAGGTAAAGAAACAGAAAATGAAACTTGTCACCCATCAAAGACTCGTGCCTCGATATGTTGGATTTAAAATCCACTAAATGTTTGATACCAATCAGAATCTATTACTGAAAACAAGAGGGCGTGAAGTTGAAATTGAAAATTCAAACCAACCAAAGTACGTTGTTAAAAGAAACAGGGTATGAAAGTCAACAAAACTTTCATACCATCCAACTCTCTCTCCCCAAAAATAGAGTGTAGAAAGAGAAGTGAAACTTGTCACCAACCAAAGACTTGTGCCCCAAGACGTTGAATTAAAACCTACGAAACGTCTCACACCAATCGGAATCTGCTACCGGAAATAAGAAGGCGTGAAGTTGAAATTGAAAATTCACACCAACCAAAGTACGTTGTTAAAAGAAATAGGGTATGAAAGTCAACAAATCTTTCATACCATCCAAATGTCTACTCTTCCAAAAAATGAGGTAAAGGAATAGAAGTGAAACTTGTCACCCATCAAAAACTCGTGCCTCAATATGTTGGATTTAAAATCCACTAAACGTCTGATACCAATCAAAATCTGTTACCAGAAACAAGAGGGCGTGAAGTTGAAATTGAAAATTTGAACCAACCAAAGTACGTTGTTAAAAGAAAAAAGGCTATGAAAGTCAACGAAACTTTCATACCATCCAACAATCTCTCTCCCCAAAAATAGGGTGTAAAAAGAGAAATGAAACTTGTCACCAACCAAAGACTCATGCCCTAAGATGTTGGGTTTGACATCCATTAAACATCTAACACCAATCAAAACCTGTTATCAAAACTAAGAGGGCGTAAGGGTGAAATAGAAAAACCGAACCAACCAAAGTACGCTGTAAAAAGTAATAGGGTATGAAAGTCAACGAAACTTTTATACCATCCAACTGTCTCTATCCCCAAAAATAGGGTGTAGAAAAAGAAGTGAAACTTGTCACCAACCAAAGACTTGTGCCCTGAGATGTTGGGTTTGAAATCCGCTAAATGTCTCACACCAATCAAAATCTATTACAGGGTACAAGAGGTCGTGAAGTTGAAATTGAAAATTTGAACCAACCAACGTTTGTTAATAAAAGAAACAGGGTATGAAAGTCAAAGAAACTTTCATACCATCCAAGTGTCTACTCTCCCAAAAAATGAGGTAAAGAAACAAAAGTGAAACTTTCCTCCAACCAAAGACTCGTGCCCCGACATGATGGATCATAAATCCACTAAACGTCGCACACCAAGCAGAATCTGTAACCGGAAATAAGAGGGCATGAAGTGGAAATTGGAAACTCAAACCAACCAAGGTAGGTTGTAAAAAGTAACAGCGTATGAAAGTCAAAGAAACTTTCTACAAGGAATTGGAATGCAGATACCCTTAGCCACCATGTTGTATTTTTCTTACTAGACGTACTTAGTGAAATGTAGTTATTGTATTATACTGTTTTGCTCAGAATACTATGACTGATTTGTTTATTTCGATAGACTAAATTGTTAAGTGAAAGAAGTACGACTTTAGCACTACCATAATACATTAAGTATTAAAACATTGCATTAGTTCTGAAATTGTTATTGAACTCCACAATTCGTACCACATCAAAGTAAATCATGCACAACTTGTTGGAAGACTAGTATTTGCATTTTATTTATAATTGTTCTCATTGTACTAAACGCACAAGAATGATATTATTTGAACACATGAGAACAACTATCAGTGCTTAACCAGGAAGGTATCAGTACAGCTGTATCCAACCAAGTAGTTTAAAGTACACAAAGCAGAGCCAAAACTACGAAAAGGATAATTGATGGTCTCACTTACCTGAGTCTCACAGAGGTAATGAGTAGGATGAGGCTCAGCCCATTGCACACGGCCCTCTCTGTGCCTCACCAAGTCCTTCTGATTAGGTGACACCTTTGTTTGAGCATTCCACCATGCATCTACACATAGTTTGATGTAGTCCGATAAACCTGCTCTCTTGAGTCTTTGTAGTCACAGCCTTGGCACTGTATCTTGAACATCGGATGCAGAAACCCTTCTTGTCAAAGCAAGGTTTATGCTCTCCTTTGTTGTATCCAGAATTTGCGACAACCCTCTCACCCCATCAGTTTCCAAACTGATAGCAGCATCTAGTAGAGCACTCTTCCTTGCTAATAACTCGTTAGAGTTGGCCACTTTCACTAACTGCAATTCATGTTTGTAGTTTTCAAGGAATGAATGAATGACCTTTGCTTCTTGTGGCCTGGGATAGTAGACAGGTAACAAAAGCCTCAGAATGTCATGGCGCATAAGTTTCTCCATGACATCCCTCCTACTACATGGACCGGGACAAGTTCTCAATTCCTCAACTATATACTCTGCTAGGCACAAGGATCTCCGAGTCAAGTCCCTCACTGGTAAGAAATCATATTGTTCGCGATCAAGATCTGGAGACTCATTTGCTAAAAGTTGAGCCTCTTGCACTCTCTCTCTGTCACATGCTCTTTGAGAAGCCTTCCTCTCTCTTGCATTCTCTGTAACCAAGGAGAGGACCTCTTCATGCATTCGAGCCTCAGCAATCCTAACAGCAGGAACGGGACGAGTACTGCCATTCTTTGACCGCTTTTTCTTAGCAGCATTGCCCATGAGAACGAACCTAGCAGAGAAAAGATTGGGAATGTCAGTCGTTAGTCATCTACGCAGAATCAAAGTACATAGTTGAAGAGTTGAGTAGAAGTACAGTGCACTGGGTACAATTCAGGCAAAAAACAGAAAAGAACTCCCCTAGTAAACAAAAAGAAACTCACCTAATGAGGACAAGTTATGCCTGTGTCACAGCACCATTGATTCACAACTAGTCGTAGGTGAAATCCTCATAGGTGAAGTCCTCCTAGCAGACAGAGAAGGTGCGTACTCGAAGCTTGTAGTTGGATAACTATTGAAATGAGTAGAGACTGCACTAAAAAGTGGACGCCTAGAAGACTCTTCTATGCTGTTGCACTGGCCTAGATAAAACTTTGTCTTGCCTTGCTTAGACACTGGAGTTTCCGATATGTATCCTGAGTCACTAGTCCACTTAGAACATATAGAGTCCACCGGAGCGGTTGAAGCAGAGAGAAGGTGAAAAGACGTCTCCCTTGCAGGGAAGTAAGAGGTAATGAGTTTTGGGACCAAACCAGGGTGATCATGGGTCAATTTAGACATCTTGTAGAAGGACCAATACAGAGAATAGCTCAACCTTGGAACAACAACTACGGAAGGACTGCTCTCTCATGAATCTTTCGTGAACAACACTTTGAGACCACAATGAAGCAGCTAGCATGCAGTAGAAAAGAGAGTGACAACAAACCTATACCTCGGAATCCACGATGTACGACCTCTTGCTATTCCACCCTACAATTCACAGCACCTAGGAATCAACGATCTCTGTGTTGATACAACAAGAGGTAAATAGAGAAAGACTGAACAACAAATAAAAAGAAAGACTCAACGACCGAGACAAGGACGTGCTTTCAACCATCTCCTAATTCATATAGCAAAACATAAACAGAAAGACTCAACGAGAGAGACAAGGACGTGCTCTCAACCATCTCCAAGTTCATACAGCAAGAGGTAAACAGAAAGACTCATCGAGAGAGACAATGACATGCTCTCAACCAGCATGCATCCGGAAGGAAAGAGGGAAGTTTTTTTCCCAACTCGGTGTTGTTCCAAACCACTCAGCAAACATGCATAGCGCAATTCGACAAGGAAGACGGGAGTCGCTGGAGAGAGAGAATGTCGCTAGCGGCGGAAAATCTGGTTGGCGGTCACTGAAAATAGAAGTTCCGAAATTCATGGCGGCGGCTGCAACGATCAAATATTCGACAAGTACTTCGAATACAATAAAAAATACTTTTGTACTAAAAAGACGTAGGAAGAAGCAAAATTTTTCTAGGTGATGAACAAAAATTTTGGAAATTTTGACGTGAAGCCATTCTAGAACTGGATGCAGGCATCCAAAATCTAAATTCGAATTACGGAAAACATACTTTTAGGGAAAGTTATTCCTTGCCAAAAAATCAGTACTATTTCTATAGATCTTTGCCAAATACGTGATGTAGTTAGGAATTTGAATGCAGATCCAGATAGAGGAAACTTCGTTGTTTTCTGTAATAAAAGGGAAGTAGAAAAAGAGTTCTTGAAGGCCTTGAATTTTGTACTTCTTTGTGATTTGTAGTACTGTGACATTTTAGTAGTCATCCAAAAAAGTACTTTTTTAACACCATGAAATAAGTTTTTAAACGAATTCAAGAATGCTCCTAGGTAATTGACATACTTAGTCTATAGGAAAACAATATGAAAGTCTGATAAAAGACTTTTAAGTTTGAGTATTACAAAGTACAAAAATATGTTTACTACAGATTTTGTGTTGTGACCTCAAAAGTACAAGGGTCTAGTGTACTTCTATCCACTAGGAAGTCGCAAATGAGAGGTCCAGCAATTCTAATGACGAAGTGTACTCTTGCGGTAGCTAAATTATAATCCACCCATAATTTTTCATCCATTGTCATCCATATTTTTCATCCACATCCATCCGCATTTTTCATCCACTGTCATCCGTATTTTTCATCCATTGTCATCCAAAATTTTCATCCATTGTCATTCGTATTTTTCATCCACTTTCATCCATAATTTTAATCTAATTCTTCTAATTCCTTTCATCCATTTTTTTCAACAATTTTATTCCATTTCTTGCATTGAATTTCAGGAATTTTTCTGAAATTTCATCCATTTTTTCGTCAACTTTCATCTACTTTTCTATCCATTTTTCCCCCTTTTTTTGGTTTTCCTTCTAATATTTTAGCTCCCCACTCACCAATCCCCGCTTTCCGCTCGCCGTTCTACGCTCGCTCCCCAGCATTCCCCCAGCCAGAGGAAAATCCCCACTCACTGGAAGGTCTACCAACTATAGGATCAATCTAATATCTAAAAACACGAACCTATGTCGGTTCTGGGTGTCTAGATTTGTCGTTGTAGTAAAGGAGATAGGACATGGTTCTGAGTGACTTGCTTTCTAGATAGGCCATCTGGGAAGTTGTGAGAATTGCTACTTTCTCCTTCTCTATTACAAAACTCTGTTTGGTTTGTGTGTTTGTTTAGTGTAAGTGGATAGTGTGAAGATTAAGAGTGGTGAAGTCCCTATCCCTCTAAAGATCAATAGTGGACCCTTTGAGGGTAAAACAGAGGAATAGAAAACCAACCATTTGAAGAGACAAAATTGGATTCCAAATAGCCGTTGTCACCGGAAAGAGAGTAAGACGTTGAGATAGATTGCTTGGGTGTTTGGGAAGAGATCCAGATACCTTAGCTTGTGACAACATACTAGAATCCCCTGGGACGATATTTCAAGTCATTTTACGACGTTTTGGTGTTGTAAGGATACTTACGCCTAGACTGTGCGTATGACAATGAAAAGTAGTGAAAAAAACCCCCAAAAAAACCCAAGCACAACTAGTAAATGCCAAAAAGCTCTATAAAGAGTTGTTTTTACAAACGAAGTAAGAAATCCTTGCAAACAATCTATATAGGAGTAGGAACACAGTCATAAGAAAAGAATTAACTTCTACATCCAACAAAACATTCAGAAACACACTTGCTAAGGAAGAATGCTCCAGATTTCTCAGTCTTGACCAAGCAAGGCGAATTGCTGAATTTTAAACCTCCTCCTAAGCAAAGCACAAATTCTAGACAACCCTGTCGTCAGACAACCATGAGAATCATCAGCAAGCTATCATCTTTTGGTCGGATTCATCCGCAAGCTAGCATCTTCTGGCAAAGTGCCAATAACAAATAAGAAAAGACTAACATTCTAAAACTAAGCACAAATAAGAAAAGACTAACATTCACAAACTGAGCACCGTGTAGAAATTCTAAAACTCAAAAAGACCAATTATCGACCGATTTTCACTGTAAGTGCCTATGGCGCTAGATTACCCACCCTTGGTAATAAAGTGAACACGACGAGGTTCTTAGCTTTTATCCACTTTTTAATTTAAAGGGGTGTTGTAAGCGCGGTCCACTGTGCCTTCCAAGCAATGGATCTTTTTGCTAACGTTTCCTAAGTGTCGTGGATGGGCAAAAGAAATGCCTAGAGATGCATGTGGTGACTTCCAAGCTAACCGTCAATGATCCGGAGTTACGGTAATCTAGCGGTGAACACCTATTGTACTAACTATCTATCCCATGTCGAGTGTAGACTGGGTAGTTGGCGCCATTTCTAACAATCCTAACTAACCGAAATGGGACCCCCTAGGTTCCTTCCATGAACCCCCAAGGTTAATTCTAAGTTTTAACTTCTATTCTAAGTTTTAACTTCTAAATGTAACTCTAGATTTTTACTCCTTTGAATTAACTCTAAATTTTGACCTCCAAGTTCAACTCTAGGTTTTATCTTTTAACTCTAGGTTTTTACTTCTAAACTATTCTAAAATTTACCCTCTAAAGTTAATTCTATGGTTTGACTTTGAACTCTAGGTTTTTACTTCTAAAGTTAATCCCAATTTTTAACTTCTAGGTTTGACTCTACGTTTTCATTTCTGACTCTAGATTTTCTATTTCTAAATAAAACTAGCTCAAAAATTTAACTCCTACCTCTAGCTTTTCACTCCCACTTTAGCTTTGGATTCTACTATCTAATTTTCATCTCAAGTTTTAACTTTTAAGTTTAACCCTAGATTTTGACTTCTAAATTTAATTCTAACTTTTAATTTCTAACTTCAACAGTTGACTCCTATTTCTAACTCTAAAGTATTCTTCCTAAAATTGACCTTAAATTCTACTTCCTAAGTTTATCCTAAATCTCTACTTTTAACTTCTATTTTTTACTCGGATATTTGACTCCCCATTTAACTCTAAACTCTTACTTTTAAACTCCACCACGATTTGACTTGAGAATTTAACCCTAGATTAAATTTCCAAATTAACTCTAATTTTTTACGTCCCAAAGTTAACTCCAAATTTTTATTTAGGATTTAATTTTTTTTTGATTAAAACTTTAATTTGACTCTAGTTTTAAACCGCTAATAAATCCCTAATTTTAATCCTAAATTCTCCTTCTAGTCTAAATCCCTAATTTTTGCCCATTGTTCCTTTTGAATGAAGTTTTAATCATATTCTTCCGTCCTATCCCTTACCGCTTAACTTATCCTAGCACGGTCAGTTTAAAGAAAAATCCTATGTGTAATATATTTTCGGAAGCCTCTACTTCTAATTCATAACTTTTTGAATCTAAACTTCTAATTCGCACTAATCTCGGCTCGCTAATTGTGATTTAAGGGCTGGTTAACAAAATCAATGCTAATTAGGGAGAAAATCACCCAGATTAAATCAAAGACTCACTTCTCCATTGCTGGTGTCAGAGATGACCCCGTCCACATCCGCATGCGTATCCTCATGCTCCATGGTAATCTTTGGTTTTGTTTGATTTTTCCAAGCTCATCACTTAAGTTTTAGAAAATATTACACTTGATGGTCTAACCTCCTTCCTTCTTTTTCCTTTTCCCTTCTTCTCCTTCTTCTACACTTAGACTATTCCACCAAATGTCTTGATGGGTGTCTTACAACTATAGATTCAAACTCCAAGGTTCCTTAATGGTGACCTTCTCCCCTCTTACACCTTTCTCCTTTGTGTCATTCAATATCTCTTTTAACGGTCACAAGGAATTCTCGACATTTCCTTCTCTATCCAATCTCTTCCACCCTATTCATCTTCTCCCTCCTATATCTCCTTCCCCATCTCTCCTTGATTCTCACTTGTGGTTTTGTGCATGTGAATGCGGTGCAGGTTATAGAGAACTACTTTGCTACAAGGACCTACTTTGGACTAGTCTATCCCTTCCTCTTAGTACCTATGCTTCCTTCCTCAACAGGTTAGTCTAGTTCCTGGGTTAACTCCATATCTTCTCTTCTTTTGGTTTTTTAGTGCTTGCTTTTTCTTTTCTTTTTTTCTCCTTATTTTAGTTCTAACCTCCCAAGTTTTGGACCGATTTGAACTCCAACCTTGCTTGGACTTCCCGACTCCCCACCTTGCCTGGACTTCCCGACTCCCACCTGCTTAGACTCCCCGACTCCCCACTTGCTTGGACTCCCAACTCCCCACTCTGCCTGGACTCCCAACTGGCGACTGCTCCAATACCCGGACAGACCCGCTGGGCGACTGCTCCGATATCCGAACAGACTTGGCTAGGCAAACTGCTCTCGATACCCGGACAAACCGTTGGGCGACTACTGCCAGTATCCTAGACAAATCCGCTAGGCAAACTGCTCCCGTACCTTGAACAGACCTCGGCTGGGCTGAATGGCTAGACTAGGGAATTTTGGGCCGAGTGAACTCGACTGGGCTGGGTGTGCAAACAAAATCTCCTTTCCTATTAGGGTTTCTATCTAAGGCTAATCCTTTTTGTCTGGCCTAATGGATATTTGGAAACTAAAGACAATACCCTCATGTGGATATTTGGAAACAAAGGTAGGGAATTGTTTGATGCTTTGTAAAAAATGCCAAACTTTTCTAGACCCTAGGTTCAAAGCTTTGCCGTCTCGGGGTAAACCATAAAAAATGCCAAACTCTTCTTAATCTAAGGTCAAAGCTTCGCCGTCACAGGATAAACCATAAAAAACACCAAAACTCTTCTAGATCTAAAGTCAAAGCTTCGCCATCTCCCAAGGGGGACCACGCAACAAGGAGAATTTTAGACAAAGGTTAGAACACAAGGGGTAAGGAGGTTTTCCACTAAACGCAATAATACCTCCGCTAGTTAGCACAGACTTGTACGCTAAAGGCCCCCCAAAGTGGCATTGCCAAGGTATGGTGGGGGATACTCTAGGATTAATACAAGACACAAGAAAGACTCTTAAGGCACCACATTGGTTCACAAATATGCACAAGATACTTCTTTAATTCACAACTTAGTACACCAAATACACGAGGACAAGGTAGAAGGGCCCCCAAGGATCTTCAAAGCTTCAAATAGAACAACAACCGAGCCAAAAGTGCTCTGAAAACACCGTAGAGGTTTTTGGCTTTAAATACCAAAATATCCAAAATGACTTGGACCCACGGACCCCAAAACAAGTATGGGGGTGATTTTAGAGAGGGAAACGAAGCCCTTATATAGGTTTTCAAGGGCCCACTTGCCCCTCTAATTTTCTAACATAAATCTTATCAACTTGGATTTTCATCCTCATCTTCAAAAATTTTCATTTTAATCCCTAAAAAACAACTTCTACCATCTATGCTGGACCAACATCTTAACTTTTGGAGATTAACTCCAATCGCCCAACGGATTGCGCCGTTAGCTCCAGATCGCCATGTTTAGTATTTGACCACTCTACCCCTCGAACCGAAATCAAAAACCCATCGTAGGCTAATTTAGTTTAAAAATCAAGTCGTGGTAAATTCCTAAATCTTGGGGGTCTCCTATTTTGTTAAAAAGTAACTAGCCTAGGATCTCCGGTAGGTGCGAGAGAGTTGGGAAGGACTCTTGGTTGACTTCGTTTCGCCATCGTATGGTCCCGAAATGCCCGTCAACGTCGCGAGGACCTCGCCATGTGGTTAATTCCCAAGGAATCTTGCCGGTTCGGGTACTTGCTGCTATCGGAATGTTGTGAAACTTCACGGAGCGCATTATTAACATAAGACAAGATATGCTAATTTTTAGTGAGATTTTACCATAATCTGGGTAATTTTCACAAAATTTCCGTTGAAGGTTAGAACGGTTGACCACAACCAGCGCAAGTGATGGGGGGAAGTATCGAAAGGTTCACTGGTATCCCTCTTCATCTCTAGTAGACTCAACAAGTAACTCTCATCTAGCATTCCTAGGATGATTTGTTGTTGCCATTTTCTAGTTCTCTATTTTGTTTTGAGGTGTGTAGCAATTATGGTAGCCTCTGAGGTGCACCACTGTTGACAAGGAGGAGGAGGGAAAAGACTCCCATAGTTAGCCTTCCTTCTAGATTTTGGCATTGCAATTAGTTGTAGCTATTCTCAAGTGCTGCAAACTTTAGTGAAGCCGAGAGTGAAGCGCTCTTGTGCTTTCAAGCATTTGGCATTCTCTCTACAACTTTGTTTTGCAAACGTTGGAGCACCTTCTTAGCTTGCTCTCTTGGTTTCTTTCTTAGCTGAATTTAGTTGAAGCCCTTGTTGTCATAGTTCGATGGGTCCTTCAGCCGGCATCTCCAGATGCGTTCATGCCATTTGTTGTGAAGGGATACACGGAAGCTGTGGATGCGCCGTCTTGAGCAATTATGAAAGTTCAGCTGCTCCGTCGTTGTAGAATAGAGACGTTGCTTCACTTGGAACAGTGATAAATCGTCAGGAGCCAACCGTTGCATTTCCCACCACCATGAACTGCCCCGAACATGACTTGGCAATATGCCTGTCTCTATTTTTTGCATGATTCCATGGAACATTTTGGTCTTGGGCTGGCTTTCACCTTTTGAAAAATTTGTACAGTTCAAGTAGCATAGTGCATGTGGGCAGATTGTGTGCCTGGACTTGTCTTGAAACCCATACCGTTTTAATTGAGGTAATCAAAATTAGCTTCGGACAAAGCACGACTTGGCTGCACTGATGCCTTTAAATTGTTCATAAGCCGGCTTTCTATTTGCTCTTTACAAATTTGGATGAAAAAAGATTTAATTTTCTCATCTATGACAAAAAATTGTCATCCAAACGCCTCGAAATGGCGTTGGCGTCACTCTAGGGTTAGTGCCTTCGACGTTAAAAACAGAATTAGATTTTGCAGGTGGAGAAGGATCTGTCATTCCTCCCTAATAAGCGGATTAGATTCAAGGAGAACCGTTTAGACTTCGGAAACGCACTTCCCTCCCAAAATTTCCCGCCTCAATGACTATTGTTGCGCCCTTTCCATCCCAAAATTTGCCATGAAGTTTATTTGTCTGTTCTTGTGAGGGTTCTTTGCTCTTGTGCCTGAGATGTACAAATATTGTTGCTTATGAGTATTTGTGATTTAACTTTTGAGTATTGTTGGACAAGTAGTCGAGGCCGGTGCTTTTTCAAGTTTTGCTGCGATGCTCACTATAAGGTGAATACCGTATTGAGGTTGCAGTCAAAGGTTCAGACAATTTCCTTGGAGGTATGACGTATCCTTGTGTTTTGAATTCGACGTTCCTTATGCCATGTAATTATATGCTTTGTTGTTTTTCTTGCTTGTGCAAACTCCATGGAAATATCAGCCTGCATCATTCATCTTGTCAAAGGTTGTGCTTTTGGTTTGTAATCATGATACAATGTTGTTAGTTTTCTTCAATTCAGTGAAAAGTGTATGTTTAGTTGAGAAAAAAATGGCTAGCAATTGCATTGCAAAATGCTATATCCAATTCTTGGATTTCTAGTTCACGATTGCTATTGATTTCTTCAATGATTTTCAACTGGTGCAACTTCAGGATTTAGGCGTTTGCTGTATTGTTGAAATTTCCCTAACTTTCAGTGTGCCCGTCATGGTTCGAGTTCAAGAGTGCAATATGAAAAAGCATAGTAAATATGTTTGTTAGAGTTGTAGTATAAGGTGAAAACACCCATTTCCGTCCCTGTACCCAATTCTGTCACCATGTACCAACAAAGTACATTCTTACTAGGAAAATGTGCACCATTGGTACATTAGGACGGAATTGGGTACATTAGGACGGAATTGGGTACATGGACGGGAATGGGTGTTTTCACCATAGTAGTGCCATGTGAGATAGTAGAGGTAGTTCTAGTGGTACAGATTCTGCTCACATGCATGTAAGCATGTTTTGTCAAGACGAGATTTGTGAAATGAAGTCCTTCAACTTGTAATTTAGTATGCAGAAGGTGAATTTGACTGTGTTGATTGTTGTTGTAATAATGACAGAGTTTAGTGAATGGGAGAACCGTGAACCTTAAAAAGTAGGATCAAAAGTAGAATTGCATTGCATGCACTTTGTGAAATTGAAGACCATCCATCTTTGGGTTTTTGAATCGCATTCTCACTACAAGAGAAAGGGGTGTTTTAATTGAGTTTTTAAGTATAGTCCTAGACACATGATTTTAAGTAATGACCTTTAAAGAGATTTTTAGCAAAATTTTACTCAAAACACATTTGAGGAGAATATCACTTGAACATTGTTTTGAATTAAACACCATTTAAGGTGAATATCTTTGACACATTTTTTTCAATTCACCTCCATTCAAGGTGAATATCACTTGAATATAATGTTTAATTTGCCTCCAGTAGAGCTAAATATCATATAGACATTGTATTTAATTAATCTTCATTGAAGTTAAATATCACTTCTAGATGTTTGCAAGTATACGTCCAGTCAAGGTCAATATCACTTCTAGATATTTGTTAAACTACCTACATTTGAGGGGAATATTTCATAGAAAGTTCATAACTCACGTTCAGTCGAGATGAATATCAATGGGAGAGTTTGTCAATGCACTTCCATTTGAGGTGAATATCAATTGGATAGTTTGTCAATTCACCTTCATTCAAGGTGAAAAGCACTTCTAAAAGTACTCAATTTATCTACATTTGTGGGGAATTCATCCTTTGTATGGTTTGTAATTTTCCTCCAATTAAAGTGAATAGTACTTGAATATAGGTTTTGCCAATGACTAAACCATATTCTCCATTTCAGGTGAATATCACTTGAAGACAGTTTTTATTTAATCATCGTTTGAGGTGAATACGAATAGGTCAATTTTTCAATTCACCTGCATTCCAACTGAATATCACACCTTCATAAAGGCCAGTTTACCTACATTAGAGGAGAAACTTATTCTTAAAAGTTCTTGATTCACCTTCATTCAAGGTGAATATGACTTGAATATTATTATCAGCAAACTCTGTTTGAAGTGAATACGACTTGATCATATTATTTAATTCAGCTAGAATGCAGATAGGATAGCACTTTTCGGAAGTATATTAATCACCTTTACTCACCTTAATTGTAAGTGAGTTATAGTGGCTACAAGACTTCCATATAGCTTATGGAATATATGTTTGTCTTGTTCCAAGAATAAAACTTTGTGCCAATACAACACCTACATTTTTATTAATGTCAAATAGGTTGTTGAGATTGTTTTTGATATGATTAATAGATCATGGACCTAGCAAGAGTGTGCAAAGCAAAGGATTACTATTCAGATGACAATGTCCAAGTTCAGCCAAAGGAGGCATTAGATATTCCTGAATGCAAATGGGTTCCACAAAGTCTTTGGAACACAAAGTTAGTAATACTTTTCAATGAAGGTGGTCTTGCAATAGCGGAAGGGATTTGTCATAGTGTAAGCTCCAAGCTTGTAGTTGGTGCTATAGGTGCACTTGGCGACTCTTATGTTGCCATCTAGATCTCGAAGACCTTGGACGCCGATCATGTTCTAGATGAATGGAGGTTTTCCGTACGTGCGTGGCCGATTGAAAACGTTCTATAATGGTGCAAGTCTTCAAAATCACGAGCCCCGTTACAATTACAATTGCCATCAGGCAGCTCTTTTGGCTCTTCTGTCGATAAGGAGCATACGATATACTAGTACAGTGAGGAACCCGCCAAGAGAGACATGTGTGAAGGCCAGAGCTCTTCTCACTTAGGACTCTATAAATAGTATTTCAAGCAACACTTGTTGTGTCAACAACTACGTTCAACTGTTTTCCAAAGACAAGATTAGAGCTTTTTGAGAGCGCATGTATCAAGACACATCTTATAAATTTTGATACCACATGAAGCTTGAAGTTCACAAGCAAGTTCATTGTGATACGCAAGGAAAGAGGATGGTCACAGTGGAGGGTATAGATGTTTGTATGTCCGCTTGGAGGCATATTGCTGGAGTGTTGGAAGCAACTTTTCATTGTTTCCAAGGATATGTAGACCATGGTTTCAATGCCCAGCCTACAAAATAGTGGTTTGCGGAAGCCTTGAAAGCACACCAAGCAAGCCACTACCAAATTATGGTGCATTCTAGATAAGAATATTGATTACATGCCTCACCGTACTCGGACGTTGAAGTTGGGTGTGAAGGTAGTTTCCATGATTCTTCTGGCTACTTGGAAATGGAAAGAAGCCATCCCTGAAATTAACTGTGAACACAGTCTTTGGATTGAAGGAAGTATCTACATCCAATTTGAGCAAGTTCAAGAAGGTCAACTTTTCAGAGTTCGATGCCAAGAAACCTGGGGACAATTTTGCACGTTGTTCCACATGTGATAGATACCATTCACTTACGAGAAGTACACCTGCTAGGTCTTAATCAGCTTTAACATGGGCCAAAAAGTTAGATTTGCATTTGATTGTTGCTAGGGCGCATCGAGAGTTGTATTATGCAAATCGTTACAGGTCAAGTTCCTACCCTTGTGAGTGCTTGACAATCATGCATGATAAAATGGATCATGCTAAGACAGCTTCCTCCATTTTCTCCCACAATCATAAGGCTATTGATGGTCTAGTCAAGCTGCCTGTATTTGTAACCGGTATGATAGCCCATAGTCATGGTGATGTCCATTATGCCCATTATGGCCTTGACATCTTCTCTCACGATTCCAACTACACAGTCGGCTCCTTCGCTAAGTTGCTGCGAGATTTAGAATTGCCCCCAAAGTACTCTTCTAGGGAATTGTTTATTGGCTCAAAGTCAACTCCCTTTTTTGATGCAGTTCTACAAGGAGATTACATTTGCAAAACATTTCTTTAACCAGCTCCAGAGATCCCAATTCTAAGGTTGTCGCTCCCTGCAATTTTGAATGTTCAGATGGACAATGCTACTGGTGACAATAAGAATAGATTTGTGTTTTGCTTTTGGTTCCTTCTTATTGCCAAAAAAATCTTCCAAGAAGTGTATGTGAATTTCATGCTCGTGGGACACACTCACGATGACATCAATGCATTGTTTGGGAGGTGAAGCATGTTGTTAAAGAAGGAAAACTTTCCCACCATTCCTTCACTCATGAAGTCCTTCATGGACATAGAATCGGTTCCTACAATTTCCCATCTTGTAGAAGAAGTGCCTGATTTTAAGGCTTTCATTCAAGGGTTCATCATGGAGGGAGATGAGTCACTCATTGGGCACACCAAGGCTCAACAATTCAAGTTCTACCTGGAGTCAAATGACTGTCCAGTCATGAAGTACAAGCTTCTGTGCACAAATGTGGACTGGCTACCTAAAGAAGGTGGAGGCATTAAATTGTGGCAAGAGGACTCTCAAGGTCGGAGTTTGTGGCCGCATGGAGAGCCGGTCCTTGTTTTCTTATGCTCCATGAGAGGTGTTGATGACATATTCAAGGGTATAACGGGATTCATCAATTATTGGAAGAAATTGTCCAACAAAGACCAAACTAGGGAGTACGGAAGACAATATGAGCACTTAATATATTATTGGCAAGCAATGAAAGCAGTGTTGCATGAACCTATTGAACCGCCATCTTCTTTGAAAGATGGCTTTTGGCCATCCACTTGTATTGCACCAACGATTGAAGATCAATTTGGAGATAATGGTGAGATTCGGGAAGAGTTTGCAGAGAATGACATCTATATTGGGCAATTACTCGATTGCCACAACAATCCTTTCAGGTAATGCTTGATGTCTATGCATGATACTTTCTTGCTATTTGTCATGTGGATGGTGATGTAAGGCCTGTTTGGATTGTAAGAGCGTTGTCTGATCCAAATAGCAACCTAAATGAACCAAATTCCGTACTCATTCAGTATTTCAAGCCCACATTAAGAAACCAAAACATTCAAGGATTCTACACTGGGTGGGATTCTACAAGAGGATTATGGTGGAAGGTTGACAAAGCTCTCCCTCCTATTTGGAAGCATACATATTCCTTGATGACTGCATGGAAGTCATATATTAAGAAGGACACGACTCAGTGTAAGTTGAAGATCCTGAGGTCCAAGATTGAAGTGATTTGCAACAATCTAGCTGCCTTCAATTCCACTTGAACATAAATATTATTCTATTCAATTCATTCTAGAATAATACTTTGCTTTGATATTGCGTAAGTAATGCTTATGTTTTTCTTATAGAATTTTGTATGGTGCGTCATATAAGAGACATAATATATTTGTGTGTTAAGTGTTTTTATACTATAGATTTGTTTCCCATAAGCAATAGAAATTCTATGTAGCGTGGTATACAATAAATAGTACAGGTTTCTATGTTTTGATTTAATTTTATGAATTTCTATTGGAATCACGGTTTCAAGTGTATTAATTGCTTTTATGAAGCAATTGCATTTATGTTTGATATGAATATATTTTAATATTGCATTCTTCTATTACATGTCTCTATGATTGACTTTAGTTTCCTTCTAAATTGACTACAGAAAATTCATTTCAATATATGTAAGAATAGAAAGAAAATGGTAGTGGGTATTACCACTTTTTATTTTATTAACGTGTTACGCACTTGTCACATTTGGGAATAGGGGCTTCTACGTTGTTACAACTTTCTTGCCTGTAAAGTTCACTTAGCAATATCAAGTCATGTATATTTCATAGGTGCTCGTACAAACTCAACAAGAATCAAACTCGGACCGCATGAATGAGATAAACATTCCTGTACAACCAATTGTGGACCTCATAACTTGGTGTTAAATAGATGACATGATCTTCACTTATATAAATTGAAACACAATTATTACACCAAACTGAATATATTTGAAGACTTACTAAGTACAAAAAACTCTCACTTTAATGAAAATTATACTTTACAACTAATAAACTTAGTGTTTATTAACCTAAATTGCCTAAAATCAAAATTCAATTTTTAGATGACTATATAGATAATGGTATTTTGAGAGGGTCCCACTCTCTCAAAATATTGAACATAGTATTAAATGTAAAGATTGTAGTTATTGAGCAGTTATTCTTAACCCCTAAATGCCCAAGGCATCGAATTTTGGTGTCGACAAAACTTTGAAGTTAATTAAAACCTAACCAAGTTGTTAATAATTTATTTTTTTGAAAAGTTCTTTTGAAGTCTAGTTTTAGCATTAAAAGTTTGATTTTGAAAATGATGGATTATAGTTTTTCTATTCAAGATTTTGTGCAAGGGTACCCATTGCAATCTTGACTTTCCGTAGTGTTGAGGGCTCTTGGAGATGACCCTCAAATACACTAGATCTTAGAGGAAAAATCGCATTAGAAATTCATTTAAAAAAATTGTAGAGTAGTTTTTGAGAAGCTGTAAATTGATTGGGGTTATTCATGTTAGGTCCTTTAACCTCGTATTTTTTTGTTGACCGACTTTTTAGATTTGGCATGTGAAAAGAGGATTGAAAGACTTCAAGTCACTTTTGCATTTTTAACACCCTCATGTTCAAACATTATAATCTTTTAATCCATAAGTAATATTGCTAGGTTTTCTTTTCCTATGTGACCTCTAACATATCTAGTTTGAATTTGTACAATTACAATTCATAAAAAACTAAATGAACTTATCAAAATGTTGACTTTTTGTTCAATTTAAAGCAAATTCCTAGAAGTTCAAAAAAAGTCTTGGATATTTAGGGGTTAAAGATTAGTGTTTGTAGATAGTAATATAGCATATTATGTTTCTAGATATCCACAATGTTGACAAAGTAGGAAGGCCTAAAACATCAAGTGTATTCCAATAGCATTGAAGTCAGTTATAAAAATTTCCAATGATTAATTTTTGATTGGAGCAAATACACATCACTTCCTAGAATCTCCATCAGCTCTTGTGTCGCCCTATCAATGGAAACTTATAGAAGAGAGAGTCTTCAACCCTTGCACTATATACTTCTTGTTAGAGAGTCATTTAAATGACTCAATCGCGAATGACACAAGTTTACGTGGATGATGGTGCCAATGTCAAAGATTGAAGCCATTTTAAAAAAGATATATTTTTCTACTACAATAGTTTTTACAACTAATCTAATGGGTATATTTGACTTTGTTTCTCATGCAGCTTTTAAAGTTTGATGAAATCATGATCAACTTCCATCCTCAAAGACCCCATTAAACTAGGGCCAAAAATACAAAATTAACCGTCCACAAAACGGTCGGGCAGACTCTTAAAATTATCCGTGGGCAGGTTCCAAAGACGAGCTTGTGGGCGTATTTCCTCCTTTCAGTTCTTGTGAGTCACACTTGAATCTTGACCGTCCTTCCTCGTGAACGTGATCCTGCGGCTGGTGCTCCACGAGGCTTTGAAACTGGGGAGAGCGAGGGCAGTTGTGACAGCGAGACACTGGCACAGTGAAGGCTCCGCTAGGGCTGTGTCTCAGCAACCCTCTCTGAGGTTGTGGATGCGAGAAGCTTGCGGGGATCGGTGTCTATTGCTTGCTGAGGGTCTGTGCAAGGAAAAAGGGGGGGGGGGGATCGTTGTTCATTCCATGAGCATTGGAATTGTGACACAGCGAGGGAGGAGTTAGGGTGCACCGGATGAGTAGTGGGGACAATGATGCGCGTGTGAGGGAGTGGAGAGGGGGCAATTCTGTGCAGAGTTCGTGGGAGCGGTTCCATCAAGACCAAGGGACGGCACTGCACCATCGCCGTGTCATGCCGTCGTCGCAGTACTCTCGCCCTCCCTCCTTCAGTGGCAGTGCTGGGGGTGGTGGCCCGGGCTCCTCATTTGGCAGGACTATGAGCTCCAAGCTGCTCACCACGCCGATGCAGTCCAGCCAGCCTGCCGTCGCCGTGGATTGTGGAGGAACGATCATTAGCTGGTAGATTTATGAAATATTTCATGATTGATATGTTTCTGCCTCTGAAATTTATAATCGAAGGATATGCAGCTTATTCAATGTAGAATGTCTATTGGAAAGATGAACCTTTAAACTCGCAACCTCATTATAAACTGCGCACTTGGTGAGTTCATATCTCGTGAAAATTTCAATAGTCCCAGCGACCGCCTTCCCTAGTGGTGGAAGGTTACATGGGATTTCTTATTTATTTTCGATGTATTTGGGGAAGTGTACTCGTTTTTTGACAATATTCTTTACCACTAATTTTTGATCAATTAACGTCAGGAAAAAGATGCTTCAATATATATAACCTTTAGTGAGCGATCTATGGAACATCTGCAATAGTGATAACAGGGAATTGAAAGGTTCGTCGTATGTATAGTTAAACGTTAGTCATGACTGGTTTGGAATCAGTTCAAAACGGTTTGAAAGTAATAATTTCTAGTTAGTCGATTTTTGAGCCTAGTTACTATTGGGTGTTGATTGTTTTGCGCTGTCGTCTTGTAGTAGTCCTTCTTTAGCAAGGGGGCAAGGCTCTAAAGCTGCGGGTTTGGATGGCACAGGAATCGAGCCGCCGAACTACTATATCAATGGAAGATGGATGAGGTGTTGAATAAAAATTTGCTGGACATCATAATCCCGCCAAACAAGCAGACACTTGCTTTAGATACTATTTTGCGCGCTGGGCAAGGAGAAATCTGGACGGGGCAATTGAACTGTCGGCGCAGAGATAATGTTATCTTGAACTCAGTGGTGACGATTAAACCTATTGTCGATGAGAATCAGAGTATCACTGGAGCTTGGTTTTGTACTGAACCGTACACTATGCCAGAATTCATGCCCAGGAACTATTCTGAGGAAGGAATTGGGAAGCCAATTGATGAAGAGAATGTGGTAGACGCAGCTCACCCACCAAAGGGTGATGGTGATCCACCAGGGAAGAACCTTTTGGTATTTCCTTTCTACATTAAGTCTTGTGTGTTTTGGTCAGTTTAGTCCTTTCTGGTTCAAACTGTGTTTGCAGCGTCGAATGTTTGGGTAAGGCGTTCATACCAGTCAGCGTTCGTTGCACATTGGTTGTGAATCTTGAAAGAAGATTCATGTGTAGGAAGTTCAGGCTATTGACGGCATGATCTACTAGTACGGATGTCAATAGGAACTCTTGCTCTTGGATTACCATGGGTTAGGCTCTGAAGAGGGTAAGAATTTTTCTGCGTAGAGATTGCAATGCATGATGCAGGAGTTACTTCTTTGGTCTGACATGGCCGCTTTTGTATTACTTTTTCTTGCACTGAAACATGCTTGAGGGCTAGCTTATATTGCGATTGACAGTGGGGATCGTCTTCTTTTCATCACGCGCCTGGTACACTACTTATTGCATGGTGGTCCCCTCGAATATGCTTTTTAACTCTTGATAGTTCAACAGAGGTTGGGGCGTAGCTCGGTGGAACAACTTTTGCGAAAAATGCACATTGGGGGCGGGAATAGGCGAGAGGAAGATGATACAGGGTCCCCAAGATGGCCTCCCGAACGACAAAATTCGTGGGATTCTGAGCATGACAATGATTTCCTTCAGGAGCGGGAGCGCCTGTCGCATAGTTCTATTGCGAGTAGGATTCAAAATGATCCTTACAGAAGCAGTGATACTAATCATTCTGATGGCCTGTCACTGCCTCTTGTTGCTATTGGCCATGGTGCTGGACCTTACAACATGGGAAGAGAAGGGGAGCATGAGGAATTTGCCGGTTTTCAGGTATGCCAACAATTTTTGTGGTACTTTGTTGGCCCAACCTTTCTTATTTAGATATTGTTGCCTTGCAAAGTTTAACTCATATCCTCCATGTTTAGTCAGTAATTTTAACTTTGAGCCAGAGAGGCAGTCCTTCATGGTGATATTGACCAGTTTCCTTCCCCGTCCTTGGCTTCGTCCTTTGTTGGCAACATCTTACCATCTTTCTTTCTGATATTCCTCAAACGCAATGAAAGTCAGGATGAAAGTGGAGCGTTTTTTCATAGAGTCTACAAGAGGATGAGAGTGTTTAGATTGCGTGGTTCAAGTCACCTTGATCCTTTTGCCGGACCAGGTCGCTTTGGCTATTTCTGGTCTTAGTTCTTCTTTTACATCGGACGTTTATTTTAGAAACTGAGTCTTTTTCCGTTCTTTTCTTCGATAAACTTATTGGTCCGAAATCTTGGAGCGGATTATATATTGTAGAAGGAATTGAGGAGTAAGCAGGGCACGGATAATGGTTGAAGTGCCTCAGCGATAGATTGGAACTTTTGCTGAACAGGTACCGAAATCCAATCAAGAAAAGCGATTCTGTTGTGTCAGCTTAAAACTCTATTTTTTTGGAAACTCAATTTTTCATTGCGTGAAACGAAATGAAAGGGCTGGCACCATTGTTACTACAGACTATGAAGATAACTTGAATGGTACGGAATCATAAAGTCGTACCTTCTATTCATACTAATAATTTTATGGCAGTGGGACTGGCGCAACTTGCATTGAAAACCGTTTTGTGCGAAGATTACCAGCATATATTCCTGCAGCGACCTTTTGAGCACATGTAGAAATTTAGGATGGAGAAAGCGTAGTGACTATCCGAAACATTCTGGTCAGAAGCATGAGTCTATCTAATGTGGAATGACTTCAATGACGGTTCTATTTTCGAGTTGTCTTGCTTTGACCGCATTGAGTGTCCAAAGTTACTCTTTCGGTATTCAAGTAACTTTCTCTGAGGCCGACTGTTGTCGTACTTAGAGTGTCGGTTGTTTCACTAGGGTCATTTGCAGACCGCGTTGAAATATGTTTTGGTTCTGGCTCAGGTGCTTTCTCGGACATCCAGTGGAAGTGCAGCAAATTCTGTATCAGGAAGCCCTAACGTCGCTTCCGTACAGGGAAGCTCGGCCGAGAGTACTGCGTGGACTGCATGGACTGGGCCTGCGGGAGGAATTAATTTTCAGCAAGCTGAGGAGGATTTCCAGCTACAGTTAGCACTGGCATTGCGAGTTGCAGCTGAAGCTGCAGCTGTTGATGACCCAGACTTGTCTGCGAACAAGAGGGGCCCAGTGGGAAGTATGCGATTGGTGCCTGGTGTCAGCCGCGTAGAGTCTACAGCTTATCGGTACTGGGTGAGTGTTTTATTTCTTATTGGTTTTTTCTGCGGGAAGCATACGAACGGCCTGTACAGAGCCGTGGTCGGTTGCCTAGGTATTGTATATGCTTAAGCGGTATGTGGTTAAGCTGAAATTGTCCAAATTAATAGGGTAAACTTGGATCTTTTCACATTGCAGGTGAGCAATTGCTTGGGTTATGAAGACCGTATCGAGGATGGCTTTTATGAAGTTTGGGGGATGAGTCCCTATGTATGGTCTATGTGCACAGATTTGAACGAACTTGGGCGCATGCCTCCTTTAGAATCACTTCGGAGTGTTAATCCTGCTGAGGCAGAGTTTGAAGTGGTCCTTGTAGATAGAAACGGAGATCCACATCTTCGTGAGCTTGAGGATAAGGCAGTGGGTTTTGCGTATGATTCTCAAGAAGTCCTTGATTTAGCAACCAAGTTGGCCCAGATGGTGGCAGCTCAAATGGGTGGTCCTGCAGGCTCTGACGAGGCGTTAGCGGATACTTGGCGTGTTAGTACCACAAAAATGACTCAGCTGCTTGGAAGTCTAGTCCTCCCAATTGGACTTCTTAAATGTGGCATGGGTAGACACAGAGCTCTTCTGTTCAAGGTAAAATTTTAGCGCTTCTCTTATTTGTGTATATCTCAAGAATTCCTTGTTTACAGTTCATGTTGAGATGCTTGTTATGCATACAGGTGATGGCGGATAGTGTGGGACTGCCATGTCGTCTCGTTCGTGGATCTTCTTACTGTGGGAAGGAAGACGATGCAATGGTGGTTGTCAAATGTGGAGATGACAGGTGCGATTATTCCCTGCTCTCGATAAGAAGTTTATTTCGGTGGAATGTTTTGTTTGTTTTCAAGTATTTTACATACTAGGACAGTAAGACAGATGGTATATATTCGGTGTTTTTAAGCTCAGTAGATGATTCGTGATTCCTATTATTTTTCTTCAGGGAGTGGATGGTGGATCTTCTTATCAAGCCTGGTCAAATAATGCCTCCAGATTCGCGGCTAGCTGCTCCTCCTGCTGTGATTGCATCACCCTTGCAATTTGAGAGGCCCAGTCCATTTGGTGGCAGTAGTGTTTCTGTAGTTCACTGGGCTCGAGGGGAAGTAGGTCCTAAAGGAGGAAGTGACCCACGACCAGGAGATGTTCCTGAGTCGGCCGTGACTACGGCCAGCACTGTCGCTGCTGCTGCAGTTTCTGTTAAGACTGGGAATTCTGATGTCGATAAGATCTCTGTTAGTTCTCCTCGTGCACAGAACATGGGCCCATGGAGGGGGGGTATTCCTTCACCAAGAGGGAACATTGCTGCCCAGCCGTTTGATTTCACTCCCTTACAGTTTGATCAGCGGACTAGTGTAGCACAGATCGCTAAAGAACGAGAAATGGAAAAGGAAAACAGCTTACCAATGGAGAATTTCCAGGGGTCACAACCTAGTTACAATCAGGATGTACCGAGGAATAGGAGTTCGGATGTTGTTACTGTTGGACTGTCGGATAGTGAACCCGCTGGGCGTGCTAATGAGGGGAGGGGGGGAACTCCAAGTAGCCAGGAAGAGGACTCAAGTAGATTAACAACTGAGCAGTTGGTTGAAAATGCAGTAGAATTCGCAAGAGAGTTTGAGATCTTATGGGAGGATCTTATAATTGGGGAACGGATTGGACAAGGTGTGCATCCATTTTCCTTCATTTAATTACTGACTGCGTTATCAAGCGATTTAATCACAGCAAGTTTGAGCATTGCAATGATATCAGAATTTACTTGCAAATTTGTAGTTGCATTAGGAGCTTCTGAATTTGTGAGGGGGTATATATTTTTCTTTTGAGCCCTTTTATCTATCCTTCTGACTTTTTTTTCTCTTTTACTTGGTGAACATTTCAATCTGTGGCAGGATCTTATGGGAAAGTATATCGAGCCGATTGGCAAGGCTCGGTGAGTCACCGATATTTTCTAGTATTGAGACTCCAAAATTATTTTCTTGCTCTTTTCACCTCATATTCTTCCTTGACAAACATATATCGTATGTTTCATATTTTGCCAAATTTTATGCTGAAGTGGAAAAATGTGATGAAGAGAAATCATTTCTTTTCATATTTGATAGCTTATTATTATGGTGGAAGTTCTTGAAAGTGATGTTGGTGTCATTGCAGGATGTGGCCGTCAAGGTATTTCTGGATCAGGACTTGAAGGTGGAGGCATTAGACGAGTTCAGGAGAGAGGTATGTCGGCAGTGCTTTTTAAAATTACAAGCTACTAATTACAGTGTTATTAAAATATTGCAATGTTTTCTTCTCATTGTACATCGGTGTGTTTATTCCAGCTTGGATATTTTAATTCGTTACTGTTTTCTATGCGAGTATTCGTGAGTTAATTTAAATTTAGCAGAGATTTTAGCAGATGACCTGCACATTACGCGACTTTTACTTTCACTTCGTGCTTGACCTGGTGCCGTTTTGTCCGTACAGGTGGCCATTATGAGGCGCTTGAGGCATCCGAATGTGGTTCTTTTCATGGGAGCAGTTACAGTACCTCCGAATCTATCGATTGTCACTGAATTTTGCCCAAGGTTTGTCACTGTATTTTTTCTGATTTGGTAACTGAACTTCTGAACTGTGAACGCCACTTTCGGATTATCAGCGAAAAGTGTACTGGCACTGTCTGGTCTACGTGGTTTTTTGATTGCAAATGTAATTTCAGAGTGCAAGAGTTGCTAATTTGATGTGGTTTCATGAGAGCAGAGGAAGTCTGTACAGATTGCTCCATAGACCTAATCGAGAGCTTGATGAGCGCCGACGTATTCGCATGGCTTTGGACGTGGTATTTCTCCTGCCAGAGTTGGCTAATTCATTCTATTTGGGTCAATGGATCCCAAATAGCAGAAAACTCTTACAACTGAACTTTGTGCTGCTTATCTGAAGATTCTAGATTGTATTGAATGGTGCAGTTATATTTTCTCTATAGGGAGAGGAATTGGATGCGATCTTGCAAGATATCAAAACAAGCTTTTGGTGGTTAGGTTAGGCCGTGCAATCGTCATTTTGGCAATTGATTATGTATTCGTGTCCTTGCTGCAGGTCAAGGGAATGAATTATCTGCATCGCTCCTCACCACCAATAGTACATAGGGACCTCAAGTCTCCTAATTTACTGGTTGACAAGAACTGGACTGTGAAGGTTCGGTTTGCTGAGAGTTGCTTCTATTACGTCCGTGCTTAATAGCATTTTGTTTAAATATGGACTTTCTGTCCTTCGGATTTCCTTTTCAGCCTTAGTTTCTCATTTGCTTGCTGTCATCCTCGTAACCTTTTTCTGTGGCCAGTTTCTTCTATCGTTTCCACCAATATTTTATTTTGTATTGTTTCTGCAGGTCTGTGATTTTGGACTCTCCCGGTTGAAGCACAATACATTTTTGACCTCAAAGTCGAGCGCTGGAACGGTACCGTCCTCAATTATTATTTGTGAATTATTAGAATATACGGTTTTCTTCTAATTAAAATGAGGCAAATGGATGTGTGTCCAATTTGAGCACAATGAAGGTTGATTAGACAGTTTAGGCTGCTGTAGATAAGACAACTCATGTTTACTGATGATTTACTTTTGTTCAGCCGGAGTGGATGGCTCCTGAAGTGCTTCGAAATGAACTGTCAGATGAAAAGTAAGTCTCGTCCAACACACTACTATAGCTGTTCATCTGCTCACTTTTGTTTGTCAGTTTGTTATATTGTGCCATGAACACGTACCAAGTTAGTGTGCCCTGTGCCGTTGCCACAGCCAAAATAGGAGTAAAAGTCATTTTCTAATTTTTTAATTCATAAAAACTTCAAAATTCAATATCTTTCAAACCGTAGGTCCAAACGCCATGAAACAAAGCCCGTGCACCTGTCGTCGCTGAGGGTCCAGGAGATCTCACCGTAACAAACAAAATAAAACAAACTATGTCTATGTTAAGGTATTATATAACACGTATTGGATTGATTCCATTTGGATGAATGTTCACTTTTGCCTCCACGTAAGGCACAAAGTCTATGATTAAGACTGGCATGACAGATTTGTATTTGTAGGATGGTTTTGAATTGTTGTGAAAATAAGTTTTGTGGTGCATTTTTTTGCCTAATAGTAACAAAATTTCTGCTATTTTGGAGGTTAGTTGTTATAATTAGCAATATTATGACAAAGCGAACTAAATTGGAATCTTAATTTTCTGAAGCAGTGTGCATTTTCTATTTACTTTAAGCTCTTGAATACAGACCTTGGAAATCACCCAAAGAAAAAAGTCATTCCCCAGAAACAGAAATCTTTTTGTCTCCCTGTTCACCAGCCAATATCTTGGACATGGAACTTTCATAGAAGACATGGAACCGTCTAAGTAGAAAAGGATAGCAATCTAGTTGGTATCACCACAATTTGGAGTTGCGGTTGTTCTACCTTTAAATGAATTCCTCTGGTGCAGATCGGACGTGTATAGTTTTGGAGTCATTCTCTGGGAGCTTGCGACCCTCCAGCAACCTTGGGCTGGCATGAACCCTATCCAGGTTAGCCCCTGAGTGACGCTTGTAACTTGAGTACAGATGCTGTTGCTCAGTTATCACAATCTAATAATTTAAAAAGTCTTGTGGTTGCTTATTAGTTGGATGACGTGTCCTTGGAATGACTTATCTTGTGCTGTGCAGGTGGTGGGAGCTGTTGGATTCCAACACCGAAGGCTTCCGATACCAGAGAACATTGATCCAGCTGTGGCTAATATTATTCAAGCGTGCTGGCGAATGTACGTATCGAATCCTCCCGCGGAAATCTTCCGTCACCGTCGGATTTAACTAAGCAACAAAAACTTAGGCATTATCTGCGCAGTGCTTTTCTGTTTTTTTCCAGCCAAATGTTTCTTATCCTAAAGCTATGTTACGTAGGAAAACGACTGCGTTTGAGCATCTCAGATATCACCCCGCGTCAGCTAAGAAAACTGCATTTAATTTTTGTGTACATATTTCCTGAAATTAGTCTGGGAGCGTGAAAATATCTTACGGATTTGTTAAAGCTTTCAGGGATCCAAGACAGAGGCCTACGTTCTCCGACATTATGCAAGAGCTGAAGCCTTTGACGCGACCACCGATGGGACAGCCTGGAGGAGCCAATACTCCAAGAAGTTCTGCTGCTCACGATTTTTAAGCACCGCAAGGCGCGCTGGGTTCCAAAGATGAGTTATGGTGAACGATGTTGCTGAGTCTGAAGCTCTCCACATCGCAAGATTCCGTGTATGATGTGAGTAAAGGTTTACAGAGATCGTTATTGGATCTTTTTCTGGTCTGAGTCTTAGATAAAGGCAACTATGATGCTGATTCCTGGATGTTTTATTATATATTACTGATTTGGTGATTGTCATCGTATAGAGCCACCAGAATATTCTGGCTTCGGTTGTATGACCGCTTGTCACAAATGAAGGCAGCTCTCAAGTTATGCCAAGTTCCAATTGTTGCAGTTGTCAAGTGAAAAGTTCTGTTTGAAATTTATCCGTGATCGCCTTGATTTTAAGTTCTGTAATGATGAATTAAAAACAACTTAGAAAAATAATTTGGTATTCATTTGTAAAACTAACGTCCAAAACTTTGAATTATAAATTAATCCTGAATAGTTAGATTTACAATTGCAATCTCCAAATTTAATTGAAACTTAACCCCTCCAAGGTTCTGCAAGATTTGACTATTTATAAAGATTAGCTGGATTAGATTACTTGTGCCCATATTATTACTAATAATTTTATATCATAAAGTTACAGTATCCTTTAAGTTGCACATAATTTGGCCTCTCTTTCAATTTGTATTCTTGGATTCAAATTACTATATTTGAAATGAATAAATTTGATCATTTGTTTTGGAGTGACAACGAGACATAATCTATACCTTAAGATAGGCTGTTTGTTTTGTTTTGTTTTGTTTTGTTTTGTTTTGTTTTGTTTTGTTTGTGTGTTTGTTTGTCACGTTGAGATCTCCCGGACCGTGCCCTAGAGGTGTGCTTGGTATTGTCGGAAAGCCCTTGGGGAGGAGGGGTGCACGGGCTTGGTTTTGTGGCGTTTGGACCTACGGTGCAAAAGTTATGGATTTTTGAGTTATTTTTGGATCTAAAATTATGCTAAATTATGTATCTTTTGAACCGTGAGTCAAATTATCATGTTCTTGGTACCGTTGGAAAGCCCTCGGCCAAGAGGGGTGCGTGGGCTTTGTTTCATGGTGTTTGGACCCACGATTGAAAAGTTATGGATTTTTTAGTTATTTTTTGTTTAAAAATTGACTTTTATTTTCGTTTTGGTTGTGGCAACGACATAGGGCTACACTAGTCACAATGAAAAAAGGAGGTTGCTTAGTCAGTTATTGTAAAAATCTCAAAAAAAAGTGTTAACTTGATACTTTGAAAAGGTTGGTAGAAAGAGTGGCCAAAAAGGGGAAAAATAAAGTGTTAAAAACTTGAATTCCTTTTCTGGAATTTTCTGGGGCTGCACACTTCCCTACATGCTATGGGGTTTTGAATTGTCTATGACAAATCCAATGAATTTTTGTTTGCATAAAATGAATTTTTATATGCTTATAAGAGAATTTTTTTTAAAATTTATGAGAGGGGAGGGGAGACAATCACCTTTTTTGAGGTGTTAGATCCCTCAAACCTTCTTTTAGTAAATATTTCTAGAAACTCAAGAAGTCAAATCTAGTTCAAGGCATTTCATATTAGTTGACCTTTTAGAGGATCAGTTACGAATTTTAAGAGTGAAGTATATATAGTTGATATATTTTTAACAAAAGGTGGAGACGAGGAATATCTTTCATAAATGCTAGATTTCATAACATTTGGAAATATGAGTCAAAAGTTATGGTCTAATATGTTACTTTTTTTCATAAATGGGTAGTCTGGGTAGATTAGTAAAAATCACTTTTTTCAAAAACAAAAATTTGAAATTGGTTTTATAGAGTTATATATATGTGGAAAGCTTTGAATCATTCCATTTTCATCAATGAGTCAAAAGTTATGAGTTTTTGTTTGTTCTCTACTCTAAAATAAACTTTGAAGTCCTTTATCTTACTCAATTTTCAATATTTTTTGCTAAAAATAAAATCATAGTATGTAAATTGTTTATTACATAACTAAATTCTTAACAATTGGCATTTTAATTCACTTTGCAACTACTTGTTCACAAGTCAACATATTACAAGATCCTACAATTATATGTGTCAAAAAAAAAAAAATCAAAAATTTGGTACTTGTACTAGAAATGGTAGTTTTTTTATTGTTTTTGGTGAAAATAGTCATGGAACTCTAGGGGTTAAGGGAGTTGAAATTTTTTACACTTTTTTTAGAGCAATTTCCTTTGGGGTAATGGATACTAGTCACATTGAATTGTCTCCTTCCAAGTTGTCTTTTTCGTATATTGAGTTTTTAATCCTACTTATGGAGCTTTGAGTCACTATGATTGCATGCATTTCAATCATATTGAGTTTTCTTCTCTCTAAATTGAGGTTTTGGCCCCATCCGTATAATTTTGGGTTGCAAGATGGGGGCAAAAAATTTCTAACATGAATTTGAAGTGAAAAATAACAATTAATTCACTTTGCAACTTAGAAGTATAAGGGTGGCAGAAAAACCTTAGTATAATGAGATGACAATTTAATGTGAGTACAATACCTGCATATGTGTCTTTTTGTCATTCTAAATGAATAAGAAATGAACTTCAAAAGTTCTTGGCTATATTTCATAAAAAATATCTAAAATAATAACTTTCTGGTGCATTGAACATGATTGAAAATGAAAAATATTTTTCAACCATACATATTTAATCTAGACTACAAATTGTATAAAAAATTTCAACCCATTTGATTGCTTAGTTTGTGATATTATAACCTTTGAAGTTAGAAGAAAAGAAATTTTGTACCTTGCCTATAAATGCTTTTCACTGGATTGGCAAAAAAAAACTTTATAGAGTCCAATGGAGAGTGTGTACTACTTAGTTTTCTAAGCAATGGATTCCTTTGTATTTTGCTTCACAACTTAGTATAAATAGATGCTATTTTTGAACACTCATCCTACATGCTTTAGTCTTAAAATTACACTAATCTTAAGGATTCATCCACCCAACCTATTGGTGCACACTAAAACTCACCCTATTTTTTGTGGCTATTAATTATTCTAGCTCCTTCTGGCCCGTATTAGCCCCTCATGCCACCTAGTGACTATTGCTCTCTTGTACTGGTGGCTTTGAATGTCTGGCCATTGACATCCACACGCTAGTTTTTTTACCTCCTTGTAAATCCATGGGGGAATTGGCAATATTCCGGCTGCAGTGTTTTGGTAGGTCACACCCGGAATGGTGTCCATGATGCATAGAGGCCGAGATGAGGCACTCCATGCTTCATACCTCCCATGCATGTGCCTTGCCCAATGCGTGTCCATGCATGCCCCTATATTTTACAACTGCATTTGTGTTTAGGGTCAATGTTTTGTGGTGGTGCTAGGGTTTAGTAGCTACATTAGGATTATTACAACTTAGATTTCTCACCCTTTTTTTGCCTATTTGGATGTAGGATTTTACAATGGAAATTTGCTTCCATTTTCAATTTTTTTTTAAAAAGATACCAAAAGACTAGATGAGAATGAATATTGAAAAATATTGACAATTTGGAAAAGAAAATAAAGATTTACAAAATATCAAGGAAAAAATGGATTTCTAAATTTAAAGAAGCTAATAAAGATTAGAAAAAATAAAGGACACTCTAAAACATTAAAGAAACATTAAAAAAATAAGAAAGGTAAGAAGGAAGTTTGAAAAAGAAATTACACACAAACAATCACAAACATATACATACAAACAGAAACACGCACAAACTCAAAATTAACAGACATTGAAGTAACAAAAACTTACAGACACAACCGCATAAAATATAATAAAAATTATTTTTTAATTCTTACAAATAGACAAACAAAAAATATTCTAGAAAGAAAAAAAACAAAACAAAACAAAAAATTAAAATTAAAATTAAAAAAACAAAGAAGATTAAAAAAATTAAAAACTTTAAATACGAGAGAAATTCTTCAAACCTTAAGAAGATAAAATTCAAACAATAAAGTGAATAATAAATGAAGATGATAATAATGTTTTACAAATTTAAAAGTTAAAAAACATAAAAAAAAAATTAAAAAATTAAAAAAAAAAAATTTATTTAAAGAATAAAAATCATTACCAATACTATAAAAGATAAAAAGAATTAAAAAATTTCAAATAGGTAAGAAAAATTAAAAAATTAAAAAAGACGCAACAAAGGTCCACAAAAATAAGGTGACTTCTAAATGGTCATATTTTTTTCATTGGGGTAGTATGCCAAAATAAGTGTGTTTTCTAGGTCCGTTCCATGTACTTGGCTGGAGGTGGACATCGACATTTCACTCCCCATTTTTGTCCACGTGGATTGGCAGTGAAGGACACATGCCACTCTTTATTCTATTTTTGGACTTCCAAATCAAGATGCATACTACCACATCTACTTTTATTTCAGCGCTTCCTTGCAAAGCACTTGCTTCCTCTCCATTTCGTTTATGTGAATGGATGTAAAGACCCGTATTGCCGTCCCTATTCTTTTTCCTTGACCTAATTTTTTTCCTTAAAAACAAACTCTTGAAACGGGAAGAAGACAAAAAAACATTTAAACTATTAAAAAAGAGTCATTCTTTAAAGATGCCAAAGATACTAAACATTAAAAAAAAATTTGAAACATAGTTTTCCTAAATTAATTTTAGAAGAGACAAATATTAAACACATAAAAATGAGGACAATATTTTAAAAATGAAGGAGATTAAGAGCATGAAAAAAAATACAAAACCCAAAACGGGCATGTTGAGAGCTGCATGGCATCTACAAACTCAGCTTCAACATCTACCAGATGCATTTGTATCGTCTTCCAGTTGCCTACTAGCATTCATACTACATTTTTAAAACAAAACAATGTAGCTCCTTCTATATCTTCTTTCACATGTCGTCGCTTCATAATTAAGTGACCAGAAAGTCCAAAACCTATAATTCCTTGTTGCTTGTTGATTTCAAGTAAGGCTATAGCAGCTACTGTACCTTTAGCCTTGACATTCCAACCACAATACATGTTCGCTAGTAAACCCAAGTTGGCATACATGATAATGCGATCAAATACTTAAAAAATGGGTATCCCAACACAAAGATCTTACTTAGATATACTTGTTGGCTTTTTTAATCGACCACCAATGACAACTCATTTTAGGTGCCCATGCCATAAGAAAGTTTTTTATAATACATAAAAAATATAACAAAATTTTACAAAGCAAGAACTTAACAAACATGACAAGTCCAATAGAGCAAAAAGATTTTACTTACTTAGAAAGATTTAAATATTTCCAAAGCTAGAAAAGCTAGAAACAAATTCGAAACTAGAAAATAATTGAAAAACAAGAAATAAATAAAATAGATATAACAAAGGTCCACCCAAAAAAGGTGGTTTGTAAATGGTCATATTATTTTTATTGGGGTAGCATGTTGGGACAAGTACGCATTCCAAGCCCGTTCCATGTACTTGGCTGGAGATGGACACCAATATTATACTATCCATTTTTTTCCATGTGGATTGGCCAGTGAAGGACACATGCCATTCCCCTTTATATATTTGGGCTTCCAAGTCAAGATGCACACTACCACATCTACTTTTGTTCCAGTGCTTCTTGGCTAACCATTTGCCTTTTCTTTCTTCTATTTATATGAGTGGACTTGAAGATCCATGTTGTTGTTCCTATTTTTCTCCATTTGGTTTCAAAAAAAAAAAAAGAGAGAAATTCTTTAGACATTAAGAAAATATAAAATGTTTAAACAAGAAAAAGAAACCTTGTTTCTAAAAAATGCCAAAAATAGTTAAAATACTAGACCTTAAAAAAAAATTTGAAACATAATTATGGAGAAATGATGTGAAAGAAAAAAAAATACAATATATGAAGAAGACAACAATATTTTATAAATGAAGGACTGAGTTCAGTAACATGACAAAAAACAAAAAACAAAAAAAGCTAGATCTTAATTTATAAAAAAGATTACAACATTGCAAAAACAACAAAAGGCCAAAAAAAATTCAAAACTTACAAACACTAAATTTTTTTAAATAAAATTAAGAAGACACAATGGATGTAAAATTCAAAGATGGAGAAAAATTCTTACAACATTAAGCACATAAGAAACGTTATAAAATGAAAAAAAATCCTTTCAAAGATGCCAAAAGCACTGAGCTTTGAAAAAAGTTAAGGAAATTTGACATCTATTAAATTACTTAGGAGAAAAAGATTTAGTATAAATATGGAAATAAATAAAACTTCACCAATGAAAAAATAAACAATCATGACAATTATTACTAAATTTAAAAAATGTGGTTATTACTTTAAAAATATTAAAACATATCACAACTTTCAAAAGAGAGAAATAAAATTAAGAACTTTCAAATAATTAAAGAAATGAAAAAAATAAAAAATACACTTTGAAAGGCCACAGCTATAGTATATGGTATTTGGTAGTTATAGAACTAACAAGGAATTTTCACTTTACCCTGCTAAAGCTCACCTCATTGTCTTTGATATTGCTCCACAATGACAATGTTTTGTGCTTCTTCTCCGCAAATTTCCTTAGACATCCTCCTTGTACACTCTTCTTTCACAATTGGGAATCTTGGCTTGGCTTTTGACTTGGCAGCTAGCTTTAGTGCGGGGATGGAGTGGCGCAGCAAAATCCTAAGGTTTGCTCAGAAAGCACTCAAGGTCCTCTTCATTTGTCACTTCCACTTCAATGTAGGGAGGGGGGGCACACGCATTATGATGTTTTCTCTAATAGTCGGTTTAGTAATGTGGAGTAGCGCAAAGGCATCCACTCCAAGGCAATGAAGGACACTAAGGTTGCAGCCAACACTGTGTCAACAACCTTGTCCTGTACATGTTTGGTTTCATTTTTCTTTCTCTCCCTTGCGTCTGCTATAGCTTGGATAGGGCATGGTTTAGGTTGCTCTTCTTCTTCTTAGCAGTTAAGCGCATAGGGTTTAGGTTCACGGCAAGGTGTGCCTAAGGGACATATGCAGTTTTAAATTTCACTTTCTCTTCATGTTCTGGATCACTAATTTGTAAGCATCTCCTTGGTAATTTCACATACCTCAATTGATTTAGAATACTTTGGGATCAAGGGCTTAGGAAGTCAGGTTGCTAATAACACCAACGTCAATCGCGTCGCCTAGGGCCAAGTGAGGGTTTGAGATGTTGGTGGGAAACTTGTCAAAGGTGGGTCACAACTTTAACTCGCAGGTCTTCTAGTTTAGCAATGCATTTTGATGCTTGGAATTTACAATTTTAGGTGGAATTTGACTGGTGAGGCGGAGTTAAGTCTCTGCAACTGGGAGCAACAGAATGTACGCTAATCCAATATCCTAACAGGTACTACTTCTACCATCTAGTGTTTTATTGGGCTGACACTGTAGGGTACTAGAATTGGTTCTAGACCGTAGATGTTACAAGACAAGTTACCTACTGCAACCCTATATTCATTAAAATGAGGGGTTTCTAAAAAAATGGGAGTTTCTAGATGCACTACCTACTATAAACTGAGGAGAAACTATTGTGAAATAGATACAAAAGCAGCAATGCAATGATACAAAAGCACATATGTTGTTGCCAAACTTCACAATACAAAGCATTAATTTAAAGAAACAAATCAATTTATAGAAAATATTCTTCAAATATACATGCAATGGTTTTATACACTATAGAATGGGACTTTGTAGAAGCACTAAAAATTACAAATTGTTCCTATCTAACTAACAAAATACATGGTGATCGACAATTTTGCTAGAGCTTCACCACCATTGTTTCAGCCAATCACTTGGGAAGCGGACGCCATAAACTTACAAGTTTGAAGAAAAAAGTACATGATATGCTCCAAGAACCCCTAAAGTCAATAGTGGACACAAATTCAAGAAAAAACTTAGAAAATTATAGAAACAAACTATGTCCATTCCCCTTTGGTAGGTACTTTGACAGACCACAAGATGTCAACTACACTCTATGAGAATATTAGCCTAGGAGTATGGCACAAAGGATGCACTACATAGTATATTTAGACATCACGTGCAACCAAGACCCTATTCTATGGGGGCTATGTAGGTACATTTTGTAAATTTATATAGAGCTATCTTTACCTAAATTCTAAATTTGCCTTATTTCATGTACCCTATCTTTTGTTTTAAATTTTTTTGTGTATTAATTTTTTGTACCCTATGTTCATTAAAAGAAGCCAATAACATGTACAAACCATACACAAAAATAATGAACGCAAAAGAAACCAATAACATGCACAAACCATACACAAAAGAATACTTGTATGAATATATATATATAAGAATCACATGTGCACAAACGCAACGCATGTGTTCACAAACACAATACAATGCACCAAAATGGAGTCCAAAAACTAAAGGCTGCACAAAAATAGGTCAAGTGTTATTGGTTTGAAATCCAATAGGAAAATGTTTATCTAGAAAAAATCCAAGATCTTAGAAACACAAGAAAAACTGGTAGCATGTAGAGTTCTTCACTCTGAATTTGAAAATATAGTAGAAACAACCTGCACATTTCCAAAACACTGCTACGATGAAACAAAAGGAATTAACGCAAAACAAAAATGAGAAATAAAGCAACTCAGCAATTGTAGGATTGAACTGCAGGACTTACTTCATTGCAAAGCAAGGGTCATCCGGGGGGTCATCCAAACTTTGGGGGACAAGGATTGCCCATCTGCCTTCTTGACCTTGATTTTGTGTTGCCATCCGCTTTGAAAAATACCTCCCAACACAAGCAGGTCTGCAGCATTCAATGCGCCAAATGAATTGGTCCGTAGCTTCTCCAATACTTCAACGTCTAGTTTCCACAACTTTGAAAAGACAACAAAGTTCTTCTCAAAAGAAATAGCTACCACAGCAAGCAGCAAGTACATATGCAAGTTACACAAGAAACAGCTACCATAGCAAGCAGCAAGTGCAGTAGTGTCGTGCGATTGACATGCTGACATTCAAAACAAACCCACTCACACTTAGTGAGACTTCTAAAAAAAGCCCAGCACAAATTTAAATAATACATAATTGAGAACCATTTCAAAATCTCGGCATCCCAAAAATCAAACGACCACTCCAAAATGTTATTGGATTTAAAGGTAAACTCAAGCGCCTCCAATGTCATAGCACCTCTAACATTGACTTTGCCGAAGTATTTGGGATCTAAGAACTTATCTTCCAACGTCCACAAGGTGATTTTCTTAGGAATACTGGTAGTCATAGCTCTTCCAGATTGCAAAGCCTAAGTCCTAAACTCTAAACCTTGTAATCAAACCCGTAAACTGTCTCAAGCCCCGAAGTGTGACCCTAAACAAGAATACCTCAACTTTGAAACTGCTCCCCCGAACAATACATTTGCTGTCTACTGTAATCTCCAAAATTTGCCCCATTCTAACCACACGCACTGTGAGTAGCCTAAGTAAAACCCGCATTTGCTTGCATTAAAAATCTCAAACAAACCTTCTTGCATTCTACAAACTTTTTGCAAGAATTGTTTTAGCATTTGCAAAAGGGAACAAAGCAAGAATTTGTTGCAGCTAGCCAAACTCAGAGTCTAAACCCTAAGTCATCAAAAACGGGGAATCAAAGCCTTATTGAACTGAAGTCATTCACAATTAGTTCATTGATCTCTACGTGCATCTAAATCTTCTCATCTATTGTACTAATAGTATTGTCTCCATAGCTCATAGGATCCAGCCTCATGGATTCGTAAACCAATCTTTATTATAGTTTTTAAAAGTTCAAATTTTTTGGGGGCTTTTTGGCAAGGCTACTTTAGAAAAAAAAATAGGTAAAGGTGTGTATTATCCGCTAAGCTTTATTATTTATAACTTAAAATATCCCCTTTTAGTGATGCTAATGTACTTCTAAAAATTGTCTAAGATTTAGGACAAGGTCCTTAAAACTACCCTTCATTTGATTGCATATTATAATTGAAAAAATTGGGAATGTCCCCCTTCCACCGAGGAGTACAGACATAGCGTGTTTCTATAATTTTCTAAGCTTCTTTCTTGAATTTGTGTCTGCTATTGACTTCAACGGTACTTGGGCAATTGCACACTACGGGGGCCTATTATGGATTGTCACAGTCCATGTTTTAGTGGGATTTTTTTAAATTTTTGTAATTTCAAAATATACAAGTTGTAGAATATAAAAAAGGATACATATTAATCTTATATACTTGATGATCTATGAAATACAAAAGAGATCTTTACAAAACTGTTTATACTCTATTTATAAAGGACTTTGAATTATACTCTTACATACTGTCACAGTCCATAGCATTAAAGGTAAAGCCTCATTGATCTACTAGGAATTGAAATATTTTACAAAAAAGAAAGTATAAATAAATAGGTATATATGTAATCAAATGTTTTGTTTTGAAATATGTAGAATTATATTCCTACATTTGTAGATATGGACTATTTATATATTGTTATCTTATCAAAAATACTATTGAATTTTGGGATACATTAGACATACTTAAAATCAACTTTACACAAATCTATTTTAACAAAATAATTATAATAAGTATTTTTGAAGGTGTCCTAACTTTCAATAGAGTTAATTTTCATTCTAATCAATTCTAAAATGTATTGAAATAAATCAAAATAAGATGCCATTTTTGAAGTTTTTTTATATAAATATACAAAAAAAATTCAATTCAATTTCTTCATCTTTTGCTTTAACACACTATAAAGAAATTTTAGAAAAAAAATCAAAAGCTTTAGAGCTCACATGCACAAAAATAAAATGGACTCTTATAGATGTATTTCTACCAGTTTTGGTTCACAATAGTGTGCAATTGCCCACCTAGAGTTCATTCTTCAAACACAGCCTATGGCATCCTTTTCCAAGCAAATGGCTTTGTACACTACTAGAAAATGACGTCCAAATCAACAAAAAATCAACATACTTCTGTTGATTTAGGTATTGCAATGTCCATTTTTACAGTCTTTTGTTAATGGTGACATTTGTTTTGTTCATTTGGACAGTGCAGTCACGAAATCAACAGATTTTTGTTGAACATTTTTGGAATCTTTTGGAATCTTTTGGAATCTTATTTGTACAATGTAGTTTTCTTTTAAATTAAGAATTCACGTACAATTCGATGTCCATTAAAGTCAGCAGACTTTGGAAGTACTTTGCGCATAATAAATGAACTTTTTTCAAAAAACTTTGAACTGGAAAAAGTTGTGTAATTAAACCAACTTTCATCTCCAACAATCCGTTTGAGATTTCAATTGTTCAATCAAAAGTTATAACCAAAATTCAGAGAAGTGTTGAAATTTTTTTTCTTTAAATTCAGTAGACTTTGGAGGCCGTTTTGGCATAGCAAAACAACTTTTTTGAAAACATTTTTAACTAATAAGAGTTGGTAATTCAAACAAGACTTCATCTCCAATAATCTATTTGAAGTTTTGATCCTCCAATCAAAAGTTATGGACAAAATTTAGAGAGGATGTTCAAAAATGTCAAAAGTAATAAATTCCCAACCTCTCTCTTAAAGTTGTCCAAAACTTTTGAGTAAAATCTCCAAACTTCAAATGGAATTTTGGAGATGAAAGCTTGTTTGAATTACCAACTTTTATTAGTTAAAAAAGTTTTCAAAAAAGTTCTTGTACTATGCCAAAACAACCTCCGAAGTTTCCTTAATTTATAAAAAAAAAAATTCTAATACCTATCTCCATTTTGTTTATAACTTTTCATTAAAGGATTAACATCTTCAAGGGATTCATTGTTATGATTTATAGTTCAAAGTTCTTTAAAATTTACTTATATATTTCAAAAATTTCCATCAATCATGAATAATTTGTAATGTTGTAATGAATCATGTACATCCAATGTTTTTATGTCTTCCTTAACGGTATTTGAAATTGAGTACCAAAAAAAACGTACACTTTATTTTAGAACTACCGATAAATTTAAAATCTTTATAATTTTCATCTCATTTATCAAAATTGAATACTTCAAAGCTTCTGATATAAAAATAAATTTAGAAAATCAAATTGAAATGTTTATTTTCATGAAAAGTGTTATTTTTTGGGCACATATGGTGTGAAAATTTTAAAGTAAATGTTTTTTGTTACAAATGGTTAGGTTTTATCTTTCAAACTATTTACCCAAAATGCATTCCTCAAATGTAGAACTTTCAACCTTCCTTTACATATTGAAAAAACATGTTGGAAATATATACTCAAATTTTTTTTTAAAACTTCATTTTCATGCTTCAAGGAAATAACACATAGGTAAAAAGGAATTTAAAAGCTTAAATATTCACAAGTCGGGGTTTTTAAAAGTCAGCAGACTTTAGGGGCCGTTTTGACATAGTAAATAAACTTTTTTTCTTAAGACTTTCAACTAAGAAAAGTTGGGAAATGAAGTTACCTTTCACCTCCAAAAATCCGTCTGCAATTTGGAGTCTTAAATAAAAAGTTATGGACAAAATTCAGAGAGGGGTTGAAATGGCCAATTTTTTTAACACTTTTAAACACCCTCTCTGAATTTTGTCCATATCTTTTTATTAAAGACTCAAAATTGCAAACGGATTTTTGGAGGTGAAAGGTACCTTCATTTACCAACTTTTCTTAGTTGAAAGTTTCAAAAAGTAAGTTAATTTACTATGCCAAAACGGCCCCTAAAGTCTGCTGACTTCACATGACAAATACCAAAAAAATGAGAAACTAATTAAATAAAAACCATTTGCCCTTTTGCACATGCAATTGCATTTGTGGTCTAATGGTTTAAGACCTTGGAGTTTAACCTCCAAGGTCCGAGGTTCAAACCCTGGGGGCCACACCGCCTATGTGGCAAGGCCGCTTAGGTAGCCTACCCACGTGGCGGGCTACCTACGTGGCCTGTCCACGTGGCAGTCCAGCTTGTGTGGCAAGGTGCCACATGGCAGCCCCGGATTGGGCTAGAAATTTGATTTTTTAGAATATAATTTTTTAATTTTAATTGGTGAAAATTGAACATTTTTTTGTTGCCAAATGAACATGTTTTTGTTGCCAAGTTAACATTTTTTCGCTTGGTTCAACAAAAAAGTGTTCAATTTCTTGTCCAAATCAACACTTTTTTGCTATGCAGCGTCCGGGTCAACACATCCAAATCAACACAAAAATTAACAAACCAAATCAACACTTTTCTGTCACTATGGACGCTAAATTTTCTACTAGTGGTAGTGGTAGTGATGCCTCCAGCACAATCTCTGAACTATATATACCTTACTAGAAATATTTGCAACAATTCATGTTTTTCAAGTCTCACTCTAAATATGGGGTGGATGCATGGTTGAGTGGACCAAAGGTGGCGGAAGTCCATATCCATAGAACTTAATATAAGGCTGAGCCGCAGTATGACATGGCAGAATGTGGCTTTGTGATTGGGTGAGATTAAAGTGGGTCAGAGAAATCAGCCTATTCAGAGCTGGCTTGGCGGCTTCAGGGCCCGGTAGTTGAACTGACCATAAAGTATCTAGTGCACCCATCGGAAATGGATTCCTCAGTTAATGGGTCGCGTGCTTGGAAATCTGACCCGTCCATTTTCAAGTTACCGCATCCGACGGTGATCGGAGCTGCTGTTAACGTTGGCATTGGGGGCTTCGTTCCCGTTATGCTCCTTTTCTGTGTGTCCCGGAAGCTGGCTCGCGTGCAATGACAATTGTGCCACATGCTAAGTTAAACAAGTTTAGGACTTGAGTGTTTTTTTAGCAACGGTTTAGAGAAATCATAAGTGCTTTGTCAAGGGCGTATTTTATGGGAAAAAAATGAGTGATACGGAGGTCTTCGAGGAAGAGTAGGAGTCTCTGTTGGAGAAGGGTCCGCGATCAGTTAGGAAGAAGGTCAAGGTCAAAGGAGCAGCTTGGGTCAACCCTTTGTATGCAGACCAATCCACAATTACGTGGGACAAGTTGACACCATTGAAGCAGGGAGAATTTGCAAAGGCTTTTGGTTTATGTAATGAGGGTTTGGCTCCAAAGCAACTTAAATACGGGATTCATCTGCTAGAATCAGATGTAGAGGTATTATTTGGAATGAAGGTCAATTCCAATGGTTACGCTTATTCGTTGTTGGAAGATACCAGCTTTGTGGAGAAGGTGGAGAGGATATGGATGGTTACCCACGAACGCACAAGTGTTCCAAACACACGGCTGATCAATGTTGTTGAAGCAAAAAGTTTGGCATATGAGTTATTGCTGAACAAGAAGACAAATTGGTGTCGTTATGCTGAGTGGACCTGCCGCAACCAACTGCAAAGATTTAACCTAGAGCGCAAGGAGAGAAAAAAAATGTGTTTTGACTGCTGGTTGCAAGAAGGAGGGTGCGATGGATGTCATCAACATTGGGATGGAAGGTGTCAAAGTATAGCCAAGTAGGAGCGTGCAAGTGATTGACAACGGATTAGGGTTAGAGGGGAAGTTAGGTCAGCACACGATGTCTATAGTGGAATGGTAGGAAGCGCTGTCTTTGTTGAACAAGGAGGTTCCAATGTTGGAGGGGCTCGTCAAGCATTGTTGCGAAGAGAAGGACCGGCAAAAATAGAACTTGTGAAATTTTCTACTCAACATGAGTATAGGCAATCTCTACTTGCCACTACTAATTTGTGGCTGCAGACGTTGGAGGGTGAATGTTGTCTAAAAGACGAGAAGCTGACTGCATTGAGGGCAAAATTACCAAAAAATGAAGCTGAGATTGGGGCTGCCAATTCTAAGGTGGCAGATTTGAGACGCCAAGTTCAGGCACAAAGAGGGGTTATGGATCATATGCGGGTGATGTTTGGTTTTGGAGAAACTAGATTTGAGGATGCTGCAAAGAAGACTGCAGTAGCTAAAGAAGCATATGGCAGCGTGGCATTAAAGCAAAAACTCTAGAGGCGTCATAGGAGCGTGCTGATGGCGCAGTTGAAGGGCATGAAGGCCAGATACCAACGCCTAGGCTATTTCCCAATGCCCTTCCCTTTTTTTATCTTTCTTGTGAGGAGGATGTGGGGGAAACAGTGATAGTGGAGATAGCTCCTTGTCCGTTTTGTTGTAAAGGATTTTCAAGATCCAATGTAGTACTACAAGTTTGCAAGTTGCCAACATGCTTAGCACTCGTGGTGTGCGATTTCTCATTTTTCAAGTTCCATGAGCTATATGTTTAACCGCTTTGGCAAGGAAATGCACAAAGACTGGTGGGTGATCTGGTATCAAGAAGCCGGATGGTGATAATGTGTGGGAGCACAAAATGTAAGGATAAGGTTAGTTAGCTAGGAATATGAAAGAAGGAGCAAGAAATGGTAAAATTTTTAGCTTTTTGCAAAACTTAAATATGAGTTTTACCAAAATTAAGATTTCTCCAGTAGAGGATAATTGTAAATAGATAAATAGGTTAAGAAAGGGAATTAGAATGTCCTGATTTTTACCAGATATCCGGAACCGGATACGGAACCGGGGATTAAATCTGGACTTGCTCAATATACCGGGGCCGGATATGAACATGTACCGGAGAGTACTAGAGGATACCGGGGATCCCAGAGGAGGCCGTTAGGGCAATTCTGTGATCCAATGGCTCTACCGGAAGATAAGGAAGACCGTTTAACGGTCACAATCTTCCGGGATTCCAGCGGGAACGGGAAACCCTAACGGCTGGAAAACGGTTGAACGGGAGAAGACCCAGGGGTTTTCGTTTCTGCCCACACTTCTCATTTTGAGGGTTGTAGAATTCTTGGAGAGCTCGAAGTGGTTGTGTTGTGATTAAGGTTGCTAAGAGAGAGAGAGCTCCGAGTTTTCTGGACCAGAGAGAGAGATAGGACCAGAGTGAGAGTCGGGAAATTTGTAGTTTGGCATTAGTAAGTGACTGCGTGAGGTTTGCTGTTAAGAAAAATTTGGTAGAACTTTGAGTGCAATGGTGAAGGGCGAAGGGAGCAGAGCTGCTACCTTGAAGTTCAAGAACGTTCTCTCAATCATCCCGACAGATCCCGGTTATCGGAAACAGTTGGAGGAGGACCTCAAGCAGATGGGATGTGCAGGTTTTCTTCGCCGACCCTGGAAGCTGAGGAACGAGGACATGATCCGGGAGCTAACAAGGGACCAGTCGAATGAATGGGACAAGACTTCCCGGGCTCTTCCCAGCAGTTGGACCATCGATACCTGGAAACAGGTATACGATTTTCCTCAACCTGGAGAGGGTATGGCTTCTCAAACGCTCAAGTTTCATGAGGGTAAGTTCTCTGAAGCTCCTGATGGCAATGATGGGTACACCGTAGTAGACTGCAAGGATGCGAGGGAGAAAAGAGTGCTAGAATTCCTACTCCCGATCCTGTATTTGGAGCGTCCAACCCGAATTACGGTAACTTGGGCCAACACGATATTCGGGGCACTGAGTAGAGAAAGGAAAGTGCTTTGGGCTGGTATTGTGAAGGAGAGAGTAGCAAAGATGGTCTCATCTTTAGGAAATACCAAGGCAACAGCGATAGGGCCATTTATCTTTCACCTATTGTCGCAATGTGAATTTTTGGTTTTTGTAAGTTATTTAAACCTTGGAACGGAAACCGTGATCTGGGATCCGGAATTGAGCAAGAGGTAACGGAAAACCGGAAATTAACTACGAAACGGAATAGGTGACAATCCGGATTTGATCTGAATCTAAACCAGATTAGAATTGGAGCGGATCTGAGTTGGAATGGATTGGGTCAGGAACGGATTTGGTCATGATGACAGATCAGACTATAAATAGGCTGACCAATCCAGTTGCCACTCTTTTTCAAATTTCTTTTGCGGAAATCGCTCTCCAGCGCATACTTAGATTCCTTCTCCAGCGATTTGCTCCCTTGTTCTGTGAGTTTGTGTGTGCGTGTGTGTGTGAGGGCGCGCAGCGCTTTAGTGTTTGTTGCAGGTTTAGAGGTATTCCGGTTGAGATCGGAAGAGCGAAGGTGAGAAACGAGACGTGCGGCTAGGAGAGGGAAAGGTAACCTCAGTCAGAATCCGGTTTAGCACAGCTCGTGTCCATGCCTCAGCTCCGCAAGAGTAGAGCAAGGCCGTCCAGTTCCTCCGCAGTGGAAGTTAAACTTCGGAAGGTGTGTCCGATTATTCCAGCAGAAGAGAAGGAAAAGGACAACCTCATAGAGGATCTTGCCAAGATGGGTTGCAGAGGACTGATCGATAAACCCTGGGGGTTTAGGGAGGAACGGATGATTCGAGAGTTGTTGGGAAAACTCTCGAATCAGTTCGACAAGACCATCCGCGGGATTTTGGGCAGTTGGACGGAAGAGATGTGGAAGGCCGTGTACGAATTCCGGTCAGGAGGTCGAGGGATGGCCACCTCGAAGGAGGGTTATACTCGGGGGAAGTTCCGGTGCACGGTGGACTCGAAGGATGGGCATGTGGTCGCGGATTGTTTGGACGACCGGCATCGAAACCTTCTACAGTTCCTGGTTTCGATCATCCACCCGGAGAAGCCGACGAGGGTGACCATTGCCATCGGGAACCTGATTTTCGGAGCCCTGAGTGGGGAATGGAAAGTAGACTGGGCCCGGATCTTTTCCGATCTGGTCAACCGTCTGATTCCGAAGATCAGAGGAAGTAGGCCGACTCCGTTGAGTCCCTACATCTTCCATCTTTACAAGCACAATCAACTCCTCACGGATACGGAGGAGAAGGAGTGGAAGACTCATGAGTCACTCCTAAAGTATGGGGAATCGGAATCGGAAGAAGAACAAGAGGAAGTATCCGATTCCGAGGAAGAAGAAGAAGAAGAGGAGGAGCAACACCGGCCGCAGCACAAGCGGCAGAAGACGACGCCTCCTCACCGGAGAAGAACCCCAACCCCTCCGGGTGAGACCTCCAACCTTGGGAAGAAACCGGTTTCTGAAGAACCGGGTCCTTTCGGATCGGATCCGACGGATCCGTTCAACCAGCTGATCAACATTCTGAGCAATGTGCGAGCAGACTGGATAGTGAAGAAGCTGATTCTGAACCAGATCAGCGAGCTGGTGGAAGCACCAGCAGATAGCAACCTCGCAGGAGTGGTTGCAGAATTCATCTCCAGCCCGGATGAGATCCGGAAGCAAAAAGCGGAGATACGACGACTCCAAGAGGAGAATGAGTCGTTGAAGACGGAATTGTTGCTCCTCAAGGAGGACATGGCTACCACACGGGAGATGGCGGAGGCTACCCGGAAAGTAGCCGAGGATGTGAAGGCCACTTTTGGGACAACCAGAGAGGCCGTCACCAAGTCCAAGCTGTTTGACGAGGGAGTCCTCAAGGAGAAGAAGATATCCGGAACCAGGTTGGTCCGGATCTTGACGGACTACTCCGAGAAAGTGGAATTGGTGATGATGGAAGCGCGAGAAGCTGCAAACCGGATGGAGGAGAGCAGCCGGAAGCTGAACGGAGTGACGTTGTCACGGTTGTTCCATTTGTCCGACCTTTCAATGCCCGGGTCTTTTCCGAACGTGGGCATTCAGACGGAAGGAAAGGAGGGAACTTCCTAGTCAAAGAAGAGTGGGAGGAAGCTCGCGCACACCATCAACTTGGATTCGTCACCGGATCTCCCAGAACGTGAAACCAGGGAGCGGAACCGGAACCTGACGGACGTCTTCGAACAACTTGGAACGACCCGCCTAGAAGTCCCATACTGAACCCGGGGCAGGATCAAGGTATGGATCTGACCCCAGATCAGGGTGAGGATCAAGATCAGAGCGTGGACCAAGGCAAAGACCAAGCTATAGACAAAGGAACGGATCAAGGAGTAGATCCGGTTATGATAGGATAGTTAGAATTTTAGTTGTAAATATTTGTTAGTTAGGACCGGACCGGATTTGATCCGGTGTGTCTGGTCTAGATCGGATGTTTTCCGGTCTGGCCGGCTCGGCAGGGACCGATAGTTCCGCGCGGACTTTCCGGGCCCCTTTTTGTTGACTTTTGAGTTTTAAAGTGTATATTAGTCAGTCTCTGCGAAGGAGACTGGGAGTCTTTTCTCTTGAGTTTTTGTATGTTTTCTATTGACTTCTTGTTGTACGTCTCTCCCGCGCGTGGCAGGGTTGTTTTAGTGAGGAAATAGGAAAATGTATGCAGATTCTAGAGAGATTTCTCCCCTTAGTGCGTTTGTTTTGCTCTTATGTGCATGTGATTGGGTATTCTAAGTGTTGGGAGCGGATTTCAGTTCCTCAGCGCCTCTACAGTTCACGATTCCGGGCGAGAAAACCGTTGTTAGGCTAGGCGGATAGGGAAGGAGTCCTTAGTCGCGCTAGAACTCCTGGATAGGAAATCCGGTTGAGTGTCCGATCTCCCGTGAGTCTCGCTGCCCTAGTTGGTAAACGGAAGGACTTTAGTTGATGTTGGAACGGACGAGTTTGCTTGTAACCACCTAACTTTGTACGGGAGGGAACTTGGCATCAAGGTCGTTGTAGTATGAGAGGATCGTACGGGGGGTCTTTGTGTGACCTGCAACCCGGATCGCTGTCCGGGTGGCTGTGAGAGATCAAACCGGATCCGCGCTAGTGTAGGAAGTAGTGAATTAGAGAAGTGGGTCTTCAGCCACTATAAGTCACGGAAGGAGTGGCGGGCCTGCCACTCTCAAAAGCAAGCGGCGAACCTCTGATAGTGAAACAGAGGCAAAACTAAACCGGAGTAGAGTGAGAGTACGTGTGCGAGGACCGGATTGGATCGGTCCAAAGGAGTTCCAGGATCTGAAGTTGAAGGATCCTGGGTTGTGGAAGATTTACAGGACCGAATAGCTTGACAGGCTGGAAGAGATAGAGAGAGGTCTGGTTGTTGTTTTTGGTGTGTTGTTGTTTCCGGTTTTAGATCTAGGACCGGAAAGTAGAAATTGGATACTGGCTGAGCTTAAGTTGGGAATAGAGCTAGACACTTCACAGAATCTCGTGGGTTCGATCTTTAGAGTCATTTTGTTATGCTTTAGAGTGGTTTTTGGGAGTATAACAGGGAATTCACTTACTCTGTGCTGCGACACCTATACGAGTATTTAGGAACCCTCAGAGGTCCTAAGAAGACTGCCTATAAGGCTGCTGCCACGCTCATGAAACTGAATATCACTCCAAAGGGAGAAGAAGAGGTAGAGGAAGAGAAAGACGAGGAATCAGAGAGAGAATCCTCAAAGGAGAAAGAGGAAACTCCAGAGAAAATTCCAGCCTCAGAGAAGAAGAAAGGGATCAAGAGTGAGAGTCGGGAATCCCCGGAACCGGAAGATCCCCGGGATGACTCACTGGGAAGAATCATTGAGGATCTGGAGAGGGTCAGAGAAGAGTTAGATGTTGAGAGAAGAGCAATCAGGAGTGCATGTGGGCTTCTGGGTGGGATTGAAGCATCTGAACTCGTGGAGAGAATTAAGGGTTTACTCCGAGATAGAGAGAACCGGAAGTGGGAATCCCGGGTTAGGGAATTGACTGATCAGAACTAGGAACTAACCCGGGAACTTGAGGAGAGTAAGGGGAGAAGGAAACTTTCCCCAGAGGTTGAAGAGACTCTCCATAGAGTTAGGGCTTTTGTATCAAATTCAGGGAATGTGATTAACAAAGCCAAACTGTTTGATGAGGGAATCCATAAGTCCGGGGCAGAGGCAGCAGTTAAGTCAGTAGAAGTTCTGGCTGAGTATTCCGATGTTACGGAGAAGTTCATGTACAAGATCCGGATTGTTCTTCAAGAATTGGGATTGTTTCAGGGCTCCAAGAAGGTGCCAATGTCGTCACCAGTATATGTGAGGCCGAAGAGTAAGCCCAAGGAAGAGAAGACACCCGCCAAGGAAGTTTCCAAGCGGAGGTCAGAAGGAGGAGAAGGATCAGGGCATGGATCCGGATCCAAGGAGATGGCCCGAAAGTCCGGATCCGAACTCGGGACACCCTAGAGCAAGGATTTGAAGCCATTTCCAACGATGCCCAGCACGAACAGGAAGAAGACGACACCAAAATGAGGAAGGGAGGCAACCTCTGTGAGTAACCATTAAGAGGAAGACGAAACACCAAGTAACTCAGCGAAGGATGGTAGTCAGTCTGGATCCGGTTCCCAATCTGAGTCCCATCCGGGCTCGGAATCGGAAGAAGATACAGAATTACAGACTATCTCTCCTTTGCAGTTCAAGGGAAAAACGGCCTCAGTGACTGAGGTGAAGTTTTCCAAGCCACCCAAACCGTCGCCAAGCAGGAAACAACCGCCCCGGAAAGGAGGGGTCGAGTTAGAGGAACCTTCTCCAAAGCGGCAGAAGAAGAAGTTAGGTAGTTCCTTGAGTTGACCCTAGCATGGTCAGTATTAAAACTCAAGTTTTTGATAGGTAGGAAGCAGTCAGTTAGTTGCTTTTTAGTTGGATGCACCTGGACTTACTTTCCGGGTTTTTAGGATCTGAGATCCACATTTTGCGAATTGGCGGGGTGTGGTAGTAAAGTCAATGGGTGGAGGATAAGGGAATGACAAGTGTTATTCTCTGGTCCTTTGCTTTTGATTCCCAAGGGCCTTTAGGGTTCTCTGGGTGTTTGGTATTTAGGGGGCTGACTTTGGTTGGAAGCCCCGGGTATTCTTATGTGCATTTTCAGTACTTTGCAAATTAAACTCAGATTTCCACTTCACAAGTACTGGTCTGAAAAGTCTCAGTCTGTGTTGGTATGCCATTAGTGTGTAATGCATTGGTAGTGCGGGTAGCTGGTTTGCAGGTGTTGGAGCAGAATAGATAGCCCCCGGATTCTGTCTGGATCCGGTTCTGGGAGTAATTGGAATTGAGATTAGAAACCTTGTGTACTAAGAGGGAGTTTGAGCTGCTGAGGTTTCTGAAGTATCTTTTGAGCGGGATAGCCATTCTTAGGCTAGGTGAGTTCTTCAAATTGGAGAGTGAGCGCTAGACAACGTCTGATGAGGTCCTGCTGTGTCCGGAAGGGAGGAACGGGAAGGTAGATAGGATCTCTTAGTATCCGGGTATTTGATCCAGCTCTTGGAATTCTTTCTGGATAGATCTGTTGTTGTAGTAATGTGGGGATTGTAGGGGTTTCCTGAGTGACCTTCTTGTCTGGAGTAACTTCTTGGATTAGTTGTGAGGAAATACTTGTTTTCTTGTTTTGTTTGTTTCCTTTATTATTTCCTTTCTAGTGGAACTTCAGCCACTTTAATCCAGTGGAGGATAGGATTTACGTGTCCTTCCTTAATCCAAGAGCGGACCCCTCTGATGTAGAGGTTAAACTATACTATTGTTCACATTGCTTGCTAGATCCGGATCCGGGAAAGGCACAAGATCAAGACACTCTTTCCGTTTCCGTGTTTAGCTAAGCGGGATACTAAGTTACTGCTACTATTGTGAAGAGATGCAAACCTGGTTCTTGTTGATTGGTAATATGTTTGAAAGCTAGGTTGAAATAGGAGGAAGTTAAAGGAATACAGATTGGGAAGTCTAGATTTTCGTTTTCAGTCCCGGATTGTATTTACCTTGGTTTTGTGTTTCGGATCCTGTTCCGGGAATTTTGAAGAAACAACTAGTTGAAATCCTGTGGGAACGATACACGAGTCATCCTAGGTGTTTTTGCACTAGGTTAACGCCAAAAGGGGGATTTGTGCTTATTCGTGTTACAACATAATGCAAAGGGGGTAGAGCATGAAAGGTAGAACAATCAGTCTGATGATCTTGGTACAGATTTAGGAGGTGAGTTCATAGTTTGTATCTTCTTGCATTGATTTAGGGGAATAGATTCAAGTTAGGATTTTGACCTTTGTTACATTTGCAGTCGTCATGCTGGTCTAGGGTTTTGTCAATCCACCAAAGTCTGCTTTTGAATTGGGGACAATGTTACAAGACTTTGGGTCATAGAGTTAATACGTCCATTGATTTGATATTCAGTGAATTGAAGCTCTATGGACTTGGGCTTGCACAATAGGTATATTTTGGCCATGGATTACAGGAATGTATCAAGTAGTTAATTTATACTTTGGAAGGAGTCAATTGGTGTCAAAGAGAGTAGCAAAGACTATAGAGGTTCCATGTGTGCATAGTGATTTCAGGTGTTCTTGAATGAAAACAAGGGTTGTGCATATTGGAGAGCCTGCGAGTTATACGGTATATGAGGGAGTTCATTTAAATGGAATGAGTTTGCTTGGGGTGTCTTAGAATTGCTACTTCAGGGATTGTTTATTCTAGATGGGGTTATAGTGTATAACATGTAGTTCGGATGAATGGATGTAGACAATTTTTGTGGCTGGGAATCCATACTAGAGGTATTGTGTGCTTGTAGAGGGAGTTATAGGGTGTTATAGAGAGTTCATTTGAATGAATGTAGACTCTTTTTGGTGTTCTTGAATCTATAGTACAATTACTATATACTCCCAGCCAGGTTTTAAGGTGTTAAAGAGAGTTTACTTGACTAAGTGTAGGCTTTTTTTGGTATTATTGAATTACCATGAAGTCCAAGCATGGTCTTAGTGTATTAATGAGAGTTCACTTGATTGAATGCAGCCTCCTTTTGGTACTAGGGAATTATTGTAAAGTCCCCGCATAGTCTTAAGGTATTCCAGAGGATCCACTTCATTGAATGTGGACTTTTCTTGATATTATTGAATTATTGTTTAGTCCCAACGTAGACTTTGGATGTTGTACAAAGTTCTAGGTGATTGAGGGTAGACTTTTTGTGGTACATGAATCACTGTAAGGTCTAGAGTGAGTCATAGGATCTTCATGAGTGTCAATGTGGACTATGGACGGCTTTCTCAACTATCTAGAGCAGGCTGTATCGAGTCTAAAAAAAATGAGAAATGCAAATCCAATTTGAACTTCAAGATCATTTTCAACGGTGGGGGTTTGTCGTAATACAACAAAGCACAAATCCCTCCCTTAGGTGCTAAAGTAGTGTAAAATACCTTAGATGACTCGTGTATCGTTCCCACAGGATTTCAACTAGTAGTTTCCTCAAAATTCCCGGAACAGGATCCGGAACGCAAAACCAAAGACAAACAGAATCCGGGAATAAAATGTAGAACTAGACTTCCCAATCTGTATTCATTTAACTTTATCCTGTATCAACCTAGCTTTCAAATATATTACCAATCAACAAAAACTAGGTTACTAATTCTTCACAAACTCAGTAGTAACTTAGTATCCTGCTTGACCAAATGAGGAATCAGAACGAGTGTCGTAATTCTGTTCCTTTCCCGGATCCGGATCTAGTAAGCAAGGTGAACCATCTTATAGTTTAACCTCTACATCAGAGGGTTCCGTTCTTAGATTTAAGGAAAAACACGTAAATCCTACCCTCCACTGGATTAAAGTGGTTGAAGTTCTACTTAAAAGAGAAATAACATAGAAAACAAAGAAAACCGAAAAGCAAGTATTTCCTCACAACTGATCCGGGAAGTTACTCCAGACAAGAAGGTCACTCAGAAAACCCTTACAATCCCCACATTACTACAACGACAAATCTATTCGGGTAGAATTCCAAGAGCTAAATCGGGTACTCTTGTACTAACAGATCCCAGCTACCTTCCAGTTCCTCTCTTCCGGTTACAACAAAACCTCTCAGACATCAGCTAGCGTTTGTCCTTCCTCTCAAGGACTCCCCTAACCTCGGAATGGCTATCTTGCTCAGAAGACTCCCAAGAAACATCAGTAGATAGAATTGTCTCTTAGTACGACAGACGTTCTTCACCAACCCAAATACTCCCGGAACCGGATTCAAACAGAATCCGGTGACGCCTCTTCTCCTCAAAGCTTCACCATCAAACTACCTGAACTTGCAATGATAAAAACACTGCCTAACTCCTCAACACAAGACCAAGACTTTTCAGACCAATACTCATGGAGTTGAACTTCAAGCTTTCTTTTCAGAAATGGAAATGGAAAAAACAAGAATATGAAAACGCCCGGGGTTGAAACTAACTTCCAGCCCCTAAATAGCAACCCAAGGGAAACCCTAAAGGTCTCTAGAAATCTAAAATAAAGGACCAAAGAATGACACGCGTCATTCCTTATCCATCTGAGTTGACTTCCTATCAGCCGATCTGCAAAATGTGGATCTCAGATCCTAATATCCCGGAAACTAAAGTCCAGGTGCATCCTCCTAAAATGCAGCTTACTAACTGCTTCCTTGCTACTAAAAACTTGAGTTTAACCATGCAAGGATTAACTCAAGGAATTTCCTAACTACTTCTTGGCCTTCTTCGAGGTAGGTTCCTCTTTGCTTGCTCCTTTCCGGGGTGGCTGTTTCCGGATTAGAGATGGCTTGACCCCCTTCGATGTCGTGCCCTTTGTTGGCGTCCCCTTCGATGGTATCTGTGTCTTACCTTTGAGCTGGGAAGGAGAAATCGTCTCCAAGTTTGAATCGTCCTCGGATTCAGAATCCGGAATCGCTATCGGCTGGGATCCGGATCCCGTCGGGCTGTCATCCTTTTTTGACGTACTTGGCGACTCTTCCTCTTCCTCGTGGTAACTCACGGGAGACACCTCTCTGGCACGCTTGCTTGTTTTCTTCTTCTTCGTTGACTTGGGAACATTCGGAGACTGCTTTGAATCCTTACTCTGGGGGGTCCCGAGTTCGGATCCGGACTTCCTCTTCTCCTTGGATCCGGATGCACGTACCGATCCTTCCCCTTCCTCCGGCTTCAGCTTGGAGGCTCCCTTCCCAGGTGTCTTTTCCTCCTTCGGCTTGTCCTTTGGCTTTGGTATGACAGGTGGGGACATGGGCGCTTTCTTCGGGTCTTGATAGAACCCCAACTGTTGAAGAACGTCCCGGATCTTGTACATCATCTTCTCCATTGATGTTGAATACTCCGCCAACACCAATATTGTCTTCACGGCTGCTTCAGATCCTTCTTTCAGGATCCCTTCGTCAAACAACTTAGCTTTGTTGATCACACTACTTGAGTAAGATACAAAGCTCCGGACTTTGTGAAGTGTGTCCTCAGCCTCAAAGGAAATTTTCCTAACCTCCTTGCTTCCGACCTCACTTTTCTCTAACTTCCGGGTCAGTTCCTCATTCCTCTCAGTCAATTCCCTAACCCGGGTTTTCCACTTACGGGATTCTTTATCCCGAAGTAAACCCTCTACCTTCTTCGCGAGCTCAGCTACCTCGATCCCACCAAACAGTTTGCATACATCCTGGACTGCTCCTCTCTCGGCACTCAGCTCCTCACGAATCCTCTCGAGATCCTTAATGATCCTCCTAAGGGTCTTATCCCGTAAACTTTCCGGTTCCTCGGACTCCCTTTGTTTACCCCTAGGTTTCTGCTTCCGGGGGGAGACCTCTCTGGCTCTCTCTGAGGATTCTTCCTTCTTTTCTGAAGATCCTCCCTCTGATTCCTCTTCTACCTCTTCCTCCTGTTTCTTAGGAGGAACGATGTTAAACTTCTGGATGGTGGCTGCAGCCTTATAGGTGGTTCTCTCATGATCTCTAAGTGTCCTTAGATAATCATAGAGGTGGAAGAGGAAGGGGCCAATTGCCGTGGCCTTAGTGTTACCTAGGGAAGAGACCATCTTTCCCACTAAATCTTTCACTATCTCTCCCCAGAATACCTTCCTCTCTCCGCTCAGGGCACCGAAGATCGTGTTTGCCCAAGTCACTGTGATCCGGGATGGACGTTCCGAATACACTATCGGAACTATAAACTCTAACAATCTCTTCTCCCTAGCATTCTTGCAGTCCGCCACGAGGTAACCATCCTTCTTGTGGGGAGTGTCAGAAAACTTACCCTCCGCGAATTTGTGTGTCCGGGAAGCCATCCCGTCTCCTGGGCGAGGAAAGTCATAAACTGCTTTCCATGTCTCGAGGGTCCATTTCCTTGGCAGCGCTCGGTGCGTCTTGTCCCATTCGTTGGACTGGTCCTTTGTCAGCTCCTGAATCATCTCGTCGTCCTTTAGGCTCCATGGTCACCGTAGGAATCCAAGGCATCCGATTTGACCCAAATCCTCCTCCAACTGCTTCCGGTGATTTTCATCTTCCGGGATGACCGGGTGGATAGTCTTGGTTTTGAAGACGACAGCCTCACTACCCTCACCCTTCACCATTGCACTCAAATGTTTCTCCTTACCCTGCCATGCACAATTCTCACACAAGCCCTCCAATACAAGAAACTACAGATCCTTTCTCACAAACTCCGGTACTATGCTATCCGGATCCGGAAACTAGGAACCCTTCGTCTTCACGATCTGATCTGCAAACCACCGCTCTCAGAATTCCAAAGATGTTTCCTCAATTCAGAATGAAAAATGAAGACGGAAGTTTTCCTCTTCCTGGGTTTCTCCCAAACTATCCATTTCCAGCCGTTTTAGGGTTACAGTTTCCGCCGCAATCCCGGAAGACTGTGACCGTTTAAACAACTCTCCCTAACTTCCGGTAGAGCCGTTGGATCTCAGGATTGCCCTAATGGCTTCCTGTTGGCTCTCCGGTATCCTCCTACATATGTTCACGCCCGGCCCGGTACTTGGGTAACTTCCGGATTGATACCCTGTTCTGGATCTGGTTCCGGTTTCCTAGTTTAATCGGGAAACTCTAGTTCTCTTTCTTAACCATATTATCTGTTTAGAGATCTTATAATACAAAAATATCTTAATTTTGGTAAAACTCGTATTTAAGACTTGTAAAAATCCAAAAAATTTTACCCTTTCTTACTCCTTCTTCCATATTTCTAACTAACTAACCTTATCCTTACATTTTGCGCTCCCATAGGGTTCGCTCGGCCCGTTCCAATATTGTGAGCCCATCGATCAGGCAAAGCTTCCAATGGCTGGGATCAAGAACGAGGGAAACAAGAGAGGGTTGTCGTGAAGGGCGTAAGCAAGACGGTGGAGAAGATCCACAACAACACTATATGGGGGAGGAGGGAGGCTCCTCACCTAAGCGCAAGAAGAAAATTTACAAGCCTCTCAATGTGAATATGGTGGTTGTAAATACAATGGGCAAAGGAGAGGAATTCTAGCAATGCGAGGGAAAGAAGGGCTCTCCATTGAAGCAGAAGAGGCAGATCCCACCTTGTTTTGATGTTGAAAATTATGTAGGTCTGCATGGTGGGCCTCATATTTTCCCAAGCTGCAGCCAAGATATCAATGAGGGATGTATACCAATACCGCAGCCTCTGACTGGCTCCAAGGGTCCGACTGCTAAGGAGGCTGGGATGCATGGAGAAGGGAGTTCTGGCTGTCCTGAAAAATAGACAAGGGGAACAACCATGAAAGCAATGCTCCAAATAGTTCAAGAGAATGCTCCGAGGTAGGCAATGGGCAATGACTACAAGAATGAGGGTGATCTTGCATGCGACAAGAGCATCTCACTGGATGGGGTCCGGACAGGACAAGAATGACAACAGGGAGAGCAATGTACAAGCTGCTCCGAATTCAATTCAAAGTAAGCCAGGAAAGCAGAGCAGCAAAGTGCGCAGTAAGAAGGCAAAGAGGCCCGTGAATGAAAGAATCAGCCTCTCTACTAAGACCCAAGCTACTGTGCATAAAACCACCAGGACATAGTGATTTCAATAACTATTGTAATTAATTGTGGAGGCTTTCATTTTTTGGTAGAGAATTTGAGTTGCAAAGGTGTGGGAGCACGGAAACTCATAAGGAAGAGACGTAGTGTAGAAATAGGGTAGAAGTTAGTCAAAAATTTCAAAATTTGGGTAAGATGTAGGGAATTAGATCCGGATACAGATAAATACCGGATAATCAGATTCCGAGGTTCTAGATCCATTAAAACAGGTTTTACCGGAAGAAGGAACGGATCTTAAATCCGGGTTGAGTCATATCGGAACGAGCTACAGAATAGGTATCTGACCTACGACCCTAGGGAACCGTTACGGGAACGGACCTCTTTCCGTTCGCTGACGGGAACGGTCGACAGCTTGACTAGTACTTAAAGCTTCGCCAAACCTAATCTTTCTCATTCTCATTTTGCTGATCATCTTGCGCACTTAGTTGAGAGAAAGAGTGGTGAGTTAGAGATCGCGACAGGGAGAGAAGGGTGAGCTCGGTGCCGATTGCACCAGATTTAGTGGTCGGTGTCGGTAAACTATGGCGGAGTCTAGCAACCCGGTAGCGTGTTGGTCCTCAGTCACGGCTCGGATAGTTAGGCCGGTCATTCCCACCGACCCAACTTTTCGGAAGGAATTAGAGATAGATCTGACCCGGATGGAGTGCGTAGGTTTGATTCGCCGGCCATAGAATGTTAAGGACCCGGAGATGCTGGAGCAACTCGTCTCCGGGGTCCCAAATCAGTTTCAGTTGACCGTGAGAGGCCAACCCGGAGCATGGACAGCAGATGTATGGGCTGATGTGTACGAGTTCAAGAAGAAAGGATCCAGACTAGGTTCTCGGGTAGAAAAGTATGGAATTGGGAAGTTCTGTAATCTGGTTACCACTAAGGACGGATACCTCGTGAGTGACTATAAGGATGCTAGGCAGAAACGGATGTTGGAATTTTTAATTCCGATCCTGTATCCGAAAAAGCCAACCCGAGTTACGATTACTGTGGCCAACACTATCTTCGGGGCTTTAGAAGATAAAGTAGTCCACTGGGGGAAGGTTATAGCGGGCATAGTGAAGAAACTAGTGGATCACGTAGGGAAGGGGAAGCCTAGCCTTCTTAGTCCGTACTTGTTCCACCTGTATCATCAGCAGGAGGTCCTCACTAGCGAGGAGGTGTTGATATACAACACCGGGTTGGAAATCCTAAAGTACGGTCTCACGCACGAAATTCCGCCGGATACTCCAATCGAGGAGGAAGAAGAGGAAGAGGAGGAAGAAGATGACGAAGACGATGAGGAAGAACAGCAATAGTAGGACCTGGTCGACAAACGGGAGAAGAGGAGGAAGTCGACCGATCCGAACTCGAGGGTGGGGCAGACGACCCCGAAAAAAGGAAGGCCCAGTCAGCCCCGGGATCGGAATTGCAGTCGAACTTCTTCGATGTCGGAAAGCAGTGGATGGAGGAGGCTCAGCACATGCACTTCGGAATGTCAGACATGATCCTGGGCATTGCCGCGGAGTTGAAGGTGGAGCCGGAAGATATTTTGACGGAGATCCGGCGACGACCAAACCCGGATCTGCTACTTGAGAAGGATGAGCAGATCAAGAACTTGGAGAAGGAGAGGGACGACCTCTTAGCTCGAGTGAATTGGGCGGAGACGGATTCCGCAGCTACACGACAGAAGGAGACATAAGCTCTCCAACTTGTCCACAACTTGACAGCGTTGGTGGAGCAGCCCGCGAAAGCCGTGTTGAAGTCCAGATTCTTCAGCAACCAGCTGAGTGGTATAGGCCACTTATCCGGGTCCAAGGTGGTGACTATCTTGGTCGATTTCCAGGCCCGGATGGAAGGAATATTGAAGGAGATGGTTCAGCTGTTGGGGCACCTCGACCCGAACAAGCCCCTAGACTTCACTCATTTTCCGGAGTTGCCCAATGTCGACTTGTTGAAGACGCCCCAGAGGCCGGGGCAGGGGATCATTCTACAGCCATTCCCAAAACCTACTTCAAGCTAGACACAGATTCAAACGATGGCTACTAAGGAGGGCCATACGAGGAGTATCCAGTCGATTCCGGTAGTAGCAGGGAGTTCCGTCCCGACAATCGGAACTTCAGTCCGGAGCGACTTAATCCAACGGATGGGGGCCTTGTCAAATTCAGCTCGGACCAATCCGACCGACTTTCCACATATGTAGAAGGTGTCACCAAAGCGGGAGACAGCAATGATTCATCTAGAGGATTCGTCGGAGAAGGAAGTAAGGAGGGAGATGATCGGGAGTCCAAGAAGGGAGAATTTGATTCTGGGGAGGAGACGGCCTCGGATGATGACCCTCCGCCAATCAAGCAGAAGATACCGACCCGGGTTGCAATGAAGGTCACTCCACCAAAAACAAGCAGGAAACCACCTGTAGGGCCGAGTAGCAGCGCAAAGAAATCGAAGCGAGGGAAGTAGTTAGTTAGCATGTTTTCAGTTAGTTAGAGTTTTTTTGAATCTGGAGCGGATTTTCTGTTCGTGGGGCCCGGTTTTGGATTCTTAGGAGTAGTTGACTTTGAACTTTCTGGATAATGCGGTCAGTTACTAATTGGTCACCTGGATTTTTGGTGAACTTTTTTGGCTTTTTGTTTGGGTTTTTAAAGTAGAGGGCAGCTTGTTGCCCTCTCATTCCATCCTTGCCCATTTTATGTGCATTAGTTTATGTTCATTTCTCCTTTTTCTCTAATCTGAGCCACTAAGTGGACATTTGGATTTCTGGCTATGTGCGCGTTTTCTTGATTTGTTAATGAAGTGTCAAAGAAAGAGAGAGAGAGGACGGGTGAGGGGGAATCCGGGTTGAGAGTATCTGGAGCTGATTTGAGCGAGTAAGTTTGTGAGGAAGTTTTGCTGGACTTGTGAGTAAGGACTTGTGCGTGGTACCTTTAAATTTCCGTAACGGTGATCCGGTTCTAAGAAGTGGTGCGGATGCGAGTCCGGAATCCAGGGAGGGTTCCGAGCGGAGATAAGCGACCGCTAGCAGAAAATCCCCACTCACCGGAAGGTCTGCCAACCATAGGATCAGTCTGGTAGATAATGCACGAATCTCTGTCAGTTCTAGATGTCTTAATCTGTCATTGTAGTAAAAGCGGAAGGATGTAGTTCTAAGTGACCTGCTTTCCAGGCAAGCTACCCGGGAAATTGTAAGGACTATTACTTTCTCTAATCTACGATAAAAACTTTGTAAGGATTCTTTCGTGTGAATTTATTATAGACGAAACAGGAGTCTATGAGTGGTGAGTCCCTACCCCTCTAAAGATCAAATGCAAACACCCTGAGGGTAAAACAGGGAGATATAAAACCAGTCAGAATTGGGAAGTGAAACCCGGAACCCGGATCAAACCGGAAACCGGAAAGGGATAGATCCGGATTGGAATCCGGAAGATATTTGTGTTGGAAAGAAAATAGGAAGGGAAAGAGGTGTTGCTTGGGTTTTGTTGTTTTGAAAAGACCCGGATAATCTTTAGCTTGCTAAAATATACTAGAATCTCATGGGACGATATTCCGTGTTATCTTATCATCTTTTTGGTGTTAAGGATACTTACACCTAGATTGCGCGTATGACAAAAGGCATACTTGTTTTACTCTACTTCTAGGTCTCTGTAGCCACAAAAAATTTTGATTCAATGTTGAGAACACTTAGTGTCATATTGAGGATTGACAACTGAATGTATATTTTGTTTATACTCACAGTAATTGAAGATCAATTTTTGTGTACAAAGGAGTAATACTGCAGTATCCTTTGTATTTGGTTGTATTGTAAAGCATACTCAGTCATACTTGGATCAGAAGAGCAAGGTTCCATATGAGCTAACTTCTTGTAGTTTGATCAATTTAAAAAAAAATCCAAAGTGTTACAGTTCCCGGGGTACAACATGTTACATAGTGGTTTCTCAGTGTATGCCTACCAGATGGAAAGACTTCATAGCCAGCATGCCCTAAGAGATCATGCTAAATTCAATTGAAACAATTTGGGAGTGTTTTAGTTTGGGAGTGCACTGCAACCTTATAAACTCTTCATGGCCAAAAACTGAAACAAGGCTAGCCTCAATTATTGAATGGGAAAATTGTAGTATATAATATTAACCTTGTTACTAAAGACAAGATTTTAATGGGAGAGTGGGTGGAAGAAAAAAATTCCAAGAAGAAAAAGTTACAGTGTATAAAGAAAGAATCCTATACCCATGTGTAGGCGCTAGATTACCCACCCTTGGTAATAAAGCAAACACCGACCAGATTCTATGCCTTTATCCACAATTTTTAATATATGGGGGTGATGTGAGCGCGGTCCACTGTGCCTTCCAAGCAATGGATCTTTTTTGCTAACGTTTCCTAAGTGTCATGGATGACAGTGAATAATTAGAATGCATGTAATAACTCACAAGGTAACTGCAAGCTTAGGGGTAATGGTAAACTTCTAACTCCCTAACTATCTATCCTATGTCGAGGGTCGACTGGGTAGTTGGCGTCATTTCTAACGTCCCTAACTACGTAAAAAGGGGAACCCCTATGTTCCTTCCATGAACCTCCAAGGCTATCTTGGGTTCTTAAAACTCCACCTAGAAGTTCTACTTTTAAAAGCTACCCCTAAAGTTCCAACTTCGGAATGTAACTCTAGATTTTACTTCTTTAACTTGATTCTAAATATTAACTACCGACTTTTGCTCTATGTTTTGACTTTTGACTCTAGGTTTCTATTCCTAAATTAACTCTAAGATTTACCCTTGAATTTTAATTCTATGTTTTAACTTTTAACTCTAAGTTTTTACTCCTAAATTAACTCTAAACTCTACCCTTGAATTTTAACTCTAGGATTTTGACTTTTAACTCTAAATTTTACTTCTAAAATTAATCCCAAATTTTAACCTCTAGTTTTGACTCTACGTTTTCACTTTGACTCTAGATTTTTTCTACTTCCAACAACTAACTCTAACTTTAACTTCTACCTCTAACTTTTAACTTCTACTTTTAGCTTTTCACTCTAACTTTTTACTCCCCAATTGACTCTAAAGTTTAACCTTTAAATTTAATCTTAACTTTTGACGTTTGACTTTTGACTTTCTACTTCCAACTTTAATCCTATCGTTTTAATCCTAGTTTAACTCTAAGTGTTATCCTCCTAAATTTAATTCCAACTTTTAACTCTAGGGCTTAACTTCTAAACTTACTTCCACAATTTACTCTGAGTTTTGACTTCTAATTTTAACTCTATTTCTAACTCAAAAATCTACTTGTAATTTCTACCTCCTAAATTTAGTCCAAAGTTTTACTTTTTAATTTCTACTTCCCACTCGGACTTTTTACTCCTAATTTATCCTAACTTTCTTTTCTAAACTATCCTAAGGTTTCACTGGAAATTTTAACCCCCTAAGTTAAACTTCCAAATTAATTCTACTTTTTAACTTTCCAAAGTTAACTCTAGATTTTGACCTTAGAATTTTAACTTTAAGAAATAAAATGTAAATTGATTCTAATTCTAACCGCTAATTAATCCCTAATTTTAATCCTAAATTCTCTTTCTAATTTAAACCCCTAAGGTCCGTCCATGATTCTTTTTGGATGATTTTTACTCAAAATTCCTCCGTCCTACCCCCTACTGCTTAACTTAGCCTAACGCGGTCAGTTTACGGTCGAATCTTAATTATAAGATGTTTTTGGAAACCTCTATTCCTATTCTATCAACTTTTGAATCTAAACTTCTAATTTACACTAATCTCGGATGCTAATCACGCTCTAAGGGCTGATTAGGAAAATAAATGCTAATTAGGGAGAAACATCAAAGATTAAATCAAAAACTCACCTCTTCACTACCGGTTTCAGAAATAACTTCGTCCACGTCCACGTGTACATCCTCATGCTCCATGGTAATCTTTGGTTTTTGTTTGATTTTCCAAGCTCACCGCTTATTTAGAAAATATTACAATTTTTGATGATCTAAACTCTTTCTTTCTTCTTCTCCCTTCTTTTCTTTCTTCCTCTCTCCTTCTACACTAGTACTATTCCACCTAAGCTTTTATGAGTCTTACACTATGGTCTCAAACTTCAAGGAGGTTTTTAAGATGCCAACTATCCTCTTACACAATTTTGCCTTTGTGTCATCCTAATCCTTCTCTCAACGGTCACCACAAATTCTCAAGATTTTTTCTTAGGTCGACCTACTCTAAGCCTAGGTCACTATTCATCGTCTCTCTCACCTCTCCCCTATTTCATTCGATTTTTCTTTACCTTTCCTCCATTGTGTGTAGAGTGTTTTGTAGTTGTTGGTGAGGGTGAGACTTCCTTGTGTGCAGGTACGGTGGTGCTCCGCTCTTTTTTCCCTTCTCCCTTTTTGATTTTAGACCCTAATCCCTACCCCAATCCCGACTTAGCAATAGGTCAGCCCCCCATTCTCCTTTGTTTTGTTTATCTTGTCTTTATTTTGTTCTGATGTGAGAGAAACCAAAAATCAAGAAAAAGGAGTCCAAAAATGGGGACCGAACTGGGGCCCCAACTGCCTGCCGGACCAAGCCTGGCCTCCCGGCTGGCTGGCTAGCTGCTAGGGGGTCGGGTTCAACAAAATAAATAAATATTTATTTGTTTTCTTTTGATATTCTGATGATGTGACCAGGTCTGTTTGGTTCTCGACTTGATCTGGTCTGTTCTGGCTCTCGACTTGATCTGGTCTATTTGGTTCTTGACTGATCTGGTCTGTTTGGTTCTCGACTTGATCTGGTCTGTTTTGGCTCTGGACCTTGACCACTAAGGAAAAACTGGATTTTTGGCAAATTGGGTTTTTGGTGAACTAAGGAAAAAAAATTGGGGAAAATAAAACTTGGGAAAAATAGGACTTGGGGAAAATAGAACTTGGGGAAAATAAACTTGGGGAAAATAAACTTGGGGAAAATAGGACTTGAGGGAAATAGAACTTGGGGAAAATAAGACTTGGGGAAAATAGAACTTGGGGAACAACTAGACTCACTAAATACTTGGGGAGCAACTTAGACACACTAAAACTTGGAGAACACTCAGACTCACTAAACACTTGGGGAACAACTAAACTAAAGAAAACTTTGGGATTAACTAAACTTCACTAAATGCAAAGGAACCTACATATCTTGGAAGCTAAACTCTAGAGGTTTCCACAAAGGTCTTGGAAACTAGACTTTGGAACTAAACACGGGGGAGGTGCAAAGCTTCGCCGTTAGATTGGTTTTAACACCAACTTTAGGACTTCTTGACACCTCGGGGGTTCAAAGCTCCGCCGTCTACACTTTAAACACACGCTTTAGGACTTCAACTTTGTCACTAGTTCAAAGCTTCACCGTTTCCAAGGGGGGTCCACACAATGAGAGAGACTTTAGAAGAGGGAAAAAACTAAACTTTTAAAGAACACACACACTTAGGGTCAAAGCTTCGCCGTCCCGGAGGGGGGTCCACTCAACAAGGAGAAGATTAGAAGAAGGTTTGGGATAACTTTAGAAAACATGCACAAAGGAGGTTCAAAGCTTCGCCGTCCCGGAGGGGGGTCCACTCAACAAGGAGAAGATTAGAAGAAGGTTGGGGATAACTTTAGAAAACATACACAAAGGAGGTTCAAAGCTTCGCCGTCCCGGAGGGAGATCCACTCAACAAGGAGAAGGTTAGAAGAGGGTGTAAGAAAAACACAAAGAGAAAACATATAAGTTAGACCACGTGGCAACACAAAGCTCACACGCTAAAGGCCCCCCAAAGCGGCATCGCCAAGGTACGGTGGGGGGTGACTTTAGGATTAGTGCAAGATACAAAAAGAACTCTTAAACTTCACAAGTTAGACCACAACACGTACAAGAGGGAGAGAGAGGCTCTCCACTTACAACAAGGTACCAAAAACTTCACAAAAGAGTATACAAAGCAAGGTAGAAGGACCCCCAAGTACCTTCAAAGCTTGAAAATAAGCAACAATGGAGCCAAAAGTGCTCCAAAAACACCGTAGAGGTTTTTGGCTTCAAACGCCAAAATATCTAAAATAACTTGGACCCACGGACCCAAAACAAGAATTGGGGGTGTTCTAGAGAGAGAAATGGGGCCCTTATATAGGTTTCCAAGGGCTCACCCCTCCCTCTAGAGTTCTAAGGTAACCTTATCAACGAGGATTTTCATCCTCATCCTCAAAGATTTTCATCCTACATCCTAAAAATCTACTTCTACCATCTATGCTGGACCAACATCCTAACTTTTGGAGATTAGCTCCAATCGCCAAACGGATTGCGCTGTTGGATCCAGATCGCCGTGTTTAGTCCTAAATCCCTCTACCTCCCGTACCGAGGCCAAAAACCCATCGTAGGCTAATTTAGTTTAAAAATCAAATCGTGGTAAAATCCTAGATCTTGGGGGTCTCCTATTTTGAGAAATGTGAATAGCCTAGGGTCTCCGATAGGTGCGAAAGAGTCGGGAAGGTCTTTTGGTTGACTTCGTTTTGCCATCGTATGGGCTCGGATGCCGGTCAAAGTGGCGGGGACCCTGCCACGTGGTTAATTCCCGAGGAATCTCGCCGGTTCGGGTACTTGCCGCTATCGGAATGTTGTGAAAATTCACGGAGCGCATTATTAACATAAAACAAGCTAGTCTAATTTTTAGTGAGATTTTATAGTAACCTGGGTAATTTCCATGAAATTCCCGTTGGGGGTTAGGAGGGTTGACCACCCAGAAAAGGTTCGTCTGCAAGTCGGAAGATGCCGGGATTTTTCACGTGACCTCTCAGAGAGTCGCATGAAAGACGTGCGGGTGTGTTTCCGTACCTGGCACGATTGGTCAATGGAGATTTAAAACTGGCCATCTCCTCGAATTAGCGACGGTGCGGGAATCTTCTGCAGGTGGAGGAATCTTGGCGAACCGATTTTGCCGTTGGACTCTTAGCATGGGATTCACCCTAGAACACCATCCCTGGGTTGCAGATTCCTCCACGGGCCCAGTCTTGCGTGAGTGGCTCCTACATGCTAACAATCGAGATTTTGGGAATTCGTCGATCTAATGGGGAATTCTAAATCTAACTCTAGGACCTGACCTAGTGGCCTCGTTGTAGATCCCTCGAACCGACCTAGCCATGAATCGCCACATTCATAGTGGGATTTAGCCCTTTTGGGGCTGTGTGACTCGAGTCCTCCAAATCTAACCTTTTCGTTATTTCTATACTATTTTTAGGCAAGGTTTGGGGGATTCTAAGTAAAAAACACAAATCTAGACCAAATACTATAATGGGTATGACACAACCCTATTTCGGTTCTACACTCTTTTTATGGGTTTTTCTATACTTTTATCAACTTTAAATTGCAAATTTCCAAAAAAATAATTCTACGAGTCCCAAGTGACAAATTGGGAGCTCACACCATGCATATATAGGCCACATCCTACTTCATAGAATAAAATTCAGTACCTACTAAATCTACATGTCATATGGAGTTCTACCTTTAAGGTTTACAAAAGAAAAGCAAATTGACTAGCAGTGAAATCCCTATTTCTTTCCAAAAGATTGTTATTACTCAAATATTTTCAAAGTTATACATTTATCTAAAAAAAAGAAATAGATCCGTGGAAGTAATGAGGGGTGCATATAACACCCACTTTTTTTTTATGGGATTAATTAGTGCTCATTAGGGATATGAAATTAATATTTCATTATTCTAGAAGGGTGGACTTGCCCCAAACTTTTGTCAAAAAAGTATGAAATGAATTATCCAAAAGTTTGGGCTTGCTTCAAATTTTTTTTTAAATATGAAATTAATATACCATTATTCCACAAGTTTAGGCTTGCCCCAAAATTTTGTTAAAAATTATATCAAATGAAGTATCCAAACGTTTGGATATAATAATTGAACATAGATAGGAGCCTCTATGTTTAATTTACCATATGTTTACTGAATTAAATTAAAGCACAATGAACTCGCATATGGAAGCCTTGGTAATTTAATTTAGTGGCCTACATGTTGACTTTTGAGCATATGGCCAATAAATAAATGACCAAGGCACAATCAATTCACAAATATATCCTTTTATAAGTTTTTGGAGAAGCCTCTATGTTCAATGTGGATGCCTAGGTTATGAGGGTGCCGCAGGTCTTGATTATCCCATATCGTTTGGTGCTAATTGAGTGGGCTCCTACATAAAGGCTTGTATGTGTTGATCACTCAATCCGGGGGCCCAAGGGCGGACCATGCCTCAGTCTCATTGAAATAGGGGGAATCTCCATTGGGCCTCTGGACCCCTTTCCCACACCAATTTTTTATTCTTGCTAATATTGACATGTGTAAATTAGAGTAGGTAAATATTACATGTCACCCAATATAGTTTAGGCCCCCAATTCAAATTCTATTGAAGCCAATACATGATGGTTTGGTTTAAATCCTAAATTTATCACATGTGGCCACAATTGAATGTGGTAAAAAAATAGTACAATTGAGTGCAAACAATATGGCCTAATGTTGGAGTTGCAATGCAATTATAAATGTCAAGTGACGCTTCTTCCTTAATTAATTCATACAAAGGTGAAGGCCAACAGTCATGGGGAATCTTAAAGGATGCCCTTGTGCCCTTACTCCTTATTAAATTGAATTCATAAAATTGCCAATCTCACTAATCTTTTTAACAAATGGACCATATACATGTTCTACATGGAAGAGATTGGGATCAATTCACATTTTAGATCACCAAGATGGGACTTCATCCAAGAAATTGATAATGGATTTAGAACATAATTTTTTTGATTAGACAAACACCTAGTTTAATTAACTAACTACCCTAAGTTTTAACATTTAAGCAAGGGTCATTTTGTACATGAGTTCATTCCAATAAATTTAGGAAAATTGATTGTAATCTATATCGGTAATTTTGATTTCAAGTAGGGTCTAAGATGTCAATTAAAGGTAGAGAATTTCAAAATTCGGTGGGAAGGATGTTATTTCAAAATTTGGTGAGTAGAAAGAGTAACTTCATTGTTCCTAGAGCCTGCAGGATGCTGATCTTCATATCCACGAGGCAGTTATAGTACAACTAACTGCAATCCAATTGCTTAGTTGTATCTGTGTATCATAATTGCACCGATCTCCATTTCTTTGACATTCAATAATTGACAATGAAGATCTTGCCGCACTATGAGCAGTACTGCGCATTTCCAAGACATTGAATCACCAACAATTCACTCATGTTGAGGACCACACCCATGCAGTTCTACAGAGTGTCCCTGGAACTCATACAAACCACAGAGGCTTTTGTTTGACACCATTGTAAGTTACATTTTGAAACTTCATTTATCCCCTGCCACATTCCTAAAATTTGCAAGTGCAAAGTCCGTAGGACCTCATTCAAATCATCCACTTGAGCAATACAATATCATTCCAATTTGGTGTTTCATTGGAGAAACATGCTTAAAGGCACGTCCCAAAGAAAAAATGCCCCGCCAAGCATGGCAGGTTGTGGGTGATGGCCTCGCCCATCTAAACGAGGTAGGCTGGCAAGAATGCGGAATGCTAGTAACGCATCATACATACTCCAGAATTGCCTCTTCCACAGTTTCAAGTAACCTGTATACTAAATCATTACTTGCAACACGATGGTCAGCAATGTGCATTGGAAATTTTGTGGCTCTAATGTTATCAACCGAAACGTGAGCCTTCTGAGATTTCTTTAAAAAAAACATAAGTGCCAGCCGCAGTTCCATATTTTTGATAGTAACGTTTTTGAATCAACAAGTCTTGTGGCTCAAAAGCCTCACCCCACAGGCACTCAAATGCCTTCTGGCATGTATACATTTCCTTAGTACAAACAAGGAAATAGAAGTCAACATTCTTTTCATTGTTAGGAGCAACATTGATAGCAAATTATCACTAAGCTCCATTATCGAAACAAAGTATTTACCATTCGTTCCAAACTCATCCCAGTCATCTTCTTTGAACTCAGCCATGATTACAGATTGGACATAACCTGGCTTATGAACAACAAAAAGCTCAACCTCCCAAGTTTGAGCCCAAGCCAAATTCTCACATGCCCTCCAATTACATTCAATGCAAGCAGTACAGAAGCAAGCCAAACTTTGCTTCAACAACTTATTAACATCAATTGATTCTACTGACTGGATAGAATGCACTTCTCTGCATCTTTTGATGGGATCACAATCAAAGTTACTCTCCCTGTCAATGTCGTCTTCTAGAACGTGCCAGAAGGTTCTCTGCATTGGTCTTCGATCACCATATGCAATTCTTGGCCTTTTGCTCAATTTGGCTCTCAAGAATTCGACAATTGTCTTAGTATCCTCAAGGCGTGGGCCATGCACATCAAGTTGGAAAGTCTATATGTAACGTTTAAGCACAACACCTTCCTTGTCATGGGGGCCTTTACCATGTCCAGATCCGAAAAAGCTCCACATACATGCTCACCCATTAGTAATTTCTGGATAACGACTTACAAAGTATCGGAATTTGATTCTTAAATTGGCCAACACAACCATCACTCCAAATCCAATGATTTCTAGGCCTGAATCCTCCTTCGATGAGACTGTCCCAGTGCAGCATCAGACAATGTTGGACGAAGTAGCTATCGTACTTTTTGTCGTCACTAATGTAAAAATGGTACTCCATTATATTCCTAGTACTTTCATCATTGGGGTCAGGGTTTGGATTTCATACCTACGTAATGTGGACAAGATGGTGATCTGATAGCAATGCCAATGCATAGACTGCACCTCGTTTTGGACCTCAAACGAGTAGTTTTCAGCGAAATCAATCACGGATACTATAGAATCAGCAAGAAAGCTTGTAAGACAATTTTTGAACTGCTCATCCTCCTACTTTGCAACAAAAGAATGACACACAAACTCTTGGAGTTTAGGTTTCAGATAACTTACAAACTCATCAGAAGAGGTTTCTTTGTAAACCAATGTTAATTGTTTTTTTCCTCGCCTTTTCTCGTCGTGAATGCTTCCATTGCAAATCGCTTCTATTTCACTTTATTGCTGGAACCCCCATCTTCCTTGATGGGGTAGAGAGGAAGGAAGTCTACTCCACAGTTTTCATAGTCACCAAAAATGCACTCTTTCTTATGCCATTGGCATTCATCAATCCGAGGACACAAAATAGATTCAACCATAGCCGTGAGCCTAGGAAAGGTGGAGTGTTTGGCACAACATTGGCCCTCTCCATTCATAGCTTCACACACCTCACACTGACATAGCAAACACTTTTAAAGTGCAGTGCAGACAGAACCTGCATGTAATTGAATCCTATCCTAAACTCTTCCATTTCAACATGATAAATACAACAACAAAATATTTTGTTCCTTCAGTCTTTTGACAAAGTATGGCTGGAATGAGTCAAAGACCCTCTTACCAACAACTACCTGGGGATTTGCAGCTTGAAATTGCAAATAGAATTCCATCTGTAGCCACAATATCACTGCATTAAAGTCCAGCCAAGAACTCTGGAGGTGCCACACAAGTATTCTCTATCATCAAGCTTAGTCATCAACAATTGTAAAGATACTTGAATGTAAAAAAATTGGGTATAGTGCTTATACTCTTTGCCTGTGAAGTGCTCCTGCCAGCTTCCCTTAGAAGTTCATAATACTTGCAACAAATTGACATGAAACTTTTGCCTACTCCATTGTCAACCATACATGATGAGGAAGACTCAATAGAAAACTAATTCAATTCCTTGCACCAGTGCAATTCATCATACAAGTTGCAAGGGATTCTAGGAAGCCATACATTTATAATTGTACTTCATTGGACACTAATCAAACTCAATAGAATAGTAATTCAATTCCCATCGAGATTGCAACATTGCATACAAGTTGCGCAAGACTTCAGGAAGCCATACAAGTCCAAATGCACTGCATTGGACACCATTTCATTACTCCTCTTTTTCAACATCAGTCTTCACAGGTCCCATGCGACTCACTTGAAATGCATTTCTACCCTACTACAATTCACACAAGTACACCAAAAGTGACTGAACCCTACAGTTTGCCTCACTCAAATCGCAATTCCATGTGTGAAGATGAATGGTATTATAAAAAAAGGTCACTATTTTCCTATTCTATCCATAGAACCTATAGAATGCACCCAACAGTTCCACAACTAAAACCCTAAACCCTAAACCTTCACATACTTTCTATTGTACCCTAAACCACACCCAATACATTCAAATAATCCACTCTTGCCCTCCATTCTAGAATAACCTAAATCCTATTCACATAAACAGTCAATCAACCCAAAATTGCACAAATTGAACAGTAAATATAAATTTCATACCTGTGATTCCAAACGATATTGATTATGGTGTTTTTTGTAGATACCAACTCCAATTTAGTTCTTCACCACCTCCTTGCCATTTGGACTAACCTTGGTTTTAGCAGTCCACCAAGCAATAACTTCCACCTTCACGGAATTAGACGTTTGGTCACTTCTTTGTTTTTTCAGAGAAAGAGTCCAAAATATATGCTCATTGCTCCCCATAGAAGCATGCCTTTGCATAGCCATAGTAACATTACGATGATGGACATTCAACAAACAGGCTATTTGTCTCACGGATCCCAATCCTGAAGACCTAGAACTCACAACTGCTATAAGAATTGCATGCTTCGCTACTAGTTGTGCCTTGGTTTTGGCATTTTTCACTTTGGACAACAATGGAACCAACCCAGAGACGATGGAAGCTTGCGTTTGGCCTCATCTAAACCCTTTTTGAGAGCGGCAATTCTGAGGTGGTAAACGGATTAAACCACAACGCCTGCAAAATCGCTTCTCTATGGCACCCGTCCCTGTGCTCACTCAACGTCGACTTTGCACACTATGGTATGGTTGTAACATCACGCGATACCTCCCACCAAATAACTCTGTCATGATCTCGAGAACTCTCATCTGCTCCTCTGCACTCTTCCCCAGCATACAATCGCTCTTCTTCTTGAATCCGACCAAGCTCCTCTCTCTTGACAAGCCTACTCTTTTTTTGCCGCTCTCTATCTCTTTCTCTCCGTAAGGACACTCTTTCTCTTTCAGCCAGACCTGGATGCTTTACTCCAGTCCGCCTTGCCACATCTCTTGCACTTGCCATTTGTACAATAATAAGCGTCCTCCTCCTCTAAACCCTCACATTGTAAACCCTAAATCCTAGACTGCATGCCAAATGAATAACTGTAATAGGCACCGGTTCTCCTAAACACCTCAGTAAACACTGTAATTGAATGTTTAGAAACACTTCAATTTGCAATCGCCAAATGTGCCATCACCCCAACTCAAAGCCCAAATTGAAACACTAAAATCGAACTTCACCATAGCTAGGACACTTTGCACAAAGGAAGCACTCAACCAGCAGAGAGAGACGCAAAATGGCTGTTCTGGAGGGGTGGGTTCAGAATCCTAATCGAGTCTCATGTCCCAAGCCTGGGTCCCATCACAAATGCCCAGGGACAGCGTCCTCCGTCTTCTTCTACCCTGCACCTCTTGAATGCTAGCATTCAAGCAATCACCCAAAATGCAATATAAATTCAAAGCCCATCTATAACTTTTAAAAACATTTCGGATCAAAAAAATAAATTTAAGAAAATATCTTGTTTTGATTCTTTTATGGACTTTTCTAAATACAGCTGAATTTAGCTCCTTCAAAAGTCCATAACTACTATTTTAAGACCACAATAAGATAAAGCAATATAGTTTAGGGGTGCCTCAATCTATACTACAATACGTCATGAGTTACTAATACAATTACGAGAATATTCATTAAATGTTCTTTTCATTAAAAATGCCTTCACAAAATAACATATGGACTTTTCTAAATTGAATTTACAACTTTAAGAGTCTATAGCTCTTTGATAAAGAAAATATCTTACTAATAATTATATAGTTGCCTTTGCATTCAAGTTGAGAGTGTATGTTCAAATTTGTAGATCAAATGGTGTAGTCAATTATGTACAATGTGGCTTGCAGTGCAAAGGTCTCACTGGAAAAAACACTATGACATGAAAAGTGGTCCACTCAACCGTGCATCCACCCTATGGCTCTTTGCTGCAAAATAGCAAAACATCCAAAATACAAGGGTTTGTAATATCCTATAATGGACATCACTGTAATGTATATACAAACGCTCTCTTAAATATGCAGAAGTATATAATTCTATGAAATATCTATACAATATATTTATATATATATATTTATTGAACATCTAGTATATGCAACTATCAATTGCATAATGTATTCCTCAGCTCCTCCGTGGCCTTCAAAATTTCTGGTCCTTCACTTGACTATAATCCTTTGCAATCCGCTTGACTTGATGCATGTACTCCCTTTGCTGCACGTATAATGATCTGCATTCCTAAGAGTCCCAACTAGGAGCAAAGGATTGACTACACAATGGCTCATCATGTTTTCTTTTCAATCTCTCCCCTTCAATCGATGCACGTCAATGTGGAAGTGAGGGCGGAATAATAGGGACAAGAACAATTTTCTCATGAGGCTTCTCTAAGACTTTGGACTTTATTTTCGGTGTCAACCTTGGATAATTGGCATACCCATAAAGCTTCATTTGCGTCCTTTTGTCAAAGGCAATTGGTGATATTGACAAAGTTCGGATTTTCCTCAAGCGCAAAGGAAATGGCAAGCATGGCTTTTGGTTTGGAAGACTATCCACCACTCCGTCTTCAATGGGCTGCATAGAGAAGTCCATAGTGGAATTGATAGTGGGTGCCAAACAAAGGAAGTTCCCTATACTCAGGATCATGTATTGTCCATAGTCCAGGATGGAATCCGTAGACGCTTGGCATGGGAGGACCTCATTTGGTGTATGGAACTCCAACGTGCTCCTCATTTGACACAAAAAGAGTCTAAATTAGGAACACAATCTGCAGATCAGAGGTCTAGAGATAAAGAAGGTAGAGTAAGAAGTACAACCACAACATAAGCCAAATTTGCAACCCATGAATAAAGTTGCCTTGCGTATCAGCTTGATTTGAGCTAAAATGCAAAAGGCTAATAACTAATGCAAAATGCATACATAAGCTACATTTCAGCTTGTCTTGAGCTAAACTATTTACCTCCAGTTGCTGCGCTAACTAATGCTAATTGACCTAGAGACCACTTCTATAAGTTTGTCACACTCTTGACAACCTTTTTTCTTGTATAGCATTTGTTATCCAATTTCCATTTGTTATTTTTCTGGAACAACTTCTCAGGGGGTGCAATAAGCGGTAGAAGTAGCAATATACGTGCAAACAAATGATAGGGTGCCAAAAAAACATTGGAGCTAAAAATTATAATCTGATTGATTATACTACAGAGTATGTAAAATATCATTGGATGTATTGTAAATACTATAGGATGTGGAATAATGGGATGCATTAGGACAAAATTAGACTTAATATACCCCCTTTTTTATTAGTTTTGTGGGACAAAAGTCTTAATTATGGGTTTAGGGCTAACATTTAACTCTACATGTATAGTGGGGTACCATTCAAAATGGTGTTTTTGCATTCAAAGGGAAGGAAATTTCACATCTGCCAACTTTGACAGCCTTTTGAGGTTTGAAAATAGATCTTTTAATACAAAATTTTTGTCATGGAACTATATTTATGTTAATAACATGTGTATCAAATTTCAAGGTAAAAAAATTCACCGAAATTCAAATCTACCAACATGTGTAGCAGTGAGAAAATTTTCACTGTTGCCAACTTTGATACCCTGTGGAGGGCGGAAATATTTTTTTTTACCAATAATATCTTGTTAGAAAATCATCGATGTTCATAATATTTGTGCCAAATTTCAAGGTCAAAAGATTTATACAAAAAAAGATATTTGAAATCTACCAACATGTGTAGTTGTGAGAAACAATTTCACTACTACCAACTTTGATACTCTGAGCCCAAGGGTTGAAAAATTGTTTATTTATCATGAAATTTTTATTATGGAATCATCTCTATGTTAGAAACATGTATGCCAAATTTCAAGGTCTAAAGATTCAAAAAAAAAAAATATTCAAAGTCTACCAACATGTGTAGCAGTGAGAAAAATTTCACTACTGCCAATTTTGACACTATCCCAAGGGCTGAAAAAAAAACTCATGAAATTTGACCATGAAATTTTTGGCATGAGATCATCTCTATATTGATAACATGTGTGCCAAATTTCAAAGTCAAAAGAGTTACCAAAAAAAATATATTCTAATTCTACCAACATGTGTAGTTGTCAAAAAGATTTTTTACATCCATGTGAAACTTTACCCATAAAATGACATTATCCCAAGGCCTGAAAAAATCATTCTCTCAACTACACATGTTGTAGAATTAGCATATCTTTTTTTTGTTGAATCTTTAGACCTTTAAATTTGGCATACATATTTCTAATATAGAGATGATTCCATAATAAAAATTTTATAATAAAAAAACAATTTTTCAACCCTTGGGAGAGTATCACAATTGGTAGTAGTGAAATTGTTTCTCACATACAACTACACTTAATGGTAGATTTCAAATATCTTTTTTTGTGTAAATCTTTTGACCTTGAAATTTGTCACACATATTATCAACATGGATATGATCTCATGACAAAAATTTCATGTTAAGAGATCAATTTTTCAGCCCTTGGGAGGTTGGCAATGTTGGCAAATGTGAAATTTCCTTCCCTGCAAATGCAAAATCGCCATTTTGAATGGTACCCCACTATAGACTACTAACATTGTCTTTTTATTTTAGATTCTTTAGGCTATGATGATCTATTATATTTTATCTACTACTCTTAGTCTCAGAATTAAATGAGGGTATCAGCCTATCATGTGTAGGCTGTGGTTATAACTCCATGTAAATAATAAAGTGTGAACACATAAGTTATGAGAGTGCATTCAGAAATGCATTTCTCCAAAAGTAGTATCATCAGAAATTCAAAATGGAAAGGTTGACTAAGTTTACAATCCAATTAGCCTAATGTCCTTTTCTCTTCCCTAGTCTTATTTGGTCTGGTCTTGTATGTCTTGTTTGTCTCTCTTCTGGCCAGGCCACCTTTAGGGCTTGGGTGAATTGACCCCCTTACTTTCCCCTAAGGAAAAATGCTGATTTTTTAAATTTGCAATGCATGATAAAATTTGCAAATTTTGAATTTATTTTTGCAATCAAAAGCTCCAAAATTAGCAAGGAAGGTTGTACAAAATAAATTAATCAAGCACAAAGTAGCGGAGCTTTTTTTTTTACATGCACCCCTAGAATGACTTGGGGGGACAAGCGAAGAGGGCAATTCACCTTGACCACTTGTGGCTAGCCGGCTTGTAAGTTTCTTTTATACCGTTGGCAATGAAAATCTATTTCATTTATTTCAAAAAAACAAAACAATCCAAATAATGACAAATCCTACAATTGGACTATGATTTTTGAAGCTGCAAATATCTGCACTTTACATGAATACCAATTTTGCTACTAAAAATTTGTAAATGGGAAATTGATTACAAATTGAGCTTATGAAATAAGAAGTCCGTAAATTGCCCATTTTAAAACTAAAATTGAATTTTGAAGAGTTGAAACATCTTAAAATGTTTTTCAATAAATTCTCCTTGAAAGACAAGTGGAATTGGCATCTAATCCAAGTTGTTTCATATTTTTGGAGCTTTGTGGAATTAGATATGAATTTTTGGACTTCGAAGCACTAAAGTATTATGAAGCCCCCTAATTGTGATCCCTAAACGCTATACTAAATTTTGTGATAGCGAGTAGTGCATAAAAATTGAAACCAATATAGCATATAACATATTCATGGCAATTTAGGAATTATGATTAATGTATGCCCCCTTTTTAATGGTTCAAATTAGAAAATTACATAATGATAGACCTCAAAATAATCAATTGACAAAAAATAATACCTCCCATTTAAATACCTGGTGTTTGCACCTATATCCTTATTTTTTTCAAAGAGTGCACCTGCTGAGAACAACTTCAACCCTACACCATGGTCACGGGGTAGGAGACTCTTAAAGGGGTTTCCATATCACGTGTGACCGAGGGATATTATTTAAGGGCATACTTTGATAGAGGAGACCAATTAAATAGACCATATCATTACCTAATTTTCTAATTTATCATAATTTTAAGTACCATACATTTATTTCAAATTTGAAAGACAGGCCAATTTTTCATACCACTATTTCATTATAATCTAAGGATCTTGAATTGGAAAATCCTATGTGTAATAAAACTTTATCATATAAGTAACAAAATACCCCAAAATACATGATATCAGTGGTACCATAGAACACACCTAAACACCTAATAAACTAAGCTACAAATGAAGATTGTGGACACAAAGAAGATATCATTTGAAAATGCCATTGCATAGGAATTCATAACATATTTAGTGTCTACAATGAATGTGACTCTTACATCCAAATAATACAAAACACCAAGATAGAACAACAAATCAATTGGAATGCAGCATGAAATACAATCTTCATTTGTACTACAACCTTCACATGACATAGATATACAATTGAATCATTCACATATGAAGTCAAAGGCATGATTATAAAACATGACAAATTTCATAGCCCCAGCTTAGGATACTTTTACTTCATAGTACGTTAGATCTAAAAGAATCAAATTAGCCAAATTATTTATTTCCATATATTTATTATAATTGTGATTCACCTATTTTCTCTATAATATATTATCTTAAATATTTTTCAAAAATTTAGGAGCAATGAATAAAATGTACCATATCTTTGGTCATATGTGTCGTACGCGCAATCTAGGCGTAAGTATCCTTAACACCAAAATGATGGTAAGATAACACGAAATATTGTCCTAGGACATTCTAGTATGTTTTAGCAAGCTAGGGAGTTTCCGGATTGTAATCCAAACAACAAAACCCCAAGCCACACCTCTTTCTTTTCCTATTTCTTACACAATGGTCTTCCGGATCCCAATCCGGATCTATCTCTTTCCGGTTTCCGGGTCTCACTTCTTGACTTCAACTGGTTTTCTATTCCCCTGTTTTACCCTCAGGGTGTCCGCATTTGATCTTTAGAGGGGTAGGAACGTACCACTCATAGACATCTATTTCTCTACACCAAACTTCACACAAAACAATCCTAACCGAGTTTTTATTGTAGAGTAGAGAAAGTAACGATCCTCACAATTCCCCGGGTAGCTTGCCCGGAGAACAGGTCACTCAGAATTGTATCCTTCCGCCTTTACTACAACGACAGATCAAGACAGCCGGAACTGGAAGAGATTCGTGCATCTATCTACCAGACTGATCCTATGGTTGGCAGACCTTCCGGTGAGTGGGGATTTTCCGCTGGCGGTCGCTTATCTCCGCTCGGAACCCTCCCTGGATTCCGGATTCGCATCCGCACCACTCCTTAGAACCGGATCACTGTTACGGCAATTTAAAGGTACCACGCACAAGTCCTTACTCACAAATCTAGTAAAGTGTCCTCACAAACTTACTCGCTCAAATCAGGTCCAACTAATTCTCAACCCGGATTCCCCCTCATCCGCCCTCTCTCACACTTTCACCATTCATAAACGACTCAAGAAAACGCACACATAGCCAAAAATCCGCATGTCCACTTAGTGGCTCAGATTAGAGAAAAGAGAATATGAACATAAACTAATGCACACAAAATGGACAAGGCTGGAATGAAAGGGCAACAAGCTGCCCTCCACTTAAAACCCAAACAAAAAGCCAAAAAAAGAACACCTGAAAATCCAGATGACCAATCAGTAATCAACCGTAATATCCGGAAAGTTCAAAGTCAACTACTCCTAAGAATCCGGAACCGGGCCCCACGCACGGAAAATCCGCTCTAGATTAAAAATCCTAAAACTGCAAACATACTAATTACTTTCCCCGCTTGGATTTCTTCGCGCTGCTACTCGGCCCTGCAGGTGGTTTCCTGCTTCATTTCGGTGGAGTAGACTTCGTTGCAGCCCGGGTCGGAATCTTCCGCTCGATCGGCGGCGGGTCGTCATCCGATTCCGTCTCATTGCCGGAAGTAAATTCCCCCTTTTCGGATGCTTGGATCATCTCCACTCTGGTCTCTTTCTCTGGCGAATCGTCCAGCTGAATCGGAGTTGTATTCCTCCTGGGCGATGCCTTCTGCATGTGAGTAAAGTCGACCGGATTGGTCCGAGCCGGGTTTGACAAGGCCCCCATCCGTTGGATTAAATCGCTCCGGACGGATGTTCCAGATGCCGGAACGGAACTCCCTTCCCCTACCGGAATCGACTGGACACTCCTCGTTTGGCCGAACTTCGTGGTCTTCGTCTGGATCCGTGCCTGACCTGGAGTAGGTCTTGGGGATGTCGGTAGACTTATCCCTGACCCCGGCTTTTGAGGTGTCTTCAACAAGTCGACGTTGGGCAGCTCCGGAAAGTGGGTGAAGTCCAAGGGCTTGTTCGGGTCCAGGTGCCCCAACAGTTGCGCCATCTCCTTCAGAATACCTTCCATCCGGGCCTGGAAGTCCACCAAGATCGTTACTACCTTGGACCCGGATAAGTGGCCTATGCCACTCAGCTGATTGGTGAAGAGTCGGGATTTGACCACAGCTTCCACGGGCTGCTCCACCAACGCAGTCAGATTGTGAACGAGTTGGAGAGCTTCCGCCTCCTTCTGCCGTGCAACTGCGGCATCCGTATCCGCCCAGTTCACCCGACCTAACATGCCATCCCTTTCCTTCTCCAAACTCTTGATCCGCTCGTCCTTTTCACGAATCAGATCCGGACTCGGTAGTTTCCGGATCTGATTTACGATATCCTCCGGCTCCACCTTCAACTCTGCAGCAATCGCCAGGATCATGTCCGACATGCCAAAATACATGTGCTTGGCCTCCTCCATCCACTCCGTTCCGGCGTCGAAGAAGTCCGACTGCGGTTCCGGTTCCGGGGGTCGACTCGGCTCTCCCTTTTCCGGGGTCAGCTGTTCCACCCTTGAGTTCGGATTGGTCGACTTCCTTCTCTTCTCTCTCTTGTCGACCAGGTCCTGCTGCTGCGGTTCTTCTTCCTCTTCATCGTCTTCTTCTTCTTCCTCCTCCTCTCCCTCGATCGGAGTATCCGGTGGAATCTCGTGCGTGAGACCGTACTTCACGATTTCCAACCCGGTGTTGTAAATCACCATCTCTTCACTCGTCAACACCTCCTGATGGTAATACAGGTGAAACAGGTACGGGCTGAGAAGACTCGGCTTCCCCTTCCCGACGTGCGACACGAGCTTCTTTACTATCCCGGCTAGAACTTTCCCTCAATGGACTACCTTATCTTCTAAAGCCCCAAAGATAGTGTTGGCCACCGTAACCGTAACTCAGGTGGGCTTTTCCGGGTACATGATCGGAATCAAAAACTCCAACACCCGTTTCTGCCTAGCGTCCTTACAGTCACTCACTGGGTATCCGTCTTTAGTGGTAACCGGATTGCGGAACTTCCCAATCCCGTACGTCTCTACCCGAGAACCTAATCCGGATCCGTCCTTCCCAAACCCGTATACGTCAGCCCATACATCCACCGTCCATGCTCCGGGTTGGCCTCTCACAGTCAACTCGAACTGATTCGGGACTCCCGAGATCAGCTGCTCTAGCATCTCCGCGTTCTTAACATTCCACGGTCGGTGGATTAAACCTACGCACCCCATCCGGGTCAGATCTGTCTCTAACTCCTTCCGGTGCGCTGGGTTGGCCGGAATCGCTGGTCTAACTATCCGAGCTGTGACAGAGGGTCGACGCGCTACCGGTTTGCTGGACTCCGCCATACCGACACCGACAACTAAATCCGGTGCAATCGGCACCAACCTCACTAGTCTCTCCCTGTCACGATCTCTAACTCACCACTCTTTCTCTCAGCTAAATGCGCAAGACAATCAGCAAAGTGAAGAATGAGGAAGATTAGGTATGGCGAGGGTTTAAGTACTAGTCGAGCTGCCGACCGTTCCCCTTGGCGAACGGAAAGAGGTCCGTTCCCGTAATGGTTCCCTAGCGGCGTAGGTCGGATACCTATTCCGTAGCTCGTTCCGATCCGACCTAACTTGGATTTTAAGATCCGTTACAGGATCAGGATCTCGGATTCTAACTATCCGGAATTTGTTCGTATCCGGATCTAATTTCCTTTTTCCTACCAAAATTTTGAAATTTTTGACTAACTCCTAACCTACTTCTATGCTATCTTCCTTTACTCTAAGTTTCCGTGCTCCCACAATATGTAATATGCTAAAATTTTCTAAGTCATCCCCTTGGGACTGCGATTGATGTCCAACCTTTGAAACCAAGGCAGTAGGACCGCAAGAAGAAACATGTTTTTATTGCCATTCCTCCAGTTATTCTAGAAATTTGATAGCATAACATTCTCCAGGTTGTTCATGATGTGCTTACGAGGGCTATCGTCTACTATGACAATATTATCAGAAGCAAAGTTCCCTCTTGAGTCATCAAAAAGCACATTCAATTTTTTAAGGAACAATTCCTTATCAGTTCCCGGTTCCTTATATGAGATCAACTTGCTTGCTTTATTCCTGCACTTAATTGTCTTGTAGGAATTTTGCCCAAGAACAAGAAAGGGCAACCTTTTGTCGTGGAAAAGGTAAACGCAAATGCCTTCCTTGGAGGACTTTTTCATGGAGCTCCACACCAAAACAAAGGCTATTTTTTCTAACTCCTTCAAAAATGTAGAGCAATTGGATTGGACGTACACTACCTTGGATCCCACAATTGCGCCAACCGTGGCAGATTGTGGCTCCGACTAGTGGTTGAATTGTTTGATGGCCCCCTTAGACTTCTAATCTTTGCTAATACAAAGAATGTGATTAAGGTCCAAGATGACATAGATCCACTTCTCTACCACCCTGGACCTCAATGGCCAATCACTACAAGGGAATGGCGTCCTGTATGACAAAAAATTGACAAAGATTTGTCTAAATCGACAAGTAGGCTTCTTGACCTTACAATTCTTGTCAGTTCAAACATTGTCTTTGTTCTTTCTGTCCACGTGGCGACTGCCTTCTCCTCTTTATTGTTTTTCGTCTAGGGAGCACCAGAAGGCGACTCCGCCACAACACTCTTGCACATCTCTACATTTCATAATTTGAAGGTGCTAAAATGGAGCGTTAGGTTAGACTCTTCTTCCCACTTTTGATTTCTTCTCAAATTTTTGAAAATTTTGGTATGCTTTTTGATACTTTTGGGTGTCTTCTGCACTTGGTAGCATGTTCTCTAGGGTTTTTATTTCTTTGGTGCAAATCACTAAGCGATCTCTGTGGAAGTATGTAACATCCAAAAATCTAAAATAGCGCATAAGTAGGGATAAAGATAGGAGAACTTTTTCAATTTTTGCATAAGTATAGGGAATTAGGGAAACTAGAATTAGAAATTAGTTCCTTTCTAGAAAAGATAAAACTCTAATTAGGGTTACGCAGTCATCCGGAACTAGTAGCCAGAAAGCTGGAAAGTTTCGGATCATAGGAACCTACCGCTTAGGTTCCGGCTAGAGAACTTACGAGAACTTCGCCTAGTCGGGAACTTAGGGTTCCGACAAGTATATAAACCCCACCGCCAGCCTTATTCTTCCTCTTTTCTCCGTGTTTTACCACGGCGCGCTTAGTGAGTGAAAGAGTGGTGAGTTAGGATCGCGTTAGGGAGAAAAAGGGAGGTCGGTGCCATTTGCACCGGATTGCTTTAGGTGTCGGTAGTCATGGTCGAGGCCAGTCAACCCCGAGGGGCGGTAGTGACAGTCCGGAGGATGAGTCCGGATATTCCTTCTGATCCGGACCGCTTCAAGGAGTTAGAAAAAAACCTGGAGATAATGGGATGTCTAGGGTTTTTGAACAGGCCGTGGAATGTCCGGAGTGAGGAAATGATCGATGAACTCATTTTCGGACCTCCCAATCAATCACAGTTAACCATTAGGGGTCGTCCTAGGGCTTGGACTCCAGAGTTGTGGTCCAGTGTATACTTTACCCCAACCAGAGGATCCGGAATAGCCACCCGGTCGGATAAGTTCTTGGCCGATGTATTTCGGAACCAGCCTGATTCAAAGGAGGGGTACGCCGCAAGTGATTGTAGGAGTCCTTGTAACTAGCAGCTACTCGAGTTTCTCATGCTGATCTTGTATCCGGAAAAATCCACCCGGATCACAATCACTGTGGCAAATACGATATTTGGAGCACTAGGGGATAGGGAAAATACGGCTCCTAGACTTGTCAGTTGGGGAGTGATCATTCACTCCATAGTGAATAAGTTAGCGGGCAACATTGCTAGTAAGAAGTCTAGTCCAATTAGCCCCTGTCTCTTCCACCTTTATCATTTGGAGGAGATGCTGAGCGGACCGGGAATGGTTGTGTATTGAAAGGGGGAAAGCCTTTGGAAGTACGGGCTCTCCCCAGAAGATGAACCGGATCATACCAATTCAGAGGAAGAGGAAATGGAACAAGAGCACAGATGGCCTAGCAATCCCAGAAAGTGCCAGAAGTCCACTGATCCGAGTGCTCGAGGAAAGCAAGAAGCCGGAGAGTTGGAGCAGCCTCGGAACCCACTATTGGAATCGGATCAATTCAAAGCCACCATCAACTGGTTGAGGGCTACCAAGGGACAGAACGAAAGGATGACGGCTCTGATCCGAGACGTGTGTGGGAGATTGGGCGTAACGAAAGAAGGCCAAATTCTGGATGCACTGACCCAAAGGCCAGATTCGAAAGTGGTACGTCAGTTGGAAGGACAGATCCTGGCCTTGGAGCAAGAATGGGACTACTTCCGAGAGTACGCCGACTGGGCGGAAACGGAGATGAACGCTGCCCACAAGAGAGTGACGGAAGCCACGGACCTTGTCCGGAATGTGAGGGGGCTGGTTGATCATCCGACGGATGTGCTCACAAGGGCCACTCTCTAGAATTCCAAGATGGTACAGGAGGGCCACATTTCCGGAATAAAGGTGGTCACCATCTTGGTGGACTTTGAAGTCCCGATTGAGACGATACTGAAGGAGGTACGCCAGCTCTTAGGTAATCTCAATCCGCTCTCAAGGTTGGACCAAGGAATCTTTGATCTGCCGAGTACGGAATTTCAAGAGGGAAGTACACAATTACAACCCTCCCCAGCCAAGATCAGATCTTTGGCCGAAACATCGTCGGCCATGAAGAGAGGCTTGCAGATCCGATAGTTTCTGGAATTCAGGTCGGATCCGGAAACAACCCCGCAGACCACTCCAGTGAAGAATGTGTTTCTAGTTTCGCCAAACAAAAGACAAGCGTCGGTGAATCTCTTCCCTTCCCTTCCGATTTCTTCCACTTTTGTTATGCCAGCGCTACCTGAAACTATGTAGAATCCAGCCCGAACCGATCTGGGAAACTTTACGCACATGCAACAATCCAGTCCCCGTCCGCCTGCACCAACCGACTTTGTGGACCTCACTCAACCGAAGAAAGGGAGGCGACGGGTCCTTAAGGACGACGAGGAAGAGGATTCTGAAGAGGAGGAGGTGGAGATGATTCCCTAGACCTAGTCGGAGGAAGAATTTCACCCTCCCCGGACCCGGTCGAAGACAAAGAATACCCCGCTCGAGAAGTCAATTGCATCCTCACCCAAGGCCGGAACTTCAGCAAAGAAATCTCGGAAGGGTAAATGACTAGTTAGGGATGTAATTATGATAGTTAGGATTTTAGCCGGATAGTTATGTTGCGGACCGGGTTGCTCGGAAGTGGGGCCTGAGGTTCCGGACTTTTAGGGTCAACGGCTTTCCGTTTTCCCCAGAACGGTCATTTGGGCCGTTGCCTTTTTGCCTTTTTGCTTTTTGGTTGTTGGCCAGGTTTTTGTATAGGCCGTTTGGGTCGCCTTTTTGTTGGTTTTTAAGGGCAGGCCAGCTTGTTGGCTTGTCATTCCTTTCCTTATCATTCAATCTAAGCACTCAGGAGATCACCTTGTGGATTATTCACTTGCGTATCGCGTCTATGGTCACTTGTGTGTGGATGTGCAAGTGAGGATGTGCAAGGGAGGAGTCCGGATTCTGTGGCAACCGGATTAAGGCTAAGTGTATTTTACGAAAGAATTTGAGATTTGCAAGTGAGGAGCTTTGTGCGTGGTGCCTTTAATTTGTCGGAACGGGGATCCGGTGGAGGTCCGGAAGTGGCTAGGAAGCAAGTCTGGAATCTGAGAGCGGTTCCGTGTGGAGATCAACGAGCGCCAGAGGAATATTTCCACCCATCGGAAGGTCTGCCAACCTCAGGAGCGGTTGATAGCTAGAACGTTAATCCTTACTTCCGGAAGTCCGAGATCCGTTGTTGTAGTAAAGAGGACCTAACGCTACCCTGTATTACCAGTTTTCCGGGTGTTGAATCCGGAAGTTGTGAGGGTGCTACCCTGCTTACTCAGCTAGTTATTTTCTTGGGTGGTGTTTCGTTTGTGTTTAGGAAAGAGAGTTTGTATGAAGTTTAAGAGTGGTGAAGTTCCCTACTCCTCGGAAAGAGCAAATGAAGACCCTCTGAGGGTAAAACAGAGGTACCAAAAACCGGTTTGTTAGATAGTCGGAACCGGATGACCGGATAGAGCCGGTTCCGGGTTAAAATCCAGAAAGAGGTAACTTCCGGAAAAGAATTTGTGAGTCGGACGGATCACCCTTTTGAGTGGTCAAAATCTGGAAATTTGAAGGTTTAGGAGAACTAAGAATGAGATAACATTCGGAATTCCCTGAGACGATATTTTGTATCATCTTACCACATTTTTGTGTTAAGGATACTTACGCCTAGATTGCGCGTACGACAATCTCCATGTAATGGACATGAAGTCTGCAAAATACTCTACGGGATGCGTGTGCTTAGGACAGAAGCTAAACTTGGGTAATACGGAACTTGCTAATACTAAATATCTTGGAAGCTAAACTCTAGACATTTCCAAAAAGGTCTTGGAATCTAGACTTTGGAACTAAGGACTGAGGAGGTTCAAAGTTTTGCCGTAAAGTTGGTTTTAACACCAACTTTAGGACTTTGTGGCACTCCGGGAGTTCAAAGCTTTGCCATCCGGACCGTTTTAACACACACTGTAGGACTTTTTCTTAGTCACAAGTTCAAAGCTTCACCGTCCTAAGGGGGGTCCACACAACGAGGGAGACTTTAAAAGAAGGTAGGAAAACACACTTTAAAGAAAATACATAACAGAGTCAAAGCTTTGCCGTTCTAGAGGGGGGTCCATTCAACAAGAAAAACGTAAGAAGAAGGTGGGACAAAAACACTTAAAGAAATACACAACAAAGTCAAAGCTTCGCCGTCCCGGAGGGGGGTCCACTCAGGAAGATAAACGTTTGAAGAAGGTAAGTATACGTGAGTAAGGAAAAACAATAAGTTAGGATAACCGTGGTGATATAAAAGGACTCATGCGCTAGAGGCCCCCCAAAGCGGCATCGCTAAGGTACGGTGGAGGGGTACTCTAGGATTAATGCAAGACTCCAAAAAGACCTCTAAACCGCACAAGCTAGCTCACAAGGATACACAAAGGATACAAAAGTAAAGAAAGAGTCTCTCAGCTCACAACAAGAGCACAACAAGTACACAAAGAGTACACAAGGCAAGATAGAAGGACCCCCAAGGACCTTCAAAGCTTGAAATGCAACATTAATGGAGTCAAAAGTGCTCCAAAAATACCGTAGAGGTTTTTGGCTTCAAACGCCAAAATATCCAAAATGACTTGGATCCACAAACCCACGAACCCAAAACAAGAATTGGCGGTGTTTTAGAGAGAGAAATGGGGCCCTTATATAGGTTTCCAAAGGCCCATCTTTCTCTCTAAATTTCTAAGGTAACCTTATCAACTTGGATTTTCATCCTCATCCTCAAAGATTTTTATCCTAATCCCTAAAAAACTACTTCTACCATCTATGTTGGACCAACATCCTAACTTTTGGAGATTAACTCCAATCGCCAAACGGATTGCGCCGTTGGCTCCAAATCGCCGTGTTTAGTGTGACTTCCACCTATCCCCCCCTATCAAGACCAGAAACCATCATAGGCTAATTTAGTTTTAAAACCCAAGTCGTGGTAAATTCCTAAATCTTGGGGGTCTCCTATTTTAAAAAAAATAACTAGCCTAGGGTCTCCGGTAGGTGCGAGAGAGTCGGAAAGGACTCTTGGTTAACTTCGTTTCGCCATCATATGGTCCTGGAATGCCGGTCAACGTCGCGGGGACCTCGCCACGTGGTTAATTCCTGAGGAATCTTGCCAGTTCGGGTACTTGCCGCTATCGGAATGTTGTGAAACTTCACGGAGCGCATTATTAACATAAGACAAGCTATTCTAATTTTTAGTGAGATTTTATCGTAACCTAGGTAATTTCCACAAAATTCCCGTTGGAAATTAAAACGGTTGACCGTCCGAAAAAGATTCTTCTGCAAGTCGAAAGATGCCAGGAATTTTCATGGGACCTCTCAAGAAGTCTCATGAAAGACGTGTAGATGCGTTTCCATACCTAGCACGATTGGTCAATGGAGATTAAAACTGGCCATCTCTTTGAATTGGTGATGGTGTTGGAATCTTCTGCAGATGAAGGAATCTTGGCAAATCGATTTTGTCGTTGGACTTCTGGCATGGGATTTACCCTAGAACACCATCCTTGGGCTGTAGATCCCTCTACGGGCCCTGTCTTGCGTTAGTGGCTCCTGCATGCTAACAATCAGGATTTGGGGAATTCGTTGATCTAATGGAGAATTCTAAATCTAACTCTAGGATCCAACCTAGTGACCTTTCTGTGGATCCCTCGGACCGACTTAGCCATGAATTGCCACATTCATAGTGGAATTTAGCCCTTTTGCAGCTATGTGACTCAAATCCTCCAAATCTAGCCATCTCGTATTTCTACTCTATTTTTAGGCAAAGTTTGGGGGGATTTTAAGTATAAATACAAATCTAGACCAAATACTATAATGGATATGACACAACCCTATTTTGGTTCTACACTCTTTTTATGGCTTTTTGTATACTTTTATCAACTTTAAATTGCAAATTTCAAAAAAAATAAATCTACAAGTCCCAAGTGGCAATTTGGGAGCTCACTGACGGGTCCGCAAATACAAACCCCTAGTCAAGGCCATCTGGCTTGTTTGCTTCAGTCATTGAGTCTTCCGTCACCATGTTCTTGATATTCTTCTTTGTAGAATTTGCATCGGCACGCTGTTGGAAAGTCTTCAAATTTGCATAAATGTAGACCAACTCCTCACCACAGTCCACATTCAACTTGTTGCGGGATTTGTTGTGCACAAATGAGTACATGCTCCAATTGCGTTCACACAACGATGCCAAACAAACATGTGACAAGATACATCTTACAATTGGGACAAGGATTTGAGTAGTAGCCTCCAATAGGTCCCACCATTCATGTGGTTCTAAATTTAAGGTAGTGGCATCGAGTAGGCCACCAAATATTCCTCGACAATCTCGGAAGGCTTGGTACTCAAACAACGCTGATGCGTATGCTTGATCCCCTCCCTGATAACTTCAGCAATACATTCAACACTGCATCTTTTGCCTCAAGATCATCCATTAAGGACTAGTCGTCCAATAGAAAGGGATTCAAAAGAGCGCCTGCATAGTGCAAATCATTGTCCAACATCTCTCAACAAGCATAAAATGCGTTCAAGGCGTGTACGGGCGCTATTCCTCATCATTAGCCATGCTTTGCCCATGCACGAGCGCTTCCTGTTGAACTCCTTCAAGGCAAGCAGCACCGGCACGACTATGTGCACAAAGTTCATACATGTCTTCCAAAACGCATTTCTTTGTAGTTTCGTCCTTACAGAGGCTGCTGCTAACCTGGTTGAGGCTTTAGTCAATTTCTTTATATATTTATTCCACTGAAGATCCCCAATAGTCTTCACTATGGCTTCTCTGACCTCCACCAAACACTCTATCATAGGAAAAGTAATCGCAAAGCGTGTGTCATTTGGCTTCAACAATATTAAATTTGGCGAATGTCTACGGAATATGGCGAGAGGCGTGTGGTGTGTGGTGTGATTTTATGAATTTTATTATTTTTTTGGTGTCTTTCACCATCCTCTTTGCCCAATCTTCCAGTAAGAAATCCAACGCATATGCTAAACAGCCTTGGAAATACACTTATACCACATTATGGGGATCCACCTCGTCAATATATTTGATAAAATGATGTGCCATATATGCTAAGTCTTTGTATTCCCCTGTTGTATCAATGGACCCAAGAAAGACCTCTCTACTTGTGCATGACAGCATCACATTCATCAAGGGGCGGTGCGTTACATTGTCCCATCCGTCTGAGCATATGGTCACCTCATACTTGTGGATTGGCCCTTTTGTCTTCTCAAATACTATTGTCGCCATGTCCTCCCTCGCAAACTTCAACAACTTTGTACGTAGCACACCGTAGCCAGGAGGTTTAAACAAAACCCTGAACTCCAATGCTATTGCCATTGCATCTATGAAGGTGGGGTGTCGCGCAACATTAAATGGTATGTTGGCTTGATAAAAAAATTGTAGCCCACTTCTTGTCTAATCATTGTTTCTTCAATGTATTCCTTCCTTCCTGGACAGATAATTGCCGCGTTGGCCGAGTGTGGATCAAACTAGGTTCAGGTGCCTCCAAAGATTATACATGAGAGCCTTGTCCACCGATGTTTTCACCCTCTTCCAATGCAAATAATGCAATATTCACTTGCTGGTCATTTACTCATTTCAAGTCGCACCCGAGGGCAACGTTGATATATGGTGAGGTTATTTCTTCCTCACAAGCAATTCCATGAACGGGTACTAGTGGAAAATTCCTACCACAACTGAAAAACATGGCTTTTATGACTGCATTCACTTTCTTGCAAGACCTCACCCCAGGCAGGCTATTATTGTTGTTCCCTTTCCACCCCAAATGGTACAGCAATCGATCTTTTCTGTAACTTTTGGCCACTCCGCATGCCCTGTATGGTTGCATTCCACTGTCCTGTTTTTGGCTTGAGTATACCATAGATCCCAAATCCTTTGGGACCCTCCTATTGCCCTTGTTTCCTTTGCCCAATGCCTACTTATGAATACACTAACCCAATAATCCACAAACCCTTGAACCCACCAATACAAAAAATGATTAGTAATATGAATGAAGTATATCGTGGAAGAAGCACTTGCAGTTCACACAGCACATGCTCTTCCAACACGCTTGTCTTGAACTCCATTCTAGCACAATGGTTGTACACCAACCAAGTTGACAGACCAGAGAGCACCAAGGAAAGCTATTCTGAGGAACTTGGAAACACCATTATATACCAAGCCGCTGTCCCGGGGTTGGAAGGCCACTATTTCTACCGGAATAGTGTTAGACAATGGAGCGACAACAATGGACGGACTCATCGGACTAGGGCATTGATGTTACCCTAAATCGGTGTTTGGATGGACCCGAACGGTAGGACTAGTGTTGACCAACCACTATGGACGGACCTCTGTGGATCTGTCTTTGTTTGGACAAACCACCGTGGACAAACCTCTCTGGATGGTTTAAGGTAACACGAACTTCCCGGACGCCGCTAGTGGAGACAGACCTTCGGGATGGCCTCACGAAATAGATGGCATCTTCTACTAGTTTACGAAAGAACGGCCGTCGACAGCGTCCAATGCACGGAGGGGACGGCCCTTCAGACCTGGGTTGACAAATCCGAACGTTCGATTGAAATTCTTGTCCGAATTCCGGATGTTTGGACGCCCAGACGCAGCGGACGCAGCAGGCAATTGATAATTTAGCAGTCAAAAAATTTACCCCACGATAAACGGCATCCGATATAGCGGAAGGCTGGGGGTCGGATTGGTGTTCGGGCATTCCGTCCGGTCGGTCGGTCCCGACGGGGCGGTTGGCCTATTTGAACGGAGCGGTCAGTCGGTTTTGACGGGGCGGATGGTCGGTTCCAACGGCTCGGGTGGCCAGGGACGGCGGGTTGGTTGGTCGAGGCCAACAGCCCGCCTAGTGATCGGTCGAGGCCGGCTGCCCGCCTGGCGATTAGTTGGGGACAACAGGGCGGCGGCCAGGCGTAAGTGGCCAGTTTTGGGGAAATAATAAATAATAAACGGGATTAATGAAAACGGGAATGAAATGTGACATTTTGTTGAGAATTAGAAAAAATGGAGAAGGAAGTGGGCCTTGGCCCCTTAATAGCCCAAATTTGAATATGTCATGCATTTCCATACTTACAGGCTTACATTTTTTTAAAGGAAGATGTAATTACACTTACGATTTAGATTCCACTAAAATATCCAATTTGTTACCATTCAAAGTTCATCTTATTGTGAATTAAAGAGAATGGGGAACGAAATGGGCATTGGCTCTTAATGGCCAAAACTTATACATGTCATCCATTTCCACATGTGAAGGCTTACATTTATTTTAAAAAGATGTAATTACACTTAGGATTTAGATTTCACTAAAATGTTCAATTTGTTAGCATTAGAAATTCATCTTCTTGTGAATGAAAAAAAATGGAGAAGGAATTGGGCCTAGCCCCTTGCTGGCGGATATTTGAAAGAATCATGCCTTTCCATACGTAAATGCTTTTCATTTTCCATGTACTACAACAATTACAAACAATATCTTTTGGCATTCTATACACATTTTGCAGTACATGATGCCTCATGAAAGAAAGAAAAAACACAATGAAGCTTTATTAGATTCTGTCTGAACAATTTTGGAATACACAATTTGTAATGACATTTTCTACATCATTAAGCAAATAAATACTACAATGAAAAGTTCTACCAATCCAATCTCTCCACGTGCTCAATGCATCTGAGTGCGCAAGTCTCCTATGACAGCAACTCTATAATTCTTATTTGCTAAGGCTTGTAATCACTATCTCCTTTCACCGCAGCCTTGCTACAATCTCCTGCATTTCTCCATCCGATGTCTTCATTGTTGGATGTGTCTGCCATGTCGTCCGATGAGAATTTAGAACTGTCACTCCTCCCTTATGAACTTGACTAAATGTACTTGATCTCCTTTGTTTGCCTTGGTTCTTCTCTTTCTTTACTGTCAATATAGCCTTCTTTTTATCTTCTTTGAGGGAAACACTTATCATTTTCTTCTATGAAACAGGAATACGTGCATCAAGGGTGTTCTACGTGTGTTTTGTTGTTTTCTTGAGCTAGCTAGAAACGGTTGCATTTTGCTTTTGCTTTTGGGTTTGATGGAATGTTTTGCCTCCAATTTCACTACACCGACCCCTCCCTGAATGTCTACCTTCATTGCATTCATAGACAGCCTTGTAGGGGTCGATGATTTGGTTGAACGTTGTGGTGGTGCACGGCTAGTTTCCCGAACAAGCATTTCACCCAATGTCTTGTCCTCGTCATCACCGTTGGATGGTGACTTTGTTTCATTTGAATTGATGCGAGGCCATGGTTCTTCTGACATCTTCACAATATGGTTCCAACGGCCAGAGCTTCCCGAACCACGCACACACTACAAAAAAATGACCATATAAATGACTTCAATAAATGACTGGATTTGAGTCATTTCGGACACAAATGACAGTAGAATGATTTGGGGCCCTTGGAGTCATTGTGGACAAGTAGTTCTTTATGAATTCAAGTTTTTATTATCACCAACGAAGTTTGCCTTGGATGTATAGATGGATGAGAGTAAAGATTCTGTCCAAGCGATAAAGAAAGTTTGGGTTAAGGAAATGTCTCCAGAGCTGACACGTGGAAAGTGCTTATCATTTGCGTCCAACGTGGACATCCACGTGGCCAGTCATTGTAAAGTCATTTTGAAGTCATGACTGACCCATTATACATCTGACGTGGACCGCCACGTCAGAAGTCATTTTAGAGTCATTTTGTAGTTGTTTAGGAGTTGCAATGAAGTTTTTGCACCAATCTAATGCTGCCGCGTGGCATGTAATAATTGTAGTTATTCAGAAGTTACATAGATTTAGGATTAAAGTCACTTTCTAAGGGCTTGGAAAGTCATTTTTTTATCATTTTCAAATTTCAGTAATATGTGCAAAAATGAGTGTAATGAAAATTGCACAAGGTATATTTATTCTATAGTCAAGTAAGAATACATTCAAAAATCCTCAACAATACACCATATAAAATACAACATACATTGTACAACATATACAATACAACATACATCATACATTGTACACCATATACAATACAGCATACATCATATATACATCATATTTGGTATATGTATTGCTTGGCTTCCAAAGCTACTTAACATATGAGTATGAAGAGATGAAGTGACAAGCCTTTTATACAAGTGGGGTGGTAGGAGGCAAGACAAACCATGTGAGATATGTAAAATGCAGGAATTGTGTTACAAGTAATATTTTAGACCTCATTTAGGCATAGTAGATTAATTTTTTTCAAAAAACTCTGAACTACAAAAGTTGGGAAATCTATCTCACTTTCATCTCCAAAAATCCGTTTTAGATTTCAAGTATAAAATCAAAAGTTATGGACAAATTTGAGAAAAGGGTTGGAAAGGATATTTTCTTTTGACATTTTCTGACATCCATTCTAAATTTTGCCCATCCTTGTTGTATATGACTTACATAAAAATGTGCTACACATGTAGAAGAAGTATGATGAAAGGTATGCAAGATGTTTGAAAATTGCACAATGCATCACAATGTGAAGTGTGCCAAAGCAGTAATAGAGTAGTTGCACAATAGTTGAAGAACATTTTCAACTCATTTTGCAATTTCCAAATGAGACTTAACGGCTGCCTTTGAGACTATGAGAATACCTTCCCGCCTTTAAGTTGGAACCTCAAGAATATCTATTTTGAATCATATGAAATGTCCGAAAGTATTGTAAAGTTACCAACGCAAATGGACCAAAATCACAGTTGCTGTCGTGGTAGGAGTGTAAATGAATCCTAACGTGAATTTTGAAAGGAGGGAATGAAAAATAGTCATTTTGAAGAAAATTGGAAAAAAGAAATTGAAGAAGATGAAGAAAAAGTAGAAAAAGTAGATAGTTAAAAGAAGACAAAGAGATTTGAAGAATAAAAGACCAAAAAAAAATTGGAGTGAAGTGGAAAAAGTTGGAATGGAAAAAAAATGAGGACCAAAATGGATAAATAAAAAATACCAAAGTAGGAAAAGAAAAGGAAAAAAAGAAAAGCAAAAAGAATGAAATAACTCTTTTTTTTTTTTTAAAGATTCACAAATTGACCATAAATGAAACAATTTTTTGGATAAAGAAAGACAACAGAAAGGGAAAAAAAGGGAAATTAAAAAAAATTAAATCAAAGTGGAACGAGTACAAAATAGGAGAATGATATAAAAACGAAGAAAGAACGAAAAGAAAAAACTAACTCTTTTTATTACATAAAAAAGATTGAAAAATCAACCGTCAATGAAAAAGGTCTTAAAAAAAGTGAAAAATTAAAAAGACACAATAAAAGAAGAGGAAGAAGAAGACAAAAAAAAATATTCCTCTAAAAATAAGTACTTCGGGATTACAATTTATGAAACAGATTTGTGAAGAATTATAAAGTAAAACAAGACACTTCAGACAAGAACGCAGAAAAAGAGAAAATACAATTTAAAAAAAAAGTTGAGAATGAACTTGGATGTGCTGAAGACAGTATGAAGTGTTCTAGAAAGAAGATGGCTATTTCTTTCTAGCTCTTTCTGTCACACCCACAAATGATTGCAAATGACTCCAACACAGTCACAGGGAAGTCGCTACAGAGTCATTACTAAGTGACATGCAGTCGTCCCTACAGTCAACGATTTACTCTACTTTGACTGGGGTCCATATGCTGGGATTCAAAGAGTCCACGTCGAAAGTTCGATAACATAGTCGACGAGAACATGTGGATGAAGATTAGACATTCTCAACTCCTCATCCCAAAGTCATGCCTACAACTGCAACACAACTCGGAGGGTGTGGAGCCAAAACCGCTGGTGCAATAAGGGAGCCAGAGTCGTTCTCTAGTCATTGTGGACAAGAAGTCATTCTTCTGCAGTCACGTTTGTGGCCAATTTCTTGTAGTGACAGTTGTTGCAATTGTTTTTGACATTACACGCGGAGGACCGCTACATCATGGTACTTGAGGATCTTCACTATAACAAAACATGGTAAAAAAGAACCGCACTCAAAATCGAGTGCGGTTCTTTTTGCCACCGTTCTGCGCAGTCCCAAAACGACTGCAGAATTTTCTTTTTCTATTTCTGACCTCAATTTTTTGAATTTTGGGGCGTGTAATATACCATTGGAAAGGTCTTGAAAATATCTTTCCGATGGTATATTACACGCCCCAAAATTCAAAATATTGAGGTCAGAAATCGAAAAAGAAAATTCTGCAATCGTTTTGGGACTGCGCAGAACGGTGGCAAAAAGAACCGCACTCGATTTTGAATGTGGTTCTTTTTTACCATGTTTTGTTATAGTGCTTGCCTGACGTGCTTCTTGCCTTTGTCGTTGTTCACCCAAATTAGGCTCCTAGACCCATGCATCAAACCAGGATCAACATTCTCTTGAACTTCGGTTCCTCTGTCATTTGTAGTACTTGGTTCAACAATATTGTGGTTTGGCAATACCATAGTACATGGGACCAAAGCATTGTCTACGTTCATTGAGACATTGAGCTCAAACAGTGTTGTGCCATTCTGTTTGTCCCTCTCTTGCACTTGTCCCACTGCTACGGATGTAGACTTTGAAGTTTGAAGAACTTCATGCAATTTTCCAGTGCCATCATTGGCTACAGTCGTCTCATTTGCCACCGCTACCCCTACATAGCTACCTTCCCTTTCTGGTACAAGGTTTTGGCTACTGAGAAACTTGGTTCCATCTATAAATCTGGCTATGCAAATTTGGGCCTCATCTCCACCAATGCCACCATCTTCATCATCCGCACTGTTGTCCTCATTTAAACCAATGTCCCCATCTGATTCAAACTCGAAAGGGTCTTCGTGATCAACATCAAAATCTTCATTACTCCGATTTGGACTAGGAAACGGTCCATCATTAAAGTCCTCTACATTGTTGTTCATGACATCTTTGTCATTAATTTGTAGCCCATCGTCGTCAACCTCTTCTTCGTCTTCCGAGATAGGCCCCTCTAAATCCTCTGACTCTACGTTGTCCTTGTACCACTTCTTCTCATCATGTACCTTCGATGCGGCAAAGACTTTTGAATTGGTGTACACATACACCAAATCTGCTGCTCTCTATGTCTTCAACTTGTTCCGAGACTTGTTGTGAACAAATGAATAGCTACTCCAATTTTGTTCGCATGAAGATGATGATACCGGTTGGGCCATTGTCCTCTTGGCAATTGGAGCAATGAGCTTCCCGCATGCACCCTCAAAATCCCACCAAGCATGTGCCGACAACATTTGTTCATCCGGATTCAACATGTTATGGAACGGAGGGGTTCTATGTTGAAAGGCTACAAATTCCTTCACCACCATCGCGTACTCCCCTTGTTTACATATTCTTTGAATAACCCGCTTGCATGCCTCCATTGCTTCTGTATCGTCGGCCAATTCCTTATCAAGAAGCAGATAGGGTTTTAGAAGTGCTTCTGCATAGTGTAGATCTGTCTCCTCCATTTCGTGTTGCTTCAAGAACAAGGTCTGTAATTGTTTGGCTCAATTTACAAACAATTTAAAAGGCAGGCCCTATAAAGAGAAGACATATTTGTGTAAACCTCTCATAAGATGCAAAACCTTGCCCATGCATGGTGTCTTGGCATCCAAATGACATAGAGCAAACACAACTGGATCCACTTCCTTGATATTCATCAAACGATTCCAGAAATTATCATTCAAAATGAATTGGGTTACAGCTCGAGACTCCGAGCGGGGCTTCGTTTTTTGGGTGTCTTTCAGCTTCCGCACGTACCCGACCCATTGTGGATCCACCACACTTTGTTGTAATGCTTGTTTAACCTTCAACAAATGGTGAATCATGATAAAATTAGAGGGATACCTTGTTTTTGCCGGCAACAACAAGCTCAACTTCGTCTCGTGCTTTCGAAATATGGCAAGCGGCATTTGCCTACTCTTGAAGAATTTCACTATAGCATGGGCTTTCTCCACGTAATCCAAAATCCATATTGACTTCCCCAAATCTTTTAGCAACAAATTCAAGGCGTGCACCATACACCCTTAAAAGAACATGTGCGGATACCTAGCGGAGACCAAATTCCACCCTACCGGATTCACTGGTGCATTATCCGCAGTCACTTGCACCACATTTGAGGGACCCATGTGTTCTATGAATCTCTCCAACACAAACACCAAATACTCTGCGTTTTTTTCCGCCCCACTTGTATCCACCGATCCAATGAATTCCTCCCTTGAGGTTGAGACTAGCATGGCATTTATTAATGGGCGGTTCGAAACGTCACTCTATCCATCGATAGATAATGTTGCTCTGAACTTCCTAACGCTATCTTCAGTTCTGTTATGGAGCTTTGTTCGAAGGTCTGCCTTTGCTTGATCTAACAACTTGTGTCGTAATCATGGTACAATGGCGGGGTGTATGGCCGATTCCACTCTGCCGTTTTCTTCACTGCTTCTTTGAAGGCTGGATGTCGGGCTACAACAAATGGTATGTTTTCCACGTAAAAAAAATTTGCCATATTGCATTCAATTTCCGTTTGTTTGTTTCTTCAAAGCCATTGGCTAGGCTACTCTATTTATGCAGCCTACTACTTGATGCCCTTGGAGTTCCATGTTCACCGGATGTTTCAGTGGTTGGATTTATTTCTAAACCCACACCTACAAGTTCTTGTGGTGCCGTGCACAAATCCTCCTGTGTAGAACGCATCATGCCCATGCCATTCGAGAAATTGGTTCTACCCATAGGCAAGTTGTTGCCATCTACGTTGTCAATGGTAGATCTCTGTGGAAATTTCCCTTCACAACGAAGAAATAGAACTTTCACCTCTAATGTCAACCTAGGACAAAGGCTAACCCCGGTATCACGAAAGCCTGATGTGCCTTGATATCCTAGGTGGCTCAACATACGGCATGGTTTTTTGGCGAAGATGAGTTGACAAGCCTTGCACTATACTTTATTTGGTGACAAGACTCCATACCAAGTGGAGAAGTCCTTAACAGGTTCAAATTTTTTATATTTTAAACAAGTTGAAAACGTAAACACCAAGTTCACAATATCCAAAAGGTAACAAGCACTACATGCACAAAGCCTTGAAAATTCAAGGCCCCCCCGTCCACTGAGCTATGCATTACCAAACAAGGGATACAAAATATTGTAGCTCCTAGCCCTTGGAAATCTTAGTGTTCAGTTTTTCAAGAGTGCTTTGACATACCTTCTTCCTCCCACTTATACTCTTGTGCAGCTGGCCACGATCGTTAGAGAGGAATCCCAATGGTCAGTAAATCCTGACCGTCCGATGAGGCGGCCTTTGGCACGAACAAGGCGGTCGAGCGGTCGGGTGTGTAATCGGCCGCGCGGGGCCGACGGGCGCGCGGTTAGAGATGACGGACGGTCGGTTGGAGACGATAGGCGGTTTAGGGGCCAATGGTCGGTCAGTCGGGGCCGATGGGCGCATGGTAGGGTCTGACCGCCGCGCGGATGGGAACGATGGTTGCTGGTGGGATGGTCCACCGAAAATGGTTGTAACTGGGGTAAGACAATTTGTCAAGCACATTCAGGCCACAGCAGGCATTCTAGTAGGTGCGACCACTTGGGGGCTAGTTTGAATATGGGTCTCCAAGAGGTCACGGGTTCAAATCTTACCTTGATGTATTCATATGCAATGCTGAGTTCTAATTATTAGTTACAAATTGAATTCTACTTTGAGTGGGAGTATTATACATATTTGTAGCTATTTATCCAGGGTTGTCAAAACATCCGGACGGACGTCCAGAGTCTCGGGACGCGACCCCCCGGGACGTCCCATGACATTCAATTTTTGAAAATATATTGGCCGGTATATAGGCCGTCTGACCGCGCGACCGCCCGTCGGCCGCGTCGGCCGTCCGCTTGACCGCCCATTGGCTGCGTCAAGCCGGCCGCGCGGCGAACACGGTCCCGACTGCGCACCCGCCCGAGCGCGGATGACCGCCCGTCGGCCCCAGTGCGCCCGACCTCGCCCGTCCGCTGGAGTGCGGCCAACTGCGCCCGACCGCCCGAACTCCTTCGTCCGCCGAAACGCGCCCGATCCCAACCCTGATTCCATTCAGCCCAGCCGTCCTTCAATCCCACTATTCTAAATTTAGGGTTACTAAAATATAATATGATTTTCTAGTGTTTCAAAAAGATATATATATATATATATATATATATATATATATATATATATATATATATAAAATATGGATGTCTATCCCTGAAGCTTTTATTTATTGAACTTGGACTTATAATGAAACAAAGATGAACAATCTAAGTTTATTGAACAATCTAAGACTTTCATTCCAAGAAATAGTCATAGGATTCAAGTTTTAATGCAACTTCTACAGCTTTCAAATAATAAGTGTTTCACATGGTTGAATTAGATTGCTCAAGCAACCTCACCATTACAACTTCCGTATATTGTATTTTAATTCCATGTTAAATCTATTTATGGTTTCATTTATTTTACATCCTTCAATCATTTTTTCCTTTATCAATTTTTAATGAATGAAAATAGAATTTCGAGATCCTCAATTTCTTTTTTTTGCATTCGGAATTGAAATATTCAGCCGAAAATAGTTTTAACATCAAATGAAATTGAACAATAATTCTAAGGTGAAACATGTATTAGGAATTTTTTTTTTTCATTTTCACACCGTCTTATTTTTGGTTGGATACTTTGATACATTCATTGGTGTCCATTATTCCTTCATTTTTTATTTTTTTTAATTTAAAACTTATAATCAATTTATTTTTATTTTTTCCTATACTGTCAACTTTTTGTTTTGATAGTATTCCATCTTTGTTTTCTGAAACCATTTACCTATCTCTTTACACCGTTCTTTGGGGGATTGGGGAGACACAGGTTTGGTATGATTTTTAGTTGGTTTATTTTGAGTTTAGGATTCACCCTATTTATTTTTGAAACACACTTTCGTCGTTGCGAATTTCTTTTTTCACACTCAATTTTTTGGGGAGTACCACCCTTTGTTGCTTTAAAAATTTTACTTCTCTTCTAATACCTTATAGTTTTCTTGGGGTGGAGACAGTTTGATTGGCATGAATTTCTTTTCCTTAAATGTGGACACCCTCTATTTTGATTTCTAAATGTTTTTGACTATGTTTTCACCAAAATTGATCTGACAATACAATTTGTAATACAAGTACCCATTTTTAGGAAAAAAATCTTTTTGAATAAATGTAACCGTAGGATTTACAAAAGTATTGACTTTAAAATACGTGGTACAAATTTCACAATTTCTCACCATGTAGATTGCAAGACCAGGTGCAAGACATTAGTGTTTGAATTGACGATAAACCTTTTCTATCCCTTCCAAAAAACAGACACCTGCCCTCGATGTAAAATTGATGTAAAATTGTGAAATGTGAATTCATTATTTCACATCGTATTTTTTGTGCCTTGAAGGAGGATTGTTCGGTTCTTGAGAAATTCTATTTTTCTTTGTACAGTGTACACCCTTTGTTCTGTGGAACGGGGGTCGGGGGGGAAACACTTTTGTTCGCACGTATTTTTTGAAAAGGGTAGAATTCCTTCATTGGTACGTATTTTTGTTGGAGGGGGGGACACTAGCGCAGTACACTTCCATTTTTTTGATAAAACCTCTTTGGCTACTATAAATTTCTTATCTAACGTCCATTTTCCTATGGGCACAATTCTTTTGTTCTTCAAACATTTTGCTTTTTCTTCACAACCTTTGTGAAACAGATGATAAGTTCATAGTTTGATAGTTTCATTGGTATGAAACAAAATTATTTAATTTCCACTGGTAATTTAATAAGTGTATTCATTCATTTTTATAGGTATAGATTGGAATTATCAATTATACAAGAAAACTAATACTCCTGAGTTCTATCAAAACAGGGATCGGATAGAAGATTTGCACTTGTATTTTCAAGAGTTATATTCATAGCCCAAATTATATGTAAGGGTGGGTTTATGGTGGCATTCTTCTTCTTTCATGATTTTCTTTGTTATGCAATCTTGCCAACACAACATACATGAAGAAAAAGTACTCCGTTTTTCATCCAAACATACCTTACGCTTAATATAGCACAAACTTGTAGTCATTATAGTTTAAAAAACACCCAACAATTCAAAACATATATCCAATTTCACATACATTGGTATACATTGTTGGAGCACATACACTACTCATTGCTTACACGTAAATCCTCACCTCCGTATTCATGTACTACTTCTATAGTTCTATATACTATGGTAAGCCGGTACATCAGTAGTATACTAGTATTTAATATGAATGTTGAAAGTGTTCATCTGGTACAGGCCACCTATGGGTACTATTGAATCGATTGACAACGTGCGCCAAATCGCCTTCTTTTCTGATAACCCGGTCCCAGTACTGATGAAACGTCATTGCTAATACGTTGTGGGTCAATCGACTCATCTTGGGAGTTTCCCTTTGCAGTTGAGTGTAGGCCTCGAACATGCATTGTTTGTTGATCTTTTGAGCTATTTTAGCTACTGCATATTCTTCCGTTTCACATGATAACTTTGGAATGAGGTGCACATCTACATCTTTCTTGTACAAGTATGCAAGCTTTCGATCCAACCACCACCTCTCTCTCAGAGTTTTATCTTTCTCAGCAGTAGATGTGAACGTGTATAAGGTTGTAGGGAGGTCACTACCTAAGGTGGTCATGCCCCAATCACAAACTCCAATGTAGACGCGAGACTCGTCGTCAGGAAAGTGAAACATGATGTTGTCCGGAGAAAGATCATTGTGGAGATGTCCAGCTACATGCACTGCATGCATAATGTGCACCAATGCATGCAAGCTCCATCCGCTTCTTCCTAAACCGACCAAGGCGGAAAGTGTTAATCACACCTTCTTCCGTTGTACGTTCATGTAGCAGACGAACATGTATGTCATCCGGATAGTAATTATCCAAGTTCAACATCTCACGCAGTGTTCCGCTGTTCCACCAATATGAATATCCTTCATTTCTCATTGTATGCACTGCAACAAACCGTATCACACCGGCATGTGGAATCCTCACTGCCATTGATTTGTTCATGTGCTCCAACTTCGCTAGCTCTGGCCTTGTCCTGTGGTGATTGGATCTCTTCGCAGCAAACTCTCAAAATGAAGCTATCGGAGCACATCCTTCAATTTGTACCTTCCGAATTGTGACATATCCTCCTCTCATGGTTTTTTCATCTTGGAAAATCACTTGAGCCGTGTCTAGAAGCGCTATCAAATAACCTCTGCCACGTTGCACTTCAGCCTTCCCATCATTGGATCCCCACCATCCCACGGACCCAACTCTATTTTGCTTCTTAGCAAATGGAGAGCATCGCTTGGTAAATAAGTCTGCTTTGAGGATGACTTCATCAAATGCGTTGTCGTCTGGGCGGTGCTCCTTCCCATATTTTGCTAAGACAACCTTTGCATTCCACAACGCATCATTCGTCTTGTTATCCAAAAATTTGGGAAAACCCCTCTTATCCGTCCCGTGACTCCATTCTGGAACATTGAGGGCCTCCAACATTCTCTGCTTCATGTCATCTTTGAATTTCTGTGGACACTCCTCTTGGTACCTAATGTACTTGCTGTCCAAGGATAAAGTGCTTTCGGACTCATGGAATTTGATGGTCAATTCTATGAGAAACTTCTTGCATGCATCTGAGGAAATTTCCCTCGCCGATCCTATGCTGCTCTGCCCTGTTTGCATCACTTGTTTCCCCTTTGCTGCCTTTTTCGTTCTCGGCATGGTGATGAAGTGTTGGTATTTAATTCCAATTTTTAACGTAGATTATGAACTCTGTGGAACCTCAAATTTGAAGTTCACGCTATCACGCACAAACTTGCCAAAAAAATTGGCAATAAGGTGCCCCAAATAATACTTTTGCTTTCCCAAAGAGAAGAACCAATGGAGCATAAACCACCAAGCTCTCCGCTCCATTTGCACAAGCAAGGGGATAAGCAAAAGTGAAGGGCGGTTGGGGCGACCGCCCTTCTTATACTTTGCGGACGGCCCGACCGCGCCACATGACCGTCCGCAAAGCCGACCACCCGTCGGCCGCATCAGACGGCCGTAGGGCGCTTGAGATCGGCCGACCGCCTCATCGGACGGTCCGCCGCGCCGGCCAACCGCGGTCTAAGGTTAGGTCGGCCAACCGCCTTATCGGACGGCCCGGCCCGCGTCCGCTTCATCAGACGATCTGGGTTCGCGGGACGGGCGGTTGGCCGTCGCTCGGCGGGCGGTCGGACACCGGCGGTCGGGGTCGATTGGGACTCGGTCGAGGGACGGGGGTTGTCGGTCAGAGGCGAGCACCAGGGCAGGCCTCGGTCGGGGTCGGTCGGGGGTCCGGTCGGACGGATGGTGTTCGGGCGGGCGGCGGTCCTCGGTCGGGGGTTGGGAAGTTCTCAGTCGGGGTCGGGATTGCGTTGTTAACCCCTCAAGGCCCAAGGCCTTTCGGGGTTAAAAACATCATAGCCTTTGAAGTGATATAGTTCAAAATTTTAGTAAGGTATAAAAATCTCAACCGTACAACCTTTTAGTGTACTTATTGTAGATGACATGAATCAAATTTGGAGTCATTTGACCATGTAGATAGCAAGATTATAATGTTTTAGTGTACAAAGAAGACCTTTAAATTTTCCTAGAAACGCATTTGGTGGTGAAATTTGATTTCTAAACCTCCTCAAATGAAAAAAAATTAAACTACAAAGTGATTCAAAATCAACATACAAACACATTGGTGGAAAAAAAACATCATTGAATTGACTCATTGTGTCTGCAAAATGGCTTGCAAATGTCAAAAAATAGCAAGAAAAGCTGCAAAAAAACACAACTAAGGCTAAACCTCCTTCTAATAGAATGCTTCTCAGTCACTCATAAATTCTTGGATTAATATGAAATTTTAGCCACACAAACTAGACTAGTATGTGCAACTTTTCCAATAACTTTTATTGAAATCGAAGATTGTATGAAGAAGAAACAAGCCGCCAAAGTTCACTGTAATCCAAAAATGTCAAGGTCTTGAACTTGGAGTAGCTCCCAAACGTTCAAAACAATTTGGATTGACATGAAAATTCCACCACAATAACTACACATCAAGGGGAACATAATGCAACAAATTTTTGGAAAATTAACATTTGATGAAGGAGATACAAGCCCCCAAAGTTGCAGCCTTCAAATGCATTTTGGTGACCTCAAAATGAACTTGTGAACTTCGATTGGCTTCCAAGAAATCAATACATCTTAGATTGATCTGAAACTTTTACCACATAAACTACAAGAGAGAGCGCAAATTTTTCAACAAGTTTTATTGAATTCAGACATTGGATGCAGAAGTTACAGCACTCTGAATTGGACTTGAAACTCTGTAAGGCCTTTTTTGGGCCCCTTGGGCGTTGAGGGGTTAAAAGGTACTCTATTTTATAGAGTACACGCATACACCTTCAGGTTAGGCTTTCCGTTGAAGAGTCCGCACTGACATTCAAATGAGAAAATGGGAGAAAATAGTCCGATCAAAAATTTATAATCCTGGAAAAAATTGGTAGTACAATAATGGTTTCAAACAGTAACACCACCACATATCTACCATGTTATGACATATTCGCATAAAAGTTCGGTATATCAACATTGCAAAAAACATGCCTGCAATTTAGTCGTTTATCAAGGTCACTATAGTATGTGTGCCCCAAATAACATTATAGGAATACTAAAATAAAAGCCTTCTACAGGAACTACAATAACACACACTCCTTTACTCAGAATCAGAATCGGTGTCATCTCTCTGATTGGGGCTTGTTCGACCGGATCCGAGTATACCAACATATGGTCCTCCGCCGTAGATGTCTCCATGTCCGCTTGGCGCACCTCCATGTCCATAATTGCCCGAGTAAGGACCTCCAAAAGTTGGAGGAGGAATTGGAACATTGTATTGAGATCTTCCTTCACCTGAAGGTCCTGAACCGCCAGAATAAGAACCTCCATAATGTTGATATGACCCACCTGAAGCACTTCCACCATAGAAATGGGAGCTTCCTTGGCTCAAACCACCATATTGCGTGCTCCCATGCCTTCCTACCCCACTCGTAAAGTCAATTTCAAGATTGTTACCGTAGTATGATCCACCTTCAGTGGGCCCACCATAATAATGGTAGCCTCCTCGGCTAGAACCGCCATATTGCGTGGTTCCTTGACTCTCTTCCTTGCGGTCCATGCCACCTTGGGGATTGTTTGCGTAGTATGACCCCCTCTTGTGGACCCAAGATAGTACTCCGAGCCTCCTTGGCTAGAATGACCATACTGCGTGGTTTCACGACTGCTTCCCCCACTTTGAGAGCCGTCTCGTGGGTCGTTACCGTAGTGAGAACCACGTCTCCCTCCTTCTGGGCCATGTGTACCGCGGTCAATTTCGTATGACCTACCGTGCCCATGTTATCGACCACGATCGTCTATACTTCTGCGCATTGCCTCTAGCATGTCCTGTTCATACATAATGTCATCTTGGTCTTCTTGATGTTCGTGCCTCTCTCCAAATGTCACAGGCGCAGCAGCATCATTGACATCATTGTCTTCTTCCGATTCATCCTCTGCATCCGACAGCATAACCAACGAAAATTGTCCAAAGCCTTGATTGGACCACTCCCTGATGCAATCGCTTTCAGTAGCCCACGACGTATCAATCATGTGGGCTGTGCAATTTAGTGTATTCACATTTCTACCTGGAACTGTGCGCCAATCCACTTCTTTGTGGAGTACAATCTCTGCCCAAACCATGGCCATGACCCCATACAACATGATATTTTTTCCCTCTGGTAAACCAGTTGCCTTTCGAACTTCCGTGTATCGTTGCACAAAGTGTTTGCTCTTACACGTAGTAGTTTGTTCTTCCCAATGAGGTTGTTGCTGCAGTGCGCGGTCTTGATCCCAAAGTTTGGAGATGTGCTTCATTTGATGTACTTTTTGCACATTGTGGCGTTCCATAGTTTTGTGGGCTCCTCTTCCCATCCAGGTTCCGCTACACAAAACGGATTAGCCCAATCTTTCCAACTCATGTCCTGCGATCTTCCCCTTCTGCTGGCCTTCCGACCTTTTCTCCAAGGTGTTCTATGTGGCATAGTGACCTTGCTTAAAATGAAAAGAACCGATTACAAATTTTAAATCACGTTGTCAAACACGCGAATGAAGACCGCAGGAGTTCCACTGCGTGAATGAGTCAATTGGACAAGAGCATTCGGACCCCCCACTATATAAGTGGAAATTAAATGCATGAAAAAATTTAATATCTAAGCACAGCCATTCACACACCTAGCCGGAAGGGGCGCGCAGATTCCCGAAGGCGCTAGTTCACCCACTTCGGAAGGGAACGGACTGTGAAGAAATGAGCCTTCTGCTCTGCTATTTATGCGGTCAGACAGGGGCCTGGCGGACCAGCCGAGGCAACCGCATCGGACGGCAAAAAATCAGACGCAAAGATCCAGCGGACCACATCCGTCGGCCGCTGGATCGCACGATCATCGACAAAGGGCGGACAGAAGCGGCAGACGAAGATGGCGGTCGGCGCACCAAACTTCCGAACGGCCATGCTGTCGGAAGGACAGGCGGACGACGGACGACAAACATCGGGCGTTCGGGCGTTCGGGCGGGGTGGCGAGCGTGCGGTCTGGCGGGCGTTCGGGCGAGCGTTCGGGTTACGCAGCATCACGTATTCACATAGGAAAAAGTTTTCACTGCCTACAATTAAATGTCATCATATTGCCCTCCCAAATTTAATGACTTACATCGCTCTAAATTTTGAATGATTGCCTATTATATTCATGTCTACACTTGAAATTCTTACTCATTCTAATTGGACATTTCATTCAAAAGACAAAAACAAATTAAAAAAACCATTTGTTGTATTTAGTGGAACTTACATCCGAAGGTCATAATATTGAATGGGGATTGCATGAGGATAAAAATGTGCAAGCTGTAAATTTTCTCAACTCGAAGAACCCTTGTACGGATTAAATTCTTGCCCTTATTTTAAAAGACAAAAACAAATTAAAAAAAAACATTTGTTGTATATAGTGGAACTTACATTCAAAGGTCATGATATTGAATGGGGATTGCATGAGGATAAAAATGTGCATGTTGTAAATATTCTCAACTACAAGAAGCCTGGTGGGGATTAAATTCTTGCCCTTATTTTAAAAGGCAAAAACAAATAAAAACAAAACATTTGTAATTTGTTGTATTTAGTGGAACTCAAATCCAAATGTCAAGAATTTAATGGAGATTGAAGCATTAAAAAAAATGTGCAACTTGTAAATATTCTCAACTAGAAGAAGCCTTGTGGGGATTAAATTCTTGCCCTTATTTTAAAAGGCAAAAACAAATAAAAATGGGAAGTCTATATTTTCTTGGGGATTCAAGGAACAAATGCCGAACCATTGCATTTCAAAATAAAAGTATTTTCATTAAAAGAAGCCTTCATTGTGTAGGAATCAAGGAAAATCCTATTTGACCCTATTCCTAGATCGCAACAAAAATATTGCTAACTAATGTGAGGTTCAATGTTTGATATTAAAACAAAAGGCAATGTTTCATTCCATTTCTTCCAAAAGAACAAAAACTAAATGTAACAGAAAGTTAGTTTTCTGTGTTTAGTATTCACTATACTCAATGTCTATAGTGTAAAGGTTAGGGTATAGGGTTAGGATTTAGTATATAAGGTTTAGGGTATAGGGTTTATTAATTTAGGGAAATTTAAAATATGTGAAAGAATAGCTCAAATTACCCTTCATTGCATTAAAGGTACATTCGATGCTTGTGGAATGAAGTGGCATTGTTTAAAGTCCCATCTGAAATTAGTAGAATCCAATGTTCAGAGCAAACAGAGGCGAGGTATGACGGGCAATTGGTGGGGTCGATCGGCCGGCGGTCCGCGGTCGGTCGGTCGGGGACGGCACCATTAGGCGTTCGGCGCGGACGGGGTGACCGCGGTCAGAGACCCTCGGCGGTCAGGTCATCCCTCGCCGTCCCCCGCCCGACCTGGCGACCGCTGCAATCACCTGAAGCGGTCGGTGCCAACGGCTCCACTCGCGTCCGTTGCCAAAGCGATCCGCAGGCTTGGGGCCGGTCCGCCCGGTCCGCGGCCGGTTCGGCTGCGGTCGCGGTTTAGGTTTGGGTCGATCGGGTATAAGGGGGGACGGCCTCCTCGGACTTCCTCACTTCTTCTCTCCTCCGACACCAAGTTGGTTGTGCTACTGTTGCTATAAGTGCCAGTTGCTCCTACATGGTGGAGAGTTGGGGTCATTGAGCTTTCATTACTGGGTTTTTTTCACAAATTCACTTATGCACATCCATTGGAGGTCATTGGCATGCAAAATTTATTTAATTTGAAGTGCCCGCAATTGAATTTGCCAATCATGACGGGTGAAGGTGCTGCGGATATTGATGGGATAACTTTAGTCGCTGAGAAAAACAAGAAGGTTAAACCAAAGGGAGCGAAGCATGAGCTTCACTATGAGATTTTAGATGATCCGGACATCAAAGCCGAGAGCCATTGGGAGGAAGAAAAAGCAGAGTACTGGACGTCCAAACTGTGCAGGCAATATGTAAAAATGTACCACATTGACAAGTTGTGGCCTCGGGATTTGCACGACAGTCACACAAAGGCTTTCGGTTGTAAGCCATGGACTTGCAACAACGATGTTTTGTCCATCGATCGAAGGAAGTGTGGCGGGCCCTCTTTGGACATAAGGCAATGAGTAAGGGGTACATAAACTATAGTTTGGGGTGTATGGTGTATGCGGAACTCATATTGAACTGCAAGGTGGATTGGAGCACGTTTCCGACAACAACACAGGCTCCACTTCTAATTGGAAAAGATGAAAAAGATATTTCGCATGTGCCCAATCATGAGGCAGAACAAGAAAAAGTATTAAAAAATACTACAGCCTTTGTGTCCGAGGCCTTGGAGGAAACAAGTGATTCATTATAGTTTGGTTCTCCAACAAAATTGAACAATGCCTCTTCGGTAGGTGCAGAAATAGAGGTATTCTCGACTCCTCTAACGAAAATGAGCAATGCTTCTGTGGGAGATGCGGAAGGAGAGGTCTTCTCAACTCCCCCAACAACCGTGAGCACTGCTGCTGTGGGAGGTGCAATCGAAAAGGTGTCTTCAACTCCCCAAAGGACCGTGAGCAGTGCTCTTGTGGGAGGTACAAAAGAAAAGGTGTTCTCCACTCCCCTGACGACCGTGAGCGGTGTAGGTGTGGGAGGTGCAGAAAAAAAGGTCCTTCCAACTCCCCTAACAAAATTGAGCAATGTGGTCATGGAAGGTGCAGTAGGAGAGGTGTTCTCAACTCCCCCGACAAAAATAAGCAGTGCCTCCTCGGGAGGTGCAAAAGGAGAGTTGTTTATCACTCCGCAAACAAAACAAAGTAGTGTCTTCTTGTTTGCTGCGATGGGAGAGGGGTTGACATCCACCCCAATTTTGGCAACTGTACTAGGTCGGCATTTTCCTCCAAAGAAGGACAACTTTGCGATACGAAACAAGGCAGCTTCTTTACCACGAAAAGAGGTCGATGCCAAAGAAGTGGCAAAGGCGTATGCCCCAATTGATAGTCTTATAGAGAGAAATGCTCTAGACCCCCTAATGTATACACCTCCTTCTACTTCCTTGCCAATGAGTCCAGTCATAAGCCCAGAAATGGAGGTGCAACCGCCACGAAGAAACGGAAAAGAACACGAGGACGTGGCCAAAAATTTTACCACTGGTTTTACAGAGATTCGCAACGAGCATCCGCACTTGTCAGACATGAGTGATCTCGCTCTTCGGCAATTCTGTCAAATGCCGAGTGCTGACGAGCTAGAGTATTTGCTGGAGTGTGATGAGCGTCTGAAAAAACTTGAAGAAGGCACACCCATCAAAAGCCTGAACAACAAGGCCAGTAGTTCTATATTCCATGTAGGGGGACCCGCTAGGCCAACCATTGCAGAAACAACTTACCAATTGACGTGTTCAGCTCGTATCGTATGTCAAACTGTCCCCAAGCTTATTGAGTTGGCTTCGGAATTTTCTAGAATGTCGCCTGCACTTCCGACTGGTGCCTTGTCTTTCTTGGATTTCACTAAGTCTTGGGTGCCAGTTCTTGACGACAAAATAAGCCCAACAAACACATTCAGTGGCTTAGAGTCAGAGAATATGAAGTTGAGGGCAAAGTGTAAGGACTTGATATTGAAGTGGAAGATGGAGAAGAAGCTCGTGAAGCGCAAGAATGCTGAAGTGCTTGCATAGGCGGATGTAATTGACCGAATGGACACGGTTATCACTCAGTTGTGTGAAATGAGACCCACAAGAACCAAACCTTGAGCAGTGCCGTTGGACGAGATAGCGAAAGCTGGTCCTTCGAGGCCGCCTAAGGTAGTGTATTTGGATGACGATGAGGACACCCGTAAATGGAAAGTGAAAGAACGTTCCGCTAGTCTGGAGCCTAACCCAACTGGCATAGATGCTTCCATGCAATTTGAAGGCCATTAGTTTGAAGAGCTGAAGCAGAAATTAGAGGAGGCAATCCAAGAAAAATTGCTTTTGCAGTTGGAGTTGGAACGATTGAAAGAAACTCTCCGCATGGACGACTACATGCCTAAGAGCAAATTGGAAGATAGATGGTTGGCGTGGATACAGAAACTAGAAGACAAGCCCTCTGTGATATCACGAGCAATGCAAAGCGTTCAAAAACTGGCAAGGAATTCGGATGAAGATTGCAATGCCGTTTTGACGTCTTTAAAAAGGTTCAAGAATGCGTTCGATGAACGTAAGGGGAATTACACCGAAATAACATGTTGGGGAGACATGGATGCCATGTTTGAGCGGTTGAATCACACGAAGAAAGAACCACAACCTAAGACTGTGAATTGTTCCTTTGAAGCAGAGGAAGGATGGGTTCCTTACAATACGCTATCAGCACACATCAAGAAGGAGGAGAAGATAGTAGTGAGTGCTTGTGACACAGCCCCGAGCATGTTGCAGAGTTATTGTAGCGCTTGCCTTGGTGCTCTTGGTCCTGAAGGAGCCCTAACTATGGGTCAATGTCGCCACACTTTCCATGTGACATGTATAGTCAAAGCATCACTAAGTCGTTCGATTTGTGCGGAGTGCCGTGCTTCTTTGAGCCCTAGATTCTACGAAATGCTTGGAATACTAGAAGCAATGCCCCCCGGCCACGAATACACTCGATGGAACCTTCCATTTGACCAAGGGCCATTCAAATTTCATAATTATTTACATTGGGGTAAACCTTTGATATGGGATGCAAGTGAACAGAAGCATGGACTGTACGAGAAGACTGAACAAGCGGAAGATGACTTCATATGGATGACTATAAACAGAGAGGTAGAGTTGCGAGCCCGAGGTATTGAGGATGGAGAGGCTCGTGAATTGTTTTGTCGCAACATGGGGGGGCATTGGAGCGTGCAACACAAAAAGTTCTTCCGGTTTCCCAAGAAGGAAGTGAAGAAAGGGCCAGATGGGAAATGGGTAGAGGTGGAGCGTTTGAAAGAGTTCAATGACCAATACGACATGCATAACCACGATCTGATAGGCAAGGCCCTTTTTCTATCGAAGTTGGAAGAAGCTGTAGAATTTCGTGTTCCTATAGAAATAGGTGGGCAAACAAGTACAGAGCATGCATTAGTGGATGTGGTGGGGGCATTTGATAGGAGGATGGCTGACATTATAGGTCAGTGGAGAGCCTTCTTGCTGGAAGGAGACCGACCAAGCAAATTACAGTTGAAAAGTGATGACAAAGTAGTCTAGGCAATGGTAGATCAAATAGATAGTGCTTTGAGAGCCTTGAAGGCAGAAGACGTGGATTTGACTCCCACGAGGAATAAAAAACGCAAAAGGGTTGAAGAAGAAGACAACCATTCTCCACAGTCAAACCGGCTATTTTCTATGGTTGACGTGGAAGTGCAAAGTGGAGGGTCCATCGTCCGCCCGAGTCAATAGCGGGAAACTCACCAAGGAAGTAGACGACGCTTGGCTCAAGAAGCGTTGTCTCCTATTTCGGGAGAGGGTAGCGGCAGATGATTAGAACTTGTAGGGGAAATTTTTTCTCTCTCTTAAGATGCAGCTATAATAGTATAGTAATTGTTGTTTTGATGGTACAAGGAGTGAATAGTACTAAGTCATTGCACTCATGGTATGTCATGAGTTCTTTATAATATATAAATGTCTATGCAATGGAAACGTGTTTTGATTTGGAATTTTGTTAACAATGTATTTTGTGTCCTTCGCGTACAACATAATTTCACATCCATAGTTACTGAATCCATGTAATGCCATGCATATGTACCATAGAATTGCATTCCTTTTCGTCCAGCTTCATTGCTCGAACGAGTAAATAAAAAATGTGAATGAAATATGCACAAACAAGATCCTAAGTCTCAGGTAAAAGCTTTGATTAATAGCTACAAATATGTATAATACTCCCACTCGAAGTAAAATTCAATTATTAACTAATATTTAGAAATCACCATTGAATATGAATACATCAAACTAAGATTCGAACCCGTGACTTCTTCGAGACCAATAATCAAACTAGTTAAGTAGCCCCTAGGTGGTTGCAGCCACTGGAATGCCTGTTGTGGCCTGAATGCAAGGCCCCGTGGCCGTCTGCTTGGCCGACCGTGCACCCGACCGACCGACCGACCCATTCGTGCCAAAGGCCGCCTCATCGGGCGGTCAGGATTTACTGGCCGTTGGGATTCCTCTCTAACGATCGTGGCCAGCTGCACAAGAGTATAAGTGGGAGGAAGAAGGTATGTCAAAGCACTCTTGAGAAATTGAACACTAAGATTTCCAAGGGCTAGGAGCTGCAATTTTCTGTGTCCCTTGCTTGGTAATGCATAGTTCAATGGACGGGGGGGCCTTGAATTTTCAAGGCTTTGTGCACGCAGTGCTTGTTACCTTTTGGATATTGTGAATCCGGTGTTTGTGACGATGGATGGAGTGACGTTTCAAATCGCCCATTAATAAATGCCATGCTAGTCTCAACCTCAAGGGAGGAATTCATTGGATCGGTAGATACAAGTGGGGTGGAAAAAAACGCAGAGTATTTGGCGTCTATGTTGGAAAGATTCATAGAGCACTTGGGTCCCTCAAATGTGGTACAAGTGACTGCGGATAATGCACCAATGAATCCGGCAGGGTGGAATTTGGTCTCCACTAGGTATCCGCACATGTTTTTTCAAGGGTGCGTGGTGCACGCCTTGAATTTGTTGCTAAAAGATTGGGGGAAGTCAAAATGGATTTTGGATTACGTGGAGAAAGACATAGTGAAATTCTTCAAGAGTAGGCAAATGCCGCTTGCCATATTTCGAAAGCACGAGACGAAGTTGAGCTTGTTGCTGGCAAAAACAAGGTTTGCCTCTAATTTTATTATGATTCACCATTTGTTGAAGGTTAAACAAGCATTACAACAAAGTGTGGTAGATCCACAATGGATCGGGTACGTGCGGAAGCTGAAAGACACCCAAAAAACAAAGCCCCGCTCAGAGTCTCGAGCTGTAACCCAATTCATTTTGAATGATAATTTCTGGAATCGTTTGATGAATATCAAGGAAGTGGTGGCTCCAGTTGTGTATGCTCTACGTGATTTGGATGCCAAGACGCCATGCATGGGCAAGGTCTTGCATCTTATGAGAGGTATACAGAAACATGTCTTCTCTTTACAGAGGGCGCCTTTTAAATTGTCTGTAAATCGAGCCGAACGATTAAAGACCTCGTTCTTGAAGCAACACAAAATGGGGGAGACAGATCTACACTATGCAGGAGCACTTCTAAACCCCTACCTGCTTCTTGATAAGGAATTGGCCGACGATACAGAAGCAACGGAGGCATGCAAGCGGGTTATTCAAAGAATATGTAAACAAGGGGAGTACGCAATGGTGGTGAAGGAATTTGTAGCCTTTAAACATAGAACCCCTCCGTTCCATAACATGTTGAATCCGGATGAACAAATGTTGTCGGCACATGCTTGGTGGGATTTTGAGGGTGCATGCGGGAAGCTCATTGCTCCAATTGCCAAGAGGACAATGGCCCAACCGGTATCATCATCTTCATGCGAACAAAATTGGAGTAGCTATTCATTTGTTCACAACAAGTCTCGGAACAAGTTGAAGACATAGAGAGCAGCAGATTTGGTGTATGTGTACACCAATTCAAAAGTCTTTGCCGCATCGAAGGTACATGATGAGAAGAAGTGGTACAAGGACAACGTAGAGTCAGAGGATTTAGAGGGGCCTATCTCGGAAGACGAAGAAGAGGTTGACGACGATGGGCTACAAATTAATGACAAAGATGTCATGAACAACAATGTAGAGGACTTTAATGATGGACCGTTTCCTAGTCCAAATCGGAGTAATGAAGATTTTGATGTTGATCACGAAGACCCTTTCGAGTTTGAATCAGATGGGGACATTGGTTTAAATGAGGACAACAGTGCGGATGATGAAGATGGTGGCATTGGTGGGGATGAGGCCAAAATTCCTATAGCACAATTTGTAGATGGAACCGGGTTTCTTACTAGCCCAAACCTTGTACCAGAAAGGGAAGGTAGGTACGAAGAGGTAGCGGTGGCAAATGAGACAACTGTAGCCAATGATGGCACTGGAAAATTGCATGAAGTTCTTCAAACTTTGAAGGCTACATTCGCGGTAGTGGGACAAGTGCAAGAGAGGGACAAACAGAATGGCACAGCACAGTTTGAGCTCAATGTCTCAATGAACGTGGACAATGCTTCGGTCCCATGTACTATGGTATTGCCGAACCATAATAGTGTCGAACCAAGTACTGTAAATAGTGGAGGAACTGAAGTTCAAGAGAGTGTTGATCATGGTTTGATGCATGGATCTAGGAGCCCAATTCGGGTGAACAACGACAAAGGCAAGAAGCACGTCAAGGAAGATCCTCAAGTACCACAACATAGCGGTCCTCGGCGTGCAATGTCAAAAACAACGGCAGCAACTGTGCGTGGTTTGGGAAACTCTGGCCGTTGGGACCGTATTGTGAAGATGTCAAAAGAAGCACGACCTCACATCAATTCAAATGAAACAAAGTCACCATCCAACGGTGATGAGGTTGAGACATTGGGTGAAATGCTTGTTGGGGTAGCTAGCCGTGCATTGCCACAACGTTCAACCAAATCATTGACCCCTATAGGGCTGTTTATGAATGCAGTGAAGGTAAACATTCAAGGAGGGGTTGGAGTACTGAAATTGGAGGCGAAACATTCCATCAAACCCAAAAACAAAAGCGAATTGCAACCTTTTGCAGCTAGCCCAAGAAAACAACAAAACACAGGTAGAACCCCCCTTGATGCATGTCTTCCTGTTCCACAGAAGAAAATGATGAGTGTTTCCCTCAAGGAAGATAAAATGACGGCTATATTGAAAGTAAAGAAAGAGAAGAACCAAGGCAAACGAAGGAAATCAAGTACGTTGAATAAAGTTCATAAGGAAGGAGTGACAGTTCTAAATTCTTCATCGGACGACATGGCAGACACATCCGACAATGAAGACATTGGATGGGGAAATGCAGGAGATTTTGTAGCGGAGCTAAGGTGAAAGGAGATAGTGATTACAGGCCTTAGCAAATAAGAATTGTAGAGTTGTTGTCATAAGAGACTTGCACGCTCAGATGCATTGAACACATGAAGAGAATGGATTGGTTGTTGGTAGAACTTTTCATTGTAGTACTTATTTGCATAATGTTGTAGAAAACGTCATTACAAATTGAGTATTCCAAAACCGTTCAGACAGAATCCAACAAAGCTTCATTGTGTTCTTCCTTTCTTTCGTGAGGCATCATGTACTGCAAAATGTTTATAGAATGCTAGAAGATATTGTTTGTAATTGTTGTAATACATAGAAAAATGTAAGCATTCATATATGGAAAGGCATGATTCTTTCAAATGCGAGCTATGAAGGGGCCAAGGCCCATTTTCTTCCCCATTTTTTTTAATGAAAAGAAGATGAATTTGGAATGGTAATAAATTAAATGTTGTAGTGAAATCTAAATCCTAGGGGTAATGACATCTTTTTGAAATAAGTGTAAGCCTTCACGTATGGAAATGCAAGATTCTTTCAAATGTGAGCCATTAAGGGGCCAAGGCCCATTTCCTTCCCCATTTTTTTTAATTGAAAAGAAGATGAATTTGTAATGGTAACAAATTGAATATTGTAGTGAAATCTAAATCCTAGAAGTAATGACATCTTTTTTTCAAAAATGTAAGCCTTCACATATGGAAATGGATGATTCTTTCAAATGTGGGCCATTAACGGACCGGGCCCATTTTAGTCCCCATTTTTTTAAATTCACAAGAAGATGAATTTCTAATGGTGACAAATTGAATATTTTAGTGAAATCTAAATCTTCAGTGTAATTACATCTTCTTAAAATAAATGTAAGCCTTCACGTATGAAAATGAATGACATGTATAAGTTTCGGCCATTAAGGGCGAATGCCCATTTCATTCCCCATTGTCTTTAATTCACAAGAAGATGAACTTTGAATAGTAACCAATTGAATATTTTACTAGAATCTAAATCGTAAGTATGTCCACATATTTCTTTCCAAAAATGTAAGTCTCTACGTATGAAAATGCATGACATATTCAAATTTGGGCTATTAATGGGCCAAGGCCTACTTCCTTCTCCATTTCTTTTAACTCTCAACAACATGTTATATTTCATTGCCCTTTTCATTAATTCAAAGTTTTCATTAATTGTGTTAAGTATTTATTATTTCCCCTAAACCGACCACTTAAAACCGTCGCCCCGCCGTCCCCGACCGATCGCCAGACGGGCGGTCGTCCTCGACCAATCGCAATATCGGCGGTCAGCCCCGACCGACCGCCCGGCCGGCCGGTCACTATACCGGCCGCCGTTTACCGTGGCGAAAATTTTACGACTGCTAAATTATGAATCGTCCGCTGCGTCCGCTGCGTCCGGACGTCCGGAATTTGGACATGAATTCCGGTCGGACGTTCGGATTCGTCAACCCGGTATTTATCAAAGCTTTTATCTGGGACTTAGGATCTTGTTTGTTCATATTTCATTCACATTTTTTATTTATTTCAAGCTTTTTATTTAGCTTCGAGCAATGAAGCTGGACAAAAAGGAATGCAATTCTAGGCTACATATGCATGGCATTACATGGATTTAGTAACTCTGGATGTAAAATTATCTTGTACGCGAAGGACACAAAATACATTGTTGGCAAAATTCCAAATCAAAACACGTTTCCATTGCATAGACATTTATATATTATAAAGAACTCATGACATACCATGAGTGCAATGACTTAGTACTACTCAATCCTTGTACCATCAAAACAACAATTATTATACTATTTATAGTTGCATCTTAAGAGAGAAAAAAAAATTTCCCCTACAAGTTCTAATCACCTGTCGCTACCCTCTCCCAAAACAAGAGACGTCCCTTCTTGAGCCAAGTGTCGTCTACTTCCTTGGCGAGTTTCCCGCTATTGACTCAAGTGGATGATGGACCCTCCACTTTGCACTTCCACATCAACCATAGAAAATAGTCGTTTTGACTATGGAGAATGGTCGTCCTCTTCTTCAACCCTTTTGCATTTTTTATTCCTCGTGGGAGTCAAATCCACGTCTTCTGCCTTCAAGGCTCTCAAAGCACTCTCTATTTGATCTACCATTGCCTGGACTACTTCGTCATCACTTTTCAATTGTAATTTGCTCGGTCGGTCTCCTTCCAACAAGAATGCTCTCCATTGACCTAGAATGGCGGCCATCCTCCTATCGAATGCCCCCACCACATCCACTAATGCATGCTCTGTACTTGTTTGCCCACCTATATGTAGAGGAGCACAAAATTCCGCAGCTTCTTCCAACTTCAATAGAAAAAGGGCCCTGCCTATTAGAACGCGGTTATACGTGCCATATTAGTCATTGAACTCTTTCAAATGCTCCACCTCTATCCATTTCCCATCTGGCCCTTTCTTCACTTCCTTCTTGGGAAACTGGAAGAACTTTTTGTGTTGCACGCTCCAATGTTCCCCCATGTTGTGACAAAACAATTCACGAGCCTCTCCATCCTCAATACCTCAGGCTCGCAACTCCACCTCTCTGTTTATAGTCATCCATATGAAGTCATCTTCCGCTTGTTCAGTCTTCTCGTACAGTCCATGCTTCTGTTCACTTGCATCCCATATCAAAGGTTTACTCCAATGTAAATAATTATGAAATTTGAATGGCCCTTGGTCAAATGGAAGGTTCCATCGAGTATTCGTAGCCGAGGGGCATCACTTCTAGTATTCCAAGCATTTCGTAGAATCTAGGGCTCAAAGGAATACGGCACTCTGCGCAAACCGAACAATTTAGCGATGCTTTCACTATATATGTCACATGGAAAGTGTGGCAACATTGACCCATAGTTAGGGCTCCTTCAGGACCAAGAGCACCAAGGCAAGCGCTACAATAACTCTACAACATGCTCGGGGCTGTGTCACAAGCACTCACTACTATCTTGTCCTCCTTGATGCGTGCTGACAGCGTATTGTAAGGAACTCATCCTTCCTCTGCTTCGAAGGACCAATTCACAGTCTTAGGTTGTGGTTCTTTCTTTGTGTGATTCAACCGCTCAAACATGGCATCCATGTCTCCCCAACATGTTATTTCGGTGTAATTCCCCTTACGTTCATCGAACGCATTCTTGGACCTTTTTAAAGACGTGAAAACGGCATTGCAATCTTTATCCGAATTCCTTGCCAGTTTTTGAACGCTTTGCATTGCTCGTGATATCACAGAGGGCTTGTCTTCTAGTTTCTGTATCCACGCCAACCATCTATCTTCCAATTTGCTCTTAGGCATGTAGTCGTCCATGCGGAGAGTTTCTTTCAATCGTTCCAACTCCAACTGCAAAAGCAATTTTTCTTGGATTGCCTCCTCCAATTTTTGCTTCAGCTCTTCAAACTCATGGCCTTCAGTTTGCATCGAAGCATCTATGCCAATTGGGTTAGGCTCCGAAATGGTGGAACGTTCTTTCACTTTCCATTTGCGGGTGTCCTCATCGTCATCTAAATACACTACCTCAGGCGGCTTCGAAGGACCAGCTTTCTCTAAATCGTCCAACGGCACTGCTCAAGGTTTGGTTCTTGTGGGTCTCATTTCACACAACTGAGTGATAATTGTGTTTTATCGGTCAATCTCATCCGTTTGTGCAAGCACTTCAGCATTCTTGCGCTTCACGAGCTTCTTCTCCATCTCCCACTTCCGTGTCAAGTCCTTACACTTTGCCCTCAACTTCATATTCTCTGACTTGAAGTCACTGAATGTGTTTGTTGGGCTTATTTTGTCGTCAAGAACTGGCACCCAAGACTTAGTGAAATCCAAGAAAGACAAGGCACCAGTCAGAAGTGCAAGCAACATTCTAGAAAATTCCTGAGCCAGCTCAATAAGCTTGGGGATAGTTTTAGTTACAATACGAGTTGAACACGTCAATTGGTAAGCAGTTTCTGCAATGGACAGCCTGGTAGCTCCCCCTAGATGGAATGTAGAACTACTGGCCTTGTTGTTCGGGCTTTTGGCTCTTGTGTCTTCTTCATACTTTTTCCAATGTTCATCACACTCTAGCAAATACTCTAGTTCGTCAGCACTTGGCATGAAACAGAATTGCTTCAATGCGCAATCACTCATACCTGACAAATGCGGAAGCTTGTTGCGAATCTCTGTACCATCAATGGTAGAATTTTTGGCCATGTCCTCGTGTTCTTTTCCGTTTCTTCGTGGCGGTTGCACCTCCATTTCTGGACTTATGACTGGACTCATTAGCAAGGAAGTAGAAGGAGGTGTGTACATTAGGGGGTCTAGAGCATTGCTCTCTATAAGACTATCAATTGGGGCATACGCCTTTGCCACTTCTTTGACACCGACCTCTTTTTGTGGTAAAGAAGGTGCCTTGTTTCATATCGCAAAGTTGTCCTTCTTTGGAGGTATCTTTTGACCTAGTACGGTTGCCAAAATTGGGGCGGATGTCAACCCCTCTCCCATCGTAGCAAACAAGAAGACACTACTCTGTTTTGTTTACAGAGTGATAAACAACTCTTCCTTTGCACCTCCCAAGGAGGCACTGCTTACTTTTGTCGGGGGAGTTGAGAACACCTCTCTTATTGCACCTTCCATGACTACATTGCTCAATTTTGTTAGGGGAGTTGGAAGGACCTTTTTTTCTGCACCTCCCACACCTACACCGCTCACGGTCGTCAGGGGAGTGGAGAACACCTTTTCTTTTGTACCTCCCACAAGAGCACTGCTCACGGTCCTTTGGGGAGTTGAAGACACCTTTTCGATTGCACCTCCCACAGCAGCAGTGCTCACGGTTGTTGGGGGAGTTGAAAAGACCTCTCCTTCCACATCTCCCACAAAAGCATTGCTCATTTTCGTTAGAGGAGTCGAGATTACCTCTATTTCTGCACCTACCGAAGAGGCATTGTTCAATTTTGTTGGAAAACCAAACTATAATGAATCACTTGTTTCCTCCAAGGCCTGGATCACAGAGGTTGTAGTATTTTTTTATACTTTTTCTCGTTCTGCCTCATGATTGGGCACATGCGGAATATCTTTTTCATATTTTCCAATCAAAAGTGGAGCCTGCATTGTCGTCGGAAACGTGCTCCAATCCACCTTGTTGTTCAATATGAGTTCCGCGTACACCGTACATGCCAAACTGTAGTTTATGTACCCCTTACTCATTGCCTTGTCTCTAAAGAAGGCCCACCACACTTCCTTTGATCAATGGACAAAATCATCGTTGTTGCAAGTCCATGGCTTACAACTCAAAGCCTTTGTGTGAATGTCGTGCAAATTCGGAGGCCACAACTTATCAATGCAGTACATTTTTACATATTAAATGCAGAGTTTGGACGTCCAGTACTCTGCTTCTTCTTCTTCCCAATGACTCTTGGTTTTGATGTCCGGATCATCTATAATGTTGAAGTGAAGCTCATGTTTTGCTCCCTTTGGTTTAACCTTTTTGTTTTTTTCAATGACTGAAGTTATTCCATTAATACCCGTAGCACCTTCACCCGTCATGATTGGCAAATTCAAATTGCGGGCACTTTAAATTAAATAATTTTTGCATGCCAATGACCTTCAATGTCTGTGCACAAGTGAATTTGTGAAAAGAAACCAGTAATGAAAAAATCCGTATGTAGTACAAACAATATCCCCATTAAAATTCGTACAACGTCACCATTGGGAATTGATTTGTCTCCCCAAAAAGGATCCTTCTACCAAGCTCATCAAACATTCAAACCCCATTCATCATGGTGAATTGCAAAAAGTAAAGAAATTGAATGAGGACTTCATTGTTTCATACACCAATCCAATGATCTCTATTTTGAAGCTCTTGTTGAGATTGGCAGAGATACAAAGATTGTCTCCAAATTTTGAATGAAAAGTCCAATTAGAATGAATTAGAGTTTCAAGTGTAGACACAAATACAATAGGGAACTATACAAAATTGAACAGAATTCATTTTGATTTCATATGATAATTTTCTGCTCCACTCCAATCTACGTTGCTAGCTAAAATTGAATAGAACTTCAGCTGCGAAGCAAAAATTGAAATAAAAATAATATATCCACTATTATACGAATTTGTCGCATATCCTTAAACCTAAAAACATCCAATAAAGTGAAATGATTTCATTACAAACATGTTCAATACAAAATTCACTAACTTATTCATTTATTGCTATGACTTATTTTTGGCTTCCTCCATTGACTAACATTGTAGCCATGTATAGATGTGGAACATGCGACAATATTGAACGTGGTCATTTTCAACTATGTTGTAAAATTCATTCACATCTTCAATAGCAAGGTACATAGTACAAGCACTAGTATTATTATTTCGTTTTATTAGAAGATGCATTTGCTCAATTTAAATTTGCAAATATGTCGGTTCATGTAACCTAATGTACTTTGAATTACGTAGACGTCGTGCTCGGCATTATTTGAAGGTGAAAATAAGCAAGATCCCATTTCAGTACCCAAAATGGTTCAAATATTGGCATCATATGCCAAAACGGTAATTGAATTTATTTTCCTACCCCCTAAATCCTATAGGCCTATAAATAAAATTTCAACTTGTAAACTGTCAATGACAAAAGCCATAACAAATATAGGGAAAATGAAAAAATGGACAATCACTCATATCCAACAGAGGGCAAAGCACATGTGGCATGAAGTTGGGAAAAGAATGGAGTGAACCTCTACAAAGCAAACTCAACTCCAGTTTTCCAAGCTCCCTACTTACAAATGCTTGGTAGGCAGCTAATAAAGCAAGCCTCATTGCAATGAGAATTTGCACAAAGTGCGAGACCATTGCATTGTGGAAGCAATGCACCTGCAACCAAACATACCATAGATTGTGCAAAATTTGAGCATTCCAAATGGAAGATATTAGCATTCAAAGTTAGATAATTGTGTTTTTTAAAATGGTTTCCTGCATTTTTAAATAACTTCAACGGCCATTTGTGGGTTTTTTTTAGCAGTGCACACCATGAACTTCAAATTTTTCATGTTAAACATTTCAAATTTTCAATTGAGAGTTGGAGAAAGAAATTCCAACATACGAAAACTTGATTTTCACATGTACAAAAATCATTAGATAGTATTTGAAGAAAGAGAAATGATTGAATGCTTTGTATCTAAGGAACGATGACATTGAATAACTTTCATATGGAGAATTCATTTGTGACATGTTCTATGCTCTAGAAAGTAAGTGAACTGCAGTCTGAACTTCTAAAAATATTCTTGAAATTGTAACCTTTGTAGAGCGGGTTTTGAAAACCATTTTATGAAATATATTGTGTATGCAATTTTTATGAGCTCAAATAATTTCCATTTCAAAAAAGCAAATTGGCATTTGCTTGATTTGGAAAATATTGTCTCATTTTCTTTCCATGATAGTGCAAAAATCATAATTGGAAATTACTGGTGACGAATTTTTTGAATTTGCGTTTCTAAATATTTTTGAAACAAAGATAAGCACATTTCACTTTTACAAAAACAAACTATTACCTTGGAATTCTTTGAAGATGAAAATTCTATATGAAGGTGTCACAAGTTTTGGTAGATTATAATTGAGAATTTGACTTAGTGTTATTATCCCATCATGGTAAATTGCTCAAAAGGGTAGTCACACAAGGTTACAGAAGGAAAATGTATTTAAAATTTAGAGTGATCTAATTCTTGAAATTTGGGAGGGCAACACGTTGACATTTAATTCTGGGCAGTGAAAACTTTTTCCTACGTGAATACATGATGCTGCGTATCCATGGAAGTGAAATGTGCAAAATGATAAAGGAAAAAAAAAGGCTATAAATTTCCTGAATGTCGTGTCTTAATATATAAAGCTAGAAAATTATGAACATCATGAGGAGTAGTTCTGGAATTGGGAATTGTGATTACAATGAAGAACACCTTCAACCATTTCTACAATTTTTTTTATTGTTTTTCAAAATAGAACTCTGCTGTGCTTAAATAGACCGGCTGCCTGACAGCCTGCCTGCCCACCCGTCGTCCGTCGTCTGTCACCCGCCCGTCCTTCCGACCGCATGGCTGTCCACAAGTTTCATGCGCCAACTGCAATCTCCGTCCGCCGTTTTTGTCCGCCCTTTGTCGGTGACGGTGCGATCCAACGGCCGGCGCATGTGGTCCGCTGGATCTTTGGGTCCATCATTTTGTTGTTTGATGCGGCTGCCTCGGCTAGTCCGCCAGTCTCTCGTCCGACCACATAAATAGCGGAGCAAACGGCTCATTTCTTCACAGTCCGTTCCCTTCCGGAGTGGATGAACCAGCGCCTTTGAGAATCTGCGCGCCCCTTCCGGCTAGGTGTGTGAATGGTTGTGCTTGGATATTAAATTGTTTTTTGCATTTAATTTCCACTTATACACTAGAGGTCCGAATGTTCTTGTCCAATTGACTCATTGACGCAGTGGAATTTCTAGGGTCTTCATCCGCGTGTTTGACAATGTGATTTAAAATTTGTAATCAGTTCTTTTCACTTTAAGCAAGGTCACTATGCCGCATGGAACACCCTAGAGAAAAGTTCGGAAGGCTAGAAGGAGAAAATTGCAAGACATGAGTTGGGAAGATTGGACTAATCCATTTTGTGTAGCGGAACTTGGATGGGAAGAGGAGCCCACAAAACTGTGGAACGCCACAATGTGCAAAAAGTACATCAAAATGAAGCACATCTCCAAACTTTGGGATCAAGACCGCGCATTGTAGCAACAACCTCGTTGGGAAGGACAAACTACTACATGTAAGAGCAATCACTTTGTGCAACGATACAAGGAAATCCGACAAGCAACCGGTTTACTTGAGGGGAAAAAAAATATCATGTTGTATGGGGTCATGGCCATGGTTTGGGCAGAGAATGTATTCCACAAAGAAGTGGATTGGTGCACAGTTCCAGATAGAAATGTGGATACACTGAATTGCATAGCCCATGTCATTGATACAGAGTGGAATATACAAAGCGATTGCATGGTGGAGTGGTCCAATCAAGGCTTTGGACATTTTTCGTCGGTTCACTAGTAGAAAATTCAGTGACCAAACTAACAAAAATTTAACATGAAAGTGTTGATTTTTTTGTTCATTTGGATGAGTTAATTTGGATAGTTTGTTAACAAGAAAGTATTGATTTTTTGTTGATTTGGTCAAGTCAAAAATGAAAATAAAATAAAATAAAATTTGGCCATTTAGAAATTGACACATGGCAAGTGCCATGTCATCACCAAAAATGCCACCTAGGCCGGTCAAACCAATGGGAATTCACCACCTAGACAAGCCGCCACCTAGGCCAATCAAACCAATAGGAAGCCGCCACCTAGGCAAGGCACCACCTAAATAAGTGGTGCCAATGGAATTCGAACCTTGCACCCCTTGCTTAGGGGTCAAGGCCTTTACCAACACACCATGTATCCATGTACATGTGCATGATTGGGTTACGTTTTTATTTATTTGGTTAAAATTAGTTTTTTCCATTTGTTTTTCAAACTCAGCAGACTTCAGAGGCCATTTAAGCATAGAAAAACAACTTATTTCATAAAACTTCCAACTAAGAAGTTTTAAAAATGTAAAAAAAAAGTTCATTTTAATCCCTCTCTGAAATTCATTCATAACTTTTGATTAAAGACTTTGAATTGCAAAAGGATTTTTAGAGATGAAAGTTAGTTTGATTTAGAAACTTTTCTTAGTTGGAAGTATTTTGAAATAAGTTTTTTTTCTATGCCTAAATGGACTCTGAAGTCTGCTGGTTTAAAAAAACACCGAATTGTGAATGATGAAGTTTAAAATTTAAAAAAATTGTACATAGAATACTAACTTTGGTGATTTAAACATTTTTCAAATGAAAAAAATTACTTGAGATTCTCCTAAGTCAAAATGAACAAAAAAGTATTGATTTTTTTGTTACTTTAAAGTTGCAGTATCTGAATCAACAAAAAAAAGTGTTGATTTTGGTAATGTCTACCAGAATCAACAAAAAACTGTAAAAATGGACGATGTAGTATCCACTTCAACAAAAATTTGTTGATGTTTTGTTGATTTGGGAATTATTTTTCTACTAGTGGTTGTGATGCTGGATGCAGAGGATGAATCGGAAGAAGACGATAATGTCAATGATGCTGTTGCGCCCATGACATTTGGAAAGAGGCATGAATGCGAAGAAGACCGAGATGACATTATGTACAAAGAGGACATGCTAGAGGCAATGCGCAGAAGTGTAGACGATCGTGGTCAACAGCATGGGCACGGTAGGTCATACGAAATTGACCACAGTGCACATGGCCCAGAAGGAGGGGGACGTGGTTCCCACTATGGTAACGACCCACGAGACGACTCTCAAAGTGGGGGAAGAAGTCGTGAAACCATGCAATATGGTTGTTCTAGCCAAGGAGGCTCGGAGTACTATCTTGGGTCCACAAGAGGGGGGTCATACTACGCAAACAATTTCCAAGGTGGCATAGATCGCAAGGAAGGGAGTCAAGGAAACACGCAATATGGCGGTTCTAGCCAAGAAAGCTACCATTACTATGGTGGGCCCACTGAAGGTGGGTCATACTACAGTAACAATACTGAGACTGACTTTACAAGTAGAATAGGAAGGCATGGGAGCACGCAATATGGTGGTTTGAGCCGAGGAGGTTTCCATTTCTATGGTAGAAGTGCTCCAGGTGGGTCATATCAACATTATGGAGGTTCTTATTCCGGCGGTTCAGGACCTTCAAGTGAAGAAAGATCTCAATACAATTTTCCAGTTCCTCCTCCAACTTTTGGAGGTCCTTACTAGGGCAATTATGGACATGGAGGTGCACCAAGTGGACATGGAGACATCTACGGCAGAGGACCATATGTTGGTATACTCGAGTCTGGTTGTACAGGCCCCAATTAGAGAGATGACACCGATTCTGGTTTTGAGTAAAGGAGTGTATTATTGTAGTGCTTATTATCGTAGTGCCTGTGTCTTAAAGTAGAAGGCTTTCATTTTAGTATCCCTATAATGTAATTTGAGGCACGCATACTACAATGACCTTGGTAACGGGTAAATTGCAAGCATATTTTTTACAATGTTGATATGAAGAACTTTTATGCGAATATGTCATGACATGGTAGATATGTGGTGGTGTTACTATTTGAAACCATTATTGTACTACCAATTTTTTTTAGGAATATAAATTTTTGATCGGACTACTTTCTCCCATTTTCTCATTTGAATGTCAGTGTGGACTCTTCAACGGAAAGCCTAACCTGAAGGTGTACGCGTGTATCCTAAAAAATAGAGTACCTTTTAAGAACGCAAGTCTGCAGTGTAACATTTCTCCCTGAACCTCTCGAAATTGATATTTTATATGCATCTACCCAACAAAAGATTGTAGAATGTAGACCGTTTTCGATTCCTAGAATTTTATCCGAAGGCCCTTCTCCTATAGTTGTCCTACCTGAATACCTGATGTCCTTGAAAGTTTACAAACTGTGGAATGGCTTGAACCCACAAATCGTAAGGTATAAACATTTGAAGTTAGAAAAATTGAATGCTTTTAACGCTGAATGGAAATTTTAAACTTCTTGAATTGGACTTAGTTTGTGGAAATATTAGATACTACAAATGTGTAGTGTATAATTTCTCATCTTTGTCAAATAGCTTCAGAACTTACTAATTTTTTTTTAAGAAGACAACCTTGAATTAACATGTTTAAGAAAATTATGAAGTAAAAGTAAACATGGCAAACTGGCAATGAACAAAATACTGAATCATAAATAAGTGTGAGATGGAATTGTAATTAGTGGAATTGTCAGTGAAATTATTGTACGAAGTGAACATCGTGTGATGTAAAATAGAATTTCAGAAAAATGAAAGTGCATACGACAAGAACTTATAAATGTAAGTATTCAAATGAGGCAGGTGCTTCAATTGTCTATACAAGAATTTAGTGTAAAACATTTTGGAGGTCAAACATAGACTAAAAAATTATGGAGGTCAAAAAATAGACTAAAACTTGACCTTCATCTCTGAATGCCGAAGGCCTTTTCCTAGGTTTTTGAATTTAGCTCTAAATTGAACAAGAATCCAACATTTTGATAAGTTGTATCGATGTTTTCTAAATTGTAACTATACAAATTCAAACTGCACATGTTAGAGATCAAATAGGAAAAGAGACCACCACAATATCAGTTATTCATTGAAAGATTTTAATGTCTGGTCATGACTCATGAGGGTATTAAAAGTAACTAAGTAAGAAACAATTTGTCGGACTTTTTTCACAAGTCAGACCGTTTGTTTCCCGACTGAGGACCGGCCTTCAACCCCCAAACCTGACCCCAACCGACCTCGACTGCCAACCCCGACCGACACCAAGCCCCAACCAAGAACCGCCCGACCTCGACCCCTGAACCTCCAGCGAGGACCGACCCCCACCCAACACCAACCGGCCAACTGGCCGCCCGACCCCGACCTCCGATCGAGGCCCGTTTGACCAAACAAGACCCGCCCAAGTACCCGCCCAAGTACCCGCCCAACTGAGATCCACCCAAGAGCCCGCCCGACCCCGACCGCCAATGTCCGACCGTGGACCGCTGGATGCCGGAACGCCCCCCGACGTCGACTGCCCGTCGCCCATCCCCGAGCGACGGCCGACCACCCGTCGCTCGAGCCTGGACCGTCCGATGAGGCGGTCGGCCGACCTAACCCTACACCGCAGTCGGCCGCCAAGGTGGACCGCACAATGGACGGTCCGCCAACCTAAAGTGCCCCACAGCCATTTGATGCGTCCGACGAGCGGTTGGCTTCACGGACGGTCGGGTGGGGCGGTCGGGCCGTCTGCAAAGTATAAGAAGGGCGGTTGCCCTGATTGCCCTTCACTTTTACTTACCCCCTTACTTGTGCAAGTGGAGTGGAGAGCTTGGTGGTTCATCCTCCATTGGCTCTTCTCTTTGGGAAAGCAAAAGTCTTATTTTGGGGCACCTTATTGCCAATTTTTTTGGCAAGTTTGTGCGTGATAGTGTTAACTTCAAATTTGAGGTTCCACACAATTCATAATCTACATTAAAAATTGGAATTAAATACCAACACCTCATCACCATGCCAAGGACGAAAAAGGCAGCAAAGGGAAAACAAGTGATGCAAACAAGGCAGAGCAGCATAGAAGCAGCGAGGGGAATTCCCTCAGATGCATGCAAGAAGTTTCTCATTGAATTGACCATCAAATTCTATGAGTTCAAAATCACTTTATTCTTGGACAACAAGTACATTAGGTACCAAGAGGAGTGTCCACAGAAATTCAAAGATGACATGAAGTAGAGAATGTTGGAGGCCCTCAATGTTCCAGAATGGAGTCATGAGATGGATAAGAGGGTTTTTTTAAATTTTTTGGATAAAAGGGCAAACAATGTGTTGTGAAACGCGAAGGTTGTTTTAGCAAAATACAAGAAGAAGCACCGCCTAGACGATGACGCATTCAATGAAGTCATCCTCAAAGCTGAATTGTTTATTAAGCGATGGTATCCATTTGCTAAGAAGCGAAACAGAGTTGGGTCCGTGGGATGGTGGGGAACCAATGATGGGAAGGCTGAAGTGCAACGTGGCAGAGGTTATCTGATAGCGCTTCCAAACACGGCACGGGGGATTTTCTAAGATGAAAAAAATCATGAGAGGTGGATATGCTACAATTTGGAGGGTACAAATTGAAGGATGTGCTCCGATAGCTTCATTTTGGAAGTTTGCTGTGAAGAGATCCAATCACCACAAGACAAGGCCAAAGATAGAAAAATTGGAGCACATGAATGAATCAATGGCAGTGAAGATTCCACATGCCGGCTTGATATGGTTTGCTGCAGTGCATGCAATAAGGAATGAATGATACTCGTATTGGTGGAATGGCAGAACACTGCGTGAGATGTTGAACTTGAATAATTACTATCCGGACAACATACATATTGGTCTGCTACATGAACGTACAACGGAAGAAGGTGTGATTAACGCTTTCTGCCTTGGTCGGTTTAGGAAGAAGCGGACGGCGCTTGCATAGGCATTGGCGCACATTATGCATGCAGTGCATGTAGCTGGACATCTCCACAATGATCTTTCTCCAGACAACATCATGTTTCACTTTCCTGACGACGAGTCTTGCATCTACATTGGAGTTTGTGATTGGGGCATGACCACCTTAGGTAGTGACCCCCCTACAACCTTATACACGTTCACATCTATTGCTGAGAAGGAAAGAACTCTGAGAGAGAGGTGGTGGTTGGATCCAAAGCTTGCATACTTGTACGAGAAAGATATAGATGTGCACCTCATTCCAAAGTTATCACATGAAACAAAAGAATATGCAGTAACTAAAATAGCTCAGAGGTTCAGCAAGCAATGCATATCCAAGGCCTACACTCAACTGCAAAGGGAAACTCCCGAGATGAGTCGATTGACCCACAACGTATTAGTAATGGCGTTTCATCGGTGCTGGGACCTGATCATCACAAAAGAAGGCGATTTGGCGCACATTGTCAATCGATTCAGCACTACTTATAGGTGGCCTGTGCCGGATGAACACTTTCGACATTCATATTAAATACTACTATGTAGTGGCTTACCGTAGTATATAGAACTGTAGAAGTAGTACATGAATACAGAGGTGAGGATTTACAAGTACGCAATGAATAATGTATGTGCTCCAACAATGTATATCAATGTATGTGAAATTGGATATACGTTTTGAATTGTTGGGTGTCTTTTAAACTGTAATGACTACAAGTTTGTGCTATATTAAGCGTAAGGCATGTTTGGATGAAAAAAAGAATACTTTTTCTTCATGTATGTTGTCTTGGCAGAATTGCATAACAAAAAGAATCATAATAGGAGAAGAACGCCACCCTAAACTCACCCTTACATATAATCTGGGCTATGAATATAACTCTTGAAATTACAAGTATAAACCTTCTATCCAATCCCTGTTTTAATAGAACTCACGAGTATTGGTTTTCTTGTATAATTCCAATCCATATCTATAAAAATGAATGAACACACTTATTAGATTACCGGTGAAAATTACATAATTTTTTTTCATACCAATGAAACTATCAAACTATGAACTTATCACCTGTTTCACAAAGGTTGTGAAGAAAAAGCGAAATGTTTGAAGAACAAAAGAATTGTGCCCACAGAAAAATGGACGTTAGATAAGAAATTCATAGTAGCCAAAGAGTGTTTAAAAAAAAAAAGGAAGTGTAGTGCCCCCCCACCAACAAAAATACGTACCAATGAAGGAGTTCCACCCTTTAAAAAAATTACATACAAGTAAAAGTGTTTCCCCCCAGCCCTCACACCACAGAGCAAAGGGTGTACAAAAAAAAGTAGAATATCTCAAGAACCAAACAATCCTCACTCAAGGCACAAAAAATGGGGTGTGAAATAATAAATTCACAATTTCACATCAACCAAAGTGTGTTTTAAAAAAAAAGGGTGTAAAATCAAAAGAAACTTTAAAATTCATACCAATAAAAGTATAAAACAATTCCCCCCCCTTTAAAAGAAAAGAAGATATCCAAACAGAAGTGAAGTTTTGTAAAGAAGAAAGAGTCATGCCCACAAAACTGATTGTGAAATAAAGAAATCACACAAAGCAAAGTGTATTGTCCCAAAAAATAGAGAGGGAATTTAAAAAAAAGGTATTGCATGATATGTTATTTTTCACGATCAGCGGGCAAGGCCCGAGTAGCTAAAAAATTCTTTAAAAATCATTTTTTTGAAAAATTAAAATTTGGAATTGGTTCTATAGATGTATACGTATATGGAGAGCTTGGAATCATTCCATTTGGATATATGAGTCATAATTTACAAGGAATTTTAGTTTGAGGGTAGTTATGCACGTAAATGGCTCATGCAATCTCTACTGTAAAAAGAACTTTGAAGTCTTTTATTTTACTCAGTTTTCAATATTTTTGAAAAATGAGTAAATCATAGGATGAATATTGATTATTACAACATTATAACCATTGGGATTCACAGTTATCAATTCCATAACTAAATTGTTGACAACTAAATATTTTGAATCATTCTTTACGTCTTTGTACTTACTATTTTTTTCCTATATATTGTACAATTCCAAATGATCTTAAAGTTTTCAAGCATGTAGCTAACTTGCTTTGAAAAATGAATCCAAAGACTACCACCATTATGGACATTTTTTTCATACAAATGTGACCTTGTAAAGGGCAAGTGCCCGTTTTTTGGTAGGGATAGAAAAGGTTTATCGTCAATTCGAAAACTAATGTCTTACAATCCACACGGTGAGAAATTGTGAAATTTTTACCACGCGTTCTGAAGTTAGCAGTTCTGTAAATCCTACGGTTACATGTATTCAAAAATGTTTTTTTCTTAGAAATTGGTACTTGTATTAGAAATGGTATTGTCAGATCAATTTTGGTGAAAACATAGTCAAAAACATTTAGGAATCAAAACAGAGGAGGTCAAAATCTAAGAAAAAGAAATTCATGCCAATCAAATTGTCTCCCCCCCAAGAAAACTATAAAGTGTTAGAAGAGAAGTAAAATTTTAAGAAAAACAAAGGGTTGTACTCACAAAAAATTGGGTGTAAAAAAAGAAATTCACAACGACGAAAGTGTGTTTTAGAAATAAATAGGGTGAATCCTAAACTCAAAAATAAACCAATTGAAAATCATACCAAACAAAGCGTGTCTCTTCCATCCCAAAAAAAAGGGTGTGAAGAGATAGATAAATGGTTTCAGAAAACAAAGATAAAATACTGACGAAACAAAGGGTTGAAAGTAAAGGAAAAAATAAAAATAAATTGATTACAAATTTAAAAATAAAAAAATAAAAAATGAAGGAATAATGGACACCAATGAACATATCAAACCAAAAATAAGAGGGTTTGAAAAAGAAAAAACAAATTTCTAATACATGTTTCATTTTAGAATTATTGTCCAATTTTATTTGATGTTAAAATTGTTTTTGGTTGAATATTTCAATTCCGAATGCCAAAAAAAAATTGAGGATCCCAAAATTCTATTTTCATTCATTAAAAATTGATAAAGGAAAAAATGGTTGAAGAATGTAAAATAAATGAAACCATAAATAGATTTAACATGGAATTAAAATACAATATACAAAAGTTCTAATGGTGAGATTATTTGAGCAATCTAATTCAACTATGTGAAACACTTATTATTTGAAGATTGTAGAAATTGCATTAAAATTTGAATCCTATGAGTATTTCTTGGAATAAAAGTCTTAGATTGTTCAATAAACTTAGATTGTTCATAATTGTTTCATTATAAGTCTAAGTTCAATAAATTAAAGCTTCACGGGTAGACATCCATATTTTATATATATATATATATATATATATATATATATATATATATATATATATATATATATATATATATATATATATATATATATATATATATATATATATATATATATATATATATTGAAACACATGGAAACCATATTATATTATAGTAAAATTAAATTCAGATTAATATAATTGAAGGACGGCTGGGCTGAACGGAGTCGGGTCAGGATCGGGCGCGTTCCGGCAGATTGTCGAGTTTGGGCGGTAGGGCTTGCTGGGTCGACGGGCGGTTGTCCGCACTCCAGCGAGTGCGTAGTTGGGACTACGACCGACGCGTGGTCGGCTCGACGTAGCCAACGGGCGCTCGGGTGGACGGTCGTCACACGATCGGCTCAACGAGGCCGACACGGCTAACGCGCGGTCGTGTGGTCGGACAGCTTATTTACTGGCCAATAAATTTTGAAAAACAGAATGTCACGGGACATCCCGAGGGGTCGCGTCCAAGGACTCCAAACATCCTGTCAACCCTGCTTCAGACTGGCCGCTAAAGGACGGGATGGTGGAGAACATGGATGGACCCCTATATATTGGTCAGCGAGAGAAAAACAAAGAATAGTGCTGCAGTTTAAGAAGAAATTGAAGATTTATGAAGGTGAAAAAGTGAGTACAAAGAGAAGGTGAAGCACGTTCACAGTCTATGAAATACTCCCGCTGAGCTGAAAAAAACTACCACAAAATACTGAAACTAACTACTAAGCTATGTCATTATCTATATTTATGTTTCAGGATTTGCTTGCTTGAGCTCTTGTTTGACATGGGAGTCGCAGTAGCATTCCACAAGAGGTGCCTAGAACGTTGGAGCATCACTAAATCATTTCACTGCAACTGTTAGCGAACATCGGTGTCGAGCCTCCTCCTTGCATAACTCTCCTAATATCGCTTCAAAGGCGCCAAATGCTAAATTGTCTAGATTCATGTCCTCATTGCGCTTGTCTTCCTTCTATATCTTTTATATAAGTTTCCCAACTAAATACTCGTCCGTGTGTATGTTGACACAATGGTCTTTACCAACACAAGTCAAAGACAATTCAGTTCCATGGGCGCCAATAACATGCATTAATTCAGGTGCAACCCACCAATGGATGTTGTGCAACTTCTTCAAGTCAGTCTAAATCTTGCATGTGTCTCGGGAAGGGACTGTTTCCTGTATGCAAGTAGCCATTCTTCAATTTGTCAGCCCAATCCACACAGTTTGGCTGTCATTGTTCGTGAAATGACACATAATGTTTGCCGGCATGATGTCATTATGGAGGACCAAGGCTTGTTGGACTGCTTCTACAATGCAGATCAAGGCCCACGCGAGAGCGGTGCAGTAATGTTGGTATGCAATAATTTGCTTGGCCTATTTGCTGGCGTAGTATGCAAGCTCTTCATATTTCTCGTAGTCCTTGGCACGGTTGTTCACATTTATCATGTCAACCAAAGTGCCTCCATTCCACTAGTGCAAAAAACACTCTATTGTCTCTTCGTGAACTGCAAAGAACTTAATGACCCTCGAATGGTCAGCGGGACATACCAATGGACAACTTCTCCCAGCTTCTTTGTAAGTTATCTCCAGGTAGGACCATCTTCCTAGCTAGATGCATTGTTTCCGAAATCTAGGGACACTTTTGTAAGAACACTTTCCGCACCCAACCATGCCTTCCCCATGTGGTGTGGCCCGACAAGGGATACATAACCACCGTAGATGGCAAGAAGAGTATAGCACCGGCTTGCCCTACTCCGATGGCTTGTTCTTGATTTTTTTGAAACCATAGGGCCGTGCTTACATTGTTGTTGGACAGTGGACGTAGTGCTTTCAACCACCACTCCACCTTCTGATGCCAAGAGTCAGCATCTCCTTGGTTTGGTGGTGCAATCTGATCAAAGTCCTTGATGCAGGTTTGCACTTGATCCTCCAACAACTGGTCAAAGCCTTCTTTCAGGCAATCATCATGCCATTGTTTCTTATTCATTTGTGTGGGAAATAGGAAAATAAAGATAGGATCAGTTACTTAGGAATCTAGGGGAATGAGTTGGTATTGGTTAAATTTTTCGCTTTTCGTAAGAGTAAAGTAGAGGTTTTACCAAAATCAACATTCCTTTACCATGGGAGTAGTGGTAAATAGATAATTAGGTTAAGAAAGGAAAGCAAAGTTTCCTATTCTTATCAGAAACTGGAACCGGATTGGGATCCGGGAAAAGCCTTGGGAATTGCTTGACATACCAGAGCCGGGTACAAACCCATACTAGAGGATACTGGACGATCTACCGAAAGCCAGCACGGCGATTCTAGGGTCCAACGGCACTATCGGAAATTAGGGATGACCGTTTAACGGTCAGAATCTTCCATGATGAAGACGGAAATGGCTACCCTAAAATAGCTAGGGACACCTTTTGGTAGAAGACCTAGGGTTTGGAATTCCCACTCTCATTTTTCATTCTTGAATTGGGAGCATCCTTGGAGCACTCATAGTTGATCTGGTAGCGCGTAAGGGAGTTAGGAGAGAGAGAGATCTCAATTTCCGGATCTGGCAGAGAGGAAAAGGACTGGCACTTGGCCAAAGATTTCTGTAGCTTTATTTTTTTGAGGGACTGTGCAAGGTTGTGATCTGGGAAGAGTGACAACCCTTTTGAGAGCGATGGTAAAGGCGGAAGGTAGTGGGGCTGCCCAGTTGAAGATCAAGACCATTTATCCTGCTATCTTGAAGGATGAGGAAGGGTGGAAGCAGTTGGAGGAGGATTTGGGGTAGTTTGGATGCACTGGGTTTCTAGGAGCTAACAAAGGAGCATTCGAATGAATGGGCCAAGACCTCCCGAGTGCTTTCCTGCGAATGGACCCTCGAAATTTGGAAATGGGTGTACAACTTTCCGCGCCCAAGAGAAGGGTTGACTTCCCAAACGTACAAGTTTGCGGAGGGTAAGTTCTCAAATCCCCCTCATCACAAGGATGGCTACACAGTAGCTGATTACAAGGTCGTGAAGGACAGGAGGATGTTAGAATTCCTATTTCCCATTTTGTATCTAGAAAGACCAAACCGGATTACGGTGACTTGGGCCAACACTATCTTCGACGCTCTGAGCGGAGAAAGGAAAGTGTTTTGGGGAGGAATTGTGAGGGACATAATGAAAAAGATGGTCACCTCTCTAAAGAATACCAAGGCAACTCCCATAGGTCCTTTCCTCTTCCATCTGTATGACTACCTAGGGACGCTTAGGAGTTAGGAGAAGACAGTTTACAAGGCTGCGGCCACCCTCTTAAAATTGAACATTACTCCACCCCAAAAATAGGAAAGCGAGGATAGAAAGAGAGGGCATGATGAGGAGTCCAGGAGGGGCTTGTCAGAGAGGAGAAAGGAGTCTTCTGAGGAGATGCCAACCTCGGTCAAGAAGAAAAGATCCAAGAATGAGAGAAAGGATTCTCCGGAATTGGAAGTCCAACAGGATGATCCACTGGGGAGGATTATTGAGGATCTTGGGAAGGTCCGAGAGGAGCTAGACATTGAGAGAGGTGTAGTTAGGAATGTTTGTGGGCTGCTTGGTGGGATCGAGGTGTCTAAGCTTGCAGAGAAAGTAGAGGGTTTACTTTAGGATAATGAGTCCCGAAAGTGGGAAACCAAGGTTAGGGAGCTGACCGAGAGGAACCAAGAACTCCACCAAAAGTTGGAAAAGAGTATGGAGGGGAGTAAGGAAGTAAGGAAGCTCTCTTCAAAATTAGAGGAGATGCTCCGAAGGATCCGGGGATTTGTGGGACATTCCGGGAATGTGTTAAACAAGGCCAAGTTGTTTGATGAGGAAATCCAAAAGGCCGGACTGGAAGCAACAGCCAAGGCAGTTATGGTTTTGGCAAAGTACTCGAGGGTGATCGAGAAGCTAATGTACAAAATCCGAGATGCTCTCCAGCAATCAGGACAGTTTCAGGGTTCCGAGAAGGTAATTATGTCACTTCTTGCACTTGTGAAGCCAAAGGACAAAGCGGTGGACGAGGAAAAGCCCGCCAAAGACTCTTCTAGGCAAAAATCAGAAGCAAGAGAAGGATCGGCACATTGATCCAAATCCAAGGATAGGATTTGGAAGACAGAATCCAAACTCGAGACACTACAGAGCAAGGGCTCTAAGCCTTTTCCACAGGCGCCCAGCACGACGACGAAGAAGGTCACGGCTAAATGAGCTAGGAAGGTGTCCCCAAGGAGTTATCATTCAGAGGAGGATGAATCGCCAAGCAACTCAGCAAAGGAAGATAGCCAGTCGGGATGCGGGTCCAAGTCCGAGTCCCATCCGGACTCGAAATTCGAAGAAGAATCCAAGGCGGTGGCCATTTCTCCCTTGAGCTTCAAGGGTAAGATTCCGACACCATCAAAGGGAAAGACGGCCACTGTAGGGAAACCGTTAGTAAGCAGGAAACAGCCGCCTTGGAAAGGAGTTGCCAAGTATGAGGAACCTTCTCCAAAGCGGACTAGAAAGTAGATAAGAAGTTTCTTAAGTTAGACCTAGACCAATAGGGCTAAAATCCAAGTTTTTGATAGGTAGAAAGCTATTAACCAGCTGCTTTTAAGCTGGATGCACCTGAACTTCACTTTCTGGGTTTTTAGGATCTGAGATCCACATTTTGCGGATCAGATGGTATGATAGGAAAGTAAACGTACGTGGATAAGGAATGACAGTTGTCATTCTCTTGTCCTTTGATTTTGTTCCCTGGTGCTTTTTGGGATTCCCTAGGGTTTGTATTTAGGGGCTGATGTTAGTTTGATGCCCCGGGTGTTCTTTCTTGTGATTTTCAGCATTTGGTAAAATCATTCAGATTTCCACTTCCTACATGTTGGTCTGAAAAGTTTCAATTCTGGGTTTGTATGGCGGCAATGCTAGAACCATTGTTTAGTGCGGGTAGCTGCTTTGCTAATGTTGGCGGTGAAGGAAGAGTCATGCCACATTTAACTACTTCTGGACTTTATAGGGAATTCTGGACTTTGTGAAGGTCCTGTCCATCGAGAGATCTTCCCGATATGATGTAGAATCAGTACTTAATGCCATTCAAAGGAGACTTAAACCGCATTGGGATGCTAAGTGGTCTGGAGATTTCCCGATGCAAGGAAATATACTCCTTCGGGATTTAGAGTGTTGGAACAAATCAATGAATTTGGGATGATGTCAACTCCCACATTTGCTGTAAGCGGTACATTTGTATCAAGGGTTGGATTTATATGCAACATTATAGACTGGGAGAGCTCACAATATACTTCCCAAAGTATCACATAACACAAAAGAATTGATGAAGCAACATAATGCAATTACGGACATTTGGTAAGGTGTAATCACAATCACATACAAAAGGTGGATTTGCCACTTATATAATCATTTGGATGCAACAAATAGGTGCCTTAAAGGCATTACGATAAATAACCCAGCTAGTCCACTTCCAACTACATGTTTTTTGGGGCCCAAGACCAATCAAAAGGCAGTGTTATAACGTGCGGATGATCTAACTCTACAGGATCTACATCATCCCTCACATGCAACACCGGTCGAAGCAAATGCGGACGTTCCTAATTGAGAGGATCTAGGAAAAGCATTACAACACTATGATTCAAGAGTTCCCTGCGCGTCCGAGGAATGTTTAAGATAGTCTTCAGTATTGCACGACAATGGGGATACACTTGGTTCTTCCGTGGATTATCAGACCCGGCAAAAAATAAAAACCTTGGTAGAATTTCCGGCGGTAGAATACGTCGGAGACGAGCGGCCAATGTTGAAGGTTGCATTGCGGACCACAAGCCACAGTAAGTTTCTTCAACGAAATGTCAAAGAAGACCACGGAAGCTGGGGCGAATTTCGATATTCTGTGGGAGATCCGCCACACCGCCCTTCATGTAGAGTTCCCTTGTTAGTACTAGGAGCATCGCCTTCTGCAAAGACCAAGTAAGCCTTAGCATGTAGACATATAAATACTGAAAACAACATCAATTGATCGTGAGATCCCTCGACCAATATGCAATACAACAAAACCGCTAATTGAAAACACGCACTGGGTAGTTACTTGAAGAACAACGACTGAATGTCTTATTTGCTGTATAGTATAAAAAAATTAGCAATACTTCTATGGTGTCACTACAGTCTACAATATAGCACTAACAAGGGATGCAGATTTAGGTTTTGCGTCAAATACAAAAAAAGGTTTTGGGGTGACATACTAGAAGATCGAAAATACGCTAGCAAAGCAAGTTTTGCAACAGAACTTTAATTGCATTTGATTGAAGCAACAAAAATGCAAAGTACATAATCCTTGGAGAATAATCATTTGACGTAAGGAAAAATGATCGTGAGATCTCCCGATCAAGCCAAAGAGAGAGGACAAAATTATCAATTTCAAATCCGTACTTCAACAAACCGAAACTGGAGGAAAACTCCCAAATAAATTGTAGAAGTACAACTACAACTTCACTGTCATCTGCAAGTACAAAAACAATATCACGGGACATTACGAGGACGAAAATGAAATACCAATGTTCACACGTCACGTCGTATTGTGCGATCTCCTGATGAAGCTTGCTGTATAGGATTATGACGCCCACAATGTTAAACTTTAATGAAGTGTTCAAAAAATTCCATTCTTCTGAGTAATATGATAAACAATTTCAAAACCAAATTTAGATTGAAGCTGCGAACCAAGAGTAAGAAAACAATTGTCAGTTAGGGTCATGCACCAGAAATGCATTCACATTAGATTTAAAAGACAAGGATAAATGCCCATAACAGTCCGATCTTCCAATAGAATCGACTTCCACGGTATACCATTAGATCTCTGGATGTTCATGCATGCAGATAAATAGTCAAGGTCGAGGTGATCCCCTTGAACTCATCATTATCTTAATCAAAGGCATTTTGGAGAAAAATTAATTTCACATTTACTACGAGGCTGTTTTTGTCAACTATAAACGTATGAATCAATGCCTCCTACAAACAGAGAATGTCCATTATTTTGAAAATGCATTTACAATATTTACAATAAGTTCAAGAGTTTTAAGCTACAAACAATAATATGCACGCCAAAAGGAGATCATGAGATATCATGATGAAGTTCCTGAAGGAAGAAAAACCAAATCTAAACTACTCCCCTGGCTCAAAATGTCACACCCGGTTTGGTCAACGGTATCGGCGTTTTTAGACCATTGTGGATCAGATGCTTCTTGACATAAGCTGGCACAGCTTCCTATGACTTAAAGAGACCTGCAAGCCAAGGACTGACCATCCCCAGAAGGTACTGGTCTTTCCAATCAACTTCATATTTGTGGGGGAAAATGGCGCTATGACAATCGTTCATGAGGTTTTATATGGGTAGGTAGAATTGGTGATGGTGGATGTCATACGCGTAATCTAGGCGTAAGGATTCTTAACAGCAAAACGTGCTAAGATGACACAAGTTATTGTCCCAGGAGATTCCAGACGTTATCTCAAAATTAGTGTTTCTAGACCTCTAAGTTTTCGGATTTTGACCGCCTCAAGAGGGGTCCGTTCAACTCACAAACTCTCTTCCGGACTACTTCCTTTCCGGATTCACTTCCGGATCCGGCACTATCCGGTCTTCCGGTTTCAATTCTCTGATAAATTGGTTTTCTATACCTCTGTTTTACCCTTAGAGGGTTCCTCACTTGCTCTTTCCGAGGGGTAGGGAACTGCACCACTCCGTATCTGACATAAATTCTATTAACACAAACAAAATACAACCCAAGGATAGATCTAGTTGAGTAAACAGGGTGGCATCCTCACAACATCCCGGATGGCCTATTCGGAAAGTTGGTCATACAGGGTACCGTTAGGGCCTCCTTACTACAACGACGGATACCAGACTTCCGGAACTAAGGGAATAACTTCCTAGCTCTCGACCGCTCATGAGGTTGACTAGCCTTCCGGTGAGTGGAAATATTCCTCTGGCGGTCGCCGACCTCCGCACGGAATTGCCCCTGCAAATTCCGGACTAGCTTCCGGACCACTACTTGGTCTTCACCGGATTACCGTACCAGCGATTTAAAGGCGCCACTTTCTCACTGCGCAAGTCTAAAACTCATCCGTAAAACGCACTCAGCCTAATCCGGCAGTCCAAGAATCCGGACTCCTCTCCTTGCACACTCTCACTTACACATCCACACAAGTGACTATAGACGCGATACGCAAGAGAATAATCCACAAGTGCTTTCCTGAATGCCTTTGATTAAATATACAAGGAAAAGGAATGACAGGCCAACAAGCCGGCCTGCCTTTAAAAACCCACAGAAAGGCAGCCCCAACGGCCACCAGAAACACCGGCCAACGCCCAAACAAAAAGCAAAAAGCAAAAAGGCAATGGCCCTAAGGACCGTTCCGGGAATACTGGGAAACCGTTAACCTCCTAAACGTCCGGAACAATGGGCCCCACATCCGGGCAAACCGGTTCCAGAACTACTATCCGGTAAAAACTCTTAACTATCATTACTGCTGCCCTAACTAGTCACCTGTTCCGCCTGGCTTTCTTCACGGAAGTGCCACCCTGAGATGGCGATCCACCTGACTTCTTGGGCGGAGTGGTCTTCGTCTTCGACCGGGTCTGGGGATGATGCAACTGCTCCTCCTCTGATTGAGTCGTCTCCTCATCCTCTTCTCCTTCCGATTCCGGACTTGTCTTGTTCAGTAGCCGCTGTCCCCTTAGTTTTGGAACAATAAGATCGATGAGCTGGGACGGTGTTGGTGTCTGCAGTAGGGGCTTGAGCATGTGAGTAAAACTCACCGGATCCGTCCGTGCCAAATTTAGCACCGTTCCGGGTAAGGCTGGCTCCTGGAAAGAGGAAGTAACCAGTCGGTCCGGAAAGAGATTTGCTACTGATGCAGTTCTTCCAGCTAACATGACTGGAACCACTTCCTTCACTGGAGTCGTACCCGTAAACTGTTTTACCAGCGACTGCTTCTTCATGGTCGATGGTGTTCTGGCCCCTGATGTTCCAGCAATGATCCTACTCTTCGCTGGAGAAGGCTGGTTTTGTGCTCCTCCTTCTTGGAGATCCTGACTCATGTCAAAAAGACCCTGATCTAATCCCTCAAAAGGATTGAGGTTGCCCAATAATTCCCGAACTTCCTTCAGTATTCCCTCAATCCGGACTTCAAAATCCACCAGGATGTTCACCACCTTCGATCCGACCACGTGACCGTCCTGAGTCATCTTGGAATTCCAGAGCGTGGCCCTGGCTAAAATAGCTGCCAGATTGTCAAAGACCTCCTGGACATTCCGGACCAGATCCATGGCTTCTCCCTCCTTTGTTTCAGCGGCGATCTTCTCTCTATCTGACCAAGCAGCTTGCTCTCGAAACCAGTCCCGTTCTTGCTCCAGGGTTAGAATCCGGTCTTCTAGTTGCTTCACTGCTTCTGGATCCGGCCTTTCCGTCAACGCCACCAGGATCTGAGCTTCTTCCGTCACACCCAGCTTCCCGCACACATTCCGGATCAGCGCCGACATCCGCTCATTCTGTGCCTTGGTAGCTATCAGCCATTTGATGGTGGCCTCTAGCTGTTCTATTTCCGGAAGCGGGTCTCGGGGCTGTTCCACCTCTTCGGCCTCTTGCTTCCCTCGAGAACCCGGATCAATAGACTTCCGACGCATCCCTGCAACATTTGGTGACGCATGCTCCGTTTCTGGTTCGTCTTCTTCCAGATCGGGCTCGTCCGGTTCATCTTCCGCGGGAAGTCCATACTTCAACAGATTCTCGCCCTTCCGGTACATAGTCATTTCCGATCCGGCCAGTGCATCCTCTGAGTGATACAGATGGAAAAGGTAGGGGCTAATCGAACTGGATTTCTTATTTACCATATTGACCGCTAGCTTTTCCACTATGGAGTGAATGATCACTCCCCAACTGACCGGCCTAGGAGCCGGATTCTCCCTATCTCCCAACGCTCCGAAAATGGTATTCGCCACAGTCATTGTAATCGGGTGGGCTTTTCCAGATACAAAATTGGGATGAGAAAAGCTAACAACTGCCCATCCCGAGGACTCCTACAGTCACTCGCAGCGTTCCCTTCCTTGGAATCCACATGATTCCAGAATACGTCAGCAGTGTAACTGTCCGTCCGGGCTGCTATCCTGGATCCTCTAGTGGGCGTAAAGTACGCCTTCGCCCACAACTCCGGAGTCCAAGCCCTAGAACGACCCCTAATAGTTAAATCAAACTGATAGCCAACTCCGGAAACGAGTTCGTCAATCATTCCTTCACTCCGGACGTTCCATGGATGTTTTATGAACCCTAGACACCCCATGATCTCTAGGTCCATCTCTAATTCCTTAAGGCGCTCCGGATCCGATGGAATAACCGGTCATACGCCCCGAGCTGTCACTACCGACCTCCGGACTCGGCTCGCTTCCGCCATCTCACCGACGACTAAGACAATCCGGTGCAATCGGCACCTTCCTCCCTTTCTCTCCCTAACACGCCCTATCTCACCACTCTTTCTCTCTTCTAACGCACCGTGGAGAAGCACGGGGAAAAGAGACAGAATGAGGCTGGCGGTGGGGTTTAAGTACCTGTCGGAACCTTGAGTTCCCGCCGAGGAAAAAGTTCCCGTAAGTTCCCTAGCCGGAACCTAGCGGTAGGTCCCTACGATCCGGAACTTTCCGACTTTCCGGCTTTCCGAGTACGGTTTCCGGACGACTGCATAACATAAATAGAGTTATATCTTTTTTAAGAAAAGGGTAATTCCAAATTCTAATATCTAGTTCCTAATTCCGTATTCTAATGCAAAAAATCGAAAAAGTTTTGCTACTTTTATCTCTACTTGTTTGTTATTAGGAAGTTTCTGGATGTTACGTACTCCCACAACAGGTCACACAAAGATCCCCTGTACGACCCTCTCATACTACAACGACGTTGACGCCAAGTTCCCTCCATGCAAAGTTAGGCGGTTACAAGTACATCTGTCCATTCCAACATCGACTAAAGTTCTTTCGTTTATCAACTAGGACAGCGAGACCTCACAGGAGATCGGACACTCAACCGGATTTCCCACCCAAGAGCTCTAGCGCGACTAAGGAATCCCTCCCTATCCGCCTAGCCTAACAACGGCTTTCTCACCTGGAATCCTGAACTGTAGAAGTGCTGAGGAACTGAAATCTACTCCCAACTCTTTCAATACCCACTCACTTGCACATGAAATCAAAAAAATAGTAACACCAAGGGGAGAAATCACTCCCACCACTTGCGCCCTTCTAAATCCTCACCATACAACTTTGCCAAACTCGGGAAAGATGCACAACAAGAAACAAATAAAATACGCAAGAAGATTCAGATGAAAAGACTCCCAGCCTCCCTCGCAGAGACTGACTTAATACATTTTAAAATACAAAGTCAACAAAAAGGGCCCCCAAAGTCCACACGGAACTTTTGGTCCCATCCGATCCAGTCAGACCGGATAAACATCTGGTCCGGTGCATCCTAATATATATTTACAAAACTAATTCCTACCTATTCTACCATACCCTGATCTACTCCTTGATCTGTACTTGGGTCCATATCCTGGTCCAGAACTTGGTCAATACTCTGATCCAGACCTTGATCTGTACCTTGATCCGGGGCTTGATCCATACTTTGATCTTGACCCTGGTTCAATGTAGGACTCTTGGGCTCCGTTCCCAACTGATTGAAAACTTCTGCCAAGTTCCGGTTCCGCTCCCCTTGTTCACGTTCAGGGACATCAGACCCTGACGATGAATCTAAGTTAATGGGTGCTGTGAGTTTCCGTCCACTCTTCTTCGACTGGGGAGTCCGATCCTTACCCTCTCTTTGGCCGCCACCAACCGGAAAAGATTCCGGTAGTGAGAGGTTCGAAAGATGGATCTCCCTGAAAAACACGAATCCGGTCAGCTTCTGGCTGCTCACCTCCATCTAGTTTGTTGCATCTCGTGCTTCTACCATCACCTTCTCTACCTGCTCGGTGAAGTCAGATAGGATCCGAACCATTCGGGTTCCGGATAGCTTCTTATCTTTGAACACCCCCTCGTCAAATAACTTTGCCTTGGTGACGGCTTCTCCGGTCTCCCCAAAAGTGGCCTTCACCTGCTCCGCTACCTTCCGTGTTACTTCCGCCATCTCCCTAGTGGCGATTACGTCCTCTTTGAAGGCAAAAAGTTCTGCCTTCAACGAATCGACTTCCTCCTGAAGTTGACAAATCTCCGCTTCTTGCCTCCGGATTTCATCCGGACTGGAGATGTATTTTTGCCACTACTGCCGGAAGTTTGCTGCTTACTGGCACATTCACCAACTCTCCAATCTGGGTCAGAATCATTATCTTGATCTCCCAATCTGCTCATACGCTACAAAGGATGGTGATCAACTGATTGAACGAATCACTCGGATCCGTTTCGGATGGACCCGGCCCCTCAACTTCCGGTCCCTTCCCTGGAGCGGAAGTCTCATTCGGGGGTGTTCCTCTCCTGTGAGGAGGCGTCGTCTTTTGCCGCTTGTTCAGTGGCTTGTGTAGCTCCTCCTCTTCTTTTTCTTCTCCCTCGGAACCGGATCCGTCTTCCTGCTCGTCATCCGTTTCCGATTCCCCATACTTCAGGAGCACCTCTTGAGTCTTCCACTCCTTCTCCTCTGTATCAGTGAGAAGTTGGTGGTGTTTGTAGAGATGGAAGATGTAGGGACATAGCGGCGTGGCCCTACTCCCAATCTTGGTAACCAGTTGGGACACCAGATCGAAAAAGATCCGGGCCCAGTCCACTTTCCGTTCCCCGCTCAAGGCTCCGAAAATCAGATTATCGAGGGCTAGCGTCACCCTCGTCGGTTTCTCCGGGTGGATGATCGGAACCAAAAACTGGAGAAGGTTGCGATGCCGGTCGTCTAAACAATCCAAGACCGCATGCCCGTCCTTCAAGTCTACGTTACTCCAAAACTTCCCCCGGACGTATTCGTCCTTCCGGCTGGCCATCCCTAAGCCTCCCACCCGGAAGTCGTATACTGACCTCCACATCTCTTCCGTAAAAGGGCCTGGAAGTCCAGGGATGGTATTGTCGAATTGGTTTGACAATTTTCCTAACAGCTCCCTCACCATCCATTCCTCTCTAAAACCCCAGGGTTTATCTAACAACCCTTGACAATCCATCACAGCGAGATCCTCCATGAGGTTGGCCTGCTCTTCCTTCATGGAGGGAATGACCGAACTCACCTTCCAGAGCTTCACTACTGCTGTGGAGGAGCTGGACGGTCCTGTTTTGCACTTGTGGAGCTGAGGCATGGACACGAGCTGTGCTAAACGGGTTCTCCCCAAGACTACCTTACTCTCTCCTAGCCGCACGTCTCGTTCCTCACCTTCTCTCTTCCGATCTCAACCGGAAAATCACTAAGCCTGCAGCACACACTAACATGCTGCGCATGCCTATATACTAACACGCTCACACACTCACAAAAACAGAGAAAGCAAAGCGTTGGGGAGGAAAGCTAAATACGCGCAAAGAAACACTTTCAGCAAACAAAATTTGAAAAAGAGTGGCAACTAGACTGATCAACCTTTTTATAGTTTGATGTGTCATCATGACCTAATCCGTTCCTGATCTGATCTGTTCCAAATCTGATCCCTTCCAACCCTATCCGAGTTAGCTTCCAATCGAATCCCGATTGTCCACTACTTCCGTTTTGTAGCTAATTTTTAGTTTTTCGTTACCTCCTGCTTGAATCCGGATCCCTAGTTACAATTTCCGTTCCAAATTTTAGATAACTTAGAAAAACCAAAAATTCACACTGCGACACCGGTCTAAGTCCATAAAGGGACTTGAAGTCGTTTGTTGCCAACGGTTTACGATCCAACTTCCCGGTTACATCATCCAGGCCCGCCGCGTCAAGAAGTAGACCTTCCATGTATTTCTCCTCTATCTTGATCCATCTCTAAACGTTAGCGTTGTTCTCCATAAAGAGTAGAGGGATTCTCAATTCGGCGATGTCTTTTGCCTTCGCTCTCGCAAATATTGTTGCCACTAACGGGTGAAACGCCTGCCCAACAAAGGAGTTCCAGTCAGTACACATAGCATAGATTGACCACGTGAAACCGAAAAAGACCAATATACAGTCGTGCGTTCCCACAATCTTTTAGTTACCACAACGGAGCAGACCACGGGAAAACACAATCGTGTGATATCACAATGGGCCACTATCTCCTACATCCACAATTTGAAAACACCATGTATTGAATCCCCAGCACAAGTAACTAAACTAACATCCTCTGGTATTTCATTGATTTCATTAATGTTGTGGGATATCACGATTGCCGCATTCTAACGTAGAACTACCCAATATTGCAAAGCTAGTCGTCGTAGGATCCCATGATGACGAAGTTCTAACGTATTCAAGGTCTGAGATGTAGTGCACGCCCATTGGGTGATCCCATGATGGCCAGGTTGGGCACCCTTGGATGACCTACAAACAAAAAATATGTATACACTGACGACATTCTTACATTGTACTCTGGCAAGTGTGGTCTGCCCAATATTGATGGCTATGAACTTCCCATACACCGCCACTTGATTCTTGCGTTCAACAGCTACTTAGTGAAGTTTTGCTCCTTCTGTTTGCCTACAACATTCTGGTTCAACGCCCGCAAGAAGCGCAATAGGTCTCTATGGTTGTCTTTGCACATCCACATAGGTAAAATATTAAAGGTGGAGGTGAGCTTCTTGTCCGCCTTGGCAATCACACCAAGTCTAATCAAGTCTTTGAACACCTGGAGAGTGTGCTGGCCACCTATTATGTAGTAGTGCGTCTTGGGGTTTTCGAAGATCTCTTTCTTCGGCGCTTGCTTCTCGTACTACGTCACTACCTTTGTTGGGCCATAGGGGCCCGCTTTTAGAGGAAGCACTGTTATGACTCTATTCTCTGAGTCATAGTCAGGTGTGATTTGTGCCTTCCTTGTGACTCGTGAGTGCATCAAGCCGGTCTGCCTAAATTCCCCTGTACACAAGCAGTGCTTCTGGTTCTTGGTACAGATAGTCATAGTGCACGCAGATGAGCTCTCCTTTGCTATCACAAATTGGTTTCCTGCCCCATTTGTAGAGGCCACCAAAGGAGTTCTCGTACAAGGTCCTCATTGCATTCATCTCAAGTACTGTAATCTTCTTCAAGTCAGCCTCCCCTAGAGCCACAGCCCTATGCAACGGAAGCGGGGTCTCCGATTTTTTCTTCTTTCCGGATGTCCCTGTTTCGGCATCATCTTTGTCCTCGGGAGATCCAACTGCAAACTTCCTCTTCTTGGTCTTTTTTTTTGGGGACGGCATGGAAGCAACCACTTGCACGGCTTTGGGGCGAGCGTTCGTATCTTGTAGGTCTTCCATGATTGTGTCCCACTAGTTCTTCATCTCTTTTGGCTTCCACCCAGGCTTAGACGTGTCTTTGCACATCAGATGTGCCCTTGCAATTAGAGATTGGCACGGACTGAGGCTGAACTTCGTGTAGTCAAGGATCAGTCCATACGTTATGAACTCCCCCAAAAGGGGACCTTCTCCTCTACAACTAGGAGCGCTGTATCGTTGTCGAGTCCTTGCCATTTAAGTACCTTGAGCACGGCAGTAGGGTGCCCCATTGTCCCATCCATGAGTGTGGGAAGAATAATGGCGGAGCCGTCACTCTCTGCTTTCCAGGTGATACCCCAATGTGTAATCTGTGTGTTGCATCAGAAAAAGGCTGCTGGTGGATGTGGACCTATATACTCCAAAGAAGTAATGCAGTAGTCAACGAAGGTACCAAGCTTCCTTGGTGTCAGTTCCTCTGGCCCGTCGGCTACTTACATTTCACTGCAGCATGGTAGAAAGAGATATTAGATTCAACATCCTCCGAAAGAATAGATGGTCCCGCGATATCATTTCAGTTTCGAATTTAAATTTCATCCATAGTCGTGGGATCCCACGATGGCTATTATTTCCAACTTCAAAGAGAAGAAAAGGTTTTGTGATCATTTTGATGATCAAGTGTTATTTACTACCATTGTCGTGGGATATCACAATTGGTTACATTCAGGGACATTAGTGAGCAGGTGATTACTGCTTTTCAATTCACTTACTCAAGACGTCCTGGAATATGATGACGGCTTTTTTTTACACACAAGAGAGATTGAAATATCTTCAAACTACATCGGTCATGATCATTAAAATTTTTGTTTCCGTCGTGGGATCCCACGATTGATTGTTGACATGAACAGTCTTTAGTTGACGCGTCTGCATCTCTATTTTCTACCCTCGCTAGAATTTTCCATCGTGATTTCCCATGAAGGGCAAGGACTCATATGCTCTAAGTGGTCTACTCATTGTTAAGTCTAGATCAAGTGCAGTCTTCACTATCCTCCATCGGGGGATCCCACAATGGGTTACTAATCCGTTGCCTGGGCTGTGCCTAATATGTGATCTGGGTATAGTTTGCATCTCCACATCTGCACATTGAGGGATCCCATGATGGGCCACAAACCCTAAAACTCGGGTGGTAGCACAGTGGTTGGCAGCTAGGGTTTGAAATTAGGGGATCCTATGATGCTCGAATCTATACAGGGATTGCCTCGTCGAAGAATCTCACGATGCATGTTTTAAGGTCACTATCCGCAGTAAGAGGGTCACGTACTTATTACCGTGTGTTTTTCTTGGCATCTCTCCTACCGTAATTCTTAGCCATGTTCGTAACAGCGACTATGATAGAGTCTCTACTACCCTCATTTTCAGCAAAGTGTGTACGAATGACAATTGCAAGCAACTATACCCTAATTATTAGCAATTTTTATAACCCAGACAATGCAAGCAAGAAATGCAAAGTAATGAGAATATGGTTCAAAGTAACTTACGGGTCCTTCCAAACTGGGAAGTTTGGTGTATGCTGGGATGGACCTGCTCCCATCGTAGCTTCCGCTTGCACGGGTCTGGCCTTGTTTTCAGCTACTAGAAAAATGCCCTCCTGCTCTTCGAAAGACTGCTGCGTGAAATTCAAATGCAGAAGAAATTGTAACTTCAATCATTCACTGAGAATCATAAACTCCTAACTTGTTTTTCATGACTAGCCAAGTGAGCTTAATTGAAGAGAAGGTAAACTTAATTCTAAAGTGACGGACTAGCCTATTGCACAGAAAACAAGCGTGTTTGATCATAGTCGTAAAATCCCTGCACAAATCATGTTCCTAATATCATTCACAAAAGAGTACTATCTAACTAATATACAATGAACTCTTCGCTCCATCCTTCTTTGGAAGCAACATTCCCGTTCCTTACTTCACTTGCTTCAATTCAACCACTTACATCAATCAAAATTGTACTCACTTCAAGCGTTTTAGGCTCTACGGTCATGAACTAAGAACTACAATGCGTAAAGAGAGCCTGGGTGATTGCACGCTACGGTCGCCCCCTTGGCTCGATATACAAACATTTATGCACAATACAAACAGTATGACATTTGGTACACCTCGTATTCCGGCGGGTTTTTCGGTACTCTGACAAAGGACCCGTGAACTCGGGCAACGGATCCGTGGACTCGAGCGCTTAAGGTAGTCGCTTGAATGCTTCGATGCTTTTTGAGTTTACAGTTTTCTTGTGAAGTTTTACAATGGCAAATAGAAGACTTGGAGAGCGACGTGCTGGATTCAAGAGGAAGGGACCTCGTGGAAGGACGGAGGATCACAATGCGGTGAGGGAGGGTCTAAGAGATGGGGAAGCAGAGAGGCAACGTAATTGTAGACAGTTGTTGAGGGAGAGAGAAGAAGCAGCCAGGTTACTTGCTGTGCAAGATGAATTGGAGGTCGGAAGGGAGATGTCTTCACGACAGCTTGCGGAGGTTTTGTCCGAAATTGTGGATTTTTCACAATGAAGATGCAAGGTTGTCCGGAAGCATCTTCTAGGCTAAAAATTATGGAGTGTTTTTTGGAGGACGAACGTATTTCTCCATTTCTTCCTAAGTATTATCCTTGTGGGCAGGATGCCAAGGCTCAATTCGAATTCCTGAAAAATTATCAGTTGGAGTTGGACGCTGTGAAGGGTGTTCAATCGGCAGATATGCTCGCTAGGAAGGTTGTTCTCCTAGATGCGGCTATATCTACTCGGGTTACAAACACCGAAGCTTTGTCACGGGTTTTGAATGTTCACCCATCCAATTTGAGGGTGGCAATAACCCGTCAAAGTAGTGTACGATTGCAAGCTTCACCTTTTGCACTCATAAGACGTAGAAAGAGGCCAGGACTGCCTGGCGAGATTAAAGACCTCATTACGAAGTGGTGGACAGAAGAGACCCATGTAAGTCCCAATAGGAAGGAAACTGTACAGAAATGGATAAGTCCAAATACGTACGACAAGCATTGCACTCACTATTTGCTCGAAAGTCAGGTACAAATTGATTTGATTGCAGTGTTGCAGCATCCTATACAATTGTTGCATTGTCAAATATACAATCCTAGACATCGTTTCCATCCGACATGTACGCTACGCACCTTGTTGTATCTCCCTTAGTTCTCTGATGGTCTGAATGTGTACTCTGCAATACGTTGATTACAATGTTACAAGGTACATACTGTATTAACAACTATACATTATGTACAAAGAGTACCGTGGGTCTCATGGTCGAGTATTCAGAAAGTCTTTGTAGTTGGGTGGTCTGCTTTGTTGGAGGCTTGTACTTGACGTATTATGTTGGGCATTACGGTCCAAGGTATGTTTTGTACGGGCTTTGTACTTTTGATTACCTCTTTTGTATTACCTCTTTTGATTTCTCAAAAAAAGTTGCATTCTTGTAGGTCGCATTCCACCAGTGATTTAAGGTGGCACACCCAGACGTGCCAATCAAACAGAGAGCCTTTGAAAAACTGAAGCCTTACTTTGTTAGAGCGTGCAATGAGAGGAACGTCTGCTGTTGTAGATACCACGTGGAGATTGACATGCTCAGGGAGGGGTTCAATCGGATTTGGGATGGCACAAAGGGAATCCACTTCTTAGAGAATTGCCAGTGCGTATGTGATGTGTGCCTCTTTCAACTGGAAAAAGAAGCAAAGTGTAAAGCGCATCTGAAGACGTATGCAGGTACAACAGCGTTGTGGCAACAAATCGTTTGCCCTAAGCCTAAGAACGAAGAGTGGCATGCTCTGCAATGTGTCATGGGTACGTGCAAAGACTGTGGTATTTCAAAGCTTCCGATTTGCCCTCTTGAGTTATCATCGTCTTCAAATGTCACCTGGAAGTGTTTTGAAAATGAAATCATTGGGGTGACACGGGATGGGAAGCCCAGGAAGAGGATTGTCGAGGTATACAAAGAGACCTCTCCGCAAGTGTTCTTTGAATACTTCAAGTCTAAACTACCCCAATTTGTGAAGCACAACTTCATTGCGAGGTGGCAGGACGACCACTGTAAGCGTTCTATGCAGAGTTTAGGCAAAGATGTGATTTTGTCACATATTGATTTTGTTGAGAACTACACTTTTGAGATTCAAAATCAGATCTAGAGCATGTATTGGTGCTCCACACAGATCAGTATCCTTGTCCACATCACGTTTCGCTTTAAACTAGACGGAGTTATGGTAAAGGAATCCCATTTCTACATAACTGATGATGAAAGGTACAATTCCCTTTTTGTACAGCATTGCTTGATGCAACACTGGCGATGGCTAGAGTCTCAAGGTATGCTTCACATTGCCCCAAGTTTTGTCTTTACCATATCTCTTTTTCATTCGCGCTCCATGCCTAGTTCTTATATAAGAGTTAATTGTGGGTGGCATGGAACTCTCCGACTATGATGCGTGTGTACTATGAAATGTACTTTTTGTACAGCACTTGTAAATGTTACGGAGTGTATTGACTTCTGTACGTGCATCGACAGGGATTCGACCAAAGCACCAAGTCGTGTGGTCCGACAGCTGTGTGGGGCAGTTCAAGGGTGCCCGACCTTTTTTTTTTGTGGCCAAATATCCCGGCCTGACAAATGGTTGCACTATGAACTGCAATTTTTTTGAAACAGGTCACGGGAAGGGAGAGTGGGATGGAGCTGGTGCTGTTGTCAAGCGCGCTCTAAGGCAGTCCTAGTTACACAACACGTGGAGGAGGATGCAAAACGCCTATGATGTTGTGGCGTTTTTGAATGAGACTATGGGTGGGACTGTGGATACGAACTTTGAGAAGACCGACATCAAAGAGGTTCAGAGATACTTCTGGGAAATACCAAAGGACGTCACAAGGGAGCGCATTTACCATTGCGAGACTGTTTCAGGCTCCCAGGCCTTGCATTCGATTTACTCTTTTGCTGTTGCAGATCCAACGCAATTTTTTGTGCGCAAATTATTGTGCTTCTGTGTTTATTGCCTTGACGGCAATTTTGTCAACTGCGTTAACAAGTCCCATGTTGAGAACTAGGATTTGGTAAAGTTGAAGCCATACGATCTCCAACTAGTTGCTGACCACATGACAGACCATGACGTAGCAGATGACAAGGATTGGGAGGAGGTCGTGGAAGGCGAGGGATTTGGCAATCTCATTCGGCCAGGTGACAACTTTGTTGTCCCTACTATAGAAGGCAACAACGAGGGAGTGGAGTTCTATATTTTACAGTGCACCAAGGGGAAGTATGAGGTTGATAGCGGGTTCAAATGTGCTTGGGGCCCGGAGTTTGAAGCTGGCGACTTCATCATACCGGGAACTTTTACTATCAAAAGTGGAATAATGGGTACGTTCATCTGGGCAACTTCCAACCAGCCCATATTGATGCACACCTTGTGGTGCATGGAAAATTTGCTATGATTCCGAAGCCAGGTAGGCGGAAAGGTAGGGAGGTTACTTATGACATAAGTGACGACAACCTCGCTACTATTTGGGTCGGCTTACATCGGTTCAGGGAGGAAGAAGACTAGAGACTTTATTTCTGTAAGTACAACCCAGGATATTTTGTATATAATTCCCTACGTTTTGTACAATTTTGTACTGGGTTATTCTTGTCTATCCGCTATGTCTACCGTTGCAGCTGAGATTGCTATTCATGTGCATTTGAAGGATGTTCAAAGTAATTTTTACTCGGTTATTACGGAATCATTTGTCGTCTTTGATGCATTCTCGTCATTCTATTTGACTTCTCTTGAGTCTACTCTGAAGACAAGGTCCATGATCCTGCATTGTTAATTACGACTGCGGTTTTAGCTCAAGGTATCATATTCACGTTAAGCTTATGTCTCTACTCATGCCTCATATGCACACCAACATGGTTTCAGAGTGCCAGAGGGAGAACTAACAGTTGATCGCCGGGTTTCTTGAACTTGTTGGATGAAACCGACAGGTTAACACTATTGTTGTGTGAGCACAAGTTATAGGTCTTTTTTTATTTTATCTATAGCAATTCTTTTCATTTGAATAGGTTGTTCAAAAGAAAAAGGAAACTTTTTAAGTCTAGTTTATGGTTTCAAAGAAGTCAGTGTACCTCATATTCGTTAACAGTATACTTGTGATTGAATAATCTAAAAAGTTTTAGTAGAGGAAGAGTACTAGGGATAATCGAAAATGAATTTCTTAGTAGTATACTTCTCTTAGCTTATATACTTTTATAGCAATAGCGTTCAGTCGGTGTTTTTGTAGAATGTGTACTCTTATACACCTATTTGTACACTACCATCCAACTTCTTTGTACAGTAAGTACTTACTTGCCATTTTGAATTATCATGTGCATTTATTTATTTTGTAAGCATTACCTTGAGACTCAAAACTTACATCGGCACACTCAAATTGCATCATAGTCATTTGGACTTGCATGATTACTTACCTTGGCACTCTCCAAATGCATGATAGTCGTTAACTATACATCATTCAATGATAATAAATAATTGGACCTAAGTCCATGTAGTAGGCATCATCAACAAGGAATTGAACACCACTAATATAGCTATAAACTACCATTTTCAAATTGTAAACACATCTTGTGTACAAACTCCCTATTGTGCATCGAAGCAAAGGCGCCAGATGGAATAATGGGAATTTCATGGACTTCCGCTGGAACGAGCAGTGGCACCGGCGGTTGATGGAGGAGGGCCTCCAAATGGACCATTGGCGCCGGCGCAAAAATTCGCTAGAGGAGCGTCGACCCAAGATGTCGCTGGAGGAGTGCCGGCCCAAGATGTCGTTGGAGGAGTGCCGCCGCCGGATGGAGCATTGGCGCGGGCATTCGTTGGAGGAGCACCAGTCGGGGCAATTCGAGCAGAAGAGGTTTTTCACAAGATGCTAAAGAAGGTGTCGCTCCGACGCATGGTAACTGCAATTCATTTCTAATTCAAAGTGTGTAATTAGAACTGTTGGTTTTGCTTTTTGTTTTTGTTTTTTTGTTTAAAGGGGTGTGTCTCTTATTCTTTTAAATTTGGTCTCAGAGGGTGCCTGTCCAGTTCTTCCGGAGGTTTCAAGAAGATTTCGACGGGGAGGCTAACCAAGGATTTGTTAGACTTCGGAGTATAGGAAAACTTTACACTTTGCTTGTCAAAGTGAAAATATCAAAGAACTAGGCAGGGACGGCCACAAGTGATGCGTAGTAAAGGATGGAAATATTATTGTGAATTCCATCAATTAGTGGTAGGTGATTGGGTAACATTCAGGCGCTTGGAGATGGCCGTTTTTGATGTTACTGTTCAGAGAAATTCCAACATACAATGGCCATTTCCGGTGTGTGACAATGAGATAGGCAGTGAATAGGGGAACCAAATTCGATGGAGAAGCCGCGGAGTAAATCAAGACAATAGACAGTACTGTGGTGTCGACCACTGAATTTTGTTGTGCATGGTGTGGAAATTGTGCAGAACTTTTCTTTTTGTAAGTACTAAGAGATACATTTTATACAATTTCATACTCTTTGTACACAACTGTACTTGTTATTAATTTCCATTCGTTGAATCTACCATTTCAGCTCTTAATGTTGCTTTTCATTTGCATTACAAGGGCGTCCAAAGCAACATGTACACGGTTTCAATTCAGCTTATGGTCCTCTCCAACTCTCCGTCCACAATTCTATACTTTTTATACAATTTTATATTCTTTCTACAAATTTGTACTCTGTTGTTCTTGTCCATGCGGTGTGGAGACCCGCCGTATCGAACCAAATCATCTTGGAAGCCACAGTAACAGTATTTTGGATTGACTTTTAGATCGTGAAATCTGGAGTGATTATATTCCCTGGAAAGGGCTCCCAAAATAGAACAACTTGTCAGCCCTGTGAAATCGGGGCCATTGGGTTCCGTGCTCACCTTCGTCGCTGCTTTCGATAGCTCATTTGCTTTGGTGCCTGAGAGACTTAGGGGTGTTTGCCTTCTCGTTTCATGTTGACCTTTGTCGCTGCTTACAAAATCTCATTAGCTTTGGTGCCCAAGAGACTTACAGGTGTTTGCCTTCTTATTTTTAATCTTGCACTAGTTGAATTTGCAGTGTGGAGATGTCTAATCGTAATTATACACTTGTTCAACAATGCATTACAGATTACTTTCCATTTCGTACCTCTAGACTAGTTCAACAATGCATCACGGCTTACTTTCCATTTTGTAGTACTAGAGAGTTTGATTCCTTGATTACTTCGACAAAAGGATTGTATGTTTCAGAAACACCGACGTCCAAGCAAGGCAACATTGCGTACTACCTAGGACTTTGTAGTACTAGACATATGTCTAGTGCTATTGTTGTTAAGAGTAGCGAGGCACTGTTTGAGCGAGCAGTGGCGACTGATGCCCCTACAGTCTTGTGTGACTCAGTTAATCAGAGTATGTGAAGGTTTGTATACACAATTCCTATTAGTTTCATTCCACTTAAATTTCAACTTACCTACTGTACTCATTATTATCTTGCTATGTTATACCCATTGTAGTTGTTTATTGCATTGAACTTGATTGAGCTTGAGTGTAGCATGATCATAGAGACTTATACTCTTCCAAGAAATTGTAAGGTTGAGGGTGTTGTAAGTGGTAGCAAACCTCACATTTCAGTTGATGCATGGAATGAAGGTCTATTTTTCTGTAGAAATGAGCGTACTATCTGGATTTAGGCGCATCTTTCAAGTTTGACAATGGACTCTTTGTATTTCAAGTGCTCACATACTGTACATTGGCAGGAATGGAGGTGCAAATTAGGAAGTACTACCTGTATAATCACTATGTCAGTTCCCTCATCTCCTTGTATTGTACATCGTCAATTTCTATATCGGTTCATGTACTAGTTTTATACATGTGGTACCTGTTGTACTCTAACTACTGCATTTGTACCGTAGTGGTGAGTGAAAGGAATGTTTTTAGAGTGTTGCACTACCATCCTATGGTTCCAATAGCAAAGAATGTACTAATTGTAACCGAGGTGCAGGATTTAGAATTGTTGGAATACATTCAATTATGAAATTGTAATGTTCGTAGTGTTTGTATTAGGATTCATAATTGATGGAATACAATCAATTCTAAAATTGTAGTGTTTGTAGTATTTGTAGTAGGGCAATTGCATTTGTACCGATAGTGGTGACTGAAAGGAATGTTCGTAGTTGCTACACTACCATTCTATGCTTCCAATAGTACGTTCTATACAAATTGTAATGTCTGTAGTGTTTGTGCTTGCATAATGTACTTCTGATACTTACATTAGTACTAATCAATCTTCATGGAACAATGAGATTATGAAAATTGTACATGTACGTTTTAGTGTATGTTTGGTGTACATTTGGTGTACATTTGGTGTACATTTAGTGTACGTGTACGTCTGCCTCAACACCGCCTTTGCAAAATCACTTAGTTCAACTTCGCGCTCGACACCTCCTCTTGTTCAAGCCTGTTTTGGCGCGTCGTTCACCTCATACTTGCTTCCGGTGCCCCCGTCCATGTTCTGTCGCTGCATGTCTTGGTTTGTGGTTTGTGGTTCTGGTTCCTTTTTTCCTGCTCCGATGCCTTTTTTTCTTTTGTCTTTCCTTTCGAATTGCGAGGCTAACCTTGTTTTGTCTTCATTTTGTCTACTGTTGGACAGATTGCGGTAGAGTTATGATGTCTCCCCTTCCCAACTGCAAAGCTGAGCTGCGTTGGTACCTTGCGGAGGTGGAGAGGGAGGTAGAGAGGCATAAGGGAAAGCTTCCCAATTTTTGTTCGGATGAATTGCAAGCGCTTCTATTGAGAGAAGACGGCGAGGAATTGGAGTGGACAGCAGCTACAATTAACGAGTTCAGGGCTATCGAATTATGTACTGAAGTTTTGTATGATGAGAGGGGCGTACTAAGCTATGAGGACAGGGTGGACGAGCTTGGGGAATCGACGACGACATGGTGCCAGAACGGTACTTCCCCATCACTTGGGATCCTTATACACCTGAATAGCAACAATTGGTAGACGTTGTAGTACGGGATGCAAAAACAAGAGGGTCAAAATGCCCCTCATTGTGACTCATAGGGTAGGGTGGTTTTGTTTATTCAAAGTACAATCTTAAAGAAGTTGTTGTAGACTTAGTTCGTACAATGCATGTATGTTTGTAATTCATCAGTAAATTTCCTTCCCTTCATAAAATAGATACTCAGAGTATGTGAATACACGTTGTTCACAGGTCTGTGTTCTGACGGTAGTTTGCAAAACATGCATATGCCAAAACATGCATATGCCAAAACATGCATAGTTTGCAAAACATGCATACGCTATGTACAATTCTATACAAAATGTACAACAAGGATGTACCCCTGGCTGTTAACTGGCTTCTTGCTACCCCATTCCAAAGTACGGTCTTTTAATATTGATGCCTTCAGCACTAATATTAACATGTATTTGGCGTACAAATCTAAACAAAATGTCCCAAATCCATCACTGATATGGGGAGCTGTTGTGACGAAAATGGCAACACCAAGCATTACCACATTACTATGACTCCTGTATCAGCTACACAGAAATAGAAAATGGAGGCTATAATACGGGATGCCCAGGCTAAGAAGACGAGAGCGAACAATCGATTGTAGGGTGGTTTTGTTTTTTTAAAATACATTCTTAAGGAAGTTGTTGCAAAGTTAGTTTGTAGAGTGCATGTATGTTTGTAATTCATCAGTAAACTTGCTTTGCTACTAAAAATATTTACTTGGAGTATGTGAATACACGTTGTCCACAAGTCTGTGTTGTCACGGTACTTTGCAACGCATGCATATACCATATACTACGTACAATTCTGTACAAAATCTACAAACTCCACAAAGATGTACAAAACTAAACATCGCGATGCCTTTTGTGAGCACCCCTTGTTATTAACTGGCTTATTGTTGGTATAGAACGTCTTGTCTTTCAACGTTGATGCCTTCCAAAAGTAACACAAATATTAACATGTGTTGGACGGTTACCCAGACATATAAGATTGTTGTGAACATTACATTGCAACAGTAGTTTCCAAAATGTCAAATAGCCATCCAACATTGGTTAATTCATTCAGAAATCCACCAAAGTAGATACTCCACAATGCAGCCTACGGCATCAGTTTGCAGGCGACAGAAAGCGATTGGTGATGGGATGAATTGAGTGATCATCAATTACTGTGTCACGGCAGTGAGTGCTACTACACTTACAATGGAAGGAAATTACAGCATCTAAAGCCTTGACTTCTGGCATTTTGAAGCTACAGCCATAATCCCAAGTCAATTCTTCCAATGGTGGAATGTCTACTTGTGCAAAGAATGCAACACCGTAGAGTCTTGGGTCCGAGCAGCTCATTTTGACGAGCACATCAATGAGGTTGGCGTCTTCACATCTTGGAGACAAGCGACTACATATAATGAGATTCGCAGCAACACAAGTACAATCAACCCTCAATTTGTACAATATGCGTCACAACAACAAAAACAGTTCGGAATCACAAAGTACGATTTTTGGCAAATACCTATGGTTTAGAAATCTATTGACATTTCCACAAAAAGTATTGTTTAGGCACAATTCCACATCACCGGTCGCCACTTGCTCAAATTTCCAATCAGCGTCAAGTGCTAGCGTAAAAGCCTCTGATTTCTCCAATCTTGAAAAAGCCCTACGTTGCATGAGCTCAGCATTTGTAACAAAATCTCCTGCATATTCAAAGAGAAAAGGCCCCTTGTAGATTTTCTTCTTTGTCCGCAGTTCCCAGCCCTTCTCTCCAGCCCAGAAAACCTCAATGGGAATGCGCAATCCCTTCTGAACTACTCTGTTGCCACAGGAAGTACCGTAGCTGCAAGAGTCGTTGCATTCTTGAACAAAAACCCTATTGGTTTGACCAAGGCAAGCACAACTCTGCTCCTCACAACATTGTAAATTGCAAAATGACTTCTCTTCCGACAATACCTGTACAAATCAATACACCGTCAGTACTAATTGAACAAATCAGTACAATAACAGTACACAAGATACATTGTATGATTGTAAAGGCAGAGAAAAAACATGTATAGTGCGACGAAATTAGCAGCGCCTTGTCAATTCAAGAAAAACTTACATGTTGGTTTAGGATGGATCTTCATAAACGACCTCGTTTGTCGTACGCCAAACAAAAAAGTTTTTTCACCCCACAACAGCATGCATGCCCATGACAAGTACTTTCACCACATTGGCTAGAAGCGGAGAAATCGGCTTTCACTTCAGCTAGATTCAGAGATGCAACTGCAGATAGTGTGGACTAAGGATAGTAAGTAAATTCTTCTAAAGTACAGAATTCCATACTTGGCACACATACCGTAATTGGAACTCTTTCTAGTCCGTTGGACAAGTCGCGTGCATCATACCAAAATTGTTGCTAGGGACAGAAATACACCCTCAAAAACATGTAAGCTCATAATAACGAATCTAATATTCTAGAGTAAAGTGAGGAGTAAAGGAAATGTAAATTAAACATTATAAGGGGTGAGGAGTTGGCCTCGAGGCCCAATTGACTGGTGCTGATTTGCTCACTTTGGATCTCTTGGATTTCGACTTCTTAGCCTGTGGTTTAGGGTTTAAGTCTTCAGATGTGCCTTCAAGTCTCTACCTCTTCCCCCTACATTCCACACAAAACACATATCTGTAACACTTGTACATTGTGCTTGTATGTTGTAGACATAAAAAGACTAGACAGAATGACAAAGGTCTCAAAGGATAGAATACATGGATTTTTTTTCGATGTTGATTTAGCAGCCTCATCTTCGCCTTCTCCTTTACTGGCTTCTGCATTTACTCCCTCTCCAATATTAGTGTCCTCGCCCCCCCCAACTCCATCCGTGGTTTTGCCCTCCACCGCCCTTACAATGGCCTTTTCCCCCAAGGTCCCAACACCGGTTTCTGCTGCAATAATTACCATTAGATGAGCTTCATCAGTTGTGGCTTCCACCATCCCCTCTTTGCTAGGGTGTTCTTCCACAGCAGTAGCCTCAGCCAGACGCTCGCCGTCGTAAGCCCCTTCCACAGTGGTGGACTCAACCCTCCCCTCTCTGCTAGGGTGTTCTTCAATCCTACAGCATCCACCATCACCATCACCATCCTGATCCTTATTTCAAAATTCTATCCGGAAGCTAGACTGGCTTACACAATCCAAACACAACGAACTGTACAAATTTGTACACAAAATACATTTTCCCGATTTGGTTCTACATTCCAAAACGAGTACATTTCAAAAATGCAATTATGCTTATATACAATAGAATATATACAAACTCTATTCACAAAATATAGTTTACCACTATGCCTCTGCATTCCAAACAGAATACATTCACAAATTTATACAGATGATGCAAATTTGACATGTATTTGTTAAAAAAATGTAATATCTAGCAAATATGACCTAAATCTATAATGCTTTATCTGGGGATCTTGACCTACGTCTCTTCCTTGGACCCTCCCTACACCCAAAAAACACACATCAAATATTTGTAGGAAACAAAACGTACATTGCAATGTATCCAGTAAGTTGTGAAAATACAAAAACCCTACAGGAAAGGATCAAAAGGACCAAAATAAGGTAAGGTTCAGGGATTATACCCAGATGTGTGCAGTCCGAATTTCTGAGTTACTGTTGTGCATTCCTCACAGCCCATACAAAAAATATCATGACAACCCCGCACCACCAAACCCTCCCCTCCATCTCCGCCAGTGTACAGTGGATGGGAGTGCCTCCGTCCTACATTCCCACACAGCATATTGTAAACGCGGTAGGCAACGTCCTTTGGTGGGTACACAATCAAAAAACAACAGCAAATGGACTGAAAGAACCAAAATTAATACCCTGTTGTTGTTGCTTCTATTGCTGATAATGCAGCCTGTGCTCGTTCTTGGAGCTTAGACACAGGACCACCTACTCCGCTGCCACCCAAAAATATGATGGTGTGTTCCACAGTAATCCCCTCTTCATCGCCACTTACCATAGAATTTTCTCTCCTTCCTTCTCCATCGGACAAACCAAGCGCTGCAGAGAAACACCATCTTCAATGCCCTATAAACCAAGTTTTGTATCTAAATCGGGTACAAACATACAATCATGTTACATGTCATAGTATGAAAGGTACAACTTTGTACACGTTGTACATACAAGTTGTACAAATTGTACAATCTAAGTAAGAACAGAAAATACTGAAATAACACAATGACCTAATAATACTGCCTAGGTACTAACAACATGGACACCTGCACAAACTCTCCTAAATGTATTACAATAGGTACAACGAGAAGGACCACAGTAAACATGAAGTACAAATGAAGTACAAATAAAGAAACTTTACCCAACAGTACAAACTTGAGATACAAAAATACAGACAATACAATCGGAAGGGCAATAGTAAACATCAGATACAACAAGGTACAACAAGAAGGACAACAGTAAACATGAAGTACAAATCAAGGAACCTAGGTCAGTTGCGAGTAACGATGTTTCTGACATCTTACCCAACTGTACAAACCTAAGATACAAAAATACAGACAATACAACCGGAAGGGCAACCGCAAACATCAAGTACAAATCAGTTATCTCCAAACACCCTTTTGGTAACGATGTACACGAAACTTAATAGAACTGTACGAAATTGACATAGCATGATACAAACAATACAACCAGTATTATAGAAACCACCTTTCTCCCAATCCCCCCAATCCCAAGAAAACCAAGGGAATCTAACAAAATTGTACTATATGTACCAATCAATACAAAGTTGTACCAATAATAATGCAGTTTTTTGATATCACCTTCTTCATCCTCGATGGTTGTTCTACACTGCTGGATGGCTGTGCAAATTTTCGTTGCTGCATCACTACTTGCTACTAATCCTCTAGTGATGGTGGTGGCACATGCTGACTTCAATTTCGTCCACTCTTCACTCCCACCTCCAAGGCGACCACAACCGCGAACATCCCTCCAACCAAAACTCATAATCCACTCAATGGGCTGAACTTGCCTGCAATTCAGAGTAGAGCATTCTATGCTCTCAGTGAAATTTACTAATGCACACCATGGGTAATAGAGGTGTTTACATGCAGAGACAACCATCTCAAAATGTAGGAATGGAAAACCGCACAAGGCGCACATGGAATCTCCTCCTCCATTGCCTATTCCTCCCCCGATGTACACCATCGCTAATGGCCTCAAGTGAAATCTACATGATGCACGACCCGAATAAGCATGCTCCTCCTGCAAAGCACGTACTTGCATTCGCATCTTCAAAACTCGGTGGCGCTGGAGCTTCACAATCTCTTCAGAAGTAGCAACTTCGCCCTCCAACTTGTTCACTTTGTTGAGTTCACCGCATACCAAATCGTTGTAGGCATCCACCTTCTCTCTTAGCTTCGAATCCACCACCCCATCCGTGGTTGCTGCCTGCAACTGCTTCTCGTATGCTTTTTGTTTCATCTTTATGATCTTCACCACCCTCTTGTAATGATTCAAAGCTTCTGTGCGCCTCTCCTTGGTTGTAGTTGACTCCTGCTCAGCCTCTACCCTAGCCTCCAGCTCCAAATTTTGCATAGCCAACAATCGTCCCAAGTACTCCAACTTCGCATTACATTCCTCCTCCTCCAACACCAATCCACCCATGGAACTCCCTTTGCCCTCGTAAATTTTAGATTGCAACTCCCATTTGTTGATATGAAGTTTCCGCCAAGCCCCACTATCCCTGTCTGCTTCCCCTTCCCCTTCATCTTTTGCAGCTTGATAACATTGCGCTCATGCAACGTACATTGGGTCTTATTAGTAGCCTCCTCGTAGGCGGCCCAATTAACTGGGATGTTTTCCTGCTCCAAAACGATCCCCCGCGCCATCTTATGAGGAAGCAGGTTACGGGGCACTTCTCGCTGATAAAGAGATCGTAAGAGCTCTTTTATCCTCTTTTGCAACTCCGATGACTTCATGTCCTTCCAGTTGTATCTATAACGTCCATGTTTACCCACCGGCTGTCCAAATATCTTGACACACTTCTTGTTATCAAATTTCTTCCCTTTCTACTTTGTCAAGCGATTCGGCAAGCACCCTTCATCCTTGAAGCTGTACTTCTCCACAAAATCAGCTTTGGTCAGTACAGGTGGTGGATCAATGAGCCTTTGGAGCTCTTCATCCACATCATCGGCATTGAACTCCCTGCCCTCCTCCTCCTCTTCGCTGCTAGAGCTCTCGTCGCCCTTCTCGACGTCCTATTCTGCCTATTGGATTTGGGATTCACCAAGTGACTGTGCCCGCAGCACCGAGGCAATGCCTCTGCCTCTAACCCATGCCATTTCTTGCCTTAGCTATAGCAAACAACAAAAATTTGATGTAACCCCTAGTACTCAGCCGACATATAAGTTTTGAAACAAATGAGATGGACTGCCAGAGGTAGAGGTAGGACAAACCGCACACATTCCTGTACGCATAGTACAACTGGGAAGTGGGGTTTGCTCCTTGACAACCTGAAACTAAATTCACATATGATTAATGCATACGAATTCAAGAGGAAAAAGAGTAAACCAATGCAGGAGACCCACCAACTTGATTGAGAACAATTGTACTCAGATCGAGCTCCACAACACATAAAGAAGCAGTAACAACTCCTAAACCCTAAACCCTAAGCCGACTAAAACAAGTAGAAAACCTCCTAAAACAGTACGTTTAGTACAGAATTTGTACGCAAGCAGTCCGGACAAAACACACATTTCGGTACAATCAATTCTAAAATTGTACACACAGTACAACTGGGAAGTAAGGCTTTGTGAGCGCTTATTTACCCACCCTTGGTAAATAAATGAGCACAACCAGGCTCTAAGTGTTTTGATGTTTAATTTTTGTCCTATGGGTGCCTAGCGTAAATCCATTGTGCCTTCCAAGCAATGGATCTTTTTTCTAAGTTCCTAACTTCCACAATGTGCACAAAAACCAAAGAAATCCAACACGGCAATTTCTACTCTCACTTCTTTAATCAAAAGAGATCACGGTGGTTTCGAATTCGAACTAGTTACAATCAAAATTTAACAGCCCTAAGTGATAAAACATTTCATGCCATTTCTAAAAACATAAAATTCGACTCTACCCCCTTCTCCTAACAAAAGTTATGGACGGATGAAGTTTAGCCTTTCTGAGGCTATTTAAACTTCATCCATGATGTAAGACGTGCTTCCTAATTCAATTACCCTTGAAAATTGAACCCTAGATTTAGGTGGTTAGGACCTGCCTAAATCCTAAGTTTTGAATTGGATGAATTATTTTAGGTTGACTTCATCCGTTCCTTGATCCAAACTTCATCCTTGAATAGTTCTTAGTGTTTTTGGTCTTTCTTGAAGTTTGAACTTCATCAAGGTTACTTAAGGGTCGCACTATGACCTACTATTACTAACTTCTTCCTTTGATCAAGTTAAAACATCCTAGTTCTTCCTATCCTTGTCCTTTGAGGTTTTGTTTGAGTTTTGGACAGTTACTATTTTTAGAATTTTTGGAGTTGTTCCTTCTAGAGGCTAGCCTAAGCTTTCCAAAATGGTATCTTACTTGGAAATCCACCTATCCTATCAAAAGTTGTTGATGGATGAAATTTGACCGCTAGTCGGTGTTTAAAACTTCATCCGTTGATTACTCCTAACCCTAATTTGATAATTAAATTCTAATTTTGCTTTTGAGACCTAGGTTATTTCTAGTTGATATTTCCTAATTTAACTTGTCTTGTTTATCTTCTAATCACTTTTCATCCAAATTAAGGCCTAAACTTCATCCTTCCATATCTCACTCGTTTTAGCTCCAAATCCTAATTGTGAGATGGTTTTGGAAACCTCTAACTAGACTCTACAACACCACTACCATAGTTCTTGAAATATTCCTATTCTAGACACTCTGAATTGACTTGAGAGTTCGGTCGTACTTGTAAATGCCTATTTTTGAGAAATTGAAATGGATGGTTTAAAGTTAAGAGCTTACCTCGGAGTTGGTGTCATTGTTTAGGTAATTGTATACCCCTTCAAACTCCTTGTCATTTGTCATGTTTCGGAATTGTTTGGTAATTTTGCCCACGGCTTAAAGTAGGAGTTTTAGTACAAGGTTTGCCAATTTCTTGGACTTCTTTTTCCTTTTCTTTTTCTTCTAATTTCTCTTTCTCTTCTAACACTATTCTAATTCAATTATTTGCACTTCAAAGGGTTGACTAGTCTTGAACTAAAATAATTGAATCAATTCCCAACTAATAGTTGACTCTTCAACTCCTTGGTCAATTATTATTCTATCCAAGTTTTGATGGTTCTAATTGCTCTTCCTAGATTTCCACCTAATCCTATCTCTTCCTAAATCCTCTTCAAACTCCTAAATTGCCACTTCATCTCTCTCCATTTCCAAAGTGGTTTTGAAAGTTCCAAGTGTTCTACTTCCTATGGTTTTTGAGCCTCTTTTTGCAATGAAAACGTTGCAAATTGAGATTCTTTGGACTCTTACCTTCTTAATTTCTCTCCTCCTAATCCTACTTCCAATTTCTCTTTATTTTCCTAGACTCCTAACATTTCTAATTCCTAAAATGCAAGATGAAGGTGTCATTAGGAGGGAAATGAACCATGCAAGGGGCTGCTTCCCTTTGAGCGTTCTTGAACTCATTAGAGCGTCTTCAAAGTTCCCATAACCTGAGATGAACCTAATTAGGATGAAAAGTTGATCATGAATGTGCATTCTGTAACCATCATCACGCACTGCTGTCAAGATGGATAGTCCTGCTGTCACCCGATCTTGTCCTTGTCGTACCCGCGCCCGCGGATTCTTGGGACAGAATTGGGCGGCTGATTTGCCGCGGTGGAATTGGGCGGCTCAAATGGGCGGCCAAGTTGGGTGGATGAACCTGAGCAGGAATGTGGATTCTTTGCGCGTATTCCAAGGTTGTGCATTCCTTTAGGCAGTGCAACATCCTTCGATTTTACTGTTCGTTTCGTTAATTCGGATGTTGCATGAGCATCTTTGCATCTTTGCGTATTAGTTTTTAGAGCATGGCCGATCATCAATCCACTGCGACAGTCAAAATGCATGCTACTGTAGCAGCAAGATACAAATTTGCAATTAAAAGAGGGATACCAATTCATCTACAACCAGCAAAGTCGACGTTCCCAGCCAAGCGAAAGGCTGGTGATACGAACTTAGACTTGTACTTAGACGGTACAATTTATCCTGTAGATCCTGTTACGAGCAAATGTCTAAATTTTCAATGCTTGAAATCGTTTTTGGAATTTGTAGGAGAAGGTAGTTCTGGTTTGCTTGGTTACATAAATAATGTCGCCAAAGGAGGGAGGCTAGCATTAGAATTAGTTCTCGCTGATCAGGAAGAGAGAGAAATTGAGGTGAGATTACTTCGAGGTCGAGTAGAGGGTCTACTAAGTAGTTGGGCGCAGAGAGAAGGAGAACTTGACACAGAGAGACAACTCAAGGCAGCTATACTTAGAAGCGAGATTTTGAGTTTGCGGAGTGAGCTCACAGGCTTAGAGCAGTGTCTGAGCAAAACGAAGGCGTCGTATGAAGAGAGGATTCGGCAACTAGCCAGCACAATAGATCTAGCGTTAGAATCTGAAGTATCACACGTCCAAAAATTAGACTCCATCACCGAATTGCAAAAAAATGAGATTGAGAGCATTCGAGAGCAGTTGTCCACTAGTAACCGATCACTACGGATTCTTCAGAGAAAGATGGATCGATTGAAAAAAACGCCATATAGGTACCGTCAACAGATTCGACCTCGTAAGGATATCCCCAATTTATCACAAAAAGGAAGCTATGCGAAAGCTCAAAAGCGTTTGCTTCAAAATGTCATTGCACTTGCAACTACCAGAAAGATTCAGGAAGAAAATGCTGCTAATGCATACACACAAAGATTACATGGACCAAAAGAGATTCAAGTGCAAACTGGAGCACTCATAGCAAAGGTGCTCTCCCACGGGGAAGTAGAATCCATGTTATAGACCTCGAGCTTGAAAGCAATTGGAATGCGAATGGCCAATTACTACATCTCTCGGATTGGTGCTCATGTAGGTCCTCATGAGATCTTGGAAGCCTGCGATTGGAGTAATGTCTCGAGTGCAGGTTACGCAGAGGTTTATAAGAAGTTTAAAGGCGGGGTAGCAGCAGCCGGAAGAGGTTTGAAGATTGCTTGTTTACCGAATCCACACCAAGTATCTATACTCCGGAAAAGTTTAAACAACAAACTTCATAAATTTGTGGGAGAATATTACTCGCTTCATAATACTGTAGAGATACCTCGGGCTCACAAATCGTCGAAGAAGAAGCCGCTGCGTATAACATTGACCGATCAAAATAATCTCTTTGTAGATGTCGAATGTGTTCAACGTACCATGGTAAACATATATGGCATCACTCCAGAGGGTGAGCATCTTCTTATTCTTCAATTTTTGTCAAGTCACATGAAGATACCGTGATTCTGTGATCCTTGGTATAATTTCAACTTTGATTCAATGCTTTTATTTAATTAAGTGTCAATGTTATGATTGGCACTGTCTGTTAGTAGCGCTAGGAGGATTGTGCATTTATGTGTTGATGCTTCTTAATGGCGTGCTCTTTTTTTTCTAATGAAAGATTGTCACATTTATGATGCTCTGAAACAAGCTTTTGACACTCGTTGAGAATCCTAGCTAAGTACCAGTGCTCAAAAACTCTACAGTAGTTACAGTTGGGTATTGAAATCAAAGAGAATCAGAAGTTTTTAATACTATTGAAATGTTTCATTGCTACTATTGAAACCTGGTATTGGGTTGTCTGAAATCTTCCAAAATCTCGGGACCATTTGCTTTGTACCTGCATCCATCCCGTAGTAGTGAATATCGCAATTTGAAGAAGATGCGGTAATAAGCATGCCTCAATACACTGAGCCCTGGGAAGAAGGCTTGCAGGGAGAGAACTGGAAAGTAATGGCATGCTTTTCACATAAGCAACCAATTTAGTTCCAAGATTTAGGATGAATCTGGGACTCCTAGAGTCCTGCAATTAATTAGAAATAGAGTAACTTGGGTATATTTGTACCGGGCACATGGAAGAATTATAGTTTAAATCAGAATATTAGGAGGGTGGATTGGAAATGGGACACCAAGCAAGTTCTGATGCTCCTAGCTAGGCCGCTATACTTGACTACTCAATAAGAGAGCAAATCAAATTTCCAATGAATAATCTAATTGTACTATATGTAAGTGACGTATGTAGAAGTCATATCTCAATTACGTAAATGAAAAAGCGGAGTTCGAATCCGGGACTGATTAAGGGAAATGAAGACTGAATAGCTTAAATTATGTTCATTGCCGCTACTTAGTTTTATAACCTTTTGTTTGTTTGTTGCGGAGTGGGGTTGTTTGGCTGGCTTCTTCCGTCGACTGGCACTAGTCAGCCTAATTATTAGGTTATTTTTTAATTTATTTACTTGTGAAAATATGAACGATAACGCACTTGTAGGGTCGATAGCTCTGTGCAATTGACGCTCAAACTACTGTACAAGTAGATTACCATGAACCTTATGAGAAGGAACATACCGGTAGAGTGGTACAGCAATGGATAACTCCGTCAGTGAGTTGAGTTCAGTTTTCTTCTGAGTTATGGTCCCCAATTATGTTCTGAGTTATGGTCCCAAATTCTTGATAAGATCCGGTTGATTAATCGAGTGATAGGCTCGATGTACAAGTTCAAACTTCCATTTGGGCTCTTGTTAGCTCCATCACGGGTTTTAGCATGAGAATCAGTCCCAAAAAGGATAAATTGCTTCATAATCAAATAGGTCTAACATGTGAAAATGTCGATACTGGGGAGTTGAAATAACCTTTCTGTCACATGAATCATAATAGCAAGCTTGATTTGAATCTTCGAGAATCCAAAATTTATTATAGAATGATTCTTTCGAGTACTCACCGGTTTTATCAATTTGATACTTATATTATTAGATTCAGTGTCATAGTTTTGGGGGCCTAAGCACTATTCTCGAGAACCAATCACAATGATCCCATGATCAAGAATATTATGCTCATCTCAATCACTGTTTGGCAAAGCCTTGTCTGTCTATTATTGCAACTGAAAATTCTAGCTTTACTATTACTGTCAAAAGTCCATGATTTACTACAGTACGTGACATTCTTATAATATATTCGTGTAATTGCTTTGTTATGCAGAACTTGGTGGCGAACCTTTAATCTTTTGCCTAAAGCTCGATGAAGCAGAAATAATACATGCCCAAAAACTGGAGCGTATGAGCATCACTCTTATGAACCGAGCTTTGAATTCATCAATTAAAAAAGGAAGTGCAAAGTATTTCAATGCACAGTCAGAACGTGAAATCTGGCCTATAGGGTGTTTTGAAGTTGAAAAAGAATCCCATGCAGTGTTGAAGTGGGTCTTTGACCAAACCAAACTTCCGGGATTAATTCAAGCTCAAGAATCCAGACAAATGCTGATTGTACCTGGAGTAGGACAATTCCCAGTAGAATGGCACATGGCTGGAGACATGAAGACAATTAAGTGTATGTTCAACTTGAAACATGGTGCCAACAGTAAATACTGTTGTATTTATTGTATGCAGGAGAGGACTAAATAAGCAACAGTGGGAGTTGAAGTAGCCCAAAAGTCCATGTCAAGACGACCTTCCACTTGGACAGGAGGACTATTTTCACGTTCAGTTTCATCAGCACCTGTGAGTGGATCAACATTGACAGATTGATGGCAGCCTATCCTCCCTATTCCATTAGAACGAGTGCACATTTGTACTCTGCATGCTCTGAATAGGATCTGTGAAAAGATGATTCACATGCATTTTATGTTTCTCTGGACTCAACGAAACAAGATTCTACAGGAGCAAGCAATTACTGAAATGCAACAAGTATTGTCTAGCACTAGGGCCCATGGAGGAAATGTCAAAATAATGAAAGATGAAGAACTTAGCGGCAAAAGCAACAACATCCCTAACAAACCATCACTCAATGGCACCAACTCAAAGAAGCTATTCAAACCAAGCACAATACCCGAGGGTTCCCAAGAAGCACTGTACATTGACATTGTAAACGCTGAAAAGAATCGACTCAACAATGGGACAAATAGAAGAGGAAGGCTACAAACTTGGAAAGATCTACATGCTCTGCTGCTATATTTCCAGGGCTTGACCTTAAGTGAGGAAGAGAACGAAGCATTCCTAGGATTAGTTCAAAGCTTCGGGAAGAATTACATTGAATTTTTTGGCGAACATCATGTCAGTCACTATCTGGTGAGTTTTACCGTTATCCTAACCTTACTATCTTTCTAAGTAGCATTGATTTAAGTACTAACCTGAAGAACTTCTCGATGATGGAATGATGCTGCAGAAGTTTTTGGAGATGCTGTGCACAAATAAAACATAATTGGTTATTCCATTATACATGTTAACAAATAGTGAAAGGGAACTTTATCAGTACAATACAAAACCGAAACCTAAACTAAAATGAGTATCTATTTAAAATAAAGAATGCATCATAAGTGTCTAATTAATAATGCAAAAACATTCCTATATGATTTTTAATTATTAAAAAATTATACTATAATAGTAAAGCAAATTATTTAGATCTTATTATAGAAAATAGATTCCTATATGTGGACCTTCATATGCCTTTGCTACAATTTTGATAGCACTCTTCTACCTATCTTAATAATGTTTCAACTTACAGCTAGCTTGTTACCCTTATTTACGTCTATTTAAAACTGCAATTCTGTTGATTAAATCCGAAGTAAATTCAAACTCCAGAAGCTAATTAGCATTTTAAACTGATCAACAAGTAACAATCTCATTCCTTGCATCTCTCAACGAAGAATTTCATTGTCTAAAATTTGACTGCAAGTGTGTACTCAAAACTGGGAATAGAATTGTACGAATACTGTAAGACTAGTTCATAAGCGAGCTTGCATTTGAAATTTTCGAAATGAAAGGATCCTTTTATGAGAAGCAAACTAAGGGTCTCCTATCTAGAAGTTCCAAAGACCTCACAATCTCTGAACATTATCAATAAGAACTCAGCTAAGTTTAACTAATAAAAAAACTTTATTTTGTTTGTTGCAGCATGTGTTCATTAGACATGCCCCATGGTTTGTGCAGCAGTATGGGAGTTTGTCCATCTGGTCATGCCAGGGCATGGAAAACTCCCATCATGCTGCTAAAGCTGCTTTCCAAAGACATACTCAACATGGTGGTGGAAAAACGAAAATTAGCCCTTTGGTTCAAACTTATCAACATTGGTTTTGAATAATCGAGCACCGGTTCTACAACAAAGATAAAGAAGCTACTATCTCAATACCAAGTGACTTAGCAGATGAAGATATAATTAAGGGAAGACGGGAAGCATCATTGAAATCTAGTGCATCAGCTCATCATGCTTTATGGAGAGCTAAGTGTACAATAGTTGGATCAAAGTGGGTTCCTAATGTAGAAGTTCAAACAGAGATTGGGGGGGAGGAAGTCAACATACAGTTTGACGTCAATGTGTAGTTCTTTGAGGCAATCCAATTTGCAGTGAGTTTCCTTAATTGCTCTCAATGATTTGCAACATCTTCGGGAACACAAATCCTATTGCAGTCATTTTATCTTCATTCCTTCGATTGATCTGTACAAGACATCGCACTCAATTAGAAAGCAATAATGAAGAAATAAAATGTCTTAAAAAAGAACAAACATTTTTGAAAGAGAGGAAATTGGTGTTTACCTTCACTTTTGGAACGTTTTTGTAGAACATCTTACTTCGAATCCCTCTCAAAATCCTGGTTCATCTAATGCACCCACTCATGTAATTGATTCTGCCTTATTGGATGAGCTTGCTGTCATTATTGATCATTTGTTTTATGAATTAGATAATATCTCTACTTGTTTATTACGCTCAGAAATCCTTCATGGAATCATGGCTTTACTTTACTCCATCTCGGGTTCTTCACCAGTCCAAAAGCAACGTCTAATCAAATGGCTCTTTCTATTTAGGGAAGTTATCAAATTCTTGGATCTTTCCCAAGTTCTTCTGCAAATGAGTCTTATTCTTCGGCGTGCTCTGGCTTTTCTGACCATGCTTAGATCCGATACTTTAATTTTACCGAGAAATACAAAAAATTTGATAACTTGATAATTTGATAATTTGATAACCGCCTCTTGCAATTGCTTTTTAAATAGTTTATATTTTATTTCAGGTTCTTTAAGATGTAATGATGTATTGCCTCACGTATCCAAATGCACAACTACACTATAGTCTCAAGGCACTGCACTCAATTAGAAAGCAATAATGAAGAAATAAAGTGTCTTAAAAAAGGACAACATTTTTTAGAGAGAGGAAATTGGTGTTTACCTTCACTTTTGGAACACTGTCATGAATGATTCAAAGTGTGAAGTTTCCTGGAGCCTTTGACCCTAAGGCTATTAGAATCTCCTGTCTGATAGAAGATATACTCCAATTTCTACCCACCTCAATTATCTCCTTCCAATCATCCATCTGACAATGTATTTGTACCATGTCAATCTCTTCACATTGGTCTATGTACTCCTAATTAGAGCCACCCATATTGCGCTGCCTATTGAACTGGAAATTTGCATAAAGAATGGATCTTCCAATGTGATATCTAAAACTTAGGGATTTTTGGTCAACAATGCACCGAATTGCATCTAGACCAATTGTAACCTTTTCGTCCCAGCCACTGTCCATCAAAGAATCAATCAGTAGTTTTGAGAGGCTTTGCCAGACAAACATTGTTGGAGTTTTGTGCATACAATCAGATCCTGCTGCAAATAAGTCCACTAGAATGCCAATTGGCATAAACCATTGTAGATGTGTGGACCTGCTACCAGTGGTTGGCTTCATAGATGTCTGAAAATCAAGTCTTAACTTTGCTCGAAAGGCCTCACTACTTGCCATGTCCGGAACAGGCCAAATTGGATCATCAAAAGCAGGCAAAGGAATAGGTTCTATTATACCAAAGGCACCATTTTTTTTCTTTGGAATGTACATGGCATTGTAGAAAAAAATACCATCATGTAATAAGTCTCTGTGTGATCTAGAGCCTCTTCCAACCTCGCCTATCTCAGCATGCTGTACGACAATTAAGTCAAGAACGCTCTTTGGATCAACCCAGTTCATAGAATTAGACAGGTACAGATTTGAAACACAACCAAGTAGAGCCATGTCAAGTTCAATCAAAGGCAATAAAGATAACGTTTCAATGAGGGGTAGTATCAAGGAAGGAGTTGGTCGTGACCTAATAAGCAGCAAAGGGAAGGGAAGAAAAGGAATGGAAAGGAAAGGGAAGGACGGGAGCAAGTTAGGGTATGATTGTTGTGTTCCGTGCGGGGTGGGACTACCCATGAGTTCGAAGCGAGGAAGACTGTTAAGTTAGACCTTAACTTCTTATTAATGATATCTTATGCTGCTATGGCCTTATGGGCATACGAAAGAAACAAGGAGGAGCAGCCTCAACAGTCTGATGACGTGAGAGAGAGCGAGCAGAGCAGAGCAGGCATGGAAGTCAGCAAGCCAACAGAAGAAGCCTCTGCAGGAGAGCTCAGGGCTCCAATAGGTAAGTTTTGATTCCCACTGTGATTACTTCCTTTGAGACTGGAGTTTAATTAGGAATGCACAGACAAGCAAGGCCTTTAATTCACAAGAAACTGTAAGTTTTAGTCTATTTCAAACATAAGGGAATCAAAACTTAAAGGTTATATTACGAATTCACTAGATTGCTTGCATTACTTCAAGGATATTTGTGGACCAAGGGAAAAATCTGGTGATTCAGTTCATGGGGAAGATTTAAGTTTCCGAAAATCAGCTTCTTTGAAACTTAATGATCTCGATGTAGTGCATCTGAATTGTTGAGAGAACTAAAACCCTAATTTTGGGGGCATCTTTGATTTAAGGAGTATCAAGGATGGAAAGGGATTTACTTGCAAAAATTTGAGAACCTATCATGAAATGTCGACAATCGGACTTGAAAACAATCTACAAATTGAATACATTGCCAGAAATTTTTGACAGGCAGGTAGCTGAAGTCCACTTACAAGATCGACAGACAGATTGGTAGGTCGTACTAACCGACAAGCTTCGTGACCGAGGGTACAGAGGATGATAATCTTTCGCAACTACAAGCTCAAAGCTTTTATAGTTAATTCTAACGATTTGCTGCAATTTATATCTCATGAAGGAAGTTTATAACAACAACACGCTTTTGTTTTTGCACTTTGCGGGGGAGTGTCTAAAGCCCTGGGGTGTTGGTAAATTTATGTGTTTCAAAACACAAGATTACGTTTTAAAAGAACTTAAAATAGTAATGACAAGCGAAGAAACTTACAGTTACAAAAAGCTGGTATCGACAAGGGTTTGCTCTGATCCAAGTCAAGTTGTCTGAACATGTATGCATGTTGCACCAAAATTTCAGAAATTGCTTTTTTTTGCATTCTAAACTCTTGTACTCTTGCTTTGTAAGCGCCGTCAAAACTAGTCATCCCATGTTTTGCAGCATCTTTTGCATGGCCACCTTTCTTCCCGGGAAGCAAAGTAACCCAAGAGCCAATCTCCACACGCATTGATATAAACTTATTGTTATCATCTCTCTTGTTGTATAACAACACAGCTTCCAAAGACGATCGCCGCGGCATTGAAGTGCGTCGCAACACAAAACACAATCGGAAGAAGAAAGCGCAATATAGAAGAAGAAAGCGCAAACCTGAGTTCCTGCATAAAAGAGATAAGAGATGCAAACCCGCATAAGAGACGCAAACCCGCATCAGCCACAAAGGGTAGCCGCAGCTGCAAACAGGGTTCCCTCGATTCATCGCCTTTTTGATTTTCAAGCCGACATTCATCCATCCACGTTGATCAATGGTGTTGGCCAGGACCCCATCCTGTGATAAATCACCCGCGTACCGGGTGATGTTAGACTACCGTAATCATTAAAGGGGAGTGCAGGGATCACAAGGGAACAAGATCGGGAACTAGCAGCCTTTGTGAAGGCTCTTTCTCCTCCTAATGGATGGGTTTTTGATAAAAATTCAAAATTTGGGCCAAGGCATGCCTCCAACCGGCTTTGAATTTTAAGTTTCCTTTTCTCTTAGCCAAGTTTTTGTTCAGTCATGGCCAGCTCGCAGCCAACATTCAGTACCCAGCATTCAGTCACCAAAGTTCAGTTACAGCAACTCAGTCAAGCAGTCAGTCACAGCAGTTTAGTCGCGTGGCAAGGTGTAGTGGCCCGACTCCCACGTCCGTCTTTGCAGCCTCCGTCCCGAACAGGCTTGCTGGTCCGCCTCAAACAGGCTTGTTGGTCCGTTTAGGCCCTTCGGCTCTTTGATTTTTTTGGTATTTTGATTTTTACAAAAAGAACAACAACAATTTAAACAAAAAAAAGGAAAGGTTGCTTACACTAAGGTTGGTCTCAAAGTTTCTAGTCTTTTCCGGCAATAATTAAATTACCCTTTTGGATGCTAAACTTGATGGTCCAAAATAGTGTTTTGGACACTAAACTTGGTGACAAGGGAAAATTGGGGATTTTTACTAGCACTTAATGGTTTTAGACTCTTTCTTGTAACAAAGCAAAGTCAAAACTTCGCCGTATTTTAGAAAATCCCCAAACTCCTAGACAATTTGAACAAAGCAAAGTCAAAGCTCCGCCGTATTTTAGAAAATCTCCCAAATTCCTAAACAATTCGAACAAAGCAAAGTTAAAGCTCCGCCGTATTTTAAGAAAATCTCCCAAACTCCTAGACAATTTGAACAAAGCAAAGTCAAAGCTCCACCGTATTTAGAGAACCTACTAACATCAAGGGTTCAAACCAACAAAGGAGGATTGTTAATACAATTCTACAAGGGCTAAAACAAGCATGTACTAACAAGAGGGAAATACGGATGGTTGATAGATGTCAAAACTCGAACACAAGTTAGTCAAGATGGATTAGAACACAACACTTTTAAAGATGACACTAGAGAGCCCCCTAAGCGGCATCGCCAAGGTACGGAGGGGGGATGCTCTAGAATTAGTAGACACAACAAGAATAAACAACAACTCCGCAACAAGACTTCAAACAAGGCAATAAGAGAAGACTTTGAAGGGACCCCAATGTCCTTCTTAAAACGCTTCAAAAACACCAAAAAATGAAGCTTAAAACGCTTCAAAAACACACAAATTTGGCAACGTGGCCTAAAATGGCCAAAATCCAATTAAATGGACCCAAATGTGCAAAGAGAGCCAAAATATGGCTACAAGGGGTGTTTGTGAGAGGAAAGTGAGCCCCCTTATATACATTTCCAAGGGTGCTCACCCCCCCTCTTTTCCTAAGCCATAATCTTATCAACTAAGATTTTCATCCTAATCTTTAATTTTTGACTTTCTACGCTGATCCAAACGTTTAACTTTTGGAAATTAACTCCACATTGAAAACCGATTGCGCCGTTGGCTTCAGAAGGCCATTTTTAATCTTGAGTAAAATCCCACCCCTTCACCAAACTCCAAAAAATGCAACATAACCTACTGCTAACTGAACGCCAAAACGGGGTAAAAATCCAAATCTTGGAGGTTGACTTTTCTGAGAAAAGTAACTAGCCTAGGTTCTTTAGTAGGTATGGGGGAGTAAGAAAAGACCTAGCTTTGACCTCATTCCAATTTCGTATGCTCCAAGTACGCAAGTCAACTCCACCATAAACTTCAATTTCGCCAATTTTCAAGGAATCTCTCCAGTTCGGGCACTTCTGGCTATCGGAATGTCTTGAAACTTGATGGGGCATCTTATTAACGTAAAAAAAGCTAATCTAATTTTTAGTGGGATTTTACCGCAACCTGGGTAGTTTCTTGGAAATTCCCATCGTAGGTTTTGGCGGTTGACTGTCCAGAAGGGCATCTTCTGCAAGTCAGAAAATTCCGAAACTTTTTATGGAACCTCTCATGGAATTCCACAAAGGATGTGCAAGCTCATATTTTTACTTTGCACAAAGGTTAGAGGAGAATCAAATTCTGTCTTCTCCTTTTAAATCCGGCAACTAAAGAATCTTTCACATACAAGGGAATCTTGGCAAGCCGATTTCGTCATTGAGTCCCAAATGTGATTTCCACCCTAAAACACCATATGCCACCCGTAGATTCCTCTTACGAGTCCATCTTGAGTTTATAACTCCTGTAGGCCAACAATTGGGGTTTCCACTATTTCTTCAATGCTATGGGGAAAGTGAAACCTATCTCTGGGAATGGACTTAGGACCTCAATGGTGTTCCCTCGGACCAATTTTAGCCATAAGATGTCACATGTACCGTAGGTTTGGGCTGTTTGAGCCGGTTAGCCCTTAATTCTACTATTTACATGTATTTCCACGTTTTAACCTATGTACAAGTGGAAATGGGATTTATTTGGGGGAAAACAACCTATAATGGACCAAATGCTATATTGGTACGTGACATAACTATTTTGGTTTTACACTCTTTTTTGGGCTTTTTGTATATAAAACTATACTTAAATTTGTAAAAATTTAAAAAAAGAAAACTATGAGTCCCCAGTGACGAATTGGGGGCTCACAGGCTTGCTCATCGCCTATCTTCTACACCCTGAAACGGGATTCACTCCACCCATTTGGCCATAAGGGCTGTGACAGAAAACAATGTCGTCGACATCTGAACCCTAAGCGCGCAGATTATTGTCTTCTAGAAGAAAAAGAGTAAAGCAATGCAAGAGACCACCTACTACAACAATAAAATCAGAGGTAAGGGGAAAAGGAAACAAGTGAACGCGCACCATAATCCGTCAAAATTGAGTATGAGACCTTGCAAGACAGCAAACCAAAATTCTTACGCACAACACATACAATGGCTTTACCAGAGGGGACAACCTTGACGCAGTTCACCTTCTCCCTTCCCAATCTATTGTAGCTGACGACAATATTTTACGCCCTCCCCAGCCTCCTTGCCCTCCTTGCCAGATTGAATTTCTCTTTAAATCGTCAGCATGAGATCCACAATTCGCCAACCACCGAAGTCGCTCAAACGCTTTGGAATCAAACACATTTCGACAAATGGAATTGGGTTTTTCATGGAAATCCACCGTAAATCAAAGATTGAGAACAGTACTAAAATATAAAACACAACAACACTAAACCGAACACAACATCGCTAAACAAGCGGGGTGAGAATTGAAAACTGGAGTCAGCGGGCGAGAAAGACCTGTCCTAACTCCAAACTGCTGTCAATCACAGGTGTCGCCGAAATTCCAACCGGGTACCATCAGTCACCACAGGAGTTGACATGACCACTTGCCTTAAGAAACCGGTTGTATTCATGAATGCAAGGAATTATTGTAAATAATATGCATTTCAACTTATCATAATTTCACCAAATGATGTATTGGAAGTTTTTAAAATATTGAATTCTTGGTTTTCAATTGGTTCCACATTTAAAAAAATTGTCAATTGTGTCCTTATTCAAAAAAAAAATACTAAATCATATTAATGTAAAAAAATGAATGTTTTTACTCTTATAAAACAAACATTCTTTCAGCCTAGACCAGAGTAGCTATTTCTTTATTTTTCTAAAAGAGATATTCACCTGTAGTAATGAAAAAGAAGGGTATTATGGGTAATCTACAATCACAAATCAAATTGTAGGTTACCCATAACAACCTTCTTTTTCAAGTATTGGAAGTTCAAAGTGGTCATCCGGAAACCCCCCCCTTTTTTTGTTTCCATTTTATATACATAGGAGTTGTCCCCAGTCTTTGAGTTGGGTGGAGTTTGTTTAAATTTTATTGCCCTAAGCCTTCAAGTATACATGTATCAAAAATTAACAAAATATTCCCTAAATCCTTGGAAATTAAATGGAGAAGCAACAAAATATATTATCTATTATTTTTAAAGCCTCCTGATTATTTTATTTATTTGATTATATTACTTATCAAAAAAATTTAAGTATTCATGAACTAATAAAATAGGAATCCACAATATTTGAGATTCACCTAGTGTTGGATGATTTTATTATTTTGAATTCAATCCCTTACTTATCAAAAAAATTTAAGTATTCATGAACTAATAAAATAGGAATCCACAATATTTGAGATTCACCTAGTGTTGGATGATTTTATTATGTTGAATTCCATCACTTACTTATCAAAAAAATTTAAAGTATTCATGAACTAATAAAATAGGAATCCACAACTTTTGAGATACACCTAGTGTTGGATGATTTTTTTATGTTGAATTCAATCCATTACTTACCAAAAAAATTTAAAGTATTCATGAACTAATAAAATAGGAATCCACAATATTTGAAATACACCTAGTGTTGGATGATTTTATTATTTTGAATTCAATCCCTTACTTACCAAAAGAATTTAAGTATTCATGAACTAACAAAATAGGAATACACAATATTTGAGATTCACCTAGTGTTGGATGATTTTATTATTTTGAATTCAATCCCTTACTTATCAAAAGAATTTAAAGCATCCACAAAAAACAAAATAGGAATCCACAACTTTTGAGATACACCTAGTGTTGGATGATTTTATTATTTTGAATTCAATCCCTTACTTACCACAAAAATTTAAAGTATCCATGGGCTAACAAAGTAGGAATCCATAATATTTGAGATACACCTAGTGCTGGATGATTTTATTATTTTGGATTCAATCGAGGACTAGAAAAAATTGAATTATCCATGGATTAACATTGTAATGGGTATTCTTACAAAATAAAAACTCAACCATAAGAAGGATGCATATGCATATCTAATTATATAAAAAAAACATTCAAGCATGTAGTAATAAAAAAAATGGGTGTTCTTACGAAATAAATACTCCACCATAATAAGATACATATGGATATTCTTATACTTGTAATTTAAAAAATATTAAACCATAATAATGTAAGGGAGGGTGTTCCTTATTCTTATAAAGGAAAAATTTAACAATAATATGAAATAATAACGGGCGTTTCTATTTTTACTAAAAAAAGATCCAACAATATTAAAATATTATGTGTTTTCTTATTTTCTAATATCCTAAAACCTAAACCCTAAACCCTAAGATCTAAGACCTAAGACCTTCAGGTGACGATATTAAGAGAAGGTTGTTGTTTTCCTTATAAAAGAGAACATGGAATTATAAATATACAGGAACTAGTATTATTGTAAACATGTTCTCTGCCTTTCAGTGCACATCAGATTCCAATCTTTTCCTTGGATAAATGACAAGATAAGAATTCCGCCTTTTTTTGAATTGTGGAAAAGGGAATGCACCTGAAAAGCACACCCTATAACCTGGACGTAGTTGCAGGTGAATCCTGATTTAGACAGCACATGGCGCACGTTCATTGGTCCCCTACATACAACATGTACACATTGTATTCCTTCATACATTCTTGAAGTCAACTGAAGCTTCCAACCCAGAAGACACATTTGCAAGAATATATATATGTTTTTTGAAACCCATGGACAGTTTCCATTGGTAAAAGGGAAACAGTACACAGGGAAAAAAATCCGGCGGAAATCTTTACATTTATTTGCAAAAATATCTGGTTACAAAGATATAGATATATACCAATGCAGCTCCACAATATTTCATTAACTGAAGCCTAAAAACCTAATGCAACTGTGTAACAATATACTCAATAACTAATTTTCAATGTCTACCTAATTACAAGCTGATATACTAGGTACAACCTGGAATGCAGTCTGTATGCAAAACTATTGGGCAAAATTATTGGTATGCACACCAGAACTTTTTTTATTTTTGGTCTATTTGTTGCTGTTGTGAGACAATTCCAGCCTAGCCAAGACAATCCCTCCAAAAATTCACCAACATTGTGAGGGCATGATTGATTCTACTATTCCAAAAAAACACCTGTTGACTCGGAATAGAATGCTGAAATTTCAGATTCGGAATACAATGCTGCTATTTCAGAGTCGGAATACAATAAGGCCTTCACTTGCTCATTCAAGTAGCCCAGCATACAACATGACGTACTGAGATGTACAATACGTACCGAATGCATCCCTAACTCTAGCCAAGCGGGATAACTCTTTGACTTTTCTTGGTTTTCTTCGGTTTCTTTTTTGCTTCCTATACCTCTTTTGTTGCTTCCTCCGCAATGATCTCACTTCTCGTTTTCCGCTTGGATATTGCAACATCATTGTCAAGTGGAGGCAGTGGTAGTGGTTGAGGCACCTTCACCACCCCCTAGTCACCCCATCTAAGATCGATGCTTACTCTCTTATTTTTTTTTGACGCTCTAAGTCTGCAGCTTCTTGTCTTAACTTTTCTACTCTTTCAGATTCTGCATCTTCTTCTTTCAACTTTCTAATATGCTCCTGTAGCTCTACTTCAACTCCTACTTTGCAAGACATACTAGAAAAAACAGCAAGGGGCTCTGTGATAGCATCAGGCTGAATTTCAACTAGAACCTCTAGGCTGTTCTTAATAGGATGTACGACTTCATTTATAGATAGTAGGTGGGAACGTTTGACAGACTTTCCTCTACTAGCGGCACAGCCATTGCCCAAACTTTGCGACAAATTAGTCCCATTAGTCGAGCCATCGGTCCCGACAGTCCCACTGAGGCTCACCACAGGAAGTGTGCTTTCTGTATAAATCACAGTTTTAGAGTCGTCCAAATCTCGAGTCCGTGTGGACACCGTGTATCTTTTCAATTGCTCTTGGTATAGTTTCTCTAGATCTGAACAACAAAAAAACACAGGTAACTTAGTGAGGTTGTAAATCAATAGATGGGGACCTGAAATCAATAGACAACCCTTTGTAGTTCGTACCGTTATGTAGATGTTTTTCTACTGCTGTGTACCAATTGTACAGAGGTTTGTACCTGACATTAGATTTTCATGTACCAATATCTATCTCACGTACTAAATATTTACTGTTTGTACTAAATAGTATAAAATTTGTGACTATTTGCATAAGGCTATATTCAACAAGACAGAATTGTGTACCAATATGTGGATGGGAGTCCAAATTTGTTGATGTCAAGTTTGTGAGGAGCCTCTCTTGCTCCTCCTCTAACTTCGAAGACTGTACCAGTTGTTGAAGAGTTGCGTGACTGTAATTTGCCGAATCCGAAACTAGTAAACCAAGAGGGATGCACTATTGTACCGCAAGATGTATTTGCGCAGTGGCTAGAAACTCCAAACCAGACCTCCGCGCACCATGGATGATATAAGTGGCAGCATGTGCATACTATAATGTCCTTGCAGGGAAATCCGCTGAAGCAAAGTGCACAGTCTGTTAAAGAAATGGTGTCAAAGTTGGTAACGATGTTGGGTTCAAATTGAGAGCACAAAGGCCGTGGTCTCAAATCTATTTCAACTTCACCTCTCTTCATTTTAACAATTTGAGATGACAAGGCATCAAGTTGCCTCTTCAAACATTTCTCCCGAGCTGGGAGATCTTCGTACCTCAAATTACATTGGTCCAACTCTAGTACAGCTGCATCATAATCGTACACAGCATCCTTTACCATCTCATTGTACGCTTCCAATTTATCCGTGGCAACCTCCACGTACTCCGCTTCATGCTGTAGCTTCAAAACTTTGCCCTTAGTTCTCCGCAGCACTCCTTCTTGTGAGACTTTGGATTGCAACTCCGTTCTTTCTTTTCCAACATTGCCATAGTCTTCTGTTACAGCATGCAACTGTAATCCTACCAACTTCGTCAAGTCGATGAGGTATGTGATGTCTTTTTCACTTTCTGTATTGTCTCGTACAACACTGTCCATCTTGTACTGAGTCTTTCGAAGTTCTGCTGTAGGGTCATTGAAAAGGTCGTCGATGCCTTCTGCCTTGTATAATTCCTTCTTGTTGCAACCCGTGATGTCAGCAATGGCCGCCAAACACAACGTAATCTTCTTGAACCATTTGCTCCGCTGATTTTTATTGGAAGTTCCTGCAAACTCTGCCCAACTTACAGGGTTTTTTTTGCGCTTCTCCATGATGATCCCTCTAGCAAATTGCTTTGCTATCACCTTGGACCTTGGAAGATCTCATAAATATACAAGTGGTAAAATTTGAAGAATACGATGAAGAACTTTTTCATCCTTGCATTCCGCATAATTGTACCAATATCTTCCATTTCTCCCCTTCGCTGGTCCAAAAACATTGCTCAAATCTTTCTCAACAAGATCGTGTGGAATTCTAAGTTTACGTGGATTTTTACCGTGTTTGGGTAAGCCATACTTGGTCTCAAACTCCTCCGTAGTAACAGCTCAAGGAGGAGGATGCTTCTTCAGAGAAGCCAACTTCTCTAATTCCTTCTCCAAAGGACTCTGCTCCACCTTCGCGTCTATAGTATCATCGGCCCCTGGCGAGGTAGCGAGAATATCCTCCATGAAGTCATCATTGCTAAAAACACTAATGCTGTAGTGCTCATCTTCCCCTGAAAAAAGACGGCTCTGAACCACCCACTCGTCGTCGGACGCCATCGTCTTCAACGACTACCAAAAAAAAGTAAAAAAAAATCGTTGTAAGCAAATATGTCCGCAAACTTGTAAAAAGTGTATCTAAAAAGTACAAAATGTACTTAAACAATGTATGTATTGTACAATGACTATACTAGTGAACTCTCTCGTCTCGTTTCAAGGAAAACCATGTACCCTGGTCAGGACAATGTAGACTCTCAAAACTGTACGAAAACCATTGCGTACCTAACCACAGAAATGTTGTACTGAAACATTGTACATATTGCACAATGATTGTACCTAATGAACTCCGTGAAGGAGGCATGTTGTATGTAACTAGTAACAACGTAACGGCTATATTAAAACATTGTGTATATTGTACTTTGATTGTATCCAATGAACTCCGTAAACAATGCCTGCACTTTGTAATCAAGGTGTACTGAATCTAACAACATACACGTTGTACTAAAACATTGTACATATTGTACAGTAATTGTAGCCACTGAACGCCATGAAGGAGATGTGTTGTAAATCAATCGTGAAAAAAATGTAATCGATAAATGAACACCGTAGGTGAGCCTTGCATTCTCAGTTGGCCTCAATATAAATCTAATATCAAGACCAATTCATGTTGTAAACAAGGCAGTGGTTCTAATCTTGAGACTGATTCATATCGTAAACAAGACGAGCGTTATAATATCAAGACCGATTCATATCATAAACAAGGTGGTTGTTCTTATCTAGAGATTGATTTATATCGTAAACAAGACGAGCCTTCTAATCTAAAAACAAATTCGTACCGTAAACAAGAGATGTATTTTCAAACAAACTGGGCAGAAATCAACCTTTGCGGAATTCGACCTTAGTGTGTTCAGCGTCCCTCCTTGCTACTCTCCCACGAATCTGCAAATTGTGAGGTCGATTTCTTCAACTTCCGTTCACTGCAAATTCAAAACAACTAGATACAACTAGACAAGATTAGACAAGATTAGGATACCGCTCTATTTTTTCGAATGTGCACCTGGGAGAGAATGTCGCTGCAAAAGCACAGCGTAAAACTTGGAAGTTGCAGGTGAATCCCGATTTAGATGATACGTGGTGGACGGCTATTGGTATATGATGTACAACAAATATGCATAGTACGTTCCATGTACGATGGGCAAACCCTAGAGGCTGTCACGGGGTTCAAGCTAAAAAATCTTCGATAGAGAAAATTGGAACCAAAATGTCATTTATACCAAAATGAAATGTTGGCCCATGTCAATGAAAAGGTCTTCTCATAGATTCTGAAATTTAAAATGAAAAAAACACATTTTAAAGTCAAAATTTGGGCCTCGTACCGAAATCACACATTTGTAAGGATGTTTTCTTATTCCCTTTCCCAAATCCTAATGAAATGCCAAAACATTGTACCTAAACATTAGAACATTGAATGTAGCTCTTTGCACTGCAAGAATGAACCCCTAAACTTGACACAATAAGTATAACAATGTTAAAGCTGAATCTGTGACAGTACAAACATTTTATGTTTGTACTCCCTATATTGAACTAATAGATGAAAGTCACTTTTTGTTATGCAATTTTCAATGTACCCGAGATATACGACTTTGCCTTATTTTTTTTTCTTCAAAAAAATGACCATAACTATAGTAAAATTGACTCTAATCTTTCATCCTGTGCAGAAATTCTGCCGTGATTACGATTTTGGACAACCGTAGTGTGCTTTCACCTGCCTACGGCTGCAAGGAGGGCAAGTGCTAAACAGTCATTGTACACAATATTAGATTCATTTGACAAGCTTGAAGGGGATGAATTCTTTGCAAGCCTAGAAGCTGAACTCCAGAGCAAACGCGCACCTCTATGCGATCATAGTTCTACAACGAAGAAATAAATGAACCTCACCAATGGAGAACAACGAAATCAAAATGCCGGTTTCAAGGTTTGACTACGACGGACTAATCTGTTGGATGAGCTGGGTGAAGTACAACACCGTATCCTTTTCCTCATGCACCGTCTTCGAAAGCTTGCGCACCGTATCCTTTTCCTCATGCACCGTCTTCGAAAGCTTGCGCACCGCCTCCGCCAAGAAATGCTTCTTGCACTATCGCACTCCGCCACAAAAACTCAATGTTGTTCTTCACGCACATACATACTCCACCAGCAAAATTTGAACGCATTCCTTGAATGTCCCCCGACACACTCCGCACACAAAAGTTTAACACTCCGCCAACAAAATTTGAACCAACCAGAGAACCTCTAGACAACCAAAATCACTCCAAACACAAAACTCCAGACAACCAAACTCATTGACTGTAGCAATCTGAATGAATGCGTGAATAAGGAAAGCGGAGAAGCGCACAATTCAGCAAAACGGAGAAGCGCACGACGTTGGGAGAAAAGGGATGCAAGCAAACATTGTGGGGGGGAAAGGAAATCCAGAGGAGAGGAAACCGTCAGGGGGGTCTACTAACGTGGAGCTGTCAGGTGCAAGACGGCGGAGCTAATGACTGCCAACCCTCCTCATGATTATTGACATCATGAGGAGGGCTTGACTAGAAGTCTCAAGGTGAACCCTCACTCATTACACAAAATGGTGAAATTAGGTTGCACACTTGCACCTCACTAATTTCTTGACATTCGATAATTACTACATAAATATTTTTTGTTCCTCTAACATCATATTTGTTAAAATGGGAGTTTTCCAGGGAAATGGGAGTTATTACAAACACTTCAACTCATAAATTGAAGAGAATTTGATCTCCATATATACAAATTATGCAATGCAATGAGATAAGAAGACCGCATGTAGAAGGAAAATTCTTGAATACCATGTAGTATTTACAAATTACACTGCAATTTATTGAAAGTAATGTTTGAATGCATATATACATAATCACTCAATGTACAATCACTATGAAATGTGATTTTGTATAGCAATTAAATGCAACCTATGAAGAAAGTGATATGCTATTGTAAATAAAGGTATTTTGAAAAGGGTACCTTAGTATTCGAAGGATGAAATTTTTTTGCAAGCTATAGGTAGCAACTATTACCACAACGGATATGAATTGAAGACCGAAACTTAGACAACTATAGAAACAAGTTATGTCATGCTCCTTGACAAGTACTCTTACACATCGGAGTGTGTAAACTGCAGTCTATAAGAGTAATTGTGAAGGAGATTGACATAGCTTGTTTCTATAGTTTCTAAGTTTTCTTCTCGAATTCATATCCGCTGTGGAATTAGTTGCTACCTACACTTTTCAATTTATTTTATCCTTTAAACACTGAGGTACCTTCTTCAAAAACTATCCCCTACAACACTGTGGCACCTTCTTTCACAGCCTGGAACAATTTATGACTCCTAGCATTGAATTTCAGCTATTTTCTACAAAATGGTACAACAATCAGAACCCAAAATTGTAAACCACTCAGTAGTAATTAAGTGATACACCAAAATTTTACATTACTATACTGGAGAGAGTAAAATGTCCTCCATGGTCTTTTATCTACATACTACAATTGCGATGTACTCTTCAACTTCTCCATTGCCGCAATGATCTGTGGCCCACGACTATATCCATTTTTTTTCTGCGAAGATGTTGTCCTCGCAATCTCTTGCCTTTGCGCCCGCAATGACCTCTCTTCCCAAGCATCCCATGGTTTGGGATTAAGAGAATTCAATTTAATAACAATATTATGTGACTTGGATTGTCATGTGGCAACTCCCAATGAATTGCATCAAGGCAAACAAGCTCTGAAAACCCTTGCTGATGTAGGCAGCTCTCTTGAATCGGCATTTGCAAGTGGCAAACCATGCACACCATTGTCAGCGTTGGCAACAGACTTAGCCACGATGCCACTGCCCTACCAAGCCAACTGAAATCAGAAATTTGCAATCCAATCCAGTTGACAAACATAAGTTCAAAAGCTAAATTAGAAAATGAAAACCTTCGTACCTCGAGGGTGGGTAGCACACCTATTTGTTCACCGTACAACTTTCTTTGCGTCTCGAGATTCAACCCAAAGCAATCTTGGGATGAGGTCGACCTTCAATAGGATTTCAACAGAGAAGGAGAGTTGACAATGTTGGTGCGCTTCTTTGCATTTGGTGGACTATCCACTACCCCATCATCGATAGGCATCATGGGAAAGTCCATTCTGGATTGCGTCGTTTTAGCAGAAAACATGATGTGCCCCACACCACTCTCTGATATTGCAAACTAACCATAGTCTGAAAACAAATCATGAGAGGCAGTAGACTTGCCACCACACTCAATATTGGTGACCAAATTACAGCGCACACCCTGTGGCAAGCATGACGATGAAAATTCAGATACATACGCAAGGCATTGTCTTGCATAGTCACTAATATCCTCATTATCCACAACAAATATGTACATATTATAAAGGGCAGCGATTCGACAAGCAGAAATTGTAGCACACATGAAGAAGAGGCCATGTACTACAGTACCTACAAATCTCAATCTATAGGTGGTAGACACTGGACGAACATGATGTCCTCTAGTTTGACCTCCTTGCGCTGCGATTTGCCTCACCTTTTAGGAGACACGTAACGTCTACCACTTTTCTCTCTAAACTCATCAATGATAAAATTGGAGACCTCCAATGCCCTCGCCAGCTTCTTATACTTGCTTTGGTCGGGTTGCAAGTCGAGGTGGAGGCCCCCCATATTAATGTCTCTCCGAAAGGGATACGATTCCCAAGGTCTCTCCGTGTACAGTCTTCGAATCCAAGGGAGAAGATGATATATGAGGATCAAATCTCTCACTCCATATCCCTCAAACGACCACGTATCAAAGAGCACCACATTCACGGGGCCGTTCAGGAAGTGCTTCTCTGGTTTGTTGTCGACAATAATTGTATTGTGTTTAGAGAAGCCTGAACCAGCCAAATTGAACAACTTTTCCAACGATTTGAAGAACAAGTCCTTCTCTGCCCCGCTCAACCTGAAGTTAACTAAACTTTTTCCATCTCTCGATCTGCACTTCATAACATTGCATTGCTCTTGTCCGAGGATATAAAGTGGTGGATCTAATTTATAAAACAAATTTACGCAAACAATTTCCGCGTACGACCTATTCATGGAGCTCCAAATCGAGACGTTTGCTATGGAGTTCAACTCCCGCAGGAACTTCCTTAGGTGCGGTCAACGAGTGACCTTATTGATCTCCGCTGTGACGTGTCCTAGATTAAGATCTACCTCACCGGGAGAGCAAATTCTCTTTTCATCTAAGTCATAAATCAAATCCTTGCACACGCACAGTAAGCCATTCAGATTGTGGGAGCACGGAACCTCATAAAGAAGGTAGGTAGCATAGAAATAGAATAGAAGTTAGTCAAAAATTTCAAAATTTTGGTAAGATATAATAAATTAGATCCGAATACGGATAAATATCGGGTAATCAGATTTCGAGGATCAAGATCCGTTAAAACGGGTTTTCCCGGAAGAAGGAACGGATCTTAAATTCGGGTCTGATCAGATCGGAACAGGCTACGGAATAGGTTTCCGGCCTACGACCCTAGGGAACCGTTACGGGAACGGACCTCTTTCCGTTTGCAACCGGAAACGGTCGGTAGCTTGGTGGGTACTTCAGCCCTCACCAGCCCTAGTTTCTCCCATTCTTATTTTGCAGATCTTCTTGCGCGCTTAGTTGAGAGAAAGAGTGGTGAGCTAGAGATCGCGACAGGGAGAGAAAGGTGAGGTCGGTGCCGATTGCACCGGATTTAGTTGTCTGTGTTGGTAAACTATGGCAGAGTCTAGCAACCCGGCAGCGCGTCAGTACTTAGTCACGGCTCGGATAATTAGGCCGCTTATTCCGTCTGAACCGACCTTCCGGAAACAGTTAGAGGAGGATTTGACACGGATGGGATGCATAGGCTTGATACGTAGACCATGGAACGTTAGGGACCATGAGATGCTTGAGCAACTTGTCTCCGGGGTCCCAAATCAGTTTCAGTTGACCGTGAGAGGCCAACCAAGAGCGTGGACAGCAGATGTGTGGACGGAAGAGTGTGAGTTTGAGAAGAACGGAACCGGATTAGGTTTTTGGATAGAGAAGTACGGGATTGGGAAGTTCCGTAATCCGGTCATCACCAAGGACGGATACCCCGTGAGTGACTGTAAGGATGCTCGGCAGAGACGGATGTTGGAATTTCTGATTCCGATCATGTATCTGGAAAAGCCGACCCGAGTTACGGTTACGGTGGCGAATACTATCTTCGGGGCTTTAGAAGATAAGGTAGTCCATTGGGGGAAGGTCATAGCCGGCGTAGTGAAGAAATTGGTGGACCACGTAGGGAAGGGGAAGCCTAGTCTTCTCAGTCCGTATCTGTTCCACTTGTATCATCAGCAGGACGTTCTCACCAAGGAGGAGGTGGTGACGTACAACACTGGGCTTGAGATCCTGAAATATGGTCTCACGCATGAAATATTGCCGGATACTCCAGTCGAGGAGGAAGAGGAAGAAGAAGAAGACGAAGACGATGAGGAAGAACAACAGCAGCAGGACCTGGTCGACAAACGGGAGAAGAGGAGGAAGTCGACCGATCCGAACTCACGGGTCGGACAGTCACCCGCGGAGAAGGGAGAGCCCAGCCAGCCCTCGAAACCGGAAGCAAAGTCGGAGTTCTTCGAAGCCGGAAGAAAGTGGATGGAGGAGGCTCAGTACCTGCACTTTGGAATGTCGGATATGATCCTGGGGATTGCTGCGGAGTTGAAGGTGGAGCTCGACGATATTTTGACGAAGATCTGGCGACGACCGAACCTAGATCTGCTACGTGAGAAGGACGAGCGAATACGAAACTTGGAGAAGGAGAGGGACGACCTCTTAGCTCGGGTGAATTGGGCGGAGACGGATTCCGGAGCTGCCCGACAGAAGGAGATGGAAGCTCTTAACCTCGCCCACAATTTGACAGCATTGGTGGATCAGCCCGCGGAAGCCGTGGTGAAGTCCAGACTCTTCAGCAACCAGCTAAGTGGTATAGGCCACTTATCCGGGTCCAAGGTGGTGACCATCTTGGTCAATTTCCAGGCTCGGATGGAAGGAATACTAAAGGAGATGGTTCAGCTGTTGGGGCACCTCGACTCGAACAAGCCCCTCGACTTCACTCACTTTTTGGATCTGCCCAATGTCGACTTGTTGAAGACACCACAGAGACCGGGTCCGGGGATCATTCTACAGCCATCCCCAGTACCTACTTTGAGTTAGGTACGGATTCAGAAGAAGGCTACCGCGGAAGGCCATGTGCGGAGTATCCAATCGATTCCGGCACCAGCAGGGGGTTTCGTTTCGACACCCGGAACATCCGTCCGCAGCAACTTAATCCAACGGATGGGGGCCTTGTCAAACCCGGCTCGGACCAATCCGACAGACTTTTCGCATATGCAAAAGGTGTCGCCTAAGAAGAATACAGCACCGATTCAGCTGGAGGATTCACTGGAGAGGGAAGTTAGGGTGGAGATGATCGAGGAATCCGACAAGGGGGAATTCGAATCCAGGGAGGAGACGGCCTCGGATGACGACCCTACGCTGATTAAGCGGAAGATACCAACCCGGACGGCAACGAAGGTCACTCCACCAAAAACGAGCAGGAAACCACTTGCAGGGCTGAGTAGCAGTGCAAAGAAATCGAAACGAGGAAAGTAGTTAGCTAGTATGTTTGCAATTAGTTAGAGTTTTTGAATTTGGAATGGATTTTCCGTGCGTGGGGCCCGGTTCCGGATTCTTAGGGTAATTGACTTTGAACTTTCCGGATATCGCGGTTGGTTACTGATTGGTCACCTGGATTTTAGGGTGACTTTTTGGCTTTTTGTTTGGGTTTTTAAGGTGAAGGGCAGCTTGTTGCCCTCTCATTCCATCCTTGCCCATTTTATGTGCATTAGTTTATGTTCATTTCTCCTTTTCTTTAATCTGAGCCACTAAGTGGACATTCGAATTTTTGGCTATGTGCGCGTTTTCTTGATTCGTTTATGAAGTGTCAAGGTGTGAGAGAGGAAGGGTGAAGGGGAATCCGGGTTGAGAATATTTGGATCTGATTTGAGCGAGTAAGTTTGTGAGGAAGTTTTCTGGGCTTGAGATTCGGGACTTGAGCGTAATACCTTTAAAACTCCGTAACGGTGATCCGGTTCTTAAGATTGGTGTGGATGCGAGTCCGGAATCCGGGGAGGGTTCTGTGCGGAGGTAAGCAGCCGCCAGCGGAAAATCCCCACTCACCGGAAGGTCTGCCAACCATAGGATCAGTCTGGTAGTTGTATACACAAATCTCTGTCAGTTCCGGACGTCTTGATCTATCACTGTAGTAAAAGCGGAAGGATGTAGTTTTGAGTGACCTACTTTCCGGGCAAACTATCTGGGAAATTGTGAGGACTACTACTTCCTATGCTCTACGATAAAAACTTTGTTAGGATTGTTTGATGTGGATTTATTGTAGAAGAAATAGGAGTCTATGAGTGGTGAGTCCCTACCCCTCTAAAGATCAAATGTGAACACCCTGAGGGTAAAATTGGGAGATATAAAACCAGTCAGAGGTAGGAAGTGAAACTTGGAACCCGGATCAAATCGGAAACCAGAAAGGGATAGGTCCGGATTGGAATCCGGAATTATTAGCGTTGAAAAGAATAGAGGAAGGGAAAGAGGTTTGCTTGGGGTCGTTGTTTTGAAAAGACCCGGATAATCCTTACTATAACATACTAGAATCTCCTGGGACAATATTCCGTGTTATCTTATCACCTTTTTGGTATTAAGGATACTTACCCCTAGATTGCGCGTACGACACAAATCCAGGACGACATTGAGCCATTTCTTCTCTGTCACCTTGGACGAGAATGGGGGAAGAATTTGCACGTCCTCCTCACCTACAGGTATCCTTCTCTCACTGCTAACTTGTTCAGAATGAACAACGACAATTTGCAAATAGTCAAACCCATGCACATCCCGCTATTCGAAATCCACATAAGCATAACGACGAGGGTGAACAAACAACCACCAAGAATTACACTAAAAATTCCGTGTGAGGCAGAGCACTCACTGGAGCCACATCCTCGCGGACTGGGGAAGTGGTGACTGCATCCGCCAAAGTCGCCAATGGAGGAATTTCAAGTTAGAAAGTTGCGTCATCAGGATTGCAGGCTCTAGCCACCTCTTCAGCTAAAGACGGAACATCTTTGGGAATGCATGGCGAATCAGGTCATGGATGTGCAACACCTAGGTCTGTCATTGAATCCTCATGCACGGACAACAACAGAGTGCACACATTCTGGGGATTGGACGGACGAGCACAACCAACAACTAGATTTTCGAAAGGAAGAGAGTCTACAGCTTTGAAAAATTGTACATAGAAAGAACTTTGTGAGAAAAATTATATTTATTACAAAATCTTGAAACAAGAAATAAATTTACAATATATACAACTTCATAGTCTCTACCCACCTATCTACTTGTAACTACGTATTGTATGTTCAAGGAACTGACGATAGAGTAGGCAGAACGATCAACTCGGGTCGAGTTGAATGAGAGATCAAGGAGGGTCCTAGGAACCACCTGGCTGGGTGTTTGTTAATGGATCCGAGGCCTGCTCAAGCTGAACCTCATCCAACTCCTCCTCCCCCTCAGACACATGGTCTTCTGCCACCTCTTCCTTGATATCAGCCACTTGTGGCACCTCCTCAGCCAAGTCCGCATGGTCAGGAATACTCTCCCCAGCATTTTCATCCTCCTGCACTATGACAGGTGACACCTCTAGAGGTCTCATGACGTCTTGGATCTAGGGCGCCGGTCTCAAGCTCTCTGCCCCCTGAGCTCAATCTAAAGTGGAGGAAAGGCTACAGACTACTGGAACGGCTTCACGGTGAATCCCACAAAAACATCTTGCACCAAGCTCTTCATGAAGACCTTCATTTCCGCCATGTCCGACTCTTGATTGATGTCCATCAAAGCTTGCCACTTCCTGAATTCTAGCTCCGTAATCTCCGCTGTCGGTTCCGGCCTTCTCTTTCTCGTCGGAACACAATGAAGAGAAGTTGGAGTCACATTAACTTGCTCCCCTGCAGATGCTGAGGAATTTCTCATCATGCTTGACTCCTGTCGATATCCTGAAGTCGAGAAATTGGTTGGATGAGCAGCCCGGATGGCATCCATGGGGTCAACCTATCTTTCCTCCTCGCCTTTGCCTCCTTCCAAATTGACGACCATGTCCAGCAATACCATCTCGTGAACAAGCTCACCAACTGGAGATCTCTCCCTCTCTTTCCCCTTCCTCGACCGCGGTCCTTTCTTACCGGAAGTGGGAGCCGCCTTCTCAGGATGAGCATTCTCATCAACGAAATAACTAGACTGAAAGAAGTCATCCTTGTACAGATTCTGCGACATGACTGCCATATCCTGAAATCTCTCATGGAAGTCGGCGTCATCGATGGAGAAGTAATCCATGCTAGACATCTGCAGAACAACACATGATTTAGTACTTCAAAATGTGTAGTTCAAGTTGGATCGACTTGACTCCCTAAACATCAAGAATCCTGCCAAATAAATAAAGATTCAACTCGGACCGACTTGAATATAAAAAGCAAAAACTGTACAAGATGTTCAAATCGGATCAACTTGAAATAACTAAATGATGAATTCACTGACAATATCAAAAAACTACAACATAACAACTGAAGCACGAAAAAGAAGAGACCGGAATCCATCAAAATTCAACTCGACTCAACTTGAAATAATTGGATACAGGTCAAACAATTGAACCAAGCAGCACACACAAATTTGCCCCCAGCAAATATAGAGAGGACGTCGTTTTGGGCGTTGCAAAAGAGGTCAAGTACGCCTAGGTAGAATTCCATTCGGAGTTCCATGTCATAGATCCTGTACTCCAGCTCGTTGTACGATCCCGCCTTAGACCACTTCCCGTCCATCGGCATCTCAAATCTTCTCGGGATTGACCTCGGCTTAATCTGAGCACCTCTTTTAATGAGGAAGATGAAGTGCACGGGAGCCTTGGCAGCAAAAGAACTTGGATTCAAGTCCATGAGGCGCTCTGCAGGCACGACGGGGATGTACATTGCATACTACAAAGTGTAGGAGGCCGCCATCTTCTCTTTTTTGATGAATCCCCTCACCTGGTCGTCCACCTCCTCGTCCCCGATAATCCAAAGCCAGACTTGCGGATCTGTGAGGCTTGGATCAATGATCTCCAGTGCTCTATCCATGAATTCTTTATAGTAAGGAGAATCTGTTGGGGCCGTGCTCTTGTATTTGACCCCGAGGATGTTGTAGAAGTCCAGCAGCGCGAGCTTGATAGAGCTATTCATGGAGTCATCCCATGCCTCAAGGGCTCACGAAACCATAACATCTTCCTCGGAGTCATAAGACCTGAGGTAAGCTTGGTCCTCCGGCTTTTTATACTTCCCTTTGCTCCTCAAGAATACCTTGAAGAACTCTGTAGCATAGGGTGACAACTCTTTGCATTTCTTATTCTTGTTCGATGGCCTCTTCACCTGCGAAAAGAACTCCTCTTTGGGACTCGTCAAGAGCAGCTGCTTTGTGGCCTACGTGATGTCATACTTCCTCTTGAAGGTCTTCCATGCTTTTCGGCGGTAACTTCCTTTGGGTCCAAAGAACCCCAGGCTACGCCTCTCAAGCCATAGTAATTTTTTGACAGCCCATTATTTTTCTCTTGACCCTCTCCAACCACTGCCCAGAGCTGTAGCAATCGGAAACAACTCCCAGCACCTTCTTCTTTGTGACCTTCGAATAAGGGAAGGTCCTCTTTGGCATTTTGTTGAGGAGGTGCAACGCCAGTCTCATGAGATCGTTCTCAGTGGTGTTTCCCATCCACTTGAAGAACTCACAATTAAGTACACCATCCCTCTCCTTGTCCCCGTTCTTGGTATCCTTCATCGGCTTCAAAGACTCGGGATCGATGAATAGCCCTTCAACGTGCTTGGAAATAACCTCCTTCCACAAGTTGTGAACCTCATCAATTGCGGTGATCAGCTTGATCACGTTGTAGATGTCAAGTTTCTCAAGCTGCGCTCTGCTGGCGGTATCTTGGTTTTTCTTGACGTCGATCATTACGAATTGAAGCTTCATGGCATCTTGAAATTCTACACCAAAATCATTAAAGTAAGAAATCATGCTTGCTTAGGATTCAACTGGCATCGACTTGAATCAGAGGGAAGCAGAAATATCCTGAGGGCGTGATAAGGAATAAACATTCAAGTCGAATCAAGTAGAATGGGGTGCTTACATTCCACTTCAGGATCAAGGCTACATCCGTTGTGGTCTTCTGCTCTTTCCTGAAGCTAGAACCCAAATCCGTCGGCTCCTTTGGTGGAGGTGGCTTGTTGAGGCTAATCCAAACATTTCTAGCACTGAGGATGTTGATGGCCCAGGTCGGCATGTAATTTTGGAAGTGGTTCACCTGGTTATACCATGCCGATATTTTTCGAATAATCCTAGCATCCTTGTTCTAGACAATGTAGCACTCCCAGGTCTTGAATTTCTCGAATTTAGCCTCGTACTCGGGAAGGTTTTTCATCCTCTTCGCTGCCTTCACGCTGTGCTGCCCGTTGATCATCTAGAATTTCCCTGCCACAACATCTTTAAAGTCCCCTGGTTGCTCATTCAAGTTCTGAGGCATCGCGTAAAGCGTCATCTTCTTCCTTAGATCGGGCATCTCTAGGTAGAATTGCAGAGCTGACTTAATGCCCTTCTCTTAAAGACAATGGATGTTGAGTTCTGCTGGTGGACTCTCCAGTTCGTCGATCGAGATCTCCTAGGACATCTCGACCCCGTCAATGTACAAATCCGTGCAAGATGACCAATAGTCTTTGTAAATGTTTTTGGACTCTTCGTAGTTGACCTCCACCCGATTGCTCTGTATGTCTTTGCGAATGGTAGTGAGCACGGAGATCATGCTTTCTTCCTCCAATTCCTTTGCTCTTTCCTCGGCATCAGCCTTGGCCTGCATCATCTTCCCCTTGACTGGCGTTTTGTTGCGTGTTCCTCTCGCATCGACGGCAGAGGACTTGCGCTTTGTCCGGCTCTTTGCAGTCTCTGCTGTGTCGAGGATAAGAGACCCGTGACTTGCTCCCCCAGGTGTATACTCCCTTAAAATTGCCATCGGCGCCAATTTTATCTTGTTTTCCTTTAATTTATCCCTCTCATTCTCGAACCCCTTGAAAAGATGGTTAAGCCAAGATAGAAGGACCTTATGAGATAGGGGTCCTCTGTCCTTGTTGACCCACCTCTTATTTTCAATGGCATGGATAAGGTTTGAGTAAACCCCCTTGTATATTGTGATCTCAAGGCTACGGCTGGTCATTGAGACCGAGTAAATAATATCCTTGGAGGGAACACATACTCCTTCTGCTCGAGGTCGATTGTCTTGCACGAAACAATGAACATGTTGTCTGGACCAGTCTTAAATTTTGTCACAGAATCGTACAAGGATACTGGAAGTGTTTCTGGGTAGTTTTTATATTTTGTTTGAAGCTCAAATGGCCAAAAGTCGGGGTGAGGCTGATGCTCTAGCACTCCACTCTTTCTGGCTCGTTCCAGGTCCAGCACTCACCAAGGATGCAGTCGTCGCCAAAGTCCTCCGGGTCCTCGTCCCCTTCAATGAGGAAGCGCTTGAAGTTTACGTGCAGCTTTGTCTTCTGCTCTTCCATATCTGCGCATAGCAATTACTTTCTTAGTTTCAAGTCAGATCGACTTAAACGTGTAGTTCGATTAGCTCCGGATCATCTCTGTACTTGGTCATGTGCTAATTGAAGGTAACAATTCATGTCGGCTTGGCATGTACGTTAACAGTTTAAGTCGGATCGACTTGAATACCTTATTTATCCACTTATTGTTCTTCCTACCTAATCGATCAAGTCAAAACAAGTTAACCAGGAGTCCCAGTCATATACGTGGATCCGAATTTATGATAGTCTTTTCACTATCTCATTCTCATGTGTTATTATTCAAGTCGACTTGGCGTAAATTTTTGTTATGGAATCTCTCTACTATTGTGGTAATGGGTGGACAGATCTAGAATACCACCTGAGTTATAATTTTAGCTAGGCAGAAGGTGAGCAACTCAACTCGTAACGAGTTAAAATGTCTATTGTGCATCTAATTGTTGGATGGACATATCTCGCTTGTAGCTACTGGTTAGTATTGAAGTCAACTCCAGTCGAGTTGAAATACATCCTAATTGATCTGCCTAGTGTTGTTTAACTCATGACAAGTTGAAGTTGCTAATGTTTCTCTGCTGACTGAGTTTTCTAAACCCTATTTTATCTACTGATTTCTAATGAACTCAACTCGATTCGAGTTGAATTACACCCTTCTGGATCAGTCTGGAGTTTGCTTCTATATTCTACGATTGGGTTCAACTCGTATCGAGTTGTTTTTTGGGCTACATGTCTCTAGCTTAGGGAGTTTGGATTGATGGATTGTGCCAGCCTAATGATCCATTCAACTCAATTTGAGTTGAATGGTGGGTGTGCCCTTGAGAGATATTGATTTTCTTGACTAAATTCGTTTTTCCTGGTTCAACTCGAGTCGAGTTGAATGGAGAGCCTCCGCTTTTCTTACAGTTTCATTGGTTTGGGTGTACTACTTTTTTTGATTCAACTTGGTGCAAGTTGAATTAGTTGGTTTCTGTTCCTATCCTTGCCTATTTTTAGGATTTTAGGGTCTGTTTCGAGTTGATTCGGCTTCGATTTAAACTGCCTTCATTCTTGTGGTGCATCTGACTCTTATGATTCTGTACTCTGACATGCCACAATGAATCTGAGAAAATGCATGAACTGTTGCACACCAAAACTAGCATTCACAATCCCCAAAAAACATAATGAACCTGACATGCAGATGAAATGAAATCCTTAATGCCTGCCTCTGACAAAATTGGCACGAGTTGCTCAAATTCGTGCAATGAACACTATAAGAAACCAGTGTTTTTGGAGACGCTAGAAAAAAATAGGACATGTTGCCAACGACATCAACATGTCAAAAACTGTGAGGCATATGCTGCTTCAATTTTGTAGAATATATGGGCTAACGTGTATATGTCAGCCTCATAACGAGGTCCTCTTGGAATGAACAATCATGTTTTATAGAACGTCTAGAATAGGATGGGTTTGTTTGTCTACCACATTGCAATGAGCATGACTTTGCCACGTTGGCAAGGGATTTACCTTTAACCATGGGTAATTCACCTTTTTTTTAAAACTTACTATGAACTCATGTAAAAATCAGACCGCATGATAAGAAGACCTGGGAAGGGCAGGTCCTCAGAAAGTTTTCCAAAAAAACGTTGTTGACATGGATGCAAAAGCTGCAAGTGGACTCGACTTCTCTTAGGAGTAACAAAGGAGGCTGAAATCTTACAAGCACGCTAGCTGCGTCGTTGTATGTTGAGGGCAACGTGTTATGAAAATCTTGCATGTTGGTAGAAACGTTGTAGTTATGTTGAGGACAACATGTTATAGAAATCTTGTACTTTGGTTGCAATGTTGTAGTTATGCTAAGGGCAACGTGTTATAGAAAATGGCATGTATTGATTCAACAATGTTGAGAATGTGCTTTTCCTGCAACCATGTTGTCTTAATACCAATACCAGTATTATTCCCTAAGCCACACATGTGTTCATTAAATAGTTTTACAGCATTGTCATTTCTAAACGGCAATGGGCTAGAAGCACGTTTTCAACACTTGACATTTCAATACAAAAGTCTGATAAGTAGTTTCTTAAGCTTTTTGCTTTTCAATTATAAAACAAAATATTCTTAGTAAGAGGAACATTGTAAGGTTTGCCAAAACATTGCGTTCAACTACACTAACAAATAAATAACAAAGAAGTAAGAACATTGTTAAAACCCAAACCGCATGTTAAAAAGATATGGGAAGGGCAACTACTTCAAAGTTTTCCAAAAATGTGTTGTTGATGTAGATGATAAGGCTAGAAATGGACTGGACTTCCATTAGAATTGACAAGGGAGCTAGATATCTTGCACATTGGCAGCAATGTTGTACTTGTCATTAGGGGAATGTGTTACTGAAAACATAGTCAAATATTGTGCACGTTGGCAATGACATTTGCCACTTTTGAGACCTCCTATTGTTAAACATCACATTGGAGAAGCATTTATTCTAGAAAAAATAGAATTATACAATGTTTCCATGTATTCATGAGCTTTTCTAATTATGAATTACATTAGAAAAGTTCTAATTATGAACTAATCATTAATTGTCAAAATTGAAAACAAAATTCATTAGCACTTATATTGTACAAACAAATCTTCTTTATAAAGGACAGCTACAAAGGACTTCCCACATGGGCCATAAATTCTAATGTGTTTTCGCATATCTATGTCAAAGTTAAATACAATAATTTTGTGTTTCCAGCAAGCGCAACCAATGAACGTAGTGAACACAAAATGCACCTCGCATGCTCAAAGCATTGTCATCGGCAATAAAATATACAACAATATACCTATTATTATAAGGTAGGGAACGCGCTGTGGACTCAAGTATGGAATTCAAATACTGAAGTACCTGCATACACATTATATAGGCATCCAAACCCGAGCTTGTAGTCCACAGAAGGCTGTTTCTTTGTTCATTAGACCTTAGTGCTCGGGCAGGGTTGCTATTCTGTGAGCGTGCGAGCATGAGCTTGTGAGCCTGTGAGTGTACAATTTTTTAGAGTGAAGACCGTGCCTAGTGGGACCTATGACCGTGGACATTAGAATACTTCCTGTATAGGGATAATTCACTCATATGCAAATTTAACATCTAATGCCTCAATATATTAGGGCAATATGTATAGCTTAATTTTCTAGGCTTAGAAAAAATCTTGGCAAGGAGTAAAACGGACAGTGAACTACTTCAATGGATATCATGCTGTAGAAAAAAAATGCAGTATTAGAGATGGTTTAAGATAGGTTGAGGCTTGAAACTAAAGTCAAATGAATATGAAAATTCAAGATAGACTTCTTTACTAAATTGAGATTTCTTCAAAATGTATAAAACCACGACATCCTTTGCATCTAGGTCGTTTGAGGTCAATGTTATAAGTACAAATGATATAGGAACAACATCAAGTGCACAAATTATAGGGGCAAGCAACACATCAAAGATCTCATGGTAGAAATAATATGTTCTTCCAAATGGTCTCCCTTTGGTGTATCCACCTTATACATCCCCACTATAGCATCACATGCGGCAACAATCTTGTATTGTAATATCAAATGGAAACAAAAAAGAGGGATAAGGTACTAGAGCAAATTTATAAATCACAAAAATGAAATGTTATTCAAGATTAGAGTGAATCTTACACGATAAATGAAAGCTGTGAAGACCTCTATTCATATAATGTACCAACTTTCCTTTAAGTTCTGCTGACACTATCACATCTCAAAGGGACTGAGATGTTCTGAGAATTTATTCAAAAGCAAAACTTTGTATTTGCAGATTTGGTACAAGGTGTGCACCAAGCTAGTCTTAATGAATTTTTAGTATGAGTGGTGACAAAAGCAAATCATTTTAGACAAATTCATAGAATTTTGAACAACAAACCAAAGATAATAAACAATGGCAAGCTACATGTACTTGTTGATGTCGTGCATAATATGAATGACAATGTCAATATGCTTTTTTGTCTCCAAGATCTAGTGGAATCTACACATATATGCCAATCTTGATCATGTTTATGGTGATGAGATATACAAAATGTCCATGAAAGTAGATGGTGGTTTCCATCACAAATAAAGAACTTTGAATTTTGGAGATGTTACAACTTAGAAGTAGAATTTAAAGTGGCATTCAAAATGTCATTTTCCTGGTTCCATAAAGGACCCTATTTACTTTTTTCTATGTCGGAGATATGTTCATCTTTTCCCTACTAATTTGTAATGGAGACATAAAATTAAGCAAGAACCATCTCTATATCCATGTATACAAACTCCTACTTAAGCTTAGTCAAAGTTGATTTCACTATAGATATTACAACAAAATGATACATTAAAATACAAAGATGAGATATATAATGGGGCCTCATGCATTCAAAGACTAGAGATATAAGCCATAGAGTTAATCTTCTGCAATCTTTTGAGAATGTCCTTAATAGTACAGTAGTCCACAAGCTCATCTTCATCCTTTGTACCATCCTCCTCAACATCTTGATTTCTACCAATGAAGGGTTGCTCAGAGCCATGGAACTCAGAGGTCTCAAATTGTTGACAAACTTCTTGAACAAGAATTGACTCTGACTGAATTTGTGAAAAGAAAATAACCATTAAAAATATCAAGGATTCAATGCATCAAACAACATTTGCTTACACCACGGCATCCAAATGTTATATAAAAACTTCTAATCAATATATTGAGTCTCCGAGATCATTGACTTGGGGCTTGGGGCTCCATACCAACAGCCTCGCAATTTCAAGGTACAAGCTAAAGCTACAAATGAGAACAAATAGTTTGAAGATGAACTAGCATCAAAATTATTCTTTTTGATTTGGTAACACATATTTTAATTTTGATATTACTAGCTTGGAGCTCTTGACTTCCATTGGCGCCAACAACTTTTCCGAATCTAAAGCTAGTTGATCAAAAGACTCGTCAAAAGAAAACCTAATTCTACTAACGAGTGACTATATGCCATATTTAACTACTTCTGGACTTTCAATAGTCCAGAAGTAAAGAGGCGGTGAAATCCCTTGATGTTTTTCTATGGATCTGGAGATCTCCTGAAATAGGAACGCTTTGCATGCATCCAATTCAGCACCCACAAGTATGTCGGGGAGTGCTTCATGTGCTTGGAAATGAAAGAAATCGTGTAGTTGTAACATAGCGGATCCGTGGTAGAGTTCACATGATTGTATTGGGAGATTTGTGGACCGGGTTTCCGTAGTTTAGGCATCCAATTTACAGCACAACTGAAGTCTCAGAACCTATCGAGAGATCCCCCGATGACCACCACTTGTTGCAAACATGGCTCCCATCCCATATTAATCCCTCAGTGAGCGCTGATCTTCACATAATTCTATCGGGAGATCCCCTGACGGGGGTGTAGAATATGAGTCGGCTTCACTGACAATCTTGGTGTCGAAGTGGGGTACAATTTGATTCCTGTGCTAAAGTGCAAGTGATATCCGAGTTCATCAAGAATGATTCACAATAAGGCACGAGGGGGGCGATTCTTTCAAAGATATATGGTATCCCGAGAGTTCAAAGGAAGTACACACAAGTAGATTTGAAATTCAAACATCAGTTGACAATTACCAAATGAGCAATTGCTCTTGGGAATAAGGAGTCCGGTTCTAGGATTCACCGGGAGATCCCCCAACGGACTGCTAACATAGTGGAGCTAAGGTAGTCAGGATATGACGAAGTGACAGGGGCATATCATAGTAACTAACTTACACTGACATTTGAAGAACTGTAGACCATTGAGTCACAGGTGCTCAGACGTTCAACATACATCTGAAGATGAATAACGGCTAAGTAAACATAATATTCCATCCGAAATAATGACAGTAGTTTCAGTTTGTGTAAAGAACATCAAGGTTCTTTCACTGCAAAAAATAGATTCGTACTTGGTTGAATGTCCGCTATATAATTGTGAAGATGCAAAACCTAGAAGACTAGAATTCCAACAGTGTAACTGTGAGAGAAAAGAAATGCATTATTCAAACTCATTTGAGTGCATGTGTGACCCGAGCAATGTATTCTGTTCCGGACACAAACATAAACCACTTCCATTTCAGGAGACGAGAGGAAGAAAGACATCCCCCGCTTCTGCTATCAAGTCATTGCCCCCGTGCCGCACGCAAAGAATAGAAATCATAAACATATTAATATATTCATACAGATTTATTTTACATATACAAGTCACAAAAAGCAGCTCTAAAAAACTAATCGAAGAACAGTCCTACTGACTCAACGGACTGTACTTCGAAACCCCCACTTGCTGCTGCGCTTACTGGATGTAGAATGCGTCGTGCGATATCACGATGGCAGTCGCGCCCCGCAGAATGCATTGTGACATCTCACGATTGCCGCGACGACCGACACAGTGCGTCGGGAGTTTCCACAATGGCAGTAGCGACCCCGGACTAGGCACTCAATCATGGGTCCACCACGTTTGCCCGATTCAAATTCACTAAGGCAGCCTCCCTACTCTTCTGAGGAATCGTCCGTGATTTTTGATCCACTCTCCTGGACCAATTCGCATACACTGCAGCACCCGCGTCCACCCAGGTGGGGGGACTTTTTTCAACGACCCATTTACCGTACCAGCAATTCCGATAAATCAATTCCAGACTCGTTTCGGAGTTATCGGGTCGCCAGTACTGAAGCAAGAACTTCCCGTTATTCACATCTCCTTCCAATCTGCATACAGTAGACAATGCTCTTCCCTGCCAAACAGCACATGATTCCGGGACTTTTGGTCTGACAAGTACCCAACAGCCTGGTCGTATGTCTAGCCATGGATTAAAGCTTTCCCTTGGCGCTTCATTTGCAGGGCCGCAGTAAGGCTCCGGCTCCTCTTCTTCCTCCGGAATCACGTCCATGGGATTCACCGTCGATCCTGGGCGAGGGACTCTTTACGCGCCACCCTCCAATCGTGTTGTGGCCAGAAGCCTTCCACCAACTCCGGAGGACACCCGGGTAATGGTTCCTTCAGCTCATCGAGAACACACTTCCAGTAATCCACGTATGGACCGAACGCAATTGCAAATCCCTTGCATCTAAAAATACCGTATTGCCAGTACTGAATGTATTTCTCGAGTCCTACCAGCATGAAACCCTTGTTCAAGGTAGCTTTCCGCGCTGCTTTCCTTGCCTTCTCTTGATTTCCATGTGGTATCGGAACCTCGCTGTCCCACATGGGCTTAAACGGAACAGGTTTTGGACAGCCGTGAGGGAGCATGGGCCGACCATTGCTGTCTGTCTTCCAAATGCGTTCAGAAGGTTTCTTCGACGGCAACCAGTTCGAATCAACTGCTGACCTTTTGAAGTTCATGACGGGGACCCCATCAGTGTCCACGTAGAACTTGAACAGGTGCATCTCCCCCAATCCAATTAATTTTTCCCCACGATCGCATTGGTAACCCTTCACGAACGACTTGAAATCCCCCACCTCCTGTATGAACTCCGGCATAAATGACAGTTCTTGGGACTGCATGAAGGCTTTCATGAGGTCAGCGACGACAAAAGTGTTCTTGGTCTTCAGGGCCTTGGAAAGGTGGCTGAAATATGCATCGATGTCCTCGTGAGTGTGTCCGACTAGTAGAAACCCAACCTGAATTTCCTTGAAGACACCTCGTGCAGTGAGCAAGGATAAGAACGCCATCAGATATTTGTTCTTGTTATCCTTGGCAGAGTTGTCAAGCTGAAGATATAAATTTTCATGAAGAGGGGTACTTCCGACCCGAGCTCCAGGTTCGGTGAGGGTTAGGCTGTCCATACATCTAGACTTCCCTCTAAGCAGTGCCTCGAACAATGAGTTAGCCGGCGGATATGGAAAGAGGTCGCCTGCCTCTCGAATAGGTGGACCCTCCAGCCGGCGCAACAACCTCGCCAAAGACGAAATGGTGAAGTTGGAGTCCGCCGGCCAGCAAGATGGAGCATAATGGGCATAAGCACCGTCACCATGGCCATGAGCTATGTGGGAGTACGTATCATCCGGAAAGTCCCAATTAACAATTTAGTGGAGGTAAAAATAGCAGAACTTTTTCAATTTTTGCATTTAAATACAAAGTTAGGACTTAGATATTAGAAATAGAAATTAGTTTCTAGGTAGAAAGGATAAAACTCTAAATAGGTTACGCAGTCTACCGGAAACTCTAGCCTGAAAGCCAGAAAGTTCCGGAAAGTTCCGGATCGTAGGGACCTACTGCCTAGGATCCGGCTAGGGAACTTACGGGAACGTTTTTGGCGGCGGGAACTTAGGGTTCTGACAGGTACTTAAACCCCACCGCCAGCCTCATTCAGTCTCTTTTACCCGTGCTCTTCCACGATGCGTTAGAAGAGAGAAAGAGTGGTGAGTTAGGGCGTGTTAGGGAGAGAAAGGGAGGAAGGTGCCGATTGCACCGGATTGTCCTAGCAGTCGGTGAGATGGCGGAAGCGAGTCGATCCCGGAGGTCGGTAGTGACAGCCCGGGGCGTACGTCCGGTTGTCCCATCAGATCCGGAGCGCCTGAAGGAATTAGAAGAAGACCTAGAAATCATGGGGTGCTTAGGATTGGTAAAACGTCCATGGAACGTCCGGAGTGAAGAGATGATTGACGAGCTGGTTTCCGGAGTGGGTAATCAGTTCGATTTAACGATTAGGGGTCGATCTAGGGCCTGGACTCCGGAGTTGTGGGCGAAGGCATACTTTACGCCGAGCAAGGGTTCCGGAATGGCGTCCCGGACGGACACTTACGCCGTGGAGGTATTCCGGAGTCATGCGGATTCTAAGGAAGGGAACACCGCGAGTGATTGTAAGAGTCCCCGGAATGGGCAGTTGTTAGCATTCCTCATCCCTATCTTGTATCCGGAAAAGCCCACCCGGATTACAATGACCGTGGCAAACACTATTTTCGGAGCGCTGGGAGATAGAGAGAATCCGGCTCCCAGGCCGGTCAGTTGGGGAGTGATCATTCACTCCGTAGTGGAAAAGTTAGCGGTCAATATCGCGAACAAGAAGTCAAGTCTGATTAGCCCCTATCTTTTCCATCTGTATCACTCCGAGGATGCACTAGCCGGACCGGAAATGACCATATACCGGAAGGGCGAGAATTTATTGAGGTATGGACTTCCCGCGGAAGATGAACCGGATGAGCTCGAGCCGGAAGAAGAGGAACCAGAACCGGAGCAGGCATCACCAAACGTTGGAGGGACGCGCCGGAAATCGACTGATCGGGGTGCGCGGGGGAAGCAAGAAGCCGAGGAGGTAGAGAAGCCCCAAGAACCACTTCCGGAAACGGATCAGCTAGAGGCCACCATCAAATGGCTGTTAGCTACCCGGGCACAGAATGAGCGGATGTCGGCGCTGATCCGGCAAATGTGCGAGAAATTGGGTGTGAAGGAAGAAACCCAAATCCTGGTGGCGTTGGCGGAAAGGCCAGATCCGGAAGCAGTGAAGCAGCTGGAGGACCGGATTCTGACCTTGGAGCAAGAACGGGACCGATTTCGAGAACAAGCTGCGTGGTCGGAGAAGGAGAGGATGGCCGCTGAAACAAAAGAGGGAGAAGCCCTCGATCTGGTCCGGAATGTCAGAAGTCTGTTTGACACTCCGGCGGATATTCTTGCCAGAGCTACACTCTGGAATAATCACATGGTGAAGGATGGTCACGTGGCGGGATCGAAGGTGGTGAGCATCCTTGTGGATTTTGAAGTCCGGATTGAGGGAATGCTCAAGGAAGTCCGGCAACTGTTGGGAAACTTGGATCCGCTTGAGGGGTTAGACCAAGGCCTTTTTGACCTAGGTCAGGATCTCCAAGAAGGAGGGGCACAGAACCAGCCTTCTCCGGCAAAGAGCAAGACAATCGCCGGAACGTCGCAAGCCGGAACAGCATCGGCACAGAAGAGGAGGTCGCTGGTGAAGCAGTTTGCGGCCTCCACTCCAGTAAAAGATGTTGTCTTAGGCGTCCCAGTCGGAAGAACTGCGTCCGTAGCAAATCTGTTCCCCGACAGACCGGTGGGTTCTACTTTCCGGGAACCAGCTTTACCCGGAACGGTGTTGAATCCAGCCCGGACGGATCCGGTGAGTTTCACCCACATGCTCCAGCCCTTTCTCCAGACACCGCCACCGTCCCAGCTCATCGATCTTACTGTTCCGAAACCAAGGGGACGACGGCTACTGAGCGAGACGGACCCGGAATCGGAAGAGGGGGATACGACTCAATCGGAGGAGGAAGAGTTGCAGCCTCCCCGGACCAGGTCGAAGACGAAGAACACCCCACCCCAGAAGACAGGTGGATCGCCAGCTCAGGGTGGCACGTCTGTAAAGAAGGCTAAGAGAAATAAATGACTATCTAGGGTAGCAGTAATTATAGTTAGGATTCTTACCAGGATGGTAGTTCCGGAACCGGATTTTCCGGATGTGGGTCCAGTAGTTCCGGACTTTTAGGAGTTAAACGGTTTTGCAGTTTTACCGGAACGGTCTTCAGGGCCGTTGCCTTTTTACTTTTTGTTTGGCCGTTGGCCGGTTTTTCTGGTGGCCGTTTGAGTTGCTTTTTTTTGTGGGTTTTTAAGGGCAGGCCGGTTTGTTGGCCTGTCATTCCTTTTCCTTGTTCATTTAATCTGAAGCATTTAGGAAAGCACTCGTTGGATTATTCTCTTGCGTATCGCGTCTATAGTCACTTGTGTGGATGTGTAAGTGAGAGTGTGCAAGGGGGAGGAGTCCGGATTCGTGGACTGCCGGATTAGGCTAAGTGTGTCTTGCAGATGAGTTTTTAGACTTGCGCAGTGAGAAAGTGGCGCCTTTAAAACGCTGGTACGGTAATCCGGTGGAGACCAAGGAGTGGTCCGGAAGCTAGTCCGGAATTCGCAGGGGCGGTTCCGTGCGGAGATAGGCAACCGCCAGAGGAATATTTCCACCCGTCCGGAAGGCTAGTCAACCTCATGAGCGGTCGAGAGCTAGGAAGTCATTCCCTTAGTTCCGGAAGTCCGGTATTTGTCGTTGTAGTAAGGAGGACCTAACGCTACCCTGTGTGACCAGCTTTCCGGATAGGCCATCCGGGATGTTGTGAGGATGCCACCCTGTTTACTCAACTAGATCTATTCTTGGGTTGTGTTTTGTTTTATGTTTATATCAAATACAGAGTGGTGCAGTTCCCTACCCCTCGGAAAGAGCAAGTGAGGAACCCTCTGAGGGTAAAATAGAGGTATCGAAAACCAACTTGTTAGAAAGACGGAACCGGAAGATTGGATAGAGCCGGATCCGGAAGAGAATCCGGAAAGGAAGTAGTTCCGGAAAAGAGTTTGTGTGTTGAAAGGACCCCTTTCGAGGTGGTCAAAGTCCGGAAACTTAGAGGTCTCGAAACACTAATTTTGAAGCAACGTCTGGAATCTCCTGGGACGATAACTTGTGTCATCTTAGCACGTTTTTGTGGTTAAAGATACTTACACCTAGATTGCGCGTACGACAAGCTACCATTCCAGTAACGCTCATCGAAAGCTGCCCCAAACCGGCCGTGGCCTTCGTTGTCACCCGGAGTCTGGGAAGAGCCGTCTTGGATGTATCCATCTTGTCGTGAATTATACATAAAATTCTTCGAGGCTCTCGTTTGGATTCCTCACGCCAAGACGCATACAAACGACGGCAAGAAGCTTGGTGATTCAGATGATGAGTCCGCTGCTTCACGAACTCCACGTACTCGGGGCTTCCTTTCGGAGACTTCAGAATAAACTGCTGTAGGTCGTCGCACGTAGTACATTTTGCAAACGAACTTCCGACAGGCTTAATGGAGACGTTGTTGAAGTGCTCCCGCTTGAGTCTACTAATAGTCGACTGGCTCACGGGCGGCAGACCGTAGTCGGCATTCAACTGCACATCCAAAATTGGTACGCTTAAGCATCGGTACGAGCGAAGGGGAAGGAATGCAAATGACAAGCAATGCACCAGAACAATGATCGTGATATCTCACGATCATTGATCTCGTCGGGAGATCTCACGATCAATAAAGCAGTGACAGGAGATAAGGGGCACTACCTTGTTGGCGTCTGCTCGGACACGTTTCCAATTTCTTCCGGAAGGAAGGAATTTTAGAGTGTCCGTTCGCCCGTTCCCGATGCCGCGCATTTGGTGGGGCATTTGATCAGCATTCTCGTCAATAATGGCTTTCATAGTCCCAGCGACCTGAACAGTCCGAGCCCGCGGGCGCTTAATCCCTGTGTTTCCGTGCGTCCCTGATACAACGCCGTCGTTGTACATCTCGATGTAACTGTGGTAAGTGGACTTCGGGATGCCGTGAATTATGTACCACGCCTTGCCACAAACATCAACTCCCTCTAGCGTGACGTATTTCCGCTTCCGCTCCCCGTACCTTTTGTGTAGTTGTCCTCCCACTCCAATCCCATATTCACGGCGCTCGTCAAACGACTTCAAGTAGTACTTCTGCCTTACTAACAGCGTGAACTCTTGGTTATAATGCTGACAACACAGACGTCTACAGCACTTCTCCGAGCTGACTTTCCGAATCTCCTCGTCTGCCGTTTTGCGGGAGTACTGCGATTCCTTCAGTTCCAGATTGGGTTTGCGAACTATAAACCGGTATGGTGCTTTCATTCTACCTTCGAGGTAAGCGAGAGGGTCGTCCATATCGAGAATGGCGGCAAAATGATCCACTGTCTCCTTCAACGAACGACCGTTGGGAAACCAGCACTCCGAAATTGGCCACCTGTCGTGAGACATTATGGCTTCGGTGTCACCCACAAAAACATCGAGGACTGTCACACTTAGGAAACCTTCACCAAGTGTCTCCTCTTAGAAATGATCCTCCGGACTCCAACAAATGATACGACCCGAGGAAACGAGGAGTCCGTCGGCGTCCTTCCGATGCACATCAAGTCCAAACCAGGTTCCTTGACAAATATACGGACATGGATCCATCGGGGGATCCCCCGACGCTCTAACAACGTCGGCGGCTCTCCACAACACTACATTCTCTTGAACATCCTCTAATGTGTTCATACCCCTCTGACAAGGAAAGCATTTCAAATCCAGGAATTTTAATTTGATAGAATGAGGTCGCACCAGAATGTAAATCCAAGGCTCAACAGGTATGGGCACACCCAGCCACTAGCCCTGGGGACGAACCTCTTTAACGATTCCTGATCCAACTTCACCGAATCCAAGCACAAACAGCTTAACCCAATTACCATTCACAAACGCTTCACATCCACCGGTGGAATCCTGTGATTCACCCTCTACATGCGTTCCGTCCACATACGGAACTATCGCGTCAGCAGCAGACTCACAGAATGAATCCATTGTCAGAGTGAGCTCTATCGAATCCCGTGGACGAGATTAAAACGATCCGTAAAACCTGTACATCATACATTCAAGGAGTTAGGCATGTCTACAGAAGAGCGTTGCATTCATGGCATTGTAACCTCACGACATGAAGGACAGAAGCATCAACGTCTGTACAGTGGTGGGAACTCACGATCACACGGCAACGCAACATGAACAAGTGAATCTAGTTACTGTCAACAAGAAGTTTGAAAGCCCAGACGCGATAGTGCAATCTCAAGAAGGCCGTCCCAGAACCACTGGGAAGAAGCCAAGGCATCCAGGAAAACGTTGCAGAAGTTTAGAAGACATTAACCAAAGAACGTTCAGTACATCGTGGGATCCCACGACACTCTTGGCGCTTAATCACTTAAACCAGAGATCGCGGTATTCCAAGATCCTCCTAAGGGATCACATAGACCGCTACAGAAATACAAATGAAGTAGTGGGTCAAACTGAATCACTCTGATGAGTCCCCGACATATTATCAATCAATCGTGGGATCCCACGAGTTTGGTATCCTGTAAAATCCGGAAGAGTGTTTGTGAACCCCCCCGAGTAGGAGAACCTGGTGCCAACCGAAAATGTGATCATGAGATCCCACGATGCTTATACAAGATCGACGAGGAGTATGACGGTCATCGATAAGTAAGGCACCTAGACGTACACCAAGAAGGCCACAGCCAAGGTTCAATCGATCGTGGGATCCCACGACGAAATGATAGAACATCCCTCGACTACCAGACCGCGATATCTCTATACTCGAAGACTGAGAGGTCTCGCCCACGCTCAATAAGCGGAGATCGTGGGATCCCACGATGCTTACGTATGTTGGATATATACACGTATTCTACTGTCGTAGACCGACGTATTTACCGAAGATCGTGAAATTAGGTTTCCTGTCACTGGTTTCATGACATTCGACACTCTATAACTATTCTCAGTTACTGTACAAAAATTCTCTACTTTTAAAGTGGATTTTGTTGTAATTCAGACTCCTGAACCTCCATGGGTACAATAAGAAACGTTCTTAGGAGTAGTTGAATTTAATGGCTGGGTTTTCCTCATGTAAGTCCGCCTAATTCCTAACGCAACCTAATTTCAGTACTTTGTAAAGACGTCTGACCGGTTGTCATCCACGTACAAGGTTCTCATATCAACTTGCCCTCAGGGCAGTGCCGTCCCGCGATTCAAAAGGAACCTTGATGTCACCACAGCATGGTGATCCCTTAAGCACGTGAGTTTTTTGCAAAATGAGACCAATGCGCGAAGAAAATTATCGCAGACTCCGTTTCACTTTCAATCTACGACATCCTCAGTTTGTGACAGAGTGCAGTGGCGTCAATTCGACTACAAAATCCTCAACATTCGGAATCGCATAACACTTGCAAGGGATGCATTCTTACCTTGCAGCAACTGGCTCGATCAGAACTTCGTGCGCCTCCACGCCCACTCTGTTGCCAACATCGGTAGACACCCACTCGCCATTCCGCAGCCTGCTCCGCCTGTTCACGTGTGCAATTGAAAAGAGCAAGCTCCAGGTTCTTTTTGGGTTATGAACCAGGTGGCTGGTTGGAATTCTTCAGCTCTGAATTCCCGCCGCGAATTTTGAAATCACCAAGCGATCCTTGATTTCGAATGTTGGATGCGTTCTTGAATGCCGTGCCACAATCAACAACGGCTGGGGGGTACGTGCGGTCCTTCACTTTGGAAGTTGATTGCATTCTCAAATTCCGCGCATCTCCGACTACAAGGAGGGAGGGCGTGGGGCTCTTGACTTTCTAACTGGAACTTCGCAAATCCAGGCTTCACTGAAATTCCGATTCTTCACTGACATTTTGAAATTCGCCGCATTCAAGGATGGTATCGTTGCACCGTTTTCTAGGAGTCAATGATGCTTTGACTAAAGCGGATCAAACTCTGAAGACTTTCACTTGACAGAATGTCATACGCTTCCTCGATCAATACTCAGAATTCTTCCCCTACACGACCTGATTATACGTATCCTACAGAAACGAACTGTACCAAATCTCGTGAACCCAAAAGCTTGAGCACCTGAAACATGTGGAACACCTCACTTACAAAAAAAATCAACAAAAAATTTGAACTCTCGAATGTTCATATTTGTTATTTTCTATTCCAATGAATGCAATCTTAGGGTCTAGGGTCCACAGTCATAGGGTCTACAGTCCACGGTCATAGGGTTTAGGGTACATGTTGTAGTGTAGTGTTCACGGTTTCAAGGTCATGGTTCTTGGTTTCAGGGTTCAGGGTTTGAGGGTTTAATAGGGTTTAGGGTATACAGTGGCAGCGCTTTACATTAACGTTTTCAGGGTCTGCAGTTCATGGTTTATGGCTTTTAGGGTTTAGGGTATTATGAAAAATGAAAATGACGCTGATTATTTGTTTCAATTTTTTTCCTCAATTAAGTTTACGTCATCTCAGACTGCGAACATATAAACTTAAAATTCAATCTAACTCAATATTGCTAATTAAAAATGCTAGTTAACAGATTGATTTCATATATAATTCTTGTTATGTAGTACAACATCCTATGGTTTAATATGGGACTTTACGGATTAAACAATGATTGACACAATTTTTATTTCATCTACAAATTTTTAAATAAAGCACCAGGGGCTTTTTTGCGTTTCCGTCTCTCATTTTTTCCTGCATAAACGGCAATCCATGACTTCTCCTTGTGTCTCAATCCGTTGACACAATGAAAAGTCATAAGATTGTTGTTTACATAGGGGAAAGTAAGAGAGGGAAACGCAAAAAAGCCCCTTGTGAAGGACTTTGGATGTGCAATCATGATGGAACAAAGAACAAACTGAACCATTTATTTATTTTGTATTTTAAATCTCAGTCTAAATGATTTAATGAGTTAAATGCTTTCAAATTTGTTAATGCACTTTGATGGGTGATGAATGCTTAAACCTGGAATCATATCATTCATGAGAATATTGTAGGTCATGCAATCTTCATCTGGATTTTTGAAATGATCGAAAGTGGTATACATCTACATCATTATTTGACAACGATGTACGTAATATTGTTATTTGTTATTGTTATTTGAACAATCTCCACCGATGTGAAACAAAAAATCGGGAATGAAATGCGTGATGGCTTGAAACGGCTTAAATAATATTTAAAAAGTCATGAAATTTCATACATGCATGCATAAAATTTGATTTAGAAAAATGTAAGTGTTCCAACCTTAAATTCCACCACTATTTTCTAGTCTTGCCCGTTGAAAAATTCTAATTCACATGAAAATAAAAAAATTGGGAATGAAACAGGCCCTGCCATTGAACTATGGCTTCATTTTAAAAATGTCATGGATGGTTCATACATGCATGCATAAAATTCTATCGTGGAAGTTGGAATTGCTCTCAGGATTTAGATTCCACCACTATTTTTACTTCTTGAACGTTGAAAAATCCATCTTAACGTGAATTAAAAAAATGGGGAATAAAAATATTGGGCCCTGCCATGAAATGGCTTCATTTTAAAAATGTCATGGATGGTTCATACATGCATGCATAAAATTCTATCGTGGAAGTTGGAATTCCTCTTAGGATTTAGATTCCACCACTATAATTATTCACTTCTTGCCCATTGCAAAAAAAAAATTGGGAATGAAACGGGCCCTGCCATGGAATGGTTTCGTTTTAAAAATGTCTGGCAATTTCATGCATAAGACAGTGCATGTCAATATGGAAAAAAAGGTACAAGTTCAAAATACTCCGCTCATGAAGTGAAGAGGCATGAGCGGGAGAAGTCCATGCTACGTTTTTCCGAACTTATCACGTAACCTAAAAAGGTCCTCCTCCGCCTGCGGTTCATTCAAAGAACTCTCATTCCATAAATCATACATAAAACAGTACATGTCGGTATCAAAAAAAGAATGTATAAGTTCTTAATCTTCCGCTCATGAAGTCATGAGCAAGAAAAGTCCATGGTACGTTTTCCAAAATTGCGATACATATTACATGTCGATTTAAAAACAAAAAATTGAAGTTGTAACTTAATATTAATTTTTTTTTCATAAATTGAAGATCATTTCTGAACGTCCTTTGTTTGACATTTTTTTTTAATTTCCATTTTTTGCAAGTAATTCCAAGATCATGGGCGGCTGGGCTTGGTTTAGTACTTTGGAGAACTGTCTCCAGATATGCTCCAAAACACAAGTAAATTAAATAGATTAACACCTAATATGCCCCTAAAACCGCGGGCAATCATGCTCTTGTCCACATCTATTCAATGATCATTGCAAGACAATTAATATAGAAGACAATAAGATAATTTAGATATTATTTCTTCATTACACATTTGCCAATCATGTTGATTGTATACATGAAAATGATTGCCTAGGAGATGAATGAGAAAGAATTATATAGGACAATCATCAACAATGTTCCCTGTACTTATGTAATCGTTACAGTCATCTCTATTTAATTAAATAATTTGGACTAATCATTTTCTAGAAAAATGACACAAGTGCAAACTAGAAATCAAAGTTCATTATGTTAAAGGCATATTTAGCGGCTTGTAAAAAAATAATAATCATCGAAACCAAAGGTTAAACCTATAAATCAATGTAGCAATCTATGAAATTAATTCGCTCATGATTCGTAACTAATGTTTGCATGGGTAGAGTATTTAAAATAGTAAAACTACATTTTTTTTTGTTAAAATTAACTCGTACAACATCATGCATGATTTATGGAATGAAGGGTCTTTGAACCGCAAGACCGAGGTTTTTTTTTTAGGTTACGTGGTAAGTTTGGGAAAACGTAGCATGGATTTTTTCTGCTCATGACTCTTCACTTCATGAGCGGAGTATTTACAACTTACTTGTACATTTTTTTCCCATACCGACATTTAAAATAGTATAACTAGGTTGCCTTATTTCAACAAAGTTACTTTACAAGCCATCAAAGTAAATAAACGTTTCTACAATTATTTTTATTTGTAGACATGGAGTTTCAAGAGTTCCAATAGCAACAATACTTAAATAACAAATAGTGCATTCTTATAGAGAAACAAAAAAAATGTGTGTGGTAATTATCGAATGTCACGAAATTAGTGAGGTGCAAGTGTGCGACCTAATTTCAGCATTTTGTGTAATGAGTGATTATTTAGCTTAAGATTTCTAGTCAAGCCCTCCTCATGATGTCAGTAATCATGAGGAGGGTGGGCAGTCATGACCTCCGCCGTCTTGCACCTGACAGCGCCACGTCAGCATTTTCCCCCGACAGTTTCCTCTCCTCCTGGTTTCCTTTCCTCCTCACGATGTCTGCTTGCTGTGTTTTTCTCCCGACGTCGTGTGCTTCTCCGTTCTCCGTTTTGCTCAGTCGTGCGCTTCTCCGCTTTCCTTGTGCGTTCATTCTCAGTTGCTGCAGTCCGTGAGTTTGGATCAGTGTCTGAAGGTTTGCATTTCGAGTGAGTTTGGTTGTTTGGAGGTTCTCTGCTTGGTTTAACATTTGTGCGCGGAGCTGAGTGCGTCGGGGGACATCGAAGGAGCGTGTTCAAATTTTGCTGGCGGAGTCTGTGTGGAGCTGCGCGGAGAACGACACTGCTATCTCGTGGTGGAGTGTGCGGAGCATTTCCTGGCGGAGGCGGTGTGCAAGCTTCCGGATCTAGTGCGCGAGAAGGACAGGGTGTTGGATTTCACTCGGCTCATCCAACAGGTTAGTTTGTCGTAGTCAAGCCTCCAAAGCAGCATTTTGATTTTGTAGTTCTGACTCCATCTGTGAGGTTGATTAACTTTTTTGTTGTGGATTTCTGATTGCATGGAGCTGCGCGTTTGCTCTGGATTTCAGCTTCTAGGCTTGGAAAGAATTGATGATCCCATTCAAGCTTGTAGATTGCATCATTCTAGTACATGGATACAATGAATGTTTAGCACTCGCCTTCCTTGCAGCTGTAGGCTCTTCCCACGCATCGTAGTTCTCGGTTCATATGAACTGTAGACCCTAAAATGCTAAGTAACCTTGATGTAGTTCACGAACTAGAGTTCAATGTGTATGGACTGCTGTGAGTGTTTGAATTGAAGCAAAATGAAGTAAGGAACGGGAATGTTGCTCCCAAAGAGGAATGGAGCGAAGAGTTCATTGTATATTATTTAGTTAGACAGTACTCGTTTGTGAATGATATTAGGAACATGGTTTGTGCAGGGATTTTATGACTATGATCAGACACGCTTGTTTTCTGTGCGATAGGCTACTTAGTCCGCCACTTTACATTTAAGTTTACCTTCTCTTCAATTAAATTCACTTGGCTAGTCATGAAGAAACAAGTTAGGAGTTTGTGATTCTTAGTGGATGATTGAAGTTACAATTTCTACTGCATTTGAATTTCATGCAACAGTCTTTCGAAGAGTGGAAGGGCATTTTTGTAGTAGCTGAAAACAAGGCCGGACCTGTGCAAGCAGAAGCTACAATGGCAGCAGCTCCATCCCAGCGTACAGCAGACCTCCCAGTTTGGAAGGACCCGTAAGTTACTTTGAACTATATTCTCATTACTTTCCGTTTCTTGCTTGCAATGCCTAGGTTATAAACAATAATTAGGGTATGGCTGTTTGCAATTGCATTGGTACGCACTTTGCTAAAAACGAGGGTAGTAGAGCCTCTGTCATAGTCGCTGTTATAAATATGGCCTAGAAATACAGTAGTACATATGCCGAGAAGAACACACGGTAATGAGTACGTGACTCTGTTACCGCGGATAGTGACCCTAAAACCGTGCATCGTGGGATCCCATGACAGGGCAGTCCCTGTGTAGATTCGAGCATCGTAGGATCCCTGACTTGAAACCCTAGCCGCCCACCACTGCGCGGCCACACAAGTTTTAGGGTTTGTGGCCCATCGTGGGATCCCCCGATGATAAGATATGAAGATGCAATCTAAACCCAAACCACATATTAGGCACAGACCAGGCAGCGCATTAGTAACCCATCGTGGGATCCCCCAATGGAGGATAGTAAAGACCGGGCCTGACCCAGACTTAACAATTAGAAGGCCACCTACATAGAGCATTCAAGTACTAAACCGTCGTGGGAAATCACGACAAGAAAGTCTAGCGTGGGTAGAGAAATTGAGATGCAGGCGCGTTAACAAATAGCGCTGATTATGTGAACAATCAATCGTGGGATCCCACGACAGACAGTAGTTTCACAGATCATCACCGATCACCTTCTAAGATATTCCAATATCCATTCTATGTTATTTGGTGCCGTCGTCATATGTCGGGACGCCTTCAGTTAGTGAGTTGAGATGCAGTAACCTCCTGCCCACTACTGTCCGTGAATGTAACCGATCGTGATATCCCACAACAACGGTAATTTGTGAAACCAGGTCATCAAAATGATCACGAAACCATTCCTTCTCTTTCATAACATCCGTCGTGGGATCCCACGACTAAGGATAAAAATTAAAGTTAGAACGGGAATAATATCGCACCACCATCTGCTCTATCGGACAATGTGGAAACTAACATCTCTTTCTACCATGCTGAAGTGAAATGCAAGTCGTTGAAGGTCCAGAAGAACTGACACCCAGGAAGCTTGGTACCTTCATCGACTGCTACATTACGTCTTTGGAGTACACAGGTCCACATCCACCACAAGCCTTTTTCCGATGCGACGAGCAGATTATGCATTGGGGAATCGCCTAGAAAGCAGAGACTGACGGCTCCGCCACTATTCTTCCCACGCTGGTGAATGGGACAATGGGGCACCCAACTGCCGGACTGAAGGTACTAGAAATGAAGGGGCTTGACAACGACACAGCGCTCCTAGTTGTAGAGGAGAAGGTTCCCCTTTCCGGGGAGATCATAACGTTTGGGCTGATCCTTGACTACGCGAAGTTTAGCCTCACTCTTTGCGAGTCTGTGACTGCAAGGTCACATCTGATGTGCAAAGACACGTCTAAGCCTCGGTGGAAGCCTAAGGAGCTGAAGAACCAGTGGGACATAATCCTGGAAGACTTACGAGATACGAACGCTCCCCCCCAAGCCGTGATTGCGGTTGCTCCCACGCCGTCCCCCAAAAAGAAGACCAGGAAGAGGAAGTCTGCAGTTTGTGCTCCTGGGGACGAAGTTGAAGCCGCAGCTGGGACATCCGGAAAGAAGAAGAAACCGGATACCCCGCTTCCGCTTCACAGGGCTGTGGCTCTAGGAGAGGCAGACGTGAAGAAGATGACACCGGAAGAGATGAATGCGATGAGGACCCTGTACAAGAACTCTTTCAGTGGCCTGTACAAATGGGGCAGGAAATCAGTCTGTGACAGCAAAGGAGAGCTCATCCGCGTGCACTATGACTATTTGCACCAGGCACCTGTAGCACTGCTCGTGTACAGGGGAATTCAGGCAGAGCGGCTTAATTCGCTGACGAGGAAGGCACGAATCACACCTGATTATGACTCGGAGAACAGAGTTTTAACAGTGCTTCCCCTTAAAGCGGGACCCTACGGCCCGGTGAAGGTAGTGTTGCACTATGAGAAGCAAGCGCCGAAGAAGGAGATCTTCGAAAACCCCAAGATGCACTACTACATAATAGGGGGCCAACACACTGTCCAAGCATTCAAGGACCTGATTAGGCTTGGTGTGATTCCCGAGAAGGACAAGAAGCTCGCCTCCACCTTCAATATTTTACCTGTGTAGACGGACAAAGATCACCACGGAGACCTAGTGCACTTCTTGCGGGCGCTGAACCAAGATGTTGTTGGCGAACAGAAGGAGCAGAACTTCACGAAGCAGCTGCTGAACGCAAGAATCAAGTGGCGGAGTATGGGAAGTCCACAGCCAGCAATATTGGGCAGATCACACTCAGTAGAGTACAATGTAAGAATGCTGCTGGAGTTGACATATTTTTTTTTGGGGGTCATCAGAGTGCGCTCTACCTAACCATCGTGGGATCTCCCGATGGTCTTGCACTACATCTCAGACCTTCATTACGTTAGAACCTCGTCATCGTGGGATCCCACGACTAAGTCCTAAATTTGCGATACGGGGTAGTTCTACGTTAGAGTGTGGCAATCGTGATATCCCACGACTTTAACATATGAAATACCAGATAGCGCTAGTTTAGTTTTTTGTGCTCGCGGTTCAGTGCGTGGTGTTTTCAAATTGTGCATGTAGAAGATAGTGGCTCATCGTGATATCTCACGACTGCTTGTTGCCTAAACGACTTCCTCGTGGTAACTGACTGATCATGGGATCGCACGACTGTTTATTGGACTTCTTGTGTTCACGTGGACTGTCTACGGATCGCGTACTGACTGTTACTCCTTTGTTGGGCAGGCGTTTCAGCCATCGGTGGCATCAATATTTGCGGGAGCAAAGGCGAAAGACATTGCCGAACTGAGAATCCCTCTACTCTTCCTGGAGAACGACGCTGATGTTCAGAGATGGATCAAGATAGAGGAGAGATTCATGGCAGGTCTCCTTCCTGGCGCGGCGGGGCTGGTCGATGTATCGGGGAGTACGGATCGCAAACCGTTGGCGGCAAACGACTTCAAGCCCCTTTACGGACTTAGACCGGAGGACATCAATTTCCTTGCGGATCAGATCAAAGCCCAAGTTGTCAGCATGAAGACCTCTGTCGCAAAGTCGAAATCACAGAGAGGTGGAAAATGCATTATCTCTCTTGCAGACGCCGACGCCAAAATTCGGTTGGTCAGGGCGATGAAGAACAAACTCTTGTCACACTACAAGGGTCATCTGCTGCCGGCGAGGAGGGTGGAGTACGAGCCTTACCCGGACTCTTTGTGGGTCGAGTTTGCGACGGAAAGGAACATTGAGCACGAGGATGTGGAGATGTGGGTGAACAAGGCAATGGAAACCCCTGCTGGAAAGAAGTGGTTGCAGGATCGGACGAAAAATCTCAACAGGACGTCCGACCCAGCTGACCTTCCGCACTCGGTGATCCAAATGTGAGAGTCGTATTTCAAGCTGACGGTGGAGGAGGAATCGGTGCAGGCAAATGCACGTGGTTTTTCAGAGCACTATCTCTGTAAAACCATGGACGAAAGCAGCTGGGACATCAGCGCCACCTTGGCGGCAGGGGACGTCATAGCGTGGAGGGGAAAGAAGAAGCAGCACCTCTACATCTGGTTCATGTTCGAGTCAACGTCCTGCGGGTGTCGCGCCAAAATTCTTGAAGAGCGGAAGTTGAAGAGACTCTTTGACGCTCTGGAGTACTATGATCCGCAGGACCAGACAATCGTAGCCCGCTCTGCCGCCGTTCTCCTCACAGATGCCGAAGGGTTCCACATGATTGTGGCTCACATAGAGAAACAAAGGATGGAAGTCAAAGCTAGGTTGTGGGATTGGCACGTTGTGAACTACATGGCAGGGCCCGAAGACTTCTTCCCTCAAGCTCCGGCCGGAGACGGGTACAATGTCTTTGTTGTCTTCATTTTTGGGCACAGCGAAGAGCACGAGCGGCGGACTTGCTTCAAAAGCTTCTTCCCGGGATTGGACCGCCTGACTCAGGTGTACAAGGCGGAAGATATGCCGGACGACTACCCTTACTGGCGTCGGCAGCAGATGCCGTATCTGAAGATCAGTAGTGCGTTGATTCTATTCGAAGGACTAGCTTGCAGCGACTATGTCTTTGTGAATGTCAACGGGGGTCCGGAGTTCACATATCTGGGCTTGGTATGCACTACAACGATTGTCTTTTCTTTTGTTCTTCTGATAATCTCCTTTCGATTTCGGGGATTTCAATGTCACTAATTTCCGGTTGTTGTATTTTAATATTTGGAAGGTGGTAAAGTGCTGGAAGTTGTCGATTCAGCGGAAGCGAAGACGTTAAGTCAGGTCTTCGCCAAGCAGATTTGGGACGACAAACATGCGCAGGCGGCACCCCTTCCTCTTTCGGAGGCCGAACACGAGGACGAGGAAGTTGAGAGTGATGATGAAGCTGCTGTAGTTGAAGACATCACCCAACACAGACCGGGTTTAGGAACAAGGTCGGTTGAGCACCCTAAGGTTAGTGTGCATTATTTGCTGAACCATTGTGATATCTCCGGATGTTGGGCAGCGTATATCTCTCGCATGCTAATCTGGGAGGGCAAACTGAGCTCAATTGTGGTGGGATATTGCCTTTCTCGCAGGCGAAATCTCCGACTCCCTCCCCCCGACGAGAGCAGCTGATTGATCCGCCAAGTGCAGCAAAGGATGCAGACGAAGTTCCCGAAGTTCATTTGGCGCAGGCGGAGCTGGCAGATCTGACATAGGAGCATGAGAGTAGTCCAGAGCCGTTACCAGCCAAAGAAATTGTAATTCCAATATCGAGCGGGTCGTCAGGCGAAGTGAATTCAGGGATCCAATTAACGGACTCAAGGATATCCAAGAGGAAGCCGCTTAAGACGCCGGTCAAGGAACCCGATACCGCAAAGGATACTAGGAGCACAAAGGCAGCCAAGCGAGCGCGGAAGACAGCAGGCGAGAATCGGAAGGGGGGGACCTCCAAGTGGACTCCAAGTAAGTCGTTGGTGCAACGCAAACAGTCGCCAGCGAAGCCGACTGGGAGTCCCAATCCTGAAGCATCAATCGCGGCAGAAGCGCTTCTGACTTGTGCCTTGGGACCGTTACCATTGAGGCCTGACAAGTCGACTCAGCCGCAACAGGAGGATGCGCAGGCATCTCGTGCTTCAGGAGCTGACAGACAGCTTCCGGACCTCGACTTATTAACCTTGGAAGACACTCACCGACCAGCATCGGGGGATCCCACGATGACAAACGAGTCACTGGTCAAGAGCGAGGAGGATGCTGCCAACCTCAGCGAGGGGAGGAAAGAGTCGAAGGGGGATGATGACCACCTCGGATCGGGGGATCCCACGACGAGCCATGCATTACCTGTCGAGACTGAGTTAGCTGTCTCTTGACGTGGTGCAAGGAAGGATGACCAAGGCCGAACACCGGGACCTGAAGGATCGGGGGATCCCACGATTGTTGAAGAGTCAGTGGTCTCAATTCATCATGGCGATCTGGCAGAGAGCGAGGGGGGTGAACACCAGGAAGGAGTGGTTGCATTGTCTTCGTCGGGGGATCCCACGACGGTGCCAGAGCGATTGCTCCCGCCGATGGGCATCACGGTTGTTGTACTGAATGACACCCTTGTTGACTTGGTCCCCCTGAGTCCCAAACCTGTTCCTGGAAGGAAGAGTAAACCTGTCATAGGGCGGGCGAGGATTGTCGACATTGCTTCATTGGCCTCCAGTGTTCCACTGGAGGTTGCAAGAGAGGTGGTTCCTGATGACGGTGAGTGCAATTCTGACGAAGTGCTAGAGGCCATACCTTACGAGGCCGAAGAAATAATGAAGTTCTGTCTTGTTGATCGTATGAGAGCATTTGGTCATTTACCGAGTCTAAACCACTATGGGAAGAAGCGTCTCGATACCAACAAGGAAATTCATTTGGAATCCGTAAGGCGAGCGAACCGTTTCCTTTACAAGCCCGTCTTTAAATGGATATTTCAGGATGGTCCGCGTGCAGTGTATGATGGAGGGGATCCACCTGATGCAGACGAAGAGTAAGAGGCAGTGGAAGGCGGCGTTAGAGGGAGGAGGGTGGTGCCTTCGAGCGACGACGAGCTTGAGCCGGGATCTTTGAGTGGTGACCAGCGGGAAAGAGGACCAGTGAGCGCCGACGAGAGAGGAAAGGGGCAAATGCTCGTCGAGAGGAGGGGGGAAGGATCAGTGAGCGGCGGCGAGAGGGAAAGAGGACGATTGGGCGACGAAAGGAGGGCGAAAGGGTTGCCAGCTTGTAGCGTCCGAGCTCCCGCAGGTAACATGCCTACATTATTGTCAATGTACATACGAGATAACGAATCTTGAATTGGCCGGTCACTGACACTGTGCTTCTCTTGTATTCTGCAGTTTTTCAAGTGCCTGCTGAACCGGTGGCGAAGTCGTCGAATCAAGTAGAAAGGCGGCGGTATTATGTGGTCTTTGACCTTAATGGAGTTCTTGTTCACAGGTCATTCAATGAGTTGAACAGACGCATCGTAACACTTCGACCGAATGTTGGTCAGTTACTTGACTTTGTGCACAAACATGCAAACATTGCATTCTGGAGCAGTATGACACCGGCAAATGTGACGAAGGTATTGAATCAAATGCTGCCAGGGACGTCTGTTAAGGCGAAGGACGTGCCTGTTCTCACGCAGGAAGACTGCACAAAGTCGTCCTACAGAGACCCCAAACACCCGGACAGGCCCTTCTTCCTCAAGGATCTAAATCATTTTGCCACTAAGCTGGGTTTGAGGTCAACCGAGAATGTTCTCCTCATTGACGACGATCCACTTAAGAACCTCCTGAACGATTGTCATAGCGTCATTTTCCCCCGCAAATTTGAAGGGGACTGGAAGGACCAGTACCTTGTGGGGGTGCTCAGTCCTTGGCTCGCAGGTCTGTTTAAGTCACAGGAAGCTGTGCCGGCGTATGTCAAGAAGCATCCGCTCCACAATGGTCTGCCACCGGCGGTCTCGTTGACCAGACCGGGGTCTGACATTTTGAGGGCAGTAGTTTAGTTTTGGTTTCTCTTCCTCGACGGACTTCATCATGATATCTCACGATCTCCTTTTGGCGTGCATATTATTGCTTGTAGCTTAAAACTCTTGAACATACTGTAAATATTGTAAATGCATTTTCGAAATACTGGACATTCTTTGTTTGTAGGAGGCATTGATTCTGCCTCGGTAGTAAATGTGAAAATAAATTTTTTTCCTAAATGCCTTTGATTAAGATAATTATGAGTTCAAAGGGATCACCTCGACCTTGACTATTAATCCGCGTGCATGCACATCTAGAGATCTAATGGTATACCGTGGAAGTGGATTCTATCGGTAGATCGGACTGTTCTGGGCATTTATCCTTGTCTTTTAAATCTAATGTGAATGCATTTCCGGTGCATGACCCTCACTTAGAATTGTTTTCTTACTCTTCGTTCGCAGCTTTAATCTAAATTTGGTTTTGAAATTGTTTATCATATTACTCGGAAGAGTGGAATTTTTTGAACACCTCATTAGATTTTAACACTGGGCGTCATCATCTTGCGCGGCAAGCTTCATCAAGAGATCGCACGATACGACGTGACGTGTGAACATTGAAATGTTGTTTCCGTCCTTGTATTGTCTCGTGATATTGTTTCTGTACTTGTGGATGACAGTGAAGTTGTAGTTGTGCTTCTACTGTTTGTTTGGGAGTTCTCCTGTAGTTCCGATTTGCTGAAGTACGGATTTGAAATTGATAATTTTGTCCTGTGTCTTCGGCTTGATCGGAAGATCTCACAATCATTTTCCCTTGCATGGAATTATTAGTCTTAGGCGGATTATGTAATGTCCATTTTTGTTGCTTCAATCGAATGCAATTGAATTTCTGCTGCGTAACTTCCTTTGCTCGAGTATTTTCGGTCTTCTAGTATGTCACCCTAAACCTTTTTTTGTATTTGACGCAAATTCTAAATCTGCATCCCTTGTTAGTGCTGTATTCTGGGCTGCAGTGACACCGTAGAAGTATTGCTAATTTCCTTGCACTATGCAGCAAATAAGACATTCAGTCGCTGTTCTTCAAATAACTACCCATGCGTATTTTCAATTAGCGGTTCTGTTGTATTGCATATTGGTCGGGGGATCTCACGATCAATTGACGTCGTTTCTGTATGTACATGTCTACGTACTGAGGCTTACTTGGTCTTTGCAGAAGGCGATGCTCTTAGTACTAACAGGGGATCTCTGCGTGAAGGGCGGTGTGGCGGATCTCCCACAAAATATCGAAATTCGGACCGGCTTCCGTGGTCTTCTCCGACATTTCGTTCAAGAAACTCATTGTGGTTTGTGGTCCGCAATGCAACCTTCAACACTGGCCGCTCTTCTTCGACGTATTCTACCGCTGGAAATTCTGTCAAGGTTTCTATTTTTTGCCGGGTCTGACAATCCACGGAAGAACCAGGTGTATCCCCATTGTCGTGCAATACTGAAGACTGTCTTGAACATTCCTCGGACGCGCAGGGTACTCTTGAATAACAGTGTTGTAATGCTTGTCCTAGATCCTCTTGATTGGGAACGTCCGCACTTGCTTCGACCGGCGTTGCATGTGAGGGATGATGTAGATCCTGTAGAGTTAGATCGTCCGCACATTATAGCACCGCCTTTTGATTGGTCTTGGGCCCCAAAAAACATGTAGTTGGAAGTGGACTAGTTGGGTTATATATCACCTGTTTGTTGCATCCAAATGACTATATAAGTGGCGAATCCACCTTTTCTATCTGACTGTGATTACACCTTACCAAATGTCTGTAATTGCATTTTGTTGCTTCATCCATTCTTTTGTGTTATGTGATACTTTGGGAAGTATCTTCTGAGCTCTCCCGATCTGTGATGTCGCATATTAATGCAACCCCGGATACAAATGTACCGCTTACAGCAAATGTCGGAGTTGACATCATCTCAAATTCATTGATTTGTTCAAACACTCTATCCCGAAGGAGTATATTTCCTTGCATCGGGAAATCTCCAAACCACTTAGCATCCCAAAGCGATTTAAATCTCCTTTGAATGGCATTACGGACTCATTGTACATACCATCGGGAAGATCTCCCGATGGACAGGACCTTCACAAAGTCCAGAATTCCCCGTAAATTCCAGAAGTAGTTAAATATGGCATCTATGAGTTAAAACTGAAATGGCATCATAATAAAAATTGTTTTTGACTTTGAGATCACTTGAGCCTTGGCCCCTAGCTCCCATCGGGGCTACAAGGTACCTAGATCTCAAGCTAGGTGATCAAAAAAATAACCAAATTATACTACAATCAAGAGCTGAATGAAAGAAGTAGAATACAGATTTTGTTGTTTTCTTGATCATTGGTATGTGGTTGGGAAATCCCATTGGCGCCAAGAGTTCCCTTGGACAACCTAGCATGTGATAAAAAAAAACCAACCCTTGTATAAGCATAGTCAAATTAAAACTGAGCTTTATGCCAAATTTTTAAAAACCTTGTATACAGAAACAGGTCTTCAAGAATTGAATGAAAGAGCTTGAAATACATAATAATTCACCATTTTTGGACTTGGCCATATAAAATTGAACTTACTAATCGTGTGGAACATTTGTCTCATCACCAATAAGGGGGGACTTGGCATAGTTTGCCCCATGGCAGACCCCAACCTCCTATAAATTTATTTATTAATTTTTTGGTCTGCAGCTAGGGGCCTCCCATTGGGGTTGGCACATTGATATCAAATAATTAATTACAGCTCTATTGTGCCAACTCCAGCATAATTATCACATTGATTTAAAATAAAAAGCATTGAGATAAAATGCAATTTTTGCCAACTGTGACGCTGTAAATGAAATCCAGAACCCTAAAATTGACACCTCGTCAACGAGGTGATGATTAGAACTCAAGATTACCAACAAAACCATACCTATTGGATAGGGTTGGCACATTGATACCAAATAATTATTGAAAGTTCCCAAAGTAGATTAGTCATTTTAACATTTTTAATTTTTTTAAATTCAACACTATATTAAATAAAATTTGAAACATCCATTGTCCATCTTCCAAAGTCATTTTGTTTTGTGTACCTGGAGTTGAGAAGACAAGCTCTTTATACAAGTGAGGTGGTAGGAGGTAAATCAACCCATGTGGGATATGTAGGAAGCTCAATCGCTCATAGTTAAGTCAAAAACAGGAATTGTGTTTGAAGTAGAATTTCAGACCTTGTTTAGGCATAGTAGAATAACTTTTTTCAAAAAGCTTAAAACTAAAAAAAGTTGTAAAATTAAGTTAAGTTTCATCTCCAAAAATCCTTTTGAAATTTTGAGCCTCCAATCAAAAGTTATAGACAAATTTCAGAGAGGGGTTGGAAGGGACATTTTCTTTAATATTTTCAAACATACTCTTTGAATTTCGTCCATAACTTTTGATTGGAGGCTCAAAATCTCAAATGGATTTTTGGAGATGAAATTCAGCTTAATGTACCAACAATTCTTAGTTCAAAGTTTTTTGAAAAAACTTAATCTACTATACCAACATGAGGTCCAAAATTCTACTTTGAATACAATTTTTATGTTTTTACAATGAGTGGTCAAGCTCTCCTCTTCAAATTATCCCATACTCTTTGAGGATTTATGACAGACAATGGATTTCATTATAAAAACAACCTCTCCACCCTTCACTCTCACTAAATGTTAATGAAGTAATTCCTTCAATTCGCCATCAAAATTATTCTTAATGGTAGATGGTAATTGGACTTGAAAAAAAATGAAGACACTCATTGAAACCTTGAACATTTGAAATGACTCATTTGAGGACCCTAGAATTGTTGCCTTTGTCAACAAGGTGACAATCTACAACCCAAGTCAGCAACGCCTAAAATTAAAACAAAAAATTGAAACCATGCACTTGTTACATTTATCTTCCGAACAAGACATTGGAGCCCTTGAAATTGACGCCTCGTCAACGAGGCAATGATCTACAACCCAAGCTAGCAATGCCTAAAATTAAAACAAAAAATTGAAACCAAGCACTTGTTACATTTACCTTCCAAATGAGACATTGGAGCCCTTGAAATTGACGCCTTGTCAACGAGGCGATGATCTACAACCCAAGCTAGCAATGCCTAAAATTAAAACAAAAAATTGAAACCATGCACTTGTTACATTTAATACCTTCCAAATGTAACATTGGAGCCCTTGAAATTGACACCTCGTCAACAAGGCGATGATCTACAACCCAAGCTAGTAATGCCTAAAATTAAAACAAAAAATTAAAACCATGCACTTGTTACATTTAGTACCTTCCAAATGTAACATTGGAACCCTTGAAATTGACACCTTGTCAACGAGGCAATGATCTATAGCCCGAGTAAGCAATCCCTAAACTAAAAAAATTTAAATTGAAAACATGTGCCTTAAACTTGCACTATCCAAATGAGACATGGAACAACTCAAAATTGACACTTTGTCAACGAGGTGATGTTTTACAGCCCAAGCAAGCACTCTAAATTTGATGCCTCGTTAACGAGGCAATGTTCTACAGCTAAAGTGAGCAATTGAAAAATAGAAAAAATGCAAGGAAAACTTGCACCTTCCAAAGGAGACACAAAAGATCTTGAAATTGATGCCTCATCAATGAGGCAATGATCTTATGCCCAAGCAAGCAATCCAAATTTTCAAGATGTCAAAGGAAGGTCTGGAAAGCAAGGTGGATTTGATGAGGCGAATGCAATTTGGTAGAGACCTATATTCTTCTTGTTGCATATTCAATCATATCAAGAAGGTTAAGGGGTGGATATTGATGTCTGCCCACGTCTATGATCCCAAGTTTTGTCAAATCCAAACAATTTGTATTTGCGACATAATGATTCGGCAAGGATATTGAGTTACAAGAACAAATGTGGAGATCACTAAACTTTGCCATGGTATGGCATAGGATTCCAAATCCATATTTCTTGAAGGACTTCATGGTTGACAATGCCATGGCCAATTGGCATGTTGTTTGTATGGTCTATAGAAATGACTACAAGCAGAAGGCCTAAAGGTTAAGTAGGATCGAGAGTATTTTTGTCTATTTCATTGGACCACATCGTTGAATAGACACACAGAGTTCTAGAAGACTAACAAGAGGCTTTGCAAGCAATACAAAGATTCAAAATCTGTGGTAGAAGCAAAAGTGAGGTACCTTGAAATCAAGGGTTGGTGGCTTTCTTCAAGGGTTGCCTTATAGGAGGTTCTCCAGGAACTCAATGATTGGTTTGATTTCTAGAACTTTTGGTATCAATCCTGGGGCTAAATTAGTAGGTCAAATCAATCCTTCAAACCAAGACACCTTTTTTTACTGCTAAACTATTTTGTTCACCTAATTTTTTTATGATGAAAAAAATTGTAATTGCTCGTCAATTTTTTCTAATATATAAATGTATAATTTGCGCAAATTATACATTTATATATTAGAAAAAATAAACATGCAAAACTCTATATATTGAAAGAGGCAACTTGGAAACAAGAAATCTTATCCAACGGACATCCACACTTGTCTTCAAGATCTTGGTACACCCTCTCCAAACCAAGGCCCCTATCTGTGGTGCCTTGATGATTATACGTTCTACTTAATGTCTCTCAAAATTGTTGTTGGTGCAAAACTTGAATTTGGAGGAACTAGACAAGATGCTTCTTGCAATTTGGTAGAGACAATTCACACCAAGTGGTTCCAAATGTCACGGAAGAAGGGAACCTGGATGTACCACAGATCGCCACCACAGATGATATGATACAGGCCATGATGCAATCAATAAGTTACTGGGCATTTCTCCAACTGAAAAAGTATGCATCCGGTATGGGTCTCCACTTGGACAAAATTTGTCTTCGACACGACAAACAAGAAACCCAACAAAGTTTGCCAAGGTTGCCACCAAACTTCCAACTCACATATTTACCAAACAAGTTCCTCACTTGGAAGGCAAGGAGGTATTTGGCTCTACCGAAGTGCAAACAGGATCTTCCACTTGGGTTAGACAACAACTCTCACTACTATGACGCAGTATTTCAATCTAGAGTGCAAAGTTGGTCGAGAAGAGCCCATACAAAAATAGATGCATCAATGCCAATATCAATAAAGACAAGCAAATCAAGCACAATATGTCTTCACATGACAAAAGTGCATGAAACAAACTGCAATCCTTCTTTGTGGTGCATTGCAAGGTGTAAGAAGGAAGGAAAAACTTATCACAAAGTTCAAAAAGGAAAGAAGAAAAAATGCAGCGCTAATATAAAGAACTCTAAGAAGAGTAGAATTGCAGCATTCATCTACAATAGGTGCATGACAAAATATGCCACCAAGGCTATCATTAACTTTGACTTAATTTTGCACACATAACCTTATGTGTTGCGCGGGAGGCTCTAAGAAGAAGAGGGTTCACGATTGAACCTTTCTTTCAAGGTGTGGCCTATGGCACATGAAACACATCTTACAAAATCAAAATATCTGGAAGAAGAGTCTTTTCTTGAATTGCAAAGTGAAGAGGTAGGAGCACCAACCTTCCATATCTTCAATGAAGAAAATACGGTGAGGTGTATCCACATTTAACTTGAAGCCTTTTGATAGTGGCATTCAACCATCTAATGGTGACGTGTTCCCCACAAAACAATTGAGGAGGACCACTAAGTGTAACTCTAATGTGCCCAAAGTTGACCACTGCAATAAATGGAAGACTACAAGGAACATGAAAGCAATTGTTGAATCTGTCACAGTTATTTCATATCCTAGCTATGGTAGAGTGATAACTCTAATGTCCGATATCTTTTTCTACCAAAAGACCTATTGGATCACAATTTCAAACTTACCTTCTTGTACCTGCAAAGACTTCATTACTATGAATGTAGTTGCATTAGGCAGGAGGAAATTATAAGTGAATTGCAAACATCTATATTATGTCTTCAAATTTATTTGCAAGGCAAACTCCAAGGATGACAAGTATATCCATGCAACAAGTCTAAACTTTGACGAATTGAAGCTACTTCTTAGAGATAGCAATCTCTAAGACGATGTATATTCATCTAGCTATTGCTAGTAAAAACACTTGTATTTAGAGTTGGTTAAATAATGGTCAATTGGAGTAGGTAACAGATGCCTTACCAAATTAGTTAGTTCAAAGTGAAAGCAATATTTGGCACCCCAATGACAATTGAAATCATTTGTAAAACTATAAACACAAAAAAAACACATTTAAAAAGGTCAAATTCAGCCAAACAAAATTATAAAATTGAATGACTAATTTCTAAAAAGTAACCTTAAAAATACTCCTTGGTTCCAAGGAGCACTACACTAGCCTTGGAAGAGTAAACAAAGTCTTTTGGAAAAAATGCAAAGTTTTCCTAATATTTGTAAACTTTTATTTTCTGATTAAAAAAATTCCTTCAATTTTGTACAAGATGTGCATGAAAATTATGCTAATGTTTTCCATTTTTTTTGTGATTACAATAAAACTTGTCTTCAACTAGATACTCTTTTATCAGTCAAATATTTGCAATCTCCATTTTAAAAATTAAAAAAATTTAGGCCTAATTCTACCAAAGTTTATGGGAAGGTGTTATGAATTATTTCCTTACAATTACTTGAAAGGTGTCCTGAGGTTTTAAGGCTCCTAATGAATGAAGTGTCTAATTTTTAGTAGGCGTACACTTATTAGCAAGGTTTGTGCATTCCACTTGGAAGACATTCATAAAACAATAGATGTAGAGAACCATAGAACATGTATTGCACTAGCTATGCAAATAAGTCTTTTCATGGATGGATGGATGATGGATGGATGATATGGATGATATTCATTAATGCATCATATTTATGATAGCAAATTTTTGTTGCGAGAGAAGCTATGCCATTGTTGTTGGCCCTACTTGCAACATTCAAACGCTAAATTGAATCCTCAAAATAATTTTAAAAATCCTAAACCAACATTTTTGAAATTATATTTTTAATCATTTCTATTTCAATAATTTTAACATTACTATTTTGGACTGTGACATTAATATTTTTTAATCTAATATCTCTATTTTTAGTAAAAAAGTCTTTATTAACACTCAAGTCTAAACGCTCATTGCCCCCCACTTGTGCACTCTAGTGTTGTTGTCCACGGTAATAGATCCATGGTAATGGGTACTTAAATTTACTTATTGTAAATTTTGATCCAAAAATTTAGATAGAATCTTTTTTTAAGAAATATTATTGACTTTTCTAATGCTTTTTCAAATTTCTGAGCTCCATGCTCACATAATCCTTGCTCAGTGCTCATAGGCTCATGCTCGCTCGCTCACAGAATAGCACCGCTGGTGCTCAGGCATCCAAGTTACAAGTACCTGCAATGACCAAGTAGATAGTCAGAGTTGGTATAGTCACCACAATGCACATTCTTTTTCAAAAGCCCCATCCAATGACACACAAACAACGTTGAGTGCACTCTCTACTTGTTTGAATGAAAGAGATGTGTTGGGGTGCATTACATCTTTTAGAACATGACATTCTACTTGTGCTTGCAAAGAAAAGGGCTTCTAAAAATTGCTACATATATGTTTGTTGTGTTTTCCTAAAATTGGCATATTGCTACAACCATTTGCACCTTTGATTCATCTATGAAAACCATTTCTTGTTCAAACCCCTCACTACTGTTATTGTCTTGGTATCCACATGACCACAACAAAACATTGTCAAGGACAATATAAAGACTGCAGTATTTTCAAGACCCGGACATCAAGCAGCATGGTATGCGAGCCTTGCACATAGAAAAAGAAACACATAAAGAAAATACATGAATGTTTTTGATGTGCGAGTGTAGACGTATATGGTTACAATGCGGCGTCCCTACTTTTCTCCACTTGATTTATCCTTTTGCCACATGCCAAACATTTTGTTAGAGCATGTATTCAACATTCTGCACATTTTCTTTGCTTCTCTCTTCTCCATAACTAAACTTTGTCGTTGAATAAAGCATAGAAAAAGCATTCACTTAGGCATGCAACGTCGATAGCTGCAAGATAGTGCAATTGTTCAATACTACAATGAAGGCCTTATTTGTTAAATTGAGACAATGTGGTCATTTTGAGACTTCAAAAACCGGATGCGAAGCTTCCTTGCTTTAGTAGGTGATGAAACCAACGATAACTGAAGCCCAAATTACAAGCACAATAGCAACTCGTGAAGGATTTGCCTTAGTGACTCCAGACAAAGAATTGGAATTACATCGCTAAATTAGAAGACAAGAAATGTTGTTGCAAATGTACAGCCAAAAAGTACACAAGAGATGGAAAAGAGAGTCCATTTACATTTAGTAAGCTCAAGTAACTCAAGAATTTCATTACAAAAAGAGTATGACTCTAATTTTGCTGAGAATATCATTTGAAGTAAACAAATTATGTACTAACCGCTAAATTTTTACTTCGACTTGTTGTAGAATTGAGGAGGCTCACTATACAAAAAGCACTCTATTTGTGTAAATCTTTTATCCTGACTGTACTCTATTGGATATTATGCTATTAATTGTATGGGAGGCTCAAAAGCCGAGGGCTTCGATGCAAAATACGAGGACTTCAAAAACTTGTGTTTCCCTATCTACTTATCAGTATTGGCTGTACAATTTCTCTTTGCTGCCTCCAACGCCTTCTGTTTCTCGCAGCCTCTCATGATTTCTTCGCAACGAGAAGGATAGTGCGAATAGTGACAATTGGGCGCACCATCGACGTCCACACTCCTGTCCTTCCGCTTCGGCTTACTTGCACTTTGCGGAACCTTGGAAGCAGAAAGAGACTTCCACTGTCGAGGAGGCGGTCTCGGTAGCAGTATATTGGCATTGCTTATGTACGGTTGTCCAGATCCAGTTGATGTCGAGCTCAGAGATCGCCGCCGATCTCGAATATACCTTTGAGTGTGAATGCCGTCCACAGAAGGTAGTTGTCTTGTTCCAATAGATGACGAGGGACGTCCGTGGGAATCGTCGAGCCGAGGTAAGCGAGCTGCACCCTCTGTCGTGACCTGCTCAGCCTTTCTTAAACCCCCAAACTGAGACACTATTCGGATATTGCGGGACTCAGCGGGCCGCGGCACAGGTGGCATGACATCACCATCCTTGGGACGAGGATGCCATCCACCCTCCTTGATCCACGGAGCCGGCGAGAAGGACCCTCCTCGGGCCGATGATGTCCTCTTCAGCGGGGACGAGGAGCAGATGGGTGTCCTGACGGGCCCTCGACTCAGGGGACTGTCCACGACGCCGTCCTCGACATCCCCCTTGGAGTAGTCTATGGCCGTGGATGCCGCATCCGCGGCGGAGCGTAGCATGTAGGGCTTCGAAACCGGCGCGGGTCCGCAACTCCCTTCCTCAGATTCGCTACAACTGGAGAGTGATTTCTCAGACCTGGACAAGAGGCTCCGCGTCAGCCTCCGCTTCAAGGCCCAAAATTTCTCAAAATCGTCTAGAACCTGAAGAAATTACACGTTCAATCACGAGACAATACCAGCCATTGTCTTCCACAAACAAGACAAACAGAACCCAGAAATTAAAAAATCCATGGAAAACAAAAGGTATTTTTTGAAATGTGAACTCAATATATTATTTACAAATAAATGTACAATACATACAATATTATGAAAAACAAAATGCCATAACGGTTCGGTCCAACCTTGCACGTTAGTCTAGTTCCTAGTACGACCACGCTGCTCTATGACTACGTTATCCAACGGAAGTACGTAGCGCACCCCCATGTTTGTCGCCGACATTCTCATTGCATTGGTGACTTCTTGGTAACGGTAGTCATTAGGGAAGAGCGGCGCCTCCTCGATCCGATTGGCCTCTACATACTCCCGTAATCTACCCGGTTGGACTTTCGAGACGAGACGCCTGAGCCACGGCAGGAGGTCCCCCATGAGGAAGTTGTCCCTCCGCTTATTGTGGTTCCAAGTGTCAAGAATAATCAAGTTCCCCCCCTTATTGCATATACACTTGTGGGGAGTGTCGTCCACGAGAAGGGTGTTGTCCGCGGAGAACGTCGTGTTCCCACTCGAATTGAGAAACAGCGTCTCGGACAGGACCTTCATAAAAACGACGTTCGCACTGTAGTGATAATACCTCCCTCCAGTGACCTCTATCTTTCTGCACTCACTTTGGGCCAAGACATCGAAGGGGGCCCTGCAATGACTGAAAATGTGTGCCGCTATCGGTTTGGCGTTGGACTTGACCATCGAGGTCCACACTAGAACCCTATCCGTGATGTCCATGACCTCTCGGAGGAATTCGGCGACATTTTTTTGGGTGAATATCGCCTTGGGTTCGATGATTGTTGGGTTCCTATGGCAGAGAACATTGTCTTGGACCTTATAGGCCTTGTATTGCGGTTGCAATCCAAGGTCCTTGGTCCCCACTTGGCAGAGCACCCCGTTCAAGTCGAAGACAATGTTCAGCCACTTCCTCCTGGATTGTGGCACTACAGGCGGCACATTTTTCGGCACGATCTCTCTCTCGCCCTGCGACTCTACCTGATTACATCAGAACAACAAAGAAAATGGAGTTACCTATTTAAATGCAGAAGTGGGAGAGCCAGATAGAGGGGAAACGGATTGAATGCCACACATCGACTGCGGTCTCCCGTTAGGAAGGGCTTTCACAGGCAGCGGACGGTGCACGCTCTTAAGTTTTTTGGGCTGAGCAAGAAAATAATGACAGTGCAATACAATTAGACCGTGGTCCATTTTCGATTTTAAATCTCATATATTTTATTAACAAAATTTACATAACACATCCGCAAAATTTTGCTGTCCTCTATGGCACGACAAAGTTGTACACTGAACATTATGCTACACTAGACTACACGCAACGCAGCCGCAGACGATTTTGCCGTCAGCGCCAAGCAATCAAGGAGTGGCCACGCCATCCTGTCAAGCAGTATAGATTTGAATGAGTGACCAAAACACATACACAACACAGTTGACTAGAACTCTAAGTGTTTCAAACTCAATCGAAATCATAAGGGTCAGCAAGTTATACCTAAGCGGATTCCACCGACTGCGGAATCACACCCTCCTGAATCTCTTTGACCGCAGGCGCGTCCGCCATCGTCATGTCGACGATGTCCTCCAGGTCGCCGTAGTCGACTTGCTCTTCCCCGAGAGGAACTGGCAACTCCAGGTGACCCACATCCTCCGTGGACATCTGGCACGCTGTCCCCTCCACTGCCACTGCTTTAGTCGGAGGCTGGGCGCCTCTTCGGGAGTTATCATCGACTTGACGATGCTCCTCCCCCGCCTGGCCCGCTACAGGTTGCCGAGAGGGATTAGCTACTTCCTGACTGATAACTCCAAACGTAGCCTGATCAGGGGAGACAATTGTCAGAACTTGGGACACGGGCTTGGAGGTCACCAAGTCTACGTAGGTGAGAGACACCACTTTGCCAGTATCGTCGGGTCAAGGATCCGGCAACTCAGATTCCAGCTGCCTCACCTGGTGTGACACGCCTTGTGCAGGCGCAGACACAGATCGCCGCTGAGGTGGAGCTATGGGAACTGAAACCTGAAGGCTCACCGTCTGACTTGCTGCAGTCTGTTGCATCTCCTGAGTCTGCAAAGACATAAAGTAGCATTCAAATCGTGCCATTTTAGCCTCAAGAGCCGCAATCTGCTTTGCAGATTTTGCTTGAACTGCAACGATCTTCTTATTCGAAGCCTCCAATTTGTCAGCCATCTCCTAATCTTTTGCCTCCCTCGTAGCCTTCCTCTCCAGCCTCCAGGTCCTGGCATCGTCCTCTGCTTGCCACCAGCCTTTCTCTTTCTTCATGGGTCCAAGAGGCGTTAAGCTTGCGGCCATGGGGACAACAGGCTCACTACCAGGCGTGATCTCCTGCGACTGCGTGCCTTCTGTACTCTGCGTCTCCTGCGACTGTGTGCCCTCAATGTTGGGTGGCCCGCCCTCGCCTTCGGACTTGTCGTCATCGTCCGATTTGTGCCGCACGTCCGCTTTCTTGATGTTGCTTACTTTGACTACATCAGCATGCAACACCCTGTGCTTCCTCTTGAGCCATTGCGGAATGTCGGGATCATCGAGGAAGCTGTACTCTTCCGTGACGATCGAATCGGGCGGATCCATTTCATTTGACGGGCCGGCTTCGGAGTCATGTGTGCCCCGCTCGGCTGCAGCTTGCTGCTGTTCCTCGAACTCATTGTCCGTTTCGACATCCTCGTCAGGTTGGTTGGTTGTCTGGACCGCAGGCGTGGAGTGCTGGGCCGCAAGCGGGTTTGCTTGGACGGCGGACAAGGCAGGAAACGCAATCCATGCGTAGACCTGGAATGTGTTCGACCCGTACTGGTCGATGCCCTCCACTCCAGGATCCGTCGATACTTGCAAGCCAACGGACTCCACCTCCCGCTGTGATGGTTCGGGGATATGGTTAGGTGACTCGAGAGTTGCTGGCGGCGACGTCGGCGAGCTCAAGCTCACAACCACAGGACCTCGACGTGGTGGTGGGATGTACGTCAGGGTATATGGCGAATTAGAGAACATGAAATCGCTTTTGTCCATTCTCGCCGCCAGATCTGCGATCGACGGGTACCCCTTCACGTCATCCCTATCGACAAAGCCGTAGAAGTACTCCCCAAACATCTGCAGTAGTCATTCAGGAGTTAGTTCCGTTTCGTGATTCGGGACTAGCAATCACTTACTGGCTTAAAGACTTGCAGATATCATCGAGTCGAGTATAGGGGTGACCACTAGTTTGAACGTCAAAGTCAAACAAATAATGAGAAGCCAATGTATACACTATAACAAAACTTGGTAAAAAAAAACCGCGCAGAGATTTGACTACGGTTTTTTTATCCACATTTTTGTGCGCGTGCGCGTAGTGGACAAATAGTGTTTTTTATAGTTTCCCACTTCAATTTTTGGAATTTGGAAGCATGTAATATACCATTGGAAAGGTATTTTTAAGACCTTTCCAATGGTATATTATATGCTTCTAAATTCCAAAAATTGCAGTGGGAAACTGCAGAAAATACTATTTGTCCACTACGCGCACGCTCACAAAAGCGTGGATAAAAAAACCGTAGTCAAATCTCTGCGCGGTTTTTTTTTACCAAGTTTTGTTACAGTGATATCCTCGACTCGAGTATAGAAACTGTTGTCGACATATACGGTAGGGTGGAGACCATGATTATCGTCGACTCGAGCATATATGACACAATGGTGGAAGTTTCAAACCTTTGCAGCCAACATGAATTTTGCTCCGGTATAGAGACCGAGGACGTTTTCCTTGGGTGTGGCAAAAGCCTGCAGGATGTCGAGGTAGAACTCCATCCGTAGTTCCCTGGGAAAAATTCTCCATTTGGATTCCGTGTTCTTTGCGGGGTCCTTGTAGTATACATGTGTTTCCTCCGGGGCACGGTATTCCGTCTTCACGCAGTCACAAACCTTCGACACAAACTTGCTATCCTTTTTAAATAGAAAGAGGAGCGGCTGCAATGGGGCTTTCCCTTGATTCGTAACATTGTTGAGCATTTTGGCGTTGCAAGGGTAGTACGTTGATTGAACGTAGTCATACTCCTTCAGCTTCAGTGCTGCAAATGAGGTCGCAGCGCTAAGGTCGTCCTTGTCGTCCAAAATGAAGAGCCAGATTTGAGGTTCTATCATGTTTGGCTCTAACTTCTCCAGAAGAAAGTTAAAGAAAGGATCAAGCTCGATCTCCCTCTTTGTAGCTTTTGGCCTCAGGATCTCTCTTACGTCCAGCATAGCGAGGAGAACTTCTCAGGTGTGGTATCGATATTGCGTGCTTGTGACAAGCGAATTCACAATAATGTCGATCCCTCGCATCTGCACGCCACCCTTCTGCTCTGGAAGCTGGTACTTCAGCTTCGTGAACCTTTGAAACATGTGAAGGATTTCGGGAAATTCTTTCTTGAGGTCCTTCGCACGTTTTGTCCAGGCGTCGTTTGTTAATCACTTTTTGTAGTACTCGGGCTTGAGATACGACAGCAAAAAATCCCAGCTTCCTGACGTGAACTGATGCCTTCTCTTCCAGGACCTCCAGTTTGCATCATTGACGTCCTCTCCGCTGTCAATAAACTTCAAAGAAGGCTTGATGTCCATCAAATCCTTACGAATGACTTTTTTGCGCTTTCTGCACTCAGCCCAAGCTTGGTTCAGCAGGTTGTCTACTGCCAGAATTTGTGCTTTGCCGACGGACACCTTCGAGTACACTACTTTACGATTTGGAGTAGTGCCAAGTAGGTGCTCTGCCTGCACACCGAAATCCAAGTCCATGAAGTGCCTCACATGCCTGAAGAACTCTTTCTTCAAAACGACCCTTTTGTAATGCTTTCCCTCCTTGTAGGGTTTCAAGGTGACGGGATCAATGATGTTGCCTTCTGCCTGCTTTGTCAAGAAAATTTTCCAATTCTCGAAGAGGTCGTCCAAAAGCGTGATGAATTGGATTTCGTTTTTAAGGTCCGAGGGACCTTTGACAGTCGACCCTTCTTTATCTGGATGTATGCTTTGATATCTGTCGACAACTGCATTTGTAAAGTTCTGTTGAACGAAGACAAAACGAACGTTAGTTTGCTAACTTTTGTTCTTCAGTTTCTCAATACAGCTTAACGTCGACTCGAGGATAAGAGAAACAGTTAGATCAAGATTTAGACAATACTAGACTTACAATTTTCAAAACTTTGAGAACAAGCCTGTATCATCGACCCGACTGTAAACAATAGGGTTAGATTTTTACCTTGTAGTTGTTAATATTATAGACGGACTTGTTCCGCCGGTTAGCATTCTCCTTTGGATCGTCTGTCGAGTGCTTGCAGGTGATCCAGATGTTTCGGCAGCTGACTATCAATGTATGCGTCCCATATCTGCAGCTCCACTTTTCAATCTTCTCCGCAGCCATAAATCTGCAACTCTTTTGATGCAGTGATGCTGTGCTAACCGTTTATAATCATGAATTGCATATTCTTGATTTGGTCCCAAGATGTAGGCTTGTTCATGAGCAACTCTTTTTTATGATTGACAGGCGTAACGCAAATCTTCTGCCACTGCATGATGTCGATGAGCATGACGAGGAAGTCTTTGTTTTTGTCTATCGAATCCCTTTGTAGTGTGCGAATCACGTACTCGTCTCTCGCGATGATGCACTGCTTGATGTCCACGCTCTTCGTTGCGTTGTCGAAGAGGAAGCAGTTCTTGTGCTCCGCCCAGAATGCTCGCTGAATGATGGCGTGCCTCTGGTATTCTTCGAGCAGCTCTTTTGGTTGACCGGCTTCGACTTGTGTCAGTGCTGATCCGGAGCTCCCAGCGCTTGCTGTTTCCCCACGGATACTCCTCTTCCTCTTTCTGGTGGACTCCGTCGTTCCCGAGTTCGTTTTGTCCCGTTTCCGTGACACGAACCTCCTCTGGTTGGGTCTTGTACCTTGACTTCCCTCCTTTGTGGCGCCAGATGGGGGTTGTTGTATTGCGCTGTTGTGGGCCTGGCGTTCCCAGACGACGTTCCTTCCCACGCCTGGAAGGGGCTCTACATGGGAATCGGCGTATCGATCGAGTGTCTGAAAGATCAGCTGCAGTCTGGTTGCATTTCCCTGTGCCGTTGTGTCCACCCAAGGGATGTAGCCAAGCGTCTCAAACTCGTCGTTCAGGGTGTCCATCTGCAATCCCTCGAGGAAGGTCATCAAATTTTTGAGGTTGAATTTGGCGTGGCTGGAGCACACGTTTATTATGATTGTGTGGCAGTGCTTTCCTGCATTGCCATTCTCATTTACTTCACGAAGAACGACGGCTACGTAGTTTTTGTGGTGGTGGCTGATGAGCATGACCTTCTCGTCCATGTTCCACGGCAGGTACTTCGTTTGGTCCGTTGTTCTGTACCTCAGGTTTATGTATTTTTTCCACCTATTCATCCCAAAACTCCATGTCGCTATGTGCTCCTTGAACTGCCACAGGGTTCCGTAGCTGCCTTCCATTTCTGAGATGAACAGCTTGTCATTCAGGGGATTGATGAATGGTTCGAGGTGGTGCTCTGTTTTGGAGTAGTCTTAGTCTTCCTCTATTGCCATGATAGTAACTTGAAATTGTGTGGCAACTATGTGTTAGATCGGGTTCTATCCTCAATATGAGTATAGACTGTAATTCAGTTTTCAACGTTTTAAATTTACGTTACTTTAGATGTCTCTTATTTAGTCTTGCTCGATTATGGATTTAGTGTCGTCTTGTTCTTCGGGTTTTCTATAAGGTGTATGGTCGACCCGACTATAACTTAGTTATGCTATGACACTCTAGGTTTTTTTTACTTCAGTCGTTTTTGTTGTCTACTTGACTGTACTTTCTTAGGTTGTTTTTGGTGCTCTCAGTCTTTTGTTTTTTATTTTATGTTCTTTCTTCTTGATGTAACTTGGGGTTTTCAGCGTTGTCCATAGAGTATTGTTTTCGTGTTGTTATCTAGTTTTCAATCTGTCTTAAAGTTATCCTATATTCTTTGAGGTTTAGTTTTTTTTAAAGAAATTTAAAATTTTAATTTTACGACTCACGTGGTAGTTATACTCGGGTCGACTGTAACTGCGACTCTTGGTGGTTGTCTTGATTATATTTGACGGTGAATAACTACTTATTCTTGACTTGAGTGTAAGTTTAGTTGTTTCTTTTTTAGCTCTTACTGTGTTTTTCCTAGTGTTGGACTATGCTTGGATATTTTAGGGAGATTCTGTGGCTTTTACTTTCTTCAGACGTAGTTTATATCGTCGACTCGATAGTGACAAGTCTACCTTCACGGTGTGATTCGTTATACTCGCGTCGACTATAATTATGTTCATTTTAGGATGGCTTTTTTTGGTCGTCGGCTTCGTTAGAGCCTTTACGGTTATTCCGTTTTTTGGCTTCGGTTCTCAGAGTTGAATTGTTTTTTTGCAAGATTTACGGCAAGTGGTAATGGGTTTGTTGAACACTGTCTTTCTAGTTATCGTTGACCCGAGGATATGAAGGCTACTTTGCGTAGTGGGTCTACGTTTATATTCGGGTCAAGGATAACTAGGACAGTTTTAACTATTGCGTGGTTGTTATTCTCGAGTCGATGATAAACTTAATTTTGAGAATTCGTGTACAAAACTACGAATTGAGCTTCCTAAACCCTTATCTTACTCCCTAAACACTAATCTTGCTTCCTAAACCCTAATGTGTTTTGCATTTCCTAGGGTAATTGTTATTTATATTTCCTAGGACAGCAAGACAGCTACAGACTACTGCAAACAAAACAAAATTGCTATTTGCAAAGAAGTGTTGCACATGAAACTTACTTGCCAATAGCAGACTTCAGCAAAAACCACCTTAGAATGTCAAAAATCGCCCTAGAAATTTGCAATGGCATTGACATAGGCAGAAATTAAAAAAGGTTTAAATCAATGTGACAAGCACACACAGAGAGCACAGAAAAACAAGAATAGCACAACAGAAGCACAATACAGGAGTACACAAATTGCAAGCACACAGAGAATGCAACACACACAAAGAACACATTACACAAATACACTCAAATTCCAAGCACATACATCATATAAGCACACAGAAAGAGCAAAATACAAAAACTGAAATGCATTAAAGAACCTCAGTGCATTCTTCTTCTTCTCATTAATGAATAAGCAGAGAACTTCAGAATTCCCAAATTCTAAATTGCTAACAACTTGTTGAAACCTTAGAATTCTGAGTTCACCTAGAATTGATTTCTCAGTTCACCTTCGAATTTCAGGGTTTAGGGAATTTCGGGTGTTTGGGCCGTAACTTCCACAGAGAAACCCTAAATGCACTATCTAAGTTCAATTGACCCCTGTAGCTCTCTCATCTCTGAAATTATGAGTTCACTTGAATACTATGAGAGGTCCCAAAAAAATGCCGCAATTCTAAAATTTTCATACAGATTACGTTGACGAAGCAAAGAAATCACAACCAAAAAAGAAAGACATAAGAACTGCATTTTTGTCTTTTGAAATAGAAAACTCACGATGATGCAGTCCGAAGCAGTCAAAAATCAAACTTTGCCACGCTTGCCAATGCTGCTTTCCGAAATCCTAAATACTCCAGCTACGCATCAGACGGAGAAAATTCCGGCGCACCTCCCGCCCGCCCTCGCACAAGAATCTCCAAAAGCACCGAAGTGTAAACTCCTGCCAAGCACAACTAGCGATCCAATTGCGAAGTGTAAACCCCTCCCGATCACATGAAAGAATCGGGGACTGAAAGCTTCGCCCAACACAACTAGAGATCCAATTCCGCTCGAACTGACTTTAGCCCAGGGAAGTGAAACACAAAGGAAGGCGACAGGGCAATGGTAGGTTCCGCAACTTCAACCACTGTGATCGCAACAAAACTGCGATGACGCTCCTCGACAAAGAGAGCTTCTTCGATGTTCTGATGTAGAGTTCGCCCGCAATACCTGCACCAATGCCAAATCCGGACTCTCTCCAACGCCTGCACTCAGCACACTCGCCACACACGCACTCATTTTGTAATGCCTGTTTCCCACGCTCACGCAAATCACCGTGCAACCGCAAGATCAAAACCTAAACACGCGCCTCTAATCTCTCTCCTTAATTTGGAAACCCTGGCGCCCAAAAAGAAACCTCACAAACGAGATTGGGATGGCGATGGCGTTGTGGGCAAGCGACGACGAGGGCGCCGCCTTCGTGGAAGACGACGACCAACCAACGCGGGCACCGAACCTCAGGTACGTCCCCGAACCTGCTTAAATCGAACCTGTTCTTTTTTGTTTTTTGTTTTTTGTTTTTTGTTTTACACAAAAACTGAAATAGTTTTAGAAGTTCAATAAAACCTTCCCAAATTATTATTTTTAGTAGTTTATGTTTTTGAAAAAATCTTTTTGAAGTTTAAGTTAACCCCCCATTCCTGACTAGTGACCCAATCCCGACCTATAGGTGCACATACTTTTGACCACGCTTAGAATGGGATTTTTGTTTTGTTTTGAAGGTTGGAACTAGTAAATATATGACACATGTCCTAAGTTTTGAAAAAAAAAATAGAAAATAATGATTAGGTAAAAAGTTATTGAATGATCAAAATTGGAAGAGTCTAGATATTGCCCATAGGTCTGTTGTACTTTTTGCCTACCAAAATTCATAGTAATTTGAATTCCAGCGATAAAATTGTCTTTTTATCTGCAATTCATGCCTTCACTACTGTAGATCATGTCGAAATTCCTTATTTGGTTGGTTATTGGGGGAATTAGCTTAGTTTTAGCTTTAAAAATTTAATTTTTAAAATTTGCAAATGTGATTTTTAAATTCAAGATTTTGTGCATGTGTGTCCATTGCAATCTTGACTTCCTGTAGTATTCAGGGCCCTTGGAAATGAGCCTCAATGGAGCTACATATTGGAGGAAAAATCACATTAGAAATTCATTTAAAGAAATTGTAGAGTAGATTTTAACCCCTAAAGTTCCTTGACTATGCTCTCACCAAAAATGCTCCAAAAATGCCATTTCTAATACAAGTACTAAATTTTTGAAAAATATCATTTTTGCAAACATAAAACCGTAGGATGTTGTAGTATTTTGGTTTGAGAATATGTGGAAAAAATTTCAGAAATTTCCATCGTGTAGATTGGAATATATTAGCATTTGAAGTGGCAAAAGTCTTTTTTTTGGCCCTGCAAAAAATCGGGCAGCTGCAGTTCACAAGGTTAGATTATTATGAAAATTTTTCCAAAATGGTTGTGCTTCTTTGGATTCATTCTTCAAGGCAAGTTGGCTATATGCTTGAAAATTTTCAGATTATTTGGAATTGTACAACATATAGGAAAAAAATAGTAAGTAGAAAGAAATAGATAATGGTTCAAAACACTAAATTGTTAAGAAGTTAATTATGGAATTGAAAAATGCCAATCCCAATGGTTGCAATGTTGTACTAAACAATCTACACCCTAAAATTTTATTTTTTTTGAAAAATATTGAAAATTGAGTGAAATAAATGACTTCAAAGTTTATTTTAGAGTAGGCAATCCATAACTGCCCGCAAACTAAAAATCCTCATAACGTTTGAGTCATTGATTAGAATGGAATGATTCAAAGCTTTCCACATATATATAGATCTAATAAACCAATTTCAAATTTTTATTTTTGAAAAAAGTGTTTTTTTCTGATCTGCCCGAACTGCCCGAGTTGACCAACAAACAGCATATTTGGCCATAACTTTTGACTCGTATTTCCAAATGTCATGAAATTTGGTGCATACGAAAGATATTCCTTGTCTTCACCTTCTGTAAAAATTTTAGCCCAAAATATGAAAATCTCCAGTCACACGTACCTGCCCAAAATATCTATGTTGCCAAAAAAGGCATGTTGGTCATTTGGGGGTTAAGAAGTCATAAATTGATTGGGCTTATGTATGTTATGCCCTTTACCCACAAATTTTTTGGTGACCAACTTTTTAGCTCTGACATGTGAAAACAGGATTGAAAGACTTCAAATTACTTTTACAATTTTAACACCCTCATAATCAAACATTACAATCTTTCAATCCGTAAGAGATAATTATTGTTGTGTTCTATTTTCTACTGTGATCTTTAGCATAAGGAGTTTGATTTTATATGGTTACAATTCAAAAATAATTCATACAAATAATCAACATGTTGACTTCTTTCCAATTTAGAGCAACTTCCTAGAAGCTTAGGACATTCCAGGGTTATTTTGGAGTTCAGGATATACCCTAAACAAGGTACATGACATGGTTTTTTTTTCTATATTTACTCCAAAGAAGAAGAAATTGTATCCCAACTAATCCCACTTTCAATGGAGGATTTCATGTCTTCCACATAAAATTAAACAATATCATTTATAGACTTAAAGATTTCAATGTTAGATTCCAAGTAAACAATGTTAAAAATGTGAAAGTAATTTCAAATCTTTTAATCCTTTTCTTTGATGTGATTTTAGGACTCACACTTAGACTTTTAGAATGAGTGACTTGAATTAATTCTATTTCATGCCATTGAAAACCAAATTTACGGAAGAACTCAATTGCATAAATTGAAGAATAATGCTTAAAATTCTAAATTGACATCTACAATAAACTTCTATTATGAATATCTTAGAAGTTTAGAATTTAAACATCTTTTCCAACATAATTATGAACATGTATATTTTTTCTTCCCATTTGTAAGATTGGAGTGTTTAGGTAACAATTACTTCCATTGAATTACTTCAAAGCCATGCCCTATAGTTTTTGGAACTATATCTCAAATGTCATGGAATTTTTGTGCGTTTGGAGGGAAAAGAATGTGCAACTTCAAAATGTTCCCAACATTAAGATTATACGTGCACATTCAATTTTTGTGCAGGTTTCTTAGGGATACTACATGAAGTAATAAATAAAAAATATAAACCATGCCAGCAGTTCCAGCAACTTATTCCAAATGTCATGGAATTAAAATGAATTGTGACTTCAATGCAGCTACTAATTTGAAAGTAATGTTCAGATTATTTCAAACTTGTACATTTTCTTTTTCAGGGCAACGCGGTTTAGGGTGTAGGACTCATGGAGGGTTTATGTATGTCGGGGATATTATCTACAACTTGCACATGTTTTTTCATCGTCCAAACACCAAAAAATTCTATGACATTTGGAATTCAGTTTCAGAAAGTAGGAGGCACTTTTTTTTAAAATTAATTCCATTAGCTTTCATGATATTCGGGATTAAATTCTTATGCTTCTAGCAATATCACTCCATCACTTAACCACCTCTCCATTTTTTTTTATCACAAGTAAATTCCAACTCCATCATAAAAAATATCACTCCATCACTTAACTCACTCAGTTCCCATTTTTTTTATCACAAGTGAATCCCAACTCCATCACAAAAAGTATCACTCCATTTCAAAATTTATAAGTACCAAAAATAATAACTTGGTTCTTTTCACTCTAACTTAAAAGTATTTTTGACACCAAAATTTGGTGATAGCTTTATTTGTCAAATCTAAAGAAATATAAATATGAAGGTTATTAAGGTCATATTTTTTTGGAATGAAATTTTAAGGTGATGTTTTTTCCAAATATACCTTAATATCCTTTTTCTAACATCCCTCAAAATTTAGAATCATGTATTTTCAAAAAAATAAATGTAATGCTAAAGCTAGAGTTTGAAAAAAAGTTCTTGAAAATTTAAAAGTACCAAGAACAGTAACTTGGTAATTCTTAATCTAACTTCAATGTATTTTGGACACCAATATTTGGTGCCTTGGGCATTTAGAGGTTAGAAGACTAAATAAAATGGATAATAGGTGTCTGAACGTATTTTTCCTATTGGTTTAGGAATAATTTTTTTTTTGGAAGAATGGTCCTTCTTCCCCATTGGATGCAACCCTTGGATTCCTTGCTTGCCTTAAATTCTGACCTCCGATTCTTTTTTGCAATTTAATTTTTATTTTAATTTCTTTCTATCAAATTTGGAAAAATATTTTTTAAATTTATAGAAAATGGATGCAGCACCAGGACTTCCCGGGAGGTCACCCATCCCAGTACTATTCTGGCCTAAAGGCGCTTCACTTCAAAGTTCTCATGGGATCTGGTGTAGTAGCCTTGGTATGACCGCATCACGGCAAGAATCGGAGGCGAAAGTATTTAAGTACAATCGGGAGAATTTTTGCTTAGTGGCATGTTTCCCACCCCAAGGCAGCGCTGCGATCACCTTGGACTTGGGACTCCCGTTGCGTGACGCCCTGATGCAGCGACGCGGACACTTCAATGCGTGACGATTTTCTCCGATATTGGAGCAGGGCGCTGCCACTCCCGTTGCGTGACACCTGATGCGTGATGGTTCTCTCCGATATCGAAGCTGGGCACTGCCACTCTCTTTGCGTGATGCGCCTGCTGCGTGGCGTCTCCCCATTTTTTTCTAAATGTTGGGGTTTCCCCTCCTAAGGCACTATTGTGGCCAAACTAGGACGCGTCACAAAGTAGGAGGTATGGTTTAGGGTAAATTCCATTACCTTTCATGATATTCGGGATTACATTCTCTAAACTATTGAGTATGGTTTTGTTTTTTTCTCCCTTTCACATTAACAATGCGCCAAAACGATGAATGTATAAAGGCTATCATGAATTTTACGCGGACTTGAATTTTGATTTCATGTATAAAATCATTATAACTTGTATGCAATTTTTTCCCATACAAACGTGCACGACTTTTATGACTTATAGAATTGTAGTTCATGGAAGTACCGAGCATGGCAAATTCCTTTTTGAGTTGGTACGTAGGAATTTTGAAAAAACTAGCATGATTATAATGCGACCATGAGTTTCAATATGATGTTTACAGTATTTGCTATTTCTACAAATTTTGCGTATACAGACAATTATTAATTATATGTCTTACAAAATTGTGGTTCATGAAAGTACGAGGCATGGCCCAATTGTTTTTATGTCGTGAATTCTAATTGGGGTTTTAGGGGAAAAAAATTGTAGGATGTGAAAAGGAAAAATCTATTTTTGAACTGACCAAATTGGATTCATGGTGCCACAAAGTAATACTTTTATCTGCCGGTTTTAGAAATTTATTTTAAAATGCTGTAAGAAGCACTTACAAGTTCAGCTTCTTTGTATTCTTTGAGCTCATTGTACTCTTCGTGATCATGAGCCATAATGACAATAAAAAAAATAATGCAAGCAGAATTGCCTTCCACTTCAACAAGCACGGCCTTCAAAATAATGATGACTTGTATGTTGGGCGGTGTCATTTGGAATGCATGGCGGCTCAATGTAAGTGGTTTATCTCAAATGAATCATTGGGGCACTTCAAATCAATGATAACTTGCACGTCCAACGTTACAATTACGAATGCATGGGCGCTCAATGTAAGTGGTTTCTCTCATACTAAATGCTAATGATTTGGCAAATAAAATTTATAAAGTGGCCCGTAGCAATCACAAGTGCAGCACTTCATGATTGGCAAATTCTAATCATAATTATTAATGAGAATATTAAAATACAATTGTGTCACATCATTGTACAAGTTAGGTCTCCCATGTTCTTCCTCAATTTAATGAATCAAGTACATAATAATATCAATACTCATACTTCCATATAGTTAGTACACCCACTTCCGAAATTTTTCATATATAAATTCATTGAAAATGTATACTGTCTTGTAAAATGAATAAATTCATTTTTTCCAAATTCATGCCATTTAGTGGATCTTGAATCCATGTGGAGATTAATTTCTTGCCCTCGTTTTTAAAAGAGAAAAATAAATAAAAAATAAACCTTGAATTAGCTGTATTTAGTGGAACTTGAATCCAAATGTCATAAAATTTAATGGCAATGGAAGAAGAAAATAAATGTACAAGTTCCAAATAATGTACACTTGGAGAATCCATGTGGAGATTATTTTCTTGCCCTCATTTCTTAAAGAGAAAAACAAATAAAAAATAAACCTTGAATTAGCTGTATTTAGTGGAACTTGAATCCAAATGTCATAAAATTTAATGGCAATGGAAGAAGAAAATAAATGTACAAGTTCCAAATAATGTACACTTGGAGAATCCATGTGGAGATTATTTTCTTGCCCTCATTTCTTAAAGAGAAAAACAAATAAAAAATAAACCTTGAATTAGCTGTATTTAGTGGAACTTGAATCCAAATGTCATAAAATTTAATGGCAATGGAAGAAGAAAATAAATGTACAAGTTCCAAATAATGTACACTTGGAGAATCCATGTGGAGATTATTTTCTTGCCCTCATTTCTTAAAGAGAAAAACAAATAAAAAATAAACCTTGAATTAGCTGTATTTAGTGGAACTTGAATCCAAATGTCATGAAATTTAATGGCGAGTGGAGGAGGGAAAAAAATGTACAAGTTCCAAATAATCTACACTTAGAGAATCTATGTGGAGATTAATTTCGTGCCCTCATTTCTTAAAGAGAAAAACAAATAAAAAATAAACCTTGAATTAGCTATATTTAGTGGAACTTGATTCCAAATGTCATGAAATTTAATGGCGAGTGGAGGAGGGAAAAAAATGTACAAGTTCCAAATAATCTACACTTGGAGAATCTATGTGGAGATTAATTTTGTGCCCTCATTTCTTAAAGAGAAAAAAAAATAAAAAATAAACCTTGAATTAGCTGTATTTAGTAGAATTTGAATCCAAATGTCATGAATTTTAATGGTGAGTGGAGGAGGGAAAAAAATGTACAAGTTCCAAATAATGTACACTTGCAGAATCCGTGTGGACATTAATTTCTTTTGCTCATTTTTGAAAGAGAAAAATATATAAAAAATAAGCTTTGAATGCTATATTTAGTGGAATTTGAGTTCAAATGTCAAGAAATTTAATGGCGATGGAGGAGGAAAAAAAACGTACAAGTTCCAAATAATTTCTACTTGGAGAATCCGTGTAGAGATTATTTTGTGCCCTCATTTTCGAAAGCAAAATTTTTTTTTATCAAAAAGGCATTATTTAACTGTATTTAGTGGAACTTGAATCCAAATGTCATGAAATTTAATATCAATAGAGGAGGAAAAAAAAGTTGCAAGTTCTAATTTTTACCGAATTGGAGAATCCATGTGGGACTCAAGTTTCTGCCTTAACTATTGAAACAAAATTAATTATCAATTAAAAAGGAGCCATTTGTTGTACTTACTGAGTGGAATTTGAATCCAATTGATTGACTGCTACGAAATTTAATGGGTGTTGGAATAGTGAAAGAAAATTTGAAGTTGCAAATAATTTCTACGTACATGGATTCTTCATGTGGGTATGAAATTCTTACGCCTTGTATTTGAAAGAGGGAAAAATATAAAAATATGAGCATTTGCTGTACTTTGTGGAACTGAAATACAAATGTCATGATATTTAATGGCAAATAGCAGCGATCTCAAAATTGGCAAAATTTCCCTCGCTTCCTACTTTATTCTTTTTGCCCTCAGTTTAAATTTTAAAAAATCTTCCAAATATGAACATTTAACTAAAAACTTTGAACCTATTTTGAGTTTAGTGGCAAGTACAGCGAGGAAGAAAAATATTGTAGAAGTACATATAATTTGAATGTCCTAATAAAACCTCTACATTTTTTTCTTACATGCACTTGTATTTATTCTAGGACTCATTAATCTAAAATTCTTCAAAATTCATGTCCAAAGGATTACGTCGTAAATTTTAAAAAATGAGTGATGACTTGAATGCGGCCATGGATTTGGAAGTAATTCTAGAGTATTTTCAACTTCTACATTTTATTTATCACAGTCACCCACATGGACTTATTTTAATGGGGAAGATTAAATAACCAAAGCAACCCTTGCATTTATGAATGTTGTCATGGATGTGATGCCATAAAAATATTTTCAAGTTGTGGGCTCATTTTTTTATGAAAATGAAATATAACACCTAGATATGATTTATTTTCATGGAGTGCTATTAAATCCATTTACCATATTTAAAATTTAAAGGTTTAGAGTTTAGAGTTACAAGAGCGTTCCTCAGGGTATGGCATTTGAAGTGTTTTTTTTAGGTTTGTAGGATTTAAGGGTAGGATTCTAAGGAATTAGGGTTTATATAGTTCATGGTTTAAGAATTTTAGGATTTAGGGTTTAGGATCTACAGTACGGTTTAGGTTTTAGAACACCTGAAGAAGTAACATTATATTCATTAAATTGGAGGGTGGCCACCCTCTCAAAATAGTCTTAGGTATTTGAAGGCACAACTAGTGAATTGCATGGGCTCTACTTTAGTTCGAAAATCACTCAATTGATTGGTCTAAAGTAGCAATTTCCATTAAAATGAGAGTCATGCAAACAATGAATGCCTTCTAACAAATGTTGTTATGTTCCATGTCAAACATTCCACGTGTTCAAGAAACAAAGTAAAAATAAAATACAATAGCAAATACTTTAATATGATATTTAAATTGCACTTCCGATATGAATACGGGAAATGCGTCACCAAAACATGTATTATCCACTAGAAATCTATATTTATGAGTTCTATTTTATGAAAATGAACTGTTTACCGTTAAAGAAAACAAAATCCAGATGCCCACATTCATGAGAACACAAAATGATGTCTTCTACGTATACGCAAAAGCGTATTCTAGGCATAGAAATGACAAATAATACACTATCATATAGACCTAAGAACATAATAAGGGAGCTTCCCTCCAGCAACCGTTGTCCTTAAGACTAACGATTTGCAGCCAAACTCTGCTTGATGATTTCAATTTGAGCAGGAGGAATCTTGATCTTGCAGTGTGCAGTATCTTTCTTGGTCCTACACTTCCACGCTGTCATAACAGCATCCGTGTGCTGCCAAAGTGGCAGTTCCTTTGCATCAATCTCCCAACGTAGACCTCTGTCGTTGTCCCATCCAGTGTAGAATTTTCGAATATCGTCATCTACTGCTGTTGGACGGAAGTATTGAATGCGCACAGAATTTGGATGTAGTAGATCAACAAAAGGATCAGACAGCGCCCTTGCAATCCACACTGGTTGCAACTCATTTTCTGGGGGAGTAATCGCAACAAAATAGCCTTCGAAGAGATCTCGACCCACCCTGAAGGTTGGTTGTGGGCGACCACTCAATGGTCTGACGTACACATCATCTTCCCCAAACTCTTCACGATCCTCTCCATCACTGTCTAATTGACTAACCCGAGTCGCTTGAACACGAGTAGTCGGCCAGAAGCCATCCTTCAAAACAGTAGAGTCAGGTAGTGGTTCTTCAAGTGCTACCTTCACACCACGCCAATAGTGCACTATATGCTGCAGTCGTCTTCGGCATTCCCCGGTGCGGTCTTGGTTGCACAAGTTCTCCCAGTACTTAATAAACGCGGATATACCCTTCACAATGTCTGCCTCAGCTTTCATTGGGACTGGCAGAACTGCCTGTGGTACTCCACGGGGCCATAAACTTTGCCCCTCCGAATCCTCATGCCATAATTTCATTCCGCCACCTACGCTTGAGGGCAACCAATCTAAGTCAGTGCACAACAATTTGTACTTCATGACAGGACAACCCGTCGAATCAAGGTAGACCTTCACTTGTTGGGGCTTTGTGTGCCCAATCATGATATGGCTGCCGGCCAAAAATTTGCCATCAATGAAAGCCTTGAAATCAGGCACTTCTTCTATAAGGTGGGGGATAGTGGGAATGGTTTCTACATCCATGAACGACTTCATAAGCGCAGGAATTGTCAGGAAATTTTCCTTCTTCAACAACATGCTCCATCTTCCAAAGAGCGCATCAATGTTGTCATGAGTATGACCCACAATCATGAAATTCACATACACTTCACGAAAAATCTTGTTTGCAACCAGTAGAGACCAGTAGCAAAAAACGTATCTGTTCTTGTAGTCCCCAGCGGCATTGTCCATCTGCACATTCAAAATGGGCGGCAAAGGCGTTGCTGGAACTAAGTTCTCCGGTGGAGGGGGGAGTGAGGCTTCACACATTTCCGCGCCCTTCAGAAGCGCCTTTGATAAATTTGTCGACCTTGCCCCCACAAACAATTGTCGAGAAGAAGACTTTGGCGGTAATTCCAAATCTCGCAATAACTTTGCCATGGAGCCAATGGTGTAGTTTGAATCTTTAGGAAACATTTCCAAGCCATAATGCGCGTACCGAACATCACCATGACCATGCGCAATCATGCCGGTGACAGCAATCGGTAATTTTGTGAGCCCGTCCAGTTCTTTAGTCTTGTGAGAGAAGACCGGGGACGCAGTTTTAGAATGGTCCATCTTGTCATGCATGATTGTCAAACACTCGTGTGGAAAACTGTGCGACTAGTAACGGTTTGCATAATACAGCTCCCTATGCTCCCGAGCAATAGCCAAGTGTCTATCTAGCCTCCTTGTCCATTTCAGAGCGCTTTCAGATCCGACAAAACAAATCTTCCGTATCTCTTGTAATCTGTCACACTCTGAACATTGAGCAAAGTTATCTCCAGGCTTCTTCACCTCGTACTCCGAGAACTTTGAGGATCTAATCTTGCTCAAGTTTGAAGTTGAAACGTCCGGCAATCCAAAGGCTGCATTCACTTTGTTGATTTCTTTCATTTTACCCTTCCATTGAAAGGTAGCGGGGAGACACATGGAGACGACTTTGTCCCCTGACTTCAGAGTTCGGGTACGATGTGGCATGTGATCCGCCTCCTTGTCGAGGATGCACTTCAACGTTGCCGTGGCTTGTTCAATATGCTTCCTTGGCTTCGACAACCCCGTATTACCATGGGCACGCGCCTCTCGATCGTCCTTCCAGTATTTCAGGTAACGGTAGAATGTAGCCTCTGGGACAGCAACAATATGCATCCATGCTCGCATGCACACACTAATGCTTTCAATGGTCACCATCTTCCTCCCACGTGCATCAAGATGAACTAATCTGTGCACATCACTTCATGTGGGACCTGAACTTAAATGATGAGCTGTGGTACATGCGTTCTCTGAAGGCTCAAATTTTCTCCCTTGAAAACGGCTGAACACAGTTTTTGCTGCAGCAGATTTTGCTGGAAACGAGGTTGATGGATTCTTGAGTGAGGAGCTTTTTAGACTTGAGGGCCGTCATGTGAGGTGGATTTCGAAGTAGACTTGAATAAGGCCGGGCAGAAGTTTGTTTAGGAGGATTCAGAAGAAGGGCTTGCTGAATTCTGAAATTATCCCGTAGTTCATGGTCGCGAAGACTTGCCCCAGAGCAATGGACTCTGTCAATTGGCCAAGCCATCAAATAATAGATTCTCTCCTCCGGGATGTCCACTTCAGAATGAGTCCTTGTAATGTGCACAACGACGTGGATATCCTCGAGAGGACCATTTGCACCGAGCACGAGGTCCGAATTGACGCTATGGCAAGTACCTTCGCCAACGAGTAGACCGCCATCGTTGTACAAAGTCACGGTTCTAGTATTCCAGAGACAACGTGGAATTCCTTCGCATTCTGGAATCTCGACATTCACACTTTCAACCGCAGGATTTTCCTTGTCGGAAAATTCCATTGGGTCAGCTACAATGTCAGATGAACTCATGACAAATATCTGCAGAACAGAAAGCCAACATTTTGTAAGTGATCGTCATAACGTACATCATTTCTCTATTTAGCTCGAATCGAGCTGAATGGGATAACCAATAGATATCAGAAGTCAACATAAAATGTACACATACTCTTTGAAGGTGGGGTTCTTGTTCAACTGCGTAAAATACTTCTCGTTCAGGGGATCTATAATAGATTGATCCTTAATGTAAAGGAGAGCAAATAGTATTTTATACTCTAGAATGGTCATAACCACAATTGTTGACAGGAATATATTTTGTGAAATCATTCTGAACAACTGCAAAGATTAGAATAATACGGTCATCCCCTAAAACTGACAAGCTCAGATCAGCTTGATTCGAGCTAATCGACAGCCTTTGAGAAGTCATAGAGTTTTTTACATTTCGAGCACCTGACAGCCCTTTCGTCTTCATGTATATTAAATTCATTACGTTTGCTTAAATAGGAAGTACTATATATTTCTATATATCACTAATCATGTTATGCAAGGTTCTGGACTCAGCTCGAATCGAGCTGAACCACAGTTCTGAGCTCCTCAAAGACTATTAATTCTGTGATTTCAAAATAATTCATTGGACGGACATTAAGCTCGATTCGAGCTAAATCACATTCAGAAATTCCCAGAGGTCCATGATTATGTGATTGTCATTAAATTATAATAGTTCTACAAAGACACATTCAGCTCGATTCGAGCTGACTCCTCAAGTACAAGAATTTAGCATGGTCAGTCAATCAGCTCGATTCGAGCTTAATAGTCCCGTAAATTGCGGGTCATTAAAATTATGTGCACGATTCCGTAATTTCCGACGCCAACTTCGGAGGAACCATCACCTCCACTTCCACAAACAATTACAGAGACGAAGACATGAGATGCAGGATGTATCATTCAATTGTACACCATACTATACAACGCAAACTACAATCTCTATGGCACTCTCCACAATGGACCCGTTTCTTGAACGCAATCTTCTCTCAGGACTGCGCGCAGAGTCAAACGTAATCTGCAATCAATTCAAAAACAGAAATGAAGCCCGCAATGTGATGACAATAACTACATTTCTTTACCGCGAGCGCTTCTACAAAACGGAGAGCCTCCTTCCAGGATTCGCCGGCCACGATATCTCTCAATGACAAATACACTCAATAATTGGACTACACCTGCGATTCAAATTGATCTGCTCGACCACAAAAAGGAAGAAGCCGACATGCACACGAGTTGATCCAGACAACAAGAAAGAGTGAAGAAGAATTTCGGAATAGTGGATGACGGCGTACAATCGGCTCACTCGCGGGAACTCGTGGGCGGGATCTTGTGGGCAGGAACTCGTGGGCGGGAACTACATTGGAGTAATTTAATTTTGAACGCTCATATTCCGATGGCGGCAGAAAATAGAAAATCACCGGATTCAGGGATGACTTTGTAGTCGCACAGCCAAAAAAAGGAATCCAATGCCGTAGGTTGTAATTATGCCACTGACATTTTCAAGTAATATTAGTTGGACACATTCCCCTCGCTTTTTCCACAGAAACGGTGATAACAACGATTTCGGATTATATTTCAAACATGAATTTAGGATTTACAGGAGTTCGAAAATCATGACATCTCATTCCGATTTCGTATGTACGAAATTCACATGAGCCATGATTGGCCCTACACTTTGTAGAACCAAAATTATGAAAACCATACACATCAAATAAGGTGATATGAGAGAAACAAATGCAGAAGTTGCAAATGTTTTAAGGATAAATTTCAAATATAAGACCATGTGATATTCACTGTATACTAGTATAGCCATGTGCCGTTGCCACATCCAAAACAAAAATAAAAGTTATTTTAAAACAAAAAATAACTCAAAAATCCACAACTTTTCCACCGTAGGTCCAAATGCCACAAAACAAAGCCCGTCCATCCCTCCTCGCCGAGGGCTTTCCAACGGTACCAAGCACGTGAGAATTTGGCACTTGGTTCAAAAGATACATAATTTAACATGATTTAGTAATTTTTTAAGAACAATAAATAACTCAAAAATCCATAACTTCTCCTCCTAGGTCGGAACGCCACAAAACCAAGTCCGTGCACCCCTCCCCGCCGAGGGCTTTTTGATGATACCAAGCCCGCCACCGGGGGACACACGGTCCGGGAGATCCCAACGTGACAAACAAAACAAACCACCAAACTTAAGGTATGGACTAGTGTAGCCCTGTGCCGTTGCCACACCTAAAACAAAAGTAAAAGTCATTTTAAAAACCAAAAATAACTCAAAATCCCGTAATTTTCCCACAATAGTTCCAAATGCCACAAAAGAAAGCCCGTGCACCCCTCCTTGCCAAGGGCTTTCCAACGGTATCAAGAATGTGACAATTTGACGCATGATTCAAAATATTCATAATTTAGTAATTTTGAAGAATAAAAAATAACTAAAAATTTGATAATTTTCCCACCATCGGTCCCAACGCCACAAAACAAAGCCCGTGCACCCCTCTTCGCCAAGAGCTTTTCAATGGTGCAACCAAAATCAAAGTAAAAATAATTTCCTAATTTTTTTATCTACAAATACTTCCAAATTCAATAACTTATGCACCGTAGGTCCAAACGCCACGAAACTAAGCCCGTGCACCCCTACTCGCCGAGGACTTTCCAACAGTATCAAGCACACCCTCGCGGGATGCACGGTCCAAGAGATCTGAATGTGACATACAAACAAAACAAACAAACTGTGGGAGCACGGAAACTTAGAATAAAGGAAGATAGCATAGAAATAGGTTAGGAGTTAGTTAAAAATTTCCAAAATTTGGTAAGAAGTAGGAAATTAGATTCAGATGCGGATAGATTCCGGATAGTTAGAATCCGAGATTCCAGATCCTGTAAACCGGGTTTTTCCGAGTACAGGAACGGATCTTAAACCCGAGTTAGGTCGGATCGGAACGAGCTACGGAATAGGTATCCGACCTACGCTGCTAGGGAACCGTTACGGGAACGGACCTCTTTCCGTTCGCCAAGGGGAACGGTCGGCAGCTCGATTAGTACTTAAACTCTCGTCAGACCTAATCCTCCTCATTCTTCACTTTGCTGATTGTCTTGCGCACTTAGCTGAGAGAAAGAGTGGTGAGTTAGAGATCGCGACAGGGAGAGACGAGTGAGGTCGGTGCCGATTGCACCGGATTTAGTTGTCGGGTGTCGGTATGGCGGAGTCCAGCAAACCAGTAGCGCGTCGACCATCTGTCACAGCTCGGATAGTTAGACCAGCAATTCCCGCCGACCCAACGCACCGGAAGGAGTTAGAGACAGACCTGACCCGGATGGGGGGTGTAGGTTTAATCCACCGACCGTGGAATGTCAAGAACGCGGAAATGCTGGAGCAGCTGATCTCGGGAGTCCCGAATCAGTTCAAGTTGACTGTGAGAGGCCAACCCGGAGCATGGACGGCGGAGGTGTGGGCTCACGTATACGGGTTTGGGAAGGACGGATCCGGATTAGGTTCTCGGGTAGAGACGTACGGGATTGGGAAGTTCCGCAATCCGGTTACCACTAAGGACGGATACCCAGTGAGTGACTGTAAGGACGCTAGGCAGAAACGGGTGTTGGAATTCTTGATTCCGATTATGTATCCGGAAAAGCCCACCCGAGTTACGGTTACGGTGGCCAACACTATCTTTGGGGCTTTAGAAGATAAGGTAGTTCACTGGGGGAAAGTTCTAGCCGGGATAGTAAAGAAGCTCGTGTCGCATGTAGGGAAGGGGAAGCCGAGTCTTCTCAGTCCGTACCTGTTTCACCTGTATCACCATCAGGAGGTGCTGACAAGTGAAGAGATGGTGATTTACAACACCGGATTGGAAATCGTGAAGTACGATCTCACGCACGAGATTCCACCGGATACTCCGATCGAGGGAGAGGAGGAGGAAGAAGAAGAAGACGACGAAGAGAAAGAAGAACCGCAGCAGCAGGACCTGGTCGACAAGCGGGAGAAGAGAAGGAAGTCGACCAACCCGAACTCGAGGGTGGAACAGCTGACCCCGGAAAAGGGTGAGCCGAGTCAACCCCCGGAACCGGAACCGCAGTCGGACTTCTTCGACGCCGGAACGCAGTGGATGGAGGAGGCCAAGCACATGTATTTTGGCATGTCGGACATGATCCTGGCGATTGCTGCAGAGTTGAAGGTGGAGCCGGAGGATATCGTAAATCAGATCTGGAAACTACCAAGCCCGGATCTGATTCGTGAAAAGGACGAGCGGATCAAGAGCTTGGAGAAGGAAAGGGATGACCTGTTAGGTCGGGTGAACTGGGCGGATACGGATGCCGCAGTTGCACGGCAGAAGGAGGCGGAAGCTCTCCAACTCGTCCACAATTTGACCACGTTGGTGGAGCAGCCCGCGGAAGCTGTGGTCAAATCCCGACTCTTCACCAATCAGCTGAGTGGCATAGGCCACTTATCCGGGTCCAAGGTAGTAACGATCTTGGTGGACTTCCAGGCCCGGATGGAAGGTATTCTGAAGGAGATGGTGCAACTGTTGGGGCACCTCGATCCGAACAAGCCCTTAGACTTCACCCACTTTCCGGAGCTGCCCAACGTCGACTTGTTGAAGACGCCCCAGAAGTCGGGGTCAGGGATCGGTTTACCCGCATCCCCAAGACCTACTCCAGGTCAGGCACGGATCCAGACGAAGACCACGAAGTTCGGCCAGACGAGGAGTGTCTAGTCGATTCCGGTAGGAGAAGGGAATTCTGTTCCGGCATCCGGAACATCCGTCCGGAGCGATTTAATCCAACGGATGGGGGCCTTGTCAAACCCGGCTCGGACCAATCCGGTTGACTTTACTCACATGCAGAAGGCATCGCCCAGAAGGAATACAACTCCGATTCAGCTGGACGATTCGCCAGAGAAAGAGACTAGAGTGGAGATGATCCAAGAATCCGAAAAGGGGGAATTTACTTCCGGCGATGAGACGGAATCGGATGACGACCCGCCGCCGATCCAGCGGAAGATTCCGACCCGGGCTGCAACGAAGTCCATTCTACCGAAAGGGAGCAGAAAACCACCTGCATGGCCAAGTAGCAGCGCGAAGAAATCAAAGCGGGGAAAGTAATTAGTATGTTTGCAGTTTTAGGATTTTTAATCTGGAGCGGATTTTCCGTGCGTGGGGCCCGGTTCCGGATTCCTAGGGGTAGTTGACTTTGAACTTTCCGGATATTACGGTTGATTACTGATTGGTCACCTGGATTTTCAGGTGTTCTTTTTTTGGCTTTTTGTTTGGGTTTTAAGTGAAGGGCAGCTTGTTGCCCTTTCATTCCAGCCTTGCCCATTTTGTGTGCATTAGTTTATGCTGACAGTCTCTTTTCTTTAATCTGAGCCACTAAGTAGACATTCAGATTTCTGGCTATGTGTGCGTTTTCTTGAGTTGTTTATGAATGGTGAAAGTGTGAGAGAGGGCGGATGAGGGGGAATCCGGGTTGAGAACTAGTTGGACCTGTTTTGAGCGAGTAAGTTTGTGAGGAAGCTTTACTAGACTTGTGAGTAAGGACTTGTGCGTGGTACCTTTAAATTGCCGTAACAGTGATCCGGTTCTAAGGAGTGGTGCGGATGCGAGTCCGAAATCCAAGGAGGATTCCGAGCGGAGATAAGAGACCGCCAGCGGAAAATCCCCACTCACCGGAAGGTCTGCCAACCATAGGATCAGTCTGGTAGATAGATGCACGAATCTCTTCCAGTTCCGGCTATCTTGATTTGTCGTTGTAGTAGAAGTGGAAGGATGCAAATCCTGAGTGACTTGTTTTCCGGGCAAGATACCAGGGGAATTGTGAGGATTGATACTTCCTCTACTCTGCAATAAAAACTTGGTTAGGATTGTTTTGTGTAAGGTTTTGTGCAGAAAAATAGATGTCTATGAGTGGTGCATTCCTACCCCTCTAAAAGATCAAATGCGGACACCCTGAGGGTAAAACAGGGGAATAGAAAACCAGTGGAATTTAATGAAGTGAGACCCGGAATCCTGATCATACTGGAAACCGGAAAGAGATAGATCCGGATTGGGATCCGGAAGGTTATTGTATAAGGAATAGAAAAGGAAAGAGGTGTTGCTTGGGATTTTTGTTATTTGGATTAGGATCCGGAAACTCCTTAGCCTGCTGAAACATACTAGAATCTCCTGGGACGATATTTCGTATTATCTTACCATCATTTTGGTGTTAAGGATACTTACGCCTATATTGCGCGTACGACACAAACAAACAGCCAAACTAAAGGTATGGATTGTAAAATACAGTACCTCTTTATCCCCTAAATGCCCAAGGCCTCTGTGGAGCTTCTTGAAGTTTGCTCTGAATTGAACAAAAAATCAACATTTCATAAGTTGTACCAATTTCTTGTGAATTGTAACCTTACATATTGAAACTAGACATGTTGCAGATCACATAGGGGAAAAAAAACATAACAATATCACGTACAAATTGAAAGATTATAATGTTTGATCATGAGGGTGTTAAAACTAAGAAAAAATTTCAATTCTATTTTTGCATGTCAACTCTAAAAAGATCGTTACTACAGAAATATGAGGTTGAAGTGCGTAGCATGCACAACCACAATCAATTCATGGTTTTTCAAAATCTAGTCTACAATTTTTTTAAATGAATTTTGAAGGTGACTTTTCCTCAAACATCTACTATATGTGAGGCTCATTTTGAAGAGCCTTCAACACTACGGGAAGTCAATATTGCAACGGGTATGCTTGCACAAAATCTTGAATAGCAAAATCATAATCCTTCATTAATTTTTAAGATCGGCTCCTTGATCCTAAAACTAGATTTCAAAAAGATTAATTTTAAAATTTCAAACTACTAAAAATAGCAACTTCATTGGATTTCACTTAACTTCAAAGTTCTCGAAACACCAGAAACTGGTGCCTTGGGCATGTAGGGGATAAAAAAAAATTCTGTCATGTACATTAAATAAATCCAATCCCATTAGTCACTATTGTGTCCTGTGATGTCGCCACAACCAAATAAAGGGGGACAAGTCAATTTTAAAACAAAAAAGGCCTCAAAAGTCTATAACTTCCCCACTATAATAAGTCTATACGCTACGAAACAAAGCCTGTGCTCTCCTCCTTGTCAAGGGCTTTCGAATGGTATTCTTTATGTGAAAAAAAAAAGATTTTGTCTAACTTCGGCCTTATTAATGTGACCCCAACATACGGTATGTGTATAAAATAATATAACTCATATTCTATTGAAGGTGATGTCTTTGATCTTCTTTGACAATATTGTTAAAAAAATTTACCGCTGTGAAAAGAAAAGATATACAATTTCAATGAAAGATAAGCAAGTTCAAAATTCATGTGAAAAATGACATGTTCAGGATCACTACGTGAGAGATGAGATGTAGCTGATGAGTAAAAGGGGTGATCCTTATTGAAGGCTTGTGTGAAATGAAATCCTTGGGCATAACGCTATAGGGACTTCCCAAACAAACTCATGAAGTGAGTGACATTTGCTTAAATGTAGTGACATTCTAATAATTATAGAGACATTTTTGTAAATGTAAAGACATTCCCATAAATGTGAAGACATTGACATGAATGACTTTGGCAATTTACTAGGACCTCTGAAATCAAGGGTTAACGTAACTGTGGTCAATTTTTTATTGTTTCTTACGTATTGCACAAATACATTCAATTTGTACGAGTTCGAAATTTGCTACACATTTGACATAACCAAGGGGTCATTCTTCCTAATCCATACCTACTTCCAAATTTAAAAAATAATACTATAGGCACATGACTTTGTTCAACTGTAGTAAGCTTTGAATAACAATGGAACATCTTAGACATTCAAATAAGATTAAATCCATGATAGACTGCGATGCGATTGAGCCTCGGCCAACCAAACAGCTTGGCTGTACCTGGCGATCTTGCATGCAACGACAGCCCATCCACTTCACTATAAGAAACTCACGTTTTATGTGACGAGCCCTAATTTTTTATGACGGATTCTAGGTGATGTCAATGTTGACAACCACAATTTTTTATGTCAATGAAAATGTACAATGTAACATCAATGTTGACATAAAAACATTGGATTGTCAACATTGAAGTTATGTTGGACATTTTTGTTGACATAAAAAATTTTGGTTGTCAACATTGACATCATCTAAAATCCGTCATAAAAAATTAGGGCTTATCACCTAAAACACTGGTTTCTTATAGTGCTTGCTGACCCTTTCATTGGACTAACAGAAGCGGAGTCAATCAGCAATGAGGCTCCTGTAGTCTCCCCGTTGCTGGTCTTCTAAGCCGTACAATACCATCTCCCTTTCAATACTATAGGACATTGAAAAGCTTGCTCCGAGACAAGAGTGGTATCCGAAGCATCTGCAATGTATGTAGAAAGTGACTCCGCCTGTTAGTAGGACTTTTTTCGTCGACAGTGTTTGATGCTTTTCATATCATCGTGGAGAAGTTCATCGAAGGGAGCAATCACTTAAGTGTTCTATTCCCTAGTTCAGAAAAGGCTCTCCCCCCTTTACCTACGGAGACTTCAGATTTGCGGTACAAATCGTACTTGCGGTCCCATAGTTTTCAAAGAAACAAGGCATTGATGAGCCCGAAAGTTGAAGGCGATCCTCTACACGTTCTCTTTTTATCAAAAATGAACTTGTTTGTGGGAGAGGGCAACAATTTAGAAGAACATAAAGCATTGCGGGTCTTGCCTGGCTGAAATTGGATTCCAGTGGACAGAGGAGTGTCCAATGCAGAGCTTGTCCGAAGCTGCATGCATATGGAGATCACCTCCTTTCAACATTATTTAAGCGCCATTCGTTCATCGGAGCCACTAAGGAACATATTTTTCTCGTCCAAAGTACTAATATGAGAACATGGCAGAAACTTGCTACGGGGAAGGATTTTGCTGATTATTGGATGAATTTTTATCGTTTGGCAAGACAGACCGTCACTATAAAGGATCGTCAATTGGAGTTTACTTTTCGTCTCACACTTCTAACTTTTTGTGATGTGAACTATCGGCTTCTATTTCCGCTACTATGTCTTGCTGTGCATGCACGCAACTTCCGAAGCACAGTTCGACCACCCTACAAAAGTTATAAGCTTACGAACGAGGCGGAATTTAAATGTTCATCCCAATTGCTCGTAGAATTCAAATGGGGTACACATTTGGGCTCTCTCCTCTAAAATTACAAGGAGAACATCACATGAACACCCCCTTGTCCTTTGTTGTACTTCAATTTAAAAAAACTATAAAGCCATAAAATTGGAACAAGGAGGACATTAACAAAAATATGTACAAGTTGCAAATGGGATAAACATTTGAAATCCATGAGGTCCTCCAATTTGGGAATTTTTTTCCAACATTAAGAAGGACAACAAAAAATAAATACCCCTCATCTTGTGCTGTAGTTTAAGTTAAATAAAACTCAGAAGTCATGAAATTAGAACGAGGAAGAAATAAAAATAATAAGTAGAAGTTGCAATTGTTGGAAACATTTGAAATCCATGAGGTCCTCTAATTTCGGACCTTTTTTCCTACATTAAGAAGGACAACAAAAAATAAATACCCCTCATCCTGCGTTGTAGTTTAAGTTAAATAAAACTCGAAAGTCATGAAATTAGAACGAGGAAGAAATAAAAATAATATGTAGAAGTTGCAATTGTCGAAAACATGTAAAATCCATGAGGTCCTCCAATTTGGGCCTTTTTTCCCGACATTAAGGAGGACAACAAAAAAAAAAAAACCCTCCTCCTTTGCTGTAGACTGTATAACTAAAGTCATTTTGAAAACCAAAGAAGACCTCAAAAGTCTATAATTTTCCCACCATAGGTCCATCGCCGCAAAATAAAGCCTACGCAGCCCTCCTCGTCAAGGGCTTTCGAATGGTGCTCATTATGTGAGAAATTTGCACAAAAAAAATAATTAATTTAGAATAATTTATTAATTTAAAAGGACCAAAAAAAACTCAAATATTTATAATTTATGCACAAGACTTCGACATGTCACAAAACAAAGCCCGTACATCCCTCCTTGCTGAGGGCTTTCCGATAATACCAAGCACGTCCCCGGGAATGCACAGTTCGGGAGATCTAAATGTAACAAATAAAACAAAATTTACAAAACAAAACAAACAAACTAAGAGCCGAACTTAAGGACTGCTATGGATAAACTCTTTCAAGACGTGCGCCCAAGCCATAAAAGAATTTGAGTGTGTAAATATTTGGAATGTTAACAAACAATTGGTATGCCTTGACATGCTCTTTTCCGAAGTCAATAGAAATATAAATTCCTATTTTCTTATTTCAATGAGCACTTTCAAATTCAATAATTTTCACACCATACGTACAAACATCAAGAAACAAAGCCAGTGCACCCCTCAGTCCTTGCAAACAGTTTTCTAAAAATACCCTCTACAATACAATCCGCGCATGGTCCAGAAATTCGAGTTCAAAAAGCCTTACAATTGAAATACAAATAAATAGCTTCAATAGTTTTTGGAATAGAAGTATTACTTAGTTAGGTACATATCATCTACAAATCCAAAATTTTATTGCTTCCCACTTTCTTTGCATTGTACTTTACGTTTGGGTCAGATTCGTTAAAAAATATTTCAAAATATAATTATATATGGCATGCAATGAATTTTTCAAAAATTACAAATAATATGGAATATTTGAAATGTAAAAAATGTTAAAGACAATAATTTAAATCCTCAACAAAAGAAATTATGAAAATGAAAAATGAAATATAATATATATACGAAGGTGATTGCTGTATATGTATAAATCTTTCGGAAATTCTAAATCACGTTATCACAAAATCACGAAAAGAAAATCAATTCACATAGAAAATGATTTTGTCTCACTTAGATCCTACAAATCTGACCCTAATATATGGTACGTGCATAAAATAATAAAAGTAAATAATATACTATTGAAGGTGATGTCTTTTCTTTAACATTATTATTGATATTTTATACCGTTGTGAAAAGGGATGACATACTGTTTAAGTGGAAGATAAGTAAGTTCAAAATTCATGTGAGACATGACATTTTCAAGATTAATAGAAGAAATCTGGACGACATGTTGTTGATGAGACGATCATGTTGTTGTGGAAGTTATAAAATTCTTTAAGATTTTTAGTCTACAAAAATATTCAATTCATACCCATTTGAATTCATCACCTTATGAATTACAAAAACTATTGATGAATTCTGCTAGTACTTTCATGGCCATGATTGTAAAAAGTCATAGATTTTTGTACATGCATTTTGTCCACATATTTATAAAAAAATTGGAATAAAGTGTGCCCTACACTTAAATGGCTACCAATATCAAATGTCAAAGATACTTGTGCGCAAATGCTCGAAACACAGAAGAGGAAGTTCAAAATATTCTTACGACTCAGAATCCCAAAAATATGCAATTCAAACACGTTGAAATATGTGTCCACATTAATTCAAAAAAGTTGAACAGAGTCATGAAATTGGAACGAGGAGGAAATAAAAAAATATGTAGAAGTTGCAAATGTAAAAAACACTTGAAATCCATGAGCTCCTCCAATTTGGAATCCATTTGTTCTTAAATTAAAAAGGAAAACAAAAAACAAATACCCATTCGGCTTCGCTGTACTTTAAATTAAATAAAACTCTAAAGTCATGAAATTGGAACGAGGAGGAAATATAAAAATATGTAGAAGTTGCAAATGTGGGAAACATTTGAAATCCATGAGCTCCTCCAATTTGCCCCTTTTTTTTTTAAATTAAAAAGGAAAACAAAAAACAAATACTGGTCATCCTTTGCTGTAGTTTAAATGAAATAAAACTTTAAAGTCATGAAATTGGAACAAGGAAGAAATATAAAAATATTTAGAACTTGCAAATGTGGGAATCATTTGAAATCCATGAGCTCCTCCAACTTGCCCCTTTTTTTCTTAAATTAAAAAGGAAAACAAAAAAAAATACCCGTCCGGCTTTGCTATACTTTAAATTAAATAAAACTCTAAAGTCATGAAATTGGAACAAGGAGGAAATATAAAAATATGTAGAAGTTGCAAATGTGGGAATCATTTGAAATCCATGAGCTCCTCCAATTTGCCCCTTTTTTTCTTAAATTAAAAAGGAAAACAAAAAACAAATACCCATCCGGCTTCGCTGTACTTTAAATTAAATAAAACTCTAAAGTCATGAAATTGGAACGAGGAGGAAATATAAAAATATGTAGAAGTTGCAAATGTGGGAATCATTTGAAATCCATGAGCTCCTCCAATTTGCCCCTTTTTTTCTTAAATTAAAAAGGAAAACAAAAAACAAATACCCATCCAGCTTCGCTGTACTTTAAATTAAATAAAACTCTAAAGTCATGAAATTGGAATGAGGAGGAAATATAAAAATATGTAGAAGTTGCAAATGTAAAAAACATTTGAAATCCATGAGCTCCTCCAATTTGCCCCTTTTTTTCTTAAATTAAAAAGGAAACAAAAAAACAAATACCGGTCATCTTTTGCTGTAGTTTAAATGAAATAAAACTTTAAAGTCATGAAATTGGAACAAGGAGGAAAAATAAAAATATGTAGAAGTTGCAAATGTGGGAAACATTTGAAATCCATGAGCTCCTCCAATTTGCCCTTTTTTTTTCTTAAATTAAAAAGGAAAACAAAAAACAAATACCCATCCGGCTTCGCTGTACTTTAAATTAAATAAAACTCTAATGTCATGAAATTGGAACAAGGAGGAAATATAAAAATATGTAGAAGTTGCAAATGTGGGAATCATTTGAAATCCATGAGCTCCTCCAATTTGCCCCTTTTTTTCTTAAATTAAAAAGGAAAACAAAAAACAAATACCCATCCGGCTTCGCTGTACTTTAAATTAAATAAAACTCTAAAGTCATGAAATTGGAACAAGGAGGAAATATAAAAATATGTAGAAGTTGCAAATGTGGGAATCATTTGAAATCCATGAGCTCCTCCAATTTGCCCCTTTTTTTCTTAAATTAAAAAGGAAAACAAAAAACAAATACCCATCCGGCTTCGCTGTACTTTAAATTAAATAAAACTCTAAAGTCATGAAATTGGAACGAGGAGGAAATATAAAAATATGTAGAAGTTGCAAATGTGGGAAACATTTGAAATCCATGAGCTCCTCCAATTTGCCCCTTTTTTTCTTAAATTAAAAAGGAAAACAAAAACAAATACCCGTTCGGCTTCGCTGTACTTTAAATTAAATAAAACTCTAAAGTCATGAAGTTGGAACGAGGAGGAAATATAAAAATATGTAGAAGTTGCAAATGTGGGAAACATTTGAAATCCATGAGCTCCTCCAATTTGCCCCTTTTTTTCTTAAATTAAAAAGGAAACAAAAAAACAAGTACCGGTCATCCTTTGCTGTAGTTTAAATGAAATAAAACTTTAAAGTCATGAAATTGGAACAAGGAGGAAATATAAAAATATGTAGAAGTTGCAAATGTGGGAAACATTTGAAATCCATGAGCTCCTCCAATTTGCCCTTTTTTTTCTTAAATTAAAAAGGAAAACAAAAAACAAATACCCATCCGGCTTCGCTGTACTTTAAATTAAATAAAACTCTAAAGTCATGAAATTGGAACGAGGAGAAAATATAAAAATATGTAGAAGTTGCAAATGTGGGAATCATTTGAAATCCATGAGCTCCTCCAATTTGCCCCTTTTTCTCTTAAATTAAAAAGGAAAACAAAAAACAAATATCAGTCATCCTTTGCTTTAATTTAAATTAAATAAAATTTTAAAGTCATGAAATTGGATTGAGGAGGAAATAAAAAGAACATGTAGAAGTTGCAAATGTTGTAAATGTTTGAAATCCATGAGTTCCTCCAATTTGGGCTTCTTTTTCTAAAATTAAGAAGCAGACCCAATAAAAAATACTCACCCTTTGCTGTAGTTTAATTTTTTTTAAGAACCTCTAAAGCCATGACATTGGAACGAGGAGGAATTTAAAAATATATGTAGAAGTTGCAAATCTGGTAAACATTTGAAATCCATGAGCTCCTCCAATGAGGGCCTCTTTTCCTAAAATTAAGAACGAGAACCTTAAATAAATACCCCTCGTCCTTCACTGTAGTTTAAATTAAATAAAACTTTAAGGTCATGAAATTGGATTGAGGAGGAAATAAAAAGAGCATGTAGAAGTTGCAAATCTAGTAAACCTTTCAAATCTATGAGTTGCTCCAATTTGGGCCTCTTTTTCTAGAATTAAGAAGCAGACCCAATAAAAAGCATTCACCCTTTGCTGTAGTTTAATTTTAAAAAATCCCTCTAAAGCCATGACATTGGAACGAGGAGGAAAAAAAAATATGTGGAAGTTGCAAATCTGGTAAACATTTGAAATCCATGAGCTCCTCCAATGTGGGCCTCTTTTCCTAAAATTAAGAAGGAGAACCCTAAATAAATACCCCTCGTCCTTCGCTGTAGTTTAAATTAAATAAAACTTTAAGGTCATGAAATTGGATTGAGGAGGAAATAAAAAGAACATGTAGAAGTTGCAAATCTAGTAAACCTTTCAAATCTATGAGTTGCTCCAATTTGGACCTCCACTTCTAAAATTAAAAAGGAAGAAAAAAAAATACCGCTAAGTAAAGACATCCACTGCTGTAGGTTGAATAACTAAAATTTCTAGAGCCATTAAACATGAAATATGAAAACTCTTATGCTATGAAATATAATATTTTCCATTTGAATCCATTTGAACTTCTTCTGGCCGCAAAAAAAAAATTTGGAATGAAATGTGTCCTATACTTTAGTCGCCTTGAATATGAGTTGTCATGGATTCGTTTATGTGAATGCTTTATTTTTATTTTGAAGGAAATTTTACCCAATCATTAGAACTTCATGTCCATGTGAATTAAAGCAAATTGGGAATGAATTTTGCCCTACAGTTTTTTGGCCACAAATTTGGATTTTCATGGATTTCTATATGTACATGCTTTTATTTTGACCTTCTGTTTGTTTTGTTTGTACAAATTCCATAACTTCTGGAATGGAAGGGCATTAAAGTATGGAATTTGTGAGTTCCACCTTCTTTTAAATTCACGGAGGGAGTGCAAATGGGGTACAATCCACGGAAGAAAATAAAAAATTTAATGATTGTTTCATGGTAGATTATCAAAACTTAAGTAATTTGAACCTAAGTCTATGAATTGAGAAATAAAAAAAGGCTTCTTTTTTTTACACTTTTAAATATAAAGTTTAAGCCTTCTTGTACACTATTCTATATAAAATTTCTCTCTTTCTCTCTCTATATATTAAAAGATAGAAACCATGAAAGTAGTGTGTTTATGAATACAAGTAAATGTGAATCTATTAATTTGCAGCAACTCCTATATTTTTATCCTCTTACGTACCCATTTGAGGTTTATAACTTTTTGTTCTTAAATGCTGTAAAAAATAGACAGTGAAGGGTCACTCATTGAATAAAGTTCCTTTTGTAAATTAAAAAATAAAGACCATGATATTACTACGTTCATGAATCCTACATGAATGTTTATATCATTTTGAACTTCTATATTTTTTCCTTACACAACCCTATATCAAATTTATCACTTCATGCTCTTAAATTTTTTGAAATACAACACAAGGTCAATTGTTTATTAGACTCTTTTTTTAAATTCAGAAATGTAGCCAATGATTATAGTGTGCTTTTACAACTACACTCAATCTATGAATAATTTCCAACTTCTGTATTATATTTTGAACACTGAAGCATACAAACTTGATGAGTTGTTGTTCTTCAGTTCTTTCAAATACAGCGCTTTAAATAGATTAAATTTATTTTTGCTTCCTCTTATAAATGAAAAAAAATAATACCATGTACATACTACATATAATAAAAATGGTTATTCATGGTTGTTTTTATAATTGGAACGCCTCGGTACTATACAAGTAACTCTAGGAATTACCAATTGGGTCTCCTTCTGCATGTATTATGGAAGACAAACAATTTTAAATTTAGGCCAATACTGTTATTCAATGTGTATTCTTGCAATTCTATCCCAAATGTGTTTAATGTGCAAAGTACTTTTACATCAAATAAATGAGCATTAGTTGTTTTCAAGAAATTAGTGGATAGTGTCACTCATTATCAGTAAACAAACTTTCCACGGTCAACAAGTAGGTGTTCAAGGGTGACAGATTGACATTCGGATCCCTATCAAATTTACTAGGGATTTGAATGTGCTCCATACAATACATTGTTAAATTAGATTCAATAAGTCATGAGAATTAGGGTGCCTTATACCAAGAAATATATACTTTTCCAAGCTATTGATGTAAATACAGAATACTGTAGATACTTCAATTTCTGTGGCTGCAGTTTTATGATATAATTACATCAATATTTAATTCAAAAGATACAACGTACTTATATATAATAATATTGACCTATTTATGGAATGTCAATTTCAAGAAGAAAAACTAGCTCGCTCGTGTAGGATGAACTACACAAAATAGTGAAACTAAATTGCCTTGACAATTAGGTTGCCGTACTTCCAGAAAATTACTTTACAAGAAATTAAAGTCAACAAATCTTTCTACAAATCTTTTTGTTTGTATATTATATGGAGGTTCATCAGTCCCAATTACAACAATACTTAATTCCGAAGTAATCTATTCTTGTAGAGAAACAATAAATGTTTATATAGTGTAGATTGTCAAGAAATTTGTAATGGGCAACCTAATTTCACTATTCTGTGTAGTAGGGTGAAGGTACTAGAGTTTAGGGCAACGTTTGGGCTTGGTGTGGTTCAGGGCCGGTTATCAATGGAGAAGGCGGGTATTCAGAATCGATTACAAGTAGGGGTTCAATCGTGGCCGGGCGGGTATCAACCGGATATCTGCGGGAGAGGGCTAGGGTTTTGTAGATTTGTGGTTAGGGTTTGGCGCTCACTTTTGTCAGCGTAATTTTCTCCCGTCTGTGCTTAGCGGTTCTTGAGATTGAGTTTTGACTTGTCGTTTCTCCCTGTTTGCGCGCAAGCCGAAGTTCTTGAGGAGCGTGGATTTCGTTCCATTCTGGAAACCTGCAGTGCGAGTGCGACAACGTAGGTTTTTTTTTTGTCACTTGCGAGTGCTTGTCGGCTGACTACGGAGCTTTTTCTTCATGGTGACAGCCTGGTGCGTCGAAGCTTCTTCCTCGTGTTGATAGACTTGTGCGTCGAAGTTGTAGTGGGACGACGGAGGTTCTTCCTCGCGGTGACAGCTTGGTGAGGGGCTTCCCATCTTCATTTTTTTCCTCTTGTTTCCTCTGTTACTCTTATCTCCAGTACTTGCTATTTTGTATTAGAGTTTGTTTTGGGTGGAGGTTGTGGTGGCGGGAGGTTGAGCATGCATTCAGTAAGTTGTACCATGTATTACATGAGTGGGGACGTGTTTCTAGGGTTCACTACGATCTTCTTCATTTTGCTTTTCAGACGTTGCAAATGTAAAATTGAGGGGTCTGATTGAGTCCACCAGCAGGTTCCAGTGAGCCTTTGTGTGGCTGAGGTTTTCTTACCCTGAATGTGGTGCTTCGCTGATTGTGGGAGTTCCCTGTCAGTCACGACTTTAGAGCCGTGTTTAGGACCTCATTTGAAGCGGTGTATTTTGGTTCCATTTTGCGATGACTAACTTTCTGTTTGCGGTTGTAGCCTGCAGTGACGACTACTGGATTTGTATCCGACCTCGGATCTCGTGAAGCCGGCTTGGGGAAAGAAGTATCGTGGAGTTTACGGTGAGTTTGTTCTCATCAATTGTTAATTGCTCTTGAATTCTGCTTTGCTTGATTGGCTTCTTCAAGATTGTTTGTCATTGTCCGTTGGAAATGGATGTTGGAATTCCAGAGTTTGCAGTTGGCTAAGTTTGTTGTTGAAAAATATACGGTTCTTAGGGTTTCCACAGTTTTATGTTGCTGGAATTGCTTGCAGTTAGTAGGCTTCATAAGGAATGTAGGTGACTAGGGCTTGAGGGTTAAGTAAAGGCTGCATTCGAAGGCATTTCAGTTCTCATGTGTGATAATGCCATAGATCTGTGTGACTGTGGGTTCTATTAGTACCGAAAGCTCTGAATTTGAGCCTGGTTTAGTTCTCTAGGTCAAAATGAAAACGTGAATGTAATAGTGGTGGTGCTTGGATTTTAAATTTTCGCCTACAAAAGGATTTGGGCATGTGCTTGGATTACGCAAGTTGTGGTTAGGATTCACATTCAGGATTGTTCACATTGTGCTGGGGTTCTGGTTTGTAATGTTTGTAGGGTCTGGTTAGGGTTGGGGTTAATTGTGCTTCAAGTCTGTAGGGTCTATGCAGGGTTTGTGTAGGGTTTGTGTCGATACCCCTGTTCCCGGACCCCCCCTGCTTCAAAGAGTGTAGCTCGAAGCACATTTAGCTCGAGCCAAGCTAAATTTCAGTAACCTAATTTATGAAATTAGCTCGACCCGAGCTAAAATCAACAAAACCTGGCATGAAAACACAGAACACAAGTTAGCAGCCCTGAAGACACAATAAAACTAAACAAGGACTGCCCACATAAAAGCCAGGACGCCCTGAAAATCAGCTCGAGTCGAGCTAATTTGTAGCAAAGATATAAGAAACCACCCATTTAGCTCAATTCGAGCTAAAAAAAGACAAGATTATAAATAATAAACAATAAGAGAACCAAAATAAGTCAGTTTGAATCGAGTTGAGAGTACAACACTATAAAATATTAAAAAAATATAAATAGGGGAGAGAAAGTGCCGAGAGTGCTGAACATAAAGCAAAACAAAAAGAGAGCCAAACAAACAAATGCACGAGGAGGGATACAGAGAGATTTAGCTCGATTTGAGCTGAAGAGGACAGATAACTTGAGTTAAGGGATAAATGGAAACAAAACTATTTAAAAAAACATAGAATTGACTAAACAAGAAGTAAGCAGGTGGATATGAACCTTGATTAGCGGGTAAATCAATAGAGCCCACCCTGTCAGCTCGATTTGATTTACTTACATGAAACGAAAAGAAAATGAAAACAAAACAAGAGTTGAACACGGAAGCTCGAATCGAGTTTAAAAGATGATCTTCTGAGAGAAGAAAAGATACAGAAAAAAGGCCAAATCCGTAGCAAGGTGATAGCCCAGGTGAAAGCGAACAAAGAAGCAGTCAGACAGGTAGACATAAGTAGGACAGCTAGAAAGAAGTCTGCTCGATTCGAGCTAACGGGACAACAGGCTACAAGCAAGTGCTGAACGAGGAGTCTAGCATTCAAGAAACTGGAAAATTATGAGGAACAATGTGTGGCCGCTCTAAGGGTGGACATTCAGCTCGAGTCGAGCTAACATCGTCTTCAAAGCTAAGCAATGCTAGTCATGATGCAGAATGGAGAGGCAGGTCGAGAAACTCGCGCACTACTACAAGAAGTTTGAGGTCCAGAGAGTTGAAGATGATGGGGAAGGAGATGACTTCCTCAATGATGGAGAGTACTGGGAGTTCGTGTTCCCAGAGAAGGTGGATAGCTGGACTCTCCTCATGATCCCATGCTCTGAGCAAATCTGCTTCGCCGTGAAGTACAAAGGGATGGACACCTACCTTCCTCTCTCGTATGACGAAAGAATAAAAGACGTTGTGGAGGACGTCTTCCCCACCATCAAGGTCCATTGTATTACAACCCAGAACGACCTTCCTCCCAAGAAGCAGTACAACTTCACGCTGCACTTCGACTCCCAGTTGATTCCCTTCCATGTAACCCACTTCATGGAGTCCCTGTCAACAATGTCGTTCCAGGATGAGATTAAGGAACTCGAGGAGAAGGTTAACAAGAAGTGCTTCCAGAAAACAAACGGAGAGCCTCTCACTGGCCAGAGGCTGTGCCCGAAAATCAGAGGTCTCTTCCAGGACTTCACGGTCCTGAAAACTAAAATCCAAATCGATCGTCAGAGCAAGGTTGCAAAGAGCGTCTCATTGAACGCCGGAAGCCAAGGGCCCAGTCAAGTGTCTATTGGCAACCAGACCCAAGGACAGACATCACGACAAGGCACGCGCAACAAGCAGCCGACGAAAACTCCGAACGTTCCACTTGCGAAGAGCAATTTGGCTAGCACATCAGCGGCGGTCCCAACTGAGAAAACTGAAGAGCACTTTGCTATGGATGACATAAGCCAGGACATGAGTATAGTCCCAGAATTGCTACAGATAAACCGGAACCCGGACTACGAGGAGTCCAATGAGGCATACAAGAATTTCTGGAAGACCTGCATAGATGTGTTTCTCTACAAGATGGAGAAGGAGCTCACCATTGACAAGCTGATTCAAGCTCCAGCATCGCTAAATATTTGAAGCAAGGAATAGACTATCATTGAGGGCTTGATGCACTATCTCTGCAATATGCCCGACCATAGCCACCGGCAAACGCTCTGCATCATGCCGACGAAGAAGCCAACAAGGGAAGGGAAAGACTCGTGGACAGAGATCAAGGACGGAGAATTCTACATCATCAACGGGCAGCACAATGTCTGGGCCAACAAGCTAATGGAGGACTCGAAGTTCAACATTGACCCAGCCTCAATCAAGGACTTTAGGACCTGGAATTGCTACATTGCATGGATGGAGGACAATGAGACACTTCGTTCTATTTCGGCCTACTTCAACAGAGTCAACCATTTCCAAGCTATTCAGTCGTCGTGGGCAACTAACATATTGGGTGCCTGAAATGTGTGGGAGGAGATGGGATCACCGCACAACCCGAAAGAGGACACAAAAGCCGGAGCTGTCAGCAATGCGAGGCGCACTAAAGCTGCATTTGAAAACAAGAAGAAATGGACAGTAAGTGATTCAACTTGAGTCGAGCTGAACTACGCTATGCTTGCTACTGTGAATTAGTTGTTGACTGCACGGTCACTACCTTGTCGCAGATCAACTCGAATCGAGCTAACAAGGATCCTGACGTTGGTTGCCCGTTGTGGATGCAGGAATTCACTAAAGCCATGCAAATGAGTTTCTCTATGATTGACGATACGAAATCGCATCAGAAGTCCAAAGCCAAGGACTCAAAAGGCAACACCTCCATCACAAATGAAATTAGGCTCATCACCGCTCCTGCAGAGGTGTTCAATCTTTGGAACAAGGTCATCTCCAGTGCTGCGCATGGCGAGCTCATTGACGCGGACACCTTGAAGAAATTCAATGTTAGATCGTCCTGGAAAACCGAGAACGGGATGCTAAACAAGGAATTCTTCAAGTTCTTTGGAAATCTCACGAACAATGACCTCATTGTGCTGGCCAACTACATTATGTACACGAATGGTGATAAGAGGATGTATCCTCACCCGAAGGTGACGATTAAGCAGGCATCGTCAGTTCTCGAGAGCTGTTACGCTTCGAAGAATTGGATTGAGAGGCGCAAACGAAAGGCGTTCGTGAAGAAGGAGTTGAATAAGATTGAGCCGACATTGGGTCTGCTAAACGCGGTGGGGGAGCCTGTGGCGGAGAAGTGGAAGGACTTTAAGAAGAAGTACAACATCACCTCCGCCAAGCTTAATGTACTCTTGGAACAGCCCGGGGAGGCCCTCTTCTCCGATGTGAAGCAGAAGAAATCGAAGAACAAGTCCACGAAACAAATTTTGGACCAGGCTGCTGAACTCTTCAAAGTCTTCTTAAGTCAACAAAAGAATTTCGTCCCGCCATCGGCAGTGGCGCACTACGCGCCATACGGCATCGCCAAGGACCAGCATGCTATGTGGCCAAGGGGTGCGTGGACAGTTGATAGCCCTCGAGATCTCGATCTCGGCGTTATCGACTTCCGCTACATTCCGGGGGTGCTTTCGAAGAAGGACGGGACAATTGCAATTCCTTACTTCAACACCGTCATTCTGTCTTTGAGAAGGAAGCAGCAGCCGAAATTTGAGGACGTCCTGGCGTGGCTTTTCATATGCGCAGACATGTAGGAGCAGACGCAAGTGATCGCCTTCATTGAGAACAACGATGTCTTCAACAAGTACAAGTGTACCTTCGCGGACTACATACCGGCACAGTACAAGCGGATGGGGGACATGGCATCCGCCAAGGCGAAGTCACATGACGAAGTGCTGTTGACGTTTTTGACGAGTCCGACATGTACGAGGGGAGGCGACATTCTGGAGTTGTTTCTGGCTCCGGACATTGATACTTTCAATAAGCCCCGGGGGTACAACGAGTTGGAATTCCGTCTCTACAACACGGAGCTTCGCATGGAATTTTATCTGTGGGTGGTGAAGAAGTTCTGCTCTCCCGGAATGAGCGTATTCTCTGTCTTTGTAGGAGGAAAAGTGACCTATGCAGTAGTGGTAAGTTCCTTACAGCTCAATCAGCTCGAATTGAGCTGATGTACCACATCCATTTGTAGTGTTTCATTCTGTTTGGATTAGTGTGACTCCTAGATGATCTGATTTGTTCTGGAAGGAATTAGCTCGACTCGACCTAAATCAACAACGGGTTTAGCTCGAATTGAGCTGAAGCTATTGTGTATTCTCCAAACTAAGGTCCGGTGTGAATTTCTTATTGTACAGATGAGTTCTGTGAACGTCTGGGCAGCTGGAGTTACGAACGACACGGGGTTCTGGAATGATATTTCCCTAGCGGCCATGAAACTAGACAGGCCCAACTTTTTGGAGGGGAGGTATAAGGTGCCGGCGTCTTCGCGCAAGAAGCCTCTGGTGTCTCAATCAACTCCTTCATCATCTCGGAAGAGGAAGCACTCACCTTGGGATTCGCCTTCAACTGGGCGGCGCGAGAAGGCGCTAGCTACAGAGCCCGAAGTCCTGTCAGACGATGAAGGCGACGAGCAGGACTACTATGTCCAGCAGGTTCTAGACGAGCAACTTCTGGTGGACACCAGCACTCCGGTTCCTCCCACTCCAACCGAACATCGGGGGTTGTCGGCCTTGAGTGGTCACATGCAAGAGGAGCAGCCCTCAAGCATGCCTTTGTCTGCCGTCACACCAAAGAAAAGGAAGTTATCCAAGCGGGCAAATACTTAGAGTGCAGATTCGCGGAGCTGGAGAGGAGACAAATGGAGGATCGCGCGGCGAATCTACAATTCCATTACCAGTAGAACACGAGGATGGACAAAATGCAGACATTCATCTTGGTGGACTCTGCAAACAACACCGATAAGCTGGACTCCATCATCAATCACTTGAGGGGTGCGCGACCAATCTCCTCATTTGAACCTCCGACGTCGAGGCCGCAGCTGCTGCTTGAAAGCCTGCCTCCCTTATCAAGCAATGTGGCTCCATTGGAACCTCTGGTTCTCCCTGAGTTTGTTGTCTCAACACTTCCTTTGCACCCACCTCTTATTCCCCCTCCGCCCCCGCCATCATCAGCTGACGCGCAGGCCACTCCAAGCCTTCCAGTCGCGGGAGGTGTTGAGCCTCAGCTACCGGTCGAACAACCAGCGCAGTTAGATCTGCAGAGTCCCGCGGTGCCTAGCAAGGACTTGGGCGCAGGTGCTCCTCAATAATCACTCGATGTCACTTGTACAATTTAGCTCGACTCGAGCTGATTTTTGCCATAGGTTGTCTGTAGTTGTAGTCGTTTTGGAGAGACTACAATCATTTTGCTAAAACGGAACTTCTAGTGGACTGAACCATGGAGTTCATACATTTTTCAGGTCATTCATGTATTTATATCTCATTTTATGAGGCTCTAATATACGGTTTTCTTACAAATATTTCTGTGTACATTCTTGACATGCAAGCACTGCAAATATTGTAGATTGTGTTTCTCCTCCCATTCTTGAACCTGTGAATCCTACTGCCCAGCCTGTGCCTGGTCCTGCGGAAAGTGATCAGCCGAATCCCATGGAAAGCAATGTCCTCGTGGCTGTCCTTGAGCCTGGACTATCCACATCTCTCACACCGATGGCAGATGACGTTGTCATCTCAGATGCGGACCTACTGGAGATTCGCATTCCAGAGCCGGCCGTCATCGCAGAGGACGCTTCCGTCGAGACTATAGAGGCGTCACAGCAGATGGTATAAATCATGCTGCTCATTTGGAACCTTCTGGGGTATTCTTTTTTTGTTTTTATTTTTCTTTTAGGAATGATTTAGTCACCTCGAATATGAGCGTCCCCGTCATTTTGCGTGAAGTTCCAAATGTGCCAGTACAGGGTAATAACTGGCTGCACATTTGTCTATTGTCTAGCAGGAATCCGGTCCTTCTTGAGATGTAGGTGGAACTTCGGAGGCAGTCAATCTTCCATTGAAGTCCAGGGTGGTGGAGAAGTGGATCAACGTCGTCCTGGACCTCAATGGGATATTATGTGTTTGTGAAGATTTGAAGTTTAAGGGTTGGTCCAAACGCATCCCCGATGCCGTTCAGCCGCACTCGGCTATCCATCCTGCCTTAGTGGGACCCAAGCTAGTTTACGTTTGCCTAGGATGTTCGGAGTTCCTACGTCAGTTAGGCAGGATAGCATCCATTTCTGTGTGAAGCTTGATGAAAAAGTCCACCACCGAAGAAGTGGCGAAGTATCTCTTCGACGGGCTGGATAGGCCTTTACTAATTCTCGGACAAGACTCCTGTAAGACGCTTAAGTGCAGAGATAGGACGGGAAGACCGTTGACGTACAAGGAGCCAGGCATAGAGAAGGAGTTGTTTCTTAAGAATCTTAATAACCTGTTCACTGGCATCCGGGGTAGATTCACTGCTGAGAATACAATCATCGTGGATGACAGTCCAAATAAGCACATTTTCAACAACTCTGAGAACGTTGTTCTACCTAAAACGTGGACGAATAAGGGACATGGTCCAAAGGACACGTTTCTCCTGGATGTCTTGCTGCCTTGGTTTCAGGGCCTTCACCTAGCTTGAGAGGAAGGACTGAAGGCGTTTAGGGGAACGGCGGTCGCTAGAATTGGTCGCTGGATGCTCTGCGACGAGAGAAACCATCGCGAATATGACAAGCTGATGGAGATCGTCACAGCGTCGCCATTTATTCGCTAGAGCTAGAGTGAGGGGTTTGTAGCTTAGGACGAATAGATCTGTGGGTACTTAGATTCTAATGTACTTCAGCTCAAATCGACCTGATTTGCACATTTTGGAACTGCCTGATGGATTTCTTTCTTCTGAATCCAGAAAATAAAAAATTATTCTAAAGTTTTGCGTTGTGAATTCTATACGTCAATTCAGCTTACATCGAGCTGATTTGTTTGTTGCTTTTGGCTACGTGATTTCTGCATGTACGGATGGCTGCTGCTTATGGTTTATGGCGTTACCTGTGCTTTGTTAATATGTTTTACCTGATACTTGTTTCTAGATTGTGCACACATCAATTTCGCATGGTGAGGATGGTCATTTGCCATGCGCCGCATCGGTGGACTCAATAATGGACTATGGGCAATACAAAATCTTGAGCAGAGGAAACTTCCTCTGCTCGGCGGCCATGGCAAACTCCACTATGGACTTCTCCTCCAGGCCCTTAGAAGATGGAGTGGTCGACAGCTCGCCAAGTGGAGTTTCGCGTCAACCGGCCTCTCGATCCCCTTCTCCGCCGAGGACCCAGGGACCCCTTGCTTCTCAATTGTCGCCGGCTATCTCCGAGAAGGCGACACAGAGAAGGCTTTACCAAGACGCTGTAGATACGTTACCCGTGCCGGTGTTGATGGCCACATTTTTGGTTGGGTCTCCAGCCTTACAAGGAGGGACTCCGTATCGTCGGAGAGTACTTCCGCGTCGAAGCATCTCGTCTGGAGGTGTGCAAAAGTTCAAAGCACCTCATAGAGTCCAGCCAACTGGATGCGTTCCTCCAGTGCATGATATGTGGGACCGAAAGTTCCTAGAATTGCAGAGGCTTCAGAGCAGGCGGGAGTACAATGGGACTAATACTAGGTACAATTGCGGACCCGAGATTCTGAAAGCGATGGAGATACAAAAGCGTAAATTGCACATGTAAGGTCTGTTCATATTGTAGATTGAGTGTCTATAGGTACATGCATGATAGCATTGTGTAGATATTATGTAGAACTCAAGTGCTAGAGTGAATCACACTCATGACAATTATATACAATTCTCTGGTCTTTTAGGGATTGGAAAGGAATTGCCCTACAATTTTATATTGGTCAACAAAATTTACTATAAATAGATGACCTTTTCATAATGAATGTTGTACTCTTGTCCATGTTTTCAGCAATCATTGCCTGTTGTTGGTATTCTTTTCTTCTATTCTGATAGTTTTGATACGTTATATGTCCATTATTTCTCTAAAAGTTAGCTCCCGCAACTCTCATTTCACTGGAAAACCCTCATTTTAATGAATATAATGTTAAGTGGGTTATGTCCCAAAACCCTAAACCCTAAATTCTTACTTTAAATTATAAACCCTATTGCTTAAAAAACTTATCATTGGACCCTACATCCTAAACCCTAAACCCTAAACCCTAAACCCGCCACATACAAAATCACAAGAAACTCGCCAAAAGAGGCTTCAAAGAGGTTTTCTGGTTTGACAGCAAGACACATGCAAAAAGAGAGCAGAATATGTTGCCCAAGACTCCAAAAATAGGGCCTGCACTGGTGCTCCATGATTTTGTAAGTGCATCATGTGGAAGTGAATCAAACAAATCTAGTAATAGTAAGGAACTGCCACGATGATAGACTTTTTTGGGAGGGCATGAATTCACATTGCCAGGCTTTACGCACCACAAAATCGGGCATCCGTTGACTTCGAAGAGTTTTGAAATTTTGCATTTTTGCGCCTTCCTTCCTTCCCGCGCCTTCCTTCGAATCCGCGCCTTCCTCCCTTAAGATTTCTCTTCTCTCCCGATGACCTTAACGTCGCCAGGTTTCCATCGTAGCGCAAGAAGGCGGCCTTAGTTGTTCCATTCGCTCTGCTGCTTCTACATCGCTCACGCACACCGCATTGCTATCTTGATCTTCAGGAATCATTGTGTCGTTCTCACAATTTTATGCAAACTTTGAAGTCTGTTACATATGACCTTCTCGTGTTCTGTGATATCAATTCATAGTAAGCGATCTTGATCTTGGGCCACTTTGCGCAGTAGCTTCTTTCTCTCGTTGCTTGTGTATATCCTATGCGCGTGCATTTCATATTCTTTACTTCCAGTGTGGCGATGGAAATTAGTTAATTGTAGATGTTAGGATCCTAATAGTTTCTTGTGCGGACGTTTGTTATCGAATATCCTCAATATAGCTTCGCTATAGGTCCCGATTTTTCCGCCGTATATTTCGGAAACATATTGCTTTGAAGAACAATGTACTTATCCTTGGGTCGACGATAACTCCCTTGTACTGTTTTCATCACTGCATGTATTCTTGTTACGACAAGAACTGTATGTAGTCGAACTGATTTCTCAGAATACAGACTATTGTCGAGTCGACGGTAACTTCATTACTGTGTTTCTACACACTTTTAGTCCTGCTACTTTACAAGTAGTTAACATATTTTACGAAATCTTGAACTCTATAACAGTATTCAGGATCTATCCTCGAGTCGACTGTAAGAGAGACTACGTTTTCTTAGGTTTGACCACAAACATATTTAGGAGTCGGACATTATTGACGGAAATCAGCCTTCGAGTGTAGAAGAAAGAATTTAGAAGTATAGCTTATGGTACTTAGGACAATAGGAGAGCATACACCCGTCAAAGACACTAGAGAAGTCTGTGTAGTCCAGAGTATTGCCAATGGTAACTGACCTGCCTATAGTCGAGTCGACTATAAGTTCCGGAGCCTTACATTTGTAGTTACTTGGATGACATCCTATTTTCTATCAGGATTTATCCCTTCGTTCATTAATTAGTAAAACATTAGTTATTGAACCATTTATACTCGAATTGAGTATACTATCCAGAATTAATACGTTGACGTTGGATCCTGGGGTTTTGTTTTTTATGCATTGTATTGTTTGTACTATACGACCTTGAGGGTTAAGTGTATTCTCAATTACAGAGTAGTATTTGCAGTTGGTATTTCCTTCTTTTACCATACTATATAGAGTTTCGTCCTCTGTCTGAATAGTCGTATTATGGTATCCTCGAGTCGTTGGTAAATTTAACTGATGTCTTCTGCCTTGTTGCAGAATGGATATTCATGGGCCTGAAGAATTTGATAACCTTGTTCCAATTCTTCCTCTGAGTGTCGCTTCTTGTGACGGAATTCCTCGTTCCTCTTGGAACACAATGGGAGTCACCCTCAAAAACGAAGCAGGAGATGACGTCGCAAACGGTGTTTGTCAAAGTGTGGACGCGGACCTTGTCATTGATATGGATGGTTGTGCGCTTGGTGACAACCGGGTTGCCGTTCAAATTGCGGAGTCTTTATGCGAGGCGGAAGTCCCATCAACTTGGATGTGGTCAATGCGCTCTTGGGACATTAGGAGGGTGTTCTTGAACAATGCCAGTCTATATGACCATGAGCAGACACAGATATACAATGCGGCTGTATGCGCCTTGAACCGTCGAGTTCGTCTAGGTGTGCGTTCCTATGAGAGCTCTCAAAGGCGGGTTGAAGTCGGTCTTCCTCCAAAAAAAGAATCTCTTCTCACTCCGCAAGCAATCCTTGAAGTGTCTACGAAATCATGTTGCGAGAATAACTGCCTACAACCATTTTCCCGCCGGGAAATTCAAGCCATACGTTCTCAGCTACATGCAAACAATGGATTTTATGCCCGTAAGAAGTGTCTTCTTGAAGTGCATAGGCAGATGCATACAGACGGTGCTGGTAAGGACTGGATAACCTTGAAGAGGATGGAGGTGTGTCCTGCTGCGTGGTGGACTATTCATGGGATTTCGAAGGCTACCTTCTACAGGTACAAGCACATGGCCAAATTTGGGAAGCAGGCAAAGCCTCACGGAAATTTGGGGTCCAAGAAAACCCATACACATACTGTACAAGCTACTGCCACACTTCGGACGTTGGTTGTGAGTGAAGCTGACCAAATGCCCCACAAAACAAGGACATTGATTACTGGGGAGAAAGTCCCCGCAATGGTGTTGCCATCAGCTTTTCGTTGGAGTGACCAGTTACCAAAAATCAACGAGGCCAATGCTGCTTTGAATTTGCCTCCCGTTTCTTCTAGTGGATTGAATAATATCAAGCGTGCTTCTTTTGCAGAGTATGCTGCAAAGGCTCCTAGGGATAATTTTTCGAGGTGTAATCTGTGCGATCAGTATAGACAATTGAGGAGCGCCTGCACACCGCTTTCAAGCTCGCAGGACAAGTGGGGGAGAATTCTGGAAACTCACCTTGCGGGACAGAGGGCCCACAGAGAGCTCTATGCGAATCGTCATATTTCAGAGAAGTACCCTGAGAAGATGCTCACCATTATCCATGATAAAATGGATCATTCCAAGACCGCTTCTCCACATTTCTCTTACAAGACCAAGGTGACGGATTCTTTTACCAAAAAGCTAGTCGCTATTACTGGCATGCTTGCCCATGGTCATGGCGATGTTCGGTACGCACATTACGGCCTACAGACTTTTCCAACAGACTCTAATCACACCATTGGATCCATTGCAAGGCTGTTGCGTGATCTTAAAGGTCCTCCAAAGAATTCATCGCGCCATTTCCTGCCATCAAGAAGGACCAATCCGCATTGACAAAGGCTGTGTTGGAAGGCTCAGAGATGTGCTTGGACTCCCTTCTGCCTCCTCCACCAGAACCGATTCCTGCTCAACCCTTGCCCCCTATATTGACTCTGCAGCTTGACAATGTAGCAAGCGACAACAAGAACCGATGGGTTTTTGCTTTCTGCTCTCTTCTTGTTTCGAAGGGCATTTTCCGGGAGATATACATTAACTTCCTCATTGTTGGGCACACTCACGAAGACATCGATGCTCTATTTGGTCGATGGAGCACCATATTGAAGATGAATAACTACCAGACTATTCCGAGGCTAATGATATCCTTCATGGATTGTGAAACCCATCCGGTCATTCTTCACTTCATTGAAGAAGTTTCTGATTTCAAGGGCTTTGTAGAAGTGTATTTGGGCTAAGGTGGAGACTTTTTGGAAGGTCATTCTATGGCCCAACAGTTTAAGTTCTACAAGGATTCGAGTGGATGGCCATTGATGGAGTATAAGCATCTTTGTATTGACAGGAATTGGTTGCCAGAGGGTGGCAAAGGAATTCGCTTGTGGTCTGAGACTGAAGACGGCCGTGCCAAGGTGCCTAGCGGTGTTCCGCGACCTTTGCTTCCGCGTCATATGAGCAAGCTTGATGATGTCAAGAAGGGTTTGAGCAGTTTTATTGTGCAGTGGAGTAATATGGCGGACAACGACCAATCTGGGGAATTCAGGAGGAAGAATGAATCTATAAGGAGTTATTGGAAAGGTGTGAGAACCGCTCTGGATGCACCTCTTGTTGCACGTGAGGTGTTGGAGGATGGATTTTGGCCGGCTTCTAGAATCACCGGTGAGCGGGAAGATACAATGGGAGAAGATGGCGTAGTGCAAGAAGAGTTTGCGCAAGATCCACCCTTTGTAGGGCAAAGGCGTGATCACCCACGTCCTTCGTTTCGTGTCACTTGTGATGTATTTGCCGGTTATTTTGTCATTGTGAGCCCTCATCGTAGTGACCCAAAGCCATTTTGGCTTGCTAGAGTGTTAACAAATCCGAGTCCAGATCCAGGTCATCTTAATTTGATACGGATCCAATACTGGAAGCCGGCTGATAAACATCGTCCTGATCCTACAACGTATGATGGATGGGACACAAAAGCAGCAAATGTGTGGGTCAAGGACACACCTATATTGCCGATCTGGTCGAAGACGAGCGTTATCATGACGGCTTTCAAGGCACGTGGGAAAAGGGGTGCTGATGATGAACCTCAAGTTCTTCCAGATGTCAAAATTCCCAAAGTACAGTTCAACATTATCAAATCATCAGTGGCGGCAATTTTGGCAGAATCTAAGAACGATGCATCTTCGACAGAAGAGGAGGAGGAGTTTAGATAGTTTGTTATTTTACTATTATTCTTGGTGTTCAAGTAGAATGCGCTTTTTCATTTAGATGTATTAAGATGTTTTCTGTTTTATATTGTGCTGTTTGAAGTCAAGAATATTATCACCATGTAACCATATTTGGATTCTATTAATAGTATGTTTTATTTTATTTTTAATTGCATACTATGTAATGTGTTTTTGCTTTCCTCCAATTGAATGTTTTTTTTTGTTCTAAATAATGCATTATATGTGGAATGTTTGATAACACAAGTGTGTACATTATTTATCGTTTCTACACAAGCAAGTATGAGTTTAAAGAAGTGTCCTACTTTCGTACTTGTTGGTCTATTAAATTTTTATATTTATAATTTAAAAAAAAAATCTAAATGTTCAAAGCAGGTTCTTGCTACTTAGTTAGTTGATTTAGTATGAGCAAAATATACAAAATAGTATTTTGACATTTCTGAGCCTCAATTTAATGAACACTAAATTAACTCTAAATATAGAAGGAATTAAAATGAGACCCCAACTTGTCTCAATTTAACAAATAAGGCCTTAATGGGTGTTTTCTATTGAAACATCACTCAAACATTGCATTACATGAACACAAACAATTTGTTTGCTTCAACATTATGGGCGAAAACATCTCAAATACTATCAATCTTGTATTCTATTCTTGAAAATAACTTTAGGTAAGTCGACATTTCATTGCAAGAGAAGTGCTGCACTCACTTGGCTTGCATAGAGGGCGCCCAACTGACGTCCTCCCTACTATCTTCCATCCACAATTTTAGTTTTGCTAATACAAGTTTCTCTAACCTTTCTAGTCGTGACTTCTTTCTTGCATTGGAAATTGATAGTGCACCGATGGAGTGTTGTAGCACTCTTTGTTGTAGATTGTGGCTGCTTCACAATGTCTTTCGCACTGTCTTTGTCTAATTGCACTGCAATATTCTTGTAATTTGCATTCAACTTGGTGCACTTTGACGGTCTTCCCTGCGATCCAGTAGCATGGTCATGTGTAAATCATCAATCCAAGTACGGTAATACTCAATTCCAAACAAGCGCACACTCTAGGATAAGCATGCGTAGACGACATGCCACCAAATTCAAAAACAGTCCTTTCCTTCTAATGTTCAATGCTTAATACTTCACAAATGTAATGTCTGCAAAACTCACCTCCGCATGTTTGGTTGCCTTGACACCCTTGTCCGCACAAAAGATCTCCGTGTTATTTCCTATAACATGCACACAATTGTACAAAAAAGTTTGTAAATACATGGAAACATTGGCTGCAAATCTATAATCTACAATGTAGTTCATTGTCCCCCCTACAATAAGGACACATTGCATTTTGATTGACATTTAAGTACTTGCTTCAGATCATTGCTCTATAATTTGCAGCATTGCCCACTGGACACTACTAAGACTTTGCTCTACTTGCCAAAATCCATTGCGGTATTCACTGCCTTTGGAAGGCCGTACGACACGGCTACAAGACTGGCATGATACAACACAATGCTTGTTGGACGTGAGATGGAATTTGTGTTCAATTTTTTGGCCTCTAAACATTGACCATCATACCTTTTGTTGAGTACATTATTCCACACTTGCAATTTGGAAGTCAACTTGGACATAAATGCCTCCAACAACTCTACATTTCTCTCAAACTTCTGTGTATGTAGCTTGCACGTGCCTAGGCACTGCTGGGATTAGGTGCCAACTTTAGCTTTTTCTTGTCGGTGGCTTCTTGCTACAAAATTAACATGTTTTTTTGCACATCTTCTTCTGTGTCGACATTGTCAGGTTTGTGCTCCAATAGCATTGTCTGCACAATTGATAACAATATGAAACTAAACTAATAGTACATTTATTTCAGCAACATTGTGAACAAATATGCATCTATAGTAATATGTAAGTAATGGACGTATAAAGCATGTATTGTTAGCAACACAACACTACATCCTTGCACTTACTTGTTGCAGCAACAACCAAACTACCAAAGCCACCACGCATTCAGTTTTTCAGTGTTGACATGAATTAGAACATGTAAACTATTGAAGGTCATCCTACGTGCATTTGATACAAAAAGGAATGTCGAGTACTACACATGGCAAACATAACATCAACAAGAAATACCGGCTGTTGCAAAGAAATTCCAACCAAATCCATCATGAACAGAGCACATGCACTCTGCATTGCTAGAACAATGATTCCAGTCTAGGAACTAGGGAGAAGAAATTTAGGAATTCATAGAAGGCTATGCCTCCAGCATGGCTAAAAATACTTGTACATTTAGCCAATTGACGTAGTCATCCTCCCAACTATCAGACAAGAAATTGTTATTGAACCACAACATGCAATACGAATTTTTGTAATACACGTCATCAAGCATGAAGTTTTCAAAATCCACAAAATCCACAAAATCCAGCTCATACAAGTCCATGTGGTCCATGTGAAGAAACACTAGCCGCTACAGATAGTCGGTGTGGTTTACATGAAATTATTGATAGGAATACACATTGTCTGCAAAATCACACTCTTCTATGGATTTGACATCACATTTCCTAACGGATTCCATGTTTGGGAGCCCCTCCTCATATAAGCAGTATGTTGGTTTAATGACACTATGAGATGCACCTGAAAACAAGCCACTTCAGTAACATCATTTCTAGCTGCAAGGTTCACTTTTCATGTTCAGGAGAGTGTCATGCTAGGTACACTCTTTTTAGACAGAATCTTGTTAGACAAGTGAATGCCAAGGACTTTTTCTTGCATGATGATGCTACATGTTTAGATTGAATGCGTATCTTTGTATATTCCACACAATAAAGGTGGGCAATATAGAAATTCACTATTATTGGTGGTAAGCACAAGCAACAAGTAGTGGAAAGTAATGGAGTGCAAGTGCACAATAAGTCCCGAACAAAATATTCCCTTTAAAAAATAATTTATGGCAACATTGACGACAACAATAGGACACGCACATCAATCCTTTCTATTTCAACAGTGCATGCAACTAACAGAAGCAACTCAAGGACATGGGAACCATCACTTGCATTTAGAAAAGAAAAAAGTAGAAGAAGGGACACTTGTAGAACACGTCCGCAAGTATACCGTGCTCCTAGAGTCCTTTGTGTGCGTAGCCGACGTCATGGGATGATGAGCACAACATTTGCCGTGGTCTGCAACCTTTCTATACAACAAATTGAATAGAGTGTTGTCGTGTAGAATGTTTAGGCCTAAATCTTTTGTAACAACGCTGTGCACATTGTACTGTGTACGTTAGGTTAACGCAAGTGTCCTTGTGTCCACGTGTCTTCTGCTTATGCAAAAGTTAGGTCATAGATAAAAAAAGTATTTTTGAACATGTCTGTGAGGAAAAACCCTAATTGGTGAGAAGCCATAGCAATGCATCAATTGAAGAAATCCGTTGAGCTATGGAATTGCAAAAGGGATGTAGTGGGCATGCTATGGCATTTAGTGGTCAAAAGAGTGTACCACAGTAGGAGGCGGTCAACTTATATGTGACACGGGTTGCACGTTGCATCTCCAAGAACTTCGTCCGCAGAGTTGCTGAAATTGCGTGCCCAACAAGTATGAAGGTCACTTCTTGAAGATCCACACCACAATTGCATAGGAGAGGAAGCGTCCAAAGTAGATCATGTCTTCAATATGCAAAAGTAATCGCACCGATCGCAGCAGTAGAGGCACTGAAAACCTCAGAAATGCTAAAGCCAAGAATGGCCAATCCTTCTCCGGTACGTGACTGTACAACCGCAATTTCCTTTCCGCCTTTGCAATTGCAGTTTTGCACTTAGCTTGCACGTCTAGAATGCTTTGATAATATTGTGCGAGCTACACATTAGCACCACCGCCGCCATCCTCGCCGCCATCTAGTTTGCCTATACTAGGAACATGGCCATAGGCAAACCCTAGTTTTAGGCCCCTACGATGCAAGCATAGGAACATGCTATCTACATAGGTGAACGTTTGCTATTTTGTAATTATCTATTTAAATATACGCAAGCAACGGAGTGGAGGGAGGTGCTCACTGAATTTCTTGAGCACAAAGGCAACACATGAGCATGACCCTTACACGGTTGAAGTGGCAAGCGCGTGCACGTACTTTCAACTATAAAGACCTGGACTATTGTTGTTTAGTACTTTGGAAGGACTATCAATGCTTTTTGGACGTAGTTGCATTCCATCAATTTGTACACTACACTTTATGATTGTCGAGTCTTTTTTCTTGAATTTGTGCATTGTTTGTTGTGGCTACATCTGTGTAGAGGTCTGTCTATTGCAATGTTTGTAATGCATCACTTTTTTCTTTGTTAGATATCATGCTGCATGTGTAGCCCGTTGGTTTAGGGTTTAAGATATTGTGCAGTGCTATCAAAGTACCGTGCAATGCTATATGTAAGCGATAGAGTTGTTTTCTTCCAGTCTTTGCAAGTTGGATGTACAATATTTTAAGTGCTCATTGAAAATTCTCAAATTCTATGCTTGTGAGGCATGTGATGTGAAACACTAGTGATGTCTTGCGCATATTCCTAGCTAACACATCTACAATACGATAATGTTAGCTTCCACCTATTTTCTAAGAAACAGATTCATCTACTAAAATTTTGGTCGTTTCTACTTGTAGCAAGAGTTATGGGATGCCTTCATCCTCATTGTTTCTGAAAAAATGTTGTTTGTGGACACTATGGCATTGAATAGAGCAATGCGCTGCTATCATACAGTATCCTAACATCCGTGGTTATGACAGTGCAGAAAAATAGTGTTTTGTTCTACTTTGGTACGTTGAACAAGGTATTGGCGTTGTTGTGCTAGTTCTTGCATTTTGTATTGAAAACATCCTATAAATGGTCATTGTACATTATGCATGCACAGACTTGTTTGTATTTTGTTTAATTTATTGTGAGTTTTTGGATGGGCTTAAAATTTGTGTGGCCTAATCATTACAGTGACTGAGAGGTTTTCCCAATTTGGAAAGATAGAGCTATGAACTTGTGTTATGTGTATGTGCAGAAGGTGTATTACAAGGAGCCATCTATTATGCAAATACTTGGTGCTCTAGTGTGACAGCTTCTCGCATTGCACAATGGTGTGCTCCTTCTCACAAGGCAAGAATGACGACTGAGAAGTATCATATGAATTGCGGACAACGGTGGTGATGTATGTGACTTCATGTTTGCATTGAACGATGTGAATGAAATGTTACTTTTCCATTCATAAAGGATGGAAAAACAATTTCTCTGTGTACGCAGCATACTTTCAGATGTAGCTGCAATGGCAGCGCTTTGAGTGAATTCAGTGCCGCTATTTCTACACTTCCGTCTATACAAGGCCTTGTTACATGCACAAGAGTGTGGTACAACATTTTTCCTTTTCTAGGGTATAGACTTTCTTCTTTGTTACAAAAAATCAGTTGCATGATTGAATAAAGGCAACTTTTTACAAGCAATAGAAAAAAATATCATATACATTTGCATGTTTAATTTTGTCTATGCTTAGAATGGCTTGATTGCATGATTGGGATTGGCAGTAGGTCTAATGCAACGATGCATGTCGATGGAGACCCAAGATCCTGAGCTCCATGTAGAATACAAACTCTCATGCACAATACTGCTTCAAGAGTGGTGTTCATGTACCAAAAGTGATGAATGCTTTCTGAATCTTTTGAGTGATTATTTAATTTGACCTTTTGGGATACTGAGTGGGATACTTTGTTTGCAATGCTTTAAAAAGCAGGTGATGGTTGATCTGGGCATATGTTACTGTGCAGAGAGTACTAGACAAGGATGAAGGTTGCAGGAACTTCCAACAAAAAGTAATTGAATACAAAGTGGCATTAGAAAGCAATTACAAGTGACTACGGTATGTTTTCATTTCCATTTTTGACACATGAAGTTGCATGCATTTCCTAGGAGTTATCTATATGTTAACATCATATATTCAGAAAATATAGTTTGGACATGAAAATACTTGACAATTTCTATAAAATGAGCATGTACTTGTGGACATCTAGGCAGACTTTACAATACACAATGTTCACCTATCCTTTTCTTTTTTGGCACAGAAGTAAAACATTCAAGAAGTGAGTGGTCTATGTCAAATCTTGTTGTCGGTCCACAGGTAATGTTGTCATGCACATATATGAAAGAAATCAACAATTTGAAGAAGACATTGCTTGACTTCAATTGCTGCGGATGCATTATACATGTGAGCACCAATTTACAATGAATGCGGTATGTTTTGAACATGGTATTGGTAGTAGGTAGCCCTTCATTGGTGTTCTTTTTTTAATACTGTGTTTTCTACCATCAAATGTTATATAGTTATATCAACATGAGAAGTATGTAAGAAGTGACAGTGACCTTCTGAACCGAATTTCTCTATGTCTGTCAGTGTATGAGGTTTAGTCGAAGGAAGGTTATTGAAGTGTTGGCACGACACCTTCAAGTGGTTTTTACTTAAAACTTGCATATAACACTAAAAGCCAGTTATATAGGGTCTTTGCTGCAGTGGTTGTAGCAGTGAAGCATTCACGGAATGTAACCACTAGCTTCTGAAGTATGCATTTCATTCACGATGTGCTAATGACGCAGTCAGCATACATCCATACAAAGGTGGTCAATGTAAACAACATTGTGACAAATGTATTAGTTGAAAAGAAAATGGTAGCGCCATCATGTCTATGTTTGAAAGAAGTGAGGAGCCTTAACAAGACATTGCTTGACTTCAACAACAACAAACACATTATTGTACATGTAAACATGGACATTGTACAATGAGTGCGGTATGTTTACAACATGGTATTAGTAGTAGGAGGTCTTCATCCGTGTTATTCTTTTAGTGTGTTGTCTAGCTACCATCACATGTTATTTTGTTATATCAACATGAGAAGTATAATGAAGTGTTGGTGACCCTGTGAACTGAAGTTCTCTATGTTTGTCAATGTACAAGAATTAGTCATTAACATTACGCAAGCAAAAAAGGCAAAAGCAAGGAACAGTTTCGCATTGTCTAATGCATGCCTCTATAGGAACGGAGGTTATTGAAGTGCTGGCATGGCATTTTCAAGTAGTTTTTACTTAGAACTTACCAAAAGCATTGGAAGTCTTTTAAAACTTGCAGACAGTACAAAAAACCCATTAAAACTTGTATACAATACAAGAAGCCAATCATGTAGGGTGCTTTGTTGCAATGGCCGTTGCAGAGGGACATTTGCGCAATGTAAAGATGAGCTTTTGAAGTTTGCATTTCATTCATGATGTGCAGATGATGCGGTCAGCATATATTATCTACATGAAGCGGATTGGCATAGACAACAATGTGGCAGTTCTTTCAATAGAAATGAAAATTGTAGCGTCATCATGTCCACGTAAGAAAAAAAATGAAGAGCCTCAAGAAGACATTGCTTGACCTCAGCAATAGCAAACACATTGTACATGTGAACATTGACGTACAATGATCGAGCGAGGTATATTCTGAACATAAAATTGGTAGTAGGTGGCTCTTCATCACTATTCTTTTCTTATTGTATCGTCTGTCATCAAATGTTGTGTAGTTATATCAACATGAGAAGTATATATATGAAGTGATGATGACCCTAGATACTAAAGTTTTCTCTATTAATTTGTTAGTGTATAAGGTGTAATCATTAACATGAAGGAGGTAGCAAGCGCAAAAGCAAGGAGTGGCTTCACATTCTCTAAGGCATGCAATTCTAAAAAGGGAGGTAACTATGGAAGTGTTGGCATGGCCAGCACCTTCATGTAGTTTATAATTCAAACATGCAAACAACACTAAAAGTCCTTTAAAACTTGTTGACAACAAAGAAGCCCTTTGAAACTTGCATACAACATAAAAAGCCAATCATGTATGGTGCATTTCTGTGATGGTTGTCAGAGTGGGACGTTCATGCATTGTAACAACAAACTTCCAAAGTTTTCATTTCATTCATAATGTGTAGATGACACAGTCAACATACATCTGCACAAAGCCGGCCAACGTTGACATCAATGTGGCAGTTCTTTCAATAGAAAAGGAAATTTGTAATAACATCATGTCCATGTAGGAAAAAAAACGAAGAGCCTCAAGAAGACATTGCTTGACCTCAGCCACAGCATACACATTGTACATGAGAACACCAACGTACAATGAGTGCGGTATGTTTTGAACATGAAATTGGTAGTAGGTGGCCCTTCATCCTTGTTTTTTTCATATTGTGTCATCTATCATCAAATGTTGTGTAGTTATATCAACATGAGAAGTATATATGAAGTGATGGTGACCTTGAGTACTAAAGTTCTCTTGTCCATTAGTGTTCAAGGCTTAGTAATTAACATGACGGAGGTAGCAAGGGCAAAAGCAAGGAGTGACTTTACATTGTCTAAGGCATGCGTCTCTAGAAAGGGAGGTAACTATGGAAGTGTTGGCATGGCGGCTTTATATAGTTTTTAATTCAAACATGCACACAATACTAGAAGCCCTTTAAAACTTGCAGACAACATAAGAAGCCCTTTAAAACGTGCAAACAACATAAGAAGCCCTTTAATTAAAACTTGCAAACAACACACAAAGCCAACTTGTCATAAAGGGTGCATTCCTGTGATGGTCATCACAGTGGGACGTTCATGTAATATAACGACAAGCTTCCAAAGTTTGCATTTCATTCACAATGTGCAGATGACGCAGTCAACATATCTGCACAAAGTCGGTCGGCATAGACAACAATGTAGTAGTTCTGTCAATACATAAGATTATTGTAGCAACATCACATTTACGTAGAAAAGAAACGAGAAGCTTCAAGAAGACATTTCTTAACCTCAGCAACAATAGAAGCATTGTACATGTGAACACCAACATACAATGACTGAGGTATGTTCTGAACATGGTATTGGTTGTAGATGACCCTTCATCCCTATTTTTTTTAGTATCTTATCTATCATCAAATGTTATATAGTTATATCAACCTAAGAAATATATATGCATAATTAGAATGTGTCGATTGCGTGATTAGGATTGGCAACACATTTGATGAAACAACATATGTCTGCAGGGATCGAGGATCCCGACCTCCGTACCTAAAGCGGGCTTGGAATCTTGGATGTACATTGCTATTGCAATGGTGCTCTTATACCAAAACTGCTTAAAGTTTTTTGTTTTTTGTGACTCATTTCTTAATTTAAGTTTTACGCATAGTGGGTGTGGTATCCTGTGCACGATGCTTGAAGAAGCAAGTGACGGTTAACTTGTGCACATGTTGCTAGACTATAGAGGGCAGTGATTGTAGATGAATATGGCAAGAACTATAGACAGAATCTTGGGCTTGGAATCTTGGATGTACATTGCTATTGCAATGGTGCTCTTATACCAAAAGTGCTTAAAGTTTTTTGTTTTTTGTGACTCATTTCTTAATTTAAGTTTTATGCATAGTGGATGTGGTATCTTGTGCACGATGCTTGAAGAAGTGACGGTTGACTTGTGCACATGTTGCTAGACTATAGAGGGCAGTGATTGTAGATGAATGTGGTAGAAACTACAAACAGAAAGGCATTTTAACCAAAGTGGCAATGAAAAGCAATTAGAGATGACATCAATACAATATGCATTGATTTTTGTTTTCTACGGAGGACATTGCATGCATATAGTGACAACTATTTGTTTTTAAAAGTCATTTCTTTAGGAAGAAATGTTAGGACTTCAACATACTTTACATTTTTTTGGAAATGAGCATGTAATCATAGACGCCTACAAAGAGTGCGCTCTACATGGCAGTGCCCTTTTTTTGGGGGGGGGCAAAGAAGTAACACATTCCATCAATGTATGACCATCTATGTTAGGTGTTGTCATCGGTTCATATCAGCGGCAGCGTTTGAAATGTACATGTGAACAACGACGTGAATTCAATGAGGTATATTCTGTACATGGTACTTGTATTAGGAGGTCCATATTCTCTATTTTGCTCTCAATGTATTGTGTATCATAAAGTGTGATATAATTAATAGAATATGAGAAGTATGTACAAAGTCATGGTGAGCTGGAGTACTGAAGTTTTGTATGTCCGTCAATGTACAATGCCTAGTGATGAACATGATGGAGGCAAGGAATATAGAGGCGAGGATTTGATTCACATAGAACAGTTGGATGCTTGCATTTGTTGAAAGGGAGGTTGTGGAAGTGTTGGCATGGCGCCTTCTTGTAGTAATGTCCAAGACTTGTTGAAAGTAGTGGATGCCCTTAAAGGCCTTTAAGGGCATCCATTGCTTCCAGCAAGTCGTGGACATTAAGAGAGTGGCGGAGGCTCTCATGTAGGGTATTTTTTAGCAACGGGAGTAGTAATGGTACATTCAGGGCATGCCATTGACAATGTGCAAATGATGTGGTCGATGTACAATGGCAAGAAGTCGGTTCATGTGGATTGCATTAATGCACCTGCAAGGTAACTTTGACATCTAACTTAACTAGAAAATTGTACGCCAAACCTGCAATGGACAGTCTGCTTCCATTGATACTCATTGGTAGCAGTCAAAATTTTAGTGTCCATTAGTATATGTGGAGTGAAATAAAAGGTTGTTTGCAATTGTCATAGTGTTCATCATAGAGCTAGGAATATGATGCACGCAAAGACTAGGGATACTTGAAAATTGGCATATAACAAGATGGCGACATTCATAGTGAAATCAAAAATTCAAGGGCTGCAAAAGCACTTTGAGCTCAATGGCTATGGAAGGAGCACATGTTAGTCATCGTGCCTGCAAAGGTCCATCAGTGAGAAGCGTACAGGCATGTTTTTTCTTGGGCCTCATGTATGCATGTTCTGTTATCATTACAAAGAAGACCACCTAAAAATGTAGGAACATGGTAGTTCTCAAAAGTATAGTATATGCACTATAAGAAACCCCCGTTTTAGGTGACGAGCTCTAATTTTTTATGACGGATTTTAGGTGATGTCAATCTTGACAACCCCAAATTTTTATGTCAACAAAAATGTTCAACGTAACATCAATGTTGACATAAAAACATTGGATTGTCAATATTGATGTTACGTTATACATTTTTGTTGACATAAAATTTTTGGATTGTCAACATTGACATCACCTAAAATCCGTCATAAAAAATTAGGGCTCATCATCTAAAACGGGGATTTCTTATAGTGATGAATTTGGTGATGATGTTGCCTTGGAAAGACGGCAAAGATTGTAACGTTTTTTGCTGAATAGAAAGAGCTTCTGTTACTACAACATCATTGCATGAGGTTACACTTTGTTTATTCATCACTTGATGGATGACGTAAATACAAATGCCATATTCAACTCACCCTTCAAACGTGGAAAATGCAGACGACATTCAAAAAGGATGAAGTCTTCTTCAACTTTACAAAGAAGTTGAGGGCACAGAGTGCAAGTTGCATGTAAAGAAAAGAAACAATTTCCATATTACAGCAGCACTAGATTGTGCTTGTACTGGGTACATGAACTACATGAACTACATGCTCAATTTTGAATGCTAAAGCTAGAAATGTAGAATGTAAATTCCTATGTTCAGTTTTAAAGGAAGGATGATAGAAATGAGGAGGGAACAGACTAGCCTGGAATTTGTACATACTATGGATTTAAACAGTTCTGATGCAGCATACGGTGTCCTAAACCAAACGATTGTAATGCATGCCATTTTGCAGAGTACAACGAGCTGGACATGTGCTAAGAAATGATAACCTTTGATGATGGCAGCAACCTCTGGACACCTGAAACAATATTATCAAAGTTGGATAAGTGCCATCTCTTATGTTATAAAAGTTTTAGAAATCCATACTGAAGTTATTATGGTGTTGTTCACCTAGTTTTATTTTCCATTGTTGGGCAAAGGCTCTTTTAATATGATTATGTGTTCTCCCTCCATTTAGTTTATGTGCCAAAGTCGCGTAGCTCTTGAAGCCTTCAGTATGGGGTGTCCATTTTGACATAAAAATATGAAACACAAGAAGTTGTCCAGAAAAAGGTTGATGTTGTACAATGTTGACGTCTGCAGAGAACTAACATTAGTCACAAATGATACCAATTGTGGTCTCTAGCATGGCGTCAACAACATCTACAGGTTTCTACCATCAAAGACAACAAATCACAACATATTTGCAAATGTACTTGCATGCGCAATTGGAAGAGCACATATTGTCTACTACATTGTATTCAAAAACACGTGCGTTGTCAACGCAAACGTTCGCAACAACACAAACTACACAAAGAACTGTCAAATATGATGTTGGATGACGCATGGAACTTAATAAGAGCCACCACTACGTAGTATTGTTAAAAATGGCGTTATTCCGTTGCGATTGCAAAGTCGTCATTGTCCCCCATGCCTTACACAACAAAATATAGAACACCTGAACGGCTAACTTCATATTAGTTGATGGTTCACAAAATAGCACGGAAGATGCCCATGAATCATTTATAGTATCAATAGTGATGTCGAGCATGGCGCTGGCAACATGCACGCATTGGGTTTGACGTAAATGCGCGTTAGGTGCACATTTTTTAAAACACAATACTGTTTGCAATTTTATCTTGAGAAACAAGCGCGTCATAAACGCGCATGTTCACAACAACAGTTGTTATACAAATCACTATTATACGCAATGTTAAATCACATGTAGACCATAACATGTACCAAAGAGGACACTGTCAAAAATAGTGTTATGCGTGAGACTAAGAACTTGTATTTGTCTCCTTGCATATATCAAAAAACGCAAGAAGCAAACTATATTGTCATGAATTCATGTTTTGTAAGATAGCACAAACAACAACCAGAAGTCATGTTGAATACCAACATTGTCGTTGACCATGGTTTGAGCAACACCCACACGTTCTTGGCATTGTAGGCAATAGATATTGTGTTGCACGCAAAGTCACGTCTTTAGCATAATTCTGGGAACTTCTGAATGTCCACTGCAATATCTGAAAAAACATCCGCAATATTAACGCGCATGTCCTTAACAACAGAATTTGCATTGCACAGCCACGTGGATTGCGATGACTGCACAACCCACGTCATCTCTCGCCATGTCCACGTCAAAAGTCGTTGTATCCACATCAAAAACCCGCAACACCAACTGTCATGACACTTCAGCAGCAGGCAAAATTTCTCAAAAGTCCCCGTGGCGCTGCTCGCATACATGTTTCTGACATGGCGGTAGCGTGGCATCCACATGGCGCCTTCTCACAAGCTTCAAACAACATGCTGGTCGACATGTTTTCAGAAAACATGCTGACCGTGGGACATGTTCTTTTGAATTTCAGGGCGTTTTTGGCATGTTCATAGGAACAAATTTTTTGTGACATCTGCACCGGCTACACACATGTCGCAGATGACATGGTTTTTCATTTTCAACACTGTCACTAAAAACACGTGTTTCTTCTAGTGGAACTTACAAAATAATTCCAGAGTCTGCTTACAACTAAGGATTGCTAAATTGGCATTGACAGTCATAGCAAAAACAGTTGTGCAAAATTGGCATTCACATTCACAGCAGAATCAGCATTCATTTCTCGTAAATGCCTAAATCCTAAACTCTAGTCATGAACAACATCATGAACAGCAGACACAAACTTCAAGGGAAGGCAAATGAGCATCAGAGCATAATCACAATGAAAGAGTGGAAAAACCCTAAACTCGAAAGAAAAATAATGAAGAAGGAAACTAATGAAAACCACAAAGAAGTTTTTATCGAACCTGAAGGAAAGTTATAGTCGCCGCAAAACACTAAGGAGCTCTCAAACAAACTTGAAACCCTCTCCAAAAAAACGTCAGCAACAGGTCCAGTAACATCTGCCGTCCACAATCTTTCTCACACACCACAAGATATACACTCCGCCACCACCGAAAGCAACAAGCACGGCAACAAAAGCAAACAAATGTTGACCTCGTTGACACAAGAAACATACAGCACCCAAACCTAAACCTTCTGTACAGCATGATGAGAATTGTGACCACCTCGTTGAAGATGGCAACGTCGCTTCTAAAAAATAGCCGCTGCCAACAAGAAACTCGGACGGAACTCATTGCTGAAGGCACGAACCCAGGAAAGAGATAGGAATCAGCAAAGAATTGCACTGAGAGACACAAGAAATGGCACAAAATACGGAGACAAAGAAACTCGGACGGAACTGGGAGAGAAATCAGGGAGTGGAAATCGACGTGCCTAGGGTTTTTTCAAGAGAGACGACCCTCGGCTATAGGGGCCAGGCGGCAATAGGAACTTCATAAAAATCACGTCTAGGGTTAAAAAGAGGCCTTCATAATGTGAATGACCCTATATCCGAGGCAAGGCTTTATTTTTTGGCTTTGTAGTGCCAGATTGCACTAGAAAAAAATAATTTGGCTAAATTGTGGCAGAAAATTGAAAATTTTTTGGCCAGAAAACTTCAAATTAAATTAAAATCTTGAATGAAATCGCCAGATTGTGAATGAAAATAGAATTATAGACATGTGATATGTGCTAATTGGATATTTTCTATCCAATATGTGGATGAATACTGAAATTTGGAGCACTACTATATTATTTTATAATGCCACTTTGGCACTTCATAAAAAATGAAAGAAACAACCATGTTCAGGACATTTTTCAGCCAATTAATGAAGGACTAATGTGCAACTATTCATCTTTCACATTTTGTGTAAAAAGGGAATGTATTCTACAATATTTTGAATTCCACTAACTACTTCTGCATTTTTGGAAGTCAAAAACTATTAAGCCAAGTGGATACAAAAATAAATGGCTTCCACGAAGACTGTCTCACGGTTTACCTTTTAAAATGTGCATCCTTATTAGTATTGAAACTAGAAATCACTGTACAGACTACAACAATGCACTAATTTAAGGCCTTGTAGGGCAATGCAATCTCCTCTAGCATTTTGGAAGTTTAAGCTACAATTTATACATATATAATTAGTTTTGTTGCTCATTATTTATGAACTTCACTTCTAAATAGAGGATACATGTGAAAGTTTTTCTTCTCATAGAGCTACCCTTTGGAAGTCACTTAGTGAATCATTCTAAACAACATACGTTTTCATTTTGGGCCCCTTGTTGACTTAAAATTGCTTAAGTGGCTACTTTAACCCCTAAAGGCCCAAGGCCTTTTTCTGCCCAAAACCCATCAAAACTGCCATTTCTATAGCAAGGAGTAAAAAAAAATGAAAAATGTTTTTTTTTCACATCTAACCGTAGGATCTTACACCTTACTAGTATGAGAATGTGTGGAAAAAATTTCAGAATTTTTGACCGCTCAGATTGCAAGATATCTGTGTTTAAAGTGGAAAAAACAAGTATTTCAATACATTGCGGGACTAGATTTTTTGACTTTAAACATTTTTCACTTAAAATTTTTGCACTACAGAGTTTTGTGCTTCAAATCTTTATAGTGGAGAATTGAGTTGAGAGTCTAGGAAAAAAAAACATATTCAAAAGAACTTAATTATCATTCCTAAAAAATTTATTAAGTAGAAGTAGGTACGAGATAGAAGGAAAATCTAAAACATTAATATATTTTAGATGGAATTAAAATACACTAATCCCAATGGTGAGATTGTTCTAGCAAATAAACTAAACCATGAGAATTTTTGTTTTTGAAAAATTGCAAAAATAGCATTTAGAAATGAATCCTACAAGTTATTTTTTTCAAGAAGATGCTCTAACTACCCAAAAAACAAGAATGTCCATAACTTTCTCATAACAAATCCAAATGAAATGAATCAAAGCTTTCCAAATAGACAAAAATATAATCTACAAGAAAAAAAATATTAAAAAAAAAAATTCAAATTTTTGCCAAATTTTTCTTGCTGCCCGGACTGCCCAGTTACGAAAAAAAGTAACATATTTGGCCATAACTTTTGACTCCTATTTCCAAATGTCCTGAAATTTAGTGCATATGAAAGATATTCCTTGCGCCCACCTTCTATTAAAATTTCAGCTTAAAATATGGAAATCTCTAGTCACACGGACCTGCCCAAAATTTCTATATGGCCAAAAAACGCATGCCGGTCCTTTAGGGGTTAAGAGACTTAGAATTTGAAATGGAGAGAGTTCAAGACTTTAGATGTTCATAGTTTAGGGTTTATGATATTTATATTAGTTACTAAGGGCACTTACCCTCTTTTTTTCCTCTAAAAGATACATTGTACACTTGAATATAATGTGGGCCATTATATACATTTAAGAAAATAGTGTCTTCGCAACTCACAAAAATCTATCTTCAAAGAATGTGTGTAGGCTAATTTGTTATTAAGGAAACATACCCGCTTTTTTTCTTCTAAAAGATACCTTGTACATTTGAATATAATGTGGGGCATTATAAATTATTTTGTTTATATTAATTATTTTTGAGCTTCACTAAGAAATGTAGGGTACTTGTAAAAATTATGAAATTATTGAAATATGCTTTTTTCTTTAAAAATCATATGAAATTTCAAAAAGTGTGCCACAAATTCCTTGTGCTTATCAATTCAAAATATTTAGAATATTTCCAACTTGCACAAATTTTTATTATTTATCTTCTTTTGAATATGAGTTTCATGACTTTCTAGATTTACAATCTATAAACTAAAAGGCATGAAATAACCTTCTTAGCAAATAACACAAAAAAAAGAAAATGTATGTGGCTACAATTTTCAAAGTGAAGTGTAGAATATTTCTAACTTCGACATGATTATTTTTTCCATACCCACGTGCACTTATTTTAGGAGTCATGAATTGATGGTTCTGTAAAATACAGGGCAATCCATGGCCTTGTTTTTGGACGTTCCTAAACAGAATTTAAACAAATGGGTGACAAATTTAGTGCAGCTACAAATTTGGAAGTAAACTTTAGAATATTTCCAACTTCTACAATATTTCCCTCCTCCACTCGCCATTAAAGTTTATCAAATTTAGAATTCAGTTCCACAAACATCCGAATATTGCTAACTTGTATATATTTTATTTTGTTTCTCACTCTTGAATAAGAGGCAAGAATTTAATCGCCACAAAAATTCTTCGTGTGTGGATTATTTAAAATTTGCACATTTATTTGTCTTGTCCACTTTGCATTATATTTCATGTATTGACATTTGAGATTGAGTTCCAGCAACTACAGGACATGGCTTATTTTAAATATTTTTTCACGATCACAAATTACAGGCAAGAATTAAATCCCCACATGGTTTCCTTATTTACGGGTTATTTATAATCTGCACTTTTTCTTCCTCAACCGCTCGCCATCAAATTTCATGACATTTGGGATTGAGTTTCACTAATTATTAATAGGGCATGGCTTACTGTTAATCATTTGTTCTCTCTTGTACATATTTAGCATTTTGTTGTTCAATTTGAAAAATGAGGTCTACATTTAATGATTTTGTAAATTTTAAATGTTTCACGACATCTGCAACCTGTACGTTTTTTCAACACTTCCTTAGTTATAAAAATTTCATGAATTCAAAGACTTATACATTTGTTTTCAAGCCTGCGCTTGTACTTCATATATTAAAAATCCCAGAAGTCATGAACTTTGTAGAAAAGTGGAATGGAAATAAATTATTGAAACTACGAATAGCCTGAAGATGTAGAATTCATGAAGACATTTAGTTCTTGATGTTTTTATGCATTTTTAAACGAGACTTAAATTTCCCCTATTTAAAAAAATGCGCACGTTCAGGGTACTTCCCTCATCGAGAATCCACGTGCGGATTGAATTTTTGACCCTTATTTACCATAGAGAAAAAAACCAAAAACTAAAATGCCTTTGAGTTAGTGGAACTCAATCCCAAATGTCATTAAAGTTTAATGGCAAGTGGAGGAGGAAAGAAATGCGCAAATTGCAAATACATCTCTAATTTATAAGGTTCATAGGTTTGTACAAATACAACACGATTTACGTGAATTCATACCTTTGTACCATTATGGCACATATTACGTGTATTTCTATGCACTGAATCAGTGTTGTTAAAATCTTTATTAAAAGTGTACAATTTATGTACTTCAATTATACAAATGTGGTATCCAAAATGCACCTAAACTATACTGATATCAATACAATAATTGTATGTTATTAATAGGCATTGTTTACGCACTGATTCAGTGCATAGAAATACACATAATATGTGTCATAATGGTATGAAGGCATGAATTCACGACTTTAGTATAATATTTGTTGAAAAATTATCCTTCCTCAAATTTGATATGTAATCCCCAGGCACATGGAGAATGTATGTGGGGATTAAATTCTTGCCCCTCAACTTTATTTTCAAATTCGTACCTAACCCCTCTAAAATGTGCCATGCCGTGTATTTTAGAGAACCATAGTGTGATGACTCCTAAAATAAGTGCACGTGTGTATGGAAAATATTCATGTGCATTTCTTTTACAATTTGCACATTGTTTTCCTACAACACTTGCCATTTCATTTCATGCCATTTGATATTCAATTTCACTAACTACAGCGCATGGCTTATTTTAAATTTTTTTTCTCTAACGTAAAAAAGGGGCACAAATTCAATCCCCACATGGATATTTCATGTGGGGATTGTTTACAACTTGCACATTTTTTTCCCTCTTGCACTCACCATTTCATTTCATGACATTTGGGATCGAGTTCCACTAAGTATAGGCCATGGTTTCTTCAAATTATTTTTTCAATCTCTTTCATTTATATTTTAGACTATTGAAGTCAAATTTGGAAAATGAGGCCTACATTTAATGACCTCGTGATTTTTAAATGTTCATGACACTTGCGAACTCTTCATTTTTTTTACTTCTTCTTCATTTAAATTTTAGGACTTCAAAGACTTAAACAATTTTCTTAAAGCTATCTACTGTACTCTGTACACCTGAAATCCTAGAAGTCATGAACTTTGTAGAAAAAAGGAATAGAAATAAATTATAGAAGCTAGAAATAGCTTGGACATGTCCAATTCATGAGCATATTTAATTTGTGTTATTTTTATACATTTCACAACAACAATGAAATCTTCTTTTCATTTGTAAGCCGTGTCCTATTCATTATCCATGTAACTAAAAGCCCAAAAGCTATGAACTTTATAGGAAAAATGAAAATAACTTTTTTTAGAAGTTAAAATTATGGGAACATTCTTTTACAACGCATGAGCGCATTAAGCTGATGCTTTTTTTTCCATATATCACTATGTACCCTAAAAACAGAATTAGCCAATATTTTATTTCACATCTTTGAGGTCAATAAAATGGTTTATTTTTCTCCAAAAATGCAGTTTAGTACTTCCACATTTAAAATAAAAATAAGAGTACATTGTGCCCATTTTTTTATGAAGTTCCAATTGAGTTTTGTCGACCATAATAAAAGTACTGGTTTCTTTTTTATTTGGTTGATATTGCATGTTCTAGAGGGAAAAAAGATTTAAGTCAAATAATTCTTGAATACCTTCAATAGAAATTCAAAGGCATCTTGATGGCAAATGTCATGGTTGCAAACACAATTGCCCTTCATTTCAACAAATGGACACTTGAAATCAATAATGGCTGACAAGTTGGACAGTTCCATTAGGAATGCATGGTGGCTCAATGTAAATATTGTCTTTCATTTGGGCACTTGAAATCAATGATGGCTTCCACGTTGAACAGTACCATTAGGAATGCATGGCGCCTAGCACTCAACAGGGAAACATTTAATGATTGGCAAATTTTAATCAATATGAAAACTTTAAAATACAATTGCATCTTATCATTTTACGAGGTCATTTTCTTCCTCTAATAAATCAAGTACCTAATAATATTAATACGCATACTCAGTTTGTAATAATTACATGTAATTAATACATGCACTTCCAAATTTTATATATAAATTCATTGAAAATGTAGACATCTACAATGAACGAATTGAAGTATTTCTACTTCATGCCAGTTTAAACCAAGTTTAGTAAAGAAGAAATTGCATGAAGCCCAGAATGATGCTCATAAATTCTAAATTGACCTCCCTAATATTAACAGTTTCTATGAATTTTGACAAAGAAGTTCTTCAAAGTACATTGAAGTTCTTCAAAGTGCATGCTCCTAAACTCATTTTTTTTTATCACAAGTGAATCCCAACTCCATCATAAAAAATACCACTCCATCACTTAACTCCCTCCCCATTTTTTTTTATCACAAGTGAATCCCAAATCCATCATAAAAAATACCACTCCATCACTTAACTCCCTCCCCATTTTTTTTATCACAACTGAATCCCAACTCCATCATAAAAAAATTCACTCCATCACTTAACTCCCTCCCCATTTTTTTTTATCACAAGTGAATCCCAACTCCATCATAAAAAATATCACTCCAGTACTTAACTCCCTCCCCATTTTTTTTTATCACAAGTGAATCCCAACTCCATCATAAAAAATATCACTCCATCACTTAACTCCCTCCTCATTTTTTTTTATCACAAGTGAATTCCAACTCCATCATAAAAAATATCACTCCAGCACTGAACTCCCTCCCCATTTTTTTTATCACAAGTGAATCCCAACTCCATCATAAAAAATATCACTCCATCATTTAACTCCCTCCCCATTTTTTTTAACACAAGTGAATTCCAACTCAATTACCAAAAATTTCATTCTATCACTTAATTCTCTCTCCAATTTTTTATCACAAGTGAATCCATACGCAAATATAAAAAATTTCAATCCATCACTTAGTATTTGGATCCACTCCCTCCCCATTTTTTTTTCCCAAATGAATTCCAACTCAATTAATAAAAAATTTCACTCCATCATTTAACACCTAAATGCCGAAGGCCTTTTTTAAGCCTCTAGGAATTTGCTCTAAATTGAACAAAAAGCCAAGTTTTTGATATGTTGTATCAATTTTTTTTGAGTTGTAACCATACAAATTCAAACTAGACATGTTAGAGATCACATAGGAAAAGAAAACACAACAATATCACTTATGGATTGAAAGATTATAATGTTTGATCATGAGGGTGTTAAAACTAAGAAAAATTTTCAATCCTCTTTTCACAAGTCAAATCTAAAAATTTGGTCATCCAAAAAATATGAGGTTAAAGGGCCAGGGTTGCTATTCTGTGAGCATGCGAGCATGAGCTTGTGAGCTTGTGAGCCTGTGAGCGTACAATTTTTTAGAGTGAAGACCTATGACCGTGGCTAGTAGGACCTATAACCATGGACATTAGAATATAAAAGAATTAGAATTGAACTATTGAACTAATATTTTCATTTTTTCAATAAATGGAAAGTATAGGAGATTAGGTGGTGCGCATTATAATATAGAGAAGAAATTTTAAGCCATAATAAATAAATCACAATACAAATTAGAAGTTTAGGAAAAATATGTATTAGCTACATTGCCTTCATTATGCAAGTACATAAAATAGGGTGCAACATATGGAAAATTAAATTCAACAAGAGTGATGTGATTGAAAATAGAATCATATAGAAGATGAAGGCATAAACTGAGAATGGCTACTACTATCAATTGGTGATGGCTCATCATCTATTTCTATAGCTTTCACATCTAAAAACTGCAAGACTTTAGGATTTAAAGTAACAGTCTTTTCCCGTATAGGGATAATTCACTCATATGCAAATTTAACATCTAATGCCTCAACATATTAGGGCAATATGTATAGCTTAATTTTCTAGGCTTAAAAAAAATCTTGGCAAGGACTAAAACGGACGGTGTACTACTTCAATGGATATCATGCTGCAGAAAAAAAAATGTAGTATTAGAAATGTTTTAAGATAGGTTGAGGCTTGAAACTAAAGTCAAATGAATATGAAAATTCAAGATAGACTTCTTTACTGAATTGAGATTTCTTCAAAATGTATAGAACCACGACATCCTTTGCATCTAGGTCGTTTGAGGTCAATGTCATAAGTGCAAATGATATAGAAACAACATCAAGTGCACAAATTATAGGGGCAAGCAAGACATCAAAGATCTCATGGTAGAAATAATATGTTCTTCCAAATGGTCCCCCTCTGGTGTATCCACCTTGTACATTCGCTCTGTTGCATCACATGCAGCAACAATCTTGTATTGCAATATCAAATGGAAACAAAAAAGAGGGATAAGGCACTAGAGCAAATTTATAAATCACAAAAATGAAATGTTATTCAAGATTAGAGTGAATCTTACACGATAAATGAAAGTTGTGAAGACCTTTGTTTATATAATGTACCAACTTTCCTTCAAGTTTTGCTGACACTATCACATCTTAGAGGGACTGAGATGTTCTGAGAATTTATTCAAAAACAAAACTCTATATTGCAGATTTCACTACAAGAGAAAGGGGTGTTTTAAGTAGTGTCCTAAACATCACGTCTTTTAAGTAAGTTTTTAAGTAAAATTTTACTAAAAAGATTGTCTTTTTAGTAAAATTTTACTTAAAAACTTACTTAAAAGACGTTCCTTAAAAGACGTGATGTCTAGGACACTACTTAAAACACCCCTTTTTCTTGTAGTGTTTGGTACAAGGTGTGCACCAAGCTAGTCTTAATGAATTTTTAGTATGAGTGGTGACAAGAGCAAATCATTTTAGACAAATTCATAGAATTTTGAACAACAAACCAAAGATAATAAACAATGCAAGCTACATGTACTTGTTGATGTTGTGCATAATATGCATGACAATGTCAATACGCTTCTTTGTCTCCAAGATCTAGTGGAATCTACAAATATATGCCAATCTTGGTCATGATTATGGTGACGAGATATACAAAATGTCCAAGAAAGTAGATGGTGGTTTCCATCACAAACAAAGAACTTTGAATTTTGGAGATGTTACAACTTAGAAGTAGAATTTAGAATGGCATTGAAAATGTCATTTTCCTAATTTCATAAAGGACCCTATTTATTTTTTTCTATGTCGGAGATATGTTCATCTTCTCCCTACTCATTTGTAATAGAGACATAAATCACGCAAGAACCATCTCTATATCTATATACACAAATTCCTACTCAAGCTTAGTCAAAGTCACTTCGCAATTGAAAGTTGATTTCACTATAGATATCACAACAAAATAATACAATAGAATACAAAGATGAGATATAAAATGGGGCCTCATGCATTCAAAGACTAGAGATAGAAGCCACAGAGTTAATCTTCTACCATCTTCTGAGAATGTCCTCAAAAGTACAGTAGTCCACAAGCTCGTCTTCATCCTTTGTACCATCCTCCTCAACATCTTGATTTCTATCCATGAGGGGTTGTTCAGAGCCATAGAACTTAGGGGTCTCAAATTGTTGACAAACCTCTTGAACAAGAATTGGCTCTAATTGAATTTTTGAAAAGAAAAATAACCATTAAAAATATCAAGGGTTCAATGCATCAAACAACATTTGTTTACACCACGGCATCCAAATGTTATATAAAAACTTTTATTCAATATATTGAGTCTCCGAGATCATTGACTTGGGGCTTGGGGCTCCAAACCAACAACCTTGCAATTTCAAGGTACAAGCTAAACCTACAAATGAGAACAAATAGTTTGAAGATGAATTGTTTAGCATCAAAATTATTCTTTTTGATTTGATAACCCATATTTTGATTTTGAGATCACTAGCTTGGAGCTCTTGACTTCCATTGGCGCCAACAACTTCCCCAAATCTAAAGCTAGTTGATCAAAAGACTCGTCAAAAGAAAACCTAACTCTACTAACGAGTGACCATGAGTTAAAACTAAAATGGCATCATAATAAAAATTGTTTTTGACTTTGAGATCACTCAAGCAGGCAAGCCATGGCCCCTAGCTCCCATTGGTGCTACAAGGTACCTAGATCTCAAGCTAGGTGATCAAAAAAATAAACAAATTATACTACAATCAAGAGCTGAATGAAAGAAGTAGAATACAAATTTGTATTTAAATTTAAATTTTGTTTTTAAATTTAAATTTTGTTGTTTTCTTGATCACTGGTATGTAGTTGGGAAATCCCATTGGCGCTGAGAGTTTCCTTGGACAACCTAGCATGTGATAAATAAAAAAACACCTTGTATAAGCATAGTCAGATTAAAATCGAGCTTTATGCCAATTTTTTTAAAACCTTGTATACAGAAACATGTCCTTAAGAGTTGAATGAAAGAGTTTGAAACACATAATTCACCATTTTTGCACTTGGCCATATAAAATTGAACTTACTAATCGTGTGGAAAATTTATCTCATCACCAATAAGGGGGGACTTGGCATAGTTTGCCCCACAACAGACCCCAACCTTCTACAAATTTATTTATTAATTTTTTCGTTTGCAGCTAGGGGACTCCCATTGGAGTTGGCACATTGATATCAAATAATTAATTACAGCTCTATTGTGCCAACTCCAATATAATTATCACATTGATTTAAAATAAAAAGCATTGAGGTAAAATACAATTTTTGTCAACTATGATGCTGTAAATGAAATCTAGAACCCTAAAATTGACACCTCGTCAACGAGGTGATGATTAGAACTCAAAATTACCAACAAAACCATACCAACTGGATAGGGTTGGCACATTGATACCAAATAATTATTGAAACTTCCCAAAGTAGATTAATCACTTAACATTTTTAATTTAAAAAAATTCAACACTATATTAAACAAAATTTGAAATACCCATCGTCCACCTTCCAAAGTCATTTTGTTTGGTGTGCCTAGAGTTGAGAAGACAAGCTCTTTATACAAGTGAGGTGGTAGGAGGTAAAACAACCCATGCGGGATATATAGGAAGCTCAACTACTCATAGTTAAGTCAAAAACAGGAATTGTCTTTGAAGTAGAATTTTAGACCTTGTTTAAGCATAGTAGAATAACTTTTTTCAAAAAACTTTGAACTAAAAAAAGTTGGAAAATTAAGTTAAGTTTCATCTCCAAAAATCCGTTTAAAATTTTGAGGCTCCAATCAAAAGTTATGGACAAATTTCAGAGAGGGGTTGGAAGGGACATTTTCTTTGATATTTTCAAACATACTCTTTGAATTTCGTCCATAACTTTTGATTGGAGGCTCAAAATCTCAAACGGATTTTTGGAGATGAAATTCAGCTTAATGTACCAACTATTCTTAGTTCAAAGTTTTTTGAAAAAACTTATTCTACTATACCAACATGAGGTCCAAAATTCTACTTTGAGCACAATTTTTATATTTTTACAATGAGTGGTCAAGCTCTCTTCTTCAAATTATCCCATACTCTTTGAGGATTTATGACAGACAATGGATTTCATTATAAAAACAACCTCTCCACCCATCACTCTCACTAAATGTTAATGAAGTAATTCCTTCAATTCGCCATCAAAATTATTCTTAATGGTAGATGGTAATTGGACTTGGAAAAAAATGAAGACACTCATTGACACCTTGAACATTTGAAATTACTCATTTGAGGACCCTAGAATTGTTGCCTAGTCAACAATGCCTAAAATTAAAACAAAAAATTGAAACCATGCACTTGTTACATTTACCTTCTGAATAAGACATTGGAGTCTTTGAAATTGACGCCTCGTTAACGAGGCAATGATCTACAACCCAAGCTAGCAATTCCTAAAATTAAAACAAAAAATTGAAACCATGCACTTGTTACATTTACCTTCCGAATAAGACATTGGAGCCCTTGAAATTGACGCCTCGTCAACGAGGCGATGATCTACAACCCAAGCTAGAAATTCCTAAAATTAAAACAAAAAATTGAAACCATGCACTTGTTACATTTACCTTCCAAATAAGACATTGGAGCCCTTGAAATTGAAGCCTCGTCAACGAGGCAATGATCTACAATCCAAGCCAGCAATGCCTAAAATTAAAACAAAAAATTGAAACCATGCACTTGTTACATTTACCTTCCGAATAAGACATTGGAGCCCTTGAAATTGACGCCTCGTCAACGAGGCAATGATCTACAACCTAAGCTAGCAATGCCTAAAATTAAAATAAAAAATTGAAACCATGCACTTGTTACATTTACCTTCCGAACGAGACATTGGAGCCCTTGAAATTGACGCCTCGTCAACGAGGCGATGATCTACAATCCAAGCTAGCAATGCCTAAAATTAAAACAAAAAATTGAAACCATGCACTTGTTACATTTACCTTCTGAACGAGACATTGGAGCCCTTGAAATTGACGCCTCGTCAACGAGGTGATGATCTACAACCTAAGCTAGCAATGCCTAAAATTAAAATAAAAAATTGAAACCATGCATTTGTTACATTTACCTTCCAAATAAGACATTAAAGCCCTTGAAATTGACGCCTCGTCAACGAGGTGATGATCTACAACCTAAGCTAGCAATGCCTAAAATTAAAACAAAAAATTGAAACCATGCACTTGTTACATTTACCTTCCGAATGAGACATTGGAGCCCTTAAAATTGACGCCTCGTCAACGAGGCGATGATCTACAATCCAAGCTAGCAATGCCTAAAATTAAAACAAAAAATTGAAACCATGCACTTGTTACATTTACCTTCCGAACGAGACATTGGAGCCCTTAAAATTGACGCCTCGTCAAGGAGGCGATGATCTACAATCCAAGCTAGCAATGCCTAAAATTAAAACAAAAAATTGAAAACATGCACTTGTTACATTTAGTACCTTCTAAATGTAACATTGGAGCTCTTGAAATTGACGCCTTGTCAACGAGGTAATGATCTATAGCCCAAGCAAGCAATCCCTAAACTAAAAAAAATTAAATTGAAATCATGTGCTTTAAACTTGCACTATCCAAATGAGACATAGAACAACCCAAAATTGATATCTCGTCAACGAAGTGATGTTCTACAACCCAAGCAAGCAGTCTAAATTTTTTTCTTAAAAATAAAAAACGTACATCCTAAACTTGCACCATCCAAATGACACACTAAACAATTCAAAATTGATGCCTTGTTAACAAGGCAATATTCTACAGCTAAAGCGAACAATAGAAAAATAGAAAAAAAATAGAGAAAATGCAAGGAAAACTTGCACCTTCCAAAGGAGACACAAAAGATCTTGAAATTGATGCCTCATTAATGAGGCGTTGATCTTATGCCCAAGCAAGCAATCCAAATTTTCAAAATGTCAAAAGAAGGTCTGGAAAGCAAGGTAGATTTGATGAGGCAAATGCCATTTCGTAGAGACCTACAAAACTCTTGTTGCATATTCAATCATGTCAAGAAGGTTAAGGGGTGGACATCGATGTCTGCCCACGTCTATGATCCCAAGTTTTGTCGAATCCAAACAATTTGTATTTGTGACATAATGATTGGGCAAGGATATTGAGTTGTAAGAACAAATGTGGAGATCACTAAATTTTGTCATGGTATGGCATAGGATTCCAAATCCATACTCCTTGAAGGGTTTCATGGTTGATAATGCCATGGCCAATTGGCACGCTGTTTGTGTGGTCTGTAGAAGTGGCTACAAGCAGAAGGCCTAAAGGTTAAGTAGGATTGAAAGTATTTTTGTCTATTTCATTGGACCACATCATTGAATAGACACACGGAGAAGCTCATTCAGCCAGAGTTCTAGAAGACTAACAAGAGGCTTTGTAAGCAATACAAAGATTCAAAATCTATGGCAGAAGAAAAAGAGAGATACCTTGGAGTCAAGGGTTGGTGGCTTTCTTCAAGGGTTGCCTTATAGGAGGTTCTCCAGGAACTCGATGACTAGTTTGATTTCTAGCACTTTGGGTATCAATCGTGGGGCTAAATTAGTATGTCAAATTGATCCTTCAAACCAAGACACCCTTTTTTACTACTAAACTATTTTGTTCACCTAATTTTTTAATGATGAAACAAATTGTAATTGCTCACCAATTTTTTCTAATATACAAATGTATAATTTGCACAAATTTGAAGTGAATATGCAAAACTCTATATATTAAAAGAGGCAACTTGGAAACACGAAATCTTATCCAATAGACATCCACAATTGTCTTTAAGATCTTGGTACGCCCTTTCCAAACCAAGGCCCCTATTTGTGGCGCCTTGATGATTATATGTTCTACTTAATGTCTCTCAAAATTGTTATTGGTGCAAAACCTGAATTTAAAGGAACTAGACAAGATGCTTCTTGCAATTTGGTAGAGACAATTCACAACAAGTGACTCCAAATATCACGGAAGAAGGGAACCTGCATGTACCACGAATCGCCACCACAGATGACATGATACGGGCCATGATGCAATCAATAAGTTACTGGGCATTTCTCCAATTAAAGGCTATGCATCCAGTATGGGTCTCCACTTGGACGAAATTTGTCTTCGACACGACAAACAAGAAACCCAACAAAGTTTGCCAAGGTCGCCACCAAACTTCTAAACGCTCACATATTTACCAAATGAGTTCCTCACTTGGAAGGCAAGGAGGTATTTGGCTCTACAAGTGCAAAGTGGATCTTCCACTTAGGTTAGACAACAACTCTCACCACCATGACACAGTAAATTTATTTCAATCTAGTATGCAAAGTTGGTCGAGAAGAGCCCATACAAAAATAGATGCATCAATGTCAATATCAACAGAGACGAGCAAATCAAGCATAGTATGTCCTCACGTTACAAAAGTGCATGAAACAAATTGCAATCCTTCTTTGTGGTACATTGTAAGGTGTAAGAAGGAAGGAAAATTTTATTATAGAGTTCAGAAAGGAAAGAAGAAAAAATGCAGTGCTAATATAAGAAGTCCAAGAAGAGTAGAATTGCAGCATCCATCTACAATAGGTACATGACAAAATATGCCACCAAAGTTGTCATTAACTTTGACTTTTAGTTTTGCACACATGATCTTATGTGTTGCACAGGAGGCTCTAAGAAGAAGAGGGTCCACGATTGAACCTCTCTTTCAAGGTGTGGCCTGTGACACATGGAACACATCTTATAAAATCAAATTATTTGGAAGAAGCGTCTTTTCTTGAATTGCAAATTGAAAAGGTAGGAGCACCAACCTTCCATATCTTCAATGAAGAAAATACAGTGAGGTGTGTCCACATTTAACTTGAAGTCATTTGATAGTGACATTCAACCATCTGACGGTGACGTGCTCCCACAAAACGATTGAGGAGGACCACTAAGTGTAACCCTAATGTGCCAAAGTTGACCACTGCAACAAATGAAAGACTACAAGGAAAATGAAAGCCGTTGTTGAATCTGTCACAGTTATTCCATATCCTAGCTATGGTAGAGTAATAACTCTAATGTCCGGTATCTTTTTCTACCCAAAGACCTATTAGATCACAATTTCAGACTTACCTTCTTGTACCTGCGAAGACTTTGTCACTATGAGTGTAGCTGCATTAGGCAGGAAGAAATTATAAGTGAACTGCAAACATCTATATTATGTCTTCAAATTTATTTGCAAGGCAAACTCCAAGGATGACAAGTATATCCATGCAACAAGTCTCAGCTTTAATGAATTGAAGCTACTTCCTAGAGGTAGCAATCTCTAAGACGATGTATATTCATTTAGCTATTGAGAGTAAAAACACTTGTATTTAGAGTTGGTTAAATAATGGTCTATTGGAGTAGGTAATAGATGCCTTACCAAACTAGTTAGTTCAAAGTGGAAGCAATATTTGGCACCCCAATGACAACTGAAATCATTTGTAAAACTATAAACATAAAAAAAACCCATAAAAAAAAGCCAAATTCAGCCAAACAACATTGTAAAATTGAATGACTAATTTCTAAAAAGTAACCTTAAAAATACTCCTTGGTTCCAAGGAGCACTACACCAGCCTTGGAAGAGTAAATAAAGTCTTTTGGGAAAAATGCAAAGTTTTCCTAATATTTGTAAATTTTCATATTCTGATAAAAAAATTCCTTCAATTTTGTACAAGACGTGCATGAAAATTATGCTAATGTTTTCCATTTTTTTTATTACAATAAAACTTGTCTTCAACTAGATACTTTTTTATCAGTCAAATATTTGTAATCTCCATTTTAAAAATTAAAAAAATTTGGGCCTAATTCAGCCAAAGTTTACGGGAAGGCGTTACGGATTATTTCCTTATAATTACTTGAAAGGTGTCCTGAGGTTCTTAAGGCTCCTAATGAATGAAGTGTCTAATTTTTAGTAGGCGTACTCTTATTAGCAAGGTTTGTGCATTCCACTCACAAGACATTCATAAAACAATAGATGTAGAGAACCATAGAACATGTATTGCACTAGCTATGCAAATAAGTCTTTTCATGGATGGATGGATGGATGATGGATGGATGGATGATATGGATGAAATTCATTAATACCATATTTATGATAGCAAATTTTTGTTGCGGGAGAAGCTATGCCATTGTTGTTGGACCTACTTGCAACATTCAAATGCTAGATTGAATCCCCAAAATAATTTAAAAAATATCCTACACCACCTTTTTTGAAATTATATTTTTAATCATTTTTATTTCAATAATTTCAACATTACCATTTGGGCTATGACATTACTATTTGTTACTCTTATATCTCTATTTTTAGTAAAAAAGTCTTCATTAACACTCAAGTCTAAATGTTCATCGCTCCTCGCTTGTGCACTCTAGTGTTGTTGTCCACGGTGATAGATCCATGGTAATAGGTACTGGAATTTACTAAAAATTATAAATTTTGATTCAAATTTTTAGATAGGATCTTTTTTTAGAAATATTATTGACTTTTCTAATGCTTTTTCAAATTTCTGAGCTCTATGCTCACATAATCCCCGCTCAATGCTCATAGGCTCATGCTCGCATGCTCACAGAATAGCACCGCTGGTTAAAGGGCTTAGCATGCATAACCCAAATCAATTTATGGCTTCTCAAAGTTTGCTCTACAATTTTTTTAAATGAATTTCTAATGTGATTTTTTCTTGAAGCTCTAATGTATTTGAATCTCATTTCCAAGAGTCCTAAACGGTACGGAAAGTCAAGATTACAATGGGTACCCTTGCACAAAACCTTGAATAAAAAAAATATAATCAAATCATTTTCAAAATCAGATTTTTGAAGCTAAAACTAGACTTCAAAACTTGTTTTACAAAATTAAGAACTACTAAAAAGAGCAACTTGGTTAGGATTTATTTAGTTTCAAAGTACTGTAGACACCAGAATGTGGTGCTTGGGCATTTAGGGGTTAATATTCGGTTTGACTGTCTCTCCAATTTTGTGACTTACATGCATGAAGTAGGATGTGCAAAAGTCTAATACTGCTCAAAAATATATTTCATCATGAATCTTATGTTTACTAAATCAGTACAACTTTTAAAGATTTTTATCTCATAATGTTCACCTACATTCTTGGACATTTTTGAGTTGCACTCATTGAAAAGGACCCTGAAAATTTAACCCCAATCAGTGAACCCTAGACCCTAAGCCCTAATGAATCCTAAACCCTAAACCCTAGAGAGCCCCTAGTTAACCCTGAACCCTACGGAATCCCTACTACAATCCCAATTAAACAACTTTAGAACCATAAACCTTCATCCTCTATTGTTGAGCATCAATATTTTCAACAATATTTTAAAAGTCACAACCAAGTAGCCTAGTATTCCCCCCAAAAGTAGTAACTTCTAAACGTCTCCAACTATAAAATGAAAATGAAAAAAATAGGAAAAAATACAAAATATATGATATGTCCTATGATTGTGCCTAAAGCCCACCCACTTATTGTGCAGACCTAAAGAAAGACTGCATCCACTTTTCTGCGCAAAAATTCTCTTGCCTTTAATATCGAATGCGGCCACTTGTCAGAAAAAGAAGATTCCTTCTAAATTTTGCCCAGCGATTTCTGCCTGTAGCCGTTTGAAATTCCCGCCCGGGTTTCCCCGCCCAAGTGCGCTGCTTCCCTCTTTTCCTGCGAACTATTTCGCTGTCCATTTGCCTACTCATTGTTTCTTGCTCGTGTTTCCGTTGTCCATACTTGATGGTCATTTTTCTCTCGCATTACGTCTTGTACTTGCGTCAGGTCTCTTACTTGCTTTACGTCTCTTACTTTGGCGGAGTGTCGTTCATATGTTGCCGTTCTTTCATTTTCAGTGACAAGGTTTTGCTAGTCTGAACGTCACGACTTCTTAGTTGTAGCGTAACGTACTCGGGTAAGTACTATTGATGTGTTGAGTAAGTTGTTTGAATGCTTTGCTTGCAGACATGATGTATGATAGTGTTGCATTAGTATAGTATTTTACGGGACTGCAGTAGAATGTAGTGATTGTTATTGTTGTGCGTCGCGCCTGTTCTTGTGTCAATCGTGTTGTTGCTCTTCATCACTGGCAGTTGCTTCAAAAAATTGGATTTGAGAAAGCTCCGATAAAAGCACTGGGTTTTGCGGAAGTGTACAGTACAGTCCGATATTCACAGTCTTTACAGCGTTGGACACACTGGACTTCAAGTCAATTCGAGTTAAAGCTCGGTATTCCCACAGAATTGGAAGATATGCGAGTAAAAACTGTTTATGTCGATCCGAGATGAAATGAAATGACTTCAAATAATAAAGTTGATCAACTCAATTTGAGTTGAAGCACATCAAAGAACTGAATTATTAAGTTGACTTATATCCTTTCAACTCGATGCGAGTTGAACTTCTGTGATCTTTACAGGTAATACTTGCAAGAGAGAGTTCTATTTTCAACTGGACTCAACTTGCAACGCACAATCATGAATATATTGGGGAAAAGGAATGATCATTCCATCAATTAAGTCAATGTAAATTGATCTCCAATGACTGAATGGACTCTGCAACTGTATTATGCTTGTTTAACTTGATGCAACCATAGACCTGATCATGGGTGCTGACATGAACATGCTCTAGGATCAAGTCAATTCGACATAAATTATCTGTACCTCAGAAGAAATGACAGAATTTCCTTCAGTAGTATATGCAAGTCATTATCCTATAGTTTTGTGTACAAAGATGCTCTGTAGCCTCAGTTCAACTCGATGCGAGTTGAATTACTGATTACTTAAGATGTCTGATACTGTGAAGTATGTCCAATCTTTGATTATAATGGATTGGATGTCCAATTCTGGTTATCTAAATCAAAAATCTTGATGTAATCTCTTCAGTTAAGGCCGATGCGAGTTGAAGTATTTCTGCTGAATTTTAGCATGCATGTCTAGCAAATACAGGATTACTTATATGATCCCAAAACCAATATCCGAGCGTCTTCACCTTCAATAGGCTCTGTGTTTTATAAAAATTATAAATAATTTGAAAATGATACATAAATAATCGTTATCCGATCATTCATTACTTTGTACCATGTCTTGGTGTTGCCAAAGTCTTGGGTAGTAGTTATTTTAGTGATTCAATCTCTTGACCTTGCTTACAATCTTCAATAGCAGTTGTGACTCTTGTTGTTTGTGGTCTCCGATCATTCAAGTCGAGTCGACTTGACTGAGGACCAGAGTCGTGTACTTCAATTGCAGCATGGTCCCTTAAATGTTTTGTGAAAGTTGATTTGACAGTCGTGATTCTTTGTGCAGTCATCATGGAGGGGACACAAAATTCTTTTCAAGAGCATTCTTCCAACGACGAAGAAATTGCAAATGTGCCTGGGGAGATTGTCAACGTTCCTGACTGCGAAGGCGTACCTAGACGCTTGTGGATGACGAAGGTTGTCCTCCTACGCAATGCTATTGGGCTGGAGGTGGCTAAGGGAATCTATCACAGCATGAACTTGGACGTCGTCTTAGATAGTGATGGACCTCTTGGAGATTCTCTTGTCGCGGTACAAATCTTGAAGTCACTTCACGTTGAGCGTATGGCATAGTCAAGGTCCATCCTCAATGGCGGATCAGGCAAACTCTGCACATGGTGCTTCACATTCCTCATCACTAGCCATGCTTTGCCCATGCACAGGTGCTTCCTATCAAACTCCTTCAAGGCAAACAACACCGGCTCGACCATGTGCACGAAGTTCTTACATGTCCTCCAAAACGCATCTCTCCGCACTTTCTTCCTCATAGAGGCTACGGCTGCCCTAGTTGCGGCTTTAGTCAATTTATTTACATATTTATTCCACTGAGGATCTACAATGGTCTGCTCTATGGCTTCTCTAACCTTCACCAAGCGCTTTGTTATAAGAAAAGTGGTCGCAAAGCGTGTCTCATTTGGCTTCAACAATATTAAATCCAGCGAATGTCAGCAGAATATGGCGAGAGGCACGTGGTGTGTTTTTATGAATTTCATAATTTTTTTGGCATGTTTCACCATCTTCTTCACCCAGTCTTCTTTATCCCAATTCTCTAGTAAGAGATCCAATGCATGTGCCGAGCAGCCTTGGAAATACAAGTGTAGGAAGCAAGCAATGATCAAATTGCCAACTTCGCGCATATTGCCTACGTTGTCGATGCAAACTTGTACCACATTCTCGGGACCCACCTCTTCAATGTATTCGATCAAACGGCGTGCCACGTATGCTGATTCTTTATATTCCCCTATTGTATCAATGGACCCAAGAAAGACCTCTGCACTAGTGCATGACAACATCACATTCATCAAAAGGCGATGCGTCACAATGTCCCATCCGTCTAAGCATATTGTCACCCCATACTTGTGGATTGGCTCCTTTGTCTTCTCAGATACTGTTGTCGCCATGTCCTCCCTTGCCGATTTCAACAACTTCGTACGTAGCGCACCGTAGCCCAGAGGTTTATATAGAACCCTGGACTCCGATGCTGTTGCCACTACATATATGAAGGCAGGGTGCCGCGTGACGTTGAACGATATGTTGGCTTCATAAAAAAAAGTAGCCCACTTCTTGTCTAATAATTGTTTCTTTGATGTATTCATTCCTTCCTGGACAGATAATTGCCGCATTGGCCGAGCGTGGGTCAAACTAGGTCCAAGTGCCTTCGAAGATTGTACATGAGAGCCTTGCCCACCAGTGTTTGCACCCCCTTCCAATGCAAATACTGCGGTATTTTGTTGTTGTTCATTTCGAGTTGCACCCAAGGGCAACTTGGAAGGCGAGGTTATTTCTTCCTCACATGCAGTTCCATGAACGGGTACTAGTGGCACGTTTCCACCACAACTAAAAAACACGGCTTTCACTGCTGCACTCACTTTCTGGCAAGACCTCACCCCGGGGAGGCTATTCTTGTCGTTCCCTTTCCACCCCAAATGGTACAGCAATCAATCCTTTCTGTAACTTATGGTCACTCCACATGCCTTGCATTCCACTTTCCCGTTTTCAGTTTAGGTATACCATGGATCCCAAATCCTTTGGGACCCTCCCATTGCCCTTATTTCCTTTGCCCAATCACCACCCACAAACAAATTAACCAATGATCCACCCCCCCCTTGAATCCACCAATACAGAAAAAGATTAGTATTATGAGTGAAGTATAGCATGGAGGAAGCACTTGCTGTTCACACGGCATGTGCTCTTCCAACACGGTTGTCCTGAACTCCGTTCTAGCGCATTGGTTGTACACCAACCAAGTCGACAGAATAGAGAGCAACAAGGAAAGGTGTTTTGAAAAACCTGGAAACACGATTATATACTAGCCCGCTGTGGAAGGACACTATTTCCACCGGAACAGTGTCAGGCGACGGACTGACCATAGTGGATGGACTCATCGGACTAGGGTGTTGCTGCTGTCCTAAATTGCTGTCTAGACGGACCACAACGGTAGGACCAGTTTGGACAAACCCCTGTGGACGGACTACTCTGGATTCGTCTCCTAGTGGACGGACGCCGTTTGGGTCCGTCTTCACTTGGACGGACCACTGTGGATGGACCCAAGGCGACGGTTTAGGCTAACACAGACTTCTTGACCTACAGCGACGCCGCCACTGAGGACGGACCGTCAGGACGGCCTCACGTCGTGGATGGCATCTTCTGCTAGTTTACGGAAGTGGTGTCGTCGACGGCCTCCGACGCACGGAGGGAACAACACTTCAGACCGTTTGTTGGGAGACGCGATGGTGGCGAACATGGACGGACCCCTGTACATTGGTCATCCAGAAAAAAGCAAAGGGTAGTGGTGCAGTTTAAAAGGAAATTGAAGATTTATTCATATTTGGAAGGGGAAAAAAATGAGTACAAAGAGAACGTGAAGCATGTTCACAGTCTGTAAACTACTCCTGCTGTGAGCTCCCAATTTGTCACTTGGGACTCGTAGAATTATTTTTTTGGAAATTTGCAATTTAAAGTTGATAAAAATATAGAAAAATCCATAAAAAGAGTGTAGAACCGAAATAGGGTTGTGTCATACCCATTATAGTATTTGGTCTAGATTTGTGTTTTTTACTTAGAATCCCCCAAACCTTGCCTAAAAATGGTATAAAAATAACGACAAGGTTAGATTTGGAGGATTCGATTCACACAGCCCCAAAAAGGCTAAATCCCACTGTGAATGTGGCGATTCATGGCTAGGTCGGTTCGAGGGATCCATAGCGAGGCCACTAGGTCGGGTCCTAGAGTTAGATTTAGAATTCTCCATTAGATCGACGAATTCCCAAAATCCCGATTGTTAGTATGCAGGAGCCACTCACGCAAGACCGGGCTTGTGGAGGAATCTACAGCCCAAGGATGGTGTTCTAGGGTGAATCCCATGCTAGGAGTCCAACGGCGAAATCGGTTCGCCAAGATTCCTCCACCTGCAGAAGATTCCCACACCGTCGCTAATTCAAGGAGATGTCCAGTTTAGATCTCCATTGACCAATCGTGCCAGGTACGGAAACACACCCGCACGTCTTTCATGCGACTCCCTGAGAGGTCACGTGAAAAATCCCGGCATCTTCCGACTTGCAGAAGAACCTTTTTCCGAGTGGTCAACCCTCCTAACCTCCAACGGGAATTTCATGGAAATTACCCAGGTTACAATAAAATCTCACTAAAAATTAGACTAGCTTGTTTTATGTTAATAATGCGCTCCGTGAATTTTCACGACATTCCGATAGCGGCAAGTACCCGAACCGGCGAGATTCCTCGGGAATTAACCACGTGGCGGGGTCCCCGCCACGTTGACCGGCATTCCGGGACCATACGATGGCGAAACGAAGTCAACCAAAAGTCCTTCCCGACTCTCTCGCACCTACCGGAGACCCTAGGCTATTCACATTTCTCAAATTAGAAGACCCCCAAGATCTAGGATTTTACCACGATTTGGTTTTTAAACTAAATTAGCCTACGATGGGTTTTTGGCCTCGATACGGAAGGTAGAGGGATCTAGGATTAAACACGGCGATCTGGATCCAACGGCGCAATCCGTTCGGCGATTGGAGCTAATCTCCAAAAGTTAGGATGTTGGTCCAGCATAGATGGTAGAAGTAGAAATTTAGGATGTAGGATGAAAATCTTTGAGGATGAGGATGAAAATCCCCGTTGATAAGGTTACCTTAGAACTCTAGAGGGAGGGGTGAGCCCTTGGAAACCTATATAAGGGCCCCATTTCTCTCTCTAGAACACCCCCAATTCTTGTTTTGGGTCCGTGGGTCCAAGTTATTTTGGATATTTTGGCGTTTGAAGCCAAAAACCTCTACGGTGTTTTTGGAGCACTTTTAGCTCCATTGTTGCTTATTTTCAAGCTTTGAAGGTCCTTGGGGGTCCTTCTACCTTGCTTTGTGTACTCTTTTGTGAAGTTTTTTGGTACTTTGTTGTGAGTGGAGAGCCTCTCTCTCCCTCTTGTACGTGTTGTGGTCTAACTTGTGAAGTTTAAGAGTCTTTTTGTATCTTGCACTAATCCTAAAGTCACCCCCCACCGTACCTTGGCGATGCCGCTTTGGGGGGCCTTTAGCGTGTGAGCTTTGTGTTGCCACGTGGTCTAACTTGTGTGTTTTCTCTTTGTGTTTTTTCTTACACCCTCTTCTAATCTTCTCCTTGTTGAGTGGACCCCCCTCCGGGACGGCGAAGCTTTGAACCTCCTTTGTACATGTTTTCTAAAGTTATTCCAAACCCTCTTCTAATCTTCTCCTTGTTGAGTGGACCCCCCTCCGGGACGGCGAAGCTTTGAACCTCCTTTGTACATGTTTTCTAAAGTTATTCCAAACCCTCTTCTAATCTTCTCCTTGTTGAGTGGACCCCCCTTCGGGACGGCGAAGCTTTGAACCTCCTTTGTACATGTTTTCTAAAGTTATTCCAAACCCTCTTTTAATCTTTTCCTTGTTGAGTGGACCCCCCTCCGGAACGGCGAAGCTTTGAACTAGTGACGAAGTTGAAGTCCTAAAGCGTGTGTTAAAAGTGTAGACGGCGGAGCTTTGAACCCCCAAGGTGCCAAGAAGTCCTAAAGTTGGTGTTAAAACCAATCTAACGGCGAAGCTTTGCACCTCCCTCGTGTTTAGTTCCAAAGTCTAGTTTCCAAGACCTTTGTGGAAACCTCCAGAGTTTAGCCTCCAAGATATGTAGGTTCCTTTGCATTTAGTGAAGTTTAGTTAATTCCAACGTTTTCTTTAGTTTAGTTGTTCCCCAAGTGTTTAGTGAGTCTGAGTGTTCCCCAAGTTTTAGTGTGTCTAAGTTGCTCCCCAAGTGTTTAGTGAGTCTGAGTGTTCCCCAGGTTTTAGTGTGACTAAGTTGTTCCCCAAGTTCTATTTTCCCTAAGTCTTATTTTCCCCAAGTTCTATTTTTCCCAAGTCTTATTTTCCCCAAGTTCTATTTCCCCAAGTCCTATGTTCCCCAAGTTCTATTTTCCCCAAGTCTTGTTTTCCCCAAGTTCTATTTCCCTCAAGTCCTATTTTCCCCAAGTTTGTTTTCCCCAAGTTTGTTTTCCCCAAGTTCTATTTTCCCCAAGTTTTATTTTCCCCAAGTTTTCTTTCCCTTAGTTCACCAAAAATCCAGTTTGCCCAAAAATCCAGTTTTCCCTTAGTAGTCAAGGTCCAGAGCCAAAACAGACCAGATCAAGTCGAGAACCAAACAGACCAGATCAAGTCGAGAACCAAACAAACCAGATCAAGTCGAGAACCAAACAGACCAAATCAAGTCGGGAGCCAGAACAGACCAGATCAAGTCGAGAACCGAACCAGACCAGGTCACATCATCCAAATATCAAAAGAAAACAAATAAATAAATTATTTATTTATTTATTTTTGAACCCGACCCCCCAGCAGCTAGACAGCCAGCCGGGAGGCCAGGCTTGGTCCGGCAGGCAGTTGGGGCCCCAGTTTGGTCCCCATTTTTGAACTCCTTTTTCCTGATTTTTGGTTTCTCTCACACTAGATAAACAAAACAAAGGAAAATGGGGGGTTGACCTATTGCTAAGTAGGGATTAGGGTCTAAAATCAAAAAGGGAGAAGGGAGAAAAGAGCGGAGCACCACCGTACCTGCACACAAGGAAGTCTCACCCTCACCAACAACTACAAAACACTCTACACACAATGGAGGAAGGATAGAGAACAATCGAATGAAATAGGGGAGAGGTGAGAGAGACGATAAATAGTGACCTAGGCTTAGGCTTAGGTAGGATTAGAAAAGGAAATCTTGAGAATTCGTGGTGACCGTTGGGAGGAGGATTAGGATGACACAAAGGCAAAATTGTGTAAGAGGATAGTTGGCATCTTAAAAACCTCCTTGAAATTGGAGACCATAGTGTAAGACTCATAAAAGCTTAGGTGGAATAGTACTAGTGTAGAAGAAGGGAGGAAGAAAGAAAAAGAAGGAGGAAGGGAAAGAAGGAAGTTAGATTGCAAGGGTGTAATATTTTCTCAAATTAAGCGGTGAGCTTGGGAAAAATCAAACAAAACAAAGGATTGCTATGGAGCATGAGGATGTCTACGTGGACGTGGACGAAGTGATTTTCGAAACCGGTAGTGAAGAGGTGAGTTTTTGAAATTAACCCTTGGTATTTTCCCTAATTAGCATTGATTTCCTTAATCAGCCCTAAAAGTGTGATTAGCGAGCCGTGATTAGTGCAAATTAGAAGTTTAGATTCAAAAGTCTATAGATTAGTGATAGGGGTTTCCGAAAACATCTTATAATTAAGATTTGACCGTAAACTGACCGCATTAGGCTAAGTTAAGCGGTAGGGGGTAGGACGGAGGAATTTTGAGTAGAAATCATCCAAAAAGAATCATGGACGGACCTTAGGGGTTTAAATTAGAAAGAGAATTTAGGATTAAAATTAGGGATTAATTAGCGGTTAGAATTAGAATCAATTTACATTTTATTTCTTAAAGTCAAAATTCTAAGGTCAAAATCTAGAGTTAACTTTGGGAAGTTAAAAAGTAGAATTAATTTGGAAGTTTAACTTAGGGGATTAAAATTTCCAGTGAAACCTTAGGGTAGTTTAGAAAAGGAAGTTAGGGTTAATTAGGAGTAAAAAATTCCGAGTGGGAAGTAGAAATTAAAAAGTAAAACTTTGGACTAAATTTAGGGGGTAGAAATTACGAATAGATTTTTAGTTAGAAATAGAGTTAAAATTAGAAGTCAAAACTCAGAGTAAATTGTGGAAGTAAGTTTAGAAGTTAAGCCCTAGAGTTAAAAGTTGGAATTAAATTTAGGAGGACAACACTTAGAGTTAAACTAGGATTAAAACGATAGGATTAAAGCTGGAAGTAGAAAGTCAAAAGTCAAAAGTCAAAAGTTAAGATTAAATTTAAAGGTTAAACTTTAGAGTCAATTGGGGAGTAAAAAGTTATAGTGAAAAGCTAAAAGTAGAAGCTAAAAGTTAAGAGGTAGAGGTTAAAGTTAGAGTTAGTTGTTGGAAGTAGAAAAAATCTAGAGTCAAAGTGAAAACATAGAGTCAACCCTAGAGGTTAAAATTTAGAATTAATTCTAGAAGTAAAACTTAGAGTTAAAAGTTAAACCATAGAGTTAAAATTCAAGGGTAAATCTTAGAGTTAATTTAGGAGTAAAAACTTAGAGTTAAAAGTTAAAACATAGAGTTAAAAGTCAAGGGTAAATCTTAGAGTTAATTTAGGAGTAAAAACTTAGAGTTAAAAGTTAAAACATAGAGTTAAAATTCAAGGGTAAATCTTGGAGTTAAATTAGGAATAGAAACCTAGAGTCAAAAGTCAAAACATCGTGCACAAGTCGGTAGTTAATATTTAAGAATCAAGTTAAAGAAGTAAAATCTAGAGTTACATTCCGAAGTTGGAACTTTAGAGGTAGTTTTTAAAAGTAGAACTTCTAGGTGAAGTCTTAGAAACCCAAGATAGTCTTAGGGGTTCATGGAAGGAACATAGGGGTTCCCCTTTTTACGTAGTTAGGGATGTTATAAATGACGCCAACTACTCAGTCGACCCTCGACATAGGATAGATAGTTAGGGAGTTCGGATTTCACCATCACTCTGAACATCGCAGTTAATTTGTGAGTTACTACATGCATTACTAATTATTTACTGCCATCCACGACACTTAGGAAACGTTAGCAAAAAAGACCCATTGCTTGGAAGGCACAGTGGACCGCGCTCACATCACCCCCATATATTAAAAAATGTGGATAAAGGCATAGAACCTGGTCGGTGTTCTCTTTATTACCAAGGGTGGGTAATCTAGTGCCCACACCTGCCCAACTTAAAGAAGTACCCCAAAATATTGAAACTAACTGTGGCACTACTGAGCTGTATCACTATCTATTTTTACGTTTCAGGATGTGTTTGCTTGTGCTCTTGTTTTACGCGGGCGTCACATTAGCATTCCACGGGAGGTGCCCAGAACGTTGGAGTACCACTAAGGCGTTTCACCGCAACTGTCAGCAAATGTCGGTGTTGAACCTCCTCCTTGCATAACTCTTCCAATGTCGCCTTGAAGGCACCAAATGCAAAAGTGTCCGGAATCATGTACTCATTGCGCCTGTCCTCCTTCCATATTTTTTGTGGGCGCTAGATTACCCACCCTTGGTAATAGAGCGAACACCGACCAGGTTCTATGCCTTTATCCACTTTTTTAATATATGGGGGTGTTGTGAGCGCGGTCCACTGTGCCTTCCAAGCAATGGATCTTTTGTGCTAATGTTTCCTAAGGGTCGTGGATGGCAGCAAATAATTAGTAATGCATGTAGTAACTCACAAGTTAACTGCGATGTTCAGAGTGATGGTGAAATCTTGACTCCCTAACTATCTATCCTATGTCGAGGGTCGATTGGGTAGTTGGCGTCATTTCTAACGTCCCTAAGTACGTAAAAAGGGAAACCCCTATGTTCCTTTCATGAACCCTTAAGACTATCTTGGGTTTCTAAGACTCTACCTAGAAGTTCTACTTTTAAAAGCTATCCCTAAAGTTCCAACTTCTTAATGTAACTCTAGATTTTACTTCTTCAGCTTGGTTCTAGGTATTAACTACCGACTTCTATTCTATGTTTTGACTTTTGACTCTAGGTTTTTACTTCTAAATCAACTTCAACTCCTAACTTCCAAGTTTTAACCTTCTAGGGTAATTCTAAGTTTCACTTTTAATTCTATATTCTCATTTCTAAACTACTCTAGGATTTACCCTCTAAAGTTAACTCTAACTTTTCACTTTTTTACTGTAGATTTTTACTCCTAATTTAACTCTAGGTTTTTGGCTTTTAACTCTAAATTTTTACTTCTAAAATTAATCCCCAATCTTAACCTCCAAAATTAACTCTACATTCTCACTTTGACTCTAGATTTTTCTACTTCCAACTAACTCTAAAATTTTACTTCTACCTCTAAGTTTTAACTTTTACTTTTAGCTTTTCACTCTAACCTTTTACTCCCCTATTGACTTTAAAATTTAACCTTTAAATTCAATCTAAACTTTTGACTTTTGACTTTTGACTCCTACTTCCAAATTTAATCCTATCGTTTTAATCCTAGATTAACTCTAAATGTTACCCTCCTAAATTTAATTCCAACTTTTAACTCTAGGGTTTTGACTTCTAATTTTAACTCTATTTCTAACTCAACAATCTACTTCCTAAGTGGATTCTACTTTTGACTTCTATTTCCTACTCTACTTTTTACCTCCCAAAGTTAACTCCAAATTTCGACTTTTGAATTTTAACTTCCCTAATTAAAATCTTAATTTAACTCTAGGTTTTTAAACCGTTATTTGATCTTTAATTTTAATCCTAAATCCTCCTTCTAATCTAATCCTAATTTCCGTCCATTGTTCCTTGTGGATCAAATTTAATTAAAATTCCTCCGTTCTACCCCCTACCACTTAACTTAGCCTAACGCGGTCAGTTTACGGTCAAATCTTAATTATAAGATGTTTTTGGAAACCTCTATCACTAATCTATAACTTTTTGAATCTAAACTTCTAATTTGCACTAATCTCGGGTGCTAATCACGCTCTAAGGGCTGATTAAGAAAATAAATGCTAATTAGGGAGAAACATCAAAGATTAAATCAAAAACTCACCTCTTCACTACCGGTGCGGGAAATAACTTCGTCCACGTCCACGTCCACGTGTACATCCTCATGCTCCATGGTAGTCTTTGGCTTTGTTTTGAATTTTTTCCGAGCTCACCGCTTATTGAGAAAATATTACAATTTTTGATGATCTAAACTCCCTCTTTCCCTTCCTCCTTTCTTTCTTTCTTCCCCTCTCTTCTACACTAGTACTATTCCACCTAAGCTTTTATGAGTCTTACACTATGGTTTCAAACTACGAGAAGGGTTTAAATGTTCTTCCTACCCTCTTACGCAACCTTGCTTTGTGTCATCCTAATCCTCCTCCCAATGGTTGCAAGGAGTTCTTCTAGATTTCCTACCTAATCTCCTAGCTAGGCACTATTCATCGTCTCTCCTTTCCACTCCTATAACACATCCTTCTCCCTAATTTCCTTCCATTGTGTGTAGGTGTGAGTGGTGATGTAGGTAGGATCGGATGTTTTTGTGCAGGTGGCGCGTGGAGTGGCAGCTTCTATTTCTCCCCCCCTTTCTCTTGTGTTTTTGAAGTTCCAAGTTGAGTTTTTTCCTCTCCCCAACTGGATTCCAAAATTTCAGACTTTAAAAGATCAAAAAAAAAAAAAAAAAGGGTGGTTGGGGCCCCGCAGGGCATCGTCCCGTTTAGTTCTGGAAATCCAGAAATTTAGTTCAGTTAGCCAAACTGACTAGCCCGATGGCTGATGTTCAGTTTAGTCAAACAGACTAGCCCGATGCTTATGTTCAGCTCAGTCAAGCTGACTGCTCGATGTATGCTGGCTGCCGGCTGGTCTGGTATGCCGGTCCGGTATGGCTGGCTGTATGCTGGTCCGGGGTACTAGCTGCCCTTCCCAAAAAATCCACACAACCGGGTTCCCTTAGGGGAACCCACTAACACAAACTTAAATTGGATTTTTAGTAGGGGGTTAGGGTCAGGATCGAAGCTTCGCCGTCCGGGGAGTTAGGCCCCAAATTTTTAGAACGGTCACCTAAGCTAAGTGTTACGGGATGGTCACTCTCTTCCTAGAAACTCGTGACCAATCTTGGAAGCTAAACTTTGGACTTTTCCAAGAAGGTCTTGGAAACTAGACTTTGGAATCTAAGGCTATGGAGGTTCAAGGCTCCGCCGTAAAATTGGTTTTAACACCAACTTTAGGACTTGTAACACTCCACGGGTTCAAAGCTCCGCCGTCTAAGACTATTTTAATACACACTATAGGACTTGACGTGGTTACTAGTTCAAAGCTTCGCCGCAGTGGGGGGGTTTCACACAACAAGGGGAATATTAGAAGAAGGTAGAAAAGACAAACTTAAGGAACACACGTGACAAAGCCAAAGCTTCGCCGTCCCGAGGGGGGGTCCACGCAACAAGGGGAATATTAGAAGAAGGTAGAAAAGATAGACTTCAGAAACACACGTGACAAAGCCAAAGCTTCGCCGTCCCGAGGGGAGGTCCACACAACAAGGGGGAGATTAGAAGAGGATGAGAATACACAAGTGAGGAAAAACAACACGGCTAGGACACGTAAAGACACACAACTTCACAAGCTAAAGGCCCCCCAAAGCGGCATCGCCAAGGTACGGTGGGGGGTGACTTTAAGATTAGGACAAGACACCAAAAGACTCCTAAACTCACAAGTTAGATCACAAAGGAACTACAAGAGAGAAACGAGGACTCTTAACTCGTAACAAAGGTACAACAACGTATGAGAAGTACACAAGGCAAGATAGAAGGACCCCCTAAGGACCTTCAAAGCTTGAAATCTAGCAACAATGGAGCAAAAAGTGCTCCAAAAACACCGTAGAGGTTTTTGGCTTCAAACGCCAAAATATCCAAAGCAAATTGAACCCACGGACCCAAACAAAAGTGAGGGGGTGTTTTAGAGAGAGAAATGGGGCCCTTATATAGGTTTCTCAAGGGCTCACTCCTCTCTCTAAAGCTCTAAGGTAACCTTATCAACGGGGATTTTCATCCTCATCCTCAAAGATTTTCATCCTACATCCTAAATTTCTACTTCTACCATCTATGCTGAACCAACATCCTAACTTTTGGAGATTAGCTCCAATCGCCAAACGGATTGCGCCGTTGGATCCAGATCGCCGTGTTTAATCCTAAATCCCCATACCCCCCGTACAAAGGCCAAAAACCCATCGTAGGCTAATTTAGTTTAAAAACCAAATCGTGGTAAAATCCTAGATCTTGGGGTCTCCTATTTTGAGAAATGTGAATAGCCTAGGGTCTTTGGTAGGTGCGAGAGAGTCGGGAAGGACTTTTGGTTGACTTCGTTTTGCCATCGTATGGGCCTGGGATGCCGGTCAACGTGGCGGGGACCCCGCCACGTGGTTAATTCCCGAGGAATCTCGCCGGTTCGGGTACTTGCCGCTATCGGAATGTCGTGAAACTTCACGGAGCACATTATTAACATAAAACAAGCTAGTCTAATTTTTAGTGAGATTTTATTGTAATCTGGGTAATTTCCATAAAATTCCCGTTGGAGGTTAGGAGGGTTGACCACCCAGAAAAGGTTCTTCTGCAAGTCGGAAGATGCCGGGATTTTTCACGTGACCTCTCAGGGAGTCGCATGAAAGACGTGCGGGTGTGTTTCCGTACCTGGCACGATTGGTTAATGGAGATTTAAAACTGGCCATCTCCTCGAATTAGCGACGGTGCGGGAATCTTCTGCAAGTGGAGGAATCTTGGCGAACCGATTCCGCCATTGGACTCCTGGCATGGGATTCACCCTAGAATACCATCCCTGGGCTGTAGATTCCTCCACGAGCCCAATCTTGCGTGAGTGGCTCCTGCATGCTAACAATCAGGATTTTGGGAATTCGTCGATCTAATGGGGAATTCTAAATCTAACTCTAGGACCCGACCTAGTGGCCTCGCTATGGATCCCTCGGACCGACCTAGCCATGAATCGCCACATCCATGGTGGGATTTAGCCCTTTTGGGGTTGTGTGACTCGAATCCTCCAAATCTAACCTTTTCGTTATTTCTATACTATTTTTAGGCAAGGTTTGGGGGATTCTAAATAAAAAACACAAATCTAGACCAAATACTATAATGGGTATGACACAACCCTATTTCGGTTCTACACTCTTTTTATGGGTTTTTCTATACTTTTATCAACTTTAAATTGCAAATTTCCAAAAAAAATAATTCTACGAGTCCCAAGTGACAAATTGGGAGCTCACAGAGTACCACTAAGGCGTTTCACCGTAGCTGTCAGCAAATGTCGGTGTTGAGCCTCCTCCTTGCATAACTCTTCCAATGTCGCCTTGAAGGCACCGAATGCAAAAGTGTCCGGAATCATGTACTCATTGCGCCTGTCCTCCTTCCATATTTTCTGTACAAGTTTTCCAACTGAATACCCATCCGTGTGTATGTTGACACAATGGTCTTTACCAACACGAGTTGGAGACAATTCAGTTCCATGGGCGCCAATAACATACATTAACTCAGGTGCGACCCACCAACGGTGGTTGTGCAGCTTCTTCAAGTCAGTCCTGATCTTGTATGTGTACCGGGAAGGAACTGCTTCCTGTATGCGCGTAGCCATTCCCCAGTTTGTGAGCCCAATCCACACAATTCGGCCGTCATCGTTTGAGAAGTGAAACGCAATGTTTGCCGGCATGATGTCATTATGGAGGACAGAGGCTTGTTGGACTGCTTTGACGATGCAGATCAAGGCCCACGCGAGAGCGGTGCGATTACGTCGGTACGCAATAATTTACTTAGCCTGTTTCTTGCCCTATTTGTTGGCGTAGTATGCAAGCTCTTCATACTCCCCGTAGTCCTGGGCATGGTCGTCCGCATTTATCATGTCGGCCAACGTGCCTCCATTCCACCAGTGCGAAAAACACTCCATTGTCTCCTCGTGATTTGCAAAGAACTTAATGACCCCCGGATGGTCAACGGACATACCATGGCCTCGATGGACAACTTCTCCCGACTTCTCTGCAAGTTATCCCTAGGCAGGGACATCTTCCCCATTAGATGCATCGTTTCCGGAATTTGGGAACACTTTTGCAGGAACACCTTCCACACCCGATGTGAGCGCTAGATTACCCACCCTTGGTAATAAAGCGAATATGACCGTGTTTTTAGCTTTTATCCACTTTTTAATTTAAGGGGGTGTTGTAAGCGTGGTCCAATGTGCCTTCCAAGTAATGAATCTTTTTGCTAACGTTTCCTAAGTGTCGTGGATGGACAAAAGAAATGCCTAAAGATGCATGTGGTGACTTCCAAGCTAACTATCGGTGATCAGGGGTGACGATGATCTAATGGTGAAATTCTACCTTACTAACTATCTATCCTATGTCTAGTGTAGACTAGGTGATTGGTGCCATTTCTACAACCCTAACTATCTGGAATGGGACCTTCTAGGTTCCTTCCATGGACCCTTAAGACTATCAACGTTATATTCATTAAAATGAGAGTTTTCCACCGAATAGGGAGTCGCCGAGGTCGACATTTTGGCCCAAGTTTCATTCCAAAACACCCACAACATGTATAAGTTGAACACAACATAAGCATATAAAACTAAAATTGCAAGAAATCATCTTAGATGCATCAACCAAATTGAAATACATCCCAAAAATTGTTGTATTTATAGTGAAGTATGAATGTTTCATACAATGGGTATACATTTTTGCACTTAGATTCACAAAAAGACTATGAAAATGTATGTGGTGACTTCCAAGTTAACCGTCGATGATCCGGGGTTACGGTAATCTAATGGTGACTACCTACCGTACTAACTATCTATCCCATGTCTAGTGTAGATTGGGTAGTTGGTGCCATTTCTAACAAACTTAAGTAACCAAAATAGGACCCCCTAGGTTCCTTCCATGAACCCCCAAGGTTAATTCTGAGTTTTAACTTCTATTCTAAGTTTTAACTTCTAAATGTAACTCTAGATTTTTACTCTTTTGAATTAACTCTAAATTTTGACCTCCAAGTTCAACTCTATGTTTTATCTTTTAAGTCTAGGATTTTACTTCTAAACTATTCTAAAAATAACCCTCTAAAGTTAATTCTATGTTTTGACTTTGAACTCTAGGTTTTTACTTCTAAAGTTAATCCCACTTTTTAACTTCTAGGTTTGACTCTACGTTTTCATTTTTGACTCTAGATTTTTTATTTCTAAATAAAACTAACTCAAAAATTTAACTCCTACCTCTAACTTTTCACTCCCACTTTAGCTTTGGATTCTACTATCTAATTTTCATCCCAAGTTTTAACTTTTAAGTTTAATCCTAGATTTTGACTTCTAAATTTAATTCTAACTTTTAATTTCTAACTTCAACGGTTGACTCCTATTTCTAACTCTAAAGTATTCTTCCTAAAATTGACCTTAAATTCTACTTCCTAAGTTTATCCTAAATCTCTACTTTTAACTTCTACTTTTTACTCGGATATTTGACTCCCCAATTAACTCTAAACTCTTACTTTTAAACTCCCCCACGATTTGACTTGAGAATTTAATCCTAGATTAAACTTCCCAATTAACTCTAACTTTTTACGTCCCAAAGTTAACTCCAAATTTTTACTTAGGATTTAATTTTTTTCGATTAAAACTTTAATTTGACTCTAGTTTTAAGCCGCTAATAAATCCATAATTTTAATCCTAAATTCTCCTTCTAGTCTAAATCCCTAATTTCCGTCCATTGTTCCTTTTGAATGAAGTTTTAATCACATTCTTCCGTCCTACCTTTTACCGCTTAACTTATCCTAGCACGGGCGATCTAAAGAAAAATCCTACATGTAATATGTTTTCGGAAGCCTCTACTTCTAATTCATAATATTTTGAATCTAAACTTCTAATTTGCACTAATCTCGGCTCGCTAATTGTGATTTAAGGGCTGATTAAGGAAATCAATGCTAATTAAGGAGAAAAACACCCAGATTAAATCAAAGACTCACCTCTCCACTGTCGGTGTTAGAGATGACCTTGTCCACATCCGCATGCATATCCTCATGCTCCATGGTAATCTTTGGTTTTGTTTGATTTTTTCCAAGCTCACCACTTAAATTTTAGAAAATATTACACTTGATGGTCTAACGTCTTTCCTTCCTTTTCCTTTTCCCTTCTTCTCCTTCTTCTACACTAAGACTATTCCACCAAATGTCTTGATGGATGTCTTACAACTATAGATTCAAACTCCAAGGTTCCTTAATGGTGACCTTCTCCCCTCTTACACCTTTCTCCTTTGTGTCATTCAATCTCTCTCCTAACGATCACAAGGAATTCTCGAGATTTCTTTCTCTATCAAATCTCTTCCATCCTATTCATCTTCTCCCTCCTATATCTCCTTCCCCATCTCTCTTTGATTCTCACTTGTGGTTTTGTGCATTTGAGTGGGGTGCAGGTTATAGAGAACTACTTTGCTACAAAGACCTACTTTGGATTAGTCTGTCCCTTCCTCTTAGTACCTATGCTTCCTTCCTCAATAGATTAGCCTAGTTCCCGGGTTGGCTCCATATCTTCCCTTGTTTTGGTTTTTCAGTGCTTGCTTTTTTTTTTCTTGTTTTTTCCTTGTTTTAGTTCTAACCTCCCAAGTTTTGGACCAATTTGAACTCCAACCTTGCCTGGACTTCTTGACTCCCCACCTTGCTTGGACTTCCTTGACTCCCTACCTTGCTTGGACTTCCCGACTTCCACCTGCCTGGACTTCCCGACTCCCCACTTGCATGGACTCCCAACTCTCCACTCTGCCTAGACTTCCGACTGGCGATTACTCTGATACCCAGATAGACCCGCTGGGCGACTGCTCCGAGACTTGGACAGACTCGGCTGGGCAGACTGCTCCCGATACCCGAATAGACCGCTAGGCAACTACTCCCGGTACCCTGGACAGACCCCGGCTGGGTTGCATGGCTAGACTTGGGAATTTTGGGCCGAATGGGCTGGATTGGGGCTGGGTGTGCAAACAAAATCTCCTCTCCTATTAAGGTTTCTATCTAAGGCTAATCCTTTTTGTCTGGCCTCATGGATATTCGAAAACTAAAGACAATATCCTCATGTGGATATTTGAAAACTAAGGTAGAAAATTGTTTGATACTTTGTAAAAAAATGCCAAACTTTTCTAGACCCTAGGTTCAAAGCTTTGCCGTCTCGGGGTAAACCATAAAAAATGCCAAACTTTTCTAAATCTAAGGTCAAAGTTTTGTCGTCACGGGGTAGACTCTAAAAAAATACCAAATTTTTCTAAATCTAAGGTCAAAGCTTTGCCGTCACAGGGTAACCCATAAAAAACACCAAAACTCTTCTAGATCTAAGGTCAAAGCTTCTCTTCTCCCAAGGGGGACCACGCAACAAGGAGAACTTTAGACAAAGGTTAGAACACAAGGGGTAAAGAGGTTTTCCACTAAACGCAATAACATCCTAGCTAGTTAGTACAGACTTGCACGCTAAAGGCCCCCTAAAGCGGCATCGCCAAGGTATGGTGGAGGGATACTCTAGGGTTAGTACAAGATGCAAGAAAGACTCTTAAGGCACCACGTTGGTTCACAAATATGCACAAGATACTTCTTTAACTCACAACTTAGTACACCAAATACACGAGGACAAGGTAGAAGGGGCCTAAGGACCCTCAATGCTTCAAATAGAACAACAACGGAGCCAAAAGTACTCCGAAAACACCGTAGAGGTTTTTGGCTTCAAATGCCAAAATATCCAAAATGACTTAGACCCACGGATCCAAAACAAGTATGGGGGTGATTTTAGAAAGGGAAACGGAGCCCTCATATAGGTTTCCAAGGGCCCACTCCCCCCTCAAATTTCCTAACGGTAACCTTATCAACTTGGATTTTCATCCTCATCCTCATCCTCAAAGATTCTCATCTTAATCCCTAAAAAACAACTTCTACCATCTATCACTACTAGAATGTCCTATCCAAATCAAGATGTCCGAACCAATTGAAATCGTCCGAATCAACACAATTGTGTTGAAAATTGCCGAATCAAGATGTCCGAACCAACTTAACATTGCTGATTCGGGGTGTCTTTTCTTGTAGTGTATATTGGACCAACATCCTAACTTTTGGAGATTAACTCCAATCGCTGAACGGATTGCGCCGTTAACTCCAGATCGTTGTATTTAGTCCTAGACCCTTCTATCCCCCGTACTAAGACCAAAAACTCATCGTAGGCTAATTTAATTTTAAAATCAAGTCGTGGTAAAATCCTAAATCTTAGGGGTCTCCTATTTTGAGGAAAAGTAACTAGCCTAGGGTCTCCGATAGGTGCGAGAGAGTCGGGAAGGACTCTTGGTTGACTTTATTTCGCCATTGTATGGTCCCAGAATGCTAGTCAATGTTGCGGGGACCCCGCCACCGCACCATGTGGTTAATTCCCGAGGAATCTTGCCGGTTTGGATACTTACCGTTATCGAAATGTTGTGAAACTTCACGGAGCGCATTATTAACATAAGACAAGCCGCCCACGCACATGTTAATGATTCAACCTCACTTCGCCAGATTCCGCCAGGTTCCGCCTGGCATGCCGGTGGGGGAAGCCTTGGCGGGTTTGGCCACCGCCAGGCGTGGCGGAGTGGTAGTTTTCATTTTCTGCGGATAAAAAAGGAGGGGCGGGGGGGGTAGATAAGCCCCTCCAGTTTAACTGGACTTAATCTGGTCTTGCTTGGTCATCTCGCAGGTTTGAAGTCTGTCATCTCGCAGGTTTGAAGTATCATCTCGCAAGTTTGAAGTTAGTCATCTCGCAGGTTTGAAGTCAATCATCTCGCAGGTTTGAACTCGGTCACTCTTGGTCATGTGCTATTTGTGAAAGTGTAAACAATTTGAGAGCTTGTGTTTGGGGATTGTAGGAGTAAATTCTTCCGTTTATCGCATTGCTTTGCAGGTACGTTAATGATTTTTTTAATTGACAGAACCTGGATAGATTGGTGAGTTTGTTTTTAGATTCATAGATTCGATAGATTGGTGAGTTTTTGTATTTGAAAGAAGTTGGTGAGCTTGTGTTTAGGATTTTGGCTTGAGGAACAGAGTCTTCTTATTTTATTATTTATAGTACTTTCAAGGTACTATAGTAGAACCTCCCTAAGTTGATAGAGTTGGGACCGGTCTACCACATTGAGTTAGAGAGGTTATTACATTAGTGAGGGGCATCATGTTTGTATATGGTTCATATTGTTAAGTTAGGACCAGCAATCAATGCTTCCTAACAACGCTATATTGACTTAGAGATGATCAACTTAGAGGGGATCAACTTAATAGAGTCTTCCTAATTTATTATTTATAGTGCTTTGCAGGTACTATATTCATTTTTTGAGCATGGCGGACAAGACTTCTCTACATATGGTGTTGCCAAACAATCTAGCGCCATCGGCAGCTAGACCGAGCTCTGGTACTTCTACCCTTACTTCTTCGATCCCGACCAGTGCCCCTCCACCCTTAGCTACACAGGAGGCACCACAGGAGCGACATTGGAGCAACCCAGCCATCAAATTCTTGCTGGTGAAGTGCAAAGAGCATGTGGAGCTTCACAATAGGGTCACAATGAGACAGCACCAGTGGGCACGTATTCACGAGGAGCTCATCACCAACTTCCCTAGCGAGCGTGGATGGAAGGTGAAATTGCTATCGGATAAATGAGAGAAGTTAAGGAGCAACTACTCCCGAATTATGAAGTTGAGGAATCAGACGGGAATCGATGCCAGAGATGAGGGCACGAAGTTTATCTGGTACGACGCGATTGACGAGATTTTGAGCTTCATAGCCAAGGCGGTTGGAGTACCAGGAGGGATGGATCAAGGTGTGCCAATACCAGGTACCGATACCTCCAGGGTTGTCTTCCCCAACACCGCGACATCGCGACAACTTGACGTCACACGACGTCTAGTAGAGCCCCCGCGACGTCTAGTAGAGTCAACTTTACCTTTGACTTTCCGAAAAGGTAAATATCCTTTTATCTACGCCACCTGGATGCCATGTGGCGCTCGCGTGGCAGAATTTGGGGCGCATGCGTGTAAGGTGACTTCGGGTATAGCGCGACCGCGAATGTGGGCGACCTCGAATACAGGCGACTTCGGGTAAGGGGACCACGGGTGGGCGACTGCGGATATGGCGACCGCGGATTCAACGATCGCAGGTGGGAGCTTGCAAGTGGTCGACTGCGGGTAGGGGCGACCTCGCCTGGAGCGACCGCAAGTGGGTATGGTTGACCCGAAGTCGCCCACTGGAATCCGTAGTCGCCTCCAATGGACCCGAGGTCGCCCAAAATCTATATCCGAAGTCGCCTACTGGGACCCGAGATCGCCCAGGCGGACACGGAGTCGCCCAAAATCTGTACCCGAAGTCGTTGTATGCGCGGTCGCTGGAGTTGCACGCGCCTGTCCAAACCTAATTCACCCGTGCTCGCCCCGCCTATAAGTTCACTCGCCCATGCCATTTCTCGCACCTTCATTCTCCTTTGAGGCTTTCGATCTTGTATCCGTAATTGGGTGCATGCATTACCTTCTCGTTGAATATTTACTTCTTTTTGGATTCATCCAACCCTTTGTTACCGCGAGTTCTCAACACTGGCAAATCCAATGGCCATTGGGGGAAACAGTGGTGGATCACTACCTATCCTGTACACTGCAGTTGTCACTCCTGGTGTAGCCAGGAAGGCTCTTTCAGATAAGGGGCGGAAGCGCAGGGGTATTGTTCATTGCAAGCGATGGCACGTGTTGAACAGCCCAGACCACTTCGCTTTTAAAGGCTGGGAAGAGGAGACCGAGCCGTGGACAATGAAAACCTGCGAAGATTACATTGAATGGTGCCACATCGGGAAGTTGTTTCCGGTATGGCGCCATCATTACAACCGGTGCACCAATAAGGCAAACCTGAAGTACTGTGAAAGTCCAACTTTCCTTCAAAGGTGCGTGGAAGTGTGGCAGGTCCTCTCCAAAATCCCTTTCGTAGAGAGGAACGAGGTTACTCTATGCATTGCCAGAGGAGCGTATGCTGAGGTGGCATTGAAAAAGGAGGTTGACTGAAGCACGAAAGAAGAAAGTCCATACGTCGGTGTCGCAGCACAGAGTAAGTGAATTCCTTGTTATACTCCCAAAAACCACTCTAAAGTATAACAAAATGACTCTAAAGATCGAACCCACGAGATTCTGTGAAGTGTCTAGCTCTATTCCCAACTTAAGCTCAGCCAGTATCCAATTTCTACTTTCCGGTCCTAGATCTAAAACCGGAAACAACAACACACCGAAAACAACGACCAGACCTCTCTCTATTTCTGCCGGTCTGTCAAGCTATTCGGTCCTGTAATCCTATCACAACCCAGGATCCTACAATTTCTGATCTTGGAACTTCTTTGGACCGATCCGATCCGGTCCTTTCACACGTACTCTCACTCCACTCCGGTTTAGTTTTGCCTTTGTTTCACCATCAGAGGGTTTGCCGCTTGCTTTTGAGAGTGGCAGGCCCGCCACTCCTTTCGTGACTTATAGTGGCTGAAGACCCACTTATCTAATCCACTACTTTCTACACTAGCACGGATCCGGTTTGATCTCTCACAGCCACCCGGATAGCGATCCGGTTTGCAGGTCACACAAAGACCCCCCGTACGATCCTCTCATACTACAGTGACCTTGATGCCAAGTTCCCTCCGTGCAAAGTTAGGTGGTTACAAGTGAATCCGTCCGTTCCAACATCAACTAAAGTCCTTCCGTTTACCAACTAGGGCAGCGAGACCTCACGGGAGATCGGACACTCAACCGGATTTCCTATCCAGGAGCTCTAGCGCAACTAAGGACTCCTTCCCTATCCGCCTAGCTTAACAACGGTTTTCTCGCCCGGAACCGTGAACTGTAGAGGTGCTGAGGAACTGAAACCCACTCCCAACACTTAGAATACCCACTCACATGCACATAAGAGCAAAACAAACGCACTAAGGGGAGAAATCTCTCTAGAATCTGCATACATTTTCCTAACTTCTCACCAAAACAACCCTGCCACGCGCGGGAGAGACGTACAACAAGAAATCAATAGAAAACACACAAAAATTCAAGAGAAAAGACTCCCAGTCTCCTTCGCAGAGACTGACTATTATACACTTTAAAACTCAAAAGTCAACAAAAAGGGGCCCGGAAAGTCCGCGCAAAACTTTCGGTCCCTGCCGAGCCGGCCAGACCGGAAAACATCCAATCCAGACCAGACACACCGGATCAAATCCGGTCCGGTCCTAACTAACAAATATTTACAAAACTAAATCCTATCTATCCTATCATAACCGGATCTACTCCTTGATCCGTTCCTTCGTCCATAACTTGGTCTTCGCCTTGGTCCACGCTCTAATCTTGATCCGCACCCTGATTTGGGGTTAGATCCATACTTTGATCCTGCCCCGGGTTCAGTGTGGAACTTCTAAGTGGTTCCGCTCCAAGCTGTTCGAAGACGTCCGTCAGGTTCCGGTTCCGCTCCCCGATTTCACGTTCTGGGAGATCCGGTGACGAATCCAAGTTGATGGTGTGCGCGAGCTTCCTCCCACTCTTCTTTGACTGGGGAGTCCCTTCCTTTCCTTCCGTCTGAATGCCCACGTTCGGAAAAGACCCGGGCATTGAAAGGTCGGACAGATGGAACGACCGTGACAACGTCACTCCGTTCAGCTTTCGGCTGCTCTCCTCCATCCGGTTTGCAGCTTCTCGCGCTTCCATCATGACCAATTCCACCTTCTCGGAGTAGTCCGTCAAAATCCGGACCAACCTAGTTCCGGATATTTTCTTCTCCTTGAGGACTCCCTCGTCAAATAGCTTTGACTTGGTGACGGCCTCTCCGGTTGTCCCAAAAGTGGCCTTCACGTCCTTGGCTACTTTCCGGGTAGCCTCCGCCATCTCCCGTGTGGTGGCCATGTCCTCCTTGAGGAGCAACAATTCCGTCTTCAACGACTCGTTCTCCTCTTGGAGTCGTCGTATCTCCGCTTCTTGTTTCCGGATCTCATTCGGGCTGGAGATGAATTCTGCAACCACTCTTGCAAGGTTGCTATCTGCTGGTGCTCCCACCAGCTCACTGATCTGGTTTAGAATCAGCTTCTTCACTGTCCAGTCTACTCGCACATCGCTCAGAATGTTGATCAGCTGGTTGAACGGATCCGTCGGATCCGCTCCGGAAGGACCCGGTTCTTCAAAAACCGGTTTCTTCCTAGGGTTCGATGTCTCGCCCGGAGGGGTTGGGGTTCCTCTCCGGTGAGGAGGCGTCGTCTTCTGCCGCTTGTGCCGCGGCCGGTGTTGCTCCTCCTCTTCCTCTTCTTCTTCCTCGGAACCGGATACTTCCTCCTGTTCTTCTTCCGATTCCGATTCTCCATACTTCAGGAGTGACTCATGAGTCTTCCACTCCTTCTCCTCCGTATCCGTGAGGAGTTGATTGTGCTTGTAAAGATGGAAGATGTAGGGACTCAACGGAGTCGGCCTACTTCCTCCGATCTTTGGAACCAGACGGCTGACCAGATCAGAAAAGATCCGGGCCCAGTCCACTTTCCGTTCCCCGCTTAGGGCTCCGAAAATCAGGTTCCCGATGGCGATTGTCACCCTCGTCGGCTTCTCCGGGTGGATGATCGGAACCAAGAACTGCAGAAGGTTTCGATGCCGGTCGTCCAAATAATCCGCGACCGCATGCCCAGACTTTGAGTCCACCGTGGTCCGGAACTTCCCTTGGGTGTAACCTTCCTTTGAGGTGGCCATCCCTCGACCTCCTGACCGGAAATCGTACACGGACCTCCACATTTCTTCCGTCCAACTGCCCGGAATCCCGCGGATGGTCTTGTCGAACTGATTCGAGAGTTTTCCCAACAGCTCTCGAATCATCCGTTCCTCCCTAAACCCCCAGGGTTTATTGATCAGTCCTCTGCAACCCATCTTGGCAAGATCCTCTATGAGGTTGTCCTTTTCCTTTTCTTCTGCTGGAATAATCGGACACACCTTCCGGAGTTTAACTTCTACTGCGGAGGAACTGGACGGTCCTGCTCTACTCTTGCGGAGCTGAGGCATGGACACGAACTGTGCTAACCGGATTCTGACTGAGGCTACCTTTCCCTCTCCTAGCCGCACGTCTCGTTTCTCACCTTCGCTCTTCCGATCTCAACCGGAATACCTCTAAACCTGCAATACACACTAAAGCGCTGCGCGCCCTTACACACACACACGCACACAAACTCACAGAACAAGGGAGCAAATCGCTGGAGAGGGAAGCTAAGTATGCGCTGGAGAGCGATTTCCGCAAAAGAAATTTGAAAAAGAGTGGCAACTGGATTGGTCAGCCTATTTATAGTCTGATCTGTCATCATGACCAAATCCGTTCCTGACCCAATCCGTTCCAACTCAGATCCGCTCCAACTCTAATCCGGTTTAGATTCAGATCAAATCCGGATTGTCACCTCTTCCGTTCCGTAGTTAATTTCCGGTTTCCCGTTATCTCTTGCTCAATTCCGGATCCCAAATCACGGTTTCCGTTCCAAGATTTAGATAACTTACAAAAAACCAAAACTTCACATTGCGACAGTCGGACGTCCAGAAATTGGATTAATCCCAAGAGGGATTCTGTAATTTCCAGAAGGTGGACTTGGACCTATTCGAAGTGATCCTCGAAACAAAAAGACTCTTGAAGTTCCCACTGACAAATCGGAGGAGGATGAAGATTCCGATGGCACACGAGTCCCAAGGACAACACAAGTTAGGGAGCAACCCGTCACCCCCGTGGAAGTTCAGGTCCAAAATGTTGAGGCACCTTCATCATCACGAGGACGGAGAATAAAACATCCTCCGAAGGTGCGGCGCTCCACAAATCGAGTCAGATCTGCACTAGCCTCAGTGACGATTTCAGGCCCACCGTTGGCAGAAGAGGATGCTGTCAATGTCTTCGACTTTGGACCAAATGAGGACTTACCCATGGATGGAGGTGTTCGTACTACCATTTCTCAACCTCGAGCGACTCCAGCTGACAACACTGTGGCCCTGTATAAGGCCCTCGATCTCTTGAAGACCAAAGACTCCACGATTGCCTCACTTCAGTCAGATGTCAAGAAATTGCAATCACTTTGCGATCACAAAAGCGCTATCATATCTCAGCAATCTAAAGAACTACAACGCCTTCGGGAGAAAGAGCAAGAAACGTTGACTTTGTCAGACATGGACGACCCCTTCATTGAGCATGATCCACGTCATCTGGACAAGGTTGTAGGGGACCTCATCGATGACGTCCTTCAACAGACTCCTCCTGCCAAGCGTACCAAGCGTTCTTCACTTCTTCCAATTACGCTTCTTCCTACCATTACGGAAGACACTACCGCTGACACGAATGATCTCCGTGGGACCCAAGATTCACTTTTGTTTCTTGTTGTTCCACGCCCCGTACAGTCGATGAAGAAATCGGGACTTGAAGAGGAAAACCGTACTCTTTGAGCGCAGTTGGGAGAGTTGGTAGCCACATACTACCATTGGAAGGTCGCCTGCATTCTCTCCGTCGACAGATCACAACAAATTGCCCAAGAGTTGGATAAAGTTTCGAAAAACTTCATTGCAAGCGCTCCTAAACGGGAGAATGGACTCACATCTTGGGCATTGCTTGATACCCTTTTTCCCAATGACATGCCCATGTTGGAGTTGCCTGGGAAGACTGTCAAAGATTGGACACAAAATGGGTGGGACCACATGAATCACAAGTCTTCCCACCTTGACAAAGAGCAACAGAAGTTGCTGTGGCCAAAGCCTGCACATTTCGTCTTGGACCACACCAAATGCCCCATATGTCTAGACCCATTTGGCCCCGAAGGAGGTTGGGCACTTGGATCCTGCGCACATGTATACCATCTTCAATGTCTCATCACGCAATGCTTGATTAGGTGACGTTGTGTCATATGTTCAGCACCATTCCTTAAACGGTTGTATGCCATGTTCAACTTGATGACTTACATGCCACCGTCTTGGGAACACAGCGGCGACACAACGGATGAAACAAAATTTTGGGGCCAAGACTTGCTTTGGAGTTGGCGACAAGGCTTTCATGATAAAGAATCGAGAGATGTTAGCTCGCAATTGAACTGGGAAACAGACCCGGCTGAAATTACGACCATTGCACCTAGGCTGATGGGAAAGGGAGCACAATATGAAGGGAAGAGGGCGTTCCTCTTCCAATGCCTTAGTGGATATTTCGATAAGAGCTCCGCAACCTTCAAGTGGGGTCCTCATCCGGAGAAGCATCGTTGGAATTTTCAAGGCAAAAGGATGGCCAATCAAGATGAAAATGCCTCCATTCAAGAGTTGAATGATATGCAATACATGGATTCCACGTACGGGCCTTATTACCAAAGTCAAGCATTGGACTATCTATTGGAAAAACACTCTCCTCGGACCCAAAAAACCCTCCAAGCTCTGAAGGATTCCAATGTCTTAGAATCCATTTTGAACGCGGATGGACTAGCTTCTCGCACTCATGCAAAGCGCAAGCTGGGGGTTGGAGAGTCATCCAATTCTAAACGTGGCGAAGGAAGCGGTTCTCAGAACGACCCAAATGTTATCAGTTAGACATTTGTTGCAATCATTTACTTGAACATTACTTCTCGTTATTAGATGTAATGTAAGGCTTATACATATGGGCTCATAGTATATCCATGGTCGCTTAGCTGAGTAATATGTGTTGTTTTTTATTTGTTGCGTCAATTCCAGTTCTACGGCTTTATATTGTGCTCATGCATTGCAATTATATATTGCTTGGATTTTTTAATATATACTATCCTCGCAATATTGTGAGTCAATTTTTTGCGCAAGGAATAAATGTTTGTTCTCATTTTGGGTTTTATTACTCCACTATTATATTGAAAGAAATATCCCCCAAAAATGTCTCCTCTTCTCACTTTGAAGTTGAATTTTTTTTAAAAGCTCTTACATCATGTTAACTAACAATAAGGGGTTTTTTCCGTTTCAGATTGTTATAAAAAATATACTCAACTATGATGAACTTCTAACACAAAAATATAGTTGTTAGTGGGCTTAAAAAGATGTTGAACCCACCAAAAATGCAGCCGCTCAAGGGAAAGAAATTGGTGCTCTTTTTCTTATAAAGGAAAGATCCTACAAGGCTACAATATCTTAAATGAAAAAAAAAGTTTAGGTTCCCTAAAAAAAAATTACTAATATAATATAGGAAAAAAATGGCTACACTGAACTTATTAAAATCATCCTCGTTCCTTACTTACCCAAACAAAATGGAATTTACTCGGTTTCAAGGTATCCCAGAATTTGGAATATGAATATAAAAGAATAGTGGTGCAATTATTTTTACGAGGGAAAGTTTTGAAAACTTCTTAAATAGATTAAATTTATTATTTGCTTCAAAATATATTCAGATATACTAATAAATAAAATTGATGCCCTTTACTTTATCCAAATAATTTTCATTTATAAATCACCAAAGCATAGAGTTCTACAAGTAGAAATCAAGAATTTAAAATACAATGAAAAAAAAATTTTGGACCTCTTTTTCTTTTACGCAAGTTTTTTTTTAAATAAACATATACAAATTTGGATTCTTATTTTAAAAAACTTAAGATGTAAAGAAGAAATCTAGTAAGTGGTCTTCTTCCTTTGGAAAAAAGGTTCATCCGTAACTTACTAAAGAATGGAGGCTTTCCCATAATGGAAAACATAAAATTGGAAGAATATCAATGCGATTACTCTTCTCATTTGTAAACCTAAGTTCTCACAATTTCTGGAAAAAATTTCAAATAATATATTATTTGCTTCAAAATGTATCCATGTATACTAATAAACAAAATGGGTTTTCGGTTCTTTATCCTAATAATTTTAACCCCTCAAGGCCGAAGGCCTCTTTTCTGCCAAAAAACACTTAAAACTGTCATTTCTATAGCAAGGATTCCAAAAATTTGAAAAATGTTTTTTTTGGAAATTTAACAGTAGGATCTTACCCCTAACTAGTATGAGAATGTGGAAAAAATTTCAGAATTCTGGACCGCACAGATTGCAAGATATCTGCGTTTAAATTGGAAAAACAAGTATTTCAGCACATTGCGGGACTAGATTTTTAGACTTTAAACATTTTTAACTTAAAATTTTTGGACTACAAAGTTTTGAGCTTTAAATCTTTATAGTGGAAAATTGAGTTGAGACTTGAGACACTAGGGAAAAAAAGAATATTCAAAAAAACTTAATTATCATTCCTAAAAAAATTATTAAGTAGAAGTCGACACGAGATAGAAGGAAAATCTAAAATATTTATATATTTTAGATGGAATTAAAATACACTAATCCCAATGGTGACATTGTTCTAGCAAGTAAACTAAACCATGAGAATTTATTTTTTGTGAAAAATCGCAAAAATAGCATTCAGAAATGAATCCTACAAGTTATTTTCTTCAAGAAGATGCTCTAACTGCCCAAAAAACAAGAGTGTCCCTATTAACTTTCTCATAACAAATCCAAATAAAATGAACCAAAGCTTTCCAGATAGACAAAAATATTATCTATGAAAAGAAAAATACAAAAAAACAAAATCCAATTCCTGCCAAATGTTTTTTCCTGCCCAGATTGCCCAGTTACGACAAAACGTAACATATTTTGCCAGAACTTTTGACTCCTATTTCCAAATGTGCTAAAATTTAGTGCATATGAAAGATATTCCTTGTGCCCACCTTCTATTAAAATTTCAGCTTAAAATATGGAAATCTCTAGTGACACGTACTTGCCCAAAATTCTGAGAACTTAGGTTTACAAGGAGAAGAGTAATCACATTGATATTCTTCCATTTTTATGTTTTTCATAATGGGAAACCCTCCATTTTTTGGTAAATTACAAATGAACCTATTTTTTAAAGGAAGAAGAGCACTTTTTATATTTCTTCTCTACATCTTAAATTTTTTTAAATAAAAACAAATATTTGTATCTATTTATTTCCCAAAACTCTTGCTTAGAAAAAAAAAAGTATGATTTTTTTCCTTCATTGTATTTTGAATTCTTGATTATAAAAAATCTTGCTTAGAAGAAGAAGAACCTAAGTTCTTAGAAAAAATTGGAAATAATATATTATTTGCTTCAAAATATATACACATATACTAATAAACAAAATGAGTGCTCTTTTTTTCATCCAAATTATTTTCATTCATAAATTACCGAAGCTTAGAGTTCTGCAAGTAGAAATCAAGAATTCAAAATATATCGGACTTCTTCTTCTTCTAAGCAAGATTTTTTATAAATAAATAGATACAAATTCCTGTTCTTATTTAAAAAAATTTAGGATGTAAAGAAGAAATACAATAAGTGCTCTTCTTCCTAGAGGAAAAAGGTTCATTTGTAATTTACCAAAGACTGGAGGCTTTCCCATAATGGAAAACATAAAAATGGAAGAATATCAATGTGATTACTCTTTTCATTTGTAAACCTAAGTTCTCACAATTCCAGGAAAAAAATTGGAAATGAAATATTTCTCAAAAATACCAAAAAAATGGATTAATTATCATGATTTCTTAAATATGGTATTCTTTTCACTGGAACAATGTAGTCCCATAACTTACCAAAATGAAGACTCGGGTTCTTATTTTGGAAAAAGAACCAAAATATTGGTAAGAAAATGGATTGGTATTGTTGCTCCTGTACCGAAAATACATCACTGTAATTGTGAAAGAAAATGGATGTTATTTTAGGAAATAAGCAGGCTTCCAACAACAACTACATATAAAACGAGTATTATTCTATACAAATAAAAATTGAACTATAATTATAAAATTATCATTCATTTTCTTGTTCCCAACCAAAGAAAGGTTCAACAATGATTTAAGAAATAGTCCAAATACACGTGGTAAAAGAATGACAATTAGGGACTTTGGAAGGAAAAAAATGGAATTTATTTTTCTATTCAAAGTCCATTACATCCAAAAAATGGTGCCCAAAACGTCAAATTTGTACTGAGCTCCTACATGCTTCTAGTATTGATCACAAAATCGCTTCTCTTTGGCTCTGGTCCAATCCTCTCTTGTTCTACAAGGCTTGCATCTTTAGTATCTTTGTTCCACCGCAACCATTTCCACAGAAAATGAAGTTCGCACTCCAGCAACTGAAACTCCCTAGAACTCGCATGTATCATCTCCTCGTGGAGCTTCACCAACTTCCGAAGCATTGCTAATTCTTTGGGAGTGCTATCATACTCAAGAGCCATAATGAAAGGGCATAACTCCTTCGACTATTGGACTACAATATTGAAAAATTCGTTTTCTTTCTCAGCTACTTGGACGCCGATGCTTTTCCTTTGATGTTGCAGCTGCCCACACTTGCGTTCCAAGAGTTGGAGTTGCCTTTGATATATTGCCACATCATCCATCATGTGAGCGCGGCCCTCCTCTCTCTTCTTGAAATAATTATCTTTACTTTTCTTCAAATCAGCCAAGTACTTGTCATTTTCAGCTATGGCTTTCTTGACCGCCTCAGACTCCGTCCGCAAAGATGACACAAGACCCTCGTCACATTCTGGTGAAGCTTCATTTTTCTTCAAGTCTTCCCATTCCATTGTGGCTTCAAGCAAAGCTTCTCGTGCACTTGCTATCTTAGCACTCAACATATCTTCATTGTCCGAAGAATCGTCCTTGCTCAGACCGCCACCGTGCTCTAAGAATATGTGGTACACGCGCTTGGGCTCCACATCCTCCCTGCACTGTTCATGTTTGTGGAACAGGGTGTCAGGCTCCTCAACCTTCTTCTTCCCCTTCTGGTCAGCCGTCGCCTTTGAGGTTGACTTATAAAAATCCATGAGAGTGAGTGCTTCTAGGTCTTCATCGAACTCATACTCATCATATTCATGGGTGTGCTCATCTGAGCTAGAAGCAATTGACCACACTACCTCTTCATCGGGAATGCACAACTTCCCCGATTTAACCAATGTCAACTTCTTCTCAACATCAACTCATTCATCTTGAACCAATAGTGTTGGGTCCTCTAGATGGTCTCCAATAGGCAACTCCTTTATGGTTGTCCAATCCACCCGCTTCAGAAGTATACATTTGGTATACACCATTTGGACAAGATATAAAGGAAAACTGTCGTTTCAATAAGGCTGCTCCTCTAGATACAACTCCCTCCATACCTGAAGGCATCTCTTCTTGAAGTCTTCATTTTTGCAATATCCAAGATTTGCCTTGTTAGACTCCACGTGCAGCTTGTGTCGCCAGAGCGGAAACAATTTGTTGATGTGGCACCAATCCACATATTTTTTAACTGTTTCATAGCTCCAAGGCTCAAGTTCTTCCTTCCAACCCAAGAAAGCCTTAATGTGTGGATGCAAAAGGATAGGCACACGCTTCTTGTGAGTTTTTCCAATCCTCTTCCATGGCATGTCACGACGTGCCTTCTTCTGTTGCCGAGTCAATGGCTTTGGTTGGGCCTCATCCTCCATGACGATCACTTTGTACGTGGACAACGAGTCTAGGTACTAAGTTTAATATTCTAACACTAAACTTGTACTACACAAGCGTGAAAATCCTAAACCGGTGGTATATGACATTTACAAAAAACATACATTTACAAATATATACTCAATTTACAATATCCAAATGTCAAGCCGCCAACAATCCGGTGCACGGAACAAAAGCCACAAAAATGAAGTAGAGAGACAAAAAAAATCCCCCTCACAACTCTAACCCCTAGCCCACGAGCACGCAGTCACCCACTTTGAGGTGGATGAAAGACGGTGCGCAGGGCCTGGAGTGGAGAACGCGGGTGTAGGAGACCGCTCATATACCCGAGGTCTTGTGGGGGCAAGTGCGGTTCTGGGTGACTTCGGAGGAGTCGACCTCGCGTATTGGGCATTCTCGGGTCCAAGGAGAACGCGGGTCCAGGAACCACGACCGCCGGAGGGGAATTCAGCGATCGCGCGTGGAAACTTGGGCGACGTCATGTGGCATTGAAGGCGACCGCGGGTCTTAGGCGATCTCGCGTTATGGATCCCGGACAACCTCGGGTCCAGGGTGACCTCGGTTACTGGCTTCCAGAGCGACCGCGCTTCCAAGGCGACTGCGTGTAGTGGACGACCGCGCGTCCAGCTCCACTAGTATCGCATCTCCTGGAAAAAGGCTGTCCACATTTTCGGAAATTTGCTTTAGGGTGTGTGAACCCTAAAGCTTTGGCCTCTTCTTATGAAATTCAAAAGTGCCGATACATAATATTGGCAGTGTAAGCTTGGGAAACAGGAGGCTCACATGTTTAGAACAATCCAATAGAAGATCGTACGATTACATATGCACAACATACGTTTCGTAATGTTTTGCTCTTTGAAATAGACATACCATTTTTTAGTGGCTTTTTATCTTTGTGTTAAAACCCGGCGGCCTTACAAATTGAACATTTTTGTAAACATTTTTTATAAAATTTTGGTGTGGTTTTCTAGACTTATTTATACATGGAAAGCTTTCAGTCATTCCATTTCGATGAATGAATCAAAAGTTATGAGGGTTTAGAGTTAGCGGACAATTTTGGATCCTCTAATTTCAAATGAACTTTACAGTCCTCTACATTACTCAATTTCCAATATTTCCCTTAGAAAAATAAATCATAGGGTGTAGATTATTCATTACAATATGGCAACCATTGAATTTGGCATATTTCAATTCCATAATCAAATTCTCTGCAATTTAGTAATTAGAATCATTCTCTATTTGTTTCCACATGAAATTTTTTTCCAATATGTTCTACAACTCCAAATGATTTGAACAGATTAACCCCGAAAGGTTTTTGACTATGTTTTCACCAAAACCGCTCCAAAATTGCCATTTCAAATACAAGTACCAAATTTTAGAAGAAATTTTTTTTTGAACAAACATAACTGTAGGATCTCATAATATATCGGTTAAAAAAGATGTGGAAAAAATTTCATAATTTTCCACCATGTACATTGCAAGATGTTATTGTTTGAATTGAAAAAAATCCTTTTTTTGTCCCTGCCTGGAAGAAAATAGGCAGCTGCCCTTATAGTTGTACAACATATAGGGAAAAAATAGTATGTAGAAAGAGGTAGAGAATGACTCAAAATACTAAATTGTAAAGAGTTTTGTTATGGAATTGAAAAATGCCAATCCCATCGGTTGTAATGTTGTAATAAATAATCTACACCCAATTTTTTTATTTTCTTTCTAAAATATTAGAAATTCAGTTCAATACAGGACTTCAAAGTTTATTTTAGAATACAGATTCCTTAACTACCCTCAAACTAAAACTACTCTTCACTTTTGACTCATTCATCCAAATGGAATGATTCAAAGCTTCCCATACATATATAAATTTATACAAGCAATTTCAAATTTCGGGAATCCAAAAAGGGATTTTCCAAGACTTTTTCGTGGTTGCCCGATGATTGTGGAAAATGACATATCATGCAATAATTTTTTAACCATGTAGTAAGAAGTTATGAAAATTGTTGGGCCTTGAATCTACACCTGAGACACATTTTCTTTGAAAATTTCAAAGTGGCTTAATAAAAAGTCCATTTGTAGTGAACTGCTCTAAATCGCTATGTTGCCAAAAAATGGTGTTTCGTCCTTTAGGCATTAACCCCTAAATGCCCAAGGCCTTTTTTGAACTTTTAGGAATTTGCTTTTAATTGAACAAGAAGCCAACATTTTGTTAAGTTCTATCAATTTTTAATGAATTCCAAGTTTGTAACCATACAAATTCAAACTAGACATGTTAGAGGCCACATACAAAAAGAAAACACAAGAACATCACTTATGAATTGAAAGACTATAATGTTCAAATATGAGGGTGTTCAAATTGTGAAAGTGACTTGAAGTCTTTCAATCCTCTTTTCACATGCCAAATCTAAGAAGTTGGTCATCACAAGAATATGACCTAACATGCATAACCCCAATCAATTTACGGGTTCTCAAAATGTACTCTACAATTTCTTAAAATGAATTTCTAAGGTCATTTTTCCTTCAAGATCTAGTGTATTTAGGGCTCATTTCCAAGAGCCCTCAACACTACAGGAAGTGAAGATTGCAATGGATACCTTTGCACAAAATCTTCAATAGAAAATTCATAATCCATCAATTTCAAGATCGGACTTATGATGCTAACACTAGACTTGAAAAAGAATATTTCAAAAATATAAATTATTAAAAATAGCAACTTTGTTAGGTTTTAGCTCGGGGGGGTCACTCTATGCATTTACACAACCCATGTGTGGCAAAGTTTTTGGACCCTCTATTTACTTCTTAAAATTTAATTTAAAGAAAACCAAAAAAATTGGAATATTTTTTTCTACTTTGAAAGTTTATATTTTGAATTATTGATATTTTTGTTTGTTGATAATAATTAGTTACAAATTTTTGAAGAAAAAAGATACACTGTAGAGCTGAAAATAACTTTAGACCCCCTATTTACTTTATAAAATATTGTCTAAAAAATGAACTAAAAATTTCTAAAAATAACTATCTATTGGAAGTTTATTTTTCTTGAGTATTGATGCAATAGTCATCCAAATGTATACTCTATAAATATTTGAGTTGAAACTTATGCCATTTTAGTTCACTTTTCAACCTATTCTAATAGTCATTTTTTATGTTATTTGAGTTGGAAATTTTTGGCAATAGAAATCTATAGTCATCATTAATCAAAGTTCAAAATGATAGTTTATTATAGTTGAAATTATAGTTTATTAAAAAATAAATAGGGAGTCAAAAAATCACTTCACCGCACGTGGTACTCAAAATCTCTATAGAGTGACCTCCCTGTTAGGTTTTAGGATACTTCAACGTTTTGTTGACACCGAAATTTGGTGCCTCGGGAATTTATGGGTTAAAGCATGTAGCAAACTTCTGTTTGAAAAAAGGTCAAACAGAGCACTACCATTTTAGCCATTTTCCCATCATAGACGAGTGACCTGCTGCAGTGCAGCTGCCCTACTTTGCGTAGGGCCAAAAAAATGAACAAAACGGATTTGAATGCTTCTCTTCCAATCTACACAGTGGAAATTCTTGAAATGTTGATCTAATATTTTCAACACAATGTACGGAAAGATCCAACGGTCACATGAGTAAAAAAAATGTTTTTTTCCAAATATTTGGTACTTGTATCAGAAATGGCATTTTCAAAGCGTTTTCAATGAAAACAAAGTCATGGAACTTTAGGGGTTCAGGTCTTTATTTGACTTCTTTTATCCACCTCTTATTTCAAGGGCCACTTTCTAAAGTCAAAGATATATTTCTTCCAGTAAGAAGTATCTAGACCTTGTAAACTACATCATCTTTGCAAATGAAAATCTTTATATCATACACAATACAAATGCTCTAAAACGATTACAACAATTTTACTAAAAAATTAATAGGTACATAATAGCATTTCTGTAAGTGTCAGATGTTCTTTTATTTATTTGTTGTTCAACATTTGCACTCATGGTCTACAAAGGATTAAAATTTCATTATTACATTATCAAATGAAATAATAGATGACAAAAAGACTATGCAACAATATCCATTCACCAATACATGGATTTTTCATATCTTAGGTGTACCATTCACATGTTTCAAAGCAAATGAATCCACTTGCATTGCATCCCAAAGTTATAGATAGTTTGTTCAAAGAAATTCAAATTCAAAATCATGTACATGGAACTTGGCAATTTCCAGACACATCAATTGCTTTCAATAACACACTGTACGTGCTAGAAATTTTATTTCTCGTAATCATGTACCCTATACAAAATGAGAGGCGCAAAATATGGCCAACTACTTCATTCCTTCAAAGTTCTAAACTCAAAACATCAAGTCCTACACTCCCACTACAAAGGTGAGTCACGGAAAACTGCTTCCGGGGGCTTCATGTTCCATGGTGGAGCCATCAGCAATGTCATCAACTCCATACATGTCGATCTAATCTTCGGGTCTGGGTGCACGAGTTGACCCAACTTATACGCAAAGAACCTAGACCCGTCAGCATCCTTGAATAGGTCCTTGTCAAACTCACTCATCTCACCAATCCTCATCCATTCGGTCAACTTCCCAATAGAGTATGAGTCCGATTGCTGCATATATTTCCGCGTTGATTGCATAATAGATATGCTCGTATCCGAATTTAGAGGCCCAAACGCATAAAACAACTCAGGAGCCACCCACCAACGACGAGATTGTTCTTCCTGCTTTTGTACCTCACTTGGATATCCATAATGCGATGGGGCTTTTTCGTCAATACGACTTGCAATTCCCCAATCACAAATCCCAATGTGGATTATCTCGTTCGAATAATCGGGAAAATGCAACATTATATTCCTCGGAGACAAGCCATTGTGCAGCACCAAGGACTTGTGCATGAGATTAGTCACGAATACGAGAGCCCACGCCAACTTTGCCTTGTGCTTTCGAAAGAGGCTAACTTCTTTTTGTTTCTCCTCTGGAAGTTCCCTCACTCGCCTCACTTCGTTCCATTCAACGCTTATTGCCACCTTCTTATTGAATGACTTCAACTCATCAAGGTTGCCACCGTTCCACCATAACGTGTACAATTCCATGCTTTTCCCATTAATGGCAAAAAATTTAACTACAGTAGGATGATTTAAGGGACATGCCAAGGCCTCTTTCGACCATTCCACCTTCGCATCATGCTTGTTCTCGGTCTTTGGCATCTTCCCAGCAAGAGCGATGTGCGGCGGGATTGTGTCCATCCCTTCAATGCACACCTTGCGCACTTTTCCGTATCCACCTTGACGATCGTATCCAGTGAGGGCCACCACCTTCGCCAAAGGAGAGATCCATATGATGGACAGTCCACCATCTTGCGCTAACGCCAACGTCGTAGCATCATTTTTCTACTTGAATCCCCTCGCTCCATGCTTTGAGAGTTTCATTGCTGCTTTGTGCCACCAGTCCATCTTCCCTCAGAATTTAGTGGCACCTTCATCTCCTGGATACCCTGGGACTTCCGATCGCATTTCCTCCATCAATCTGTGCGTGTTGAAGATGCATGTCTGGATAACATCATCAAGCCAGCGGTAGATATTGTTATTGTAAGTTAACTCCACGTCGCAAAATTCCTGCAATTCTTTGCACTTACTTAAGATTCGTGCTTAAGATTCGTCCGTCAACTTTGGGCTACCCGTTGTTGGATCCCTCAAGTAGGTGGCCTCCAGAACTCTACATTTTTTTCCTCATACCATTCCAGACACACCTTGTATGCATACCTTGTATAGGGTACAGGAGGATACGTTGGGTCCCTCTCATGTGCTGTCCTCTTCTTCTTCTTCCTCGACCGACGTGTACTCCCCGTCACTTGACCTGTAGATATAGGCACTTCAAACTGCTCTGGATTGTCCGGGTCCAAATTGGACTTCCGCCTTGTGCAACTACCTCCCACCGGATTTGACATAGTTGTGGTTTCGGAGAAGGTGGTCGTTGTTTTCCGTAAGTTTGTGGATGAAAACTGCAAAAACTCCCCCCCCCAAGTCCAAATTCACCCCCGGTCCACAAGCACGCAGTCATCCACTACAAGGCGGATGAAAGACCATGCGCAAGATCGGGAGTGGCGACCGCGGGTAAGTGTGAACACTTAAGTAGCCGCAATCGCCCTGGGGCAACCTCGGCTTCTCGGAAAGGGGCGCGTGCGGGTACAGGGCGACTGCGGATGGGCGACCGCGGCTGGATGGGGCGACTGCGTCTTAGGAGGGCGACTGCGTCTTGGTGGGTCGAACCCAGAATTCAAAAGATATAGGGCATGATCTGAAATTTTTGGAGCTTCAGAGGGACAGAATTAAATAGTGTACATACAAGTAAAAGGACTAATCTTCATTTTCCAAATAAACACTGAGGAAAGCGATTTCCCGGGACCTCTTCAAAGTTTTCTTTCATTTAGAATTGGGTACCTTAGAGATTTTTACCCCTAAATGCACAAGGCACCCAAATGTGGTGTTGAAGACACTTTGAAGTTAAATAAAACCTTACCAAATTGCTATATTCAATATTTCAAATCTTGGAAAGGTTGTTTTTGAAGTGTAGTTTTAGCATCAAATATCCGATTTTGAAAATGAATGATTATGATTTCTCTATTGAAGGTTTTCTGCAAACGTACCCAGTGCAATCTAGACTTTTTGTACATTTAAGGGCTCTTGGAAATGAGCCTCAAATACAGTAGATCTTGGAGAAAAAATCACACTAAAAATTCATTTACAAAAATAGTAGAGTACATTTTGAGAAGTCGTAAATTGATTGGGGTTGTATTTGTTAGGTCCTTCAACCTCATATTATTTTGGTCTTCAATTTTTTTGACTTAACATGCAAAAAGAGAGATTGTTTTAACAACCTGATGGTCAAACATTATAATCTTTCAATCTTTCAATGATATTGTTGTGTTCTCTTTTCCTATGCGATCTCTAACATGTCTAGTTTGAATTGGTACGGTTACTAGTCCAAAAAAATTAATTCAACTTATGAAAATTATGCCTTCTTATTCTATTTAGAGCAAACACTGAGAGGCTCAAAAGTAAAAATTGACTCTGTGACATTTAGGGGTACCTTAGAGACAAAAACAAAATCATAACATTCGCTAAAACCCGGAGTCGCCTGGTACCCGAGGTCGCCCAAAATCCGAACTTGCCCATGTCCGTGAAGTTCAGAAGAAGAACAAAGCGCTGCACGAAACCCCTAAACCGCTGTCACCATACCCAAGGTCGCCCATACACGAAGTCGCCACACACCCGAGGTCTACACAGAGTCCATAATTCAGCACAGCGGAGCAGGGCCTGCACCCGAGGTCGCTCAATTTGCCCAAGACCCGAGGTCGCACCACCCGAGGTCGCCGAGGATAGTGTTTCCTGTCGAGCACAAGAGTTTCCCCACCCGAGGTCGCCCGTACCCGCGTTCCTGTCAATTGTATCCAAGGTCTCCTCAAACCCGAGGTCACTCATGCCAATGTCATTCTCAGCCCCTCCTCACCTGAGGTCGCCCCAACTGAGGTCGCCTACACACGAAGTCGCCCACATACGAGGTCGCCCAGGACAGTGATCTCTCAAAGATAGCGGAGGCTGGTACCCGAGGTCGCCCACCACCCGAGGTCGCACTATGTTAGCATTTCACGGAGCAGTCGTGAAGTTTAATTTCGTGCAATTTGAAAGGTCTCCCTAAACCCTAAACCCTAAACCCTAAAGAAAAGATCTTTAAGAGATACTTCCTCTGTTTTTGAAAAAAACAGGGATTCATGTGTTATTTTCTGTTTCAAAAAAACCCCTAGATTTGCTCCTTTGTGCAATCCAAGCGCCCAATGAAGGATGCAAATGATACATGATTGTTGTGTATTAATACGAACTACTCTGTAGTTGCTGCCACACACTAAGTAAAATTCCCTGTCACATAGAAGTATGCAGTGCGAAGAACAAGCAATGAACGTTCAGACCTCAAATAAATTACAAGAGCAATGTGCAATTTGGGCAGCAATTGGGCAACGTGCTGACAATGTGAAATGTCATCATCAACTGCTTCTGGAGCCATGAAAAAATACAAACATGGATTGCAATAGCTACAAATGAAACTCTTCATGATACAGGAGGCGTTTCGCGATGAAGCATAAAAAATGTTCTTAATGCTCCCTGTACAACGACGTTTCCTCTTTGAAAAGCATGTTGACTCTCTAGAAAGCATATTATCTATAACATTAGCATGTTAACTTTCTCATAAGTGTGGTACAACTCGACAATTCCTTGAGTTTGTCTTAAGTCAGCACCTTCTCTGAAACCTAGGGTTCTTTCGGAAACAGAGGAAGTAATGCGATTCACACTTTTTTCTTTCCTTTGAAGAAGTTTTATACATTTGTATAATTTTTCTCAATGTTCATTTGCATTTATGAATTTCATTTCTACTCATAACACGTACTTCTCAACCTATGAATATGGGCCGAGAAGTTCCATTCTTTACCCTAAGTGAACCCTAAATCAATGAAAAATAATTCCATCACTTAATATCCTACACCACTTGTGAGTGTTTCTAACTCCACCCTTGAGTCAGAAAGTTACACATAAGCTCTAGCGGCTGTTTCATTGAAGATTTACTCCTGGTAGGGTGATTACTAGTCAAGTGTTCGCCTTCCAAGCAATAGACACTTTGTTGTATTTCCTACTTTGAATTTTCCTAATGGCAATAACTAATCAAATCAAACAAATTAGTACCTAAGGCCCAGTTTTGGCTACGCCAACCAAAACTGAGAGCCAATATGAATTAGTCAAGTGAAAAAGTTAAACAGATTGAGATGTAGGGCTTACCTTACCCTTTCCAATATGATAAAGAAATCTAAAAACAGACACTCCTAATAGAAGTTATCAATGGATGAAGTTTTGCTTCTAGACTAATCTATAAACTTCATCCATCGATACCTTATGACCTAATAATCTAACTCTAATCTACCACAATAACTACTTTCACAATAAATGTCCCAGTAATTTTAAATGACTATTTTTAGTAACTTCTAAAATTACCACAGTAATTTTTCCCAGTAACTTCAAACATTACCACGGTAATTTTTTCCAGTAACTTCTAAAATTACCACAGTAACTTTTCCCGGTAACTTTGAACATTATCACAGTAACTTTTGAAGTTACTACAGTAAATGACAAGAAAGTCAACCAAATTTGTTACCTGATCGTTATGACGTCACTTCTTGTCAAAGAAAGTCGCTTAAGAGGGGCTTCCTCTTTCTCTCTCTTCAGTCTATGAATGATGCAAAAACAACAACAACGGCTTGTAGAAACAACTCTCAGTTCAATTGTTGTTTTAGAAAAGCTCTCACAGTTCCGTCCATTCTTAATAACTTTTAAAAACAACAATCAATTCTCACACAAGTTCAACAAGGTTTGCAAATCAAAGCTTTGCCGTCAAAATGATCAAAGGCTAGATGTAGTTGATTCTAGCCTTTGAAAATTAGGAAAGGGGCGATAGCTTCGCCGTATGGTGGGTTAGCACCAAATTCTTGGACAACAATTAGTTAGAAACTAACTTTAGAGAGTTGGTTCCAACTTCTCTGACTTAACAATACTTAGTACGTGAACCTTGAGAGTTTTGGTTCCAACCCAAAATCTCTCCAAATAACATCAATATGTACTCAAGAAGCGAGTACAAGATCACAACAACAGACTAAATGCAAGCTTTAAGGGATTCTAACTAACGGCATCACCAAAATTCGGTTAGAATGTCCTTAGGATTAGTATGGAACTCAACAATAAAAGAAAACAAAGAATTTAAGAGACTAAACTTCCAACACACAAAAGTACAAAGTTGCTACTTGAAGGGACCTCCATGTCCTTCAAGAAAGCTTCAAAAACACCAGAGTTGCGACCCAACGCTCGAGATACAAAGAGAAACACAAACTGTGGCCCTAATGGCCAGAACTTAGAGAAGAAAATGTGCCAGAGGTTTGGCACAAGAAGAGAAGAGAGGTTTGGCCACAAGGCGGCCAAACCCCAAGAACAAGAGAGGAGGTGCGTACTGAGAGGAAGGGAGGCCCTTTTATACCCTCCCAAGGACTTGGAGTGCTCCCCAAGCAAGCTTGGAGTACTTTCCAAGCAAGTCTTGGAGACTTGGAGTGCACTCCAAGCTTCCTCAAAAGTCAACTTTAACTACCTAGGAAAAAACTTAAATTACTTCTAACTTTCTACTCTACTGCTGTGATCGCTCTAACTTTTGGAGAAAAGCTCTAAATGCCAAACGGATTGCGCCATTGCGTTCAGAAGACCCCAATTAGTCTTGAGGGCCCTCTACCCCCTTCTTCCAAGCTGAAATACTTGTAAAAATCACTAACAATAATTCCAAAGAAAAGTCAAAACTCCAACTATTGGAATTTGCAATTTTCAAGGGAATTGACTAGCTAGGGTTGCTTGGAAGGTTCGTGAGAGTAAGAAAAGACTCCTTGTTTGCGACATTCGGACACCGGTAGCTCCTGGTTTGCCGGTCAACCCGCCGCCATATACTAAATTCTTGTGAAATTTGATGTCGTTGCCAATTCTGGTACTTCTGACTATCGGAAAGTCTTCAAACTTGACTGGTCGCTTATTTTATATATAAAACTCTAATCTAATTTTTAGTGAGATTTTACCGCACTCCGGGTAATTTCTAGGAAATTACCATCAATTTCAAAGGCGGTTGACTTCTCATGGAGTCATCGTGGAGTTTTGTAAAATCCCAAAACTTTTGGGCAATCTTCTAGGAAATGTCCAAAAGCTAAGGGCAAAACCAAACCTCCAATAAGGATGCTAAATTTAGCAGTTCTTTAATAATTTCCGCCCGAGGGGGAAATTAATCTGGTATCAGGGTTTGTCGTGGATGATTAGCTCCGCTGTTGATCTCTTGGCATGCTTTTATCCTAAAAGCACCTTTCTGTAAGCTCCAATCACCTCGCTCTTCTTCTACTTTGCATTCTGGTTCGTATTCTTCAACATTTGCAGGTCTTTGCATCACTAGCCCAAATTCCACATGAATTGGATCTAGACACTTCTAAACCTGAACATAGACTCTTATGATTCAGCCAGGCTGTCACATGTGCTCACATGTCGAGTTTTACATGAACAAGACGTTAGAACTAGCTAATTCTCACATCCTCACATTTCTCTAAAACGTTAATATGGACTCTAAGACACTAAACTAAGACCTAAACATAGAAAAACAGAGTATTTTGTGCTTTCCATGATTTTAGGAGGACTCCTCACTAATCTGGTAGGGACTTCTACCAAACTCCTCTCAAGTATTAATTCATGCTATTTTGCATGAATTGATACTAAAAACTAACAATAAATCACGAAAAATAAACCTAGAGCTCCAAGTGCTAATTTGAGGGCTCACACCACTCCCTTCCCCCACCCCATTTTTTTTTAATACTAAGTGCATTTGAACATAATGAAAAATAATTCCATCAAAATAATTCCATGACTTTGTATTTGTTTCTATTCCCTCCCCATTTTTTTTAATCCCAAGTGGATTTGAATAAAATGAACAATAGTTCCATGATTTTGTATTTGTTAGCACTCCCTCCCCATTTTTTAAAATTCTAAGCGGATTTGAATAAAGTGAATAATAGTTCCATGACTTTGTAATTGTTTGCACACCCTCCCCATTTTTTTTAATCCTATGTGGGTTTGAACTCAATGGAAAATAATTCCATCACTTTGTATTTGTTTCTATTCCCTCCCCATTTTTTTTAATCCTAAGTGGGTTTGATATCAATGGAAAATAATTCCATCACTTTGTATTTGTTTCTATTCCCTCCCCATTATTTTTAATCCGAAGTGGGTTTGAATAAAATGAATAATAGTTCCATGACTTTGTATTTGTTAGCACTCCCTCCCCATTTTTTTTAATCCGAAGTGGGTTTGAATAAAATGAATAATAGTTCCATGACTTTGTATTTGTTAGCACTCCCTCCCCATTTTTTTTAATCCTAAGTGGGTTTGAATAAAATGAATAATAGTTCCATGACTTTGTATTTGTTTCTATTCCCTCCCCATTTTTTTTAATCCTAAGTGGATTTGAATAAAATGAACAATAGTTCCATGACTTCATATTTGTTAGCTCTCCCTCCCAATTTTTTTTAATTCTAAGTGGATTTGAATAAAATGGATAATAATTCCATTAGTTTGTATTTGTTTGCATACCCTCCCCATTTGTTTTAATCCCATTTTAATCCTAATTCAATGATAAATGGAAATTAGCATTGCATTCCTTAAAGCAAAATAGAATAACAGCCAAGACGGAGTTGGCTAACTTAATGCTTGAATTTAAGAACATGGATATTCTCTTACAAAAGCACCCGAGGTCGCCCACTCGAGGTTGCCCCTGTAAAATTGCGGGAATTTCAAAGGGTTGTGCTCCCGTTTCTTGCACCCGAGGTCGCCACACGGATGTTTGCCACACCCGAGGTCACTGATGGCAGCACCCGAGGTCGCCCAGACATGAAGTCGCCCATTTCCTTCTTCTCGCAAACTAAGACAGCACAGCCTGCTACCCGGTGTCGCCAACTATCCGAGTTTGCCATGTACTCGAGATACCCGAGGTCGCCTCTTTTGGACCCGAGGTCGCCGCTGTCTGACCCGAGGTCGCCTCTGTCGGACCTGCATGCGCCCCCATGGGACTGCGGGTATATCAATGGCCTCCCCACCCGTGTTCTCCACTCTTGGCCCTGTGCATGGTCTTTTATCCACCTCGAAGTGGGTGACTGCGTGCTCGTGGGCTAGGAGTTTGAGTTGCAAGGGGGATATTTTGTTCCTTTCCAACTTATTATCTTCGCTTCTATTCCATACACGTTGAACCCGGACATCCTTGTTTGAGATTGGTGTGACCTTAGTTTCTTGTGATTAGACGTATTTTTGTAATTGTGAATTGGACCGGTGCTAGGGTTTTCATGCTTGTATAGCTGCCAGCACCTGGATCCCAGTATAGCTGATTTAGTTAGTTTTTTAGTCTTTCGAGTAGAAATCGTATACAATGGGCGGCGACAAGAAGAAGACCAAGCCGAAAGGAAAGAGCCAGCCTAGGCAATGACACATTCTTCTTGACCCGGAGGCGAAGGCCTATCCTGGTTGGAGGAAAATTGAAGGGGTGTGGACAGGGAACATTTGTAAGGCGTTTGTGGGATGGTGCCACGTCGACAAACTATTCCCTTATCATCGACATCAACACCATTTGAGTAGGAATGTGGCCAATCTTCATTATTGCACCCATGACGCATTTGTGCAACGTTGTATCAAAGTGAACCGAGCGTTGTACAATACAAAAACGATGATCAGGAATGAAGTCAGTTTGTTCATATACATAATGGTATACGCGGAGGTCATCTTGGAGCACAAAGTAGACTGGAGGACCATAAAGGGAGCAAAGGAAGCAATCATTCCGCTTACCGAAGACATTCCGAAGGCGGGTCCGTCCTCCACTCCACGGGCTGGGCTGGGATTAAAGAAGTTTATCAAGCGTGGAGTGCCCGATGATCAATTCATTTGGTCTGACCATTCAAGCTCTGAAGTTGACGAGGTTGAAGATCTTTCTCCCAACAACGCAGGCCCATCGGAAGCCACGTCCATGGCTGAAGATTTACCAGTGGTGGTAGCAAAAGAAGGGCATGTAGGGGGGAGCCAAGATTTAGCAATATGCGTACCCCCTCTCGCAGTGGTAGAACCAGAGGGGGTCGGTCTTCCTTATCATGAAGACATACTACAGTATGTCCTTTCACTCCGGCTAGAGGGTGATGATTTTCATTTCGATGAAGGTATTGAAATGCTAAACCAGGTGGTGCCTCTTGCAATGAGAGCGCCTTTCGTAGAACCCGCACGAGTCCAAGTTGAATACCTTGAAGCTGAAGCTCACGAGGATTCTGCCTCTTCCTTCATGAAAATGATTTATAAACGTCAACTCAGGGGGATTCGTGAAGAGTTGGTTGGCAAACGAGAAGAGTGCGATATTTTGCGAAAGTCGGCCATAAAAAACCTACTTGGCAATGTTGGGGCAAGCCTACAAGCAGAAATTGGAACTGGGCGAACCCGTTTGGCAGCGCAAGAGCAAGAGATATCACAGTTGGAAGCATTCTATCTCAAATTTTCCAGAGACCGCCAATCCAAACCTTGTAGTAACTCATTTGCAGAGGAAAGGCTTGCTGAACTAATTGGAAAGTGCAAGAAGGGACGAGAACAGGTGCAAATGGAAAAGCAACGCTTGGAAGGGGCACTATGGAGGTTACAGTTTCTAGAAGAAATTAAAGACAGAGCCCCTCTTGATCGTGTCGTGGATGTGTACGGGTGGGGAAATTTTGCTACGCAAGATGAGACGTGTCAAACGGAAGTAGCGGACTTGAAGGAGAAGTTAGGTCGTCTTCTGAGAGACAAAAAGACCTTGAAAAAGCTCAAAGGGAAAAACAAGGCTCATATTACTTTCAATCGGTCAATAATCAAACTTTGGGAGCAAGAGTATTTTTCCAAGACCGATTGGAAGGGTAATGACAGAAGAGAAGAGAGAGTGGCGATCCGCCGGCAACAAGATGATGCTGAGAAAGAGCAACAAAAGGGCAAGGCGCATGTTGAATGACTTGGTATTCTTGTTGCGATGCTATACTAAGGCAATGTACTTTCCACGACATGTATATATAATAAAAGGTACCATCCATTTTGAACATTGTAGAGCAAGTATGGTGAATTGCATGTGCTTCATTGATGAGCCGAAACATATGAACATGAATTCCATCGTTTGTGTGTTTGTGAAACAAGGAATACTTTAACCCTTAAAGGATTGAGGCTTTTTTTTCACCCAAACTATAGTGAAAACTGCCATTTCTATTGTGAAGAGCCAAAAACTTTAAAAAAGGCTTCCTTTGGCATATCCAACCGTTAGATCTTATATTTGACTAGTATATGCATACGTGGAAGAAATTTCAGAAGCTTTGACCGTGTAGATTGCAAGATATATGCCTTTAAAGTGAAAGAAACAAGTTTTTGAGCACCTTGTTTAATTAGATGTTTTGTCTTTGAATTTTTTTAGTTCAAGGTTTTTGCACTTCTGATTTTGATTTTCTACTTATTTATGTTAATTAGTTGAGTGGAGAATCTCCCAAAAATATTTAAACAAAAAAACACTTAATTTTCATTCATTAAAAAATTGTTAAGTAGAAATGGGTCGAAGAGTGAAGAAAAAATTAAATAGTTAATAGGTTTTAGATGGAATTGAATTACAATAATCCCAACGGGAAGATTGTTCTAGCAAGAAAATCTAACCCATTCCAACAATTTATTCTTAAAATTCTTACAAATTGCATTCAAAAATGAATTCTAAAAGTTACTTTGCCTAAAAGATGCTTAGATTGCTCGCAAAACTAAGATTGTCCAGAACTTTCTCATTATTAGTCCAAATTGAATGAAATAAAGCTTCACATGTAGACAAAAATATAATCTTTGAAAAAAAAAATTTGCCAATTTTTTTTTCATTTATTGTGATTTTGTTGGTGCTGCCCGCTAAACTTGGTGCTTATTGTGCCATAACTTTTTCTTCCGGGCATCAATTAAAATAAAAATAATATATTCACAAAGCTCTCACAAAAATACACGCCCTCAAAAAATACTAGAAAAAATCACCCAAAATTGAGACCGTAGGAACTTGCCCAGACCCAAATTGTCCCTCGAGGGGACAAACGGTCCTTTAGGGGTTAAGAAGCAACAGACATTAATTTATTTACAATTTAGTATGTATACGACAATTTGGAATGATGTATACAAACATGAGAAGGCAGAACAAATTTTATTGAAGTGCCCCACAAAAGTATACAAAAACACCTTAGAAATTCGACAGAAAGGGTGTCCATTGTGATCACGACTTTTTGTCTTGTTGAAGGCTTGACTTGGAGCTGAACCTGAAATGCACTGGATCTTGAAGTTGAAATAACCTTAGACCTTAAATCCTTAAGAAAAAAGAGAGTACATTTTGAGAAGCCATGAATTGATTAGGGTTCTGTAGAATAGGACGTTTACCTCAAATTTTTGGGGTGAACACCTTTGTAAACTTGGCATGTGAAAAGAGGATTGAAAGACTTCAAGTGACTTCCAGTATTTCAAGACCCGCATGATCAATTATTATAATCTTTGAATCATAAGTGTTATTTTTTTTTCTTTTTGGTGATCTCTTATATATCTAATTAGAATTGGTACATTAATACGTTTACAATAAAGCAAAAAAATATAACCATTTAAAAGGCTGTTTTTTGGGTCAATTTCGAGCAATTCCCCAAAGTTTATAGAAGGCCTTGTGAATTTAGGGGTTAAAAGGTTACGCTACATCAGAATTTTGTATGTTTTTACCGCTCGCACTCCCGGGGAAGGGAAAAAGAACTTGCCTTGTACCCACGGTCGCTCTTGCACCCGAGATCGCTCCAATCCCGAGGTCGGCCAAGTAGCAGACCCGCGGTCGCCACTTGTACGCACGGTTGCCCCTCTACCCGAGGTCGCTCCAAATCCGAGGTCGGCCAAGTAGGGGACCCGCAGTCGCCATGTGTACGAGCGGTCGCCCCAGCAAAGTACCCGAGTTCTCCATAGCAGAGGACGCAAGGTCGCCTCAGCAAAGTATCCGAGGTCGCCCTCTTGGCCGCAAGGTCGGTTTCGAACCCGTGGTCGCCCAAATTTCGAAAATTCCGGTTAAGACCCGAGGTCGCCCTTTGGGGAGACGCGAGGTCACCCTTTAGTTGCAGTCGCCCTTCTGGCAAATTCAGGTTCAGAGATGTGGATACGCAGTTGCAGAGGGGGCGACCTCAGGTCTAGGGAGTCTGTTACTATAAAGCTCGTGGGCAACATTAGTCTCTCAACTTGCTTCGATGATTAGACTCAGGACTTGAATCTTCGAAAGAGGCTTCCTGCGGACATTTTGGTTCATCGGAAGGCAATAACCTTGCTTTGAGGGGTTCACAAGACCTCTTTTAGCGGGTGACTTTGTCATAACTTTCTATACATTATCAATTCAATCAGTATAGTATTTTTCATTGAATCCGTTGTGGGTTTCCATTATGGCTGGACGAGGTGTGGGGAGGGGAGCAAATGTAAACGACACACGTAGGGCTACGAAGGAGTGGGACCCTTGGCTTGTTCCGTACACTGAGAACGACGGTTTGGTCCATCTTCGAAAATGCGTTTTTTGTGGCTAGAGCATAGCATTTGTACGAAAGAGGGCATTCATTCATTTTGGACATGGCGGTAATCCCACGTCAGATCGTTGTAAGGAAATGCCAAGGTGCGTACGTCAGAAGTTTGAAAATTGTAGAGGGGTTGTTCCTAAATCCATGAGCTACGAAGAGATGTACGAGGCACCAGTTCCCGGTAATGTAGGCAATGTAGTAGCGGAGTCCCTTGTTTAGCCTCCAGTGGACGTGGAGGCGGAAGTCTCAGCGAACCCCACTCGCATGGACAAAACAACAACTCCTATTCCCGATTCAGTAGATTCTATTCTCGCCGTAGTCCAGAGAAGGCCTAATCGGCCTTTCGTTTCCCGTCAAAGAAGTATAGATGAGGTGTTACAGGTGGGCCTCAGACAGAAGTTAGATAAGATGTGGGCTTCTTTCTTTTATGAGGCCAATATTGCATTCAATGTTGTGCGACACTCTGCCTTCGTGAACGCAGTCAAAGAAACAGCGGCAGTTGGAATTGTGTACCACCCGCCATCGTACAACGCAATGCGGACGAAGATGATAGATGTGAAGAAAGTAGCCGTTACAAATGTGGTCTCTGAGCGGACAAAGAACTCTATTAGCCAATACGGAGCAACTTTTTGTTCGGATGGTTGGTCTGATACCAATGTGCGTCCATTGATGAACATGATGCTGGTCTGTCCTGCTGGGGATGTCTTTTTGGGATCGGTGGATAGCACGGGAGATAGAAAGGACATTGCCTTCACGACGGAGAAGATGTCAAAATACATAGAGGAGGTTGGCCCTCTCAACATTGTGCAACTTTGTACGGACAACGCTGCAGTATTGACAGGGGCCATGACAAGCTTGGAGTTGAAGTACCCTCATATGTATAAACAGGGGTGTGCAGCACACATCCTGGACTTACTTTTGGAAGATTGGGGAAAAGATTTGAAGATGAAGGAATTGGTGGCAGATTGTAGGGATATAGTGAAGTACATAAAAAAATACCAATTTACTTTGGCTTTGTTTTGGAAGTGGTCACCGAACAAGGCATTGAGACTTTCAGGTCAAACACGCTTCGCCACCAATTTCTTGATGATAGACCGTTTGGTGGAGTTACGTCAAGCGTTGAACTTTGTGGTTAGTGATGACACCTACATGGCGTTTGAGTTCAGTTTGGAGCAGAGGAAAAACGGGTGCGTACTTCTTGCCCGAGGAAAGGAGTGTCGGACGAACATAAAAGCGGATGTGTTTTGGACAAGGTGCAACAATTTTTTGTACATAGTAGAGCCCGTCCTCCTAGCTCTTCGTCATTTTGATGGCAAAATTCCGGCAATGCCTCAAGCTTGGTTAATAATGGCAAACTTGAGAACCCACGTGTTTAGTCTCAGACGAGTGCCGTTTGAGCTAGATCCGGTGGTGGCAGACAGGTACAAGGCTCAGTTTGACGCTCGTTGGAAGTTGATGAGAACGGACTTGCACTTTGCGGGGGCACTATTGAACCCCTTCTTGACAGATTTACCTTCCATTCATAACAATGGAGAAGCCAAGCAAGCCCTGAATCGAGTCATACGAAAAATGAGCGCGCCACTGGGAGTGTCCTTTTATGAGGCAATGATGGAGTTGACGCAATTTGAAGAGAAGACCGGTCCATTCGACCCCTTGTTGGAGGCTCCCAATATCAATCAATGTAAATTACTTCCTCATCAGTGGTGGAACCGGGTGGGTGGCAATGCTCTTCCGAAGATTGCAAAGAGAATTCTCGGGTTAACGTGCTCAGCATCTTCATGTGAGAGGAATTGGAGCATATATTTGTTTGTGCACAATAAAGTGCAAAACCACCTAGCCACATCCAAAGCGGAGACATTGGTATACATTTACGCAAACAACAAACTGGAATGTGAGAAACGTGGACACAACCCTACTCTTTTCTACGAGGACCTCCTTGTAGAGGAGGATGAGGCTCCGGAGCAGGATGAGCCATTGGAATCGGAAGATGAGGAAGAAGTGATTCCCGATTTCATGGAAGCGAATGAGAATCGTAGGGACAAAGAAGAGCGCCTACGCGGCAATGTCTGGGCTGCAATGATTCCTCCTCATGTGTCTTCTTATCGACGACAACGTTTTTATCCAAACACGTTTGCAGCAGGCAATGATGGGAACAATTCAGCTGAGGAAGAAATCTTACGTTCACCTTCACCGGTCCGGGTTTGTGCGTGGCATGCGGATCCAATAGAGGATTTACTGCCGTTGAGGGAATTAACTCCCGATCTGGACATCGAAAGCTTACGTAGCCCTATGCCAGCATCAGATTGGCAGACGAGATCTCCAGTACCGGCACGGGTGCCTTTGAGCCCAGCAATGAATCTTTGAAGTGGTGCACGTAGAAGTTTGGGAAGTGAACGGCAAGCTCAGGCACCTCCTGTCGATGAAGTGGCACATGAGAGAATTCCAATTCCTGCAGTATTGAACGAAGAAAGCTTACGTAGTCCTATGGCAGCATCATCATGGCGGACGAGATCTCCGGTACTAGCACGGGTGCCTTCGAGCCCAGCATTGAATCTTCGGAGCGCTGCACGTAGAAGTTTAGGAAGTGAACGGCAAGGAGAGGCACCTCTTGTCGATGAAGTGGCACATGAGAGAATTCCAATTCCTGCAGTATTAAACGAAGAAGGCTTACGTAGTCCTATGGCAGCATCCTCATGGCGGACAAGATCTCCGATACTAGCACGGGTGCCTTTGAGCCCAGCAATGAATCTTCGGAGCGCTGCATGTAGAAGTTTAGGAAGTGAACGGCAAGGAGAGGCACCTCTCGTTGATGAAGTGCCACACGAGAGAATTCCAATTCCAGCAGTATTGAACGAAGGAAACCCTCGAACATCTAATGCAAGGGAATATGATTAAGATAATGTTCCATTAGATAGAGTCCTGAACATGACGCGTAATGCACCCTCCAATCATGGACGAGCCACGAACTTTGCTACGGTCAGGAGGTCTATTCCTACCCCCCCAGCAAGGCTGCTTGGACATTGACGTGCAATACCGAGCGTTGATGAAGACGTTCGTGGCTCAGCTCCCCAGCCCACTCAACCTTCACCTCTATCTGGCCTTGGAGAATCATCACGTGCAGTGCATGGACGTAGAAGAGGAACAAAGAAGCGTTTCAGGACCAGGGATGAGAGGGCACAGAGGAATCCTAAACGTGTAAACAAGGTTGTCCAACAATATAGCATGGGGGTGGGATGTTCCACGCAAATTGTTGGTCAACCGAATAGAGAAGGGCCCAACATTGATGGAACCACCAATGCAAGGAGGCTCACAAAGCGATTGGTGCCAACGGAAGTCCTGGGTGGTCAAGATATTGAAGTACAGAACATTAACTCTGAGATTGAACGTGAGATACGAAATGAACCAGTAACAAGAGAAAATGACGAGAACGAGAGCTCGGGGGACAATAGGAGCCCCCCAGAGTCGCATGAGGATACGGACCTTGACGCTGATGAAGTACAAAGCAATTCCACTTACGGACCAAGGAACTAGATGTCTAGGCAATATAGTAGATATTAGTGTTTGAAGGCTTTAGCTTATCTGTTTTGTAGTAAAGATTTGTAGTTGAAGTTTCTGAACTTCTAGCATATTTGGAAGTAAAAGCTTCATTTTGAGTAATTAAATAGCTTATTTGTGAGAAGCCTAAAATTGATAGGGGTTATACATGTTATCCCATTGAACTTCATATTTTTGAATGTAACTAGTTTCTAGATTTGACATGTGAAAAGCGGATCGGAAGACTTCAAATCAATATAGGAGTTTGAACACCCTTAGACTTCCACATTATATTTTTTTGATCCATAAGTGATGTTGTGTGTTCTTTTTCTATGTGATCTTTAACAAGTCCCTTCAGAATTTGTACAGTAACCATTTCCCTAAAATTCATAGAATTATAAAATTTGTTGACTTTTCTTGTGAAATTGGAGCAAATCCGTAAAACTAAAAGAAGGTTTTGGGCATATAGGGGTTAAGAGGGACCTATATCCGCCCTAAAACCTAAAAAGGTAGATTCGAGGTTGCCCTCTTGACCCGAGGTCGCCCACTGAACCGGCAGTCGCACTTCAAATTACATGCGGTCACCCTCAGACCCGCGGTCGCCCACCTAAACCTCAATCCGCGGTCGCACTTGAACCCGAGGTCGCCCAAGGCGGTGGACCCGAGGTCCCAAGGACCCGAAGTCGCCCAGCGTTCCTCACCCGATGTCGCCCAAAGGCCCCTGTACCCGAGGTCGCCATCGAATCCAAAGTCGCCCTTCATCCTGGACCCGATGTTGCCTTAGAATTTGGACCCGATGTTGCCTTATCGTGACCTGCACGCGCCCCCACCCGCAATCGCATACGTGAATTTCCACGTCAGATTTTGAAGCGTGCCACATAGGCGAAATCGAATTACCGAGGGGTAAATTTTTTTATCCTTATGCGACGAGGTGCAACGCCCATCCATCATGTTGTCCTATACGACACGCGACGTCAGACGTCCAACACGACACCTAAACCCAAAAACGTGTCAGACAAGACAACCCTGCTATCATCCACCTTGGCAAAGTCTAGTTTGACATAGTGGAAACAATTCCTAGCTTCCTTGTGGATGATAATGTGGTTTGGGAAGAGTATTCAATCCAAATCTTCTAACCATCTGATTTTCGCAGAATCATTTGTAACACTCCCTAAAAAGCAGGCTATAACAACATGACGTTGAAGATGGACAGTTTCTTACGATAAGGCAGTAGATTCAAAAATGGAACGTGTGAGTACCTTGCAGGGTTGAATAAGGTACCTGGCCCAATTTCTTTGTAGATCTGGGGGGATCAATTCTCCCTTTGTGGCAAAGAAAGGGTTGATGGGCTATGAAGGATGAGATGCCGAGTCTTACTCCTGTTGCTCGAGACGTGGGCATTTACAGATCTCTGACTTGACAAGAAGATCGGGATGCAAATCGTCTCTGGGTTGATCACGGGTTTTGGAGATGTGCCTGTGGGGTGGACGAGATGCTTCGCTTGAGTACAGCTCCTTATGTTGACCTCCTCTGGCAAGGTTCCGTCCTTGGGCGTGGTGCTCAGTGATAGGGTATTGGGAACTAATGTGACGCGCGTGCTGACGATGAAGGTGTAAGAAGTGATCACCGGAGTAGAGGGGGCCATTCCTGACAACATCACTGTACAATCCCATTAGTGGATCTAACAAAGATTTAATCTAAAACTAAATCTAGGAGTAGTTTAGTGTGGAGGCAGGAAGGGTTCTAATACTAGATCTAAGAGAGCTTAAGGTTACGGGATCTGAGAAAGGAGAATGTTTTGACAAAGTTTGAGAGATTTGAGATCTAGAGAGATCTGAGAAGAAAATGTAGCTACACAGTGGGTTCGAAAGAATGAGAAGAGAGCAGACTAAGTAGATTTGGGTGATTTTTTGAGAGAAAAAGACCACCAGTAGCACACCCACGGCGTACATAGATCCAAGCAGTTCGCATCAAACTTTTGGGAAAAACGATGTTCCTGTTTTGACAAGAAGGTGTGCAGATCTCGAGCTCCGAGGCTCCGTCCGCAACCCGCATCGCTTCCCAACCCTGTGGTGTCAATTCCATTGTCTTCAATTTCAAGGTACTTAGATGCACTTTGAAGAGAGATGGTTGAATTGTTGCGTAAGTAGGGATCTGCAATTTGGGCTTCTGGGCTTTAGGGTACTTCACCCTACTGAGATCTTCTTTGATTACCAAAGTTTGGAGCTTGCAGGGTGTTTAAGTAATGAATCTTGTGTGTCCAAGTCCACTGTTGCACTTGAAGGTTGATTAGGCCTTAGGTTTACACCTTTGAGTTCTTGAAGCTATTGCAATTTGATTTCTTTGCATGTTTTGGGAACTTGGAGGTTTTTTATGCACCCTTGGATTATATCTTTGATAATTGGAGGTTCTAAGTTTGGATTTGGTAGCAGTTTCGGAACTTCATCGTTCTTTAGTCACCTGCGATACTATTTGTTGGGTCTTCAAGGTACTTACTAGTGCCTCGATTCACAATTTTCCAAACGGGAAGACTGTTTAGGGTCTCATATCTTCTTTGATTACTTATTTCTGAACTTCAAGGTTGTTTATCACTTTGATAACATCTTTGGGTATTTGAAGGTACTGCACTCTGGTTTCTTTGCATACCCATCCAATTGGAGGTTGTTCAGGGTTCCTTGAATTACATCTCTGGTACTTAGAAGTACTAAGTTTGGCATTGGGTTAGGGCTTTGAACTTGAAGGTTGTTCATGCACCTGCGAGGCTGCGATTCTGTTTGTTGGATCTTGAAGGTATTGAAAAGTGCTTTGGCTTCCAACTTCCCGAACTAGAAGCTTGTGTAGGGTCTCAAGTATTCTTTGATCACTTTTTGCTGAACTTGAAGGTTCATTAGTGAAATTGATTACATCTATGGACACTTGAAGCTACCGCAGTCCAATTTCTTTGAATATTTTTTAATTGAGAGGTAGTTCAGGCCCCTTTGGATTACATATTTGGGACATGAAAGTACTAAGTCTAGCTTGGACCCTTTTTTGGAACTTCAAGTTTTTTCAGGCACCTGCATCTCTTTAGGGGGTCTTCAAGCTACTTAAAAGTGCTTTTGTTTACAGTCTGGGGTTGTGGGAGTACGGAAACTCAAAATGTATAGAAATAGATTAGAATAGGATTAGAATAGAGTGAAAAAAATTTGATTTTTTATAAGACATAGAGAATTGGGTCCAATTATGGATAACTTTAGAATAGTCAGTTTTCAGGTTGCTAGAACAGTTACGGCTATTACGTCACCAGAAGAAAGACAGATCCGGAATCCGGAAATGTATTTGATGGATAGATCCTACGGCCTAAACTTCCGGTCTAGGAAACTAGGGTACCGTTACGGGAACGGTCTGCTACCTATTCTCCACCGGGAACCGTTGGCTGCTTATCGGGTACTTAAACTCACCACCATTCTATTCTTCTGTCTTTTTGCTTTGCAGGACTCTGCGCGCGTATAGTTGAGAAAAAAAGTGGTGAGTTAGGGATCGTGCCAGGGAGAAAAAGGTGAGGTCGGTGCCGTTTGCGCCGGATTAGTGTTCTTTGTGTTGGTATTCCATGGTGGAGGGCAGTGATTTGAAACCCCGTAAACCGTCGGTCACGGCCTGGATGGTTCGTCTTGCTATCCCTTCCGACCTGACCATTCAAAAGCAGTTAGAGGAGGATCTAATGTGTATAGGATGCGTCGGAGTGTCGGACTGATATGGAGGCCGTGGAACATTAAGAGTGACGATGTGATTCAGGAACTCATCTTAGGGGGTCCAAATCAGTACGAGTTGACAGTTAGGGGTCGACCCGTAGCTTGGACCGAGGATGTTTGGGCAGAGGTGTATTCGTTTAAGACAAATGGTTCCGCATTAGCCTCCCGATCAGATAAATATGTGAGCGGAAAGTTTCGGAATCCGGCCAATGCAAAGGAGGGGCATGCCATTCGTGATTGTAGGAACGATAGGCATAGACAGGTGCTGGAATTTTTGATTCCACTCCTATATCCAAAAAAATCTACCCGGGTTACGGTCACAGTGGCTAACACCATCTTTGGGGCTATGGAAGATAGATTTGTGAATTGGGGTAAGGTTATCACGAGTGTGGTATCAAAATTGGCTAAGCATGTGTCAAAGAGTAAACACAGCCATATCAGCCCGTATTTGTTTCACCTCTACCACCAGAAGGAGATCCTGAGTCGTCAGGAGGTGATAGCATATGACACCAAGGCCACAATCCTGCAGTATGGCCTGACAAGTGAAGTTGAGCCGGATCAACAGGAGTCAGAGGAGGAAGAATGACAGGAGGAAAAAGAGGAACCTATCGATTGTTGGGACAAGCGGAGGAAGTCAACCGATTCAGCTGCACAAAGAAAATTGCCACAACCGGAAAATGGAGAGCCCAGCCAGGCTCCGGTAGAAGAAGAATATTTGTAGTTTTTTTATATCGGAATCTAGTGGGTGAAGCATGCTCAGTGTAGGAACCAGGAAAATGAGGATAGATCTAGTTTTTTAGGAATTTAGAGAAAGTAGTTAGTATTGGTAAAATTTTTAGCTTTGGAAAAGTGTAAAGTACGAGTTTTACCAAAATTATGATTCTTTCATTAGAGGAATAGTGGTAAATAGATAAATAGGTTAAGGAAGGAAATCAGAGTTTCCTATTCTTACCAGAAATTGGAATCGGATACAGATCCAATAAACCACTCGGAAATTACTGGAAATATCGGGGCCAGGTGCAGATACGTGTCGGAGGTTATCGGCAGACCTACCAAAAGCCAGTAGGGCAATCCTGAGATCCAACAACCATACCGGAGATTAGGGATGACTGTTCAACAGATGGAATTTTCCACACGCAGGAGGATGACGGCTACCCTAATCCGGCGGACTCAGCATTTGATGGAAGTTCTAGGGGTCAGAACTCCCATCCTCATTCTCATCTTTGAGTTGGGATTGTCTCTAGAGCGCAATAGTGAAGCTTTCTGTGGGAGCACGGAAACTCACAATGAAGCAACATAATGTAGAAATTGGTTAGAACTTAGTCAAAAATTTCAAAAATTTGGTAAGATATAGGGAATAAGATCCGGATACAGATAAACTCCAGATAGTCAGAATCCAAAGTTCTAGATCCGTTAAAACGTGTTTTACAGGAAGAAGAAACGGATCTTAAATCTGGGTTTAATCGAATCGGAACAAGCTAAGGAAAAGGTTTCCGGCCTACGACCCTAGGGAACTGTTACGGGAACGGTCCTATTTCCGTTCTCCACCGGGAACGGTCGGCAGCTCGACGGGTACTTAAGCTCTTGCCAACCCTAGTTTTCTTCATTCTCACTTTGCTGATTTCCTTGCAAGCTTAGTTGAGAGAAAGAGTGGTGAGCTAGAGATTGCAACAGGGAGAGAAGGGTGAGGTCGGTGTTGATTGTACCGGATTTAGTTGGTTGAGTCGGTAAATCATGGCAGAATCGAGCAACCCGGCAGCACATTGGTACTCAGTCACGGCTCGGGTAGTTAGGCCTCTTATTCCTTCCGACCCAACCCTCCGGAAGCAGTTAGAGGAAGATCTGGCATGGATGGGGTGCGTAGGTTTGATACGGAGGCCATGGAACGTTAAGAACCAGGAGATGCTTGAGCAACTCATCTCCGGGGTCCCAAATCAGTTTGAATTGACTGTGAGAGGTCAACCTGGAGCATGGATGGCAAATGTCTGAGCAGAAGTGTACCAGTTTGAGAAGAACAAGTCCAGATTAGGTTCTCGGGTAGAGAAGTACGGAATTGGGAAGTTCCATAATCCGGTCACCACCAAGGATGGATACCCCGTGAGTGACTGTAAGGATGTTAGGCAGAGACGGGTGTTGGAATTCCTAATTCCAATTTTGTATCCGGAAAAGCCCACCCGAGTTACAGTTACGGTGGCCAATACTATCTTTGGGGCTTTAGAAGATAAGGTAGTCCACTGGAGAAAGGTTATAGCAGGCATAGTGAAGAAACTAGTGGAACACGTATCGAAGGGGAAGCATAGTCTTCTCAGTCCGTATTTATTCCACCTGTATCATCAGCAGGAGGTTCTCACTAGCGAGGAGGTGTTGACGTAAAACACCGGGCTTGAGATCCTGAAATATGGCCTCACTCACAAAATTCCGCCGGATCCTCCAGTCGAGGAGGAAGAGGAAAGAAAAGAAGAAGAAGAGGATGAGGAAGAACAGCAGCAGCAGGACCTGGTCGACAAACGGGAGAAGAGGAGGAAGTCGATCGATCCGAACTCGTGGGTCGGACAGTCAAACCCGGAGAAAAGAGAACCCAGTCAGCCCCCGGAACCGGAAGTGAAGTCAGAATTCTTCAAGGCCGGAAGACAGTGGATGGAGGAGGCTCAGCACCTGCACTTTGGAATGTCGGATATGATTCTAGGGATTGCTGCGGAGTTGAAGGTGGAGCCGGACGATATTTTGACGGAGATCCAGCGACGACCGAACGTGGATCTGCTGCGTGAGAAGGATGAGCAAATTCGAAACTTGGAGAAGGAGAGGGATGACCTCTTAGCTCGGGTAAATTGGGCGGAGACGGATTCCGCAACTGCACGACAGAAGGAGACGGAAGCTCTCAACCTCGTCCAAAACTTGACAGCGTTGGTGGATCAGCCCTCGGAAGCCTCGGTGAAGTTCAAACTCTTCAGCAACCAGCTAAGTACGGGAGGCCACTTATCCGCGTCGAAGGTATTAACTATCTTGGTTGATTTCCAAGCCCAGATGGAAGGAATATTGAAGGAGATGGTCCAGCTGTTGGGGCACCTCGACCCGAATAAGCCCCTGGATTTCACTCACTTTCTGGATCTTTCCAATGTCGACTTGTTGAAGACACCACAGAGGCAGGGTCCGGGGATCATTCTACCGCCATCTCTAGTACCTCCTTCGAGCCAGACACGGATTTAGAAAATGGTTACCAAGGAGGGCCATGTGAGGAGTATCCAGTCGATTCCGGTACAAGCAGGGAGTTCCGTTCCGACACCTGGAACTTCCTTACGCAGCGACTTAATCCAACGGATTGGGGCCTTGTCAAACCCGGCTCGGACCAATCCGACCGACTTTCCGCATATGCAGAAGGTGTTGCCTAAGAGGGATACAACACCGATACAGCTGGAGGATTTGCCGGAGAAGGAAGTTAGAGTGGAGATTGAGGATTCCGATAAGGAAGAGTTCCATTCCAGATCCGAGACAGCCTCGGATGACGACCCTCCGCCAATTAAGCGGAAGATACCAATCCGGGCTGCAATGAAGATTACCCCACTGAGATCGGCAAGGAAGCCACTTGCAGGCCCAAGTAGCAGTTCGAAGAAGGCGAAACGAGGAAAGTAGATAGTTAGTGTGTTTTCAGTTAGTTAAGATTCTTGACTTTTGAATCCGGAACGGATTTTCCGTGTGTGGGATCTGGTTCCAGATTTCTAGGTGCAGTCGACTTTGAACTTTCCGGATATTTCGGGTGGTCACTGAGTGGTCACCTGGATTTTTGGTTTGACTTTTTTGTTTTTTGTTTTTTGTTTGGGTTTTTAAAGGTGAGGGCATCTTGTTGCCCTCTCATTCCATCCTTGCCCATTTTATGTGCATTAGTTTATGTTCATTTCTCCTTTTCTTTAATCTGAGCCACCAAATGGACATTCGGATTCCTGGCTATGTGCGCATTTTCTTGATTTGTTTATGAAGTGTCAAAGTGTGAGAAAGGACGGGAGGGGAGGAATCCGGATTTGGGTGCCCAAATTTGAGTGGAGCGAGTAAGTTTGTGAGGATGTTTTGCTGGACTTGTGAGTAAGGACTTGTGCGTAGTACCTTTAAATTTCCATAACGGTGATCCGGTTCTAAGGAGTGGTGCGGATGCAAGTCCGAAATCCAGGGAGGGTTCTGTGCGGAGGTAAGTGACCGCCAGTGGAAAATCCCCACTCACCGGAAGGTATGCCAACCATAGGATCAATCTGGTAAACTAGACCCACGAATCTCTGTCGATTCTGGATGTCTTGATTTGTCGTTGTAGTAGAAGGGAGAGGGTATAGTTCTGAATGACCTGCTTTCCGGATAGGCCGTCTGGGGAGTTGTGAGAATTGTTACTTTCCCTGCTCTATAACAATTCTCTATTCAGATTGTGTTATGTGTGTTTTGTTTAGGATGAGAGAATTTTAAGAGTGGTAAGTTCCCACCCCTCGAAAGACCAAGTAGTGGACCCCCTGAAGGTAAAACAGGGGTATATAAAACCAGCAGAGTTGAATAGCGGAAATCAGAGAACCAAATATAATTGGAATCCGGAATGAGAAGAAGTATACCCGGAATCCAGATTGGAACGGATCCGGATTGGATTCCGTAATATAGTGAAGACAGGAAGAAAAGAGGAAGTTAACAAGCGTTGCTTGGGTGTTTGGGGGAAAAGAGCTGGATATCCTTAGCTTGCAATAACATACTAGAATCCCCTGGGACAATATTTCATGTTATCTTACCACATCTCTGGTGTTAAGGATACTTACGCCTAGATTGCGTGTACGACACTTTTGGCGCTGCTGCCGGGGATTCTGAGAGCTTGTAGCAAGTTTCGGATAAGATCCGGAAAGTGACCGGATAGAGAAAATTTACTTCTAGGATCTTCCGTTTAAATTGAGGTAGAATTGAAGAGAATACCGAGCCCCTACTTCATGAGTAGAGCTCACAGGACAACTCCGGTAGGTCGACATTTTGTCCGATTGGAAGGAGTCTCTAGAAGAGTTGTAGTACACGGAATTCCAGCCTCGGAATCCGAAGAAGATTTAGTAGTCATTCCTAACCTAGTTGCCAGACCGGACCTTCATCCGGAACATTCTGTAAGCCCGGAACTAGTTGTGCAACCGGAAGAAATTAGGGAGGAACCCGAGAGAGGATCCGCTTTGGTAACTTCTGAAGAGGAGCAATCCTCTAACGAAGCCGACATCATAGTATCCACCACACGCCTCAGGTATAATAGGTTCTAAGGAGATGGTAGTAAAGATGTTGATGTTTGGATAGGAGAGGAAAGTTTCCGTTCCCGGAGTTGACCGAGCGGAAGAGGGTAGTTGCTAGTCAGAAAACTATTTGTAGTTCTCTCTCTCTCATAGACACCGAGTGAAGCTTTGTTTGAGTGGAGCATCAGTTCCTTGGAGAGCGATGGTGAAGGGTGAGGGCAGTGGAGCGGTACAACTAAAGTTCAAAACCATCTACCCGGCCATTCCAAAGGATGAGGGGGAGAGGAAGCAGGTGGAAGAGGATTTGGGCCAGATTGGAGTCTCCTCATTTCTGCGTCGACCTTGGAGCTTGAGGGACGATGCCATGATTTACGAACTCTTGAAGGACCAGTCAAACAAGTGGGTGAAGACTACTCGGGCTCTTCCCAGCAAGTGGACAATCAAGTTATGGAAGAAGGTCTACGATTTTCCGCGCACTAGAGAAGGAATGGCCTCTCGATTGGAAAAGTGTGCGGAAGGTAAGTTTCTAAACCCTCCTCATGCAAAGGATGGCTGTGCAGCAGTGGACTGCAAGTCAGCAAGGGAGAGGAGAGTTCTAGAGTTTCTGGTCCCCATTCTGTATCCGGAAAGACCGAACCGGATAACCGGAACATGGGCCAACACAATATTCGGAGCACTGAGTGGAGAGAGGAAGGTGTTCTAGGCAAGAATTGTGAGGGATTTAGTTCAGAAGATGGTCACCTCTCTGGGAGGTACGAAGGCGACTACTATCATACCTTTCTTCTTCCACCTGTATGATTATCTAGATGCACTAAGGAATCAGGAGAGGGTAGTTTTGAAAGCGGCATCCACCATTCTAAAACTCAATATCACTCCACCTTGAGAAAAAGTGAGTGAGGATAGGAAGAAGGGACCCGATGAGGAATCAGGGAGAGGCTCATCAACTAAGAGACAAGAGTCTTCAGGGAGGATCCCATCCTTTGAGAAGAAGAAAGGGTCCCAAAGTGAGCAAAAGGGTTCTCTGGAACCCAAAGTCCAAAGAGAGGATCCTATAGGGAGGATTATTGAGGACTTGGAGAGGACCAGGGAGGTCTTGGATTTTGAGAGAGGCGTAGTTAGAAAGGTCTGTAGGCTGCTTAGTGGGATCAAAGTATCTGAACTCGTAGATTCAGTAGAGAGTCTGATCCAGCAAAAGGATACCCAAAAGTGGGAGAAACAGTTCAAGGAATTAGCCTTAGAGAACGTGTCACTCCACCGGCAGATAGAGCAGAGTGAGGAGGGAAGTAAGGAAGTGCGGAAACTTTCCTTTGAGTCAAAGGAAACCCTTAGGAGGGTCAAGAAGTTTATAGGGTATTCCGGGGATGTGCTCAACAAAGCCAAGTGTTTCAATGAGGAAATTCACAAGGCTGGAGCGGAATCCACAATCAAAGCTGTCCTGGTTTGTGCGGAGTACTCTGACACCATCGAGAAGTTGATGTACGATATCCAGGAGGCTCTCCAACAAGCGGGTCAGTTTCCATCCACACCTGTGAAGCCGAAGGACAAAATGGAGGAAAAGACACCCGCAAAGTACCCTCCCAAGTAGAAGTCAGAAGGAGGGGAGGGATTGATACATGGATCCGGATCCAAGGGCAGGGTCTAGAACAAGAAGGAAGAGTTCCGGACACCACAAAGCAAGGGCCCCAAACCCTCCTTGCAAAAGACAAGCATCACAAAGATGAAGACCACAGCCAAACAGGCACGGGAGGCATCCTCGAGAAGTTATCATTCGGGAGAAGACAAGTCACCCAGTCAGTCAGCGAAGGAAGATAGCGGATCCAGATCCACATCTGAATCAGAGTCCCAACCTGACATGGAAGAGGAAGAGGAATTTGACCTGGCCACGATTTCTCCGTTGAGCTTCAAGGAGAAGGTTTCAGCCAAAGGAAAGAAGATAGCTAAGCCTTCTCCTAGCAGAAAACAACCGCCTAGGAAGAAAGCCTCCAAGCATGAGGAACCTTCTCCAAAGCGGACTAGAAAGTAGTTGGAAGTTTCTTAAGGTAGGCCTAGTTCAGTAGCTGAAAACCCAAGTTTTTAAGTGTTAGAAAGCTACTTGACAGCTATTTTTTAGCTTCATGAATCTGGACGGTGATTTCCAGGTTTTTAGGATCTTAGATCCACATTTTGCGGATTGGCAGGTAGGATAGGAAGATATTTGGGGAGGATAAGGAATGACACCTGTCATTCCCTTGTCCTCTGATTTTGTTCCCTGGTGCCTTTTAGGGTGCCTTGGGGTTTGTGTCGCAATGTGAATTTTTGGTTGTTTGTAAGTTATCTAAATCTTGGAATGGAAACCGTGATCTGGGATCCGGAATTGAGCAAGAGATAACGGGAAACCGGAAATTAACTACAGAACGGAAGAGGTGACAATCCGGATTTGATCTGAATCTAAACCGGATTAGAGTTGGAGCGGATCTGAGTTGGAACGGATTGGGTCAGGAACGGATTTGGTCATGATGACAGATCAGACTATAAATAGGCTGACCAATCCAGCTGCCACTCTTTTTCAAATTTCTTTTGCGGAAATCGCTCTCCAGCGCATACTTAGCTTCCCTCTCCAGCGATTTGCTCCCTTGTTCTGTGAGTTTGTGTGCGTGTGTGTGTGTAAGGGCGCGCAGCGCTTTAGTGTGTATTGCAGGTTTAGAGGTATTCCGGTTGAGATCGGAAGAGCGAAGGTGAGAAACGAGACGTGCGGCTAGGAGAGGGAAAGGTAGCCTCAGTCAGAATCCGGTTAGCACAGTTCGTGTCCATGCCTCAGCTCCGCAAGAGTAGAGCAGGACCGTCCAGTTCCTCCGCAGTAGAAGTTAAACTCCGGAAGGTGTGTCCGATTATTCCAGCAGAAGAAAAGGAAAAGGACAACCTCATAGAGGATCTTGCCAAGATGGGTTGCAGAGGACTGATCAATAAACCCTGGGGGTTTAGGGAGGAACGGATGATTCGAGAGCTGTTGGGAAAACTCTCGAATCAGTTCGACAAGACCATCCGCGGGATTCCGGGCAGTTGGACGGAAGAAATGTGGAGGTCCGTGTACGATTTCCGGTCAGGAGGTCGAGGGATGGCCACCTCGAAGGAAGGTTACACCCGAGGAAAGTTCCGGACCACGGTGGACTCAAAGGATGGGCATGCGGTCGCGGATTGTTTGGACGACCGGCATCGAAACCTTTTGCAGTTCCTGGTTCCGATCATCCACCCGGAGAAGCCGACGAGGGTGACAATCGCCATCGGGAACCTGATTTTCGGAGCCCTGAGCGGGGAACGGAAAGTGGACTGGGCCCGGATCTTTTCCGATCTGGTCAGCCGTCTGGTTCCAAAGATCGGAGGAAGTAGGCCGACTCCGTTGAGTCCCTACATCTTCCATCTTTACAAGCACAATCAACTCCTCACGGATACGGAGGAGAAGGAGTGGAAGACTCATGAGTCACTCCTGAAGTATGGAGAATCGGAAGAAGAAGAAGAACAGGAGGAAGTATCCGGTTCCGAGGAAGAAGAAGAGGAAGAGGAGGAGCAACACCGGCCGCAGCACAAGCGGCAGAAGACGACGCCTCCTCACCGGAGAGGAACCCCAACCCCTCCGGGTGAGACATCAAACCCTAGGAAGAAACCGGTTTTTGAAGAACCGGGTCCTTCCGGAGCGGATCCGACGGATCCGTTCAACCAGCTGATCAACATTCTGAGCGATGTGCGAGCAGACTGGATAGTGAAGAAGCTGATTCTAAACCAGATCAGCGAGCTGGTGGGAGCACCAGCAGATAGCAACCTTGCAAGAGTGGTTGCAGAATTCATCTCCAGCCCGAATGAGATCCGGAAACAAGAAGCGGAGATACGACGACTCCAAGAGGAGAACGAGTCGTTGAAGACAGAATTGTTGCTCCTCAAGGAGGACATGGCCACCACACGGGAGATGGCGGAGGCTACCCGGAAAGTAGCCAAGGACGTGAAGGCCACTTTTGGGGCAACCGGAGAGGCCGTCACCAAGTCAAAGCTATTTGACGAGGGAGTCCTCAAGGAGAAGAAAATATCCGGAACTAGGTTGGTCCGGATTTTGACGGACTACTCCGAGAAGGTGGAATTGGTCATGATGGAAGCACGAGAAGCTGCAAACCAGATGGAGGAGAGCAGCCGAAAGCTGAACGGAGTGACGTTGTCACGGTCGTTCCATCTGTCCGACCTTTCAATGCCCGGGTCTATTCCGAACGTGGGCATTCAGACGGAAGGAAAGGAGGGGACTCCCCAGTCAAAGAAGAGTGGGAGGAAGCTCGCGCACACCATCAACTTGGATTCGTCACCGGATCTCCCAGAACGTAAAACCGGGGAGCGAAACCAGAACCTGACGGACGTCTTCGAACAGCTTGGAGCGGAACCACCTAGAAGTCCCACACTGAACCCAGGGCAGGATCAAAGTATGGATCTAACCCCAAATCAGGGTGCGGATCAAGATTAGAGCGTGGACCAAGGCGAAGACCAAGTTATGGACAAAGGAACGGATCAAGGAGTAGATCCGGTTATGATAGGATAGATAGGATTTAGTTTTGTAAATATTTGTTAGTTAGGACCGGACCGGATTTGATCCGGTGTGTCTGGTCTGGATTGGATGTTTTCCGGTCTGGCCGGCTCGGCAGGGACCGAAAGTTCCGCGCGGACTTTCCGGGCCCCTTTTTGTTGACTTTTGAGTTTTAAAGTGTATAATAGTCAGTCTCTGCGAAGGAGACTGGTAGTCTTTTCTCTTGAGTTTTTGTGTGTTTTCTATTGATTTCTTGTTTTACGTCTCTCCTGCGCGTGGCAGGGTTGTTTTGGTGAGAAGTTAGGAAAATGTATGCAGATTCTAGAGAGATTTCTCCCCTTAGTGCGTTTGTTTTGCTCTTATGTGCAGGTGAGTGGGTATTCTAAGTGTTGGGAGTGGGTTTCAGTTCCTCAGCACTTCTACAGTTCACGGTTCCGGGCGAGAAAACCATTGTTAGGCTAGGCGGATAGGGAAGGAGTCCTTAGTCGCGCTAGAGCTCCTGGATAGGAAATCCGGTTGAGTGTCCGATCTCTCGTGAGGTCTCGCTGCCCTAGTTGGTAAACGGAAGGACTTTAGTTGATGTTGGAACGGACGGATTCACTTGTAACCACCTGACTTTGCACGGAGGGAACTTGGCATCAAGGTCGTTGTAGTATGAGAGGATCGTACGGGGGGTCTTTGTGTGACCTGCAAACCGGATCGCTATCCGGGTGGCTGTGAGAGATCAAACCGGATCCGTGCTAGTGTAGAAAGTAGTGGATTAGATAAGTGGGTCTTCAGCCACTGTAAGTCACGGAAGGAGTGGCGGGCCTGCCACTCTCAAAAGCAAGCGACGAACCCTCTGATGGTGAAACAGAGGCAAAACTAAACCGGGGTGGAGTGAGAGTACGTGTGAAAGGACCGGATCGGATCGGTCCAAAGAAGTTCCAGGATCAGAAATTGTAGGATCCTGGGTTGTGATAGGATTACAGGACCGAATAGCTTGACAGACCGGCAGAAATAAAGAGAGGTCTGGTCGTTGTTTTCGGTATGTTGTTGTTTCCGGTTTTAGATCTAGGACCGGAAAGTAGAAATTGGATACTGGCTGAGCTTAAGTTGGGAATAGAGCTAGACACTTCACAGAATCTCGTGGATTCAATCTTTAGAGTCATTTTGTTATGCTTTAGAGTGGTTTTTGGGAGTATAACAGGGAATTCACTTACTCTGTGCTGCGACAGTTTGTATTTAGGGGGCTGACCTTGGTTTGAAGCCCCGGATGTTCTTAGTTGTATTTTTCAGCAAGAGTTATTTTGACAACGGTTATGTTGTATGTTTCAATAAGAGTTATTTTGACAACGGTTTTTATGTTTGTTCCCAGTCTTCTTTGCGTGATGCTTCAGTCCGTGTTTTGGACTGTGGCAACAAGTGTGTTGCTTTTACCGATTCCTTCTTTGACTATGGACAGTTTGACATATCGTAAGGCGGATTGGGACACATCATGTATTCGGCCGCCACCGCACAATTGACGATGGATTTCTCTATGATGCATGTGGATGATGGGGGTGTATGTAGTCCTCCAAATGGGGGAAAGCGTCCCCACCTCGTGAGCTCTCCTTCTCCACTTAAAGGCCGTCATTTGGTAACTTCACCTCAGGATTCTCCTATGGTGAATTTGGCTACGCAAAGAAAGCTCTACAATGAGCAAATGTGTGATGTGCATGTATCTAAGGTATAGAGCTTTGATCCTATCATGTACAAATCAAATATATTTTCTATGATTGCTTTAATAATGTTTAGGGCTTCTTTTTAATGATCTGATTTCTTTTGCATTTGCATTTGCAGGCCATGGACACTAATGGGTTGCAGCGATTTGCACCTTCAAGTTGCACTTCTCAAGAGCAGCCTATGTCATCTAGCAGCCTCCAACGTATTCTACCTCGTTGTACTTCATTAGGGGTTGGGAGACACCAATGCAAGTCCCATGACACAAATCCAATTCCAATTCATTCAAGTCATCGTCCATGGGACGTCTGGGAAGAAAAGTCCTTGAAAGAGCAAAGACAAAAGATACTGAGGCAAACATGTTCAAGGAATTCAGGGTACAGTCGAGGACCAGAGATGTTGGCAACACGGCAAAAGTTGAAGCCTAAGACCTACTCGTAATTATTGTGCATAGGATAATGTAGTGTAAATACTTGGTTGTTGAGAGTCATACAAATACTGAATTTTCATATTACGCCAAGATTCATATTTTGAGTAGATGATGTTAGTACTAGCTGCAAACTGTAAAGATGTAATACATGTATATTTGATGATAAAAGTATAGATTTAATACATGGATTATTCCATGTTTACTGTGTATACATGCAATACATGTATAATTGATGATTACTTTCTATAAAGTGCTAAGCATTTTGGAATTACTACATGGGATTCTATGGTTTTATAGTGTTGTACCTGCTTTGCGTGTTGTTCGATTGCTAATTTGGTATTTTTTTAATCTCAAATTGTCTTCAACATGTGATTTATAGTGCTCTTCTAAATTCCCATTTCCCTGGAATACTCTCATTTTAATAAATATGATGTTATATAGGGGGGGTCCAATTCAAGATCCTTTAATTATAATGAATTAATGGTATGAAAAATTGGCCTATCTTTCAAATTCAAAGTAAGTGTATGGTACTTAAAATTATAACAAATTAGAAAATTAGGTAATTATATGGTCTATTTAATAAGTTTCTTCTATCAAAATATCCCCATAAATAATATCCCTTGGTCACACGTGATATGCAAATCTCCCTAAGAGTCACCCCCCTCGTATTGTGGACAAATTGACAATTCACCTCTACAACAGATACTCATTAGGCAACAAGCTACAATGGTAAGCGGAAGGGAGCTCCATGAACATGCTTGCACATAACACTAGTTGGAGCCAACAAGAAGCGTTTACAAAACAAAACCGCAAAAAAAATTTGGAAACCCTTAAACCGACTTGAAATGGTGAGAGCATTGCCGACTCTACTAATCCTGCACACTCCAACTTGAAAGACTGCCACACCAAGAACCTCGTTCACAAAAAGCCAACATGCAAATAGCTACACAAGAAGACCCGATGTACATAGATGCTCAATTCACACCTCAATTGCACTGCCATATTGAATGTGCCAATTCAAATATAAAGGTTCACAAAACTGATCAAGCACTTCCACAAACATCCTAAGCAAGTGCTCTCACTCACCCTTCATAACTTTATGAGACACTGCCCACACCAATGGCACGTAGGTGAAAAAGAATTATGACCACCAATCATGTCGCAGCGGTGACGTACACATGCTGGGAACACTCTCTCCGCACAACTGCCACGTGAACACGCACTGTTTGGTCACCAGCTGCAACTCTACTTGGAAAAATTCAATCCCACACGCCACCAATGCCTCCATGCATCCATTTCAAACACGGCGTCTCAAAAACCACAAACAGGCAGTGGCATATAGCAACTTCATAAACACCTACTTACAACTTATGCAAGTACCAAGAACAATGACTTACCAGCGCTTCAAGAAAATTCTTGGAAGTGCTAAACACGAGTTCCTCGGGTGTGGAAGAACTCCAAGCATTTTGAGGTGCACAACTGCACCCCCTTCGCATTGTGGACAGATCCAAAAGGTGCGGCGCCTGCAAATACAACAAACTCTCCATATATTGTTTTTTCAGGGAATATGGCTGATAAGTCCCTCATCACAAGGCCGAGGTGGAACCTTGTGTATTGCACGTGCAGTCTGCTCTGCACTTCCATCCCTGTAAGATTGCCCCATCAGAGCATAAGCGACCCGCAGTTGGAATTCTTTCTGCATTAAGGGTTTCTCCCCCAATCGATTCTAAGTTCCTTTATGCATGACAAAGGCGTTGGCAATCAAAGAGTCAAGACAAAAAAAATACACTCGATGCCACCATTTCTTGGTGGCAATTTGTGTGTTGTAGTAGGAACGATTTTGGTCACCAACATCAACTCCGCCCATCTTTTGCAAGCAAAGGATTTGGAATGGGGATGTGGGCACTTTGGTAATCCTTTGTTCAGAGACTCGATTGGTTACAACACCACTTGGAACCATTGGATCAACTGTTGTGGTCAGAAAAAACACCCCTTCAGTATCCTGCCACTGGATTGTTGCCATCTTCTTGTCCCTATGCACTCGAATATGAAGTGTTCCTTGCGGCTGCTCATGGGTGATGTCCAAGCTTGTAGGAAAGACCTTCAGCTACTTACGTGCGGTTCCAATAGCATAGAATCCACGAGCAAGCAAGTCATCAAAAAGATATGGCGACGTGAAGTAATTATTGCAGGTCATTATGTACCAATGCCCTTCAAGTCCTTGGGTCAAGCGACTGACCACCTACCGCGCCATGCCAATGTGTGCTGCAGTTGGTCCTCTGGGCTACGCGTTGTCTTTCTCCACATAGATCTCCAATTTGTATACGTAGCTAGTAACGGAACATGCCATTGCCCAAATTTTGATGACGTGGCTTGGCAGGGAGATGTTGCTTGAAAGAACAAAATCGCCCATTGTAGGCTACCATACACTTATCCACTGTCATGTACGGTGAGAGATTCCAAAACTTCTAAAATCTTGACAGCACATGCTCTAGACTCCACCTGTACTTGCCGATTGAATCATAGCTAGGGCTCTGCTTATCGGTTACAAAGTGGTCCTTTGGTGTCATGTGCAAACACCGTAGGATGTACTCAAAATGCCATCGAGACATTGTGGTTGCCACATCCTCACAAAATAGAGCCGCATGCACTTGTCGCCAATAATCTCAAATGCAAGGTTGATCCCTGACACCCATAAGGCAACAAATCCCAATAAACTATCAAAATTCTTCAAATATGATGGGTCTTGCTACAGATCCACCACCCTTCTGCTTCCCTGTTCTAGGATCAATGTAGTCGGCATAGTTGTTGCTTTCTTGCACTAATTTTTATTGCAGCATTTCATCCTAGAAGAGAACAAAGTAATCGATGGGCTGCCATAAAATGTCCCCTTATAGATGCTTGCTTGCACTTGGTGTCTTTCCTATGAATGGCTGCCAAGGTAGTAGAGACCACGTTTGGGCATGCCAGTTGGGCTCTAAGTATTTGTCATCCAAATCAGGCCTCTCAACTTCTAGTCCGAAGGATAACTCCATGGTCACCTAGCAATGCCAAGGAATTGTCTTCCTTCATATCCATAGAACTGGCACTGCTAGAGAAGTCACCTTTCTCACTCCCTACAGTGGATAAGGCAAAATCCCAACCATGGTCGGAGTCACTGTCTGCCAGCTCCCAACTTGCCAAACTACCGTCCTCCACTACTAGTTGAGGCCTGTGCCACATCCAATCCCAAGGTCATAGATGAATTTGAGGTGGACAAGCATGCAAGTCTCTCAACTTGCTCTCATGAATTGTGACAACATCTTGATATAAAAAAAATCCTTGTTATACATGCAGGAAATGGGGGAACATCCCTAATTGTATAGTTTGGATATCAAGGTGATCACAATGTCTCTAGTACAGAAATGACACAAGAAACAGAGCTTGAAAATACCTTGTGAAGAACATCCTTGCCAATGGACTCATCAACGCCATTGTCTTCGTCACTATTGCTTGTTAAGAAAAAACCCAGAGCACTCATCAAAAAATCAAACCACTAACAAATGGAACGCCTGAAAAGAACCTAACCAGGAATAAGTCCTACTCTCTTGTAGAGACCATTATTTTGTAGCAAATGTTTATATAGTACACTATCTCACAATCTCAGCGTTGCACAAGAACATACATGCCTTATCCTCATCCTTCTTCTCTTCTGGAGAAACAACTCCTTGTATCGTGAAACACATAGAAGTTCAGCTTCCAAGTCAAACCATTGTGCATCAATTAGGGTTTGTACTGCACTGCAAAGAGTTTAAAAAGTCCGAAGAAAAGCTGACTTCCACCATGAAGAATCTCTTTCGATGTCTAAGATTGTCAACACAAAGCGTCAATGGAAAAAAGGTTTAAGAGGCTGTTTGCGTTTCTGCTCTAAAGGAATAAACTAATTGTGGTAGTTGGAAACTAAGACCGTTTTTTCACATTCAGTCAATGACTTCCGCTTCTACACTTGGAAAACTAGCCCTAGCAAGGTATGCCGTAGTGGGTGTAATTGAAATCAAAACTCAAAGCAAGTCAAAGTCAAACAAAACGCCCTAGCAATAAAGGACCAAGTGACATGGAAATCAGCCTGCAACAAAAGCATGGCAACCATGTTGGTATTCTGGATGTCAAGTCAAAATGGAAGTATTAGATACCGGATATTCAGTTCAATTTATGATTGATTGATCACATTCTACACCTCCCTAGCAACATCAATTAGAGCATGACTAGGTTTAGTGTACAAGACTATAACCCAAACTTTGCATTCATGGGGCAACCAAAAAATCCTTTTGCAATACCACCTGAAGTAGTACTTCAATGACAAAAAGTATCCGTGACCTACATCCCTGACACCAACAAGAATAACACATTTCGATTCATATTAAGACACTGTCTGAAATAAAGCCACAGGAAGGCCAAACTTGCACCACATTCAAAAATTATTATATCAAATTGTAGTATATCTCTATATTAGTGGATTTAAGACCTTGAAAGAATGCCCATTGAAAGAAAATGTGATTGAACTCAATATTGACCAACCCCAATATACCCCATCCTTGAACCTCAAACAGTATTGAACATAAGAACAAGGTACCTTACTCACCGAAGAAATGATGAATGTTGGAGATGATGGATAACTAGATGATCAATGCAATATAGTGCCATTATTCAAGTTCAAGAGGTAGAAAATAAGTTTCATGTTGCAGACTAGTGCATTCACATTCACACTCACTATGGAAAGCGATGCAATAAATGAAGTCTGAAATTTAATGATATAATGCCTGAGCTGAATCTTGGATAAGCTCAAAGCCATACCACATCATCAAACCGATTCAATTTATTCAATTTATTCATACCACATCATCATTCAATTTATTATTAAAATATATACTTTATTTTTATTTTCTAATTTATTCAATAACCATTGGATGATATACAATGAGAGAAAGAGAGCAACGAAAAACCCCACCAATTGTTCAATTCAAGCAACCTAGTATTAGATGGATTTGGGGGGGTCGGGAGGGCCGTTTCAGGCCCTTTCCCGACGCAGGTCCCCCCCGCAATTTCAGGGAACGGCTGTTCCCGACAAAAAAATTTCAAATAAATAAATAAATAAATAAAATTTTAGTCTTGAAATGAAAAAAAAACAGAAAAAAAATTTCATTTTTTTTTTTTGAATTTTTTTTTTTTTTTTTCCGATGTGGCAGTCGCTCGGCCACATTAGCAAGCTGCCGCGGTCCTGAATTCGGCAGTTCCACAGGGCTGAAATCTCATCTAATGCAATCAATTGAGGCCAGACAATCACGAGTTGAAGTTGCAAGCAAGAGCAACACAAAAAACCAACCAAAAACGAAAAAAAATTGCAGTATGGTGATCCGCTAATTCATCCCTTGCAGTCAATGAAGTGAAGAAGTGTATGTCTTGCATTTTCATGGCGAATTCATTACAAAAAAATACTCCAAAACAATAATAAAGAATTCATTTTTTTGAAAGGTAACGTGATGCTTACCTCTTCAAGTTTTTGAGAATGTTATCGATAGTGTGGGTGTTGTTTGTCCAATTTGTTGTTGCTTTCTCTTGATTGCAGGTAGCAGCACCCATATTACCCAGCCTGTCATCAATGATTGGCACTACCCAATATATCCAATGACTACACAAAGACGTTCAACCTCATCAAAGCACGGAATTTTATCAAGTAAACTTGTCAGTCATTCATTCACTCTCTCCATGTCCGTTCTTGATGAAATATTATTTGATCTTCATGTGGAAGAGATTGCAAAGTTGAACTAATTTTATTCAAATGAAAATCATACAGAATGCATAATGCACGCAATATTAGAGTTCATAAGATGTGTATGAAGTTACGCATTTCTCATTTACAAAAGCACTAATCAGTGACACTAAGATTAAAAAGTGAACATGAAGTTTTGTTTCATGACCATTATAAAAAATGAAAGAGCGTGATTTGTTGGAGATTATTGTGAATATGTGGAGATATAATATTGATTCTTGTGACGGAGGCCCCTGTCTATTCGACTATGTAAATTGTTCGTAGAAAATGCACCCTAAAATTGGGCACAAGAGTCTGACAAGATTGATGGCTATTGCAAATTCAGTATTGGAATAATAGAACTTTGAAAGAAAATATCTTTATATCACAAGAAAGGTTATTGGACAACTGACATATCATTGACTGTGTCGGAAATTGGTGATGCAGAGGACGGAACGGCAACTGCTGATTCTTGAAGATCGAAACAAGAATCCGTGCAATTCAACGTGCCTCCTTGGGACGGAGTGAATCCGCAATGTTCCATATGCTGGCAGACAGCTCGCAATAAGAATTGAACACCTAGGTAAGCTCCAAAGTCCACCTGCAAAGACTCTAAGCCATCCGCTACTTCTTCCCCATCCAAAACCGTGCCAACAACAATGGGCAGGAAACGGGCAGGACTTCTCCACCCCACAAAAGATCACAAAGGAAGACAAAAACCTTCACACATTGAGGCAAAAGTATCCTTGTAATTGGTGGCGTGAACGAATTTTGGTCTAGTGGAAGCGATTGCGGATCCTCTTCGCCACTGTGTTCTCTCCCCAATTCTGAGCTCAAATGCATCCTTGACCCCGCCGTCCTCCTCGACCCCGACTTGATGTTTGACGGCACACAATGGTCTCCGTCACTGTAGCAGCAGATGATGTGTTGAGCAAAGTCACGGACTTGTATGTATGTTTTTGTTTCTACTTGGGCGGAGATGGTGGCGGCACATCCCCCGCATTTTGAATCTCCCCAATGTGCACCTTCTGCTTGCGCACGTAATTCCTCTTGGGCTTCACCGCGAGGCCCTTGTTGTCAGTTGCAGGTTGCATGTTCTCCTTGCCCTTTCTGCCGCTAGGCTGCGGCCTTGAGACTACAAGCATAGAAGGTGGCTGCGGCAACACAAGAGGCACATTGTTCACTTTGGTATCTTGAACAAAACTCCATCCTTCCTTTGTGAACATTGTCACCGTTGGAGGTTGGAAGACCACCATTGAGGATGTCACGGAAAGATAATTTGGCGCAAGTCGGCGTAAAGCTCAGCTGGGAAGCCATCTTTGCTACCTTCTTTATGTTGAGGACCCCAACCAAGTAACCTTGTAGAGTTATGGTAAAAAAAGTAGCGCAATTGAGCCCTTGATAAACTCTTCAAATTGTTGTAACTCCTTGCACCAGCTAGAAGTGGATGCAAAACGAGGTAAGTGCGGTCAAGCAATCCCAACAGCATTCAATGCTTCTTGGAAGAAAATCGCTGATCAGCTGCCCAATTGGCCAAGATGGCAATTGTGTGGGCGAACTCTTGAGGAGGAGGCGGTGGTCAAGGCCACACGTATGCATTACACCGCCTATTTGATCGTTTTGTTACGCCGGCCATCCTCCCATACGCAAGCACGCCAACATTTGATGGAGCCTAAGCCCTCAACTCCTTGCAATGAAGACCCCTACACTTGAGCGCCGATTGTGGGCGGCCGGATTTCTCCTCAGCTCCACTTGTTGGCCACGTTCGCCAGGTTCTGCATTTGTATGCAAGCAACATCCAATCGGCGCTTCCACCACAAGTCCTCTCCTTGCTTACAGCTCCATGCAGCAATGGGGCGCTGAGATGGTCTCCCCACCCCTCCACTTCTTGCAGCAAGAAAAATGTAATCCATAAGCCTCCATTTGCAATCATTGCTCGTGCAATGGTACTCGATGGTGTACCATTGAAGAATTCCATCGCCCGCTCCCAGCATTGGATGCGCTTGGGCCTTCACAGAGATTCATGGTGATGCCCAAAGGCCCTCGGATTTGTCTTTCCCGCGCCCGCGTCACTACAAACAACGTGACACGTTGGAATCTCCCAATGGTAACGAGGACGCTCCCAAACAAAGTTCTCAGTCCCCAACGCGCCCCCCCTGTGAATACTAATTGCCCTATCCGAGTGTACATGGTACTATATCTTTTGCCTTTATGGCCATCTTTCCACATGCAATGCTATATTTTTAGCTAGTACTCCACTAGTTTTTCAAATCCTAAACCCACATGGCAGCTCAGATTGGCTTCTTTATTGTCTCAAATACTGCAGTTCCCAATTCCCTAGAGCCGTCTCCTTTGGTCGATTTTGAAATTCCTTACAAAATTTTGCCCACCAATGAAAAAGTGCCCATTTCAACCAAAATAAGGTTGACCAGTCCTTAAAGGGTTAACCTAAAATTCCTATTTTTAATCTAATTTTCTAAATTCCTTCTTAAATTACTTTCAGATTCTTTTGGTGGAAATTTCTAAATTGTCATCCAAATTTATGATTGAAGTTCAATTATTAGTACATTCTTAGTTTTTTGGTTATTTTCTAAGTGTAAGATGTTTTCTGAATCTTCTAAAAATTACTTATTGTTTTTTAAATTATAATTTAACTTCTAAGACTCTAACCTAAAGGTATACTTCTAATTTCCTAATTTTAACTCTAAATTAATTCAAAAAGCAAAAGTGAAAGTAGAAACTGTCATACCTCTGTGTCAACAGTTGCCATAGTCTTGTCATTGCAGATCACCAATATGATGGTCTCGCAGTATCCGTAGTCCTCCATTACATGCGTTTTGTTCACTTATTTGGTGAAGATTTGGGAATTAAAATATTTGAAAATCTTCCTTTCTAAATTCTTCTAGACTAAATTCCTACAAAGTTTTATTAGTCTTAAGTATTTAATTCAATTTTTTAGATTTTAGAAATTAAATTAAATACTAAGTATATCCTAATTGATTCTTAATAAAATTCGTAATTAAATGGAACTTCAAGGCCCTAATTCTACTTGCCTTGTTAATTCTTTTAGTTTTCAAATTAAATTTGAAGACGAGGAGTTTATATTAAATTGTCCAATTTAAATAAGTAATCTAATGAATAGTTATTTATTCATTAATTTATTAGTTTGGTTGGATTATTCAAAGATATTTGTTGACTTTTGTCTTTTCTTATTTGGTTTATTAGGCCTAATAAAACTAAACTAAAACAACATTTGGCCAACTAATTTTCATTGGAATTGCAATTAATGACAAAAGACCAAATTCTTCAATAGTAACAAGAATAAAAGACCGGAATAATTCTCTAATGAATAGGAAAATGAATAGGAAAAAGAATAAAATCAAAGAACAATTCCTACATAAATAGTTAGATGCTTACCTCAGTAGTTTTTAGTGGTGACATTCTTTGTTGAAGTATCTAATCTTTTTTTTTCTTCTTGGTTCAATTCATTTCATTCTTATTGTTTGTTGCTTGAAATCAATTGCTGGAATGAGAGACTTGTTGGTGAGCTTCACGATTTGGTGTAGACTAATTTTATTCAAATTCAAAAATAAAATGTGCCTCATTCCGTTTGATTTTGGGCTATTAGTGTGAGTTTGAGCTCCCTAAATGGAATTTTTGGCTCCTTGGACTAAGTTTCGGCTCCTTATGAGCGCTTATTTACCCACCTTTGGTAAATAATCAAGCACAACCAGGCTCTTAATAATTTATGGTTGATTTTAATCTACGGATGCATACCGTCAATCCATTCTACCTTTCAAGAAATGGATCTTTTCTAAGTTCTAAACATTCACAACTTTTGCAAAGAAAACAAAGAAATTTAATTTGAATTACCACTATAAGAAACCCTTGTTTTAGATGACGAGCCCTAATTTTTTATGACGGATTTTAGGTGATGTCAATGTTGACAACCCAATAATTTTATATCAACAAAAATGTCCAACGTAACATCAATGTTGACATAAAAACATTGGATTGTCAATATTGATGTACGTTGTACATTTTTGTTGATATAAAAAATTTTGGTTGTCAACACCTAAAATCCGTTATAAAAAATTAGGGCTTGTCACCTAAAACGGGGGTTTCTTATAATGTACAATGACTTCCCTAACTAATTAAAAGCTAAAAGGTCACGGTAGTTTTGGAAGTGAGATGTTTACAGTCTAAATTTATCCACTTCAAGTGTTAGGGCATCTCATGCCATTTTCGAAAACATAAAACACATCTTCATTTGACCTTCCTAGCAAAAGATATCAACGGATGAAGTTTAGCCTTTAAGAGGTCATTTAAACTTCATCCGGAATTCATCCACCTTTTTAGACTTGTTCCCTAATTGACTTGACTTTGAATTTTTGACCTTGATTTGAAATTATTAGACTCTACTTAAATTCCAAGTTTGGGAGGAAATGAATTAATTTAAGTTGACTTCATCCATTCCCTAACCTAGACTTCATCCTTGATTTCCTTCTAGGGTTTTATCCTTTTACTAAGTTTATGCCAACCTTGGATTGCCCTAAGTGTCTACTTCATGTTTCTAGTCCTAAATTGTTTCTTACCTAAAGTTTAGGTTAGTCTAAACCGACCTTTATTTGTTCCTTAGTGTGCTGAATGGTTTCTAATTAGTTACTATTTTAAAGTTTTTATGTTTGTTCCTTAAAGATGTTGATCTAACCTTTCCAAAATGGTATCTTACTTAAAGTTTGGCTTTTCCTATCAAAAGTTATTGATGGATGAAATTTGACCACTAATCGATATTCAGAACTTCATCTACTAATTACTACTAGCCCAAATTCCAAAACTAACTTCTAATTTTACTTTTGGGTTTTTAATTATTTCTTCTTCTGAGTTTTCTAATCTTGTTCCTTTTGGTTACTCCTAGTGAGTTTTCATCCAATCTATTATTAAGCTTCATCCATCCACCTATATCTTCCTCGTTTTAACTCCAAATTCTATGGATTTGATATTTTTGAAAACCTCTAGACCTACTCTACTAGTTTTAAAATATAAACCTTGAAAAATTCTAAGTTTAACTCTCTGACTTGGACTTTTATTTTGGCTAAGAGTTAAAAATGGCTAATCAAAGAAATTAAAGAAAAGATGGAGTAATTAGCGACTTACCTCGAATTGGGTCTCGTCCATGAGGTGGTCAAATAAGCCCTCAAATGCTCTATCCTACGCCATGTTCGTTTTTGTCTCGTATTTTTGCTCACCACTTGAAGTTGTGAAATTAATACAAGTTGGGAAAGTTTGAACTTCCAACTACTTCCCTTCTTTTCCTTTCCCTTCTATTTTTTTTTCTTTTCCTACTATTCTATTCCATCTTTTTCCTCTATCTCAATTATTGAAGTCTACTAGTTGACATTGAAAAGGATGATATTATTTAAATTTCAAGCCAAAATTTAAATAATGCGGATTCCTTGCCCCCTAGCCTAAGTCAATAATTGTAAACTCCTATCTTAATCTAAAATGCCAATGCTAACATGGGATTGGTCTTCTAGATTTTTCCCTTAACCTTATCCTTGGCACATGTATTCTAATTGTGCATTATATACTTCAATACTTGAATCACAACAAGGTTCTAGTTCATAGACGGAAGTTCCACACAGTTGGGCTTGAGGTTTAATTAGTTCAACAATTTAGACCAAGCTTTCTAACCACCTTCAATCTGTGGAAGAGTGACCCAAGCCAGCAATAGATAGAGCTTCCTTGTGAATTTTAGAGAGGGGCCTTAAAGACTTCTGAGATAAATCTAGGACCTAGACAACCCTCTTTTGATTGCAATTCAAATTTTTGAAAGACACCAGAGGAAACCAAAACCCAGATAGCCCTTGTTGATTGCAGTTCAGATTTTGGAAGAAATCCACATCATGTGTGGAGGACAATCTAAGCACCTACCAGCCCAATTCTCCCTCTTTGCGACCCACCAGTTAGGCCGACTTAAGTCAGGCACTCGGTTCCGGCCTGGAGAGCTTCTTTACTAGATTTCGGATTTCTTACTGGGCCCGTGAGCTTCTAATTTTTCCATAGGTCCTCTCTACTTGAATTCAGATTTTTAAAGCTTCTAATTCTCCCACGGCTACCTTTTACTTCTTCCAATTTGTCAAAGCTAGTTCAGAGGGATGCTTCTCTATTTTTTTTCATACTAATTCTAATAACTTAATTTTTCTTCAAAGGCCATTCAAATTCTTACTGTTCCCTTTTATATTAAATTACCACAGACGTGTAGCATTTGAAGGGACACTCACTCTTATTATTTTCCTTGTACACTAATTTGAATAGGGGTTTTTTTCAAGAAATGCTACTTGTCCTTAATTTCCCTTGGTCATGACCGGAATTCAAAACAACAAATTGACCTTAGTGGTTTCTAATTTTTTTTCTAAACTTTTTTTTCTAATTTCTTCCAAGGATGGCTACTATTTAAATTCTTTGGATGTGACTTGGAAGTTGAAACAACAAGCTGGCTACTAGTTACTAATTTGTTTTTATTTTTTATTTTATTTTTATTTTTGACAAAGGGACGTACTCTGTCTAAATTTTTTTTAAATGTGACTTTGAAACTTAAAACAACCAGTTGGCCTAATCAACTTCTCTCTACACTAACTTTCTACCTGTAATTTCAAAGAAGGGAACAACTGACCCTTACTAGCTCATCCAACAACCGGTGCAACCAAATTTTAACTAATTAGAGTTATGTAGGGTGATTGCATGAAACACTTGTACTATTTTCTATCACACGTTGTGTGCTAATTAGCTTTTTGGCCATAATTCTTGGATTTTGACTCCAAATGATTCAAAATTCATAGACAAGGTACTAATGACTACTATACACCTTGTCTATTTTTTTGAAATTTAAAAAAAATATTTTACTATTTAATAATAGCCCCTAATAATATGTCACAAATGCCAATTTGGAGGTTTTTAGTACTATTTAGTACCCATAAAAACGAATTTGGAGGTGAAATTTGGTAGAGATGGTCTTCTAGTAGATTTGTAGCTATTGTCCAAAAGAATTCTAAAAATACTTAATTTTATGTGGTATAGAAGTCCACAAATTGAGTCCCTTTCTACTAGCATTTTGAAGCATGTAAAAAATTATTTTGGTGGGTTTTTTGGTGAATGACCATCTTCATAGAGCTGCCACAAATGGCCCATTTTTTTATTTTTTTATTTAAGTTTTTTCCTATTTTCTACTAATTAAAACATCAAAGTATGTATTTTCTTAAGATTTGGCACTTTTCTAGTTCTCCTACTTAGAGAATTTTTTAATGAATTTCCTTTGGTGGTCACCTTCATCTTAAAGATGCAGACATTGGCCATATTTTTTAGTTTTAAAAAAAATTGATTTTCTAATTTTAAAGGTACTCCAGATAAAATTATGAGTACTATTGCAAAATGCAACAAATAGTACAGGTGTTTCATGCAATCACCCTATAACCACCCCTCTTTGAAAAATGTTCAAATGCGGTTTTGAGGTCAAATCTTTCCAAATATGATTTTCTAAATTGAATTACCACTAGTTAAGAAAATGCAAAGAAAAGAAGCTAATTCTTTCAAATAGTTTCAAAGTTCTTTTGTACTTTAGGAAATACACAAACTTTCCTTCAACTCAAAACATACGAAAAAGCTTTGCCGTATTTTTAAAAAATGCACAAACTTTCTTCCACATAAAATGTCAAAGCTTTGCCGTCACGGGTGGATGGATCAAACCAGGGGAACAAATTTAACCACAATATACCATGTCAATTAACCAAATTAATACAAAACTTAAAACCGCAACCAAATCTACATAACTTTAGAGAAATTTTCAATTAAGGAATTCCCACTTGAGTTTGTGTAAACTAACAACAAAAACTAGAGGTTTCCCTAAGCAACATTGCCAAGGTATGGAGGGGGAATTCTCTAGGATTAGTAGAAGATCAACAATAGACACCAACAACTTACAACAAGAATTCAACAAGGCAATAAGAGAAAACTTTGAAGGGACCTTAATGTTTATCAAAGAGAGCTCCAAAAACACCAACAATAGAGCTAAAAACGCTCCCAAAACACACAATTTTGGCAACGTGGCCTAAAATGGCTGAAATCCAATTAAAGAAATCCAAATGTGTAAAATGAGCCAAACTATGGCTACAAGGTGTGTTTGTAAGAGGAAAATGAGCCCCTTATATACATTTCCAAGGAAATTCACTCCCTTCTTTTTTCCTAGTGGTAATCTTATCATTTAAGATTTTCATCCTAAATTGCCAATTTTGACTTTCTATGCTAGTCCAAACTCTTAACTTATGGAGCTAGACTAATTCCAAATCAAAAATCAATTGCGCCATTAGCTTCAGAAGGTCACTTTTGGTCTTTGTAGAATACTCCACCCCTTAACCAAACTCTAAAAAAACTCAACAAAACCTATTGCTAATTGAACATCAAAACGGAATAAAAATCCAAATCTTGGAGTTTGACTTTTATGAGAAAAGTAACTAGCCTAGTCTCTTTTAGTAGGTATGGGGGAGTAAGAAAAGACCTAGCTTGGACCTCATTCCAATTTCGTATGCTTCCGGTATGCAAATCAACTCCATTGTAATCTTTAATTTTGTCAATTATTGGGGAATCTCGCCAGTTTGGGCACTTTGGCTATCGGAATTTTTTGAAACTTGTTGAAGCATCTTATTAGGATGAAAGAAGATAGTTTAATTTTTAGTGAGATTTTATCGAAATGTGGATAATTTCTAGGAATTTTTCATCGTAGGTTTTAGCAATTAATCATCCGGAAGGGCATCTTCTGCAAGTCAGAAGATTCTGAAATTTTTTATGGAACCTCTATGGAATTCTATAAAGGATGTGCAAGCTCATATTCTTACTTTGTATAAAGGTCAAAGGATAATCAAATTCCGCCTTCTTCTTTTAATTTCGGCAACTAGAAAATCTTTCACATATAGGGAAATCTTGGCAAACCGATTTAGCCGTTGAGTCCCAAATGTGATTTGCACTGTACTCCATCTGCAAATTTTTTTTATGGTTCCATCTTGAGTTTGTAACTCTTGTAGACCAACAATCGAAATTTTTACTATTTCTTCGATACTATGGGGAAAGTGAAACCTGTCTTTGGGAATGGACTTAGGATCTCAATGGTGTTCCCTCGGACCAATTTTAGCCATAAGATGTCACATGCACCATAGGTTTGGGCTATTTGGACCAGGTTAGCCCTAATTCTACTATTTACCTAAATTTCCATGTTTTAATCTATGTACAAGTGGGAATGGATTTTATTTGGAAAAAATCAACCTATAAAAGACCAAATGCTGTACTGGTATGTGACATACCTATTTTGATTTTACACTTTTTTTTGGACTTTTTGTATATGAAAGTACACTCAAACTCGTGGAAAAAATAAATAAATCATAAAGTGATGAATAGCAAGCTTTCACTCCTTAGGATTGAATTTCGGCTCTTTGGATTGTTGTCGACCGTCAGCTACTCCTCCTTTCGCCATGTGCTATTTTGTGGTTGGTAGGTTCCCTCGTCTCGTTCCCAATCGCTCCCTTAACCCGTTCTTGTGGTTCCCTTGTTCTTGTGCTCCAATAACTGGCTATTGGTTCCCTTCTGATACTTGGATATTAGTATCTGGTTCCTTGTCTGCTGGGCCTATTTTGGCTTAAATACTAATTTTGATTCTGGCTTAAATACTAGTCATGATTTTAAGTTGAATACTGGTCCTAGCTCTAGCTTTAACTAAACTAAATAAAATTGAACTAAACTTAAGGATATAAAATGAATTTAAGACCATTCAACTTAAGTATTCTAACTAATTGTTTTTTGGGATTTTTGGAAAACTAACTAAAACAAGAAAAATTAACTAACGTTTTTGGATTTGGAGGGGATTACTTCTAAAATAAACCAACAAGTATAAAAACTAAATGTAAAATTTTGTAGTTTTTGGCATAGTTTCTAAAACAAAGCAATCCTAACTAAAGTTTTGGGTTTTGGATATTTCCTCTAAAATAACTAACTGAAACAAAGCAAAAACTCCCATACTTCACGCAATATTTGGTGCAAATCAAGGTTTCAAAGAAGTTCACGACATAAGGCAAATTAGAGGGAAAAGAAGGGAAAGAACTTCATGATTTTTGAATTTAAATAGCCTAGACAAATCAAGGCTTGTCAAATGACTGGGTTTTTCCCAAAATTCTCAAAGGTTAACGGTTTTAAAGGTCAAAGCTTCACTGTGCAGGAACAATATGTGATACCTTTTCTACAAGTTTAAGCCTAGGATTTAGGGGTTTAGCCTATGTTTTAGTGTAATTGTTGGTTTTAAGAGAATCCCACGTCCTCTAACCAAGTCTTCCACTATATAATCAAGTTTGAGTAAAAGATGGTTGTTTGGTGGCCTAATTAGATTATTCCGACAGAATACCGGCAAACAAATTTGAAGTGTGGGTCTTTTATACTTCAGCAGCGTATCAATAAGCAGAATGGGGTTATAGGAAACCTTAAAGGGGGGCCTTATATACTTGTTAGAAGGCCCCATCACCTAGATTTACCACAAGATCTTTTGTCTTTTACTCAAAAACTAATCTTAACTAACCCTAAGATATTTCTTAATCTACTTTAAGATATTTCCTAAATAATTTTGTTTAATCCAAGAATCTTCTAGAATAAGCCTTAATTAGCAAAGAAATCTTATCTAAATAAAATCTAGGATTTTTTCCAAAGACATTTAGGAAATTAATTTAATTTACCCTAAGATATTTTGTAAATAATCCTAAGATATTTTGTAAATAACCCTAAGATATTTCCAAATATTCTTTATTTATTCAAATATGGTTGTTTAAGGAAAAATTTGAAATCGTATCTAAATCCAATCTTCAATTTTTTCCAAGATATTTTGCAAATTAACCTAGAATTACCACTAATTACTCTAAAAAAGTCAAATCTATTGTTGGACCCTCTCTATTTTATAGGAAATAATTTGAAATTGAAAACCAATTGCGCCATTGTGTTCAAAAGACCCAAAATAGTCTAATGTGTCACTTCCCCTATCTCTAGGCCGTTTATGCTTGTAAAAACTACTAACAGTAATTCCCAAGAAAAGTCAAAACTTCAACTATTGGAATTTGCAATTCCTAAATAAACTAACTAGCCCAAGTTGTCTAGAAGAATCTTGAGAGTAAGAAAAGACTCCTTATTTGTGACATTTGGACACCGTAAGCTCCTCATTCGCCTGTCAACCTGCCGCCATATTATAAATTTTTGTTAAATTTGATGTTGTTGCTAATTCTGGTACTTCCGACTATCAGAAAGTCTTCAAACTTAACAAGTTGCTTATTTAGCACACAAAATACTATCCTAATTTTTAGTGAGTTTTTTCCGTACTCTAAATAATTTCTAGAAATTTATAATCAATTTCAAAGGCGGTTGATTTCCTATGGAGTCATCATGAAGTTCTGTAAAATTCCAAAAAAATTTGGGCAACCTCTAAAAATTTCTCTAAAGCCAAGGGCAAAACCAAATCTCCATTTGCACTATGCATAAGAAGGCTAAAATCAGCAACTCCTTGTTAATTTCCACTCAAAGGAAAAATCATTCTGGTACCGGGGTTTGTTGTGGATGATCAACTCCTATGTTGACCTCTTGGCATGCTTTTTACCCTAAAAGCACCTCTTTATAAGATCCAATCACCTCTTTCCTTGTCTATTTTGCATTCTGGTTCATTTTCAAAGTTACCTGCAAGACCAATATAACTAATCCAAACTCTCTATGAATTTGATCTAGACTCTTCTAAACCTAAAAATAGACCATTAGTCAGGTTGTCACATGCACTCTGTGGGAATAGTTTTACATAGACAAGACACTAGGACTAGCTAATTCTCACATCTTCACTTCTCTCGGAAATGCTAATCTAATCTCTCAGATACTTAACTAAGACCTCAATATGGGAAAGTAGAGTACTTTATGCTTTCCACAATTTTAGGAAGACGCCTCATTGAGTTGGTAGGGATTCCTACCAAATCTCTCTCAACTACTCATTTCATGCTATTTTGCATAAAATGACACTAAAAACTAATACAAAATCGTAAAAAATATATCCAGAGTTCCAAATGCTAACATAAAGGCTCACCCCCCCCGACCATAAATACAATAGATGGAACCTTCTATTTGACCAAAAGCCATACAAATTCCGTAATTACAAGCATTGGAGGAAACCTCATGGCATGGGATCAAACATTATAATCTTCCAATGCATAAATGATATTATTGTGTTTTATTTTTGTATGTGATCTATATCATGTCTACCTTGAATTTGTATGATCAGAATGCAGTAAAAATTAGTTTACCTTATCAAAATCTTTTATGTAGGAGTGTTATTTGGTTTAGAGCAAATTCAAAGAGGCCCACAAGAGGACTTCATCACTTAGGAGTTTGTACCTGAAATCAGCTTGTCTACCCCGACGCGGTTGCCCTCCGCCCCAACCGCTCCGTCCACCTCGTCCGTAGTGTCTACCCACCTTGTCCGCTGGACGACATTACCTAACCATTGGGACAGAACCAAAAATTCCAATTTCCTCTCCAACAGTCAGCGTCAGGTATACTAAGCTAAAGACTATAAGTACAAGAACCAGGCAGTTAGAAGCACTCCCGCGAAATTGAACCCTAAGATTTTCAACGGCTAGAAGCTGCCAATTTTTTGTGTCTTTTCTTTGGTAATGCATAGTTTGATGGAAGGGGGGGCCTTGGTTTCTAAGGCTTTGTGCACGCACTTCTAATGAGATTTTGGACACCACTTACAAAGTATTTATGTTTTCAAATTGTTTTGAATATAAAGAATTCAAACTTGTCACTGTGAGCAAGGGTTTCTCCCCTCAATATGGAGTCCCGTCACCGAATAAAGTACAGTGCAAGGCTTACAAAACGTTGTTTGCAAGGAAGCATAGCTGTATATGAAGCCACTTGGGATATCAAGGCCCCACAGGTTCTCGCAATACTAAAATGGCCTTCTGCTTGCAATTGACAGCGGGAATTTGAATTTTATTCATTTGTTACAATAGAAAATTTTCACAACCACTTGCCCTCAACAATGTAAATGGTAATGACCCGCCTATGGTCGAAAGCAACATGTCAAATGGAAGGGGTATGCCAAATTCTAAATAGGGGACTCATGCATAGCACCGGAAGAACATGTTGGTGTGGGTTGCGAAGTAACTCCAAGTACAGAAATATCTTGTGAATGTGAGACTCCAAGGGCATCAAGCAATAGGCCTCAGATGCAAAGCAGTCTATTAAGTGGATTTCAAAAAATAAATAAACAAAAATTGCATGCTACGTGAGCCCGTTTTTTTTATGCAGCAAACATACCATTTTATGTTGCTCGAAATTCAGCCTTCAAAGAAGTAGTGAAGAAAACGGCAGAGTGTTAGTAGGCCCTCCACTCCTCCAACATACTATGATTTACAACATAAATTGTTTGAGCAAACAAAGACAGATCTTGCGGCAAAGTTGCACAATAGGATCAAAGACAACGTCAGGAAGTTTGGAGCAACATTGTCCATTGATGGATGGAGTTCAATTAGTAATCGCCTATTGATAACTGTCATGTACATATCTTCTATAGGTGAGCAATCCTTGCAGTGGATACAAGTGGGAAAGAATGGACAGCAGCATATTTGGCTGCTGTATTGGAAAAATTCATAAAGGAGGTGGATCTTACAAATGTCGTGCAAGTGATTGTAAATAATCGTTATAAAAAACCCGTGTTTTATATGACATTTTGTATTTTTTGCAAACAGATTTTAGATAATGTCGAATCGAACACCCAAATGTTTTCATGTCAAAAATAATATCAAATATAACATCCAGAAGTTATATTTGACATAATTGTTGATATAAAAACATCTAGATATTCTATTTGACATCACCTAAAATTTGTCTGCAAAAATTACAAAACGTTACAAAAAAACATGGGACTCTTATGGTGAATGCTCCACAAATTTGGCAGCATGGAAATTAGTATCCAGAATATATCCACACATTTTCTTCCAAGGGTGCGTCGTGCACGCCATAAATTTGTTGCTAAAAGATTGAGGGAAGCAAGAATGGATTGAGGAGTCAGTGCAGTTCGCCTAGCTCATAGTCAATTTCTTCAGGAAAAGGGACAAGCCACTTGCTATATTTTGAAAGTATGAGACAAAGTATAATTTGTTGAAGCCGGTGGCAACAAGGTTTGCTTCTAATTTTATCATGATTGACCACTTGTTGGAGGTGAAAAGAGCATTGCAACAAAGTATGGTGGACCCACAATGGTGATATACGTGAACACTTTTAATGACAACGGTAAAGGCAAGTCACGCACAAAGCCTCGGAATGTATCAAAAATTATCTTGAACAAGCAGTGTTGGGACTAGTGGACGAATCTACGCAAATTGTCCGCCTGAGTTGTGTACGGTCTACGTGATTTGGATGCAAAGACGCCTTGCATGGAGAAAGTATTGCATTTTATGAAGAATTTAAAAAAACATGTCTTCAGTCTACAAAGTGCGCCTTTTGGTTTGCCCGATGACATAGTCAAACCACTTGAGAAGTCTTTCCGCTCACGTCGAAAAATAGGGAGACAGATCTACATTATGCAGGAGCTCTTTTGAATCCCTACTTTCTTCACGATAAAGAACTAGTTGACAATTTGGCTGCAACAGACGCATGCAAGCGGGTTATAATGGAAATATGTGACTATAAAGACTATGCAAAGGTGGTGAAGGAATTTGTAGCCTTTCAATATAGAGAACCTCCATTCTACAGCATGTTGGACCTAGGCAAACAAATGTTTGTGGCGCACGCTTGGTGGGATTTTGAGGGTGCATGCGGGAAGCTCATTGCTCCAATTGCCAAGAAGATGTTAACCCAACCGGTATCATCATCTTCATGTGAACAAAATTGGAGTAGCTACTTTTTTGTTCACAACAAATTTTGCAAAAAATTGACAACACAGAGGACAGCAGACTTGGTATCCGTATACACCAATTCCAAAGTTGTGGCCGCATCAAAGGAAAGGGATGAGAAGAGGTGGTACCACAAGAATATGGATTTGGAGGAGTTGGAGGCAGGGTCTAGTTTGGAAGATGAAGTTGGTGGGCTCGTAGTGGATGAAGGAGCTATCGTGAACAACAACATGGGCAATGCAGACGATGAAATGGGCCATATCTCCAACCAGAGCAATGAAGACTTTGGGGGCAATAGTCCAGACCCCTACAAGTTTCAATCGAATGATGACAATGATGGATATGGTGAAGATGTAACTCCAATAGCAAGATTTTCGGATGGAACTAGGTTGAATATGAATAGTGAAAATGTTCTATTGGAAAAGGGGGATGCTCATGTAGAGATAGCAGAGGCAAATGGAACAATGGTTTCCAATGCTAAGAGAGGAAGGATGACCAAAGTGTTTCCAATTCCCAAGTCTCCGTCTATAGCAGTGGCGCAAGAGAAAGAGAATAGAAACAAAATGGCTTCAATGTTGACTTCAATGTTGCATTAGACCAGTTTTCGCAGTATACCACCACAAATCAGCATTAAATTGTCAATCCCCACACTGCAATTTGAGAATGCACTGAATATAACCAGTGATGGAAGGCCCACATCAAGGAAATCAGAGGTCATGGAATCTACTCAAGCCAGTAAAAAAAAAGTTATACAACCTTTTACAGGGTTTTCCAATTAAGAAACAAAATGTGGGTAGAACCTTCCTTGAAGCATCTCTGCCTGTTCTGAAGAGGAAAACAAAACCGGTTGAAGGCCTTAGGGAAGAGAAAAGGAAAGTTACACTGAAAGTAAAAATTGAAAACAAGAAGGGCAAATGAAGGAAGTCACGTACATTTAGGCAAATAGAAGAAGGCGGATGTACACTTCTGGGCTCTTCATCAAACGATATGGAAGACACATCCAGCGATGAAGATGCTGAATGGGAAAAGGGATGTGAGAGTAGTAGGACAGAGGTGAAGGAGATGTTGATTATAGTCTTCAAGAATTGAAGGGATGTAGGCTTAGGTGTTTAGAATTTTTTACAGCCATTTCCTCAATGAAAAGTCAATTTTCTTAAGTAGAACTAACATGCTTGTTGATGTTGAGTTTACATGGACAATTTTCTTTGGTTTGCAAATCCAAAGAAGAATTGAATAAAAATTGATTGTGTGTTCAATTTCTTAAATGAAGCATGGTATGTTGCAATTGGACTATATATATTATGTAATGCTATAACATTTGCTTTGTGGTTGTCCTACTTTTAGTATTGTAATTCATCATGTTGACAGTAAACTTCACTCCTTTACAAATTTAGAAGGAAATGATTTGACTTCACCTTACCTTAAAGCATGCATGAATCCCGCATGTATACGTTTGCCAGCAATTGAGCTAAAGAACTTGACCTTCTTTGTTGCCGCGCTCCAATAACATCAATAGTAAGTTTTTGCATGTAGTAACATCCATCTGAAACTCAGTTTCATTTTCTCATAATTAGAAATATGAAATATGTATCATTATTAACCCCTAAATTTCCAAGGCCTTTTTGAGCTTTTAAAAATTTTCTCTAAATTGAACAAAAAGCCAACATTTTGAATAGTTGTATCAAGTTTTTTTGAATTGTAATCAAAAAAATTCAAAGTAGACATGTTAGAGATCACATAGGAAAAGAAAACACAACAATATCATTTATAGATTGAAAGATTATAATGTTTGATCATGAGGGTGTTAAGACTAAAGAATTATGTCAATCCCTTTTTTACATGTCAAATCTAAAAAATTGATTAAGCCACAAAAAAATATGAGGTTAAAGGGCCTAACATGCATATTCCTAATCGATTTATAGCTTCTCAAAATCTACTTTACAATTATGTTAAATGAATTTTTAATGTGATTTTTGAACTAAGATCTAGTGTATTTGATGCTCATTTCCAAGAGCCCTCAACACTACAAAAAGTCAAAATTACAATGGTTACCCTTGCACAAAATCTTGAATAGAAAAATTATAATCAATCATTTTTTAAATTATTTTTTTTGATGCTAGAACTAGACTTCAAAAAGAATTTTATAAAAATAGAAAATATTAGAAACCAAAAATTGGTTAGATTTTATTTAACTTCAAAGTATTGTCAACACCAGAATTTGGTGCCTTAGGCATTTAGGGGTTAATTCCTAAACTGCTTCCCTGTGTGCCTATGGTTTGCCGTTTGCCATCAACTTGTCTATCCTCTTCGCCCGCTCATCTGATGCCCGTTCGTCTGCCCAAAAACTGCCCATCTCCCTTCTTGGCCGTCATTACGTTGCCTGGCCGCCTGCCAGTAAACAGACCGTCTGCTTGCCGTCTGCTAGTTAAATGGCTGTCCACTTGGGTAACTTCTGCTGACTACCGTTTTATCCAACTGTCTACTACGTCTGGACGTCCAAAATATGGACGTAATTTTTCTTGAGACTTTCAATTCCATCAACCCTAGGCTTATTCAATGTTTGAGGCAATGCTTAGAGGAAAGTCTAAATGTATGGACAGCCTAACCCTCAGTGAACCAAGAGCTTGGGTTAAATGTACCCCCTTTTCTGAAATTTTATATCTTCAGCTTGACAACTTTGCTAAGGATAATAAAAACAAATATCTTATAACATTCTTGGGTGGAAGTCCACTAATAGGAGCCAACTTGGGCGTAACCACTGGGTTTTTTTTTAAGAATCTTCATTCTAACTCTTGAATATAAGTTGAAATATGAAAAAAATTGTAGGATATTGTTTCTTAGTTATGGCTATATGACATAATGTAAAACAAATTTAATTATGTTAAATTTCTAAGTATCAAAAGGGCCAAAATGTAGCTGTAACCACTGCTTAATTCTGCTTAATTCTGCTTAATTGAATTCAATAAGGACCCATTATAGATGATTTAAAGACTATTTTAGATGAATAAACAACAGTTTTTGGTAGAATATTGCAATAAGAATCCATTACAAATGACTTAAAGACTATTTTAAATGAATAAGCGACATTTGTTTGGTGGAATATTCCATTAAGGACCTCTATAAACACCTCAATAACGTCTACAAGTGGCTCCTATTAGTGGACTTCCACCCTCTTGTCTTTGCTCATTGCACAAGGTGTCTTCAAGAAAATTCAGGTTGGCTTCCTATGAGTCAGACATACTCACAAGGACATCGATGCATGTTTCAGCCACCTCTCCAAGGCCCTGAAGACCCATCTGGAACACTTTTGTTGTTGCTGACCTCATGAAAGCCTTCATGCAGTCCCAAAATCTATCATTTATGTAAGAGTTTATACAAGAGGTGGGGGATTTCAAGTTGTTTGTGGAAGGTTTCTAGTGCGGTGGCTTAGATAGATTAATTAAATTGGGGGAGATTCATCTTTTCAAGTTCTACGTGGATAGTGATGGAGGCCTTATCATGAATTTCAAAAGATCAACAGTTGATTCAAAGTGGTTGCTGTTTGATAAATCTTTTCAATGCCTTTGGACAATGCTCCTTTCCGGCTCTCCAAAGCGTGTTCCATTTAAGTCCATGTGGGGTAGCAAGCAGGGTTCTCATATTTAACACGTTTTTGGATTTTAGTAACATATTAGATGTTTGATGTTGCGTGTCTTGATCGTTTGGAGACGTCTATTAGCCCTTTTTTTGTTGTCTAATAAGGTCTTTAGCGCCAGCTAAGATAATTTGAAATCTCACTATAATTATAAATTTAAATTTAGAATGTAATATGTGTTTATCAAATTGTGACACTTTACTAAGATGAAACTTAAATATGTCAAAATCATAAATAAAGGGTAATTTATTTGAAAGTCAACCTAAAAATTGACTTTATTAGACTTTGTAAGGGCTCTACTAGACGTCGTGTGATGTCTGTCTGTCACGTTGTTGGGTTGTCCGCTAGAACAACTAGGGCAATACGGTTCCTGTGCCAATTGGAAATCAAGAAAATGCAAAGGAAATGGCGTGGAAAGCTATTGTGAACAAAGGATTCATAATGGTAGGACTCAAGAAATACATTTAGTACTGGCGAAATAGAATGTCAAAATGCGAGGGATTTGCAATTGTAATCAAACCATACGTGAGCTACTAAAAACATATGCTAAATGAGCTGAAAAAACCACTACCCGACTATCTTTTGGAATTGGTGGAAGGCTTCTGGCCACAACACAATTAAATAATGGCGTATAGTGGAGTCCCTTGTCTAGGGTCGACGGTCAATCCCATGGATGTGATTTATGAGGTAGAGGAGCTGAAACCTTACTACGGCCATGCAAATGAAGCGCTACGGGAAAGCTTCAATCCTTGGCTTGACATACGTCTAGGCTCGTAGGTACTTCTCAGATCTGAAGTCTCCAAAATTTGTATTGTTTGGCAAAAAATAGCATTGTCTACCATATGCGGATTAGAAGGAAATGTGAATAACGAAAAATTCTTGCTTTAGTATTGGCAGCCAGATAACTCTAAAGCACAATGGAATTGAGGTACCGGAATTGCCGGTATGGTAAATGGGTTGTTGAAAATACTCCCCCTACTTAGGTGGACGCAACTTGTGCAGTGTATGCAAATTGGTCCAAGATAGTGGATCCAAAATCAAGAACAATTCCTAAGAAGAATAGGGAGGCTATCTAAGCAAATTTGAATTAGACAAACATGGTGGACCCATGATTGGCCTACTCACAATGGCCTACTCACAATGGCCTACTCTAGGGCCATCTTAATCATCGGGAGATCTCTTGATGCATTATGCGGATCGTCACGGCCATTGTGAGATCTTTTGATGCATTTTCCATCTAGTAAGCGCAGTCACAAGTTAGGTTTTTAAGATTGTTTGCCCTATTTGAGTATGACTATTTTACAATTAATTTCTCAAAGTTGTTGTTTGTGACATGGATTAGCATAAAAAATCTTTATGAATTTATGAATATGTTTATGATGTTCATTCTTTGCGTGCAAGACAGGGGCATTGACCTCTTAGCTGAAGTGTGGGTTGTGTTTTCTCTCATCTGTTGAAATGGAAGTGGTTTATATTTGTATCAAAAACAAAATACAAGGTTCAAATTATACATGCACTAAGATTAGTCTAAATATGCATTTCTTTTCACTCACAGTCAGTCACTAATGGAATTGTAGTCTTTTGGGGTCTACATCTTTACTATTATATAGTAGACAAATAAGAACAGATCTATTTTAATAGTTAAAGAACCTTGACCATCTAACTTCACTCAAACTAAAAGTAATGTAATTTTTTTTATAATGGAATATTATATTAGGTGCTATTCATCTCTATATGTATGTTGAATGTTTGAGCACTTGTAACTCAGTTGTCTACAATCCTTCAAATTCCATTGTAAGTAATGTGATATGACACCGTCACTTTGTCAAATTTTAAATATCTTGCTTGAGTATGTTAGCATTCCATTAGAGATCTCCCGTTGAGATTTGATTGGGCTCCTTATATCCAAGAGCAATTGTTCATTTGATAATTTTGAAGTGGTGTTTGAAACTTTTGAATTCACTTGTATGTACTTCCATTAAACTCTTGAGATACCATATCTTTGAAACAATCACTTATATCATGCCTTAGTATGAATCATATTTTGTTCTTGATGAATTTCGATATGACAATTGCATTATAGCACATAAATCAAATTGCATCACTTCAACAACGTGATTGACAGTAACGCCAATGCATATTCTACACCCTTGTCAAATAATCTCTCGATGCAATTATGTAAATCACTATTGAGTGAAGGATTAATATAGGAAATGGGAGCCATATTTGGAGGATCTCTTGATAGGTTCCACAATGTCAATTGTGCAATAAATTGGATTCAAAAATCTTAGAAACTCGGTCCGCAAAGCTTCCAATCCAATCATGTGAACTTTAGGACAGTCAACTATGGAACAATTACTATATGATTTCTTTCATTTCCAAGCATATAAAGCACTCCCCACAATACTTATGGGTGTAGAATTTGATGCATGTGAAATAATCATGTATAAAAAGATCTCTAGATATATAGGAAAACATTGGAGGATTTCACCACTTTTTTTAATTCTAGACGATTGAAAGTTCAAAATTAGTTAAATATGGCATACTATTTAAGAAGCACATCAAGAGACTTCTTAATACTAACTTATAGAAAGTTCTAAAGTGTATGTTTGTAACACAAGTAGCTAAATTTTCTGTTGTTGGATTTCTTGTATTTTTCCCCTTGAATGGATCCGCCCTTGAATGATGGCTATAATTTTTAAGAAATTTAATATTTTGGTGCTGAATGTTCAATATTGTAATAAGCAAATTCAACCAACAATAATAGTTCCCTTCAATTGTCTAGCTAATAGTTGAAGCCCTGCAATAAAGATGTGCTACAAAACTTGTTTGAATGATTTTGTTTGCCGTTGGTTAGTAGATAATAAATTGTGAAAAGATTTATTTAACCCCTAAAGGACCAACATGCGTTTTTTGGGCAACATAGCAATTTTGGGTAGGTATATGTAACTAGAGATTTGCCTATTTTACGCTGAAATTTTAAGAGAAAGTGGGGATAAGACATATCTTTTATATATACTAAATTTCATGACATTTGGAAATATGAGTCAAAAGTTATGGCCTAATATGTTATTTTTTTTTGTAAATGGGCAATCCAAGCAAATTAGAAAAAATCTCTTTTTTCACAAATAAAAATTTGAAATTGATTTTTTAGAGTTATATATATGTAGAAAGCTTTTAATCAATCTATTTCGATCAATGAGTCAAAAGTTATAATGAGTTTTTGATTACGAGCAATTATGGATTCTACACTCTAAAATAAACTTTGAAGTCCTTTATCTTACTCAATTTTCAATATTTTTGAAAAAAATAAAACCATAGGATATAGATTGTTTACTACAACATTGCAACCATTGGAATTGGCATTTTTCAATTCCATAACTAAATTCTTAACAATTTTGTATTTTGCATCATTCTCTACTTATTTCTACTTACCATTTTTTTCCTACATGTATAATTCTAAATGATGTGAAATTTTTCAAGCATATAGCCAACTTGTCTAGGAAAAAGAATTTAAAGAAGCACCACCATTTTGGACATTTTTTCATAGAAAAGTGAGCTTGTGAAGTGCAACTACCCTATTCTTTGCATGGCCAAAAAAATGATTTTAGTGAATTTGAATGCTTATATCTTACAATCCATGTAGTGAAAATTTCTGAAATTTTTACCACATGTTTTCAACTCAATATACTACAAGATCCTATGGTTACATGCATCAAAAAAAGTTTATTTTTCAAAAATTTGATACTTGTATTAAAAATGGCAATTTTTGAGTTTTTGTTGAAAACATAGTTATAGAACTTTAGGGGTTAAATGCCAAGCATTTGAAGTAAACCTCTTCAAAAACGAGACACAAATTGTGCACCTCTATCAATTACAATATCACCAGAAAGTCCATGAAAATTTGTCACCAACTTCTACAATTGTGGCCACCAATAATTCCTTTACATCAATTCCATTCTCTTATTAAAACCAAAACATCCAACTACAAGGTCATAACATACTTGAAAGATAATTTATTAGACGGAATTTTGAGGGTCTAAAGGACTGCAAGTTCCCTTAAATTCCTAGATTGTGGGAACTATACCACATTACAATCCGACATGGCAGAACTTCTATCACGTCAGATAATAGTATTTTGTTAACTTTAAAATGAAAAAAATGAATTTTTTTGAATTTCTTGAATTATTCATTATTTTTTAAATTTATTTTTTCTTTTGGCTAGCAATGGCTGGTTCAAAAAATGGGGATTAGCCCTAAGCCGGCCCTAAAACAACCCTTTACCCCCTCCTTTCCTCCAAATGTCATCTAATGAATCAATCGAATCCTATATATTAAACATATAGAACAAAATCTTTGAATTCAAAATCAATATTTTCTTCTTGGTTTTAGAGACATCTTTTAATTGTCTTTTCAAAAAGATCAATGCTTCTCAAATGTATACAGTAGAGCAATTGGGGAGAGGGTATGCCTACCTTACAGGCACTTTTGCTATTTCCAAAATTCGTGGAAAAAACAAATAAATAAATTTACACTATTTTTGTTTCCATCAGTTTTCTCCAAATGGCTTTTCCACAGTACTTAAATAGTCCTAAACGCCTGCTATCACAAGAAAACAAACTAAGGAGTGGGAATAGGTTCTGGTACATTAGTTCAAAATCAACCTACATTCCATGATACATGAACCTCAATACATGCTTACACAACAGCAACTCAGTGCACTTCAAGTGGACAAAAAATGGACGCCTCTGATGTAACAGATGCATCGAGGAGGAAATCTCTCAAAGGGCACGCAGGAACGGCATAGGGTTCAGAAACAACAGTAGATTGAGCAAGATGGCTCTCATAACAATTTTTTTTCCTCGCTTGGAACTTATCTACTCCTATTTCCTTTGCACACTAGTATACATCAGTCATGACTGCACCATCAAAATTGCTTTCTCCGACTGCAAAGAATGTTTGTCTGCTTGATTAATTATGGGGACAAGAATGAATCAAGGCACAACGAGAAATTACGTTACAAAAATTATTTCTTACCCCGAGTAGTTCTTACTGATGGGGCACTCTTTCGTCGCCCAGACTTGAAACCACCCCATTCTTCATCACTATCATCATCACCTGATACATCACACGCCACAGTCGCCACTGCTACACTTTTCCTTCTTAACATTGGACGACCTACAGGCTGTCCGTTCACGTAGCCTGCCTCAGTGTCAACTGGGACACGACCTGGTCGTTTCTTTGTTGAGATATTTGCTGTATAGGCCGAGTAATCAACACAATCCTCTTTAAGCAAACGCTTGAATGCCTGGTGGTATACAACGACATGCATCAATACTAAAAAAATATACAAGAACAATAGCAGACCCAAAATTTTATGGAACATGGTTATTGACTTCGTGTTACAACGTCGATCACCTTATATTGTTCTAACATTTGCCGAACTGTTAAAGATTCAACCGGTAGTTCCATCAAGTTGAACTCTTTCACACCCTCTCGTTTTGCAAGCATATCACCAGGCTTGATAACCTCCGTTGGTTGATACGCCTATCATAAGCAATTCAATGGCCGGCAGTGAAAACCATATTCAGGTAGTCAGAAGTGGAAGCCAGGGATTAATAATTAACTTTCACCATTCAAAGTTTTATCCTCCACCAACTCTAAAATGAAAAGCCTGACAATTTCTGATAGATGTGACACTGACATATACAAGACGAAGCACAATATGCGGAAGGCACAAAACACATACATATACGAAGCACACATGCAAGACAATATCTACCGAACACAGATGCAAAATTGACTACACAACCAAACCTGGCAGCGAGCATCATTTAAGCTATACACATTCTTCATATGCCTCTTCAGTCGAAGCAGCAAAGCCAAAGTCATGGCTGAATTGCAGTAACCCTACACCGTCCATCCCAAGAACAATACTTAAAATATTAGAGAATGCACTCATGCAGCTAGAAGGATCTGCGCAAACATTGTTTATCCTAAAAACTATTCAAAAATGCTGTAGAATTACTAACATTTGATTCATTAGTTCAGGCAAACAAAGTCAAACAGTTGAACAGGCCGGAAGTACCCTGAGCTTGTCCAAAGCTTCGTCAGGGATGTCCAGAATGTCAATGAAAACCTTCTTTTTTAATTCCGGCAGCACAAAATCAGGATTCAAAGTCGCCTCTTCCACTCTTTCTCTCTCAGCTGCAATACTTTCAAGAACCTCCTTTGTTGTAGCCCCTAAAGCCCCGTCGGTAATGATGGTCTTCATATTTGCCTCCAACTCTCCGGCACGAACCTGGACAACTCTATTTATGGTGTAAACAACATAAAGAGGTTCGTCTGGTATTCCAAACGGCAGAGCTGACAGGATCTCTGAACAATATCTGCAGTATCATAGAAACAACGATCAGACCCATAGGTAGGTAGGTAAAACATATACTACGGAAATCTATATCCTTATGTGCTTGCAAAGCAAGTGCTAAATACACGTTGGCCTACAGCTCTACATATGCACAAGAAATAGAAAAATTTCTTTGGTACCGGTAGTGCTAAAACAATAGTTCATCATGGACTTCAATACAACAATTGGAAACGAACTGAAGACAAATTGAGGATGAGCATACACCAAGAATGGAACAGGCTGTAAGCCAGACGCCCCGAAGTCAAACTTCCTGATTACAGAAGATAAGAACTTGTTTCGAGAATTTCGAGAGTTTCTTATAAGTTTGTAAATTCGTGAGATGCCCAGCTTCGCAAAAGATGCAGGGCTGCTTCGATCATTGGGTTTCGCTGCTGCGACCTTCATGGGAGAAGTCCTTTGCACACAACTTGCTGCTCCAGATTGAATGAAAGCGAATGACAACAGGAGACCATCACCGAGACGACTCTCGAAGAATGAGGGGTACCTGCGATACCAATATCTGAGATTAGTATAAATAGTAGACAAACCTACGAAGAAGCACAAAAACGGATGGATTTGACAATGATGGTGAGAAGATGCTACCCCATCATAACTGTTGCAGTAAAATATCATCTTTGAAGATAAAGAAAAACATACTTTTCATTCATGAGTAGTAACAATCGATGGGCAAGTTTCCAGTTTACTTCCAGCTGATCGACTTCCAATGCAATGAGCTCAGGAACACAAGTCATTGGATGCACCAAACCTTGTCGCAAGACTATCTCCACCACCTGATACAACAAAAATTTAAAGGACAAAACAAACTCATTACTTCACTTCATTACCGAATTAACGACTACAGGTCCTTCCATTAAATCATATTTGTCAAAGGACTACGTGGCGCCTAAATCTCTGCGCAGGATAAACGTTAGGAACGCACATGAAGCTCCTGTCATAATCCCGTGGAAAGGTAAATACAAATTTTTTGAAGAAGTTTTTATGCATAACACTAAAAGAACTACAAATAAACTCAATGAACTACAGTTTCTTGTTGCACATGAGATAGCAAGGGTGTGGAAAGCTTAAAACGGTCACTTCAAAGTGAAGGCCAAAACCATTTCTATCACATTGAAGCTCTAAATGACCAATGACAGACCTTCAACCCAGTTTGGCGAACTTCCTCGTTGAGATCCAAACATCTCTCCAGGATTAAATCCCAATGCAACTGGATAATGCCACCACAAATATTGCTGTCCCCAGCACCAGCAGCTACTGGGACGGCACAGTCGCCAAGTGACTTTTCATTCCCACCATCTGTCTCCCCCATTTTTTCTTCCACATCAATAAGATAATCGCTGAAATTTCGAAGCATTTGTATCTGCAAAGTTTAAGTCATTTCAGCTCAAAATAACATAAGCAGCACAAGTCCACTAAAACACATACAATAAAGCTCAAAACTGGTATAAAACAATTCTAAAAGTAAGAGTGTACGACTTGTCAAACGTAGATTGCTACACAAAATATGGAAATCCAGTCCAACGCCATGCTGCCCGGAAGTCCCACCTTGATGCGAGAATCAGCAGCGGCATTGAGCGTGGTTTCCAGAATTTTGTCCATGTTCTTGATCATCATAAATTCAGGCCTTGCAATAAATATGAAACCCAAAGCCTACAGTGCACCACACGAACGATAATTCCTTAGACCATAAATAACGTAACCAAATATGGACGCCAAAGTAGTAGACAGTCGTCTTCAGATATCAATGATAAGTCAGCTAATGAAGCCACTTCATCTCAGATTTAAACAACAAAATTCTCTGATGATATACTGAATTAGCAATCAAGACAACAAGATGACATCTTAACTCAGTGTATCACCAAAACTCATAAGTCTTTTCTCCGTAACATAGTCTATTCCACGTAATTTTTCTCCCATATACAGCGTATACCCATGCAAAATACAGAAAGACAGTTCAGAAGAAATGAAAGATACTTCCCACCTGCAGCGCCCGGACTTTAATATCAAAATCATTCTGTCCGAGGAAATATTTGTACAACTCCAGGAACTGGTTCATGTTGATATCTTCATCGTCAAAAGACTCTAAAGCTTCGGCTCCAAATCGAGCAAACGAACCCAAACAAAACAAGCATCGCAAGATGTTCTGCAAAAATATAAAATAGACTTCACGTAACAGTCTTTCCTAAAATAACAGTATACAAATTCGCATTCTAAATGACGATAGTCTCAAATGCTTTTAAGAATGTTCTTCCGAGAAAAAATCAAGTACTTACAGGTTTCTCGGCAGCAAAGGACTCCCTTTTCTGGCAGCCATCAAGAAGTCTAAAGAACTGGCGGACAAGGAACTCAAAAGAAGCAACTCGTTTCGAGGCTATCTTGCTCAAAGAACAAAGGCTCCTGATAAATGCCACACACAGAGATTGCAGAATGACAATATTGATTTCCAACAACTTCAATTCTGTATGAAACAAAACTTCAGAAGAAATTGATCCATTAAATTCAAACCCTGCACGATCTCCAAAAGACAAGACCAGTCGCAAGGACGAATTCTCATTGACAACCTATCTGGACATTAAAACCTACATGATACATATAACATGAGATAACCGGAATTTACTTTATGCATGCTTGAACGACTGTCAGAAAAGTGCACGAGGCAATTAGATGGCGCAGATCATGTTCAAGCTCCTCCACAAAGCTCTGAGGGGGTCTCCGTAACAAAGGAAGAACAGTGTCAATCACGAAGATAATACTCTGTACCAATTGCGCCGCATCTCGGCTTATAACCTGGTCACGTTTGCCAGCATAAAACTGAATTTAAGAACCTTAAGGCCGGGTATTATCGCAGCATTTCAAAACAAAGAAACATCAAAACCATGAATGACCGAGAGGAATTCATTTCTGTTTGCTTTGTCCAGACCAATCTACAACTGGTGCTCAAAGAAATGCTGTGTTTTGCAACTCTGTACGCATGATTTCGGATTCCCAAGTTTCCACATTATGGCATGCAAACTGTGTCAGTCAGCTCCGTGTGACAATACCATTCTAAACCAATGCATAATGGGACTCTTTATATAAATCACTACATAACTCCGATAAGTTCTACGAGAATGAAGAAACAAATTAAATTGGTTAACACCCACAATCATCCGGCGCATCAGTTCTAGAAGAAGTGAGAGCAGTTAACACACTTGGGTTTTCAGATAAGGCTGAAGAGTCACGGCAAAGCGAGATGGATCTGATGGCGGAGCGCACAATGTAGGGTCAACAGTGCAGAATGCATGTATTGCCAGGACATAAGGTAAAGCTCGAATATCTGAATCATTCGTGGCTGTTTCTTCTACCTGCGGGCATATACATGTGAGATAAACCGTAGTGAATGAAAGCTCGGAAAATACCAGACATAAAGTGCTTCGGGTACTGACTTCAGTAGCAGAAAACACACGAAAGTACACTCTCCAGATCCACTTTTTTACGCACTTAAAATTCAAATGAACACCAAAATTACCTTAAGCACACTCTCCAGCAAGCACTTGCACATCAACTCACAACGAAGCCTAACAGCAGCTTGAGTCACCATAATTGTTGCTGAATTTTTTACATTTTGAGAACAAAAGTCCAAAGATAGACTGCGCTTTATGATAGTAACCATGGCTTGGTGACTTGAAAGATTTCTAAGCACATCAACCAGTTGTTGTGCCTTTTCTGCGATTTCCAAAGGAACTGCAATTTCATCACCCAAGCAATGGGTATAATGACCTGTCGGTTCTTCAAACCAAAGCTCAAAAAAGGTCTTCCCCACAAGATCCTGCATAAAGGAATATTAATATTGAAAGCTGAGAAGTGTATAGCTAATCACAACAAGCAGGCCCAACGATGAAACATCATGGTAATGACAATGACAACTACGAGTGCAGGCAGACTCACGTAAACAGGTAGGAAAAAATGTGCAACTAGTTAAAAGCAACAACTACCTGAATACTAGATTCTTCATCATTGATCCTGGAGATGATGCGCAGACAACCATCTGTAGTCTTGGAAAATCCAGCGTTGGACAAACAAACATCCCTAATGATCTTGATAACACGTTTTCGAACACTTACACCGGTATCCATTATGCGCTCGGCGATTTTTTCAAAGTACTGCAAGCTCCAGTACCATGAAGACATTACTATCACAAGATAAGAACAAGGGACCAAGAATAACGACTTTGCTACCATCAGACCACTGGGAAAAGAAACTTGCTTTTCAACGCCAACACTAAAGATCTTTACGGCTATACTCTACTCATAGAATCTTCTGCCAAGAGGGAAAATAGGATGAGGAGCTGAGATTGTTCTTACTGAGGAGGATGCAAAGTCAAGCAAAGATTCAGAAACAGAATCTAAGAAACTAGACACCGGAAACACGAACCAAACCTTCAAAGAAAAATCAGGCCGACTGACAATGTGCCTTCCGACAAGCTCCATGGCCGCTTCTCGAACAGAGATGGCAGAATCAAGAAATCGGCCTTCTACTGCCCGCTGCACTCGCTCGTCACCCAAAACATTGGGATCCACTTCCACAATTGCACTGACCTGTAGAGTGAAGATATAGCAGAGTGGAGATCACATGGTGTGAGAATCAGTTAGATACACGAAAATAATAGTTGTTCAACGTAAATAATTCAGCTTTTCACACGAATAACTCGGCAGATTGCAAACAAAGAACCAAGATAAACACTAAAACCAATATGTTAACATTGAAAAGCATACCGCTCGCAGTGATTTCGCCCTAGGAGTGGGTGAATTATCTGTCAGGCTGACCTGTAGGGGCAAAGGAAGACACAGTCTTGCAATGGATTAAAAGCAATGGGCACCAAATCCAACACTCCTTGCAACTGCGTGTACTGCATGAAAAACAGAACCGTGAACCGAAACCCTAAACCAGCACTCACTCTAAACATACTGACCTCAAATTCAGTCTCAACTACAGCAGGTGAATTAGGTCACTCACTAATAATCTCTCCAGTATCTTGTCAAGCCCTCTTGCAAGAGGTCTCTGTTGACCCAAAGCCCTAGAAATCCGAAGCGACGCATCACGAGATAGAAGAGAAGGTCCAACGCCAAAGTCCTGGAGAGGTGACTCTGAATTCCAACGATTTTGATAAAATTGGATGGTATATGTGGATTGCACCTCGTCTCGTAGCCACTGGCACAAATAAAATCTGGAAAAACAACCCACTCAGTTGATCAACACATCAATCTATCAAGAGTGGACTGCTCTTTGAGAGAAGTACGTCAAGTAGCAGTGCTACAATCTCTGCATCAATGAAACAGGCCTAAATCGACGGTAAATCAGACACATATGAAGTGAACAAAGTCATGAAAGCCCAGATAGGTCATCAGGTCAAACAGGTTGGCAGCTCAGTAACTATTTCTAATAAAGCGTGCTCTTGTATCAGTCGCAATCGTAGCATGGAATGCACTGTGAAGCAAACAAAAGTCAGCTATGAGGAGCAAACCACGAAGAAATTCTGAATTTTTATATTTGTTTTTTAAAATTTCAGTAATCTCTAAGAGAAGTAATTTGAAACAAAATTGATGTAATCTCTATGAGAAATGTATCCCTGCTTGCCAAGGTCATTCCAATTGTACTAGAATCAAGAAAAATGAAAGTCACGCAAAAAAACACTAAAACTGAAACTAAGATAAACTTAAACTTAAACTTATTGGCTGACTTCATACATTTGATGTTGAACCCTAAACCCTGAAACCCTGAAACCTTGATACGACGTACAAAATGCTCCCTAGGAGACGCTGTACTGGTCTGACATAGCGCAAGGTGTCGTACCTGCGAGCAGAAGCTGCTGTGCCATCAGAGACGGCCAACTCTTGAAGGTAGTTCAGTAGAATTTGCTGCACAACAAGCACTCCTCTCTTCATCATTCCTACCTTCTCTGCAAATTTGCATTCCGAGAAAGACTTGGTTCCGTTTGTCTGATCTTTATTGTCCGGATAAAGAAACTCTATCTGATTCCTACACAGACAGCAGTGACAAAGCCAACCTCGATCAACTTTATCATGCTTCGAAATTCCAATACAATCCCCGTGGAACCACCGATTACACCCATTGCAGGACAGCATGAGGCTTGAAATCTTCCCTTCGCTGCACACTGCACAATTCCGGGCTAGCGAGGCCTCATCATTGGAATTAGCATCATTGTCCTTGCTCTGAAGTTCTTGCAAAATCCACAGCTTGTCCTTCCTACAAATAACAGCATCCTCTTTCAGGCGAGCTGCCACCTGGCCAAGAAGGTCAACTGACGTGCCCCGCAAAACAGCATCTTTTGATCTAATGCCAGCATTGCCAAATAGAAGTACACAGAAAACCTGCAGAAGACAAGATAAAAATGAACTTTCCTGAACATGTGTTGAGCGGACAGGAGATGGTATCAGTTATGAAAGACCAAGAATAATGACTGACAATTGGAATGCGAACTTAATAAATGGATAACATCTCAAAATAGAATCCTTATTACCTGCCCACCACCGGGCTGAAGAAATCCTTGATGCATGTCTGTTCAGAATACATACAGTAGCCAACAAATAGACTTGAAAAGTATAGGATAATATGATACCTGAAGAAGAAGGCTAGCTGCAGGAAATTCTGGGACATTGAGTGTTGTCAGCAAATCCACAAGCAAGTTGTCCACTATACCCTTCGCATCTGCCCCGTCAGGAGTCTTCGGAGCAGCCCAGCGCTGGAAAATATTTTGCCAGAAGTGGCTTGTAACCTCCATAGCAGGCTCAAAAACCTTCTGGAGATTGGTGTCACCATTTTCATCATTGCGTTCTACCTCAGAAATACTCACGGCCCCAACCCCAGTGAGGGTGACACTACATTGTACCAACTGCAATATAAGGGCTGTGAATATCTGTATTTGCTTTGGCTCTTCATCTGCTAAATGATAAGACCGTAAACTTCGTTTTGCCAAAGGTAGCTTCCATAGTAGCGTCACAAATTCCTCAATAATCAATTTACGATGCTGCGGATAAAACTCTGATATCTGCGCAAAAAAACTTTTTTTGAATTAAAATTTTAGGAGATAATAAATTCATTTCGATACGTGGCCATTGGATACTGTTAAACATGCATCACCAGTAATCACTTGTTAGGTACGGACGTAATTTACAAGCAGATAATGTACACATTTGAACAATGTAAAATTATATAAAGAACCGATAACTACCCTACACTACAGAAGCAACACTGAACACAAGTCAGAAGGTACAGAGATGTTCATAAGTACCGCACAAACTACACCAATAGCCTTCAGCTGCAACAACTGGATATTGTCGACGCCAAAAGTTTCCAGCATTGTTTTCATAAGCTGCAGAACACAACTGTCTAGAAGTTTCAAAATAGGTAAAAGCTCCTTCAAAAGTGATAAAATACTGCACAGCTTGTGTAACACGCTTGAAACAGCGCCGGATTGCCTGCTCAAAAAAAACACGAAAGATTCCAAGGAACAATTTGTCAGTCTCTGAAACCCTTCAACTTAAGCCTTACAAGATCTACTTACACCTATAACAAGAAATTCATAATTAGACCAAAGAGAATCATTATAAAAGTAAGAACTCATAGCGACTCAACGTATAAAAACTGAACATCTCATTTTCTCGGCAACAATAATGTTCCTGAAAATTCCAAGGAACAGAAACCACAATTTCGAAGATAGGATTCAAAAGCCAGAGACAGCACGCAATATATGGACCAAGTATTGAAAAACCATGTACATTTACCATAAATGCCAAATCAACTTCATTAGAATACACAATAACTTTAGTTCAACACCCGAATATGGCATTGACTTCCTAAAAAATGTCCCACGGCAGTTGAAAGAATATAAGTATTTCTAAATACACATTGCTCATCCCTGTATTATTTAGATGTACCTGCGAATGTACATCATATCAGCTTATGTTTTCCACATACAATTGACAACAATAGATAATCCCATCCTCAGGCAAATTGTACAGAAGACACTAAATATTATGTCCTAGTATTTACAAAGGCAAACATTGATTTCAATCTTTCAATACCGCAAGCGGCTTTCAAGACAGGGTCTTTGCATTGTTCACCAATTAAATGGACTGTTTAAAATTACAGTGGCCCACGATAATATTTACCAGACATTCAAGAAGTCATAATACGTAATGTGTTTTGCGAAATACAATAGAACTTTGCAGTCCTTAAAAACTTCAAACACCACCACCTAAAGAGGCAGTTCACAGAAATTTAAAGGACAACGACAACAGATGGAATAGAGGCAGCCCATACTTGCTTGGAGCAATCTTTCTAACTCTGGCAGGTGCCTTGCTCTTCTTTCGGCTCCTTTTGGCAGAGCTGCTTCCATTCTCAAAGGCCTGAAGATATTCAGCATCATCTCCTACAAAAAGACAAAACAACTTCAAACGTGAGCGTAATACGAAATAGAAGCACCAAAATCAGGTATTCAACGAGACATGAATGCCAGATTGAAAATAAAACATGTCAACCAAGTTAAAAAGTTGAGGACCCTGTATAATCATATTACGGGCAAAATACTTCCACGAATGAAATAGGTGTTACCTTCATCTCCAGCCCCTGCAGGACCCTTGTGGATCTGGCGGTAACCAGAATCATTTACTATAAACACACTATGCACAATTTGAAACCTTGCAAAGTCGAATATCCTTTCAATAATCTGAGGTCAAGTACAAGAGGGCGTTTATAAGAAGAGTCCTGTTAAGATAAATTTAAATAAACTTCGGACCAAATGAAAGTAGCATTATGCTTGGACTGGCCGACAAAGATGGGAAAAACAAGCAATATCGAAACTAGATTAGATGCACGGGCTCATGTAGTCAATATCATAAACGACATTAATATTTTGTGACGGAATTGTTACATAGTTTTCACATAAATTTAACGGAATGTGACTTCAAGATGCATACTTGAATTTCCTCACTCCAGACTCCAATAGCTTCTATACCGAAGAATTCAAACAAAAATTTAAAATTATGACAGCAGCAGTTGACTGATGCAAACAAGCAATGCAACGATCAATCCCTTTCACAACAGTTTGGTCAGTAAACAAAACATTTCAAGCAGTGTAACTTCTGATTGCACCTCTTCTTTGTAAATCTGTTTCGCCATGCTTGGACTCGTCATGATAGTCAGTGATATTTGAACCGACTCCAACCCGGACATTACAGATTCATAATTCATACTCTCTCCCTGCGAACCACACGAAAGAAAGCACACAATGTACGGAATAAACAACGGGTTCAAAGGGCCACATACGCACAGAAGCTTGATATGCAGGGAACCAAAATCCTGCTTTGGAGCAGGTACAGAACAAAGTTAAAATGGTCTCAACCGTTTAAACTAGATTCGCAACTCCAAAGTAGCGCTCAATGGGCAAGAAAAGGGAAGCCAATAGCATTACGAATTAGTAGCTCACGATCTTGCAACTGAAATCGACAAAAAACATGCAAGACCAGTTCAAGAATGAGATACCACTTACATCATCATCCTCGTTCACCTCCCTTCCGTCAGCGCGCTGAACATGCTGATCAAGCAAACTCAGAAGCCGTAAGAGGTAACCTACAGGAAGATTTTGAATGATGTTCTTTGACCGTAACTTTACAACCAATTCCCCAATGGACCTAATTTCAGCAAGAGACAATGAAGTGCCATCAACGCCTTCGTCGTCACCAAAAGCCTCTATCCTTGCAAAAATCTCATCGAGCAGCTCACAGAGTTCATTGACAAGGGATTCTGCAAAAGGTCCAAATGGTACTGTAAAGATCTGAACAGCCAAACTATGCAATACACAGGAGCATGTAGAACAAGAAGGGAACAACCAAATCTGACCCGACATAAAAAGGACACAAAACCCAATGCACTTGATTAGAACGTTCTCGTCTTCAATCAAACAAAATCCAAAGCCTACAAAGCACAAATGAAAAACCAGGGACTTCAATTATTGAATGTGACGTAAGCCAAAGGTGTTTACAAAAGCAATACCCTGATTGCTATTTCCCGGATTCAGCAACCCAGTGGCCGGTGTTTTACATTGATGTCTCTCAATCTTCGATTCAGGAGTCTCTTTCCTTTTGACGATGGTTGCTCTTGCGGGAGATGGTGAATTCTACAAGCAGAAAAATGAAATAAAATGTGCATTCATGTTCAAACCCTTTCACGAAAATCAAAATAAGAACTTCAATTCGAAATAAAGAAAATTTGAATGAGACCCCAACATTCGCACCGTAATTGACATACAAGGACCTTCAGATAAGTGATGAGGCCTTTTCAGACTGTTCGGACCCACATATTCCAGAGCACCTGCCTGAGACTGACGCCTTTCAAGAGTAGGAATCCGCCATGCTCCACGTTTATGAGGTCCTACAGAGCAATATTTATAAAGGCTAGTAAAAAACAAAGAGTGACTAAAAAATTGAAAAATAGTCAAACCCATTATCCATGTTTACGAGTCTGGGCAAACACAGCATCCAAGAAATTATTTAACGTAATATCTAAAAGCCAAGTAAATAACTGAGGTGGAAAACCTTTAACAACAAAAACGTACTGAATGAGTTACAGCTTAAATTTACCCAGGAGAGTGTAAGAGAATGCATCTGAATCGTGCAGAAGAACAGCAGCCATGAGACCACCACGCTCCGCTGACATTTGACAATCACCGTCTTTCGCTTCCTCCTGGAGGGACCTAAATGCAATCAACAAAGAGGGAGATTGAAATTCCTGAGTTGGCCAACATTCCAGTAGAGAACAAAATGGCTAAGAGAACACTTCAAATACAAGGATGTCTGGCTCAAAAGTGAAGAACCTGAAAATTTCAAAGTCCAACAAAATTAATCACCTAAACTCCAATCAGATAGCAGTGAAGACTTGCACACACACACACACTCATTACGCCGACACCTTGACAGCATGCTAATATCCAAAACATGCCCAACAACGAGCTCTAAATGCTATACGGAAATCACACCTTACCAGAAGCACTTGCTTTGGTATGAAAATTTTAAGTCACAGGCAAAGCACATGAAATCAACCAGTATCCAAAAGGAAGGAAGCCATCTATAGAGCGAAAACTGTTGTTCTCTGGTTTAGGCGCACGAAATTCCCTCTCAAACAAAGTGATTAGCCGACTTCTAGGAAGAACTGAGAAGAGCAAGCCACGATGGCTCTCAGATCAGAAGAATAAGAAATATCAGTGAAAATGAACATCACTGATATTCCAAATTAAGATCCTTGCTCTGAAAAAGCGCATCTGCCCAAACAAGAGTGTCATACAACAACTTCCGATCTCCGCATTATAAATTAAGGTGCCAGAGAGTGACTTCACTTACACATGCTAGAAGAGCACCGAACAATCTGACCTACAGTACCGTCAAGTCTTAGACCATTCAAACCATATTTGGCTCCCTAGAATCGATTTTGATTAATTGAGCTACTACAAGACCGCAATTTAAATTGAAACTTCCGTAAAAGGAGGATAATAACAGCACGCTCCCGAATTTCTCCCTAAAATTCTGGCATTACGAGAAGGAGACCTCCTTGAAGAGGCACCTGAAACTCAACAGCGATTGAAGTTCATTCAGCGTCACACGCCATGCTTTACATCGCTACCGCAATTTTTTGCAAGCAGGGACACGGTTGGACACACTAAATGCTTGGCCACTAAAAGGCCCTCTCAGTGTCGACTACATCCGTCTGGTCTCCCACTACTAACTGTTTTGAAGAGTAGATTTACTCGAACACCTAGAGAGTGCTTGATACTCGAGCAATAATTGAAAGATCGAACTACGGGTTGAAAAGCGTGAGGAACTTACAAATAATTAATGTCAGTCGCTCTGAGAAGCTCAACGATTTTGCCAGCTTGAGAATTGATGACTGCTTCACTCCTGCCCACCAACCTAGAGGAATCTTCATTGTCGTTTAACAGTGAGAGCTCTAGACTACTAGAGCCAAAACTAACCGGAAGCGTGACCAGGGGCAACCTCGCCGCTACCTCCGTATACGTAGTGTTCGTAAGCCTGTAGTTATTCATGATGTCACAATCAAAACCCTCCGAAAGGATCAAAATAATTTCCCGGTCGAAGACATTCCTTACTAAGCAAGCTCGTAACCTCTCACGTTGTACGTTGCCTAATCAATCGACATGCACAAGTCGAGGCGGATACTGATGCAAATCCCTCCCTAGGGTTGCACATTTTGAAAAAGATTCCACAAACATATACTTCAATTTGATGGACTCAAGCACCATCAAAAGCCGATGGAAAGTTCAATGAAAGTCGCCAGCATTTCAATACCAGGCACATACCTTCCTCGAGGATATAAACCGCCCATATCTACAATCAATTCCCAAATCATCAGCAATAAACGTTGAAAATAGAAGCTTCAGAAACCTCGGCCAGGAACGACTGACTCAAGTAGTGCAAAACCGCAGGCGCCCAATCCTCCATACACACATAAGATATCAAACCAAGCAGCAAACTGTAATCCTCCGCTCGCCTCTTTGAAACCCAATCCCTGTCACGATTATTTTCCTTTCCCTAAAGAACAACATCACGTTCAATACTCTCTTCCACTCGCAAAGGCCCCGATTCCGCGAGTTCCCAATCTCCCCCGAATCCCACGCAGACCTCCACAGAACCCTGAAGAACCTTTCCTACAGTCAGAAAAAATAGGACGCAAAATCGTCCATTCCAAGTGGGCCCGCTCCGACGTGGCGCGCGTGGGCTGGATACGGCGCCCGACCACGACCCCGCGGCACGAAGCGCCTGACCCGGCATCGGAACCCGCTCCCGCCTACGGACCTGGGTGCAGGATCGCGATCCTACCGGAGCGCGCCACGATGACGGCTCTTTTGTTTGTCTACGCACGTTAAACCCCGACACGATGTTCTGTGCCCCTCGTGACGGGACGCTTCAAGGAGGAACGAAGTTAACCCTTTAACCCCTAATAACCCCTGAATGACGGACCCATGACCATTGATTTCAAACTTCACTGCCCATCACTCATTTCGCTGCCATTTTGTAACTAGATATATATGAAAAGAATTATATTTATTTTTCAGAGATGAAATTACATGTTTTCTTTACTTCACAAAAAAATTAGATTTTTTTGTAGAAAAATGATTTTTTTGAGTATTTTTGAAGAAAAAGTGAAGAAAAATCATATTATGTAGAGAATCATTTCAAAAAATCTGAAAATTTTTCCATGTGTGTATATTACAATGACAAACATCATGGTGTAAACTCAATTTCCGTGTCATTCTATAATTAGAAAATAATAGACATTGAAAATACACCCAAAAGTTCAAATTGCAATAAAAGCGTCCCGTCACGAGGGGTACAGAATAGAAATTTCAAAATTTAAATTGGAATAGAAACTAGAGTAGATGAACTTCATTTTGTTAGTTGGACTCAAATTCAAAAAATATAATTTTTGTGGAGAAATTTCAGATTTAGAGCAAGGAGTAACAACTTCCCAAAATACTCTAAAATAGCATTAACCATTTTTTTATCTAACCCTTATCCATTTTTTTAATAACTTCTCATTTACATGAAAACAAACATTGGCAAGACTACAAACTCAATTGGATACTCTTCATAACCCAACATGAAAGGTCAACAAAAAAATTTGTGGATAAAAAAATGCTTTTGAACTCTTTCTTTTGAACAGTATAGTCATTGGAACGCCATGGAATGTCATCCGTGGCGCTCCAGGGTTAAACACCAAAGGGATGACCCCTGAAATCATCCTTTTCTATTACCGTGTGAATCAATAGCCCCAAAACTGCAAAAGTATTCATTGCAAGTCAAAGTATTGTAGAAGATCTTTTCTTTCCACAACAAATTTCAAGGATGAATAGTTGCACTTCTATCCTATACAGTTTGATTCCTTGTCATCCATCAGACACAAATGTCCGCTTCGGCATTTAAGGGTTAATGTCTTGCATGTTGTCGTATAGTGCAATAGAACAAAGGTTAAACGATTTAAGGTAGCAACACCCAAGATCGTCAATTTAAGAGGATTATAGTACCAAAATAGGCCGAGAAAGCTGAAAATTTATATCATTAGGTGAGGAAGAAAGAACCAAAAAATATGGGCGTTACTTGTTGAGTCTCATTCAAAAGCATGTGTTTGCAATATATTTACAAGGTGAAAAATTGCTCAAAATCTAGAATTGTCTATAAGCCCTACCGAATTGGAGTCAATTGAAGCCATCAATGCCCAACAAGAATCCAATGGCAAATGGGAACAATTTGTACAATATTGACAAGCCAAACTATAATCCGCCATTAACAAATGTATAGTATCAACAGATGATAAATGCCTAGCTGCCCTAGTTGCAAAGTAAAAGCAATAATAAGTATTGGTATCTCCGTCGTCATGATTTGGTAGAGGAAGACCCCGCATGGCCAACGTCATCCACTCATTGGTGGCACATGTGGCGCTTCTAAGTACCAGGACCTTTGCAAATCAAATTCCCCCGCCCTAGCTGCCCATCCGTCTCCCTTTGCAAGTCTCCTCCAAAATTCAAACACCCCCACCCTGTCCGCCGTGCATGTTGTTCAGTAGACCTCTTTCGCCTAGACATTGCGGCCATCAACCTGCATAGGTCTCCCACCTTAGCCGGCAAGCTAGGCCCTCAGCGGAGCTTGTTCCACCTTCTTATGCTCATTCTTGATTTGCCGTAGGACCTTCTCAACCTGCTTCTACGATTACTCTTGCTCTATTTGCACCTTTTGTCTTGCCGCTTGCCTCTTCTGTTCCTCTCTCTCCCTTGCGATCATTTTTTTTCTTGCAGTTTTCTCTGTCATGGCAGCTATGTATTCATTAGAGGTCATCAGGATGGACTTCAAGTAGTCTACTAGAGGTTCTATAGTTTTCTTACGTGGGTTTTGTTGCAAGTGCGGCAAGGAAAAAAGTGTGCATGCTATAGAGGATCCAGCACCGTCTCCGTTGGACTGGCTGCTCTCCTTGGATGGTTGGGAGGAATCATTGTCACTTTCCTCAAAGTATTGGTGCTACAATGACTGCATTTTGGAGAGGGTGTCAACATCTTCTTCTTGACCTGCAACTTCTTCTGTGTTGAACTGGTCATCTTCAGCCTTTCCATTGTCCTCATTTGATGTTGTATAGCAAACACTAGGCCCCATGTAGGCATCCATGGCAAAAGAATCTAGTAGCTAGTTTCCCGTTGTGGTGAATCTTTTCTGTATTCTTGAAGCTATAAGTGCCCTCCACAAGCCTATGGACATCCATTGTGCTAGTTCTTCTTTCCTTTGTTGTGAATGGTCCATTAATCTTTGCACCTTCGAAATGTTACTTTGAATGGCTTGAAAATATTGAAAACATCCAACAATTGTAATCTGTGCTTTGTGTGGCTAGGCAAGGTGATGATGTCAAGACCTTTGAATCTAGACTTTTCAACCACTTCCAAAGTTACATGAGAAGCATGGTCATTTAGAAGTAGTAGGTGCTGTCTTTGCAGTGACATGCCATATTTCTCACGTAATTTTCGTATGAAGCTAGAAAAAGGAAGGCAATCATTAAGCCATTGTGCTGTATTGCCATGCAAGCATTGGGTTCACATTGAGCAATGTAATTTCTAACTTTCCTTTTTTCTTTAAAAACATAAAATTTGGGTATACACTCATCTGCTGCATTCACGCATGAGAAGACAGTGAGGTGTTCCTTGTTGTTAGGTAATGTTGCTTAAACAGATCGGTTGCCACAATGTACAAATATCAAGGTTGCACCTTTTGACTTACTTGCTTGTGTTCTGGACTCGTCTGCATTCTAGATGTGCTCTGATGGATATTTTTCTCTCTTGTATGCTGCTTGCAGGTTTTTGTAGAACGTAGCAATGTTGGTTGGATTCAGTCCCCGGGCACGTCCTTCTTCTAATCCTTGTAGAATTCTCAGTGTCAACTCAAGGTGCCTATTGCAAAACCATTGTAGCCAACCATGAGCAGGAATGCCATCTTTGAAGGGTGTCTACCTCTTATGCGTTATCTTTGTAACTTTGCTTTTCAACTCAATGATTGAAATAGGATGCACAACCAATGTAATAAAAAATTGTTCTAATTGATAACAATCTGGAGTTGTTTCGGTCAAGTTGACTTGGACACTATTTAACAAAAAAATAGCTAGCTTGGTTGTTGATTTGGACAAGTATAAAGTTTTTGAAAAATAAATAAAAATAAAAATTGACCAATAAAAAGCTACCATGTGGCAATTTCCACATTAGTAGGCATGAAACAGCCACGCAAGCAATCCACGTGGCAACTAGCTGAATCGACACCCCACTGTGTGGGCATGCCAACAAGGCGGGCAAACCACGTGGCTATATGTGGGCTTGGAGATTTGAATCTAAGACCTTAGGGCTGACACTCCATGCCAAAGCCCAAACCACCACACCACCATGATACTATATGTCCATTTCAAGAAACAAAATAGTACTTAATCATTTGAATTGATTTTCCATACACTTCTGTAGACTTCAGAGTCCAATAAGGCATAGTAAAACAACTTTTTTCAAAAACCTTTGAGCTAATAAAAGTTGTACAATCAATCTAAATTTCATCTCCAAAAATTTGTTTGGGATTTTGAACCTCCAATCAAAAGTTATAGACAAAAAACAAAGAAGGTATTTGAATATGTCAAAAAAATTGTTCCATGCTAGTCCACTAGTAGAAAAAGGGCTGTAAATAACTAGGTGGAATGACTGAAAAAGTAGTCATTTCGGACTTATTTGACTAGAAAATGACTCCAACATCATTTTCAGTTTTAAGTCATTGTGGACCAGTTATTCAAGACATTACAGTCATTAGGATAGAGGGGTTATTTATCATCTGTTCACTGATCTGGAAGTTCATCAATAGACTTGTTGACTGGTTTCCTTAGTTGGAGGCAACCGATGACAAGGCATTGCTGACGTGCAATGGATTAAATGACATGGCAAAAGACGTGGCAGATGACGTGTACATGAAGATTGAATGTGGGAATCATTTTCACTATCATTGATTAGTTATACTTTCATGTGTGGGTCCCATTCCGGATTTACGTGGCAGAAACTCATTGGTCGTTTAGGTGATAGTAAGTAGTACATATGCTTTAACATATTCATTCTTTTCAGTCATTTATTGGATTTTAGTTCTTCTAATATATGACTGCAATAGTCATGTACTAGTTATTGTGGAGTATAGAACACAGAATGACGACTTTTCTGCTAGTTGTACCATAGTCATTGGTCGGTATTGGGTGGGTACTGACTAGTAATACAAAGAATGCAACAAGTGCTTCTTAATTGTTCTTTACATTTATCATTGGGAAATGACTGGGAGAAGCCACATGATAGCATGTCCACACTCATAAGCTCCTGGAAATGACTTCAACAAAACACAAAGAAGTAGGACAGCATCCAATAGAAACATGACAGAAGAGGTTCTAAATAGTCATTTATTAGTACGAAATGACTCAAACTAGAACATTGCCGTAGAAGAAGAGTAACCTCTCCATGGTTGCACATGTGCATGTTCTCTGCCTTGAAGCTCAGAGAAAGAAAAAAAACAAAATTGCATCATATGCAATATGTATGTAATATGGCTCTCACTAGAAGGGAGAAATCCATAAGTAGGTACCTACATGCTTACATAAAGGAAAGTGAGGTTTCACTTGGCAATTTTGATGAACTTGCCGTCCCAAAGTATATTGGACTGCACCACGTCCTTGAGTTTTTTCTGGTCTGCATTTTCTTTTGGATGCATGAGCGACACGTGTGGCCAAATTGCCTCCTTCACGTCCACCTTGAACCATGAGGTGGGAATGGCGATGAAATGGTAATCATGTTGCCCCCCCGCACCGGAAATCACACCTGAAGCAACAGCTTGCTTTGTAGACTTTGGATTCATTAGGAAGACTTGTTGCCCCAACTCAAACTGCACACACAAGTACATAAGAAGTAAGAAAATGGGCCTACATAGAAAGTGAGGAGGCTTACCAGCCTTACCTATATTAAACAACAAAGTGAGGGAGCTAGCATTGCAAATGACTACAGAAGACTGCATGAAAATCATTTTGCTTACATCTTGTAGTGATTTCATAACAATAGCAACAACAAAGGACTTTAGAGTGACTGAATTTTGTTCGTTGGTTTGCAAAAAATTAGGTGCTCATAATGATTGCAACTTAATTACTGCTGGTCATTGTGAAGTGCCGACATAGTCATTCTGTAGTGATAAAAACTTAGAATGACTGCAAAGGGACTTCTTCTAGTCATTTGGACAAAGAGCAAAACATCACTGAATACTATATATGCAAGTACCACTTACCTTGGAAGGAGCCACCTTCTTGTCCCCCACTGCTTTTGTCCGACTGACCTGCTTTGCTAAAGTCCCCTGCACATTAGAAGAGTTTGAGTTAGAGTCTTCCGTCAAAGCAAGGTGAGGGGACAATTGCCAAAATGAACCATGAGGTCCATAGTCCCCTCACCTTGCCAGTTGGTCGCTGTGGCTGCAGAAGCACTTTGCTCATGAAGTGGGACATCAATGCTTTCAGCTTCCACAAGTGTCTGCACAGAAGACTCTGGGAATTCAGCGACGTTCAAAGAAGTTGCAAGTCCCCGCAATTGCGGCGATAGCGTTGACTTTGAAAAATCATATGGATTTGGATCTCCACATCTGTCAAGCTGCTGCACATAGAAGGAGGATGGAAGAATGACATTGGCACAAGCATATGACCACATCCTTCAAGTCCCTTGCTCTAGCTAATATGACCTTGCTTGACTTTTTTCATATCAAACATGCTACCTTTGACTGCTGTCTATATTGTCTTCTAAGATTTTTCCCTCAACATGAAAGTCTAATCTTCATATTCCATGAGTTTCCAATGCCTAGCCTTCCATATGAACACAACAATCTAACACTAGTCCCCATTCATCATTTTCCAAACCACCGATCCAATTGTTTACATGTGAAGTCTACTATTTTTTCTAATAGTGACTGTGGCCTGCAACTTGGAAGTCCAAGAAGCATGCATCAAGAAACTCAGACAACTATGGCCTATAAGCCAATTCACAATACTCAGTTCTGTAGTTTATGAACCTATATACGAAACGTTATTCTGAAGGTGCTTCTCACAGCACTCTGTGGATCATTTTCTTCCTAAATAATACTGCATACTAATGTACCATGCACATTCATAATGAATAGGTACTTAGCCATTACTGCAGCATGACCCACGACAAAGAAATGAAGACTATGACATCTCACCTGTGATACATCCTCAGCTGGAACTGAAAGAGGAGATTCGAGTTGACCCTTCTTCTTTGTTGGAGATGTCAAAAGACGTGGTGTTGAAGATTTATCCCATGCTGCTACGGAGGCGGCCATCAAACCCACTGCTGCCTCTGTTACAGATGCAGTTGCCACAGCATCAGTCTTCTTAGTAAGGGTCCTCTTTGACTTCCGCAATGCTCCTCCTACCTTTGAGGTAGTACCTTGGCCCTTGCTTGGAACTGTACGGCCAGCCACACTCTTCACTTGGTCAACTATTTCCCGTGCTGGGAAGCCTTCATTTGGTGTCGCTATTTCCGAATCTCTTTCACGTGAATTGCCCTTTGCAACCTGCACTTCTTCGTCAGTGCTGACCTCCACTACTGCTGTGGTGCCCTCTTCCAAGTGCGGCTGTTGCGGACCAGTCGGTGGAAGTTGTGCCCCTCCAGTTGCAGTAGACATTATACCAGCAAATACAACCTTGACGTTTCCGGTCTCCTCCTCCTTGTTACAATCACGCATGGTTTGCTGGGATGTTAGCAGCCCTTTAGGGTCCTTGGTTGTAGGAAACAATGGCTGCTTTGGACCTCCATCACTTCCACTTTCATCCGTTTCGCTTCGTGTGGGAGCACAATCCTTGGGCTTCTTGAATTTCACAGGTGGGTTTCGGCCACTACCATTGACCAACGTTGGTAGAAGGGGAGGGGGCAGCATAACAGAATTGAGGACGTCGGGATGCCCAGTGTCCATGACCTCGAATCTAGCCATGCATTGCGATAGCATTGATTTCATCTCCTGCAATGACTCCTTTGTGTCCGACTGATTCACCAACATTTGCCGAAACTTCCCATCTACATCATCCAGATGAGTTTCAAGAGTGCGGATTCGGGCTTCAGACGCTGCGGTGACACCCTGTACACATTTCATCTTTCAATGCTTTGCTGAAATAGTGGAAACCTATTGTAGTAAGTCCTCAATCATACTTCAGAGAATTGGTAAGATATGACTGCATAGTCACTTGGAAATGACTATATGCTATAGAAATGACTACACCATTTGGAGTGAAAAACCTCCAATAACTCTTGTATATGACTACGACCCGCTGAATGATTGAAATGGACATGTCCTTCAGAGAGAAATCACTACGTCTTTTGTGAATGACTGTAGAGCAACAACTATACAAATACAAATAACTACAAAATGATTGCCTGCAGACAGACTACTTACATTTGAACAAATACAGACATGACTACAATAGACGCAAATAACTCCTTCACAAGTACTTATTGAAATCAATTACTACAACTCCAGTCTTTGGCTGGCTTTACTACTGCTACTATCTTATCCATTCATGTTATGTGTTGCAAACTTACCGATGCAAGAGGGCCCCCAGCATCTGATAGATCTTTTCCAATTGCAACCTCTGTGATGACAACGCTGCCTACCTTACTATGGCTCTGCAGCTGAAGCAAGCACGAGCATGAATCACACAAACAATGTCATGTATAGCAAAAACTAGCTTCTTTCACCAGAATTGTACAAGAGACATGGATTGCAAGCTTATTATGTAGCTTACCAATGCTGCCTCCTTCCCAACTTTGCCCTTCCTCCCTATGTTTGTGGAGTTGTTCACTTGAGCACGTGCATTTACCATTTTTGCTGCCTTTGCTTGCTGAATTTCTGTGGCCCAATATGTCTGCAGCCTCTCCCACTGGTCTGGCTCCACATGTACAGGGAAATACTCCTTGCCTAGAATGGAAGCCAAGAACTTCGCCTTCAATCTTGACCTCTCAGCCTTCATGTAGCGCTTGATGGCATTTCGAAATCCCTGCATGCCCAGCGGGTATCCAACGTACTCAAATTCGTCATCCAAAGTCCGCCGTAGTAGTGTGATGGCCTCCGACTTCTGCCCCTCCCACTCCAAAACACTAAGGTCCGATATGCGTGGGACCGATGTCCGCACGCTGTCATCCCAGGCATTCTTGCCATCACAAGCACTGTCAATGTCACCACCAGCTAGGATACGCAGCTGATGCGGCTTCATACCCACCGTGCTCCTGTCCGCGGTTGTTCTATCATACTGGCGACGCTTTCTTCTTCTGGAGTCCCTCCCGGCACTATCTGAAGACCGCTGCTCTGCAAGCTCCGCTGGTCCTTCCCACGCACCAGGGTATGGGGTAGACCCAGAAGGATAAGGGGCTGATGCTGATGGACCTCCCATCATCCACGGCGGGGCTTGCATGTGCTAACCCTGCATCCATGGAGATTGCATCCACTGCCAAGGTGCTCCATAGCCCCTAGGTGGCGGACGCTGTGCGTCATGCCGAGGTGCCGATGCCCCTGATGGAACTACGGGAAGTGACACATCCCGCCTCAATCGTTTGGGTCTTGCCATAGGAGAGTCATTGTGAAGCTCTTCCTCCGACAAGTTCTCGGACTGCACATGTCCTGCAATACAAAGCACAAGCAACCATCAAAGACATGAGGATCATTTCATTAAATGAGTGAAACATGTACTAATAGTGAGTCGCTCTTTCTCATGAAACAAAGCAAAATACGTCAAATGCATGTTAGGTAATAACATTGTTGTAGGACTCCCACCCTCTACGTCCCTCCACTTACAAACACTAAAAACAGGTCTTCATTCAGAACAATGAATACTTCATACTCACGACTAGAATATGGAGTACATGTCGTCCTGCATTCAACAGAATACTTCCTCAAACTCATTGCCGCTCTTTCACAACATCTAAGATAAATTCAGCATTTCACATACATTACTGTGTACCAAAGGTGGTTAGTGGCAACTCATAACATCCTACCTCTTCCTTCATGCAATGCTTGCACATAGTTCAGGAAGGTACATACCGTTTCACCAAGAAACTCCCCCCTCAACCCTTCTAGTTTTTGTACTGATTGTAACAGAGTCATACCGTACAAAATTGTACCTTAGCTATTTCTACTGCAACAAAAGTCCAAATAGCAACAACAACAATGAACGAAGAAACTAAAAATTCAACCACTATCGTCGCAGTCACTAACTCCTGTTCCTAACTTCAGAATTATATAGTGAGTCACCTAGCATTAGGTCATTTCTACTTTCTCTATTCCAAAGTTAGTTGACACTTTCAGAACATACAGTATAAAGTTTCTCCAACCTCAATAACACACTCATCCGATTCCAGTGGCGATCACTATACATATCACACGCTACCATTGTTCACTGAGACTACAATAATTGTTTCACAAGAAATTACACTTGCTCATAGTCAGTCCATGTGCAGAAGTCCTCGTCCTCTGCACTTCACATTCGGAGAGGACTTCTGGATTCAGCTACGAGATCATCCGATTGCTGACAGCATCAACGTTGCTGAATTCGAAGGGATGTATCATGCAACAATTCCACCAAGAAGAAGAGCATTCAACTTTTTAGATGGGGGAGTTCTCACCTGAAATAATCTTCAGAGGATCTAGCAACCAGCATGAACATGCATTTCTTTTACCAGCAGAAGGTTTTTCAAAGGACTGAGCATTGATAACACACACCAATTTGTACAAAACCACAACAACTTCTTACATGACAAGCATGCTCTGCAAATTATACATCCTCAAAAATAAAGAGTTCCAACTTGAAGTCAGCTACAAGAAATCAAAGCATTCAGAATGCAATAGAGGTAAACCAATATAAAACACAACTATCTAAAACCTTATACTCGTATCCAAAACTAGCTTGGCATTGAATAGTTATTGTACTTGCTTCAACTATATGTAGAGCCGTCTTCTACATCCGAACAAGAAGTTCTTCAACGACTATTTAATGACAAAATTTTGATTTAAAGGAAGTAGGCAATTTAAGGCAAATGCAGGGTCGCAATAATGCATTCAGCACTTCAAACTATCCAATTTACAAGACTCCACCTACACACTCTCAGTTCAATAAAGGAGACAAACGATGAAATTCTTCATTCTTGAAGTAAACGGCGACCACACACTTCAGCGTCGCAAGGCTTTGAAAGCGATCATCCAAAGCAAATGTGAATCTCAGATTTACAGTAGACATTAACAATATTGAGACTGCATCAAACAAGAACATCATGCTCAGTTCATTTCATGACACTAATGAAGACCCATTGAAGGCATCATAATTTAGAGAAACTATAGGTCCAACAAATGGGCATGTGCGGTAGACTATGTGGCTTTGCCGACAGCATACAAGCAACAATCCTGGCACTTCTAACTCTTCTAAAACCGCCTATAAGTTCTTCCTCTAAATTTAACATCACTCTACTGCAGCATATCAAACACAGACAAGAAATATGTAGACCACAAACAAGTACCAGCAATTACTGTGACAGTCGATCATATGGTGAGTGTTGGATCGATCCCCACACTCTACATCACAAAGTTTAGACCCTACGATTTGGCAACAATTATCATGCGGTTATCGTTGTTTCATGGGTTCGTACCATAGTCGCACTGACTCAGTGTATTTTTACGCACTGAATCAGTGCGAAAACAATGAATATCAATAGCGTACGATTTATGTACTTTAACTATACAATTGTTGTGTCAAAACTGCACAGTAATCATATAGTTAAAGTACATAAACCGTATGCTATTGATATTCATTGTTTTCGCACTGATTCAGTGCGTAAAAATACACTGAGTCAGTGCGATTATGGTACAAACCCATGAAACAACAATAACCGCACGATAATTGTTGCCAAATCGTAGGGTCTAAACTTTGTGATGTAGTCCTTAGAAGAAAAGAAGTCTACCATGCGAGTTGAAATCAGCCTTCCCTACGTATTCCGAACTAAACTACTCTGATCTCCCTTTCGACTATTATCATGCAACCATTAGTGATACAAATTCAGAAATGGAAATCGGTTGTCTACAGAACTGAAAGCCCTTGCTGTGTTAGTTCATTCTTGTCACTTCGAATTCCACGACCAAAGTTTTCAGATTCTAATTACCCTAAACTACAGACTAAGGAAAAAGTGGAAATAGATTTTCAGCTCTCAGTGAACAAGGAATATGACGGTGACTACTGTAACTTCTGCCGCTATGACTTTTGTTATCGAAGGAACTGGAAATTGCGGACAGCCATTTTCCTTTCATGAATACTAACAAGGTCATGGAAGTTGTAAAGCAACGTCCTTGTACATGGTAGGTATGATGACTGTGCTCATGAACCGTAAGAGGGTCCAAAAATGACACTCTCCCTGTGTTTCCGTTTCCTCCTTAGAGAACTGTGGAATGCCTCCACGAGTAACCAGATCGACCAAGACGATGATAATGAGGCCGCAAAGGACAATGACATCCTACAGAAACTGACGACTTCCCCAAACATTGCAATGGATCATCCCCAATTCCCCACACACCTCCGCCTACACAAAGCACAATCCCGACCAGATTGCAGTGCTTTCATCCACAACCCACAGCCTTGCCGTGAACCCCGTGGCCTCTTCCGCATGAACCAAATTTTGCTTTAGATTTTCAAATCAACATAATGAAGACTTCAAACCTGATAACCTGAAAAAACCCTAATGAAAGTGCTGCAAAGCTGGCATTCCAGTTGGACAGTGGAACTACGTAGCAGCAGAGAAGCCTGTCTAATATCGCCTTTCGCATAATTGGACAGACAAAGTGAAAAGAAATTTTCTGGAGAGAATTACGTACCTCGCTCCACCATCTCGTCGTCTGTCCGACTATCCTCCGATGCAGACTGCAAGCTCATGTTTGCTGGCTTCTTGTCCCCCCGAGCTGTACGCTCTTCACAGCGTTTCAACTGATTTTGGGGCTGTGCACGGGCGATTCGAGCACTGCGGCGGCGTGGCTCCGTCGAAGCAAAAGCGATGTTCCCCTGTTTGCTTGTCGTACCCCTGCTTGTAGTTGCCTTCTCCACTGCGAGAGAAGGGAACCTGCGAAAAGAAGACCCAAGACAATGAGAGTTTCCGTACGCTGCAAAAGTTGGCGCGATTTGCGAAACCAGCTAGGGGAGAAGAAAAGCGCCGTCTCTGGCCTTGGACGGAAGGTAGGGTTCCTTCCCATCGGAGCAATAATGGGCAGCCGCCAAAAGGAGGACACGCTGCCACGTGGTCCTCGCAAATGGCGGCGACACTTCATGAACATAAGGAATGACAGTATGGTAACTGCAACTGTGTTGAGAAGCTGACAAATGACTCCAGCGGCACCCAAATATGACTTTGCAATGACTAGAATTCATCGTGCTGGAGGTCTATGTTGACAGAACAGTTTTCAAGAGAAGTCTAGGACGTTGGCAGTTCCTAAGAAAGTCTGCTCGCTTACACACAAGCTTCATTTGCCAACCATGTGGGAAAGGTACTTACAGAGAAGTAGCAGTAGCGTACAGTGGTGCAAATTGTTTGGCAAGCTCTTGTACACGAGCATCACGAGCTAGCTCATACGGTGACTTCTCTTCTATACTAGAGTGAGACATTGGGTCGTAAATTGAGCTTACAAAGGATGCGCATGTGCTATGCACATCGCGTGCTGTGAAGTGGATGAAGAACGTGTAGGACTGTGGAAGTGAGGTGAAGAAGGTGGAGGCCACATGTGCAGACGTGAAGGCAGTCGAATAAGGTGAGAAACAACAAACCAAATCTTGTGGAAGTGTTGTCGAATTTGCAGTGCTAGGTGCCTTCAATGCTGAAAGTCGAACTGCATTAAATGTAGAGTTGGAACCCTGCTTCGGCTGTGTAGGAATTGTACTTGTAGGGTTTGTAGTCATTGTGTAGAGTTGTACATGACAGAAGCAGCTGGTTCTTTAGTGTAGCCCTGACAAACTGCCTCTTCCATATATGTAGGTGTCTACCGTTGTACATTACGTTGGCTGAAAGTGGCGTTCACACTTACAAGAACGGTGTCGACAAGCCTTGAAGGCCGCCGTCGTTGTTTGACTTCAACAGCATCGTCAAAATTAATGGTTCGTGACTGGGAAACCTAGTTTTCTAGTCATGTTTCAGTCATTCAATTGGAATGGAGTCCGTCAATCACTGAGACATGACTAGAAATAGCAGACTCCTGGACGCTGGTTCTCACTGTCAAGATAAAAGCACTGTTAAGATAAAAGCACCAGTAGTTGATCGATTAAGCAATTTTGGAGTTTATGGTGTGCAGTAACAGTTGGTGGAAAATTTTTCCATGTAGGAAGATAGGAAATATGGAGATTGCACAAGTATGAGAACTATATTTCCAGAATTGAATTTACAGTGAATTTTGGGAACCAATTAGTGCATATCACTAGTATCCACTGTTTAAAGTCTTTCAATTTCAATCAGTCTAGAACTATTTTCCCACTCATTGTGTCATACTTTCTTACTCACTCCTTTGGGACATGTGTCATGATTTGATTAGTCCCAACCTTGAGAAGGACAAGAAAACACATTCCTAGCTTAGTTGGAAATGTGAGCCAAGCTTGATTGAGTGATGCAGCATCCCTACAAGTTGGGTGCTGGGCGTGGTTTAATACTATTGTAGTGGCCTTGGAGAGAAGTAGAACAACAATATAAATAGGTAGGTATACATGCACCTCAAAAGTTGAGCTCTGTCATATTAGGTGGTCACATTTCTTTATGAAGTATACCGCATTCCTGCATTGATTTTTTAGCCTGGCCATGTCTCTGAGCCCTGGAAATGGTGGACAGGCATGTACTTCCAATTTTAATTTGTGATCGACAGCGACTCTTACACTTGCTCCTCATCCCTCATCTTCATTTTTTTATTTGTAGAAAGTGTACAAGAATGTGATGCTATTCAAACAAGGTTGCTGTCTAAAATCAATTAGGTGATGGAAAAAATATCATGTAAACCAGAATGAGACATAAGGTTGAAGCACCAGTAACCAATCATTGAAGGAAATTCACAGTAGTTTGTATACAGTATGAAGTGATGGAAATTAATTCGATGTACAAAGATAAGAGATAGAGAAGTAGTGAAATTTTCAGAACGATACTTCCGAAATTGAAATTACTATGAACTTGGTGAGCCAAAAAGTACTCTTCACTAGTAGCCAATGTCCGTAGTCTTTCAATTCCAATTGGAGGCAAACTACTTTGTTGCTAACTACTTAGAAGGCATGTGTCATGACCTTATTAGTTCGTACCTTGAAAAGGACAAGAAACACACATTCCAAGCTTCATTTCTAGCCTTGGTTGGAAATAGCACACCTTCTAGGTTAGGTACTAGGCTTGATCTATTATTGGTATTTCTACCTTAACACAATGTTCCTTGAAGGTGGCGGTGAAGTAGAAGCATGTACAAAGCAGATATGTACGTAGATTTTGAGAATGGATCACTGACTTGTGTCTATTTCACAATCTTGTGGCAGGGCAGACCACCCGTGGTTTCTTTGAGGTCATACTTCAATAAGGTAAGAACACCATAAATTGCACAAATATGCTATGGGGTATAATGAATACACTCTAGAAAATGAACAACAGTTCTTGCACATAGGTGAAGGACTATGAATGGAAATGCAAATGGTTCCATAGGTGCTGGACGCATTGTGAATTAGTTATAGATTTTTGAATATGCAAGGCATGTACAGTGCTAGAAGTATAATGTAGGTGATGTCTAAATCCATTTCATAGACATGAAGAAATGATAGTAATACTCTCTAAACATGTCATACTCAACAAGTTAGAACAAGAGAAATTGAACCCCAAAAGCGACCAGTTGTAAGGTCGGCACCTATGTAGCACTGTTAATAGAGCTAAATACTACTAAAAACGGCCCCGAACTCCACTTCACACTTGTCCTTGTCATGTGCACCATTTGTAATATACCCCTATTCATTTCCCCTTCACAAGTAGGGGTCGACTGACAAGAGTGCTTCATTTTAGGTGTAATTTCCTGATAATGAGGAGAACGTGACAGGCACTTCTATGTACAATTCCAAACTCTTCTGTATTTATGAGTACATTTTGGTCCGGTAGTGTGATATGGTGGTCTCCGCCATCATATAATTTGAGGACTCTTATATGGAAAAGTATATTTGCAAATGATGAATATATGTGTAGAAATATGTAAGGCTCACAAAGTTCTAAGTCATTGACAGCAGAAGTATATTTCAGTTGTAGGAGATGACATTCTTCATTAGTGAAGATTACTACTGCAGTAGAAGTCATTGGTAGAAATAATCTGTGAAGCTTGAGTCAAAAAAAAGGGAAAAAGAGTGCATCCATTTCATACCTCTACTGTAATTCTAATTGTCTGCATTGCACAGTGAGCAAGTGGTACCGCGTTCCCGTGAACAACATGGAAGTTGCCTCGGCGCCTTCATGTGTGACAAAAAGAGTGAGAGTACGAGATGAGCGCCTATTTCTTCGTGAAGTCAACAGGGCTCGTTTCTTGAATTTGCGGCAAATGCACTACCCTTGTTCAAAGTGCAAGGGCCAGCGGAAGTGGTTGTTGTCCACAGTCAGGCATCACCTCATACGTAATGGAAGGCACAGAGCATTTCGAGTGTAGAGAGGTCCCGGAGAAAGGGAGTCTTCGGATGAGGAGTGGGAGGAGGAATTCTGGAGACCTGCAGTGACTGAAAGAATGGGGCTTGACGTGGACATGGATACACATCAAATGGTGGACGATGCATTCAACATAACCGACAATGTTGAAGCTCTTGAGGAAAGAGCTCGTGATGTAGTGTTGGAAGCTTTCACAGTGGCTGACGATGTTCACAAACAGTGTAGTGAAAGTGAGGATGTAGAAGAAAACTTAACGCACAACAGCAGTGGACACACAGAAGAGCCACATGTTGAGGCTGAGGAAGAGGCTTGCGATGCAAGCTTTGATGCTGCGGCACTGAAGGAGGCACTGCACGAACTATACACAGGAGCAAAGTGCACAACACTGGCAGCCACTATACTTCTTATGAACTTGTGCACTGTACATGGCGTGAGCAACTCCTTTGTGGATGAGTTACTTACTTTATTGCATGCACACCTTCTCCCTCATAGTAACAATCTTCCGAGAAATCATTATGTTGCTAAAACTTTGACAAAGAAGCTGGGACTCACTTACAATACCATTCACGCTTGTGAAAATGGTTGTGTGCTTTTCAAAGGTGAAAATGCTGATGCTGTTCGTTGCCCAAGATGCAATGGACGGAGGTATAAGGATGAACAGCGGAAGAAGTTCCCTCTAAAAGTATTGCGCCATTTTCCCATCATTCCTAGGCTGCAGAGAATGTTTCGTAGTCCAGCCATTTTAGAGCTTCTAAAATGGCATTCCCCAAATCAAAGTAATTGAGATGGTGGAGACAACTTGGTGAGACATCCATGTGATTCAAAGGCATGGCATCATTTCCATACTGTAGTTGATCCATCATTTGGACAAGATCCACGTAATGTCCATTTTGCCTTGGCTGCAGATGGTGTTAATCCTTTCAAGCAAACACGTTCCACTTGGTCGACTTGGCCTGTGCTCCTCCTCAACTACAACTTGCCTCCGTGGTTAAGCACAAAAAAGTTCTTTGTAGAACTGGCTCTTCTAATTCCGGGCAAGGAGTCCGTCACTTCAGAAGTGTTTGATGTATACGTTGAGCCAATCATTCAAGAGTTATTGCAACTATGGTGTGGTGTGCCAGTGTACGATGTCACCTGTGATGTTGGTAGCCGAGAATTTACTTTGCGAGCAGTGCTGCTGTGGACAATGCATGATTTCCCTGCGTATGGAACAGTTGGAGGCTTTGCTCACCAAGGCTTTGCTGCGTGTCCAGATTGCGGATGCGAATTAGGGGCGAACATTCAGTTGAGTTAGGGAAGTGCACTTATGGAGGAACAAGACAGTGGTTACCAGAGGGTCACAGGCACAGAGCGCATGGAATGAACGATCACTTCAATGGGGAATCTGAGGTACGTAGTAAACCAAAATTGGTTTTAGTTCAAGAGCAACTTCTTCATGTTGAAGAGTATGAGAGATGGAAAGCACAAGGCTGCAAGGGCGGTGCTTCTGCAGATCCATCAAAGTTGCATGGGGTGAAAAGAAAAACTATTTTCTACATATTATCGTATTGGACGGTAAGCGAGCATCATGTGGTTTTTTGATGTTTATTCTTGTAGAACAGAAATGTAATACTTTGTGGAAGTGAGGTACCTTTCTATATTCTAAATGTGTTTCGAAGTTCTACCGCGGTTAGTGGCTAAAATTGAAGGCAGAAGATGGAAACCATACGGACATAGAGTGCCCATTGCATAATTGAATAGTTTTGTAGTAATGATTGTGGCATGGTCACTAGAAAGCCTTGCTGCAATTATATGCACCATTAGTAAGATGGGTTCCTCATTGTAATGTCCAAGTGACTATTATATAACTCTAATATTAGTTTTGCTCTTTGTTGGAATTAGAAATTCTTGAAGGATCACAACAAAAAGAGGAAACTTTGTACAATGTAGTTGTTTCCTAAGTAGTAGGTTGTCTTTGGTATCCTATAGTGCTTTACATTACAAACATTCACAGAGTAGAAGGACATAAGGTTCATTACAGGATAATTCACTTTTACATAATGTTTGATTGTTTTTGTTCAGGCTTTACTTATTCGACATACTCTTGATCCTATGCACTGTGAAATGAATTTGGCAAAGAATTTCTTGAAGACCATTACAGGGCTGAAGGACACAGTGAAAGTCAAAAGAGATTTGCAACGAAGGAACATTCGACCGCATTTTTGGCTGATAGCTAATCCAAAGAGAGGTGGCAAAATGATGAAACCAGCTGCACCATATGTGCTATCTGATGCAGAGTTCAACATATTCTGTAGCACTCTGGAGTCCTTAAAGACACCATCCGGATACTCATCTTCTTTCAGGAAACACATCCGCAATAAAAAATTTGGCAGCCTCAAGTCACATGATTATCATATGCTCATGCAACAGCTCATGCCATTGGCGTTGCGTGGTCTCCTGAAACCAGGTCCGAGAATGGCGGTCATGCGGATGTCAAAAGTTTTTCGCAGACTCTGTACAAATGTCTATAATCCAGCTGAATTTCAATCATTAGAAGTGGATGTCGCTGAGAGCATGTCCCTATTGGAGATGGAATTCCCTCCTTCTTTCTTTGACATAATGACTCATTTACCATATCATCTAGTGCGGGAATTAGACATTTGCGGTCCAGTGGCAAGTAGGTGGATGTACCCCGTGGAAAGATACATGAAGACCCTGAAAAAGTATGTGCGTAACATGGCTAGACCTGAAGCATCCATGGCTGAGGGTTACTTGAAGGATGAGTGCATTGGCTTTGTCACTGAATACCTACAAAGATTTGATGTTGTGCACAGGCGAGTATGGGATGCAGAGGAAGAATACGGTGATGTAGAGGAGGTCCTTGAAGGTGCAGGTAAAGTGTACGAGATGACAAAGGCACAACGAGATCTTGCACACCAATATGTGTGTAAGAATGCTACAGTCATGCAAGCTTGGCTAAGGTCAGTTTCTGAATGTTCTTATACAATTGCAAATGGCAGCTCTATGGATGCCATTTGGATTCTGGAGGCACTAGTACAGGAATGAGGTTGCAATCAAAGAAACGTAGTGAGTACAACAAAGACTATGGAGAGCTCTGAAGTTAGCAGCCATTTCAATCATGCCCAGCAACTTTCATTTACCAATAGAAGAAGTTTGAACTTGTTATTCAATCCTCCTAGCTAGAACCAATAGTTTACCTTGCATATTGCTAAGAATTGTTTTTTTGAATGCTAGGTGTATATTTCGTACTTTTAGTGCATAATTTTTTCAATGGTGGTTGTTCATGTCATATTCATGCAGTAAGTGGAATGAAGAACAACAATCAAATGCTACTGAAAAGGCTTTTGAAGAATGGCTGAAAGAATATTGTAGGGACAAAGTACTTGATGCCTCAAATGCTGAGGACATAGACAGATTGCTATTATGCAAAAAACCTTCCCAACGAGCATTGCGGTATACAAGGATGAAGGCATTTGGAAACCACTACCGAGTGGAAGATGAATCGTCAGCACACATGCTAACATATGATAGTGGAGTTGCGTCCATATTTAATGTACCAACTGCTGATGCCCGAGATGTGTCTGTGAACTACGTGGGTGTGCTGAAGGACATATTGAAGTTGGATTATGGGCCCTTGCAGACACCAGTAGTGCTTCTTCGATGCAAATGGCTAAAAAGGCAAGATAATCGAGGAAATCCAACATACACTAGAGATGAAGCTGGCTTTCTAGTTGTCAATTTTTGACATAAGCTACCTCGAATGGCTGAGCCTTTTATCTTCTCCAATCAAGCAACCCAGGTATTCTTCTCTGATGTCATAGAAAAACGAGGTTGGAAAGTGGTATTGCGCAAAGAGGCACAAGCAAGGAGGGAGGTTCTGGACACAGCGGATGCGTTCATCACCACAACAGTAGAGTGTAGTGGTCTTACCGCTCCGGTGATTGTTCCAGACCCGCCTAATAGCGTTTCTCTAGTAGGGGCCATTGAATTGTCAGCAAAGGATCATCTCCTTGCATCTGCAAAATATTAAACATTTTTGTACATTTTAAACCTCTACTTCCCATCCTCTACTATATAACATACAATAGAAATGGTATTTTACTCCATTGCACTACCATTACAATAATACTAATCCTTGGAAATGCATGTTGTCTTCTAACTTTATTTCATTGAAAGGCTTCAATTATGCAGCAACTCAATAGACCACTATGCTAACAATCACTTCAAAATAACTACACCTTTGTGACGTCGTTGTCAGTGCTACCCTACACTCATTACTATATGTGCGCAAATTCACAAACTGTCCTTCAAAGAATGACTGCAACATGCCTATATCGACAGTGATCCTACTCACAAGTGATAAAATGGAAATACAAACGTCTTCTTTCTCATGAAATTCCACGTTCTCATTCTTTTTCTCCTAACAGTCATTCAGTAGTCATATATTTCTGTAGATATTTTATGGGCTACTATAGTATGACTCTGGTAAATCGACATCAGCAATGCCAATGAGTTGCAAATGAAAAATCGTTCATTCTAAACTTCTCATTCTCTACTTCATCTTTCTGTTCTGCAGCAGTCATTCAAATGACTATTATATGACTGCACTACCAAGATGGTTCATTTCAGCGCCTTCTTCTAGACCTCTAGTCACTGCTAAGTCATACAATAGAGCCTGTCATTGTTTCACCGGTTACAAAAGACCCCCTTTTCTACTAGTGGTCGTCTCTGAATTTTGCCCTATAACTTTTGATTAGAGGCTCAAAACTCCAAATGAATATTTGAGATGAAAGTTAGCTTCATTTTCCAACTTTTATTAGTTCAAAGGTTTTTGAGAAAAGTTGTATTACTATGCCTAAATGGACTCTGAAATCTACTAATTTTATAAAATACCAAAGTAACCCACTCTGAATTTTGTTCATAACTTTTGATCAAAGGCTCAAAATCCCAATAGGATTTTTGGAGATGAAATTTATCTTGATGCAACAACTTTTTTCTTTTCAAAGTTTAAGAAAAAAATTAATCTACTATGCCAAAACTGCCACCAAAGTTTGCTGATTTTATAAATTACTAAATTGTGAATGATTATAGTTTAAAAAAAAATTCTTTTGTACTTAAAATTTCAACCATAGACATTGCCCGAATGACAAACACTAATTTGAAATTCTTCTAAGTAAAAATGAACAAAAAAGTGTTTTTTTGTTTTGTTAATTTAGACATTGTACTATATGAATCAACAAAACAATTGTAACCATTTTGTTACCTTGTGTCAAATCAACAAAAATCTATAAAAATGGTTGATTCAATGCCCAATTCAACAAAAATGTGATAATTCTTTGTTGATTTGGACATCATTTTCTAGCAGTGGACGTCTTGCATTTCAAGCATCTAGTGAACAAGTGCACTTTCTTCCTCCTCACTTAGGACGCATTGCTTTCCCTTCTTCCTTTGTATAGTTCTGCCGTAGATGTGGTCACGCAAGGAAGATGATGGAATGTTGAAGACTCTGGCTGCAACAGACACACTGTTGCCGCCCTCAACAGTAGCTATGGCCAATGTGAGGTGGTCATCCATCCACACCTTAGTCTACCTTTGGCGCCATTTTCGTGATGGCTGAGCCATGGAAGGACCGGGGTCAGCGGAGGTAGTAGGTCTCAAGCGCAGCAGGTGTGTTGAATCCACTGGTTCCCCATCTCCGGCGAGGCCAACCCACACCTACAACGGCGAGATCAACCGACAGTGCAAGCTGTTCAGCTGTAGCAGTGGGATCAAACCACAGCGCTATTTGTACTCGGATTGGGACTACCCCGCCTTGGCTAAAGACTGCTTGAGCCATGCCCTTGTCGAGGCCGGCTACCTCGACCCTAGCACCCGCCGTTTGTCGCCCATCTTCGCTTGTTGTATGGTCTCCTCCATCATCACCTTTGTACCCTTCTTGTCCAACGTTCCGCTAGTGCTGGAAGCCAATCTCCGTGGCGCGCTTGGCTACAGGTCTGTATACCTCCATCAGCATTCCTTCAAACTTTGACCATGTGCAGCTGCCTACTGGCTCTCACAAGTTGCAACAGAATGTCGTTCACTTTACTCAAGTATGTCAAAGTTTTAATACAATACTCACGTTCACTTGCTCATTCCTCACTCAATTCACGTCAATCATGTATATTTTGGTGAAGAGTGTGAAGCACTACATACCTATTGTCTTCACAAAAGTTATAGCTTCTACTATTGTATGTTTTTGCACTGCCGCCATTCCTTGTGCACAGTAATAAATGTTGTGCCACCTAATGTTGCTAACCATTGATCTCCTTTAATTTCTTCATACAACCATACAAAAGGAATCTTTCATTCAATCCAAAATTGCAGCTATTCCTTGGCATAGGTTGGAAGACTTTGTGCAAGGACATCAGCAGAATCCAAACTTTCCTACCAAATTCAATCAGCACATATAAAAGAGAAATGTTCTTGAATCACTTGCATTCCTATGTATTTTCTCACCAACTCAGATTGTATAGTAAATGCTTAGGGTAGTCTATGCCCACCCTCTTCCTTCTCTACTAAACAACATTATAGACATCACTTCTACATTTGTTCTTCCCTACAATACATCCAAGCAATTCACTATCTTCTCTAGAACAAGGATAAGACCGCATCTAATACATTACAAGAAATTTCAGCCCCCGAAGGGGCCGCGAGTTTTGACCCCCCCAGGTGCAATTGCAGAAAAAATTCAAATAAAAAATTATTTGATTTCAGGTGCTGATGTGGCACTACTAGTGCCATGTCAAACTTTTTTATTTTTTTAAAAATATATATATATATATATTTATTTATTTTTTTTAAAAATAATTTTTTATTAAAAAAAATATTAAAAAAATAAAAAAATAATTTTTAATTATTCTGTAATTGCACCGCAAGGGTGCCGAAAATCATCTGCTAACGGCTTCTTTGAGGCCTGAAACTTCTTGTAATGCTAGTCTCTGTCACTAGTTACTAGGAAATGGCAGCGTCTTCAACTCTGCAATCTCAAATTTTGTTAGTTAGTAGTACACTGTATAAATAACAGTGATACAAGTTGCAAACTAATATCATATTCATTAATTTGGGAGATCAAAAGCCTCTCAAAACAAAATTGTCTATTTGTAGGCTTGGAAATTGAAGTAGAAGTAAAGTACATTTAGATTGAAGAAAACTACATTTGTCTGTTGTAAGATAGAATTTCGATTAAAATGGGAGTTTAGGGTAGTGACAATGCTTCCTACAATCTATAGTATATTATTATTCAAGCATTTTTTACATATAAATACATTTTGTGTCCCTTGCAGAACACCAAGTCATGAGCTGAACGGTTGGTTGTAAGAGGCTATTTATCCCATTCAGGTGGTCCGGGTTCGATTCCCACTGAACTCGTATGAGCGGCTATGTGATATACATGACTTGGTGCTGCTTAGTGAGCTTTGCAGGCAGGAAAGTGGTAACAACCAACCAGCCCCACTCCAAAACTGTAACAAGTGCTTAATGTGTTAACAAAATAAAAAGTGATCTTATCCACTACCATTTTTTATAAATTACATTGTATATTGAAAAGAAATTTATAGAATCAATGAAAAAAGAAAACAAGGTCTACATAGAGTCATAGACAATGCATAATATAATAATAAATTTATTGATAACTGTATAAAAGCAAATTTCTTCTACAAGGTGCTTCATACAATATAGAAAGTTGTCCAGTATAAAATCTATGAAATCATATCAAAACACTCCACTTGATAACATACACTCCATAACTACATATTAAAATAATCATTCCAAAGTCTTCAAGGTTATGCAAAGCATTACTATGGAAAAAAACAGCACACAAAACTAATAGACGTAGATAAAACACTATAAAATATTTCTAAAATGACTCACATTTGGTCAATCAGAATACGAGTCCAAACTCCTATTGATCACATCCACTTGAGTTGAGGGGATTTTCAGTATACATTCTACGGTGTCCTTCTTCACCCTCAACTTCTAGGCCGTCACCAATGAATTTTTTTCCTCCCAAACCGGGTTCTGGGTGTCGTCCACCTTCCAACGCAATCCTTTAGCGGAGTCCCAACCCATATAGCTCTCTTGAACATTTTGCTCGCAAGAAGTGGGCTTACAATATTGAATCAACACAAAATTAGGATGATCCGGGTTAGTGAAAGGATCAGATAAGGCTCTCGCAATCCATATAGGCTTTGCATCATCATCAGCCAATTGAACGGCAACAAAGTATCCTTCGAAAACATCACATGCCACTCGAAAAGAGGGCAATGGGCGATTGCAAAGTTGCTCGACAAAGGCATCATCCTCAACAAACTCCTCACGAACTTCACCATCCTCACTAAGTGCGTCCTCCTCAGTCGGATCAACGCAAGAAGAAGGTCAGAAGTTGTCCTTCAATGTTGTAGACGATTGAATTGGCTCCTTCAAGGTTGCATTGACCGCTTGCCAATACGACACCAAATGTTCAAAGCGTCTCCTATACTCTCCACTTCTGTCTTCTTCACACAATGCCTCCCAATACTTGATGAACCTTGATAATCCCTTGTAAATGTCGTCTACGCTCCGCATCGGGAGGTGAACAATAGGCAACGGGTCCCCACAAGGCCATAGATTCCTTCCTTCAGAATCTTCTTGCCATAATTTGATCCCCCCACCTTCCTTTGGGAGTCAATCATTGTCCGTGCAGTATTGCTTGTACTTCATGATTGGAGTACCCATCAAATTCAAATAAAATTTGAATTGTTGGGCCTTTGTATGGCCAACAAGTGCCTCCTCCCCTCCCAAAAGTGATCCTTCTATAAAGCCTTTGAAATCTGGCACCTCTTCAATGAGATGAGGAATTGTAGGCACTGAGTCCACATCCATGAAGGACTTCATGAGAGATGGGATGGTGAGGAAGTTATCTTTCTTCAATTGCATACTCCATCTTCCAAACAAAGCATTGATGTCATCATGTGTGTGACCGACCAACATGAAACTGACATAAACCTCACGGAAGATCCTCTTAGCCACCAAAAGGGACCAGAATGCGAACACAAATCTATTCTTGTTGTCTCCAGTCACGTTATCCATTTGAACGTTTAGAATTGGAGGGAGAGGCATTGTCGGAATTGCAACTTTGGACGCAGGATGCAGCAATGACTTACATATGTCAAATCCTTACAGCATCGCGCGAAACAAGGAAGCAGAGCCTGATCCAACAAACAATTCTCAAGATGAATACTTCAGGGGCAGTTCTAAGTCCCGCAGAAGCTTTGCTAACGAACCCACTGTATAGTTTGAATCGTGTAGGAAGATATCAAGCCCATAATGAGTGTAACGCACATCACTGTGCCCATGATGAGCTATCATACCCATGATTGAGATTGGGAGCTTCATGAGTCCATCAAGTTGCTTGCTCTTATGCGAGAAGACACGAGACGCAGTCTTAGTATGATCCATTTTGTCATGCATGATTGTCAAACATTCATGGGGGTAGGCACTTGATCTATAGCGATTTGCATAATACTGATTTCAATCACCTTGAGCTATAGCCAAATGCTTCTCTAAACGATGTGTCCACTTGTGTTTCAAACCTGTACATGCGGTCCTCTTGAGACTGTTATATCTGTCACATTTAGAGTAGCAAGCAAAATTGTCTTTTGGCTTCTTAGCAACATATTTAGGGAAGTTCAGTTTCCTGATCTTGCTGATACTAGAAGCTGAGACTTTTTCCAATCCAAACATAGCGTTTGCTGCATTGACCTCGGGAATTGTATCCTTCCATTTGAAGTTGGCCGGCAAAACCATTGACATCTTCTTCTCTCCAGAAGGAAAAGTGTGAGTGCGATGTGGCATATGATCTGCTGACTTTTCAAGCACACATTTCAACGTAACCGTGGCTTGCAATGTATGCTTTTGAATCTTGTGTGTGCCCAAATTCCCATGTGGTTGAGCTTATTGTCTAGCTGCAGCATATCCTCGAAAGCGATGAAAGGTGGATTTCGATACTCCAGAAATATGCCGCCATGCCGCTATGCAAACTTCAATTCCTTCAAGAGTGACCACCCTCTTCCCCTCAGTGTTCCGATGGACTTGTCGATGGACGTCCAGTTTCATATGGTTCCGAAATTCAAAGGTTGAATTGTGGTACATATGTTCACGGAAAGCTTGAATCTTGGCTCTTGGAAAAGGTTGCACACAATAGTTAGAACAATAGGTCTTGCTCGATACAGAGTTGATAGACTCATCTGTCAACAAGTCTTTGGACTTCATACACGTTTCAGCAGGAGGAACTTTGACAGACGTTTCATAAGGTCTTGCATTTGAAGAGGAAGCTTGTGACCGGCTAAGTTCTCGAGAGTTGAACTCATGTCGAACCTCATGATCTCAAAGACTAGTCCCTCTCAAGTACACCTTGTCACTGGGCCAAACTCGAAGAGAGTATTTCTAATTGTCTGGAACGTTTGAAGTGTCAAGGGACTTCGAAATTTGGACCGCAACTAGAGAATCACCTAGCGGTCTGTCGCAACCTAGGACAAGGTCGGACTTCACGCTATGACAAATCCCCTCCGCCACTGGTTGACCAGTAGCGTTCATCAGTATGACAACCTTTGTGCTCCACATACGTTGTGGCATTCCTTTGCAGTCAGGAATGTCAAGAACTTCCTCATAAATAATTTCAATCTCTCCTTTGTTGGAGGAGTACTCTTGTACTGGCGGCCGCAAGTCCATGGTGTCTGTACAAAGATTAAAAATAATTAGAAACAAACCATATCAAAATCTTGCAATGAACCACCCACACATTAACAATATTACTGCCGTCTAAGACTCTACTTGAATCGAGTTGAATACACAAGAAGAATACTAACTATAAGGCTGCTTTGACTATTTAATACAAAACTGAATCAGATACGTGAATGTGTCAGATTACTGAATCAGATACGTGAATGTGTCTGTTTAAAAAAACTTTCATCCTGTAATCAGAACATACATCCACGAGTAGTCATGCATCATAGAAACAGAATACCATTGATTCGAATATAACGGTTACGCGTATCAAAGAAGTTCATGATGCATGTCTAAATATAATACTTTAATACTGCGTATGTGCCATTATAAATATCAGGTGTCACTATCACTTGATACAGAGAACTCCAGCACTAGAACTGCAGATATCTAAGAAATTAATAAATAAACTTATAGGACTGGGTTCTAAACCATGGACCATGCCTATCGTCATAAAATCAACTCACAGCGACTTCAATGGTGCAATCCAAAGGGATAAAAATTTCAGATAAAGAAAACTACTTCACTTGAGCGAAGTGAACATACTAGTGTCAACTCTTTTTGGTATAATTTAGGATACTTTCTGAATACTAATAGAAAACATTTAGTACATATATGAGCAAACATGAATGAAACATTACAGGAATCAGAATCAATCTATAGATTTCAACCTAATTAGAATTATATATATATATTCACCTCAGGTTTCACAATTCTTACATTATATATATGACATATCTCTACACGGATTACACATCCTAAGTTACTGATTTTTCATATTCCCTGACTTGGTTACCAATGATTTGATCTATTTGCAGAGGCTTATAATTCTCAGAATATACTTGGAAGTCATCTCCATTAGAGAGGAAAACATTTGCCAGTAGTCATGCTCATCGGTATTCTCTACAATCTTTAAGTAATTCATGTTCATCTCAAATCGAGATGACTGGCGGTATATCTTTTGTCGAACACTCCGACAAATTTGAGTCACCTGCGTATAGTAGGAGTTCATCTCAAATCGAGATGACTGGGTTTTTCAATGGTCAAAATGGCTGACTACGGTAGTGATCTAGGTGTACTTTGAGTTCATCTCGGATCAAATTAATAGACATTTAAAAGTCTTTCCCAAATTTGTCGATGCTATCAGTCAACTCAAATCAAGTTGATTTTGAAAGCTTTGTTCACCTCATAGCACAATTTTGAACTGCCTGAGACTAAGGTCCCGAAATTTGCGACGGTTTTGACAGGTGTGTTTTACAAGAAGGAAAAATAGAACCAAATCCTGAATTTGCTTGCACTCCCAAGAAGAGCCCGCATTCCAATTTACAATGATTCAAAAACAACACAGTCTACTAGAACAACACAAACATATTACCACTTCAACAACACACAGAAATCTAGCATTCAAAAGCAATACAAACAATGTATACTGATCTCTACAAAAAGACAACGCCTGCATTCATGGTCTTGAAACGCATATGAATGACAATACTAGTCATAAAGGCCTTTGGATTATGACATTGACGATCAATAAAATCTATGGCAGCTATTTTCAGTGGAAAAAACAGTATATGGACAAGAAAATTTTTTCAATCCAATTCAGGAGAACAGCGCATACCGTCAAAGGAGAGACCTGAAATCTCCCGAAGTAAATAGAGAGCCGTACTTTGTATTGACACGCAACGTCTATGTAACTGAAGGGGCTTCAATTGCACTAAAGCGAGTCTTGGAAAAAAATAGAATGGCGGAACTGGAGAAGTTCAAGAGGCAATGGCAAAGAGGAGTGGGCGGAAGTGAACAACAAACACAGGACATCGAATGGAAGGCGACCAGGGCTAAGGAAATGTGCGGGAGAATTTGGGAAGGATGAAGGAGCGGGACTTTCAAATGCTCGTGATAAAAGCACAATCATACCGCGTACGTGGGGTTTTTTGGCCTTCTACAGTTATGAAAATTTAATGCAACAGACTTTGAATCTTCCATTCCAAGCAAGCTCAGAATAAAGATCAAATTTGATGGCACCTTCTGAGCTACACGGCCGTTGTCCACTTGCAAATGGCACTATTCCAGGTGCTACTAAACTTAGGACGGCTAAGTCTTCGTCATGGGCTTATAGATGCTTCACTGGATGAACAACATTTCAAAAGTGGCCTGTCAGCTTATAGGTGGAAGACTTGTTGTTCATGGGTTGAGACAAGGAGGCCTTCCTGTTCTAAAGGAAGATTTACTGTTCATGGATTCTGACAATGCATTGTACCACTTCTATAAGTGAATTTTGGAATCTTAGTTAGTCTCTACTGTTTTAAAAATAGTGACCTTCATCTTGAAATGTAGCCATCATTGCAAAAATAAGGATTCCTGTGTCCAACTTCCTCTCCCTTAGTAAGATATACTATAATTACAATATAAATTATCGCAATGAAAGGAGCCATCATTTAATAAATTATTAAAAGAGTTGCAACAGTATCCAATGTTAACTCATTATGGGGAAGACTTGAGGGGCATTTTTTTTTTTTTGACACAAATAAAGGGCAGGGTTTAGGATTAGGATTTGAGGATTTAGGGTTTGAGGGTTTGGGTTGAAGGTTAACCCTTAACCCCTAAAAGCCCAAGGCCTTTTTTCTGCCAAAAAACACTCAAAACTGCCATTTCTGTAGCATGGAGTAAAAAAATTTGAAAAATGTCTTTTTTGCACATCTAACTGTAGGATCTTACACCTAACTAGTATGAGAATGTGCGGAAAAAATTTCAGAATTTTTGACCACTCAAATTGCAAGATATCTGCATTTAAAGTAGAAAAAATAAGCATTTCAGCACATTGCGGGACTAGATTTTTTGACTTTAAACACTTTTAGCTTAAAATTTTTGCACTATAGAGTTTTGAGCTTTAAATCTTTATAGTAGAGAATTGAGTTGAGAGTCTAGGGAAATAAAAAAATTTAAAAAAAACTTAATTGTCATTCCTAAAATTTTTATTAAGTAGAAGTAAGTACAAGATTGAAGGAAAATCCATAATATTAATATATTTTAGATGGAATTAAAATACACTAATCCCAATGGTGAGATTGTTCTAGCAAATAAACTAAACCATGAGAATTTTTTATTTTTGAAAAATTGCAAAAATAGCATTTAGAAATGAATCCTACAAGTTATTTTTTTCAAGAAGATGCTCTAACTGCCCAAAGAACAAGAATGTCCATAACTTTCTCATAACAAATCCAAATGAAATGAATCAAAGCTTTCCACATAGACAAAAATATAATCTATGAGAAAACAGTTTTTTTTTTTTAAAATCAAATTTTTGCCAAATTTTTTTTTGCTGCCCGGATTGCCCAGTTACAAAAAAAATTAACATATTTGGCCATAACTTTTGATTCCTATTTCTGAATGTCCTGAAATTTAGTGCATTTGAAAGATATTCCTTGCGCCCACCTTCTATCAAAATTTCAGCTTAAAAAAGGAAATTTCTAGTCACACATACCTGCCTAAAATTTCTATACAGCCAAAAAATGCATGCCGATCCTTTAGGGGTTAAAGGACATTTCATGTCTGAGCTTGGTCAAACTTCATTGGATTTCTACATTCAAATATATATTTCAAACTTAGAATATTTTTCACATGTAGTAATAAATGTTTAATCTCATTTTTTCATAATTATAAAATTAAAATTAAAATTTACATGATTTTTTAAAGAATTTACTTTGTAAAAATTATAGTAATTACAAAAATGCTTTAAATAATATGAGAAATTTAAGGGAAAATGGAAACAATACAGACAAATATCATGGTGTAATTGATGTACTCTTTTAGTTCATAGCAAGAGAACTTTGATAGAAAAAGTTCAAAAAGTGGTGTATTTTGAACTTTCAAGGTGCTCTCTTCGAAGTGTCACAAAAATTACAATTTTAACAATTTTGAAAAAAAATCAAATGGAATAAATAGTAGATTATTGGAGCTAAATTTTGTTTGTTAAACTTAAAAGCATTTAAAATCAAGAACTATGTGAAAAATGCAAGTTTGACTTTCAAAATGCCCGTGGGGCTCACAATGTCCTTTGCGGGTGAAAGATGTAAGATTGAGGTTTAGGTTCCACAAAGACTTCGGAAAACTCCTGTAATTTCATTTATTCATAGCTCAACAGTAAATCCTGATCCCTTATTAGTTTTTTCTTTTCCAATAAAATAATTGTACACATTCCATATGTTGCTTCATGAGTTTCATCATTGAGTTTATGTTTCACTTCTGTTAAAAAAAAGTGGAGAATGAGTGGAACCAAATAATTAAGTGATGGAGTGAAATTTTTTATCATTGTGTTAAGATTGACTTGTGATAAAAAAAAGTGGAGAATGAGTGGAACCAAATAATTAAGTGATGGAGTGAAATTTTTTATCATTGTGTTAAGATTGACTTGTGATAAAAAAAATGGGGAGGGAGTTAAGTGATGGAGTGAAATTTTTTATCACTGAGTTAAGATTCACTTGTGATAAAAAAAAATGGGGAGGGAGTTAAGTGATGGAGTGAAATTTTTTATCATTGTGTTTAGATTGACTTGTGATAAAAAAAAAATGGGGAGGGAGTTAAGTGATGGAGTGAAATTTTTTATCATTGAGTTAAGATTGACTTGTGATAAAAAAAAATGGGGAGGGAGTTAAGTGATGGAGTGAAATTTTTTATCATTGAGTTAAGATTGACTTGTGTTAAAAAAAACGGGGAGGGAGTTAAATAATGGAGTGAAATTTTTTATCCTTAAGCTAAAATTGACTTGTGATAAAAAAAAAATGGGGAAGGAGTTAAGTGCTGGAGTGAAATTTTTTATCATTGAGTTGGGATTCACTTGTGATAAAAAAAAATGGGGAGAAAGCGGAACCAAATACCAAGTGATGGAGTCCAATTTTTTTACCATTGAGTTGGGATTCACTTGTGATAAAAAAAATGGGGAGGGAGTGGAACCAAATGCAAAGCCCCCAAAATGGATGGCGTTTTAGGTTGCAATCTTCACCTGACCATTCAGGCGAGCGCAAGATCTCAATGAGTAGGAGTGCATGGCCACCGTGCAACAAATTTAGGTGTGAGTCCAAGTGAAATGGCCTCTACAGTAGTACACAACTCAATTGTAATAGAACATATTCAAATGAAAACTTTCAAGATTGAAGTAGGGAAAGGTTCCATGAGAACATGAATTATACATGGGTCAGGCGTTTCTAAGACTTTCTTTCTGATCAAGTGCTTCCTATTGTTGGAATTCTCATCCCATTATTATGTAATTTACATTTTATAGTCCACTCACTATAATATTACATTTCAAGATAATGATGTGAATGTTTGTATCTTACGTTTTGTCATGCCATACATTATAATGTAGAACATCCGGATGTAAACCAAATTTTTCTGTGTCATTTACTAATTACAAAATTAGTAAACTATAGTTTCATTTATGATCTTCACATTGCAGTACAATATGAGTGTTAGGAATTTTTCAAAATTCCAAATTGGAATCCAAATTACAGGAAGTAAGCTTCATTTCATTGGTTTGGTTTAAAAAAAACCATTTCTATGGCAAAATTTGAGATCCCGAACAAGTAATTGGAAGGTACTTAAATACACAAAGAGAACATCTCTGGTGATTCATTTGTAACACATTGTCTTCTATAAGAAGATTATTATCACGTCAATTAGAAAATTTACACCACCACATATTAAGCACGCACTCAAAGAAGCCAAAAAAAAATTGAATTAAAACCTCTAGTTGCCACTAGTAGCATTTAGGGTTTAATTTCATACGTGTATAGTATTAAGCCTTTCAATGGTGAAGCAACCTCATTGTCATTATTCTAATGCCAAAAATGCACATAATGTAAAATTTGTGAAGAATTGCAAATCATGTTCATAAATTTGAATTAAGCACTTTGTAATACACAACTATTGGTAGAAGAATATGCATTTAGTACTCTCTAATTATTGAAAAACTTGTGAATATAACACAAAAATATTTAAAAATACGAGTACATTACTATATTTAATCCCTAAAAGGCAAAACACCATTTTTTGGCAATTTCATGCAGCTCACTACAAATGGTATTTTTTTTTCTTCAAAATTTTCACAGAAGATGTGCCTGAAGCCCAACAAGTTTCAAAACTTTTTACATGGGTAAAAAATTATCGCATGATATGTAATTTTCCGCCTTTTTCAAGCAGCCTAGAAAGCTCAAAAAAATTCTAGAAGAATAACTTTTTCGAAAAATAAAAATTTGAAATTAGTTTAACACATTCATATATACTTGAAAAGCTTTGAATCATTCCATTTGGATTAATGAGATGAAAATTATGAGGAGTTCTAGTGTGAAGGTAGTTATGGAATCTCTACTCTAAAATAAACTTTGAATTCCTTTATCTAACTCAATTTTCAATATTTTTGGCAAAATAAATAAATTGGGTGAAGATTGTTTATTACGAGGACCTGGGAGTGTTCATCTTATCCTAAAATGAATTTTTCCTCTTCTTTGTCTTTCTTCACACTACTTTATATCTACTATTCCTTTAAATGAAGAGGTTTCAATACCCTACCATATACCCTACTTTACATATAATTATGTGTCAAGAATTAAATGCAGCTTAAACAAATCCAAATCATTTATAAATTTTTGCTACTGTAAGTGAAATGCATTGTTGCCATAGTTTAACTCATATGGTTCTCTAGTTTTCACAAATGCCCCCTCCCAAAGGGTTACTACATTCTATTTTGAATCTATCATTTGTATAAAGATAAGAATGTAGGTTTGCATAAAGGAATGTATTTGTTTAGGCCTAACTTAAGGAAAATGTTTGAACCCCTACAGAATCAAGACTTTCTTCTGTCAAACACCATTCAAAACTGCCATTTCCATTGTGAAGAGACGAAACCTAAGAAAATTGATTTTTGGCATATCTATCCATAGAAGCTCATACTAGAAAGTGAAGAAAACAAGTTTTTTGCACCTTGTGAGACTACATTTTTTGGCTTTGAATTTTTGGAACTTAACTTTTGTGTTATTTATTTTCCTTCTTTCCTTTTTCATGTTGAATATTTTAATGAAAATCCCTAAACCCTAAATTCAAGAGAGAAACACAAAATTTTTTCTTATTACAAAATTAATCAACAGAAGTAGGTTTAAGAATGAAGGAAAATAAAACTATTAATAGGTTTAAGGTGGTATTTAAATACAAATATATCAAACGATGAAATTGTTCTAGGAAACAAATTTAACCATCTCCAATTTGTAGAAATTTCATTCAAAGATCAATCCTATAAGTTATTTTTTCAAGCAGATGCTTACATTGTCCAAAGAACTAATATTGTCCATAACTTTTTCATCACAAGTCCAAATTGAAATAATCAAAATCGAAAATGGGTGGAAGCACACTAAAAGGAGCCACTCGTAGACGTTATTGAGGTGCTTATAGAGGTCCTTAACGGAATATTCTACCAAACAATTGTCACTTATTCATTTAAAATAGTCTTTACGTCATTTGTAATGGATTCTTATTGCAATATTCTACCAAAAATTGTTGTTTATTAATCTAAAATAGTCTTTAAATCATTTATAATGGATCCTTATTGAATCCAATTAAGCAGTGGTTATAGCTACATTTTGGCCCTTTTGATACTTAGAAATTTAACATAATTAATTTTGTTTTACATTATGTCATGTAGCCATAACTAAAAAACAATGCTCCACAAAAAAAAATTCATATTTCAACTTATATTCAAGAGTTAGAATGAATATTCTTAAAAAAAAGCAGTGGTTACATCCAAGTTGGCTCCTATTAGTGTGCTTCCACCCAAATGTAGACAAAAGTATAAAATTTTAGGAATAACATATTTAAAAGTTTATTTTGACTTTGTTTGATTTTTTTGACCTGACCACTGATCTCTACTTCAGGTTTATTGTGCTATAATTATTGTAGAGGCATCAATTCTAAAAAAAATAATATATATCCACAAAGCTCTATTAAAACTATACAAGCTCAAGAAATTTCAAAATACTTCACTACAAATTGAGACCATAGGAACCTATCCGGACCGAAATTGTTCTCCGAGAGGACAAACGATCCATTAAGGATTAAAATACTAAAACTTCATGAATTCTACAACTTGCATGATCACTTTGGAAATTGAAAAGTTGGAGTTTTACGAAGTTTTACACAAAGTAGCCATTGTATGAAATTGTAAATTATAGATTTTGAAATCTCTGCTCATAGTTGCTTGTATGCCAATGCACCATAAACAAATATGTCAAATTGTGAATTTTAGGCAAGAAAAGATCATTGTTTCCCATCAGTTGTTGACATTTTATTAGGTGCAAGTTAGAGTATACATGTTTCATATCTCTCAAAGCAACTCCACTTGTTATGTAATTGTAGGTTTTTACTAAACTCCATTTGATTTGATTTGGTTTGATTTCATTGCATTTTCCACTAATTAATTTTTTGAAGATGAAATTCTATGTCTACTAAAAGTCTTAACAAACTCAACAAGTTTGGGTTCCAAACCAGACAAGTTTGGGTCCCAAAGTCCACAAGTTTGGGTCCCGAATTCACCATAATTGAATGTTTTTAAATTGTTCATGATTTGTTCATGATTTTAAATGAACATGATGTGGGATAGGAGAATGAAAGAATATTCATAGTAATTCAACATTACCGTGAGAATTTGGAAAACATAAAAAAGTGTAAACAAATTGGCATCCTAGAAGTTAGTCACTATTTTATGAAGTGTAGGAAAAATATGGGGAATATGGGAACCTTCATCTCTGAAAACCATTATGTACTTAGCGTGAATGAAAATTTCTACAACTAAACTCATTATGTTTCTAACTTCTGCATGTATTATGAAAATGATGCATCTAATTAAACTTTTATTACAATGGTACATAAATAGTTTTTCAATTGTCTCTAACTTCTGCATGTACTATGAAAATGATGCATCTACCTTTAAACTTCTTTCTTTTGAATACTTAAATACTACAATGGTAGATTTATAGCACTTGAATAATATTGATTGAAAAACATTATTTAATCCATACACAATATTTCATGTACTGATCTTTTTTTTCTTTCCAAAATTCTTATGTATGGCCTCCAAATGTTAAGGTATTTCTTACAAGGGACTTGTACTAATTAATCGACATTTCACACTCCATAAACTTTTATTGCAATGGTACATAAATAGTTTTTCAATTGTTTAGGTTCAATACAACATGTTTCAAACGTCATACTATAGTTTTCCACAACAATTTACTTCATTTTCTTTAACTCCTTAACTCATAAAAGATGAAAGCGCCAAGGGGGTCCCTAGAAATAATCCCTTTTTATTATTGTCAAAATCATTGATTTTAGAAATAGCTAAAGCATTCATTCAAAGAAAAACTATTGTACAAGACCTATCCTTTTCACAACAAAATTTTGAGGATGCATAGTTGCATTTGTATTCTACATAGGGATTTCTATGTCATTTAGCAAACGCAAAAGTTCTGCCTCAACATTTAAGAGTTAAATTGCCACATTCCATGCACCACCGCGGCTTTAGGCTATGATTGATGGTCATGTGTACTACTCCCCAGTTTATAGTCATGCATACCAATACACGGTCCATGGTCATAAGTCCCATTCAGCGGTCTTGGGTCAAAGGTCTGGGGTTTGAGTTAGGCGATCGCAACTGTCCTCCACCATTGTCAAAACCCTAGCGCCTATTTTTTGACAGTCGTGTCAGCTCCGACGCTCCGATCAGTCTCGACTTTGTTTCTGTGTTCAGGTTGTTCCTGAATGTTATGATGCTGGCGCTTGCTATACAGTTTACAAAGTGCAAGTTCCTTTTCCGCTTTTCGTCTGATGTTTTGTGCTGTGATTTTCTGCAATTTCTGCTCGTTTGTAGTGAAGCACTGTACTGCTCTTGTGAGGTGCTACCTACGGGAAAATGAATTGACTTGGCGGGGAACATAGTTGTGTGCTCCAACTTTCATCATTGGCGTGTCTTTGCTTGCTTTGGAGAAGAGGTCAACAGGAAAAAAGGTATACTTTGAAGCAAGGAAAAGCAGCATTTTTGGAATCGGCGGCAATGCACTTCTGGACAAGTACGTGAAGTTCATTCTTAACCTTAAGTTATTGTTTTTTTTTGTTTTTTTTTGCTTGAGATCCCATTTAAGGGTTACGCTTTCTTCTTGGGTTGCATCCTACGAGGTCCAAAACTTTTACTTAGGATTTACAGTCGACCATAATTCATTTTGCAACTTCGATTGTTTGAAGACAGAGAGAGCAGTCAATGAATGTCATAGCCTCGCGCATCCTTCTTTCAGCAGCTATAGCCCAAACATCAGACAATTGTGAGTTGAGAGGTAGGTCTTTGCAGCTTGCTCGTCATAACACCCTCAATAGCATTAATATCGACAAGGTGCACTATTCATTATGTCGACGTCTTCTCCCAGATTTCTGATTTGGAAGTCGCAGTGGCCTTGTTCACTTCACAATTTGTGAATGTTGCACATGAGAATTTAGGTACCTCCACAGTTCGTTGAACATGGTTCACATACAAAATGGTAGCCAAATTCTTCGCTTATTTCAGAGAGCCATAATTGCGGCATTCAACTGACCAGTGCACAAGGCTTCAGAAAGTATTGAGGACTAATTCATTTTTGTCAGATTGAGGACTTATTTATGATCGTCAATAGGGACAAAGCTAGGCAACCAGCCAGGGATGAAGTCAGGCTAGCCAAATAGACCACGGAATGAAGAGCACACTGCAAAGCTCCAATTCAAATTAAGAGAACTGTGGCAGAAGAAACAAAAGTCAGGTATGCATCCAAAAACAAGAAATGAGTTAAAAGCTAATACTTAGATAGACATGTGACATAACAGAACTCTCTTCCATGAGGGATTCATTGTTGAATTCCGTGTTGAGAATGTGCTTTGAATATCAAAGCTAATGCTGTAGGGTTTAGGATAGGGTCGTTGGTCGCATGACATATTGAAGTTAGCAATGCTAGTGACAAGCTCTATAGAAGACGACTTATGTGTAAGCGTCTAGACAATTGTACCTAGTTTAACAATATTATCGAAGTCACACAGGTTTGTAGGTTCGATGAAGACGGAGAAAATGCCCATGGAAGATGCTTGTTATTATTCTTATTGGCTTGACAACATACAATTGTCATGAAGTGTGTGACACGAATTGTATTTAACCTGGTTTTTGTACGTTTTGCTATTCAGGTAAAATTGAAGCTTGCGTGGGATGCTGCTGCGTTGCATTTAGTGTTAAGAGGGAGCTTTAAGTGCTGCTTTGTTGGTTTACTGCGCGCTTGTTGCACAAACATCAGGTATGTCAAAATGCTTTTCCCATTCATTTGTTGAAAATATATTTGGAAGTTTAGATGAATAGTCCCGCCTTTGCCATGCATTTATTCAAGAGGGCGTAAGTTAGGCTAGGTGTCCCCAAGATCCAAAAACCTGTCTGGTATTTAGTAGGAAAGAAATTGGGATCCTTGACTTACTCGCCATGTAGGGTCTTGAATTTAATTAGAACATAAAATTCGTTCCCAAATACCAACATTCCAGAATGCAAAATCCTCTCCATGCCACCTAGACAAACTAGCAGTCCAATTCCCACCGAAACAATATTGAATAAATGGCCATTTAACTCGATTTGAGTGCAACCTCACTATTCCTACTAGACCATTCATCTCGGATTGAGTTGATTAAAGAACCATCTAGACCAAAACAGCATATATTATCTAGAGCGGCATGAAAGAGCCTTTCAATTACGGCAGTCAGGACCTTGTAGGGAATTCAACTCACATCAAGATGATTGAAGAGCCACTCAATGCAGCAAACCTTTGCCGAAAGTACTCTAAAAAATACCAGTATCCAGAATAGCACTCATCTCGGATCGAATTGAACCACAAGAACAATAAAAATTTAACACATCAAAACTAAAGCTATGTCAAAGAAAACCTGAAAAAAAAGGACTAAGTATATAGTTGAGGAATAAATATGGTCCTAGGTATCGCACGATGCGTTAACATCCCAGAAAAAAAAGGAAATCCATAAAGAAAATTTTACTCGAATAAAAAAAAAAACTATCATAACCCGTAGACTGAATCATAGTTAAATATCTAAAACCTCCAAAGAATTGCCAGAAATTCAAAACCAGATAGATCATGGATCATCTCGATCTGAGTTAAATGAATTGAAAAAATGCCGAAAGAAAAGTAGTCCCAAGGCCATTACAGTAGAGCATAGTGAGTAATTCAAGAAATTATAGTCTATATAGATAGCAATTAAACTAAATGATCGAGACACCTAGTAACGAAAGACACAGACATCGACTCCACTCCAGAGGAATTTGAAATCATCATGAGCTACAAGAAGGAATTGTATTGTTTTATAAACAACTCAGTGCCAGTATAAGTAAACAAATATAACCACCATCAACTTGAAACAAGTTAAATACCCCTATAAGAGAGAGAAAACGAGTACTAACAACATACACAAGAACACTAGGAATTAGAAAAAGACAGAAGTAGCTCACGTATGTCTCTAAAGAACATCAAGAATTATACCAGGGCCATCTTCAATCTTGAAATATTATCTCGGATCGAGTTAACCATCAAGTAGAACTCTGCAGGACGATCTGCCAAAATCCGATGATAAACTAAACAATATGAAGAGAATATAGCATTAGAACTACTTTGCTCTAATAACGTCGACGTCAAAAATCTTCATGTAGAAGTCGGTCCATAAAATTATTACATGTTTGTAGTGTACTCAAAAGATATTAATTTTTTTTAAACTTATAGGCAAGTATCTTAACTCGAATCGACATGAATTGATTGTATTTTCTATCCAATGGAGGAATGGAGGAACAGATAGAACTGCTGAGCACTCACTTTCAATGGTATGAAATATGTCGCAGTGTGAATTTTTGGTTTTTTGTAAGTTATCTAAATCTTGGAACGGAAACCGTGATCTGGGATCTGGATTCGAGCAAGAGGTAACGGAAAACTGGAAATTAACTACGGAACGGAAGAGGTGACAATCCGGATTCAATCTGAATCTAAACCGGATTAGAGTTAGAGTGGATCTGAGTTGGAACGGATTAGGTCAGGAACGGATTTGGTCATGATGATAGATCAGACTATAAATAGGCTGACCAGTCCAGTTGCCACTCTTTTTCAAACTTCGTTTGTTGAAATCGCTCTCTTGCGCGTACTTAGCTTTCCTCCCAGGCGCTTTGCTTTCTTGTTTTGTGAGTGTGTGTGTACGTGTTAGTGTGTTAGAGTGCGCAGTGCGTTAGAGTGTGCTGCAGGATTAGTGGTATTCCGGTTGAGATCGGAAGAGCGAAGGTGAGAAATAGGACGTGCGACTAGGAGAGAGAAAGGTAGTCTCGATGAGATTCCGGTTTAGCACAAGCGCGTGTCCATGCCTCAGCTTCGCAAGAGTAGATCAGGACCGTCCAGTTCCTTCGCAGTAGAAGTTAAACTCCGGAAGGTGTGTCCGATCATTCCTTCAGGAGAGAAGGAAAAGGACAACCTCATGGAGGATCTCGCCATGATGGGTTGCGGGGGACTGATAGATAAACCCTGGGGGTTTAGAGAGGAACGGATGATTCGAGAACTATTGGGAAAACTCTCGAATCAGTTCAATAAGACCATCCGTGGAATTCCGGGCAGTTGGACGGAAGAGATGTGGAGGTCCGTATACGACTTCCGGTCAGGAGGTCGCGGGATGGCCACCTCAAAGGAAGGATACACTCGGGGGAAGTTCCAGAGCGACGTGGACTCGAAGGATGGGCATGCGGTCGCGGATTGTTTGGACGACCGGCATCGCAACCTTTTGCAGTTCCTGGTTCCGATCATCCACCCGGAGAAGCCAACGAGGATAACGATAGCCATCAGGAACCTGATTTTTGGAGCCCTGAGCGGGGAACGGAAAGTGGACTGGGCCCGGATCTTTTCCGATCTGGTCAGCCGTATGGTTCCAAAGATTGGAGGAAGTAGGCCAACACCACTGAGCCCCTACATCTTCCATCTTTACAAGCACAATCAGCTCCTCACGGAAACGGAGGAGAAGGAGTGGACTACTCAGGAGGTACTCCTGAAATATAGGGAATCGGAATCGGAGGAAGAGCAGGAAGAAGGATCCGGTTCCAATGAAGAAGAAGAAGAGGAGGAGCAACACCGACTAAAGAACAAGCGGCAGAAGACGACACCTCCGCACCGGAGAGGAACCCCAACCCCTTCGGCTGAGACATCCGATCCTGGGAAGAGACCGGAATATGAAGGACTGGGTCCTTCCGGATCGGATCCGAAGGATCCATTCAAACAACTGATGGACATCCTCAGCGATGTGCGAGCAGACTGGGCGGTCAAGAAGTTGGTTCTGACCCAGATCAGTGAACTGGTGGGCGCACCAGCGAATAGCAACCTCGCGGCAGTGGTTGCAGAATACATCTCCAGCCCGGATGAGATCCGGAAGCAAGAAGCGGAGATACGACGACTTCAGGAGGAAGTTGATGCGTTGAAGACAGAACTTTTACTCCTCAAGGAAGACACGACCACCACTCTTGAGATGGCGGAGGCTACCCGGAAAGTAGCTGAGGACGTGAAGGCCACTTTTGGGGAAACCGGAGAGGCCGCCACCAAGGCAAAGCTGTTTGACGAGGGAGTACTCAAGGACAAGAAGATATCCGGAACTAGGTTGGTCCGGATCTTGACGGACTACTCCGAGAAGGTAGAATTGGTGATGGTGGATGTTGTACGCGTAATCTAGGCGTAAGTATTTTTAACAACAAAACGTGCTAAAATGACACAAGTTATCGTCCCAAGAGAATCCAGACGTTGATTCAAAATTAGTGTTTCTAGACCTCTAAGTTTCCGGACTTTGACCACCTCGAGAGGGGTCCTTTCAACACACAAACTCTTTTCCGGAACTACTTCTTTTCCGGATTCTCTTCCGGATCCGGCTCTATCCAATCTTCCGATTCCGTATTTCTAACAAGTTGGTTTTCTATACCTCTGTTTTACCCTCAAAGGGTTCCTCACTTGCTCTTTCCGAGGGGTAGGGAACTACACCACTCCGTATCTGACATAAACTCTATTAACATAAAACAAAACACAACCCAAGAATAGATCTAGTTGAGTAAATAGGGTGGCATCCTCACAACATCCCGGATGGCCTATCTGGAAAGCTGGTCACACAGGGTAGCGTTAGGTCCTCCTTACTACAACGATGGATACCAGACTTCCGGAACTAAGGGAATGACTTCCTAGCTCTCGACCGCTCATGAGGTTGACTAGCCTTCCGAATGGGTGGAAATATTCCTCTTGCGGTCACCTATCTCCGCACGGAACCGCCCCTGCGAATTCCGGACTAGCTTCTGGACCACTCCTTGGTCTCCACCGGATTACCATACCAGCGATTTAAAGGCGCCACTTTCTCACTGGGCAAGTCTAAAAGTTCATCTGCAAGACACACTTAGCCTAATCCAACAGTCCACGAATCCGGACTCCTCCCCTTGCACACTCTCACTTACACATCCACACAAGTGACTATAGACGCAATACGCAAGAGAATAATCCACAAGTGCTTTTCTGAATGCCTCAGATTGAATATACAAGGAAAAGGAATGACAGGCCAACAAGCCGGCCTGCCCTTAAAAACCCACAGAAAGGCAGCCTCAACGGCCACCAGAAACGCGGCCAACGGCCAACCAAAAAGCAAAAAGGCAACGGCCCTGAAGACCGTTCCGAGAATACCGGGAAACCATTAAACTCCTAAAAGTGCGGAACTACTGGCCCCACATCCGGAAAACCGGTTTCAGAACTACTATCCTGGTAAGAATCCTAACTATTATTTATTGACTGCTACCCAAAATAGTCACCTATTCCTCTTAGCTTTCTTTACAGAAGTGCCACCCTGAGATGGCGATCCACCTGTCTTCTTGGGCGGGGTGGTCTTCGTCTTTGACTTGGTCCGGGGAGGCTGCAACTCTTCTTCCTCCGATTGAGTCGTCTCCTCCTCCTCTTCCGATTCCGGGTCCGCCTCGTTAAGTAACCGTTGTCCCCTTGGTTTCGGAACAGTAAGATCGATGAGCTGGGACGGCGTTTTTGTCTGTAGAAGGGGCTGGAGCATGTGAGTAAAACTCACCGGATCCGTCCGAGCCGGATTCAACACCGTTCCAGGTAAGGCTGGTTCCCGGAAAGTGAAAGCAACCGGTCTGTCCGGAAAGAGATTCACCACCGATGCAGTTCTTCCGGTTGGCACGACTGGAACAACGTCCTTCACCGGAATCGTAGCCGCAAACTGCTTCACCAACGACCTCCTCTTCTAGGTCGATGTTGTTCTGGCTTGCGACGTTCCGGCGATTGTTCTGCTTTTTGTCGGAGAAGGCTGATTTTGTGCCCCTCCTTCTTGGAGATCATGACCTATGTCAAAAAGGCCTTGGTCAAGCCCCTCAAGCGGATCCAGGTTTCCCAACAGCTGCCGGACTTCTTTCAGCATTCCCTCGATCCGGACTTCAAAATCCACGAGGATGTTCACCACCTTCGATCCGACCACGTGACCATCTTTCACCATCTGGGAATTCCAGAGTGTAGCTCTGGCAAGAATATCCGCCAGATTATCAAACAGGCCCCGGACATTCCGAACCAGATCGAGGGCTTCCCCTCCTTTGCTTCTGCAGCCAACCTCTCTCTATCCAACCACACAGCTTGCTCTCGAAACTGGTCTCGTTCTTGCTCCAAGGTCAGAATCCGGTCCTCTAGCTGCTTCACCGCTTCGGGATCCGGTCTTTCGGTTAACGCCACCAGGATTTGGGCTTCTTCTGTCACACCCAATTTCCCGCACATATCCCGGATCAACGCCGACATCCGCTCATTCTGTGCCCGGGTAGCTATCAGCCATTTGATGGTGGCTTCTAGCTGATCCGTGTCCGGAAGTGGGTCTCGGGGCTTTTCCACCTCCTCGGCTTCTTGTTTCCCCCGAGCACCCTGATCAGTTGACTTCCGGCGCGTCCCTGCAACGTTGGGTGACACATGCTCCGTTTCCGGTTCCTCTTCTTCCGGCTCGAGCTCATCCAGTTCATCCTCCGCGGGAAGTCCGTACTTCAACAGATTCTCGCCCTTTCGGTACACTGTCATTTCCGGTCCGACCGGTGCATCCTCTGAGTGGTACAGATGGAAAAGATAGGGGCTAATCGGACTAGATTTCTTGTTCACGATATTGACCGCTAGCTTTTCCACTACCGAGTGAATGATCACCCCCCAACTGACCGGTCTCGGAGCCGGATTCTCCCTATCTCCCAGTGCATCCGAAAATGGTGTTTGCCACGGTCATTGTAATCCGGGTGGGCTTTTCCGGATACAAAATAGGGATGAGAAATGCTAACAACTGCCCATCCCGGGGACTCCTACAGTCACTTGCGGTGTTCCCTTCCTTGGAATCCGCATGATTCCGGAATACATCTGCGACGTAACTATCCGTCCGGGCTGCCATTCCGGAACCCCTGGTTGGCGTAAAGTACGCCTTCGCCCACAACTCCGGAGTCCAGGCCCTAGAACGACCCCTAATGATTAAATCAAACTGATTACCCAATCCGGAAACCAGCTCGTCAATCATTCCTTCACTCTGGACATTCCATGGACGTTTAATCAACCCTAGACACCCCATGATTTCTAGGTCTCCCTCTAACTCCTTAAGGCGCTCCGAATCCGATGGGATAACCGGTCGCACACCCCGGGCTATCACTACCGACCTCCGGGATCAACTCGCTTCCGCCATCTCACCGACTGCTAAGACAATCCGGTGCAATCGGCACCTTCCTCCCTTTCTCTCCCTAACGCGCCCTAACTCACCACTCTTTCTCTCTTCTAACGCACCGTGGAGGAGCACAGGTAAAAAGAGATTGAATGAGGCTGGCGGTGGCGTTTAAATACCTGTCGGAACCCTAAGTTCCCGACCAGCCAAAAGTTCCCGTAAGTTCCCTAGCCGGAACCTAGGCAGTAGGTTCCTACGTTCCAGAACTTTCCGGCTTTCCGGCTACGGTTTCCGGAAGACTGCGTAACCTAATTAGAGTTTTATCTTTTCTACGTAAAGATTAATTTCTATTTCTAATATCTAAGTCCTAACTTTGTATTGAACTGCAAAAATTGAAAAAGTTCTGCTACTTTAGCTCTACTAAATTGTTAATTGGGACTTTCCGGATGATACGTACTCCCACAGTGGAAGCACGAGAAGCAGCAAATCGGACGGAGGTGAGCAGTCGAAAGCTGAACGGAGCGACGTTGTCAAGGTCGTTCCATCTTTCCGATCTTTCGATGCCAGGGTCTTTTCCGAACGTGGGCATTTAGACGGAAGGGAAGGATCGGACTCCCCACTCAAAGAAGAGTGGGAGGAAACTCGCGAACGCCATCAACTTAGATTCGTCACCGGATCTCCTAGAACGTGAAACCGAGGAGCGGAACCGGAATCTGACGGACGTCTTCGAACAACTTGGAACGGAAACGCCCAGGAGTCCCACACTGAATCAGAGACAGGATCAAAGTATGGATCTGACCCCGGATCAGGGTGCGGATCAAGGTCTAGATCAGAGCGTGGACCAAGGTGTGGACCAAGCTATGGACGAAGGAACGGATCAAGGAGTAGATCCGATTGTGATAGGATAGTTAGGATTTTAGTCTTGTAAATATTTGTTAGGATGGACCGGACCGGATTTGATCTGGTCTGTCTGGTTAGGATCGGATGTTCTCCGGTCTGACCGGCTCGGCAGGGACCGAAAGTTCCGCGTGGACTTTCTGGGTCCCCTTTTTGTTGACTTTGAGTTTTAAAATGTATATAAGTCAGTCTCTGCAAAGGAGACTGGGAGTCTTTTCTTCTGAGTTTTCTTGCATTTTCTATTAGTTTCTTGTTGTACGTCTCTTTCGCGCGTGGCAGGGCTGTTTGGTAAGGAGTTAGGAAGATGCATGCAGATTCTAGAGAGATTTCTCCCCTTGGTGTTGTTGTTTTGCTCTTATGTGCAAGTGAGTGGGTATTCTAAGTGTTGGGAGTGGATTTCAGTTCCTCAGCACTTCTAAAGTTCAGAATTCTGGGCGAGAAAGCCGTTGTGAGGCTAGGCGGATAGGGAAGGAGTCCTTAGTCGCGCTAGAATTCTTGGATAGGAAATCCGGTTGAGTATCCAATCTCCCGTGAGGTCTCGCTGCCCTAGTTGATAAACGGAAGAACTTTAGTTGATGTTGGAACGGACGGATTCACTTGTAACCACCTAACTTTGCACGGAGGGAACTTGGCATCAAGGTCGTTGTAGTATGGGAGGATCGTACGGGGGGTCTTTGTGTGACCTGCAAACCGGATCGCTATCCGGTTGGCTGTGAGAGATCAAACCGGATCCGAGCTAGTGTAGGAAGTAGTGGATTAGAGAAGTGGGTCTTCAGCCACTATAAGTCACAGAAGGAGTGGCGGGCCTGCCACTCTCAAAAGCAAGCGGCGAACCCTCTGATGGTGAAATAGAGGCAAAACTAAACCGGAGTGGAGTGAGAGTACGTGTGAGCGAACCGGAACGGATTGGTCCAGAGGAGTGCCAGAATCGGAAGTTGTAGGATCCTCGGTTGTGGTAGTTTTACAGGACCGGATAGCTTGACAAACCGGAAGAGATAGAGAGAGGTCTGGTCGTTGTTTTCGGTGTGTTGTTGTTTCCGGTTTTAGATCAGGACCGGAAAATAGAAATTGGATACTGGTTGAGCTTAAGTTGGGAATAATGCTAGACACTTCACAAAATCTCGTGGGTTCGATCTTTAGAGTCATTTTGTTATGCTTTAGAGTGGTTTTTGGGAGTATAACAGGGAATTCACTTACTCTGTGCTGCGACATGCAAAAATCTGGCGCCGCTGTCGGGGATTCTAAAGCTGTCAGTGTTTATCCCTAGTAGCGAAGTCAGTAGTTGTTTTATTTTCCTTCTTGTCTTTTCCGGATTGAGTTTGGTTTTTGAAAAAAACCGGATTTTGTACTCATGAGAAGAAATACAGGAAGTGAAAGAAGGTCTGAACAATTGAAGAAGAATCAAGGAGAATTGTCTGGACCTGGTTTTAGTGATCCGGATAACTCTGATCCGGGTGACCAACCGATCTTTGTACCTGCGCCTGGAGAGCAGATCGAAAGTCCGAGATTGGGAAATACTCCGTCAACTTTTGAACGAGGATCGGAACCGGAAGGGGAAGAACCGGATTCGGAAGAAGAAGAAGTCATGACCCGGTTAAGGTACAAATGTTACAAGGGCGACGGTAGCCAAGATGCGGATGAATGGCTGTGCGAGTTTGAATCAACTGCACTCGCCAACCAAGAGAATGAGGCGGCCCAGCGAAGAATCTTCCAAGGATTGATGAAGGGGGAAGCTCTCAAATGGTACCAAGATGTTCCGGATCTGATCCGGAATAACTGGGATCAGCTGAGAACGGACTATTTGCAAGCTTTCCGGGAAGTTGGTGGAGAAGCCAGAGCTTTGGGCCGGTTGAGCACATTGACGATGAAATCGTCCGAATCGGTGCGGAAGTACGGGCAGAGAGTGAAAGCTCTTATGCAAAAACTGACCACTGAGATTGCTCCAGGTTTGCAGGTGGAGTGGTACGTTGCCGGATTTCCCGAGTCAATGGGATTTCAGATCCGACAAATGCGCCCAAGGACACTCAGAGAGGCCATGGATGCTGCAACCAATTACGAAAATTCAGCGCAGTCACTCCGGAAGTCCCTGAAATGAAGCGAAGAGCAAGCCAGAGGGAAGAGCAAGAAGAGCGACCAAAAATCGAAGCATCGAAAGAAGGTCTCAGACTCGGAAAGTACTTCTGAGTCGACCGGATCGGAAGTTTCCGATCCCAGTTCATCTAGTTCGGATGCGGAACGGAGTGTTTCACCTCCCCAACGTTCATCCAAGAAGGGGCGGAATCGAAAGACCGTTGTGAAAGTGAAGGCAGAGGAGACGGATTCTAAGAAGGCAATCAAAAAGCTCCAAGACACTTTCGAGGCGATCAAGGTCAACATCGTAGAGAACCGGAGACCAAGACGGATTGTCCCGACTTCCCGATCCAACGTCTGGTGCGGAAGGTGTGGCGAACCGGGTCATTACCCGAGCAAGTGCCAAAGAACCAACCTGAAGCACGTTCACTTCGTGTATCCGGAAGAAGAAGAGGTGTACTACACCATGGCACTTGAGGAAGAGGAGGAAGTTTACCAGATTCAGCCGACTTATGCGAGAGGGAAAGGGATTGCTGTTCCAATCCGTTCCAACATGCTGAACCGGAATTTCTTACCCGGTCCTAGTCAAGGGGTCATGGTGCAGCAACCGATGCGAGCATATCCGGATAGACAAGTGGTGATTTGTTATGGCTGTGGAGAACTGGGACACTATTCCAGTAACTGTCCTTACAAGGGAGTAGCACAAGATGCGCCACGGATCCTTCCATGCCAGAATTGCCAGGAGTATGGACATCCGGAGGATCAATGTCCAAAACCAGTACAGCCGCGACCGGTTTACAAGCAAGTCCAGATTCTTCCTAGGGAGCAGACCGCACTAAACTACGGTCACTCTGCTGGAACGAAAAATACGGAGAAATGATGGTGCGAGGTGGAGCTGCCAGAAGGAGCGGAGAGTGTGGTCAACCGAGTATCGACCCGCAGTTCCACCAGGAACCAATCCGGTCGAACCATTAGGAGTAGTAAGAAGAAGTCGAGAAGGAAACCGGAATTGAGTAGCGATTCAGATCGTCCTTTTCCAGAGCCTAGACCGGAACCAGAAGTAGTTCACTCTGAGGAAGGGGTAGGCAGTAACCGGATTCTGATAGATATCAGCGCAGAAATCCGAACAGAAATTTCTGGACCGGATATATTACGGAATCAGAAGAAGGTTAGTTTTAAAGACACACCAATGATCATTAATCCGGATGTAAATACGCATGAGTATAACATCATCCAGGATATAAAGGATCAGAAGGCGAATGTCACAATCGGACAGCTCCTGCATGACAACGTGATGTACCAGAAGCTGATCCGAGACGCCTGGACCCAGAAGCGGAAGAAGAAGGTGAAGCTGCCGGCGGTTGCAGTCAACTTTTCTCAACCGGAAGATTCCAGAGCTCCAGAGGTCACTATGGAAATAGAAGGATGTGTGATTCCCAAGGTTCCGATTGATGGCGGATCGGGAGTGAACCTGATGTTGGAGGATACGGCATTTGATTTGGGATTCACCACATTTGAAGCCACGGAACAAGTTCTCCAGATGGCAGACCAGTCTTGAGTAAATCCGATCGGGAAACTTTCACAAGTTCCAACCCGGATTGGAGGAAAAGACTATCTGCTGAATTACATTATTATACGTGTTCATAAAGGTAGACCTTTTCCAATGTTACTCGGTAGACCCTGGTTATATTCCACTCGAGTACTTGTAGATTGGGGAGCCAAGGAACTGGTGGTAGGGAAACCTTCCAACTGGATTCCTTGGACCACTGAGAAGCATTTAGGAGAGACGAGTGATTCGGATGGATACACGACGGACTGGTCGGATTTGGAAGATTTCGACACCAGTTATTACGTGGATCCGTTCGAGCACCAATCCGAGACGAACTATGGATTTTCCAATGCTATGTTAGCACATCATCTGGAAGAAATCCAGGGACCAGTGGTAGAAGATCGATCTTTGGGAGAGTCGAGTGTTCCGCTCACAGTCGAGTGGATCGCTCAACAGATCAGGACCGGAAATCTACCGACTAGTCAAAGTGAAACAGGAGAATCCGGTTGGGCAAATCTGGCTTCCTTTCCTGAGGAAGTTTACGAGGAAAAAGTTAAACCGGTTGTTTCACCCACTGAGTATGAGAAGGAGAGTATTGAACCCAACAGGAGTTTTTACCTTAGTAAACTCTTGAAGGATACGGAGAAATCCGGTTATACTAAACTTCTAAAGGAGTATCTCGACGTGTTTGCTTGGGAGCCATCCAATCTAAAGGGTATTCCCCCTCATTTAGGAGAGCACCGCATCGACCTGACAGAAGGATCTGTTCCGGTTCGACAGCGACAGTATCGGCTCAACCCCAAGTATTCGTTGATGGTGAAGGAGGAAATTGATCGATTGCTGGAAGCAGGATTCATTTATCCGGTCCACAACTCTGAATGGGTTTCTCCTATTGTGGTGGTTCCAAAGAAAGTTGGAGCGGATGGGAAAGTCAAGATCCGGGTTTGTCAAGATTTCCGGAAACTGAACGCAGCCACGAAGAAGGATTACTTTCCTCTTCCGTTCACCGATCTTATTTTGGACCACATTGCTGGCCATGATTGTTACAATTTCTTAGACAGATTTTCAGGTTATAACCAGGTGTTCATCCGGTGGTGCGATCAGCTGAAGACCACATTCACAACGGAATGGGGGACTTATGCTTTCACCCGGATGCCGTTCGGCCTGTGTAATGCACCCGGAACGTTTCAGCGACTGATGATGGATATTTTCAAGGATTTTCTTCGACATTTCCTTGAGGTGTTCATAGACGACTTTGCGGTTTTCAGTGACCGGGAAAGTCATCTCTAGTGTTTGAGGAAGACATTCCAAAAATGCCGAAAAACCGGTTTGAAGCTACATCCGGGCAAGTGTTTTTTCGGGATGGGATCCGGAATCTTACTTGGTCATGTAGTGAGCAGGACCGGATTACAGGCTGACCTGGAGAAAGTGAGAGTAATGCTCACTTTGCTACCTCCAACCTGTGTTAAAGAAATCCGTGGATTTCTTGGATGTGTGGGATACTACCGGCGATTCATCGACGGATATGCCAAGAGGGCTATTCCGCTCACGGAACTTTTGAAGAAAGATACGGAATTTGTTTGGACGGAAAAAAGACAACAGGCCTTTGAAGATTTGAAGACCCAGTTGGCTAAAGCTCCGATCCTTTCCGTTCCGGATTGGACAAAGGAGTTCCATGTTACCCTCGATGCATCCGGTTGGTGTTTGGGTTCGATTCTCTGGTAGTTTGACTCAGAAAGGCATGAGAATCCGATTTACTATGCGAGTAGACAAATGAGTTTGGCTGAACGGAATTACACAACCACAGAACGAGAGGCGTTAGCAGTGGTGTATTCCTGTAAAAAGTTTCGACACTATCTACTCGGATACAAGGTAATTTTCCACACAGATCATAATTCTTTAAAATACCTTGTCAAGAAACTGGATTTGTCAGGCTGGATTGCTAGATGGATTTTGCTTTTACAAGAGTTTAACTATGAAGTTGTAGTGAAACCGGGAAAGGCAAATGTGAATGCGGATTACTTGTCCAGACAGAGGGGCCAGGAATCCGTAGCGGATATTTCCGCTCAATTTTCGGACGAGTTCCCGGATATTGTGGAAGATCCGGTTTTTGTAGAAAACCAGGATCCTCCTTCGGCAGAGGTCTTTCACCTCAACAACAAAACTGTTTCAGAATATCAAGATATCATAGATTACCTCATAAAATCTAGATACTCGGAACAGATGAGTATAGAGGAAAAAGAAATTTTCCAAAGAAAAGTAGCTCCTTATACCCTGATTAGAGGAGTCCTTTTCAAGTTAGGAACGGATGATATTCTCAGGCGATTCAAGCTCTTCATGCTGGAGATTCAGGAGGACATTTTGCCTTTGTTAATACAGTGAACCGGATCCGGTCAATCGGATATTGGTGGCCGTTTTTTACACCGAGATGTTAGGAATTTTGTCAGAAGTTGCGATCAGTGTCAACGGACAGGAGCACCATCCTTCCGGAATCACTGGCCGTTGACTCCTATCATTCCCCTAGCACCATTTGAGAAATGGGGAATAGATTTTATAGGACCTATTTTTCCAGTCAGTACACAGAAAAAGAGGCACATTATTCTAGCCACGGATTACGCGACCAAATGTGTAGAGGCCAAGGCAACACGGAAGAACGATGCGGAAACTTCAGCAAACTTTCTGTTTGAAGAAATCCTCATGCGTTTTGGACACCCATTGGAGTTGGTCAGCGATCGGGGAACCCATTTCCTTAATGATGTTATCGTCGACCTAACCAACAAGTATCTTATCAAGCACCGGAAGACGACTCCCTACAACCCGAAAGCAAACGGATTGACGGAGCGAGCGAACGGAATCATTGGTAAGATCTTGAACAAGATGGTTTCCGCTCACAAGACGGATTGGGATCGGAAACTACCTTCAGCAGTTCACGCGTACAACACTACAGAGAAGACCACAACCGGAAAAACTCCGTACTTTTTGGTTTTCGGTCAGGAAGCAGTCCATGGAGTGCAGTTGGAGGTGGAAACATTTTGAGTCATGGCAGCTCGAAGTGCAGTATCAAGGACGGATACTCTTCCAAGACTTCTCGCCATTGAAGAACTAGAAGAAATCCGGAATGCAGCCCTGGAAAGAACCCTGGGAGTGCAGAACAAGCGCAAGGAAAATTACGATTGGAAAATTCCAGTGGATCACGGAATCCGAGAAGGAGGTTTGGTTCTTTTCTATGACAACCGTCATAAAGACTTTCCAGATAAGTTACATACTCGCTGGATGGGACCTTTCCGAGTCAATCAAGTTTTCCAGAACGGCTCTCTGCAACTCCAGAATCTGCAAGGACAGTGGCTTGATACCCGTGTGAATGGATCGAGAGTGAAGAAGTATACCAAAGCTTCTTCATCAGATGAGGATCGATAGTGTTCGCGAGGACGCTCACAGATGAGGAAGGGGTAATGTCGTAGTGTGAATTTTTGATTTTTTGTAAGTTATCTAAATCTTGGAACGAAAACCGTGATCTGGGATCCGGATTCGAGCAAGAGGTAACGGAAAACCGGAAATTAACTACGGAACGGAAGAGGTGACAATCCGGATTCAATCTGAATCTAAACCGGATTAGAGTTAGAGTGGATCTGAGTTGGAACGGATTAGGTCAGGAACGGATTTGGTCATGATGATAGATCAGACTATAAATAGGCTGACCAGTCCAGTTGCCACTCTTTTTCAAACTTCGTTTGTTGAAATCGCTCTCTTGCGCATACTTAGCTTTCCTCCCAGGCGCTTTGCTTTCTTGTTTTGTGAGTGTGTGTGTACGTGTTAGTGTGTTAGAGTGCGCAGTGCGTTAGAGTGTGCTGCAGGATTAGTGGTATTCCGGTTGAGATTGGAAGAGCGAAGGTGAGAAATAGGACGTGCGACTAGGAGAGAGAAAGGTAGTCTCGATGAGATTCCGGTTTAGCACAAGCGCGTGTCCATGCCTCAGCTTCGCAAGAGTAGATCAGGACCGTCCAGTTCCTTCGCAGTAGAAGTTAAACTCCGGAAGGTGTGTCCGATCATTCCTTCAGGAGAGAAGGAAAAGGACAACCTCATGGAGGATCTCGCCATGATGGGTTGCGGGGGACTGATAGATAAACCCTGGGGGTTTAGAGAGGAACGGATGATTCGAGAACTATTGGGAAAACTCTCGAATCAGTTCAATAAGACCATCCGCGGAATTCCGGGCAGTTGGACGGAAGAGATGTGGAGGTCCGTATACGACTTCCGGTCAGGAGGTCGCGGGATGGCCACCTCAAAGGAAGGATACACTCGGGGGAAGTTCCAGAGCGACGTGGACTCGAAGGATGGGCATGCGGTCGCGGATTGTTTGGACGACCGGCATCGCAACCTTTTGCAGTTCCTGGTTCCGATCATCCACCCGAAGAAGCCAACGAGGATAACGATAGCCATCAGGAACCTGATTTTTGGAGCCCTGAGCGGGGAACGGAAAGTGGACTGGGCCCGGATCTTTTCCGATCTGGTCAGCCGTATGGTTCCAAAGATCGGAGGAAGTAGGCCAACACCACTGAGCCCCTACATCTTCCATCTTTACAAGCACAATCAGCTCCTCACGGAAACGGAGGAGAAGGAGTGGACTACTCAGGAGGTACTCCTGAAGTATAGGGAATCGGAATCGGAGGAAGAGCAGGAAGAAGGATCCGGTTCCAATGAAGAAGAAGAAGAGGAGGAGTAACACCGACTGAAGAACAAGCGGCAGAAGACGACACCTCCGCACCAGAGAGGAACCCCAACCCCTCCGGCTGAGACATCCGATCCTGGGAAGAGACCGGAATATGAAGGACTGGGTCCTTCCGGATCGGATCCGAAGGATCCATTCAAACAGCTGATCGACATCCTCAGCGATGTGCGAGCAGATTGGACGGTCAAGAAGTTGGTTCTGACCCAAATCAATGAACTGGTGGGCGCACCAGCGAATAGCAACCTCGCGGCAGTGGTTGCAGAATACATCTCCAGCCTGGATGAGATCCGGAAGCAAGAAGCGGAGATACGACGACTTCAGGAGGAAGTTGATGCATTGAAGACAGAACTTTTACTCCTCAAGGAAGACACGACCACCACTCGTGAGATGGCGGAGGCTACCCGGAAAGTAGCTGAGGACGTGAAGGCCACTTTTGGGGAAACCGGAGAGGCCGCCACCAAGGCAAAGCTGTTTGACGAGGGAGTACCCAAGGACAAGAAGATATCCGGAACCAGGTTGGTCCGGATTTTGACGGACTACTCCGAGAAGGTAGAATTGGTGATGGTGGAAGCACGAGAAGCAGTAAATCGGATTGAGGTGAGCAGTCGAAAGCTGAACGGAGCGACGTTGTCAAGGTCGTTCCATCTTTCCGATCTTTCGATGCCAGGGTCTTTTCCGAACGTAGGCATTCAGACGGAAGGGAAGGATCGGACTCCCCACTCAAAGAAGAGTGGGAGGAAACTCGCGAACGCCATCAACTTAGATTCGTCACCCGATCTCCCAGAACGTGAAACCGAGGAGCGGAACCGGAATCTGACGAACGTCTTTGAACAGCTTGGAACGGAAACGCCCAGGAGTCCCACACTGAACCAGGGACAGGATCAAAGGTTGGATCTGACCCCGGATCAGGGTGCGGATCAAGGTCTAGATCAGAGCGTGGACCAAGGTGTGGACCAAGCTATGGACGAAGGAACGGATCAAGGAGTAGATCCGATTGTGATAGGATAGTTAGGATTTTAGTCTTGTAAATATTTGTTAGGATGGACCGGACCGGATTTGATCCGGTCTGTCTGGTTAGGATCGGATGTTCTCCGGTCTGACCGGCTCGGCAGGGACCGAAAGTTCCGCGTGGACTTTCTGGGTCCCCTTTTTGTTGACTTTGAGTTTTAAAATGTATATAAGTCAGTCTCTGCAAAGGAGACTGGGAGTCTTTTCTTCTGAGTTTTCTTGCATTTTCTATTAGTTTCTTGTTGTACGTCTCTTCCGCGCGTGGCAGGGCTGTTTGGTGAGGAGTTAAGAAGATGCATGCAGATTCTAGAGAGATTTCTCCCCTTGGTGTTGTTGTTTTGCTCTTATGTGCAAGTGAGTGGGTATTCTAAGTGTTGGGAGTGGATTTCAGTTCCTCAGCACTTCTAAAGTTCAGAATTCTGGGCGAGAAAGCCGTTGTGAGGCTAGGCGGATAGGGAAGGAGTCCTTAGTCGCGCTAGAATTCTTGGATAGGAAATCCGGTTGAGTATCCAATCTCCCGTGAGGTCTCGCTGCCCTAGTTGATAAACGGAAGAACTTTAGTTGATGTTGGAACGGACGGATTCACTTGTAACCACCTAACTTTGCACGGAGGGAACTTGGCATCAAGGTTGTTGTAGTACGGGAGGATCGTACGGGGGGTCTTTGTGTGACCTGCAAACCGGATCGCTATCCGGTTGGCTGTGAGAGATCAAACCGGATTCGAGCTAGTGTAGGAAGTAGTGGATTAGAGAAGTGGGTCTTCAGCCACTATAAGTCATGGAAGGAGTGGCGGGCCTGCCACTCTCAAAAGCAAGCGGCGAACCCTCTGATGGTGAAATAGAGGCAAAACTAAACCGGAGTGGAGTGAGAGTACGTGTGAGCGAACCGGAACGGATTGGTCCAGAGGAGTGCCAGAATCGGAAGTTGTAGGATCCTCGGTTGTGGTAGTTTTACAGGACCGGATAGCTTGACAAACCGGAAGAGATAGAGAGAGGTCTGGTCGTTGTTTTCGGTGTGTTGTTGTTTCCGGTTTTAGATCAGGACCGGAAAGTAGAAATTGGATACTGGCTGAGCTTAAGTTGGGAATAGTGCTAGACACTTCACAGAATCTGTTGGGTTCGATCTTTAGAGTCATTTTGTTATGCTTTAGAGTGGTTTTTGGGAGTATAACAGGGAATTCACTTACTCTGTGCTGCAACAAAATACTTGATGACAACTCGGACGAATATGGAGACGAGTTACTTCTAGGAGATTGTTGGGAATGGAAAGAATCTAACATGGTTCAGTACTAGACAATAATCCTCGTCCCTATATCAATCGATTTGAGTTTTATGACACTGTATGTAAGGAATGAAGCATACCTTCCGGTGACATTGACAGAGTCCATCAGAGAGGTCACCACGGGTCCGAAGGGTGTTATCCTTGTCTGTTGTAAAACAATAGATTGTGAGACAAAAGAAGATTACGTGTTCTCCTGTATGGTGGACACAAAAAAAACGGTCTTCTCAATCTCCGAGTACTATAACAGCCTCACCAACTCCAACTACCAAGACCTGCAAATAGGCTTAGGGAAGCACATTGAAGAGAAGCGATGGTAGGGGAAGGACGGGTAGTAGCTGACTGGGAAGACTCTTGCATCAAGATTGAACTTGCTTATCAAAGGATTTGAACATATGAAAGTGAGCCTTACAGACAAAGCTAAACGGATGACTCCATTGACTGTCGCGAGAGAGTACAGCAGCCAAGGGGGGAGTCAGGGCTCTCTTGTTCTTACTACACCTGAAACAAGAAGAAGTCACACTCAAATTAAGCACACTGAGAAGTTTGCCCACGGGACACTGTCAAGTACTCCTCCAATAGGGGCAAAAACATGCGGTAAGAAGGTTACGGCGGAAGAAGATAAAACTGTCGTGGAGGATGACAGCATGGCCTCAGAGATTGTGAACATTCCTCAAGACCTTGGTGGCCGCGTGAAGGACATAGACTATACAGAGTCTTCCAAGACCTATGAAGAATATTGGTCTGTCTGCACTGACTCATACGTGCCCGAGATTGGACAAAAACTTCTAATCTCAATTGACCAACTCGAGACACCGCCTCAAAATTTAAATATTCAAAGTCTTGAAGAGGGAGGGGTGAAGAAGTGTCTAAAATTTCTCCTCAATATGTCTGATCCTGACAAAAAAATGACGTTGTGCGCGATGCCCCAAGAGCAGACTGAGAAACCTAAAGAATTTGAAGACGTGTAGATTGGGAATTTTGGATGGTCAATGGACAACACTATGTTGAAGCTTCAAAGAGGATGCAGAAGATGAAAGAAATTCCAAAGTCAAAAGCAGAGAAGTTCCAAAAGTGGGAGTATTTTGTTGTCTAGAATAAAGGTGATAGAATAGTCCAGAAGATATTTGCATATTATAATAGAGTGACTCACTTCTCTAACTTCATGCCTACATGGGCTATGAACATTATATCCTCCAGGTTTGTATGGACAAATATGGGATCCCCGACGCCTCCAACAGAACTTACTAAGCTAGGGAAGACTGTGCCTCAAGGGAAGCAGTCGCTCAAAGATGTCTACAACCAGAAACTTTTTGCAGTACTAACAGAGCTTTAAACCTTACCAGCGTTAATTGCATGTATTTATTGAGTTTATTGTATGCCATACTTTAGAAGCAGAGTTAGTAAAAGAGTTTTAAAAGAATGTTCATCCGCCTCTATGTTTTTGACTTCATTGGAAAACAAATAGTTGAATAGATTGCTTCTTGTTGCTTTTGCAAGATTTTAAAGATGCAATCAAGCTAAGGTTTTCCATGATTGACATCAAGAAGAATCAAGGAGCGCTAAACCAGAGGAAAGAGAAGGACATGGACATCCATAATGAGCTCAAGATAATTACCGCAAGCCAAGACGTCTACAATCTGTGGAGCAAAGTCATTTCTAGCCAATTTCAAGGAGAGTTCATTGACCTCGACTCGTTGATGCGGTTCAAGAACATAAAGGGCTAGGATCCGGAGTAAGATGGAGTAATGGCCCGAGAGTTCTTTAAATGGATCGGAAATTGTTCGGAGGCAAACCTAAGGAGGCTAGCCCTGCCTTTGCTATCCAAATCGCCTAATAGGAGACTTCCGCACCCGAAGGTTACCATGAAGTTGGCAAAGTCGGTACTTGTGGACACCTATATCTATAAAGAATGGCTGGAGCGATGCAAGCGGAAACAAGCTGTTCAAAGGTAGCTTTATTCCTTGAAGCCGGGCCTGCGCTTGTTTGACAATGATTGCAACATGAGGAAAGTAATATGGAAGAAGTTCAAGGTGGACTACAATGTGACAAAGGCAACCAAGAACACACTTTTTACTACTCTTGGGGAGGCTTTTTTCTCACTTTCAAAAATGCCATCCAACAAGAACAAAAGTCTTGAAGAGCTGTCTCTATTGGCAAAAGAGTTCTTTACTATTTTCTTGGAGACAAAAGGCAGGTTTTCAAAACCCATTGTCCGAGCTCACTTTCAATCATATGAGATGAAAGATTACGTACTGGGAGACTGGGCCCCAAACGTGTGGGACGAGTCTATGAAGTCTAAACTTAAATTGGCGATTGTGGACTTTAGACATGCCCCAGGTGTGATTAACAAGAAGAAGACCATGGACATACAGTACTACCTCACTTTTATCGAAGTTCTTGACAAAGTCGTCAACTCCGAGGTAACCGATCCAGAAGTATGGTTGTGGATCTGTGGTGAGAAAGAGGTTGAGCTGGACCTCCAAAATTACATCCGGAGTTTGACGTGTGGGGCAATGTATTTTGTATACTATGCCAAGTACATCCCGACGGCCTTCGAACGCATTGGCGACCTTCCTGAAAGAATCATCCGCGCTAAGGATCCCATTCAGTTATTCTTTTTGGTAAAGAATGGTGCGGCTGTAAAATCCAAGAAAATTTCGAGATGATTTGAAGTCTTCTCCAAGTCAAGGCACAACACTCAAAGGCAGACATATAAAGTGGACTATAGGCTATATTCAACCGAGTTGCGCATGGAGTTTTATTTGAAAGTGCTGAACATTTTGTATCCCCTCGAGAAGAAGTTCTGTCCCTATTTGCAGGCGGGAAGGTGGTCTGCGCAGCTTGGGTATTTTCTATTTGATCCTAGATTGTACATTCAACTCGAGCCAAGTTAAAAGCTTGAACTTGTTAGTTTTTGGATGGCACATAATGTTGTTTCTAAAATTCTGTAATCTCGTTGTTTTTGCTTATAGGTAAATTGGGATTCTAATGTATATGTTGTGCTCACAAAATGTTGTTGATCACTGCAGATGAATTCCCTCAATCATTACGTCATAGACAGGAGTTCCCATCACGACGACTTCCTAGCTCTCATTGTACAAGCAGAGAACTTGGACAAAGATGATTTTTTAGACTCAAAATACTTCATTGATGAAGGGAGTCTTCAGCAAAGGAATTCAAAAGCAACGTCTTCTTCTAGGAAAGGCAAGAAGCCCATGCTCGCTGAGGACAACGACAGTGAGGAAGGCAATCAACAGGATACTACCGTGGATTCATCTGATGTAGAGGAAGACTATGCTCCGTTGGAGAATCTTGATCCTGCGGTCTTGGAATTGACTCCAACGACGACTGCTGGATTCATCGGAGTTGCAGAGACCAGTGACATGCGTGGTTCTTCTGATACCTCGGTGCAGTATGGTCAGACATCCGTCTCAGAAAGGTGACAGTCTCAGAAGAGGAAGGCTAATGCATCTCCAAAGACAAGCCTACAACAACAATGGATTGCCAATTTGCTTCGAGAGAACTTTGAAGCAAATGAGAGGCTGCGTCAAGAGCAGCGAGAGGAAAATAAAATGTCCCGTCAGGAAATGGTTGTAGAAACCAAAGAGTTCATGAAGGATTTTGTAAAAGAGTTTTTTTTCCAAGCACGGCCTTTGTTAATACACGACCCAACAACGCAATCTCCTCAGTTGCAGATCGCAGACCAGCCTCATGGTTCGGCCGACAATGCAAGCACTATAAGAAACCCCCATTTTAGGTGACGAGCCCTAATTTTTTATGACGGATTTTAGGTGATGTCAATGTTGACAACTCAAATATTTTATGTCAACAAAAATATACAACGTAACATCAATATTGACAATCCAATGTTTTTATGTCAACATTGATGTTACATTGGACATTTTTGTTGACATAAAATTTTTAGGTTGTCAACATTGACATCACCTAAAATCGGTCATAAAAAATTAGGGCTCATCACCTAAAACAGGGGTTTCTTATAGTGAAGGCCAGTCCCCGCCAATTCGGCAAATCTTACTAGATTGCAGACCACATCAGAGCAAGGTTGTCTTCCCCGACCTAGTGACAACTCGACGAACTCGACGTCACAGACGGACAAGAGCCCTTCCGTCCGTCTAGTAAAGTCAACTTTTACCCTTGACTTTTAAAAAAATTACCCCCTATTTACCTTAGCCTAGGTGGATGCCATGTGGCGTCCACGTGGCATAGTAGAGGGGCGCATGCGGGTCTAATATGTATGCGAGTGGAGGGCGACCTCTTGTCGAGGCGACCGCAGGTGGAGGGCGACCTCTTGTCGGGAAGACTTCTTGTACCTCAATTTAAAACTGCCACTTCTGCTGCATTCATTTTTGAATTTTTTTTTGAATCTAACCGCAGGATCTTGTACTTCACTTGTTTTAGATCATGTGGTAAAAAATTCATGAAATTTGACCGCATGGATAAAAAGATATTAGCATTCAAAGTTGAATTTTTTTTTTCTGAATGTTGATCCTGCAATTTCAGATGACTTTGACTACCATTTGTAGAAAAAATTTGCACTACAAACTTTGAATTTTTTTTTTTTATATTTTGAAGAATTGAGTTGAAAATCTAGGATTTTTTTTTAGAAAAACACACTTGATTTTCATTCTTAAAAAAATTATTAAATAGAAGTAGGTCAAAAATTGAAAGAAAAATTAAATTGTTAATAGCTCTAAAATGGAATTGAAACACAATAATTACAATGGTGAGATTGTTTTAGCAAGCAAATTTTAATCCTATTGAACAGTTGTTTTTGAAAAATTGTGAAAATTGCATTCAAAAATGAATCCTATAAGTTATTTTTCCATGAAAATGCTTAGATTGCCCAAAAAATAAGATTGCCCATAACTTTCTCATCACTAATCCATGTAGAATGAATCAAAGCTTTACATGTAGACAAAAAAAAATATTTGAGGAAAAAAAAATGTAGTTTAATTTTTTCTATTTTCTAATTTTTTGTGTTGCCTGCTAAGTTGCTAACTTTTGTTTTTTGCTTACAAGGGCATAACTTTTGTCTTTGGACATTGATTGAAAAAAAATTATATTCTTAGAAAGATGATGTATTTTCCTATCTTCAAAAACATTTTCAAAAAGTCATGATGAAATTTAAGGCTGTAAGTACCTATCCAAATTCCCTAAGTTCCACAAGGGGCCCTTGGTCTTTTAGGGGTTGAATTTCAACTTCATTTTTGTGAACTTTCTCACACAATAGTTTAGAACCAAACAAATTAGAGTAAATTTTTTAACAAAAATTACAAAATATTTGCATAAGAAAATTCAAATTTGAGATTCAACACATGAACCTTGGCACCTTGTATATAGAATATTTGATTTATTTATTTTTAAATGGCACATCATGTAAAAAGCGGTTAGTATGTTTACATCACTCTTCAAAATTTGGAGGCATGCAACGTGGCCAACATTTCTATTTGTGTTAATTCCTAAAGGACCTAGTTTTTGTCAAAAAATACTCAAAACTGCCATTTTTATAGCAAAGAGTAAGAAAAATTGAAATTGTTTTTTTTGCACATCTAATCCTAGGATCTTACACGGTTACACCTAACTAGTATGAGAATGTGCGGAAAAAATTTCAAAATTTTTGACCGCACAGATTGCAAGATAACTACGTTTAAACTTTAAAGTGAAAAAAACAAATTTTTCAACACATTGCGGGACTAGATTATTTGATTTTGAAACTTCTTAACTTTAATTTTTTGCACTATAGAGTTTTGAGCTTTAAATTCTTATGTTGGAGAATTGAGTTGAGAGTCTATAGAAAAAAAATTCAAAGAAATTTAATTTTTGTTCTTTAAAAAATTGTTAAGTAGAAGTAGGTACAAGATAGAAGGAAAATCTAAATTATTATTATTATCTCTAAGGTGGAATTAAAATGCACTAATCCGAATGGTGAGATTTGCTAGAAAGAAAACTAGACCATCTGGAACTTTTTTGGGAAAAAATTGTAAGAATTGCATTCAAAAATGAATTCTATTAGTTATTTTTTCAAGAAATTAATGCTCTAATTGCTCGAAAAACAAGATTGTCCATATTTTTCTCATAACAAATCCAAATGAAATGAATTAAATTTTTCTATATAGATAAAAATATAATCTATAAGAAAAAAAAATCTAATTCTCATTTTTGAAATTTTTCTTTGTTGCCCCTTCTCCTTTGATTTGAGCTTATTGGGGCATAATTTTTGATTCCAAGCACTGGTTAAAAAAAATTATACTCCCACAAAGCTAATCAATTTCTCTATCTTCAAAAAAAATTCAAAAAATCAAGACAAAAATTTAGCCCGTAGGTACCTGCCCAAAATTCCATTTGTCCCCCAAAGGGACAATGGTCCTATAGGGGTTATCATAATAATATCATATCCTATTACAAAACATTGATGCGAGAAACTGCTTTGGGGGGCTTCATCAAGCATGATTTATCCATGAACAAGTTCACCACCTATCCACATGTCAGGCACGTCTTTGAATCAAGCTTTATGAGTTCACCCAATTCCTCACAAAGTACTTCATTTCCAATGTATTTTTGAATACTTCATTGTCATATTCATCCATATCATTAATTTAAAGCAACTAGACTAATTTTTCAATAAAAATATGAGTTAGATTCAACTAAATATTCATGCTTTGTTTACATGTTCTTTATGCCCCTCTTTGAATGTTGCAGCCCATATACATAGAACAATCTTGGAGGCACCCACCAACTATTCTTCATATTCTTCAACTTTTTTCCTTAGTAGGGTATTTATAATGAATCTTGCAAGACTCAAAAATCATATCAAGGCACCTAAAAGTGAACCCACATAGTTTTCTAACACGTCCTTTTTTTTCAAGTTTTTTTTCACTCATTCTTAAATGACATCAAAAGTTTTAGTTGGACAATCAAATTGTTTATTTTCAATGACATAATAGTACACGAACAAGCTTGCAAATCAAAAGAAACGTTTATACACTATATACAGGGACGATTTGATGACCTTTAAACAACTTTAGGCATTCCATCTTATAAAAACCTTAGGAATCCAGAGAATTTCTAAAAAAAATTCCAAAGGAAAAGGGAAAAGGATCAAGGCATTTGGGCTCTTAGAATCCAATGGAAGAAATAGAGGGGAATAAGTAGCAAATGATTTTCCAAAAAATATTAATAAATCATTTTTTAAGTAGAAAGGAAAAATGGTGAAAGTGTTTGGAATCTTCTTCTAATTGCCAAAAATTGCCAAAGTAAAAAGGGGATGTTTTTACTTAAACTTCTACCTTTTGTTTTTTATTTGTAAAATGTAAAGAAAAAAATGTTCATGGTTAGGAATAGTCTTAGAGAATTGCAAAACTGAAATGCAAAAGTTCTTACATAAATCTCCATCCTTTGTTTATATATTTTGGTAATCAATGTAACTGATATTTCATAATTATGATGTATCATTGAGATTTCCAAAAAACAATAGGACATATTCTTACATAAATTGTTGTCTTCTATATTTAAGGAGGACAATTCATTCTATAGTACCGATGTCTTGTGTATGAGACTTGGAACATAAAAAATATTCCAAAATACAATGCCATCCTAGAAGAAAAATACAATTGTAGCAATTCTCTCATCTAACAAACATCACTATCTCGATTCATTAGGGTCCCATCCAAGGTCATCCAGGACAAGAATTTGTCCCAAAAATAATTTTTTTTTTTTAAAAACCCAGAGAACGTGATGCCTCTCTTTTGCACACAAACTCGCCCCTAGACAAGAAGTTGCCCTTCTTAAAAAGTAGCTCCAGACAAGAGGTCTCCCCCCTTAAGAAGTAGCACAAAAGCACAAAATTGAGTTTGGGGGAGAAAGAGAAGGTGATGGCTCCTTTTAGGACCCGAGGTCGCCCCTTGACCAGAAGTCTCGCCTCTTAAGAAGTAGCCCTAGACAAGAGGGTGCCCTTCTTAAGAGGTAGTCCAAAAGCACAAAATTGAGTTTGGGGGAGAAAGAGAAGGTGATGGCTCCTTTTAGGACCCAAGGTCGCCCCTTAACAAGAAGTCTCCCCTCTTAAGAAGTCTCCCTAGATAAGAGGTCGCCCCTCTTAAGAGGTAGCCCAAAAGCACAAAATTGAATTTGGGAAAGAAAGAAAAGGTAATGGTTCATTTTAGGACTCGAGGTCGCCCCTTGACAAAAAGTCTCCCATCTTAAGAAGTCTCCCCAGACAAGAGGTCGCCCCTCTTAAGAGGTAGCCCAAAAGTACAAAATTGAGTTTGGGGGAGAAAGAGAAGGTAATGGTTCTTTTTAGGACCCGAGGTCGCCCCTTGACAAAAAGTCTCCCCTCTTAAGAAGTAGCCCCAGACAAGAGGTCGCCCTTCTTAAGAGGTAGCCCAAAAGCACAAAATTGAGTTTGGAGGAGAAAGAGAACGTGATGGCTCCTTTTAAGACCCGAGGTCACCTCTAGACCCAAGGTCGCCCTAGACAAGAGGTTGCTCCAAACAAGAAGTTGCCACCTGAGGTTGCCTGTAGAGCTTGATATTCTAAGAAAGCAGGAAAAAAATACTAGTCTGATTATTTATGGCAAATTGAATGCCATCAAACTTGTAGAATGTATTAATGTACCTCTTTTGAGAGGTGAGCTAACTAAATTTACTTAGATGGGATGAAAATTTAGTACTAAGAATATTGATCTCATAATTCCCATTTGCTAAATATCAAAGCTTTGCTATAATTCTAGTTACTTTAGATTGATTGCATAAGGACTCAAATTGCATCATAATTGCTTTGTTCAATGAATTTGATTCCGTTGATATTTATAATGAGTAGGCTCCATCTCTCATCAAGAAGTTAAGAGTTGCATAGAAGGGAATATGTTATTGTATGGTTGCTTGTTTTTATTTGATTGTGGTTCCTAAAAATAGGAAAAATCAAATGGGAAAGTTTGTAATAAATCCTTGATTCAATATTTTGTACATTAAAATCCACTTGATAAATAATACACCAATAAGATGATTATCTGATATGTGTGCAAATCAAAAGGGAAAGTTCTAGGTTAAATTTCTTCTCTCTCTTTTTAAATTTTAGATCTAGTTGGCAAATAATACATGGATAAGATGAATTTTGGAGAATAAAAAAAATCAAATGAAAAAGTTCTTACTAAATTCTCTATTCAATATTTTGTACTTTAAAATTCACTTCATAAATAATATACTGATAAGATGACTCTTTGATATTGTACAAATCAAAAAGGGAAGTTCTAATTTAAATCTCTTCCTTCTATTCTTTAAGTTTTAGATCAAGGTGGTTAATAATATGTGGATAGATGTATTGTTGTCAGGTTTGGGTAGAAGAAAAATTAAATCTCCTTCAAAACATATTGTTTTCCTTTCAAGGAGCGTATGTGAGTGGGGCAACCATGTGAGTAGCGTCTAGAGAAGGGGCTATACAAAGAAGACGAAAGGCCAATCGTCTTCAAAAATAAAGCATAGATACTTAAGCAAGAACTCACTAATTTATTTTTTGCATTTCTTAAAAAAGCATCCAACTTATAGTTTCATATATTATTTGTCACATAAATTTTAAGAATAAATAAATATAGGATAGAGATTCAAGTAAGAACTTTTATGTTTATTCTGTAAAATTCTCTAAGATTCTTCTTAATTATGAATGATTTGTGACTTTGAATGTACAAATAAAAAATAAAGGTTTAGGGTTTAGGGTTTAGGGTACTTAGGTGAAAACCTTTTCTTTTAATTTTTGCAATTCTCCCCTTGTTCTACTAATCAATTTTTTTGGATCATATTGATTTTAAAAGTAAAAAATAAAGGGTGGAAATTTTAGATAAAAACTTTACAATTTTTTTTTCAATTGTCAAGGAATCATCCTATTCATGTATTAATTGCCATGTTCATCTAAAAATAAAAAATAAAGGGTGAAGATTGAAGTGAGAATACACACATTTATTTTTGAAATTCTCAAAGAATCATACTACTTATATATTATTTGTTACTTTTATTTTATAAATAAAAAACAAAATGTGGAGATTTAAGTAGGAACTTTCCTATTTATTATTTGCAATTTTCAAAGAGTCCTCATACTTTGAATTATTTGTCTTATTGATCTAAATTTGCTTACAAGTACAAATGTAAGTAACAAGTACAAATGTAAGTATTTGTCATGTTGATAATAAAAATGAAAAATAAAAGTTGAAATAGAGTTGTAAAAATTTTTTCATTTGTTTTTTGCAATTCTCTAAGACTACTAATTATGAATGGTTTGTCACTTTGATTTTATAATTAAAAAACAATGGGTCAAAGTTTTAAGTAAGATTTCTTCCATTTATTCTTAAAATCTTTAAAAAATTACCATACCCATGTATTATTCATTACGTTGATTTAAAAATAAATATAAAGGATGGTACATTAATTAAGAATTTATTTTTGTAATTTTTTGAAATTCTTAAAGAATGAAGAATCCTCTCAATTTTGAATAATTTTTCATATTTCTTTTTTAAATAAATAAAAAATGAAAGCTTTCTTGTTCATTTTTTACAAGTCTCAAATTATAATTCTACTCAATCATGTAATATTTGTCACTTTGGGTTTAAAATAAAATATGTAGAAAGGAGTTTTCAAGAAGAACATGCCCAATTATGTTTTGCAATTCACAAAAAAAAATCATCCTTTTTATGTATTATTTGTCATGTCAATTTATTTAAAAATGAAAAGTATATGATGAATTGCAAATAAGAACCGTCCTATTTATTCTTTAAAATTTGCCTAGACTCCTTCTAATGACAAATAAATTGTCACTTTTGATTTTATAAATACAAAATAAATAATGATGATTTAAGTAAGAACTTTTCCTTTTAATTTTTGCAATTTTCAATTACTTGTCAAGTTTTCATGTTGATTTTGAAAATAAAAAATGAAAGGTAGAAATTGAAATAAAAACGTACTCATTTACTTTTTGTAATCCTTAAAGAATCATCCTACTCATGTATTATTTGTTACATAGATCTAATAATAAAAATAAAGGATAAAAATTTAATTAAGACTTTTTAATTTATTTTTTATAATTATCCAAAATTCTTCTCAATAATGAATTATTTGTCACTTTGATTTTGTAAATAAAAAATAATGGGTGGAAGATTTGAATAAGATCTCTTTCATTCATTTTCTGAAATCTTCAAATAATCAGCCTACTCATATATTATTAGTCATGTTTATTTAAAAATAAAAATAAATAATAGAAAATTAATTAAGAACTTTTCGTGTAATTTTTGCAATTTTGAACAATTTGTCATGTTGATTTTTAAAATAAGAAATCAAGAGTAGAGCTTTCAATAAGAACCTTCGAGTTTATTTTTTGAAATTTCCAATGAATAATCCTACTCAAATACTCATGTATTATTTGTCACTTTTATTTAAAAATAAAACATGTATAGAGGATATTGAAGTAAGAACTCAGGGGGATGACCATTGGTGTAGTAGAAAATGGCGTGAGATAAAAAAATGGGGTCAGTTTAATTCGTTGAAGGAAAAATTTATACTTTTGGTAGATCTACCATAGCATTGGTAATATGGGCTTAGCGCATTTATAAAAAAAGTAGGGTATAAAAAAAGCCTTCATTTTTTAGTTTAGTAGAAAAAAAATAGGGTGTCAAACATTGGATACCCCTGAAATTCCTTAGTAGGTTCAGTTTTCTAATTAATGGTTTGGGGGGTTGGATGGGTGAGCTATCTTGGATTTGAATTAATTTTTAATTAAACGCTTTAACTTAACTTAATTTGGTGGTTTAGGTGGGAAACAACTTGAACATTTGAGAGGTTGGATGGGTGAGCTGTCTTGAACTAAAATTAATTTTCAATTAAGCGCTTCCACTTAACTTATTTTGGTGGTTTAGGTGAGAAACAACTTTGGTTCAAGTTGGGAGTTTCAATGGTACATTGTTGGTATTGTGTGTTGCATTGATACTATTTCCAATGTTATGGAAAAAAATTTGCTCACGTTATTGGTTTTGCAATGTGTTCGCATTTCTTTCAGTATTCCGTAGTTTTAAAATGTAGAAAAAAAATAGGGTGCCAAAAAATAGACTCTCCATCCATTTATAAAAAAAAATAGGGTGCTCATAAATACATGCCGGTAGCTTTTTATCTACCAATAGGGAGGGAAAAAAAGATAGGAGGGAGATAAATCCCCCCCCATTAAATACCCTGTTATCGCACGTGGTTATTAAAATTTTAGAGGTGTGACCTCCCTAAGAGTAAGAATGTATCCAATTTATGTTTGCAATTCTCAAAGAATCATCCTTCTCATGTATTATTGTCACATTGATTTAAAAATAAAAAATAATGAGTGGATATTTAATTAAAAAAAATCCTATTTATTTCTTGCAATTTTCCTAGACTCTTTCTAATCATGAATTATTTGTCAATTTGATTTTACAAATAGAATATAACAAGTGGATATTTAAGTTAGAACTTCTTCATTTATTTTTTGCAATTTCAATGACTCATTCCCGTCAAGTATTATATATCACACTAATTTAAAAATTCAAAATAAAAGATGGAAAATTAAATAAAAACTTTTAGTTTATAATTTTTGTAGTTTTCCAACACTCTTTCTAATTATAATTTATTTGTTGTGTTTATTTTAAAAATAAAAAATAAAAAAATTTAGCTTTTGATTTTTACAATTTTCCAACACTCTTCTTAATTATAATTTATTTGTTGTGTTGATTTTAAAAATTAAAAAAAAAAAAATTTAGCTTTTGATTTTTACAATTTTCCAACACTCTTCCTAATTATAATTTATTTGTTGTGTTCATTTAAAAAAAATAAAAAATAAAAAATAAAATTTAAATAAGGACTTTATTTTTTTATATTTTTATGGGCCCCGTTGGAAACGCCGACGTTCCCAATGAGGGGAACGCCGCGGCCCAACGGGAACTTCGGAAGCAGGGAACTCCGGGAACGCGTTGCGAAACCCTAATAAGTTCTTTGTGATGCTAGCGAAGAAGAGTATCCCGACGATCGACCGCCGGTGAACAATCCGAAGAATGCGCAATGCGCGATTTGAATCTCATTACGTCATTTGCGATGTCCTGAATAGCTAGTGGCAGGCTCTCAAAATCCTCGTTGGTGTTCAAATGCAGGCAACAACACTCCTTGTTGTAATTGCATCAAGTCGCCGATTTGTGCACATTTGAGGCTCAGAAATATGAATGGAGTGAATACTTCACGCAGTCGTCGGGAAGTTCATGGGGTTTAAGATTTCAAAATTCGGCGACGTTGAGATCATGTGTGTCAGGATTGAATCGACGGTGAATCTCATTGCGCCCTTTGTGATGTGCTGGATAACAATGGCAGGCTCACGAAACCATCTCTCGTACTCACATGCTGGCAACAACACTGCTCATTGTAATTGCATTAGGGCACCGTTCTATGCATGATCAAGACTCAGAAGTATGAATGGAGGGAGTAATTCATCAATTGCCCGGACGTTCACGGGATTTAGGGTTTCAAGATTTGGCGACGTTGAGATCATGTGTATCCGAAGATTATTTAATAATTTTTAAGAGCCGGAAAGTCGAGATGGCATCTGAAAACCGATGCGTTGAAGGCCGTGGCGAGTCAGCGATGGAGACTTAGGGTTTGTATGGAATGTCGACAGAGATGTTGCAATGGTAAATAGCTGCAGTGTACACAGTTTTGCTCCTGAAGAGTGACCTTGGAGCACGCAAGCAGTGCTTTGTGATCATCTTGGCGTTGGAGTCGTCGAACAACCTCATCACCAGGATCAAAGGTGAGTACGACCTGTGGATTTGTCCTTTTGCCACAATTTCTTGTTCTTGTTGTTGATGATGTTTAATACATGACGTCTCAATTGAACACGATGGTGAACACCATGGCATATATGTATTTTAGAGACCTCCCAGAGAACTTGGTCATGTTAAACCCTGCCAATTGTAATGCGCCCCAAGATTTTCTATTGATGTTTGTTAATAGGGCCCAGTCAAATATGGCCTTAAGATGTGGGTATTGACAATGTGGTTGGGCAAGTAAGACATCAAATGATATGCGCTATTGCGCAATGTATGGGTCTTCCATTGTTTTGCAAGTATATTCAAGGCACATCAAGGTCTTTATGAACGTGTGTTAATCTTGCAGGTTATATTCACGATTCACGATTCAATGTAAACTAAAATAACAGTATCCAAAACATCAGAGGGGTTCAACCATGAATCCTTGGTCTTGTAGAGGTGAAGTGAGAAGCGCTTTCATGTGCAATACGCAGCCTAAACAGAAGCTTATTTGGAGATTTTTTGCAGGTTGCAGGAGTTGAGATACAAGAAAACCATTGGAAACAAAGTGGAAGACCTGGTGAAGCTGGAAGATCTAGAGAAGCTGTTAGAAGCAGAAGTACTCGGACATTGGAGGAGTCTCTTCAAGAGCTATTGCATCCAACTACCAGCGACTGAAGAATGCTCTAGATTGGGCCTCGTTTCACTTGCTTACTTATGGGAGCAAGACCAGGCTGCTCTTTTCCAAAACTTGGTAAGTTGATGTTTTTACCTTGTCCATGTTGCCCTTCATTTAATGGCTGTTGCAGTGTATACTTTGTAGTTGACAATCCTGCAGAGGATTATTCCTCTGTATTTCTCTAGGCGTAGCATATATTGTTCATTTTGGAGGAATCGAGTAGTAGTGTAATAATTGAATTCAGTTGCTCGTGTGTAGATTGATAGTGGAATTCATGCAGTGCTTGTCAAGTTACATCACTTACCCTTTTCATTTCTTGTGTGAATATTTTTTTTCTTTTGTCCATGCGTAAAGCAGGGTGTTTTTATTCACATTGATGGGCCTTCTATTATCTGAGGGTCTGAGAAATGGTTTCCAAACATGATCAACAATTGGGCATATTTTTTTCCTAGGTACTTCACAATCCATGTAGTGTTTATGATGTTTATGAATCTGATATTTTGGAAGCTCCAATTGATGTGTACAATTTGTAGCAGCTGTTCAGTTTACTTCTGATCTTTTGCCTATTGATGTAATTTCTTCCTATAGCTTAACAACCATAGTACCACAAATTGCAATTATTTGAGAAATTGACCAAATTAGATCCTAACTGTGTCAATTTTTGAAATTTAACAATTGACATTATTAACATATTGTTTGGAATCATTCAAATTAATTTTTTGTTTTTAATCACACTAGATTGAACCTTGGGCGTTTCAAGACCCTATGCGTGCAAAGCAGAATGCGTTTGTGTCGCAAGTCTCGTTGTAGTTGAAACTGGGCGCATGTGGGCACCTTCCTCAATGGCAAGAAATCTCACTCTCCTCTTTGGAAAACATCAGCAGTGAGTTACGCGCTTTTGAGTTCAATTAGTTAACAAAATTCATTAAACAATGAAGAACTCTACTCCTAGTGTAGAGTTTTCAATTCGACAAAGTTTATGATACTTGTTGGTATGGCAAGATTGAAACCCACTAAGACCCCACATTATAACTCCCTTCTTGGTCTGATTCAGGGCATGGTGGTCCGCTTGGGATGCTGCAGAACACACTCGACGTAATTGAGGGAGTCATGTGGGACAGTGTCGTGGTGCTTGCCAAGCTGCTGGAGCATGCTGCTGACAGCCTGACACGCATGGCTTGCAATTAAAGGGCAGGAAATGTGTCGAGCTCGAAGCTGACTGTGGTCTCACCGGGTAAACCTAGATAGTAGCCTCCTATATAATGAGACTCTGTTTGTTCACTGTGTGTGGTTAGAGTACCTAATTTAAGTGCTGACCAAATTGTGCTAAAAGTATGATGGCACCAAGATTTTAGAATCGAAATGCATAACCTTTTATTTGTTGCAATTAGGGCAACAGACCTTATGGTATCGTTTTTAGATCGATGACTGTAACTATGCGTATGTGCTCGGATTGTGGACGGTTGACTGATCTAATATAAAGATCTATAGACATTAAACACTTGTTACATCTAGTCTAAAGGGAGTTTACATTGTAGCACCTACATAATTATTCTCAATGCAGTCTTTAGAGATAAAGACTATTAATAAATAAAAAAATCTTTGTATTAGATCCAATTTTATTCAACATATGATTTTGTAGGTGATTCTTTAGGGCCCACACGTCTTGTTCAATTTTCAAAGACTCTTTGTAATCATGTATTATTTGTCACTTTGATATATTTAAAATAAAAAATAAAAGACAAAGATTTAAGCATTTTTCTTTTATTATTTGCAATTTGCAATGATTCATCTTGAATGATCATGTTCTTACGTAATATTTGCAATTTTTGCCTTTTCGAAGGAGATTGGATTTGAAGAAGATTGGATTTGAAAGATTGGATTTGAAAAAGATTAGATTATTTTCTTTTACACCAACATTTTTTTTTCCCACTGTCCGCGGTCGCCCGTATAGTACCCGCGGTCGCCCGTATAGTACCCGCGGTCGCCCACCCGCGGTCGCCCGAGGTCGCTCATATAGTACCCGTGGTCGCCCGTATGGTACCTGCGGTCGCTCGTTTAATACCCGCAGTCGAACCTTTGGTACTCGAGGTCGCCCTTTGCTACTCATGTAGCCCTTTCGCACCCGCAATCGCCCTTTTTCCACCCGAGGTTGCCGCTTTGGTACCCGCGGTCGCCCTTTCTTCTACCCGCATGTGCCCCCATCCGCAGTCGCCTTTTTCCTACCCGCATGCGCCCCCACCCGTAGTCGCCCTTGCTGACGTCGACATGACTTTTCACGTCAATCTTTGCAGCCAGCCACGTAAGACAATTTTTTTTACCGAGGGGTAAAAAATCCTAAATCCTAAAACCTTACTTGACAAGTTTGTCGCCCACACTTGACATTTGTCATACGCGACATCGGACGTCAGACGAACAACACGACAACTAAACCCCAAAACGTGTTAGACAAGACAACCCTGCATCAGAGGTTGCTTTTGTATAATCGTCGCCATCTTCTCATGTGAATCAAGAGGTGTCTTTACGTGAAGAACGCGAAGTTGTTGTTGACCAAATGATCGTGGATCCTTTTGTGGTCGGAGATGATGGAACTACAGTTTTGGAGATTGATGTTCACGGGGTCAACACTAGAAGAAAACATCGTTTTTGATAATGTTTTACAAGAACAAGGCACGGTTAAGAAAACTAAAAAATGTCACTGTGTTTGACTTGTTTTTGAAACAAATTTTGGATGATGCTGTGCCTATCAGGTGGACATTCTTATCAAAACAGAAGGACGTTTCAGAAGACGTGCTTGTTGTAGTGGACACTGAACACAGCGGTAACGTGTTCAGTGCCAACATGTTGAGCCATACAAAGTCAAAAACACATGTAGCATTGCAAATTCTTCATTCTGCAGCATTGGTATATACATTAGTACCTTCTAATTATGGTCGTTTTGGAATCTCAGTTCTTATGATTACATACTTCCCACATATACTCCTATTAGAATTTTTAGCGTACAACTTCCAACAGACAGCATTTGACATTGTTGTTTTACATAAGTTCTCTTTAGAGGTTGTTAACATAAATATAGAACAGAATTCATTGAAAAAAATGCATTCCTACTTTTGCTTTTGCAATGAACACGAAGCTGCACTTACAAGTTTCGTGTGTACAGACATTCTTTTTCATTAATATAATTTTAACCCTTTGTCAAATCTCTTTCCCCTGATGTCCAGGAAATCCTAGTCTAACCTTGCTTCTAAACGCTTTTCAAACTCAGAACAGGCCGTATTTGCGAACATTTTACATATCACCGGTGGAGATGAGATACACGTTGTCACTCACAGTACAAAAATAGCTCAACATGAAAATGTTAACTTTCATTCGTGGCTAAATGCTGTGATCTTATCTCTAGTGTACCAGAAAACATTACATTGCTCTTTTCTATAATCTCTAGAGATTCCATCTCCTATTTGTGTGGTTAGGTTCCTAGTCACACTATTGCACATTCAGATGTTGTAATATACGTGCCGCCTGTTGTTGACGTGGGCCTCCGAGGTTCCACTTCTAACACCGGAGGTGCCAGACCCAAGAACTCATTATCGTGTCCAACATGCATTACGTTGGACGACTGGGTCACTGAGAACGGATCGGTTCGTCAACCTCTGACATTGATTCGACACACAACTTTCCAGCCTCGACGGTGTGGATCGTCTGAAAAAAATACTTGTTGGCAACGTAGTGGAAAAGCAAATGAGTGAGCATTCACTTCCCTGTCCATGTGGTTGAAGTTTGCTACAGTGAAGCCATACTTGTCTCGCACTATGTTTGGAGTCCGTGCATCACGTGCAGCCCGAACCCAATCACAGACTAGCACCGTCGTGCAATGATTCCGGTAATCTAGTTCAAGAATCTCTTTAATGTAGCCAATATAATCATCAGTTCTCTCCACTAGTCTGTGTGGGTGCTAGATTACCCACCCTTGGTAATAGAGCGAACACCGACCAGGTTCTATGCCTTTATCCACTTTTTTAATATATGGGGGTGTTGTGAGCGCGGTCCACTGTGCCTTCCAAGCAATGGATCTTTTTTGCTAACGTTTCCTAAGGGTCGTGGATGGTAGCAAATAATTAGTAATGCATGTAGTAACTCACAAGTTAACTGCGATGTTCAGAGTGATGGTGAAATCCTGACTCCCTAACTATCTATCCTATGTCGAGGGTCGACTGGGTAGTTGGCGTCATTTCTAACGTCCCTAACTACATAAAAAGGGGAACCCCTATGTTCCTTCCATGAACCCTTAAGACTATCTTGGGTTTCTAAGACTCCACCTAGAAGTTCTACTTTTAAAAGCTACCCCTAAAGTTCCAACTTCTTAATGTAACTCTAGATTTTACTTCTTCAGCTTGGTTCTAGGTATTAACTACCGACTTCTATTCTATGTTTTGACTTTTGACTCTAGGTTTTTACTTCTAAATCAACTTCAACTCCTAACTTCCAAGTTTGAACCTTCTAGGGTAATTCTAAGTTTCAGTTTTAATTCTATATTCTCATTTCTAAACTACTCTAGGATTTACCCTCTAAAGTTAACTCTAACTTTTCACTTTTTTACTGTAGATTTTTACTCCTAATTTAACTCTAGGTTTTTGACTTTTAACTCTAAATTTTTACTTCTAAAATTAATCCCCAATCTTAACCTCCGAATTTAACTCTACATTCTCACTTTGACTCTAGATTTTTCTACTTCCAACTAACTCTAAAATTTTACTTCTACCTCTAAGTTTTAACTTCTACTTTTAGCTTTTCACTCTAACCTTTTACTCCCCTATTGACTTTAAAATTTAACCTTTAAATTCAATCTAAACTTTTGACTTTTGACTTTTGACTCCTACTTCCAAATTTAATCCTATCGTTTTAATCCTAGATTAACTCTAAATGTTACCCTCCTAAATTTAATTCCAACTTTTAACTCTAGGGTTTTGACTTCTAATTTTAACTCTATTTCTAACTCAACAATCTACTTCCTAAGTGGATTCTACTTTTGACTTCTATTTCCTACTCTACTTTTTACCTCCCAAAGTTAACTCCAAATTTCGACTTTTGAATTTTAACTTCCCTAATTAAAATCTTAATTTAACTCTAGATTTTTAAACCGTTATTTGATCTTTAATTTTAATCCTAAATCCTCCTTCTAATCTAATCCTAATTTCCGTCCATTGTTCCTTGTGGATCAAATTTAATTAAAATTCCTCCGTTCTACCCCCTACCACTTAACTTAGCCTAACGGGGTCAGTTTACGGTCAAATCTTAATTATAAGATGTTTTTGGAAACCTCTATCACTAATCTATAACTTTTTGAATCTAAACTTCTAATTTGCACTAATCTCGGATGCTAATCACACTCTAAGGGCTGATTAGGAAAATAAATGCTAATTAGGGAGAAACATCAAAGATTAAATCAAAAACTCACCTCTTCACTACCGGTGTGGGAAATAACTTCGTCCGCGTCCACGTGTACATCCTCATGCTCCATGGTAGTCTTTGGCTTTGTTTTGAATTTTTTCCGAGCTCACCGCTTATTGAGAAAATATTACAATTTTTGATGATCTAAACTCCCTCTTTCCCTTCCTCCTTTCTTTCTTTCTTCCCCTCTCTTCTACACTAGCACTATTCCACCTAAGTTTTTATGAGTCTTACACTATGGTTTCAAACTACGAGAAGGGTTTAAATGTTCTTCCTACCCTCTTATGCAACCTTGCTTTGTGTCATCCTAATCCTCCTCCCAACGGTTGCAAGGAGTTCTTCTAGATTTCCTACCTAATCTCCTAGCTAGGCACTATTCATCGTCTCTCTCCTTTCCACTCCTATAACACATCCTTCTCCCTAATTTCCTTCCATTGTGTGTAGGTGTGAGTGGTGATGTAGGTAGGATCGGATGTTTTTGTGCAGGTGGCGCGTGGAGTGGCAGCTTCTATTTCTCCCCCCCTTTCTCTTGTGTTTTTGAAGTTCCAAGTTGAGTTTTTTCCTCTCCCCAACTGGATTCCAAAATTTCAGACTTTAAAAGATCAAAAAATAAAAAAAAAAGGGTGGTTGGGGCCCCGCAGCGCATCGTCCCGTTTAGTTCTGGAAATCCAGAAATTTAGTTCAGTTAGCCAAGCTGACTAGCCCGATGGCTGATGTTCAGTTCAGTCAAACAGACTAGCCCGATGCTTATGTTCAGCTCAGTCAAGCTGACTGCCCGATGTATGCTGGCTGCCGGCTGGTCTGGTATGCCGGTCCGGTATGGCTGGCTGTATGCTGGTCCGGGGTACTAGCTGCCCTTCCCAAAAATCTACACAACCGGGTTCCCTTAGGGGAACCCACTAACACAAACTTAAATTGGATTTTTAGTAGGGGGTTAGGGCCAGGATCGAAGCTTCGCCGTCCAGGGAGTTAGGCCCCAAATTTTTAGAACGGTCACCTAAGCTAAGTGTTACGGGATGGTCACTCTATTCCTAGAAACTCGTGACCAATCTTGGAAGCTAAACTCTGGACTTTTCCAAGAAGGTCTTGGAAACTAGACTTTGGAATCTAAGGCTATGGAGGTTCAAGGCTCCGCCGTAAAATTGGTTTTAACACCAACTTTAGGACTTGTAACATTCCACGGGTTCAAAGCTCTGCTGTCTAAGACTATTTTAATACACACTATAGGACTTGACGTGGTCACTAGTTCAAAGCTTCGCCGCCGTGGGGAGGTTTCACACAACAAGGGGAATATTAGAAGAAGGTAGAAAAGACAAACTTAAGGAACACACGTGACAAAGCCAAAGCTTCGCCGTCCCGAGGGGGGATCCACGCAACAAGGGGAATATTAGAAGAAGGTAGAAAAGACAGACTTGAGAAACACATGTGACAAAGCCAAAGCTTCGCCGTCCCGAGGGGGGGTCCATACAACAAGGGGAAGATTAGAAGAGGATGAGAATACACAAGTGAGGAAAAACAATACGATTAGGACACGTAAAGACACACAACTTCACAAGCTAAAGGCCCCCCAAAGCGGCATCGCCAAGGTACGGTGGGGGGTGACTTTAGGATTAGGACAAGACACCAAAAGACTCCTAAACTCACAAGTTAGATCACAAAGGAACTACAAGAGAGAAACGAGGACTCTTAACTCGTAACAAAGGTACAACAACGCACGAGAAGTACACAAGGCAAGATAGAAGGACCCCCTAAGGACCTTCAAAGCTTGAAATCTAGCAACAATGCAGCAAAAAATGCTCCAAAAACACCGTAGAGGCTTTTGGCTTCAAACGCCAAAATATCCAAAGCAAATTGGACCCACGGACCCAAACAAAAGTGAGGGGGTGTTTTAGAGAGAGAAATGGGGCCCTTATATAGGTTTCCCAAGGGCTCATCCCTCTCTCTAAAGCTCTAAGGTAACCTTATCAACGGGGATTTTCATCCTCATCCTCAAAGATTTTCATCCTACATCCTAAATTTCTACTTCTACCATCTATGCTGGACCAACATCCTAACTTTTGGAGATTAGCTCCAATCGCCAAACGGATTGCGCCGTTGGATCCAGATCGCCGTGTTTAGTCCTACATCCTCCTACCCCCCGTACCGAGGCCAAAAACCCATCGTAGACTAATTTAGTTTAAAAACCAAATCGTGGTAAAATCCTAGATCTTGGGGGTCTCCTATTTTGAGAAATGTGAATAGACTAGGGTCTCCAGTAGGTGCAAGAGAGTCGGGAAGGACTTTTGGTTAACTTCGTTTTGCCATCGTATGGGCCCGGGATGCCGGTCAATGTGGCAGGGACCCCGCCACGTGGTTAATTCCCGAGGAATCTCGCCGGTTCGGGTACTTGCCGCTATCGGAATGTCGTGAAACTTCACAAAGCGCATTATTAACATAAAACAAGCTAGTCTAATTTTTAGTGAGATTTTATTGTAACCTGGGTAGTTTCCATGAAATTCCCGTTGGAGGTTAGGAGGGTTGACCACCCGGAAAAGGTTCTTCTGCAAGTCAGAAGATGCCGGGATTTTTCACGTGACCTCTCAGGGAGTCGCATGAAAGACGTGGGTGTGTGTTTCCGTACCTGGCACGATTGGTCAATAGAGATTTAAAACTGGCCATCTCCTCGAATTAGCGACGGTGCGGGAATCTTCTGCAGGTGGAGGAATCTTGGTGAACCGACTCCGCCGTTGGACTTCTAGCATGGGATTCACCCTAAAACACCATCCCTGGGCTATAGATTCCTCCACGGGCCCGATCTTGCGTGAGTGGCTCCTGCATACTAACAATCGGGATTTTGGAAATTTATCAATCTAATGGGGAATTCTAAATCTAACTCTAAGACCCGACCTAGTGGCCTCGCTGTGGATCCCTTGGACCGACCTAGCCCTGAATCGCCACATTCATGGTGGGATTTAGCCCTTTTGGGGCTGTGTGACTCGAATCCTCTAAATCTAACCTTTTCGTTATTTCTATATTATTTTTAGGCAAGGTTTGGGGGATTCTAAGTAAAAAATACAAATCTAGACCAAATACTATAATGGGTATGACACAACCCTATTTCGGTTCTACACTCTTTTTATGGGTTTTTCTATATTTTTATCAATTTTAAATTGCAAATTTTCAAAAAAATAATTCTACGAGTCCCTAGTGACAAATTAGGAGCTCACAGTCTGCCATTTTGAATACCCCATTGCAGTTCAAGTATAAATGAAGCCACAACACATGAGTCCCTTGTCACAAGGGTTGTTTCTGCGCTTCTAATACGAAAGTGCACTCCAAAACTGTACATCTGTCTATGAGAGGTCGCGTAGCGCTCAGGTGGTTGCGTGTACTGCACGACATCCGCGTCCACGTTCTCACCTGCATTCTGCATGTCACACACTTGTGCACGCAACCAATCAGCAAATGGTGGCAATTCACAAAGCTCAAGCAGATACCGCAAAACTCCTGGTACATGTCGTCGCCTACTTTGCACCCTGAATGACTCTCGTGCTTCCCACCGTTCTATTTTTGCCTGTATGTACTCTCTGCGTGTATAGAAGTCAACTTCTCTGTTACCAAAAGATCAGAAATGGCACACTATACGTACTTATCTTCTTCAATCAATATATATGTTTTCCTCATTAGTTCAGGGCAAACTTTGACATTTGCATGTTCCTTATGCTGAAAGGATTATGAAAACTTTTACAAATCCTCTATACGTGAACATGTACTCTTGAATCGCCTTCATGACAAGCTTCATGGAGAACTCTGAAAAGGAATTAATGGAAAGTTCACTGGAACTGACAGCACTTGAGAAATATGTTGTTCAGTGACATTCCAAGATATAGACCATGAAGGTAGAATGCGCTTACTCTCGCCAAGATTGAAGACAGATGGCGTTGTCTAAAATGAAGGCATGCACGTAACTGTGCATTTCCTGCGGCATTTCCTGCTTATTCGACTCATGCGGCGACAGAACCTCATCATTCATAATGGCGTCCTCTATGGCATCCCATACACGGTGCAAAGTACCTCAGTATCGTTTCATGTACTTTGTGCAAAAACCCAATGTATCCTCCATTCGATATCCTTCCGCTATGCTTCCTTCAGGATGTGTGTATAATCTTTTAATGTTTTCATATACCTCTCTATGGGGTACATCCACCAGCAATGCACTGGTCCACACATGAAGAGTTGTTGCACCAAGTGCACTGGAAGATGCGTCATGACATTCAAAAACGTTGGAGGAAACTCCTCAAACAAGCATGCAGCCATAATGACATCTTCCATCAAAGCATCTTCATTTGTCATACGGATTTGTTTTGCACATAGCTTCTAAAAAACCCTCGACATTTTTATAATAGCTACACGCACATTTTCATCTGGTACATTACGAATTGCCAGAGGAAGAACTTGTGAAAACCACATTTTCAGCATTCAGTTTCTTGAGTACAAGACAGCTACAAATTGTGTTCCTAGTATTCCAGAAGTAGAGAACATGCAAAATAGTGCTGTGCAAGAAAATTTAGCAACAATGCATCTACCCTTCTTTGAAGAAGGGCTTGCTCTCTCCTCATTGAGCTTTTCAATGAAAAAGTCAAAAGGGCATGTGATGCTCAGTAAACTATTTGCGATACCTGCTGCATGAGCACATGGTAATCATGCATTTTCATCTACTATAGTTTGCCATCCTGTAGGCGCTTATGGATGGAACGAACATAGTTTGTAGGTGTACGGATACTGGAAATGATGGCAACAAACTCCTTACGTTCTTCCACACTCAAAACGTATGGAGCATGCGACATGAACAACTCCTCATTTGATTCTTCACATGCTTATAGCCAAATTTCTGGACAAATCCCAAGATTCTCAACGTCTTGTCGACTTCCGGCTGAGTCGTTCATTGCCATCAAAGTCTTGACAATGTTCTCATACAAATTCTTCTCACAGTGCATCACATCCAGCAAGTGCCGTATGAGTAGATACTGTCACAATAATTCAACAACGTAGCAGTTCACACAACTGAGTACCATGTAAGAAGACAGTTCAAACAAACTTCTTTCCTTTGCAATCTCTTTCGTACTGAACAAAAATAGTGAAGACAACACAAATGCATACAAAAACAATTTCAATCACTTTCATACGATTTGCTTAGTTCAGGAAGTCATTCGTTGTTTGCACTCGTAGTTACCACTTCTGCCAAAACAAGTGCATGAGACCTCACCTGCCAATACGGAAGTTTGTATAGTAAGCTCAAATGTTTGACGCCCGTACTATGTACCGGGTCATACATTCCCTTCTCCTTTCCCCCTAAATCTAGATATGACTTTCGCCATGCAGCAAACCGTATGACATCAGTGCCCGTCACTGTATCTGAGCGGGTACGAACTTTGATGGCGCCATTGAATCTTTTATTTCGACGGTATGGATGATGTCTGGGTAAATAACGACGTATGCCGCCATAAACTATTTTAGAACCTCTTGTTCTCCGATTGGTCAACATATCCCCAGTTCGTGCCATGCAGGCATCCGTTTCAGGACCACAAGGAGGACACCCCTTGTAACCTTTTGTGCATAGTCCTGAGATGAGGCCATAAGCCGGAAAATCAGAAATTGTCCACATCACCAATCCATGCAACTTGAATCCACGGGAACCTTGTGGACGTGAAAAGTCCAGAGCGTATACACCCTTCTACAATTCGAGTAGTTCCCTCAGAAGCCGCTGCAAAAACACGTCTAGATTCTTTGATGTATGAGACTTTTACCGGAGATGAAGATGCACAAGAAAATGAAGAATTTCTTTGTCACAAACCACGATTCAAAATTGTAAATTAGCATCAACACAGGCCAAGTTGACTAGTTCGTGTTACTCAATTTGAAGGGATTGACACCATCCAATGATAGAGCAAATCACATATTCCTCGGTTCGCTTCCAAATCCCTCGAATACTGGATCCTCATCTACATGCTTCCAAGCTAGGCTTGTCGTACGCGTAATCTAGGCGTAAGTATCCTTAACACCAAAAAGATGATAAGATAACGCGAAATATCGTCCCAGGAGAATCTAGTATGTTTCAGCAAGCTAAGGATTATTCGGGTCTATTCAAAACAACAAAACCCAAGCAAAACCTCTTTCCCTTCCTATTTCTGACACAAACATCCTCCGGACTTCGATCCGGATCTATCCCTTTCCGGGTTCCGATTTGATCCGGATTCCGGGTTTACACTTCTTGAATTTGACTGGTTTTATATTCCCCTGTTTTACCCTCAGGGTGTCCGCATTTGATCTTTAGAGGGGTAGGAACTCACCACTCATAGACACCTATTTCTCTACACAAAACTTCACACAAAACGATCCTAACCGAATTTTTATTGTAGAATAGAGAAAGTAATAGTCCTCACAATTCCCCGGGTAGCTTGCCCAGAAAGCAGGTCACTCAGAACTGCATCCTTCCACTTTTACTACAACGATAAATTAAGACATCTGGAACTGACAGAGATTTGTGCATCTATCTACCAGACTGATCCTATGGTTGGCAGACCTTCCGATGAGTGGGGATTTTCCGCTGGCGGTCACTTATCTCCGCTCGGAATCCTCCCTGGATTCCGGACTCGCATCTGCACCACTCCTTAAAACCGGATCACCATTACGGTAATTTAAAGGTACCATGCTCAAGTCCTTACTCATAAGTCCAGCAAAGCTTCCTCACAAATTTACTCGCTCAAATCGGGTCCAACTATTCTCAACCCGGATTCCCCTTCACCCGTCTTCCCTCACACTTTGACACTCAATAAACAGCTCAGGAAAACGCAAACATAGCCCGGAATCCGAATGTCCACTTAGTGGCTCAGATTTGAGAAAAAGAAGACATGAACATAAACTAATGCACATCAAATGGGCAAGGATGGAATGAGAGGGCAACAGACTGCCCTCCACTTAAAAACCCAAACAAAAAGCCAAAAAGGGCACACCTGAAATCCAGGTGACTAATCAGAAACTTATCCGCATTATCCGGAAAGTTCAAAGTCAACTAGTCCTAAGAATCCGGAACCGGGTCCCACGCACGGAAAATCCGCTCCAGATTCAAAAACTCTAACTAACTAAAAACATGCTAACTAATTACTTCCCTCGTTTTGATTTCTTCGCGCTGCTACTCGGCCCTGCAGGTGGTTTCCTGCTCGTTTTCGGTGGAGTGGTCTTTGTTGCAGCCCGGGTTGGTATCTTCCGTTTGATTAGCGGCGGGTCGTCATCCGAAGCCGTCTCATCCCCGAAAGTGAATTCCCCCTTCTCGGACTCTTAGATCATCTCCACTCTGGTCTCTCTCTCTGGTGAATCATCTAGCTGAATCGGTGTTGTATTCTTCTTGGGCGATACCTTCTGCATATGAGGGAAGTCGACCGGATTGGTCCAAGCCGGGTTTGACAAGGCCCCCATCCGGTGGATTAAATTGCTGCGGACGGATGTTCCGGATGTCGGAACGGTACTCCCAACTACTACCGGAATCGACTGGATACTCCTCGTATGGCCCTCCTTAGTAGCCTTCGTTTGGATCCTGGTCTGGCTGGAAGTTTTTTTGGGGATGGCTGTAGAATGATCCCCGACCCCGGCTTCTGGGGCGTCTTCAGCAAGTCGACATTGGGCAGCTCCGAAAAGTTCATGAAATCTAGGGGCTTGTTTGGGTCGAGGTGCCCCAACAGCTGCACCATCTCCTTCAGTATTCCTTCCATCCGGGCCTGGAAGTCGACCAAAATAGTCACCAACTTGGACCTGGATAAGTGGCTCATGCCACTCAGCTGGTTGCTGAAGAGTCTCGACTTCAACACGGCTTCCACGGGCTGCTCTACCAACGCTGTCAAGTTGTGGACGAGTTGGAGAGCTTTCGTCTCCTTCTGTCGTGCAGCTGCGGAATTTGTCTCTGCCCAATTCACCTGACCTAAAAGGTCATCCCTCTCCTTCTCCAAGTTCTTGATCTGCTCGTCCTTCTTACGTAGTAGATCAGGGCTTGGTCGTCGCCGGATCTCCGTCAAAATATCTTCCGGCTCCACCTTCAACTCCGCAACAATCCCCAAGATCATGTCCGACATGCCGAAGTGCATGTGCTGAGCCTCCTCCATCCACTACTTTCCAACATCGAAGAAGTCCGATTGCAATTCCGATCCCGAGGGCTGACTCGGCTCTCCTTTTTCCGGGGTCGACAATTCCACCCTGGAATTCGGATCGGTTGACTTCCTTCTCTTCTCCCGTTTATCGACCAGCTCCTATTGCTGCTGTTCTTCCTCATCGTCTTTGTCTTCTTCTTCTTCCTCCTCTTCCCCCTCAACTAGAGTATCCGGCGGAATTTCATGCGTGAGACCGTACTTGAGGATCTCCAACCCGGTGTTGTATATTAACACCTCCTCATTAGTGAGCACCTCCTACTGATGATACAGGTGGAATAAATACGGGCTGAGGAGACTAGGTTTCCCCTTCCCGACGTGATCCACCAGTTTCTTCACTATGCCCACCATAACTTTTCCCCAGTGGACTACTTTATCTTCTAACGCCCTGAAGATAGTGTTGGCCACCGTAACCGTAACTTGGGTGGGCTTTTCCGGATACCAGATCGGAATTAAAAATTCCAGCATCTGTTTCTGCCTAGCGTCCTTACAGTCACTCACGGGGTATCCCTCCTTAGTGGTAACCGGGTTACGGAACTTCCCAATCCCGTACTTCTCTACCCGGGAACCTAATCTGGATCCGTTCTTTTCAAACCCGTATACGTCAGCCCATACATCCGCTGTCCATGCTCCGGGTTGGCCTCTCATGGTCAACTCAAACTGATTTGGGACCCCGGAGACGAGTTGCTCCAACATTTCCGGGTCCTTAACGTTCCAGGGTTGGCGGATCAAACCTAGGCACCCCATCCGAGTCAGATCTATCTCTAATTCCTTCCGGAATGTTGGGTCGGTAGGAATGACCGGCCTCACTATCCGAGCTGTGACTAAGGACCGACGCGCTACCGGGTTGCTAGACTCCGCCATTGTTCACCGACACCGACCTAAATCCGGTGCAATTGGCACCGACCTCACCCTTCTCTCCCGGGAGCGATTTCTAGCTCACCACTCTTTCTCTCATCTAAGTGCGCAAGATGATCAGCAAAGTGAGAATGAGAAAGATTAGGTCGGGCGAAGGTTTAAGTACTAGTCAAGCTGCCGACCGTTCCCGTCGGCGAATGGAAAGAGGTCCGTTCTCGTAACGATTCCCTAGGGTCGTAGGTCAGACACCTATTCCGTAGCTCGTTCCATTCCGGTTAAACCCGGATTTAAGATCCGTTCCTTCTCCCGGTAAAACCTGTTTTAACGGATCGGGAACCTCGGAATCTGATTATCCGGTATTTATCTGTATCCGGATCCAATTTCCTAGATCTTACGTCAAATTTTGAAATTTTTGACTAACTCCTACCCTATTTCTAAGCTACATCTCTTCCTTATGAGTTTCATGCTCCCACAAGGCTGTCTACCACTGACCGCATTATTCCATCTGCACTGACGTGCTTCAGGTAACCCATCAATATAGTAGCTATTTTTGTTGATCTCCACATGCGTTTCAATCGAGGAATTAATGGAAAGTGGTGTATAACTTTTGCTGGAATTGCGTTACTGCCCTCCAACCAGTGTGACCGCTTGCATGTGGGACACACTTTTGCCAGTGCATGCTCTTCTTCAAAAAGCACGCACCCGTTCAAATAAGCATGTATACTGTTATAATTCAAACCCAGTTTCTAAATGCTCCGACGCGCGATGTAGTGAGTTGACGGCATTTTGTTCGTCGAAGGCAACACATCCGTGGACAAATACCTGAACAACTCATCTACGAATCTGTTGCTCACTCGAAACATAGTACACATGTTCATGATTATGATAGTGGCCAATATGACACTGCACTTCGCGCCAGCATACAAGGCGTGGTTGCCAACTCATACAACTCTTCCAATCCGTCGACACTGTCACTTCCATCATCATCGTTCTCAGGCATCTCCTATCCTTCACCAACCTCCACGTGCAATGCGTCTCCGCGATCAAATGCCTCCATTACTTGTCTATGCACTTCATGATATTCATCAAGTGGTTGAGGAATTGCGCCAGCGGCGTCCTCCGCAATTCCCTCTGACCCATTCGATTCCACCGTAGCAGTACGTGGTGACACTTGTGGCTCTTCTTCGACCATGTCATTGTCATATGCTATGTCTTCCACCCAAATACCGCGAGCAGGATAGCCATCAAGTGGATCGCCTCCTATCATGGATGTACTCAAGAAAGGATCTCTACCCACTGTTGCATGGTATTTTCGAATCACTTCAATAGACTTTCGGCGGCCTCCACGACAGTCTCAACAAGGACATCTAAAAGCTCGTACGTCACGCTCTGTCGCTACGCAAAGCTCTGTTTGTAGGATTAAATCACCCACCAGAATGTAACGTAGTGCCTGACCATCAGTAGTGAATTGGACCACTGTTCGGCATTCTTGATAATTTGTCGTCATTGAGCACGACTACGTGCACAATCCACCACTAAGACAGAAGATGGACTGCTAAGAACTTCCGTGCTCCTACATCAAAAAAAGACATACTCAATTAGTTCTGCATTCTACGGAGGACGATTACCTGATCGAATGAGGCATGCCACTACTGCTTGTGATGCAGAACACACCAAGCTCTTCTCTTATAAAATATTGTTTTTATGTGCCCAAACCTTTTCTGGAATGACTCCTTCCATTCTTTTATTCAAGTGCATGTCCAAAATCCGGATACTCAACTTCCACATAGTATGCTCCTACTTCTAATGCAATTGTTTAGACTTTTCATTCCAATCTCAAGAAAATTAATTTGTTCCAATGTTCCATGTTCGCTTCTTTGTTTTGAACGTCATGGACCTCCACGTGTTCTTTGTCAAAATACACTCGAAACAGTCATTTGTATAGGAATAAGTTCAACAAAATGATTAAAGTTTTTACCCCACTAAAAATGATAGAATGTTACACCTTCAAAATTTGAGAATGTGTAGAATGCACTCCAAAATGTCTGATAACACTCATTGCAAGATATCAGCGTCTGCAGTGGTCAGAATAAATTCATCACCACATTGCGGAAACTATTTTCTGGACTTCAACCCCTACAGTTCCATGACTATATTTTCACCAGAACCACTCAGAAGCTGCCATTTCTAGTACACATACCAAAAAAAGGGGTAGACACAAACAAAAACTCACGCAATTGAAGAATTCTATAGTTCTTAAAAGCTGAAAATGCACAGAAAATTTCACGATTTTCCACCACGCGGATTGGAAATGTTAGCATTTCAATTTGTGAGAATCCTTTTCTGGATTATGCGGAAAACTCGACTACTGCACCTCACGGAGTCCCGTTTATATGATAAAATGACCAAAATGGTGGTCCTCTTCTGAATTATTTTTTCTAAACACATTGGGTACGTCCTTCAAAATTTACAAATCATTTAGAATTGTACAACATTTAAACAAAAATTTATATGTAGAAAGGAGTCGACATTGACCCAGAATACTAAAATGTCAAGAATTTATTTATGGAATTGAAAACTTATGAATCCCAATGGTGTTAATGTTGTAATCAACAACCCACAGCCTATGAATATTTAAAAATATATTAACCCTTGAAGGACCAAGGAGTTAACCCCTGAAGGACCAAGGTGATTTTCCTATCAAAAACCATTAAAAACTGTCATTCCTATTGTAAAAAGAAAAAAACTTTAAAAATATTTTTTTTTGCATATCCAGCTATAAGATCTTATACTCAACTAGCATATTAATGCGTGGAAGAAATTTCAAAAACTTTCACTATACAGATTGCAAGATATATGCATTTAAAGTGAAGCAAGCAAGTTTTTTGGCACTTTGCTTCACTAGATTTTTTGGCTTTGAATGTTTTTAGTTTAAATTTTATGCACTAATGATTTTGATTTTCTACTTATTTATGTTAAGTAGTTGAGTTCAGAATCTCCAAAAAATATTTTGGAAAAAAAGCACTTCATTTTCACTCATTAAAAAATTGTTAAGTGGAGGTGGGTTCAATCTTAGTTTTTTGGGCAATCTAGTTTTTTGGGCAATTTTTAATAGCTTTTAGATGGAATTGAATTACAATAATCCCAACGATAAGATTGTTCTAGCAAGAAAATGTAACCCTACCTTACAATTTTTTATTTTAAAATCTGAAAAATGCATTCAAAAATGAATTCTACAAGTTATTTTTTCAAGAAGATGCTTAGATTGCCCGAAAAACTAAGATTGGCCATAACTTTCTCATTATTAGTTCAAATTGAAAGAAAAAAAGCTTCACATGTAGACAAAAATATAATATTTGAGAAAAGAAATTGGAAAAAAAATATTGTGGTTTTTTGTAATTTTTTTTGTGTTGCCCGCTGAACTCCATTTTTGCTTATTGTGCCATAAATTTTTCTCCCTGACATCAATTACAATAAAAATTATATATTCACAAAGCTCTTACAAAAATACACAACCTCAGAACATCCAAAAAAATATCACTAAAAATTGAGACAGTAGGAACCTGCCCAGACCCAAATTGTCCCCCGAGGGGACAAATGGTTCATTAGGGGTTAAACAAACATCTTCAAAGTTTATTTCACAGTTGAGAACCTATAAGTACCTGCACACAGAGAACCCTTTTCGTTTTTGACTAATTGGTCAAAATGGAATGATTCAAACTTTTCCATGTATATAATACTCTGGATAACCTATTTCACTTTCTTATATTTGAAGAAAGTTTTTTTCCTTGATCTGCCCAGACAGCCCTGTTACAGAAGAAAGTAACATGTTTGGCCTGAACTTTTGACTCCTATTTCCCAAATGGTAACTTCACCTAAATTCTCAGCTTCATTCGACAGAGTAGAAGGCACTTTTGGCCCCCTGTATTCGTTTCTCCCTTCTGTACAAGGCTTGTATCTAACCAGCCAAATTGTAAAAAGGGTTAAAGTCACCTAATATAATCCAACGACATGATGTTGGAAGTTCTCTGGACATGGTTTCCCAAAGGACTTTACGGGCTAGAGGTTCATTAGGAGCATATACATTGGCAAACCCTAAATCACCTCCTGGGATCCTAGATAAGATACACCAATGAACTCTCCCCCCGAAGAGAGAACCTGATTGAGAAATTAGCTTAGCCCACCTTAGTGAAATGAAAGAGGCTACACCTCCCTTTCCTGCATGTGTACCATCAGGTGTGTAGCCTGGCTCCGCGTCAGTATAAAACGTAGTAGCACATTTCCGTAGTTGTCTCCCAAGATTGAAGACGCTAGCGCCACGAAGCTTGTGCTCTTGTATAAACAACAAGTCCACAAGATTCTTCTGGATATATTGGCCTAGATTGTCTACTGCAGAGGAGTCATTCAAGCCTCTGGCATTTTGAGATAGGATTTTCAAAATCATATGATAGTCGGATTGGGGGTATACCTAGCACCCCCTGCGCGGTCAAATGTGTGGCTTCTTAACCTACTTTTAATTCTCCAAGTATCCAAAGTGGGATCAGCTGTAACTAAGGCAACATTAGTTTGCGGTGGTTGAGAGTGACCATCACCTTGATTCCTTGCAAGTGATTTGACACTTCTTAACGAGAAGTCTTCAATAGGGAGAGCCTCCAAGGGAGATGGATCATCTGCAAGTCATTGTGATAAGGAACCCGAGATGTGATGGAACACACGCATAACTAATGATGTGCCATTTTCTACTGAAGGAGAGGAAGGCTGCGATAGCCCTTGTAGAGCAGGGAGGTTAAGCTGTGCATCTTCAAATAGCTCTTTGTCAAGGTTTGATTCAAAAGGTGGGGAAAAACTAGGATGATCAAATTGTGTAGGGCTCACGATCTGAACAACAATTGGATTGCTACCTAATGGTGAATTGATAGAGTGGACTGTATGAGGAGTATGCATTACAATGGGATTGCTAATTAATGGGACTGAAAGGTTAGATGAGAATGGGGGAAAATGCCATATTTAACTAGTTTTGGACTTTAGGGTCAAATTTGGACTTTTCCAAGGTACAGTTCATCAGGATATCTTTGGATGTAAGGATTTTGGAGAGCGCCATGTTGTTCCAAGTAGGAAGGGAAACAATTGAAGGGGGACCAATTTGAACTAAGTATGTCATAGTATAGTTTATTATGCCTTCTTGAGGTGTTCACATTTTGGAGAGCGCCATGTTGTTTCAACTAGGAAGGGAAACATTTGAGGGGAACCAATTTGAACTATGTCATGATACAGTGTATCGGGAGACCTTCTGGTGTTAGGAGTTTGGAGACGACCATGTCGTTCAAAGTAAAAAGAGAAACAATTGAAGGGGGACCGATTTGAACTAAGTATGTCATAGTATAGTTTATTGTGCCTTCTTGAGGTGTTCACATTTTGGAGAGCGCCATGTTGTTCCAACTAGGAAGGGAAACATTTGAGGGGAACCAATTTGAACTATGTCATTGTCGTAGCACAAGAAAGTAAAATCCCTCCAGTAGACGTTCTAAAGTGTTAAAACCGTCTTTTGGGTGACTCGAGTATCGTTCCCTGAGAGATTTGTATCGAACTTCTATAGTGATGACCGAAAACTGATTCGGAAACCACAACAACCACAAGCGAACCGGATTCTAAGACAGAAAGCTAAAAATATACAAATGATTTCTTTCCGTCCGGTTGGACTATCTCACTTCAGTCCTAATCTGCTCACCAACAAAAGGGAAGTGTCTCTACAATATACCACTCCCTTACTCACAAATACAACTTCTGACTCTAGGATTCGAAACCGGAACCGGAAGGAGTGTCATTACCTTGTACCTCTTCCTGTTTCCGCTCTTGGATCCTCAAAACAAGTAACCGGTTTGAAGTTTAGCCTCTATGTCAGAGGGTTCCGCATATTTTGGTTAAGGAAGGTGGCGTGAATTCCTACCCTTCGATATTTTTAGAGTGACTGAAGTTTCACTAAAAAGAAGAAAAATAACAAAACACAAAAAGAAATAGGATCTCGATTTCTCTTCACAACTAATCTGGAAGCTTAATCTAGATCAGTAGGTCACTCAGGAAACCCCTACTGTCCTCACAATACTACAATGACAAATTTACCCCACCCAAGTTTCTAGGCGGAGTCGCTGCTCGGACCGGAAACCGGATACAGGAAACATCCGGGGGCACTCATCTTCTTCCAAAACCTGCAACCATGGCTACCCGCACAAATAATGGTTCTAGCATTACTGGCATACCAACCTAGCATCAAGACTTTTCAGACCAACGCTTGGGATGTGGAAATCACACGCTTTGCAATGGAAAATGAAAAAGAACACAAGTATATTATCCTATCAAAGACCGCCCAAGATTGAAACTAACTTCAACTTCCTAAATACCATCCCAAAGGAACCCAAAGAAGGCCCCCCTAGAAATCCTAACTGCAAACCAAAGAATGACACGCGTCATTCATCCAATCTTCAAAATCCTAACTCTAAGTTTAACTGTCTAACATCCAGTCCTTTTTCTAAAACCGGATCCTGCTATCCAAGTACATGCAACCGGAAAGTAACTAACAGTGACTTTCTTTTACTTTCCTCTACTTAACTGAACTCCAACTATCTTTCTCTTTCCAAAACTTAACTCCTACTATCTTTAACTTTTCAAAACTTAACTTAACTGAAATCTATTTTTACTTTCGAACTACAAAAACCGGAGTTCCACTTAACTCCTTAACTTAACTTCTAAATTTAAACTCTATCTACTTCTTCTACCTCTTGGTTGGTGTTTGTGTGGTTTTGGCCACTCCTTTCGTTGTTGACTGCGGCTTACTCCCAGTTGCCTTGGAAGCTTTCCCTTTTGGCGAAGTTGGTGGTTTTCCTCTGCCCTTTCCATGCGCCGGTTTTGATTCCGGTTCCGATTCCTCTTCACCTTCCTCACTCTCCTCGCTTGACTCAAACTGGTCCTCCTCCTTCTCCGAGGTCTCTGGCAATTCACCTTCTTCTGATTCGATCTCGATTGTGGGTGATGCCTCCCTTCCTCGCTAGGAAGTTTCTTTCCTTCGTGTTCCGGCTGATGGCTTGTTTGATCGACCGGAAAGGGTACTCTGTGGTTCCCTGATCCGGTTCTGCAAACTTGCTCTGACTCCGGGTCTGGGATGCGGGTGAAAGCCCTTTTCCGGTTACCGTGTCAATCTTCAACTTGGTCTTGCTGGATGGTGTAGTCTTCTCCTCCTGTTCTTCCTTTGACTTCCGGTCAGTTGAACCTTTGGACGGTGTTGCCCTACTTCAGGTCTCCTTCTTCACCTTTCCGGTTGCCTTTACCGGTTCCGGTTCCAACTGGAAGCCCGCATTGTCCATGACCTCCCTCAATTCAAACAAGGTACTCTCCATCTTCTCATGATACGACACCAAGACTGAAACAACCTTGGGTCCCATCTGAGATCCCTCCTTGAGAACCTCAGCCTCAAAAAGTTGGGCTTTGTTAAGCACCTCGCCCGAATTTGCCACAAATTTCCAGATCTGGTTGAGAGTTTCTAAGGCTTCAGCCAAGAGCTGTCTACCTTCACTCTCAGACTTCTTCCCTAACTCCTTCAGATCCTTTATCTGACTGGTTAGACTAGCTATCCGGTTTTCTAACTTCAGGGTCACCTCTTTATCACTCAACATTTTCTCTCTGATGCCCTTCAGTTCACTTATAATCACTTCTAGAGGGTCAGTAGACTTTGCCCAAACTGGATCCTTACTAGTCCCCTCGCTCGCTACTTCCTTGCCTTTCTTCTGGGGCTTCTCCAGTTCCACATCCGGTTCTGACTCATCTACAGACGCCTCTCTCTGCTCTTCCGGTTCCGGACTGACGTCGTGTTGCAACATGACGATTGCGGACTTGTACTCAGTTACCTCCTTTCCTCTCAACAAGTCATTATGCTCATACAGATGGAAGAGAAATGGAGACAAACCGGAAGGCCTTGACTTCCCTATAATCGCTACCATCTTCACAACCACCTCCTTCAACACTAGTCCCCAACTAACTTTCCTCCCTCCGGTCAGCGCACCAAATATTGTCTTGGCTATGGTGAGATTGGCCCGGGTAGGACGTTCCGGATTCAAAATCGGAACTAGGAACTCTAGTACCCTCCTATGCCTTAGATTGATACAATCCGCCATGGCATAGCCATCCTTGGGGTGGACAGGGCTACAAAACTTATCCCCATCAAACTCATGTTGTCGTCCGGCCAATCCTTCTTCGTCCTTCGGAAAGTTGTAGACCTTGCTCCAAGTATCCGGAGTCCATCCGGCTGGCAGCGACCGGATCGTATGGTGCCATTCACTCGACTGCTTCTTGAGCAGCTCCCCCACCATCAACTTGTTCTTCAGGTTCCATGGCCTCCGCAAGAATCCATCACAACCCAGTCCCTTCAGATCCTCCCTCAAGAACGCCATCTCCTTGACATTCTTCGGCAGTCCGGGTACCACTGATCGGAGCTTGAATGAAGGTGACTCCTCACTTGCTTCAGCCTTCACCATGACTCTAACCAACAACTTGGATTGACTACAAACTCTGAGCTCTTCCTGCCCTAAACAATTGTGCACTACTTGCTCTCTCCCACAACAACAATCAGCCTCACAACTGCTTAACCGGAATCTCAAACTTGCACTCCTCCAAGCTCTGAGCTCCAAACTCTATTGCAAACATTCACTCTTAACCGGAAAACACCAGAATGAAAAGATAGAATGCGAAGGCTTCTACTTGACCCCTACTTCTCTCCTGACCGTCCGGTTCCCCCGCCGTTGGAACTATCCGTTCCCATCCACACCGGAAAATGATTTCTGTTCAACGGCTCCCTAGTTTTCCCGTTAGTGATTGTTGGCTCCGATTTCCGTTCCCGATAACCAGTTCGACCGTTCCCGAACTCCTAGAATCCCGGTTAGGATCCGACCTAGGTTTCCGGTTTCCGGTTCAAGACAGGAACAACTAAGATCCGTCTTAACCATTTTATCTCTTTTTAGAAGATCCGATGGTTACTAATCTAAAACTCTACTAAAATATGGACATAAACCTATAAAACAACAAAAAAAAATTGGAAATAAAATATCTTTAACCTAATTCCATTACAAAGTAATAGAATTTGGCATTCCGGGCTCTGATAGTCATGATACAATGTATCGGGAGATCTTCTGGTGTTAGGAGTTTGGAGATGACCATGTCATTCAAAGTAGGAAGAGAAACAATTGAAGGGGGACCGATTTGAACTAAGTATGTCATAGTATAGTTTATTGTGCCTTCTTGAGATGTAAGGATTTTGGAGAGCGCCATGTTGTTCCAAGTAGGAAGGGAGACATTTGAGGGGGACCAATAGAACTATGTCATGATACAATGTATCGGGAGATCTTCTAGTGTTAGGATTTTGGAGACGACCCTGTCGTTCAAAGTAGGAGGACAAACAATTGAAGGGGACCAATTTAAACTAGTATGTCATGATACAATTTATTGTGCCTTTTGAGGTGTTAACATTTTGGAGACCGCCACGTTGTTCCAAGTACGAAGGGAAACATTTGAGGGGGACTAATTTGAACTAGGTCATGGTACAATTCATCAAGAGATCTTCAGATGTTCACATCTTAGAGCCCCCCACGCCGTTCAAAGTAGCACATGTCCGGTTCATATATGAGAACATGTCAAGTAACATTGTCATTGGAGGATTGCACTCCTATGTTTATTGGGACGTAGTGATTGAAATGAATCATCATGAGATCTCTTGATGTATTGGAACCCCATGAAATTACGATTCTTCGCTTTGCAAGAAACTAATCACTGCAGGATTTATGCAAATTCAGATGATAGAGCCCAAAACTTTTGGCCCGTCTGGATTTTTGTGCGGAATTAGAGATTAGGAGATCTCTTGATGACTGTCATCCCTACTATGTTAGAAGAGAAAATACAAAATGACAAGGCAAAAGCAATTACCGTACAGGCATTTCGTACAATGCAATCAGTTTCCAATAAACATTGAACTTGGTTTCATGACATTTTATTGATATTCATACAAGACAAACAAAGAAGATCCTTCAGATTCAATTGAAGGCATTCCTTGCGATATCCAAACCATCCACTCAGCGGAAGGGTTTTCCACTAACATTTAACACCTTCTGGACATAGTAGGGACGTTGAAATTTGAGAGAATCTACATCATCCCTCACGCATATTGAGGGTTGTAGTATGCGCGCATGAGGCCACTTGAGGGGATCTAACTCAAGCACTACAAGGATTCGATTCCAAAGAACACTACGTTGTTCAGGATTACTTAAGAGATGCTTCAGCAATTGACCACGATTCAGATACGGTTCGCTCTTATTGGGTTTGTCAACACTGGCAATATAAAGAAACCCATTCAGAATTCCGGGTGGAAGAAGACGTTGAAGAAGCTCTGCCAAAGTCGAAGTATGCATGCACGACCACAAGACACAGTGAGTATGTTCGACAAAATGTTGAAAAAGACCGTGAAAGACAACCGGTATGTCGATGTTCTGAGGGAGATCCGCAACACCACCATGGACGCATAGATCACCGGTCAGTACAACAAGCAACGCCTTTTGCGTGAACCAACCATCAAGAGTTCTCCCAGTGAATATGGATCACGTCACACTACATACAGCAAAACAGATGACTGACTCATCAAGTCTAATTTCGTAAGTGAAGCCACAGAATAAAAAATGTAATTCACACACAGTATGAAGTGCCGTGAGATCTCTGGATGGAAACATAAAGAAGAAATACAAAGCCGCGGACTAGAGTTCACATCCAATTCACAATGGGTGTCACTTTACATAGAATTGAAACATTTATAACTATCGAATGTTAATTTACAATCAATTGTTCCGCAAGTACGAGAATACTAGAGCTAAGTATTCAGAACTGATTGACCTACTCAAAATGTATCAACTTCAAAGAAAACTTTATAGAAAATTGAAGACTACATTAATAGTACGCTATAATGTACATCCAGATTATTCTTCACTACCCCCCTGAACCGTGGACACACCCAAACAAGTATCGTGATATCTCACGGTCACGCCTCCCGCCTTTCAGAGTGGGCAGTCCAGGGCCCCCCTCAGTATGTTCATGCCCTCAGTTGACACCGCTGCCATCGGGCATTGACCGCCATACCATGGATTATTCTTCACATAGACCGGAACAGCTACATTTGAATTAAAGAGACCATCAAGCCAAGGACGGAGGTGGCCATCCAAGTAGTTGTCTTGTCTGTCACCGCACCAGGACTGAGGGAATATAGCATTGTGAGGATCATTGGAAAGGTTTTTAACTGGACTGTCATCAACTAGGAGAACATCTTCTAGAGATGAAAGACCAGCCATGTGTGCTACTGTACCCAGATCTTTCAGGAAGATCGGTTTCTTCGGTGCATTCGCGGATCTGTAACTCGACAGCGTGCACGCTGCTTGAGTTAAACAAGTGACATCTCTAGGACCAAACGAGGCATCCGCAAGTACAACGTCCAACAAATTGTTCATGTTGTTGGAAGTAACACTGCTCCAGAATACAATGTCAACCTTCTGACGAAGCCAATCCAGAAAATTCGTAACAGCTGGACGACACTGAACATGGAGTTTTGTGCGTGTATACGTCCTGTGAACAAGAACTCCATTCAAGTCAAGGACCACTCTATACTTCCGGCGAGGTACCTCAATTGATGACCCTGGTAGCGTCGCCATAGGCCGGTCACAATCTGTAGCCAAGGGATCATCAGCTTGTTAAAGACAAGTTCATTGTATACGATAGGCCAGGAATCCCATCCCTCTAGAAATGCAAGATGTCACCTCATGCACCTTTGGCGTTGTCCTCCACGGTCCCTCTCCCTTCAACGACGTCGTCCTCTACGTTTCCTTTTCCTTCAATGACGTCGTCTTCATCGTTCCCCCCCCCAACGTCGTCGACCACTTCTGCCTGCGAACCTTGGTCCAATTCAATTTAAAAAATGCTCTTATAAGTAAACTGGTCTGCAACCAATACATTCTGAATTTCCTTGAAAATATTACTAGTTACGGCGCTACTCGTTCCGACACTCAAACCTGGAAAAATAGCTATATTCTTAAACCTATTTCTGGTAATGACCCTCACAACATCCAGAATTCCAGAGTGGAATGCAACTTCTGTGGGAGTCACCTTCGTTGAGTTGGCCTCGGGACTCATTTGGTTCAGATCAATCAAAGTATCTTCCACATTGTCATCAGCCATCTCGACTCCCGGATTGGTTTGCGAAACAGGGGACATCATGATATATCCTGATGCACCCTCACTCGTACCCGCATCTCGAAGTCCCGTCCCTAGACTGGGGGAGATAGATTCATTATGTTCGAGAACCTCCGCAGCCCCGGCATCCTTCTCCAGCATGGGTCCTCACTAGTAGGGTGTCTTCAAAACCTCCAAAGGGCCAACACCCGCTGCAAGAGAGTCTAATATAGCTACAGCATCCCTAGCATCCGGAATCCGTTCTACCGTGTCGACCACTTCAGAATTAGGAGGGTTAATACATGTGCTAGGGGACGAGTCCAAAACATCCATTGCTGTCTCCGTTCTGCCCTCATCCTAAAGGTTTGGCATTGGCCGATTTCGTGCTAATGGTGAACCCTTTTTCTCCAACAATTTACCCTGCTTCTTAGCCGACTTCTCTTTCCCAGTTTGCTCTACCGAAGCAGGATTGTCATGACGTTTTTTGGTGCTCGGATTCTTTAACTTCTTAGGCCTCTTCTGCGGCTGAGGAGCCTTTTTCTGCAACATTTTGCAGATGCCACTCAGTTAGAAATGATGCCGTAAAAACGTGGAAGATGTAGCATTCGAGCAGAACTGGGCAATCCAAATGCCCCTGCGAGACACCCCTTCAGGAAAGTAAAACTAATACATTTCTACTTTTAAGATGTGTAAATACGCAACTAAAACCCCTGTTTCTGTTGGGGCACTCTAAATGATGACACTTTCTGTGAACATCTCATCCTAGTTACAAACCTCATGGTGCAGTCCTTGTTAACCCTACAATCCGGGATTCTTTAAATGGATAGCAAGCATTCCTTTGTGTTTCCTTCGGCAAGCCCTTTAGCTTCAATCATTACTTAATACCCAGCACACAATATAATACTGCAGTATAATACTGAGCACTTGATGAAAGTCACGTTCTGAATAACTAAATGTCACAAGTTCTGGAGTACTTGACAACAGTTGTGTGACAGGCTCCCTAGAAAGCCATTAAAAGATGTAGTAAGACAACATATTGCCCCATTCTCAAACGTACTTACCCTCAGGCTATTGACATGAGGTACAGACATTTTCTTGTCAGCAATTGTGTACAGCAATAGCCCCATACACTACACAAAATATGCGCGCACTCTCAAATTCTGGAGGCCCTAGAGGAGGAACGTTTTTTTTGTACTGCCTAGCTGAATCGTGATATCTCATGATGTCAGTACAAGTTAACCAAGCTTCTTCACGACGGGGGGGGGCACTGTTTCTTCTTCGCTGTGCGACAAGTACTGCTGATCCGGATCATCCTCGGTCTCTTCAGAAGTTGCGCTATGGTTGTCGATGTCATTGTCAAGGGGTTCTTCGTCTACAAAACGAGCGGGTCGGGGTGGCGGATGATACGTGTCCCACATCGATCTTGCCACCAGAAGAGCCGACTCCTTGGCGTCTAGAGAATCCACCAATTCCAGTGTCTTTGCACCGGCCCACTGATGAACCGAAAAGCAAGCACGAATGAGAATGGCTAATAAAGGGTGCACTCTGAATCTTCATAATTCAAGAAAAGAAAAACGATATAAAAACTTACCACTCCCAGGAACGTGAACTCCGGACCGCCATTAACATTCACGACCACCATGTTATCAACCATGTGATCACCGAATACCACTAGCGCAGTGGAGATCCTCAGCCAAGGCATTGGACGTCGCCTATAGAAAGCATTATCATCGTCCCAGTCTTTGCCTCTGTAGGCTGCTTCCATGGGTGCTGCTTGGCCCGTGAAGAAACTGCTAAAGCAGCTCTGTGCATCCTGGCCCTCGTTGTACCCAAATAAGAAGACGAGGAACATGTTGTACGCATTCCCAGTAGCAGAGGCCGGAAAGCCATCGCCGGGTTCCGGAACGTAGTTTATGACGTGCCATTCCAGACCCGGGCCTTGCTCTCCTCCACCCGCCGCTTCAAATGATTGAGAATTTTGTGGAACCCTTGAGCGTCGATGATGAGCACTGCTGGAGATCAGGCCCACAGGATATTTGGAGTAGTGTCCTTGTATTCGACAGCATCGAATAGTCTTTTCAGCTTATAATTCTCCAGCAACTTTGCCCGAGGCCCTGCAGTTGTCACCTCGAACAGAAACCAGAAATAAATATGCGGTTTGTCCTTGCCCCGCCATGCTTTGACGGCAGGGTCAGCAAGAATAGTGCTGATATTCCAGCTCCTCTCATCCATAACCACGCAGAAGTAATTGTCCGCAAATTCTTGGTCAATTTTTTCCTCAACAGCTGCTTCGCCATGGGCATCAAAGAAAGACGCCCACATCGACTTCACCGACGGTGGACACTGGTCTGGGTCGATCGACTTATTCAGATTTCTTGTGCGCAGCGCTAACCACTCACTTCCCAGTTCCGTGGCCATGGTTTTATACACCCACAAATCTAGTTGCGATCTGGTGATCTTCTTCTCCTCCGCAAACGCGTCCCATTCCGCTGATGTATATGGGACGTACTCTTTTGCCTTGCAAGGCAGCGGATGGTTGCGATAGATGAACATGAGCTCGTTCTGCATGGCCCTCACCCGTCTCACTCTAACACCCGCGGCGACGAGGCTAGTCATGTTCAGTCCTGCCTTTGCCTTGGAATTCTTCATGCACACCTTCTTCTTGTCCACCATGTCTGCCAGATAGTTAATGTCCTCCGTCCGAAGCCCATACAGCGGCTTGAAATCATTCTGCGCGAGGGGTTTCCTTTTCTTTTTCGAATTGAACGGTGTACCGTCGGGTAGGCCATAATCGAGAAATCTTTTCTCGATTTTAACCCATTTGTCCACATTGGAATCATTCTCCATGAAGACAAGCGGAATCCTCAAGTCGGGAGAGTCATTGCCCTTGACACTAGTGAAGATAGTTGCCATCACTGGAACATATTCCTGTTCATCAACATTAAATCTGTCAGTTGCAATCGGTAGAGAGGGACTGATTTTCCTGCTGCCTCATTTCAACATCGTAAGATATCACGGTCTGAGTTTTGGGGTATCTGCTCTTAGAACGATCGAGATATGTCACGGTCTCCGTCGCGGCCCATAAAAATTGAAGTAAGAGCACGATATCAAACAGTTGAGAGAAAAAATTACAAGATACTCTTTTGAGTGTGCTCTTCCCATGAGGGATGGCTGCGGGCTACCCATATCCCTCCATTTCAGCCGAGCGTGCACAAGTTGCGTTAGGAAGGTCTGTTCCTTCTGCTCTCCAGCATTGTTTTGGTTCAGTGCCTTGGAAAGGTGCATAATGTCCAGGGACTTATCTTTGGGTGACCACATCGGAATGATGTTGAAGGTGGAGGCCATGTTCTTGTCACACTCTGGAATCTCGCCGTTCTCCACGAGTCTCTTGTATGCCGCCACGTTATATTGACCTCCAATTATCCAATAGTGCATTGTACTTGTAAGGAGTTCTCTTTTAGGGCAGACGTGAAAGTAGTCCACCACTTTATTTTCCCCGTAAGGACCGCGTTTAAGGGGAAGAACGGTAATGAATCTATCTGCAGACTCGTAGTCCGAATCGATATGGATTCGGTTCTCTATTCCAGCCTGTCGTTCCTTATTCACTCCTCTATAGACATATCTTCCTGTGGGAGCTTTGTGCAGGTACTTGTAGTGCACGCGTATCGGATCAACCGAAGCATCTACCAGTGGCTTCTTCCCCCACGCATACATTGGCTTGAACACCGACTTGTACAGCGCGTTCATTGCCTTCATTTGAGCCGGCGTAAGTCTCTTGACTTCATTTTCCATCATGTTCACTCATTTGCTAATACTGAGATTAGGTCCTCTCGCCTTCTTCGCTTTCCCGGTGACGTCAACCTCCACATCGTCCCCTGGTGCTCCGACAATTGATTTTCGCTTCTGCGCTCTTTTCTTTGGGGATGGAGCTGGAGGCGTGACCGCAACAATTGCTTTATAAGGATTGGATTTGTGGCGGTCCTCATCGACAATGTTCCATTCCGTCTTCATTTCAGCGGGAGTAAAGAAATGCAAGTCGTCCTTGGAGTTAAACATTCCCCTCTGAGTGACGGTCTCGCACATTTCCAGACACAGCTTCGCGTAGTCCAGGATGAGGCCATACGTCTTCGACTCCTCGAACTTCGGTACCTTCTCAACAATCACAAGGAGAGCAGTGCAATTATCAAGCCCCTGCATGTCTATGACATCCAGCCCCGCCGTAGGGTGAACCTTCTTGTTATACTTCAGCTTTGGAAGAATCGATGTAAATCCATCCTGCCCAACTTTTCTTTCAATACCCCAAGCTGTAACTTTATGGTCGCATCGAAAGATTGCTCCTGGTCGATGATGTCCATTGTAACGGAACGTATGTACCCAGTTGTCGATGAAGATTGCAAGTTTTTTAGGCGCATAGTTGTCCGGCCATTCCCGTAAGACGTTCTCACTGCAGCATGTCGGAGGAATCGGTTAGCACTACTGGAAGGCAATACCATTTTTGAAACTTATTCATGAGAAGATGTGATAACAGTTACTGACTGCGATTCGCAGGACAAAGTGACTGCAACTGTGACAAACCGTGAGATATCATGGTCCTCTAATATAGTGAAAGGTATTTTGTGAGAGAATTGGTAGGACAATTACATGAGGGACCGTGATTTATCACGGTCCTATGTTACACTGGAAGGTACTTTGAGAGAGAATTGGCAGGACACTTTCACGAGGGACCGTGATATATCACGGTCCTTTGTTGGAGTGAAAGGTACTCTGTGAGAATGTTAGTAGCACAATTATACGAGGAACCGTGATATATCACAATCCTCTGTTACAGTGAATGGCTGTCGTGCGCGTAATCTAGGTGTAAGTATCTTTAACCACAAAAACGTGCTAAGATGACACAAGTTATCGTCCCAGGAGATTCCAGACGTTGCTTCAAAATTAGTTTCTCAAGACCCCTAAGTTTCCGGACTTTGACCACCTTGAGAGGGGTCCTTTCAACACACAAACACTTTTCCGGAACTACTTCCTTTCCGGATTCTCTTCCGGATCCGACCCTATCCAATATTCCGGTTCCGTCTTTCTAACAAGTTGGTTTTCGATACCTCTGTTTTACCCTCAGAGGGTTCCTCACTTGCTCTTTCCGAGGGGTAGGGAACTGCACCACTCCGTATCTGACATAAACTCTAATAACATAAAACAAAACACAACCCAAGAATAGATCTAGTTGAGTAAACAGGGTGGCCCCCTCACAACATTCCGGATGGCCTATCCGGAAAGCTGGTCACACAGGGTAGCGTTAGGTCCTCCTTACTACAACGACGGATACCGGACTTCCGGAACTAAGGGAATGACTTCCTAGCTCTCGACCGCTCATGAGGTTGACTAGCCTTCCGGACGGGTGGAAATATTCCTCTGGCGGTTGCCTATCTCCGCACGGAACCGCCCCTGCGAATTCCGGACTAGCTTCCGGACCACTCCTTGGTCTCCACCGGATTACCGTACCAGCGTTTTAAAGGCGCCACTTTCTCACTGCGCAAGTCTAAAAACTCATCTGCAAGACACACTTAGCCTAATCCGGCAGTCCACGAATCCGGACTCCTCCCCCTTGCACACTCTCACTTACACATCCACACAAGTGACCATAGACGCGATACGCAAGAGAATAATCCAACGAGTGCTTTCCTGAATGCTTTAGATTAAATGAACAAGGAAAAAAGAATGACAGGCCAACAAACCGGCCTGCCCTTAAAAACCCACAAAAAGGCAGCCCAAAACGGCCACCAGAAAACCGGCCAACGGCCAACTAAAAAGCAAAAAGGCAACGGCCCTGAAGACCGTTCCGGGAAAACTGCAAAACCGTTTAACTCCTAAAAGTCCGGAACTACTGGGCCTACATCCGGAAAATCCGGTTCCGGAACTACCATCCTGGTAAGAATCCTAACTACAATTACTGCTACTGCTACCCTAGATAGTCATTTATTTCTCTTAGCCTTCTTTACAGACGTGCCACCCTGAGCTGGCGATCCACCTGTCTTCTGGGGTGGGGTGTTCTTCGTCTTCGACCTGGTCCGGGGAGGCTGCAACTCTTCCTCCTCCGATTGAGTCGTATCCCCCTCTTCCGATTCCGGGTCCGTCTCGCTCAGTAGCCGTCGTCCCCTTGGTTTCGGAACAGTAAGATCGATGAGCTGGGACGGTGGCGGTGTCTGGAGAAAGGGCTGGAGCATGTGGGTGAAACTCACCGGATCCGTCCGGGCTGGATTCAACACCGTTCCGGGTAAAGCTGGTTCCCGGAAAGTAGAACCCACCGGTCTGTCGGGGAACAGATTTGCTACGGACGCAGTTCTTCCGACTGGGACGCCTAAGACAACATCTTTTACTGGAGTGGAGGCCGCAAACTGCTTCACCAGCGACCTCCTCTTCTGTGCCGATGCTGTTCCGGCTTGCGACGTTCCGGCGATTGTCTTGCTCTTTGCCGGAGAAGGCTGGTTCTGTGCCCCTCCTTCTTGGAGATCCTGACCTAGGTCAAAAAGGCCTTGGTCTAACCCCTCAAGCGGATCCAAGTTTCCCAACAGTTGCCGGACTTCCTTGAGCATTCCCTCAATCCGGACTTCAAAATCCACAAGGATGCTCACCACCTTCGATCCCGCCACGTGACCATCCTTCACCATGTGATTATTCCAGAGTGTAGCTCTGGCAAGAATATCCGCCGGAGTGTCAAACAGACTTCTGACATTCCGGACCAGATCGAGGGCTTCTCCCTCTTTTGTTTCAGCGGCCATCCTCTCCTTCTCCGACCACGCAGCTTGTTCTCGAAACCGGTCCCGTTCTTGCTCCAAGGTCAGAATCCAGTCCTCCAGCTGCTTCACCGCTTCCGGATCTGGCCTTTCCGCCAACGTCACCAGGATTTGGGTTTCTTCCTTCACACCCAATTTCTCGCACATTTGCCGGATCAGCGCCGACATTCGCTCATTCTGTACCCGGGTAGCTAACAGCCATTTGATGGTGGCCTCTAGCTGATCTGTTTCCGGAAGTGGTTCTCGGGGCTTCTCTTCCTCCTCGGCTTCTTGCTTCCCCCGCGCACCCCGATCAGTCGATTTCCGGCGCGTCCCTCCAACGTTTGGTGATGCCTGCTCCGGTTCTGGTTCCTCTTCTTCCGGCTCGAGCTCATCCGGTTCATCTTCTGCGGGAAGTCTATACCTCAACAAATTCTCGCCCTTCCGGTATATGGTCATTTCCGGTCCGGCCAGTGCATCCTCGGAGTGATACAGATGGAAAAGATAGGGGCTAATCGGACTTGACTTCTTGTTCGCGATATTGACCGCTAACTTTTCCACTACGGAGTGAATGATCACTCCCCAGCTGACCGGCCTGGGAGCCGGATTCTCTCTATCTCCCAGCGCTCCGAAAATGGTGTTTGCCACGGTCATTGTAATCCGGGTGGGCTTTTCCGGATACAAGATAGGGATGAGGAATGCTAACAACTGCCCATCCCGTGGACTCTTACAATCACTCGCGGTGTTTCCCTCCTTGGAATCCGCATGACTCCGGAATACCTCCACGGCGTAAGTATCCGTCCGGGACGCCATTCCGGAACCCCTGCTCGGCGTAAAGTATGCCTTCGCCCACAACTCCGGAGTCCAGGCCCTAGATCGACCCCTAATCGTCAAATCGAACTGATTACCTACTCCGGAAACCAGCTCATCAATCATCTCTTCACTCCGGACGTTCCATGGACGTTTTACCAATCCTAAACACCCCATGATTTCTAGGTCCTCTTCTAACTCCTTCAGGCGCTCCGGATCCGATGGGACAACCGGACGTACGCCCCGGGCTGTCACTACCGACCTCCGGGATCGACTCGCTTCCGCCATCTCACCGACTGCTAGGACAATCCGGTGCAATCGGCACCTTTCTCCCTTTCTCTCCCTAACACGCCCTAACTCACCACTCTTTCTCTCTTCTAACGCACCGTGGAAGAACACGGGTAAAAGAGACTGAATGAGGCTGGCGGTGGGGTTTAAGTACCTGTCGGAACCCTAAGTTCCCGCCGCCAAAAACGTTCCCGTAAGTTCCCTAGCCGGAACCTAGGCGGTAGGTCCCTACGATCCGGAACTTTCCGGAACTTTCCGGCTACGGTTTCCGGCAGCCTGCGTAACCTATTTAGAGTTTTATCCTTTCTACCTAGAAACTAATTTCTATTTCTAATATCTAAGTCCTAACTTGGTATTTAAATGCAAAAATTGAAAAAGTTCTGCTACTTTTATCTCCACTAAATTGCTAATTGGGACTTTCCGGATGATACGTACTCCCACATTACCCCATTTTCAAATGTGAGCGTCCTCGCGAACATCATCGTCCTCTTCTTCTGAATCCGGATCTGCTTCGTACTTCTTGACCCGGTTTTTATTAACCCTTGTGTCAAACCATACGCCTTGCAGATCCGTCAACTGTAAGGATCCGTTTGAGTAGATAGATTCTACCCTATACGGCCCCATCCATCTGGTATGAAACTTACCCGAAAAATTCCGGTAGCAACTGTCGTAGAGTAAAACCAGGCCACCCACCTTGACTCCGTGTTCCTTTGGGAGTTTCCGGTCATGGTCTTCCTTTCTCTTGGCTTGCACCTCCTTATTTTGCTCCAGCGCTACTTCACGAGCTTCCTCCAGATCTTCGATAGCCATCAGTCGAATTTCCGGATCGCAGTTCCGGATTGCAGTCCGGGATGCCATGATCCGGTGTGTTTCGACTTCCATCTCGATGCCATGAACAGCCGTCTGTCCAAACACTAGAAAGAAGGGACTCCTTCCGGTTGTGCTTTTGTCTGACGTATTATAGGCATGGACGGCTGATGGGAGCTTCAAGTCCCAATCCGTCTTGTTTTCGGAAATCGTTTTGTGTAAAGCTTTTTCTACAATGCCGTTGGCCCGTTCCGTCAATCCGTTCGCCCTAGGATTGTAAGGTGTGGTCTTCCGGTGCTTGATCAGGTACCGGTCCGTAATGTCTTGGATGACGTCATTGAGGAAATGCAGTCCCCTGTCACTGACCAACTCCAACGGATGCCCAAATCGCATCATGATTTCCGTAAATAGGAAAGAAGCGGCCGTTTTGGCAGAATTATGCCGGGTCGGACGAGCTTCTACCCATTTAGAGGCATAATCCGTGGCTAGGATTATGTATCTCTTCTTCCTGGCGCTCACCGGAGAAATGGGACCTATAAAGTCAATCCCCCATTTCTCAAATGGAGCTAACGGAATGATAGGAGTTAGTGGCCAATGGTTCCGGAAGGAGGGTGCTCCCGTCCGTTGACATTGGTCACAACTCCCAACATATGCTTTGACATCGCGTATCAAATACGGCCACCAGTATCCGGCGTTCCGGATTCTGTTTACCGTAGTCATGGTGGCGAAATGACCTCCAGATAGTCCGGAATGTAAGGCTCTCATCACCTTCTTCCGTTCCTTGGCCTCTAAGCACCTTCGGAGTTTGTCATCTGCCCCCATTTTGAACAAGGTTCCCTTAATCAATGAGTAAGGAGCCACCTTTTTCTGGAAGACGCTCTTCTCTTCTTGATTCAGCCCCTCCGGATATCGTTGTTCTGTTAGATACGTAATGATATCTCGAAAGTCTGAAGAGTCTCCCTCTTCTAAATGGAAGACCATTTCCTTCCCCTTTTCCGGAAACTCATCCGGGAAATCGGCGGAAATATCTCCCAGTGCACTAGTTCCTCTCTGTCTTGACAAGAAGTCAGCATTCGCATTGGACTTTCCGGATTTGACTAATACCTCGTAATTGAACTCCTGGAGCAACAGTACCCATCTTGCGATTCGTCCGGAAAGATCCGGTTTGTTGACCAGGTACTTCAGAGAGTCGTGATCCGTGTGGAATACGATCCGGTATCCGAGCAAGTAATGCCGGAATTTCTTGCAAGCATAAATCACTGCCAAGGCTTCCCTTTCAGTGGTGGTGTACTTCCGTTCCGCCAAACTCATTTGCCGGCTTGAATAGTACAATGGGCACTCCCGTTGGTTTTCGTCATATTGCCAAAGAATGGCCCCTAGGCACCATCCGGAAGCGTCCAAGGTTACATGAAAATCCTTGCACCAATCCGGTGAAGACAAAATTGGAGCTTTTACCAAAGCTGCCTTCAAGCTTTCGAACGCTTGCTGCCTTTCCGGATTCCAAGTAAAATCCGTATCCTTTTTCAACAGTTCCGTCAAAGGGATTGCCTTCCGGGCGTATCCTTCAATAAAACGTCGATAGTACCCCACGCATCCAAGAAAACCACGGATCTCCCGTACACAGGTTGGAGGGGCTAAGGCGATCATAGCTTTTACTTTATCTATGTCGACCTCTAAGCCTTTCCAGCTTACTACGTGTCCGAGCAAAATTCCGGATTGCATACCGAAAAAGCATTTTCCCGGATGTAGTTTGAGGTTCGTCTCCCTACATCTTTGAAATGTCTTTCGTAAGTACTCAAGATGATCCTTCCGGGACGAGAATACTGCAAAATCATCGATGAATACTTCCAAGAAGTACCTAAGGAAGTCCCGAAAAATATCCATCATGAGTCGCTGAAACGTTCCCGGAGCATTGCATAACCCAAATGGCATCCGGGTGAAAGCAAAAGTTCCCCATTCTGTCGTAAAGGTAGTTTTTAGTTGGTCTATCAACCGGATGAAGACTTGATTATACCCTGAGAATCCGTCCAGGAAACTATAGCACTCGTTTCCGGAAACATGATCTAAGATAATATCAGTAAAAGGTAGAGGGAAGTAGTCTTTCCGGGTAGCTGTATTCAACTTCCGGAAATCCTGACATACCCGGATCTTGACCTTCCCTTCCGGTCCGGCCTTCTTTGGTACGACCACGATTGGGGAAACCCATTCCGAGTTGTGGACTGGATATATGAATCCGGCCTCCAACAAGGCGTCAATCTCCTCTTTCACCATGATTGAGTATTTGGGATTCAGCCGGTATTGGCGCTGTCGAATCGGAACTGCCCCTTCCGTGAGGTCGATCCGGTGCTCTCCTAGTTCCGCCGGAATGCCCGTTAAGTCGGATGCTACCCAGGCGAACACATCCATATAATCTTTGAGAAGGGTGGTGTACTCCTTCTTTTCCGATTCCGTCATGGAGTTGCTGAGAAAGAAGGACTTTCCGGAAACAACTTCGATCTTGTCATAATCCGAAGGACTTACGACAGTCTTGATTCTTTCCGGCGTAGCCTCTTCTGCTCCCTCCTGAATGTCACTCCATGGGATTTCCGGATCCTGTCCGTTTAAACCAATGGACGGAATGCTACCGTCCATGATCTGCTGTCTGATCCATCCAAAGGAAAGTGGCACATCCACTTCTCCCATGGATCGATCTTCTTGTGGAACAATGTTCCCTTCATCAATCGGCTCCTCTGCTCCGATTTCTACCATCGATTCCGGAAACTCAAAATCAGTTTCCGTAGCCGACGTAAAATAGCTGGGGACTGAATCTGAATCTTCCGGATCCGACCAATCCGTGGTGTATCCATCTGACTCGCTGGTCTCTCCAAGATGCTCCACGCGTTTCCAGGGAATCCGGATTGCTGGTTTCCCAATCACGAATTCCTTGGCTCCCCAATCTGCTAAGACTCTGGCTGCATACAGCCATGGTCTTCCAAGCAACATGGGGAAGGGTTTTCCCTGACTGACCCGAATAATCACATAGTTTAGGAGGTAGGTAACCGTACCTATCCGGGTAGGAACTTGTGATAGCCTTCCTACCGGATGCACACGAGACTGATCCGCCATCCGGAGTACTTGGTCGGTGGCTTGGAAGGACGTATATCCAAGGTCAAATGCTGTTTCTTCCAACATCAAGTTGACTCCGGATCCTCCATCGACCGGTACTGCAGGTATCATGCATCCTCCTACTTCAACTTCCAATTCAGGTGCTCCGTAATCCTCCACTTGGGAAAAGTTGACAGCAACCGAAGGTAACTTTAGTCTTCTTCTCCGTTTCTTGGTCCAAGCCTCCCGGATCATCTTCTGGTAATTGGCGTTGTCGTGCAGAAGCTGCCCAATGGTGACATTGGCCTTCTGATCTTTGATATCTTGCAGGATATCATACTCGTCCACCTTGAGTTCCGGATTGATCACAACCGGAACCTCATCAAATGTGACTTTTCTCGGAATAATTTCCGGGATTACTACGGAATCTCTTAGACTCGTCCTGATTTGATCACTAATATCGATAGAAAGGGGGCGGCGAGCCACCCCTTTTTCTAATTCTACTACTGGGTGTAGTACTGGCTGAACTACTGAGCGATCAGAATCACTCGAATCCGGTACCTCATGCAGAGTACCTAATCCGTATTTTTCTCTCCGTTTCTTCTCTCTTTTCCTACGCTTTTCATCCCGATTCTTGGTGGAACTCCGGGTCTCTACTCTATGAACTACTTCTACTTGTTTCTCCGGAAGTTCCACCCTTGGTTGTCATTTATCCGGATTCTCGATTCCGGTCTTAGAACCGTAACTGAGTCCGGTTTGATCCCGAGGTGGAACTTCTACTTGTTTGTAAATGGTTCTAGCCTGCTGCGGGCTAGGGCAATCACGAAGTCCGTGCCCGTACTCTCCACAATTCTGACAAGGTAGAACAAGGGGTGCTCCTTGACCAAGCCCTTTGTGAGGACAAGTGTTGGCGTAATGCTCAGGACTTCCACAAATGAAACAAGTTCCGGGAGGAAACCTGGAAGGTGGGAAGTTACCTGGACTAGATGTGCCTGCTCCGGGTCGTGGAAACACGTTGGTCCGGATCAGTTGCTGAGGTGCCCTTCCTCTTCCGTAACCCGTTTGGACTTGGAATACCGGATTGACTTCCTCCTCGTATTCTTCCTCCGGTAGGGTGTAGTAAACTCCCTCCTCATCCACATAGTGGATCTGCTTCTGGGGTCCTTGAGGACATTCGCTTGCGAAATGGCCGGGTCGTCCGCACCTTGGACACCAGACATTCGTCCGTGTTGTTGGTACGATCCGTCTTGGCTTCCGGTTTTCCGCGATGTTGACTTTGATGGCGTCCAACGTCTCCTGGAGGTTCTTCATGAATTTCTTGGAGTCCTCTTCTTCCACCTTGACTTTGATCACTCTCTTACCGCGGTCCATCTTCTCATCCCGACCTCGTGAAGACCGTCTACTTGACGTGTCTTGTTCAGCTCCGGAACTCTCCGTGTTGCTGGTCAACGCTTCTGTTCCGGTTCCGGAACTTGGAGATTCCGAATCGGAATACTTCCGTCTCCTTCTCTCCTTCTTCTGATGCTTCTTGCTCCGGTTCTCTCTTCTTTCGCTCTTCTTGATGGATCTTCTTAGTGACTAGGCGGAGTTTTCGTAATTCTGAGCTGTCTCCATAGCTTCTCGTAACGTGGCGGGTCGAGCCTGCCGGATTTGGAATCCCATTTCTTCCGGAAATCCTGCCACATACCACTCTACTTGTATGCTAGGTGACACATCCGTTGTCAGTTTCTTCATCAACGCTTTCACCCTCTGGCCATACTTCCTGATTGATTCAGAGGATCGCATTGATATTTTACTCAACCTTCCTAGAGCTCTAGCCTCCCCTCCGACTTCCCGGAATGTCCGAAGAAACGCATCCGTAAGGTCCTCCCAGTTATTCCGGATAATTTCCGGAACATCCTGATACCACTTCAACGCTTCCCCTTTCAGTAATCCTTGGAAGACACGCTGTCTAGAGGCTGGATCCTCTTGGTTGGCTACGGCGGTGGCCTCAAACTCTCCCATCCAGTCATCCACATCCGTAGTACCATCGCCCGTAAATTTACTATATTTTAGGCGTGTGGATGTCACCATCGGTTCTACTTCGTCAGAGGATATCTCCTCTTCTGAATCTACCGGCGTGGGTTCTCTATCCGGTTCCGGTTCTATATTATCCGGATTCGTAACTGGTTCCGGATTGGTGGGACTTGGGGTTTCACTAAGATTTTGCCTAGCAACATGTACCAAATCTTCTTCTGATTCTGATGCTGAAATAGCTTCGGAACCTCTACCAAAACTAGGGATTCCGTGTACTACCGGTCTTCTAGCAGCAGCCTCTTCTAATCTTCCGGAACGTCATCCGGCTGGAATTCCTCTCTGAGGTCTACTCATGAAGTACGAGGTAGGTACTCTTTCAAGATCTACTTCATCAATTTGGGGATACGGATCCACACTGCTAACTCGTTTATCAACTCCTGTTCTTTTCGACTAAAGGTCTCTTTGCAAATTTTCTAATTTCAGAACAATCTATCAGAATCCCCGGCAGCGGCGCCAAAAGTGTCGTGCGCGTAATCTAGGTGTAAGTATCTTTAACCACAAAAACGTGCTAAGATGACACAAGTTATCGTCCCAGGAGATTCCAGACGTTGCTTCAAAATTAGTTTCTCAAGACCCCTAAGTTTCCGGACTTTGACCACCTTGAGAGGGGTCCTTTCAACACACAAACACTTTTCCGGAACTACTTCCTTTCCGGATTCTCTTCCGGATCCGACCCTATCCAATATTCCGGTTCCGTCTTTCTAACAAGTTGGTTTTTGATACCTCTGTTTTACCCTCAGAGGGTTCCTCACTTGCTCTTTCCGAGGGGTAGGGAACTGCACCACTCCGTATCTGACATAAACTCTAATAACATAAAACAAAACACAACCCAAGAATAGATCTAGTTGAGTAAACAGGGTGGCCCCCTCACAACATTCCGGATGGCCTATCCGGAAAGCTGGTCACACAGGGTAGCGTTAGGTCCTCCTTACTACAACGACGGATACCGGACTTCCGGAACTAAGGGAATGACTTCCTAGCTCTCGACCGCTCATGAGGTTGACTAGCCTTCCGGACGGGTGGAAATATTCCTCTGGCGGTTGCCTATCTCCGCACGGAACCGCCCCTGCGAATTCCGGACTAGCTTCCGGACCACTCCTTGGTCTCCACCGGATTACCGTACCAGCGTTTTAAAGGCGCCACTTTCTCACTGCGCAAGTCTAAAAACTCATCTGCAAGACACACTTAGCCTAATCCGGCAGTCCACGAATCCGGACTCCTCCCCCTTGCACACTCTCACTTACACATCCACACAAGTGACCATAGACGCGATACGCAAGAGAATAATCCAACGAGTGCTTTCCTGAATGCTTTAGATTAAATGAACAAGGAAAAAAGAATGACAGGCCAACAAACCGGCCTGCCCTTAAAAACCCACAAAAAGGCAGCCCAAAACGGCCACCAGAAAACCGGCCAACGGCCAACTAAAAAGCAAAAAGGCAACGGCCCTGAAGACCGTTCCGGGAAAACTGCAAAACCGTTTAACTCCTAAAAGTCCGGAACTACTGGGCCTACATCCGGAAAATCCGGTTCCGGAACTACCATCCTGGTAAGAATCCTAACTACAATTACTGCTACTGCTACCCTAGATAGTCATTTATTTCTCTTAGCCTTCTTTACAGACGTGCCACCCTGAGCTGGCGATCCACCTGTCTTCTGGGGTGGGGTGTTCTTCGTCTTCGACCTGGTCCGGGGAGGCTGCAACTCTTCCTCCTCCGATTGAGTCGTATCCCCCTCTTCCGATTCCGGGTCCGTCTCGCTCAGTAGCCGTCGTCCCCTTGGTTTCGGAACAGTAAGATCGATGAGCTGGGACGGTGGCGGTGTCTGGAGAAAGGGCTGGAGCATGTGGGTGAAACTCACCGGATCCGTCCGGGCTGGATTCAACACCGTTCCGGGTAAAGCTGGTTCCCGGAAAGTAGAACCCACCGGTCTGTCGGGGAACAGATTTGCTACGGACGCAGTTCTTCCGACTGGGACGCCTAAGACAACATCTTTTACTGGAGTGGAGGCCGCAAACTGCTTCACCAGCGACCTCCTCTTCTGTGCCGATGCTGTTCCGGCTTGCGACGTTCCGGCGATTGTCTTGCTCTTTGCCGGAGAAGGCTGGTTCTGTGCCCCTCCTTCTTGGAGATCCTGACCTAGGTCAAAAAGGCCTTGGTCTAACCCCTCAAGCGGATCCAAGTTTCCCAACAGTTGCCGGACTTCCTTGAGCATTCCCTCAATCCGGACTTCAAAATCCACAAGGATGCTCACCACCTTCGATCCCGCCACGTGACCATCCTTCACCATGTGATTATTCCAGAGTGTAGCTCTGGCAAGAATATCCGCCGGAGTGTCAAACAGACTTCTGACATTCCGGACCAGATCGAGGGCTTCTCCCTCTTTTGTTTCAGCGGCCATCCTCTCCTTCTCCGACCACGCAGCTTGTTCTCGAAACCGGTCCCGTTCTTGCTCCAAGGTCAGAATCCAGTCCTCCAGCTGCTTCACCGCTTCCGGATCTGGCCTTTCCGCCAACGTCACCAGGATTTGGGTTTCTTCCTTCACACCCAATTTCTCGCACATTTGCCGGATCAGCGCCGACATTCGCTCATTCTGTACCCGGGTAGCTAACAGCCATTTGATGGTGGCCTCTAGCTGATCTGTTTCCGGAAGTGGTTCTCGGGGCTTCTCTTCCTCCTCGGCTTCTTGCTTCCCCCGCGCACCCCGATCAGTCGATTTCCGGCGCGTCCCTCCAACGTTTGGTGATGCCTGCTCCGGTTCTGGTTCCTCTTCTTCCGGCTCGAGCTCATCCGGTTCATCTTCTGCGGGAAGTCTATACCTCAACAAATTCTCGCCCTTCCGGTATATGGTCATTTCCGGTCCGGCCAGTGCATCCTCGGAGTGATACAGATGGAAAAGATAGGGGCTAATCGGACTTGACTTCTTGTTCGCGATATTGACCGCTAACTTTTCCACTACGGAGTGAATGATCACTCCCCAGCTGACCGGCCTGGGAGCCGGATTCTCTCTATCTCCCAGCGCTCCGAAAATGGTGTTTGCCACGGTCATTGTAATCCGGGTGGGCTTTTCCGGATACAAGATAGGGATGAGGAATGCTAACAACTGCCCATCCCGTGGACTCTTACAATCACTCGCGGTGTTTCCCTCCTTGGAATCCGCATGACTCCGGAATACCTCCACGGCGTAAGTATCCGTCCGGGACGCCATTCCGGAACCCCTGCTCGGCGTAAAGTATGCCTTCGCCCACAACTCCGGAGTCCAGGCCCTAGATCGACCCCTAATCGTCAAATCGAACTGATTACCTACTCCGGAAACCAGCTCATCAATCATCTCTTCACTCCGGACGTTCCATGGACGTTTTACCAATCCTAAACACCCCATGATTTCTAGGTCCTCTTCTAACTCCTTCAGGCGCTCCGGATCCGATGGGACAACCGGACGTACGCCCCGGGCTGTCACTACCGACCTCCGGGATCGACTCGCTTCCGCCATCTCACCGACTGCTAGGACAATCCGGTGCAATCGGCACCTTTCTCCCTTTCTCTCCCTAACACGCCCTAACTCACCACTCTTTCTCTCTTCTAACGCACCGTGGAAGAACACGGGTAAAAGAGACTGAATGAGGCTGGCGGTGGGGTTTAAGTACCTGTCGGAACCCTAAGTTCCCGCCGCCAAAAACGTTCCCGTAAGTTCCCTAGCCGGAACCTAGGCGGTAGGTCCCTACGATCCGGAACTTTCCGGAACTTTCCGGCTACGGTTTCCGGCAGCCTGCGTAACCTATTTAGAGTTTTATCCTTTCTACCTAGAAACTAATTTCTATTTCTAATATCTAAGTCCTAACTTGGTATTTAAATGCAAAAATTGAAAAAGTTCTGCTACTTTTATCTCCACTAAATTGCTAATTGGGACTTTCCGGATGATACGTACTCCCACAATGGCTCTCTATGAAAAGATTGGTAGGACAATTATATGAGGGACCGTGATAAATCACGGTCCTTTCTTACAGTGGAAGGTACTCTCTGAGATGGTTGCTAGAATTATATGAGGGACCGTGAGATATCAGGGTCCTCTATTACAGTGAAAGGTACTTTGTGAGAAAATTGGTACCACAATTACTTGAGCAACCGTGATTTATCACGGTCCTCTGTTACACTGGAACGTACTTTGAGAGTGAATTGGCAGGACAATTACATGAGGGACCGTCATGTATCACGGTCCTCTCTTGGAGTGAAAAGTAATCTGTGAGATTGTTAGTAGCACAATTATACGAGGAACCGTGATATATCACGGTCCCCTATTACAGTGAATGGCTCTCTGTGAAAAGATTGGTAGGACAATTATATAAGGGACCGTGAGATATCACGGTCCTCTCTTACAGTGGAAGGTACTCTCTAATATGGTTGTTAGAATTATATGAGGGACCGTGAGATATCACGGTCCTCTGCTCTAGTTCAAGGTACTCTATGAGAAGGTTGGTAGAAATTTGTCAGGGAGCGTGAGATATCACGGTCGTCTGTTAAAGTGAGGGGTACTCTCTTCCATGGTTGGCAGGACACTTCTGTAAGCGACCGTGAGATATCACGGTCCTCTATTATAGTGCACGGTACTACGTCACGAGTTTGGTCTGACACTTATTTAGGCGACCGTAACATATCACGGTCCTGATCTGCAGTTCCAGGTACTATGTGAAAAGGTTAGTAGGACACTTATCGAAGCGACCGTGAGATCTCACGGTCATAATTGGAAAGGGCCGGTACTACAACCCGTGGCTGGTAGGATATCGACCTCTGCGACCATGAGATATCACGATCCGAATTCGCAAGGGAAGGTACTATGTGCTGTTGCTGGTAGGATATCGATATCAGTAATCGTGAGATCTCACGATCCTACCATGCAACAATACTCAGCATGAATACTATGTATTGGTTTGTCAGTTTAAGAGAACTGGGGATTTAGGGTTCCAATTTCAGAGCTGAAGCTAATATGTATCGAATCTGGGTCTACACTTCCACCGTTGAATGTTATGGAGCTCGGTTTTATGTAAGGCTACTATGCGTGGTTGTCGTTGTATAATGATATCAACCATTTTGATATCTCACGGTAATCTCTTACAGCTTAAGCTAATACGCGCCCCTGGAAGTCAAACATCAGTTAAGGACATCGTGAAATCTCCTGATACTCTTACGAAACTGAAGATTGTACATGGATTCCGTGTTACTATAATCAAAAGATGTATCGTGAAAAATCAGAATAGTCTTTTACAACTGAAGACAGGACGACGCTGAGGAGATATCCACGAGGTGGGCAAGAGCACATTTTTCTAAGCAAAATCGCAGATGCGCAGTACATTCATTTGCATTCGCTCCAATTACATTTGACAAGAAAATAAATCAATGAAATTTCTGCAATTACAAGTTCAGGGTTTAGTAACTTACGGGTCATTCCACAAGCGGAGGACTTCTGCTGGGACTACTGCAAGGCCCGAGGATGATGCCATTGTCCTGGATTGAGATTCCACTCGGATGTATGCCTTCAAGCAGCGGAAGACTGGCGACTACTTCCTGCAAAATTGAACATTCAGCTGAATGGTAAGTGCTTGATTTACTGCATTATGGTGGGCTATATCGGCCTTGAAGGTGTGGTCAGTTTACTGAGACAATTGAACCTCGATAGTGACCACTTCGAAATATACGCAACTCTGTACAATTGAGAACCCTGGCTTCAATGAGGTACTCAACCTACAAATTCCGTGACAGCAAATACTTCATTGTGTCCCTCTCTCAAATAATTGCAGGGAGAAGCTTTTAATTTGAACATCCTAATTAAAAAAATTCTATGAACGTGAGTACTTACTCTAATATACTGTATCCACCGTGGTGGAGTACCGCCAAGTAGCTATTGGAATTTTCACTGCATTCAAGCATCAAACTCATTTAATGCTTGGTTTTGAACTCAACAAACTTTCAACCGTATACTATAACTGCAATGCCAAGTCCGGAATACGCTCCACTATGGCGACAACCTCCTACTCTGCAATTTCTGCAGTTCCCTTGCCTCATTCCAAACCGATTGACTGTGATTCAAGTTGCGACATGACTGTGAAGTTGAGGAAACACGAACGTAGAACTTAGGTCTACCGTGCACTACTAATTGAAGAAAAGCAATCGAGGCAGGACCGTCGGGGGTAAAACTTACTTGGATTGTGCGAGAATAATGCTTGAAAGCAAAAAAAACGAAACCACGCGCTTGCACCTCCGCCTTTGCCTGCGCCTCACGGAGATATCTGAAGACGACCGACCTCCCAGATGCCTTCGCCTCCCGCTCCCGGTCTCCCTCTTCCTCGGCAACGCCCGATGCTTCTTCTCCGACCGGGTTCTCCGACCTTCCTACGAGTTGCAGCGGACAACGCGCGCTGCTGGAGCGCCTCCCAAACTAATGCGAACAATCAAACTAACGAAGAAATCCCAAAAAAACACCAACTCTAACGACAACGCTACTGGGGTGATCTAGAAACTCCAGCTGCGAGAACTACAATCATGTGGCAGCGGAGCAGCGAGCAAGAAACGCAGCAACGAAGCAGAGGAAGAACGACAAAGCAGCAACCGAGGAAAACAATTCGGGGCCATCCGGGGGCAACGGGCGACCTCGTGGTTCCAGTTTGCCATGTGGAGAGTCCACCACTCAATACTGCGCCACTCCAGCAGGGGTATTGATTGCTCTTGTCAGTTCGGCTTGATGAGACAACTAGGGGTATAGAGGCCATGATTAAGTACATGTTCAGTAGATGTTAAGTTAGAGGTTAAGTAGATGTTTATTAGAGATTAGGAGAAGTTAAGTGTAAGTCTCCTTAATTTTGCCAATGACCCCCTTGCTGGCAGCGAGGCTGCATTCTTTTTATGTTTTTATGTTTTGAACGCAATTTTTAGGGCATTTGAAAAAAAAAGGCGGTAAATAAATGAAAAAATGAGATTCATAAAAGAGAACAAGAAACTTATTGAAAGAAAAATCTGGAAAAAGGAAAAAAAAAATTAAATATAAAAGCAAGCCGAGGGAAAAAAAATTCAAGAAGAAATTCAGGGTTTGGACTCGAATTTCTAAAACTCTTGGAATTAGAAAACTTAAGGAAATTCAAAATTTTGATAAATTTCAAATTTAAAAAGAAGAAGCTAAATAAAAAAAAAAAGGTAGTCCGGGGCTTTATTATGCACCTCTAAAATGACAAACTTCTAAAATCTTGTAAATAGAAAAGTCACTCAAGGCAGAAGGAATTCGTCATTTGTGATGAATGGCACCAATGAATAAAATTTGTCAGACAAAGAGCAAAAAAAATGGGGAGGAAAAAAAAATAATGTCTCAGGTGAATGAAATTATAATTTCCAGAAAGTATTCACACGTAGGGGGGTTAAAAACACAGTAAGGGGTTTACACTTAGCTCACATTAAGTGAATAAATTTATTTAATTTAAACACATTATTTAATTTGTTTAAATTGAAAATGGTATTGATGGTCCATATGTCAACTCAAAACATTGCAAGTAATGAATTGTACATCATATACAATCATGTGGGCCTCAAATCATGATGCCGTATCCTATCAAATGAATACGTGATCTATTTTGTATATTAATTATTATAATTTCGATAAAAGAAAAAAAAAAAAAGGAAAAAAATTAGAAAAAATAATGAAGAGAAAGCCCAAAAATAAAGGAAAAGGAAAAAAAACTAAACTAAAATTTAAATAATTCAAGAAGAAAATAAATATTAAAAACACATAAGCAAAAATAAAAATATTAGGTCAATCATCCATTTGAGAGACCACATTCAGTTTAAATTGTTGCTTTTTTAAATGTGTAACCTTGCCAACATGACTTACTTAATGTTGACATTAATTTTCGGATGTGAATGCAGAATGACATCATCATTTCTGATTAGCGAAACCAAAAAAATATGTAAAACGAATAGGAAAAGAACGGGGAGAAAAAAAAATGAGTGTCTCAAGTGAATAAAATTATAATTTTCAAAAAGTGAGAACTCATATATAAGTCTTTCACAGTTAGGGATTTTAAAAACACAGTCAGTTTGTGAAGCACTCAAGGATTTAAAAACACTCTTAGGGATTTACACTTAGCTCACATTGAAGGGTTTAAAATTTTTAATTTGAACATACTAATTTGTTTAAAGTGGTATTCAGGGTCCAATCATGTTTCAAATCAAACATTGCTTGTAATCATTTGTACATTGTATATCATCATGTAGGTCTAAAACAATAAATAAATGCAATATATTATCAAATGAATACATGATCTATATTCTATATTCAATAATATTATTTAATATTCATTTGACAATTATATCTTTTTGGATCCTTATCATGAAATAATTAAAGTTTATTGAACTGTCTTAAATGTGTTCAATCACTCCAAATTTAGAAGTTGTTAGCCACATTTAATGACTTCTAGACTTTTGAATATCACATAATTCATAATGGTCATCGGGGGCAAAAACGGTGATTAGGAGATAATCCATGCATTTTTAGTGTTATTACAAGATGACCCCACCTCCAAATCAACTGAATTTCTTAAATCCAGTATTCTAGAATGTAGATTTATGCCTTTGAAATCTAATTATATTATAGATTTTACTATGCAAAATGAATAGTATTCCTAGATTTTGGAGGCTGGAATCTGACTAAGATGAAGATTTTAAGTTTAAATCTCATTCATTTGTACATTTCAATTTTTTTTAACAAGATCCTTTTTAGATTGCAAGAGTTCAAAATACTAGTATTACGTACATTTCATTTGTTTCAACATTTTTGAATTTCATACATTATAAAATTTCATACATTATAATCTGAAGTATACAAATTTAAAAATACTAGATTTATGTGAATAGAATTCATTGTCTTAAAAATTGAATGATTGACAACTTACAAGTCGTATGTGTCCTCCCTTGTGGTACTGTTGACAATCCACATGGGACAATTGCACCTTATAAAATCTACCAAATATGAGGACTGGTGGAAAGTACTATGAAACGTGAGATGTGCAAAAAGTCTACCACTTTGGATTGCATAAGGGGGATTTGGAGAGAATTGATGAAAATCCCTTCACCGTAAACCGACAATTTCCTTCTGTATATGAATTCTTCGAAGATCCCTCCTCGATGGCATTTGAACACCTTAAAACACATGAATTGGAAAAAACTAATAGGAATAAACAAGAAAAGTTCCAAATCAATCATAGGGAATTCCAAAAAAGTCCGTTGTAAAATATCGAGAGACCTATATGTCAAACATTTGAAAATTTGATGATGACTGTCATTATCCAAAGTTCTTGGGAAGTTCTTATTGCTAATTCACTAAACAACGAAATTACTTAAATGTGACACTAGAAGATTTATTATGATTAACTATACTGTTACCTTATATTCATTTGTATACAGAGGATGAATTATATATCTTTGCAAAACATCGGGAGATCTTTGTATGACATTAGAAGATTTAACAGTAATTGAATTTCTACACAATCATATTAACATTAAAGATTATTTTGTAGCTATCTTTGAAAATAATAAAAGGAATATTTCCACGTAAAGGAACTCAACAAAGTCTATATTGAATTCTTTACTGATGAATTTTCAAGCAAATACTATTACATGCACTTGTTTATGACCCCAAGCTAGTCTTCCATGAATCGTTTACTTTCAACTTCTCTAGAAAGATGAGGATAGGTAAGAAAATGAGACGTGGCTCTTAAAATTGGTAGGATGTTTTTTTCCTGGATTCATTCGCTAACTGTAGAAGATCAATTTAAGTAGTACCTCATGTTCATTTCACAGCTATATGTAGGGCCATTTTTTAATGCAAGGCTCCTTGAACCCAGAGCCTGAAGCCTTAGCTCGTACATAAATTCAGCAAATAATCCTTCTCCAATCAATTTAGAATGTAGGGTTTGCTACATTTTGCCTACAATTTATTCAACAATTATCTTTCTACGTAGAAATACTCATTTGATATGTATTTAAAAATTCTATGAACATGATTGGCCCATAACACTTTGAACCCTAAACCTTGAACCCTCTTCCAAACCCCAATGAATGTTGTATAACACAATTATTTAGTTGTAATTCTTTTGTAATATATATACATATATTTATGTATGGAAAATAGGCCCATTTTGGGATATACCTATTTTTTAGACAGAAGTTCATACAGAGGGATCTCCAAATATTTGGGGCGAATAGCACATTTTTTTCACAGAAGTTTGGAGTGCTCTCCAAACTTCTGGGGCGAATAGTACATTTTTTCAGAAAAGTTTGGAGGGGTCTCTAAACTTTTGGGGCGAATGGTGCTCACATTTTTTCCACAAAAGTTTGGAGTGCTCTCCAAACTTTGGGGGCGAATAGCACATTTTTTTCACAAAAGTTTGGAGTGCTCTCCAAACTCTTGCTATGGAACAAATAATACATTTTTCTGACACAAGGTCGGAGGTGTCTCCAAGCTTCTGGGAAAAATAGCACATTTTTGGGACAAACATTTGGATGGAAATGCAAATGTTTGGATCAACAATTATGGAAGATGTTCTATATACTAACTACTAGAAATCAATGTTTTTTATAGTTTGAAATTCAATCATCATTGATGTAAGGAATTCAACTACATGTTTATCTTTGGTAGCGGAACTACTCGAATACTCTGCATATACAAGTTGTTGACCACTACACTAATGTGTTTCCTTACCAGATTCAATACTTGGGTGATTACTTTGGTTAATACAAAGAAACCTAGACCCTATTCCCGTGAACCCTAAACCCTAAACCCTAGTATCCTAGGTAATGTTTCCCTAATGTCTTGACCCTAAACCCTGAACAATAGAAGCGTAAGCATTCTTACCCTAATATTGTGAACCCTAAACCCTGGAATCCCAGAATTATAATCTCGGAAACGTTAACCCTGTACCCTAAACCCTTGAATTGTATACCCTATTCCCGTGAACTCTGTACACTGTGTACATGGAACCCAAAACTCTAATACCACAGACTGTAGACTCCAATACCCTCCCTAAAATCCCAAGCAGTGGTAACCAAGAATCCAGATCCCTGGTATACCGTCGGGAATGGCCAACCGTAAATACAAATATAATTACTTGCAATCCGGCCTTAAATCGTAAAACAGAATTACAGTATCGTAAGCAAGACTAGTTAAATTACGTGAAAATTGGAAATGGATTGTTGAAAACTCCGCTTCAGCATGGCGTTAAGTGCTTATTCCGATCCTTATGAAGCATAAATTGGGTGGTAGGTGACGGTGCAACGATGCAATGAGTTAATGCAACGAATTTCCAAAGTCCAGAGAAGATTCAAAATGAATGACGGTACGCACCTCCTTCAATCAGCTTTGCAGTGGTGCACGGTTTTCTAGAATGTAGTCAACCTTCGGAATGAAGTACCGCACGCACCACCTCCCAGTGTTAGTGCATTCCGATCTTGTAGGGTGCAGTGCATATTGTGGTCGGAAGACCGCATCTTTAGATCCTTCTGCTGGTCAAAGAAGTGCAGGCTTGAAGAATGCACCTGAATTCAAAAACCAAGACCGCACGTCCCTCTCAAAATCATGGCGGGAAACCGAAGCTCTGGGATCCCAACTAACTTTTGTCATAGTCCCCGAGCTAGGTAGAGCATGCTCTTTTGCACACGTGAACACGCTGTGAAGCTCCAGAGTACTAAGTGCGTGCATTCCGTTGTTTCCAGTGCTCTAAGGTGGAGTCACAAGATTTCTAGTGTACATCACTTCATTCTAGGTATGATCTCATCACTTTGCATTGCATGTCAATTCTGAAGTTTGAGTTTCGATTAGCCGATTTCCCAAAGTTGCATATCGCAATCGCATGCGACTAAGGAAACTGAGAGTGCAGCGGCTTACAGCAGCCGATGAAGTCTGTGTTTCAAGTGTAATTGAGAATTCGCAGAGCAAGAGAAGTTCATAGACTTTTAGTGTTTCTACATGTTGTGTCGTGCATATGTTCCACCTTCAGAATTAGGAACCATAAGCAGTAGTCAATCATGATGCTCGGGGGGGTCACTTAGATTGTCCATTAGAAAACACGTGCGAACAAAACTTTGGACCCCCTATATTATATCCTAAAATTTAAATAAAATGAAATAAAAAAATATGACTAGATTTTCCTACTTCAAAAGTTTATGTTTTGAATTATTGATATTTTTATTTGTTAATGATAATTAGTTACAAATTTTTGAAGTAATTAGATACACTGTACAACTGAAAAATAACTTTTACACACCTATATTATATCCTAAAAGATTGTCTAAAAAATGAACAAAAAATTCCTAAAAATAGCTCTCTATTGAAAGTTCATTTTGAGTTGAGTATTGATGCAATGGTCATCTAAATGTGATCTCTATAAATATTTGAGTTGAAAAGCATGCCGTTTTAGGCCATTTTCAACCTCTTGTACAAATCATTTCAACTATTATTTTAGTTTGAAATTTTGGCAATAGAAACCTATAGTCATTATTAAGCAACCCTCAAAATTTTAAGTTGAAATTATAGTTCACTAGAAACCACTTGTTCGCACGTGGTTTGTAGTAAAATACTAGGTGCCCCCCCCGAGTCATGATGTGCACATTCACATTCTGATGGGTAGCACAGGGGTCTTTATATACAACTTGGCGCAGTCGGTTCTTCCACACACCAGATGATTGGCTCGTACCGGGGTTCATGTTTCTATTTGAGGTCGGTCAAAGCAAGGATACTGTAAGACGTCTATGCATGTCAGTGCTGGATGCAAACGTTCTAGTAGGCTGTCCTAAACCCGTATAATATGCGTATCGACCAATCCTACGTATCGAAGACGAAATACGGTGGCACGTGTGGATCCGATACAGCCATCGTGATATCTCATGATGTTTTCGTCGAGATAGCTCCGGGAACATGCATGAACAGAGGTCACCGTGTCGTCACCGTGAGATCTCACGGTGTTAAGATCGTGAGATCCCATGATGTCTTTATGAAAAGGTCTTGCAATGTGTACACCGTGAGATGTCACGGTCCCTAGTTTGTCTATTCGTACCCTGCAACCTTTGGAGGAACTCTTCCTGAAGGCATCGTGATATATCACGGTCGCTTTATTAGCAAATTCGGGGATTAGCTTTTATGGACAGCTTCCAAGTCCTTTGCGGTTGGGTTCCTGTCTTGTAATCGGAGTGCGCGGAAATGAACGGTGACTGTTCATTACGGAGATGTTCGTTTGTAGTGTTTCCGTTACTAAATTTTGATTCAATTCATTTACTTCGTTCATCTGAATACTAGACTGCTGTCTTGTTTGAAGATTATATGGCATAGAGCGGTCTAATGTCGGGACGAAGGCCATGGTACATTTTGATTAATGATGAGATCTGTCAAGGGAACGGTGTTCATACCACGACTCTCCTAAATCTATATTGCCCTCTGTTGTTCGCAGAAGATCTGAGCACCGTGATATATCATGATCTTGACTGAGCAGAGATGGGGACGCCCGTAATGGATTCAAGCACACATTCTGTCGATGATGCGATTATCCCATACGGAAATGTAGGTGGATCCGAGAATGATTCACAGGAATCCACTGCTGGATCGTCTCCATTTGACAAGGGCGATTTAGTGAAGCTCTTTGTTCCTGGATTCGGAGAAGTAGGAGAAGGTTGTATTGTAGAGGTTCGTCCGAAGGGGCAGTGACTTGGTGTGGCCATTCCGGTTGAGCCATGGTTTTTCGTTCTGTTGAGGCCTCGTTGTCTCATTGAGGTGGCTCGTGGTCTGCGCCTGAACACGGGACAAAGGGGTTTTTGAACGCTGTCGAATGTGCTTGACCGGACAATACTATGGAGAGCCGCAAATGCTGTGAAGTAGGTGGAAGAGCATGTGCCCCTGAATACATCTTCTTTTATTCGTCAGGAATCGTGGTCTGGGCTTGAGGTGCATCGGAAGGACTCTTCAAGTGTGCTTCTCTAGTCGGGGCGCATAAACTGTTGGAGGCCGGATGATCATTTCCAAGATGAAACACTTGGTGATGAGTGCATTGGTGTTACTGTCTTGGACATATTTGTGGGGAATTCTGAAGACATTATGACTCATGCTCGGTGGCCCTTGTCGGACTCCTGGTTCCCCAACGGCCGATCATTGAAAGAAACCTTGAACCATTTTGCAGCTATTCCCGTTGTTGAGGACCCGCTCGCTTATCTTGGTGGGAAAATGAAGGCCCCTAACCGCTTCATTGTTCGGAAGCCTAGTCTTCACGAGAAGGATTCACAGTACGTCCGAAAAATAGCGGAAGAGGAAATCCGGAAGGTCAGTTCCGAAAAGTGTTGCGGAAGTCGGTGTTGCCAATTTTTTCCTCATGACAAGACACTACTTGTCAGACAGAAGTTCTACTTGAAATCCTTTGATGACCGGCGCGAATACGGAATTTCTGTCGACGGACAACTGCACCGCTTGGACGGGACTCGGAAGCGGAAATTTGTCACACTGGAAGGTTCTGAAGTTTGTGGCACGGCTTGGTATATAATTCACGGAATTCCGAAGTCCACATACCATAATTACATAGAAAAATATAAGGAAGGTAGGTAATCCGGGACACATGGAAACAAAGGGGTTAAGCGCCCCAGGATTGGAACAGTTCAAGCCACTGGCACTATGAGAGCAATCATTGATGAAAATGTTGACCAGATGCCACACCAAATGCGCGGCATAGGAAACGGGAGACAGGACACTGTCAAGTTCTTGCCTGCTGGAAACAACTGGAAGCAGGTTCAACTTGAAACAAATGAGGTATTATATTACATCATTCTTGTCTGGTTTAATCTCCATGACATCTCTTCATTGATTCTATCATCATGATATATCACGATGCCTTCTTCCTTCTGTCATTCATCAAATGTTCAAGTGTTTTTCAATCGCTAGAAGTTCTATATTTTTGTGGTCTTTGCTTAATCAATGTTTACATTTTTTTGCAGTTGAATGCGGATTACGGGCTCCCCACCGTCAGCCAGTCAACTATTAGTAGACTTAAGAAGGAGCACTTCAATAATGTCTCCATAAAGCCTGTTGGAAGTTCCTTTGCGAAATGTACTTTGTGCGACCAATACCAACAGTTCCTGCTAAAGTCATCGAAAGGGAGCCCGGAGTACGTGGAGTTCATGAAACAGTGAACTCGACATCTCAATCATCAAGCATCATGCCGTTGTCTGTACGCCTCCTGGCGTGAGGAATCGAAATGAAACCCGAAGGAAATTTTATGCATCATTCACGACAAGATGGATACATCGCAAACAGCTCTTCCAAGAATGCGGGTGACAACAAAGGCCACGGCAGGGCTGGGTCAACTTCCAATGAGCGTTACTGGAATGGTAGCTCATGGTCACGGTGATTGTGCATATGCCCACTATGCTCCGTCTTGCTGGCCTGGAGATTCAAACTTTACAATCTCGTCATTGACGAGATTGTTTCGCTGATTAGAGGGTGCACCGATTCGAGAGACGGGAGACATTTTTCCCTATCCGCCGGCTAACCCAATGTTCGAGGCTCTACTTAGAGGAAAGTCTAGGTGTATAGACATCTTGAAGCTCACTGATCCAGAAGCTCGGATTGGATCCGTCACCCTTTCGAAGAATCTGTATCTTCAGCTTGACAACTCTGCGAAGGATAACAAGAACAAATATCTAATGGCGTTCTTGTCCTTGCTCACTGCACGAGGTGTCTTCAAGGAAATTCAGGTTGGATTTCTACTGGTCGAACACACTCATGAGGACATTGATGCATATTTCAGCCACCTGTCTAAGGCACTGAAGACGAAGAACAATTTTGTCATGGCTGATCTCATGAAAGCCTTCATGCAGTCCCAAGAATTGCCATTTATGCCGGAGTTCATACAAGAGGTGGAGGATTTCAAGTCGTTTGTGAAGGGTTACCAGTGCGATCGCGGGCAGAAATTGATTGGGTTGGGGGAGATGCACCTTTTCAGGTTCTACATGGACAACAACGGGATCCCTGTTATGAACTTCAAAAGGTCAGCAGTTGATTCGAAGTGGCTGCCGTCCAATAAATCTTCCCAAACCCTGTAAAAGACAGACGGCAATGGTCGGCCGACACTCCCTTCCGGTTTTCCTAAGCCTGTTCCATTCAAGCCCATGTGGGGCAGCGAAGTCCCCCAAGCATCAATGCAAAATCAAGAAAAGGCTCTTGAAGTGGCAAGGAAAGCTACCTTGAACAAGGGTTTCATGATGGTAGGACTAGAGAAGTATATTCAGTTTTGGCAAAACGGAATGTCCAAATGCGAGGGATTCGCAACTACATTTGGTCCATACGTCGATTATTGGAAACGTGTGCTGGGTGAGCTGAAGGAACCACTCCCGGAGTGTCCTGCTGAATTGCAAGAAGGCTTTTGGCCACAACATGATTGGAGGGTGGTACATAATAATGTATCCGGCCCAGGGGCGAGGGTCAATCCGCTCGATGTCATTCCGGAGGAAGAGGAACCGGAACCTTATTGCGGCTCTGCAAATGAAGCACCATTAGAAAGCTTCAATCCTTGGCTTGACATCCGCCCAAGTTCATGGGTTCTTGTCAGACCTGAAAACCTTAATATTTGTGCTGTTTGGCAAGGAAGAGCATTGTCTACCATATGCAGATTGGCAAGAGATGAGAACAAGGGGAAGTTCTTAATACAGTATTGGCAACCGGATAATTTAGAAACTACATTGGCATTGAGGTACCGTAATTGCTGGTACGGAAAATGGGTTGTTGAAGACCGCCCCCCCCCTCTAGATGGACGTTGATGCTGTAGTGTACGCTAATTGGTCTCGGAGAGTGAATCCAAAGTCACAGAGTATTACTAAGAAATGTAGAGAGGCTGCCTTAGTAAATTTGAATAGGTCCAACGAGGCGGACCCTTGATGTAGTATTGTATCCGGGTCATCGTGATCGTGAGATGTCATGATGCCTTGTCAATCCTCACTGATTGGCAAAAGTTGGTATCATTGTACATGGTTCTGTATACAATTCTTAGTTTAACTATCAGAGTAGGTTGTTCAAGTTGTCGTATATGGAATCTGTGAATTTTTGAAATGAAGTCCGATATTTGATGTCACTCCTATTCTATCATGACAACCACCGATTTTGATGTCACAGTTGTAGTTCATGCTCAGGCTTGCTTGGCTTGTTCATTCTTGCTTGTGTTGCACTTGATTTCTTCAGGGCTATTTACAATGGTGCAGGACAGTTCTGTTGAATGTAATATTATGATTATGACTCTTGATTTCTTTCATCACTCCTTTAGTAACTCCTGTATTTGTGGTCATCTGTGCTAATTGTTCTAAAATATGCAACCACTGAAGTACTTTAATATGGACTACTAGGTATTGTTTATCTACACTCTCTCCAGCCAAGAATTAAATAAGGGCATAAGACGCATTGATTTATTGCTGGCATTCATTTCCGTGATCATGCAGATGTCCACACTTGCCTGACGATGTTAGCACCCCATCAAGAGATATCTAGATGAGACTTCGCCCTCTATCCCCAATTCCAAGAGGTAGCATGCACTTTGTAATTCGAAGTAGATCTGTTTTCTCATAATCACTTTCATGTGCTTCCATTCACCTCTTGGGCTACTTGGGCTCTCAGTGTGTAGGAAACCTATAAGTCTTATAGGTGATATGTTTTTGAATGGATGCTTTTAGGTATGTTTCTCCCACTATTATATAGTGTGGAAATTCATAAACTTCAACATTTTACATAATTCAATACATTAGCAAATACCATCTTGGAGTCATACGTGTATTAAGGGAAGTTGACACACGTGCTCCACATTCATCAAGAGTTCCACGATGCTAGTATGATAACTTTAGCACAGCCATAGATTCATTTGAGGGAATTACATTAACTTATCTTTAACACTGAAACTATGAACTATTACTTCCGATGGGAAGATAAAGGTTTCACCTCAAACCGTGGGATATCTTGATACTTTCTGTAGCTAGATTTCTAAGCTCTAGAAGTAGACTCCCTACAGCACCTTATAGGAGCGTAAATTCTACATTATAGCTGGAGATCCACCGATCAATAGCCAACGGGGGATTTCTGCATTTATTACTTTTGCACTTTCAATAGTCCAAAACTAGTTAAATATGGCATTGAGATAACTCCACTTGTGAAGAAGAAGAAGGTCACCGAGAAGGAGAATTCAGACTCCTCAGCGGAGGAGGAATCTGAGGACGACAAGGACTGGAGGTAAAGCTGGACTCCATTTTTGAGTGACATCTTCATCTTACACACCATGACTGTTGCACTCTCTTGTCCTGCTTGACAATGTCAAGGAATTGTCCAAAAAAATTCACAGAGACGTTGATGACAGTCGGGGATGTTCATGTCCAAGGGTGACTGTCAAGTATGATGTTTGTAAACATAAATTCTATAAATGACTGCATGGAAGGAAGTTGAAGTTTGTGGCCACTCCTCGTTGTCAATGTCTAAGGTCGCTCTCCGTGACAGTGAATGAGTCGTTCAGTGCAAAGTTAGGTATGACGACATGCACTGATTTTTGGGAAGATTGTGCAGGACAACTCTAGCGGTAGTCACTCAGTTTGCTTGGTTTTTGAGCATGATTTCAGTGAATTCAGTGAATCGTTGTAAGTTCTAATCTACTTGGGGCGCCAGAGCACAGAATTCTCTTTGAAATTGACTTGTAAACTACTGTAAACTGCTTTGCGTGCATCTTCCGTCATGATGAATGTTCCTCCACATTGTCAGGAGTTCAACACTACATGCAGAATTAGTGATTGGACTATGTGCAGCATTATTTTTGGGTTTTTCCCCCACTACGTGTTTCATGCATAAGTTGTGAAGCAGTTATCAGTCTTCTGTGACTCAGCTAAATTGGTAAGGCACATTCATGGTTATTTTGCATGTGACAGTCTCGAGTCTTTGTAAATAGCGATGTTGACGCGTCCTTACAGAAGAACTCAGAGGTCACTGATTTTTACTCCATTAAATGTTCTATGCGCAGTGCGGGAGGCAACACTGGGGCAGAGAGTGATGCAAGAGACGGAAGTGACGATTCCGGCAACCAATTTGACCGTGACCAGGGACATGGTCGACAACGTCGAAAGATTATGAAGAAGCCTGTCACCTTGGATGTGAACTGCTTGCCATGGGTAAACATGAAGGAGTGCCTTTCCGACAACATCAAGAAGTATGCCAAGAGTTTGGACCCCACTTCAAACTAGGAATCGCAACTTGGTCCCCTCAGGACGCAGCTCTTTCATCGTTTGTACAAAGGTAAACGAATGACACCGCATTGTTTAAATAGAAGTTTCTGAATAAAATGTCATGTTCTGGCCTCGAACACGTCTAATGTTGAAAATGAAGCGTGCTTCCATTTTCGTGAATCTCAGAATGCAGCATGTGAACTATAGGGAAAAAAGTTATATGAATGCTATGCTGCATCTTGTGCGTTTATAGAGTGGAATATGCTGGGACATTCTTTCAAGTTGAGTGAGAGATGGGTTGGTCCCATCTGCACGAAGGTTCTTATAACTACACGATGGAGATTGAACACGCTGATAGATGCGGGGCAGCTGAAACCTGCGGACGTAACCCAAGAGCAGTGGAACACGTTGGTCAGGCGACGGAATACGGAAGAGTCACAGATAACATCAAAGCACATGCGGTCTATATCGCAAAGGAAGGGATCCAAGATGGCTCAATTGAAGGTCATAGAAAGAGATGCAATTGTGAAATTGGTGAGTTATATTTGAAAGGACTTCAATTATTTCCATTTGGCATGATGAGTGGGTGGGTGGTTCAGATGTCAGTCGGTTCCAATTAGTGAATTTGGTTGAGAGCAGATGCACTTCCGAAAGCAAGAAGAGCATAACCACATCATAGTCTAGTGTCAGAACTGTCTTTCTCATGTGCAACCGTGGAGGTCTTGCGAGGTGGAATGTGCTTGGATGTCTGTCTCATGTGAAGCAGAAGCTAGTAAGTCTGGTAGAGTTCATTGATATAATCGCCCTGTTGGGTGACATATCTTAGAAGATTGCGTTTGTTAGCTGTCCAGACACTTCGTGTGAGGGGTTGTAGCCATTGTGTGAGTCGAGATCACCAGTTCCTGGAAGTTGACGTTGTTGTCATGCAAGGAACATGAGAAGCAAGAAGTTTAGTATTAGCTGTTGAACTCGTGGCCATGAATTCGAAGTGCAGAAATTACTTTCTTGCTTGTGCTTGCAGACGCTGGAGCACAACAGAAAGCCATATCAAACCGAGATCACAGATGAGGTCGCCAGAGAATACAGTTGCCAGCAATTGGAGAAAAGGAAATCGGCGCTTTCAAGAGGAGCGGACATGGAGGATGTTTGCACACATGTTGTCGATATGGAGGGGAACGTTTTACGACTTGAAGAAAAAATCGGAGAGTCGCATGAATGCATGGAGGAGATGTTGAAGTCTTTAATTTCGTCTCAGGCAGCAGTTCCCCATTCACATTTTGCAGCAGGTATTTGCACAGCCGGCATGGCCAAGTCATGGGCTCAAGGAGGGGCGGGGTTGGTTGCAACTCATTCGAGAATTCCTGATACAGTGGAAATTGGCGGTCCAATTTTTTTGGAATCTGACGATATAACTGCAGAGTTTGCAAAGCACGTTGCCAACAATGGACCGACGGAGGAGGGAGGCCTTGACGGGAATGTGGAAGACTTCCTCAACGGTTTGCTCAACAACGATGGTGACCCTGAAGGATTTCAGGAGGCCGTTAAATCTGGAGAAACAGTGGTTCTAGGATCTCATGGTGAGCAATTTGAAGATGACGTTCTGGTTGCTGAGGTGGTGGAACCCGGACCGCAAGGAGAAGTGGATAAAGACATTCGACAGGAAACGATTCAGTCAGACGACGACGAGGTATAATTTAAGTTCTTTTTGCAAAAAAAATTAGGCATATCAGAGTCAGAGAGAAGCCGAGTCTTTGTACAATTTTAGAAGTCGTTTAAAAAAAACAAAAAAACACTATAGCAGGAGGAAGCGATCGTTGACTATACTCAATGGCAGAGGCGACATGTGGTGAAACTCAATCCAGAGAAGGCCGCTTTGAATGGTGCATCTTTGAGGACTGCGAAGACTGCAGCAGTGAAGCTAGGGTCCTCTTTAGAAGCTGGTCCGCATCTCTCAAAGGTACTTGCATTTGCAGGAAAATGTCTAGTACTATGTGATGCGTAGTTTTGTTTTCTTTGTTTGGTCTTCCACAAGTAATGTCTGCTTTGGTTGAGTGGAACTCAGTGACTGCTTTTTCTACGCTTATAATTATTGGAACCGAGATTGAGAAGTCTTTCATTTTTTCCGCAAGCCGCAAGTGCCAAAAAATAGGAGACGCCGATGAAGAAGAAGTGAAGCCATGGCAGTTGTAGCAGACGGTGAGAACACATATGAGTAATGTGAATGAAATCCATGCTTGTACAAACCATGTTTTGCAGTGTCATTGAAATTTGATAATCACAAATTTTGTTAACCGAATGGTAGGGAAAGAGAGCAAGTCATGTATAGTTGAACAAGAGTTTAAGCGTGAAAGTCTTCAATTCTAATTGAATACCAAGTCTGATTTGATCCAGAAAAACATTTGACATAATTAGTAAGGGAGAACCGCAATTCTCATCTTTCCAGAATTTGTGCTTGCAGATGGTGCGACTTCTCATTGGCTCGGAGGTTCTCAGAGGACAGCGTTCATGATTTGGCGTCTGCGAAGGAGCTTCATAGAACTGTCAAGTGTACTGTAAATTAGTAGTATCTCTTTTTCAGTCGACGAAGGTTAACACATGGCGGAGATGACATACTTTCCGTGTAGTATAGTATGGAAGCACAGGACTGTATTGTTTTAGCAAGTATGTATGCTTGAAAGGGAGTGCGGACTAAAAAGCACCGAATTTTGGTATTGTAAAAATGTTTTTTGGAAAAAAGTGTTGTTTCATGCACAATTTGTACAGAAACTGTTCGTTTGTAGATTCCTTTTTCTTCAAATAGTGCTTGTTTGTTACACAGTACATCTGAAAATTTGAAGTTACTTGTTGTCCTCTTCAAATGTTAACCTTGGGGTCCACCACTGATCACATTTGCATAGCAGGGCAAAGGAAGTCATCCTTGATCAAGGGACCGTCGGAGGAGGAGCTTTCTTCTTCTTGAACGTCATGTGTTCATGAGTTGTTCATTTTCATGTTTGGGAGATCAGACGTTGGAGATTCCATGTCCAGTTTAGTTGACGAGTGGGCTAGCAGGCCGCTTCGTTTCACCGCTACAAGGACTTCGTATTGCTATATGACGAGATGTTAATGCAAAGCATGAAAGTCTTTTTTGAAACACTAAGAAACATAGTGTGGCCGTAGTTGTCATTGACGTTCATGTCTGCAATGATGGGGACTGCAGCTGTCAATGACGTTTTGTAAAATTGGTCAGTAATCATAGGAAAAATGAGCAATTGTAAAATTATGTTAACTCCAGCAACATTTTCGTGATTTGTAATTGAAAAAGACGACAAATTCAACCTGCACTGAGAACATGCAACATTCAGTAGTGTGTCCGTCATCATTGGTGATGACAAATCCTTGTGGACAGGATTCGGTAATGCACGTCTGATCATTTTTTGCTCCATATTTGGCTTAGCAGGCGAACTTGCACAGGACGTTCCATCCCATTCACGGTATTTGGAGAGTTGGAAGAGTTGACGCTCTATTACAAAATCTTGCACTATCGATTCCAGAAGGTGTCAAGAATCATAACTGAAAGATGCTGTCCTGATGCACTGTATGTTCAACATAAGTGAAACATGACATCTGACAGGACCATGACAAGAATAACAGGCAATCGAAGAGGGAGCAGGTGACGTTGAATCCATCGACCCGGCGGGGCAACACGTAATATTTGTCCGTGATGGCAAACAGAGCTTCCAATTGAATGAATGTGCATGGATGCAAGTGACGACGTCAGTGTAGGCGGAGTCACACTAGACAGAATGACGATATGATCACAATAAAGAATAAAAAACAGACGTCTCAGCGCAGTCCAAATAAACAACGTGCAATTACATTCATTGGATGACTGAGGAGGAGGATGCACAAAAAAGGCTAACAAGGCCTCCACGTGTCAGTCTCTTCCATCGTGGCAGTGACGTGGCTGTTTGACGTCTACCTTGATCGGACGCAAAACAGGCCATAGCAACTGATGTTTCTCCAGAACAACTAGAACACCATGCTGTTTTTCCTAATTCATATCTATTTTTCACATGTCAATTATAGCTTTATAAGGGATTTTAGATGACATCGTTGTTTACTACTTTTAATGTTTTAAAATATATAAGCACATGTAAATGATAGTATCACGACAAACTATGGTTTCTTCTAGTGCAACCGTCAGTTGCGAGATGACCGAGATCTTGAGGGTCTGGAGGCGGAGCAGTCACAGGGCCTTATGACTGGTATTTCTCCAGGTTAATCCCTATGACTCTCTGCCTCTCAATCAACTTGATTTGAGTTCAATTTCCATCTGTATGTGTGGGAACCAGGAAAATGAGGATAGGTCTAGTTACTTAGAAATTTAGAGGAAGTAGTTGGTATTGGTAAAAATTTTAGCTTTTTGTAAGGGTAAAGTACGAGTTTTACCAAAATTATGATTCCTTTATGATGGAAGTAGTGGTTAATAGATAAATCGGTTACAAACGGAAATTAAAATTTCCTATTTTTACTGGAAATCGGAACCGGATTGTGATCCGAGAAACCACTTGGAAATTGCTCGAAATACCGGGGCTAGGTGCAGATACATATCGGAGGTTACCTGCGGACCTACCGGAAGCCAGCAAGGCAATCCTGAGATCCAACGGCTCTACCGGGAATTAGGAATGACCATTTAACGGTCACAATCTTTCGGGATTCCAGCAGAAACGGCTACTCTAAACGGCTGGGAACGGACTTTGGCAAAAGACCTAGGGGGTGGGGCTCCCACTCTCATTTCTCATTTTGGAGTTGAGAAAATCTCTGGAGCGCTCATAGTGATTTGGTAGTGCGTAAGGTTGTGAAGAGAGAGAGAGGTCTCAGTTTCTAGATCCGGTAGAGAGGAAAAGGACTGGCGCTAGTTTGAAGGATGTTGTAGCTTCAGCTTTCTGAGGGACTGTGCAAGGTTTTGATTTAGGGTGAGTGACAACACTTTTGAGCGCGATGGTGAAGGCGAAAGGGAGTGGAGCTGCCGCACTGAAGATCAAAACCATCCACTTGGTTATCTTGAAAGATGAGGGAGAACAAAAGCAGTTGGAGGAAGACTTGGGCTAGATCGAGTGCGTTGGATTCTTGCGTCGACCCTGGAGTTTGAAGGATGAGGAGATGATCCAGGAGCTAACAAGGGACCAATCGAACGAGTGGGACAAGACTTCCCGGGCGCTTTTTGGCGAATAGACCATCGAAATCTGGAAACGGGTTTATGATTTTTTGTGCCTAGGAGAAGGGTTAGCTTCCCAAACGCACAAGTTTGTGGAGGGTAAGTTTTCCAATGCTCCTCACTACAAGGATGGCTACTTAGTCACAAACTGCAAGAACGCACGGAATAGGAGATATTTAGAATTCTTAGTTCTGATCTTGTATCCGGAGAGACCAAACCAGATCACAGTGACTTGGGCAAACACGATCTTCAGGGCACTAAGTAGAGAGAGGAAAGTGTTCTGGGGAGGAATTGTGAGGGATGTAGTAGGAAAAATGGTCTCTTCGCTGGGGAATACTAAGGCAACCTCCATAGGTCCCTTTCTCTTTCATTTATACGACTATCTAGGGATGCTTAGAAGTCAGGAGAGGACGGTCTATAAGGCCGCAACTACCCTCTTAAAACTAAATATCTCTCTATCTAGGGAACAAGAGAGAGAAAAGGATGTGGAGTCAAGGAGAGGCTCATCAGAGAAGAGGATAGAGTCCTCTGAGAAAATCCCAACCTCTCTAAAAAAGAAAGGACCCAAGAGCGATAGGAGGGATTCCCGGGGAGGATAATAGAGGATCTGGGAAGGGTCCAAGATGATTTAGATGCCGAGAGAGGTGTACTCAAGAACGCGTATGGGCTGCTTGGTGGAATCAAGGTGTTTGAGCTCGCGGAAAAAGTAGAGGGTTTACTTGAGGATAAAGAGTCCCGGAAGTGGGAAACCTGGATCAGAGAACTAACCGATAAGAACCAGGAATTGAACCGAAAGCTAGAAAAGAGTTTGGAGGGAAGTAAGGAAGTAAGGAAACTTTCCTCAGAAGCTGAGGAAACACTCTGTAGGATCCGGGGCTTTGTAGCACATTCCGGGAATGTGATTAACAAGGCCAAGTTGTTTGACAAAGAAATCCACAAGGCTGGATTAGAAGCAGCGGCCAAGTTGTTTGACAAAGAAATCCACAAGGCCGGATTAGAAGCAGCGGCCAAGTCAGTGATGGTTCTGGCTGAGTATTCGGAAGTGATGGAGAAACTGATGTATAAGATCCGGGATGTTCTCCAGCAGTCCGGACAATTTTAGGGTTCCATGAAGATACCCATGTCGCCTCCCACAAATGTGAAGCCGAAGGACAAGTCGAAGGAGGAGAAGACACCCACCAAAGATTCTTCTAGGCAAAAGTCAAAAGCAAAAGAAGGGTCCGCACATGGATCCGGATCCAAGGAGAAGGCCCGAAAGACCGGATCCGAGCTCGGGATACCTTAGAGTAAGGACTCTAAGCCCTCTCCAAAGGTGCCTAGGACGACGAAGAAGAAGACTACGGCAAAACGAGCTAGGGTCGTGTCCCTAGTGAGTTACCATTCAGAAGAGGACAAATTGCCAAGTAATTTGGCAAAGGAAGACAACCAGTCGGGATCGGAATCCCAGTCCGAGTCACATCCGAGCTGGTAATCTGAAGAGGATTCAAAGCTGGAGGTCATTTCTCTTTTGCGATTCAAGGCTAAGTCTCAAACGCCATCAAAGAGGAAGACAGCGAAAGTAGCGAAGCCATCTCCCAACTGGAAACAGCCGCCTCGGAAAGGAGCCGCCAAGCATGAGGAACCTTCTCCGAAGCGGCCTAAAAAGTAATTAGGAAGTTTCCTAAGATAGAACTAGGCCAGTAGGGCTAAAACCCAAGTTTTTGGTAGGTAGAATGCTACTAGCCAGCTACTTTTAAGTTGGATGCACCTGGACTGCACTTTCCGGGTTTTTAGGATCTGAGATCCACATTTTGCGGATCGGATGAGTTGGTAGGAAACAGGGTTGTCACATCGGACGAGGCAGGGTCACTGGATGTCCCGGACGGACGAGCGGCCCGGACGGGACAACCGGACGGTCCGGACGACTTCAAATTTCAGCGGGCTGGAATTTTTTGGCAAGTAAAAAAAATTACCCTAATTTACCTTTACCGCGTAATGTGGCGTGGTGTCTGAAGACGTGGAATTCCATGCTGGAATCGGGTGCGGACACAAGGGGGGGCGGAAACGTCCTTCTCTTGGCGTGAACTCAGGTAGGCAGATACTGAACAGGACAGGGCGGTCGTTAAAGTGCGGGCGGGAACTCTGATGTACGGGCGTGGACTCAGACAGGCGCGGACGATAAAGTGCGGGCGAGAACTCTGCTGTATGGGCATGGACTCAAACGGGCGCGGACGTACAGTGCCTGGACGCGGACGTGTTTGGTTGGGCGGAAACGTATATTCATGGGTGCGGACTCTGAGCGGCGGCAACGTCAAATGTCGAGGCGGGGATTTAATGGTTCAAGTGGAAACGTTGTTGTCCGGGCGCGGACTCTGACAGGCTGAAACGTGCAGCGTCTGGGCGCGGACTTAGTATGTCTAGGCGTGGACTCTACTGGGCTCGGGCGTGGACCCTGCTGGGCTAGTGCGCGGACTTTGAAATAGCTTTATGTTTTAAGGGTTTAAGGGTTCTTTTTTCATGGAATTAGGATGAAATTAGTTGATAATAAAAGTTTGTGGCACTTTCAATTAATCTTATCCTTTAAGAAATGTTAAGCATATGCTGCTAGTTACAGTTGACCAACGGATTGAAAATACATCACAAATTCAACACGAGTACAAAACTACAAATGCACAATTCTTCATGAAAACCAAAAATGTTTATAGATTTTGTGCATTGCAAACCACACAATACAATGAACACATACTTCCATAAAATGCAGATTAGTTATCTAAAGCACTCTTGCTCTTCCTACTGGATCTTCCTTTCAAGTGCTTGAATTTCCTTGAACACCTATTGTTGCTTCCCCTGCATTATTCAAACGATTTGATCTACAGCGTTCTTGGGTAGCAGGTCCTGCCAAACAAGCATCCGGAATGCGCACATCCTCATCTGTTGGTGCTTCATCACAGTCAGTGTCAAACTTGTATTCGTCCTCTTCTTTGTCTTCATCTTCTGCACTACAGAGTGCACCTTCTTCGTCACCATGAATCGATGTTCAAGGACCCTCAACTTCTAAATTTTCATTTCAGAGCTCAGTGGTTCCACCTTTTTTATTCCTCGTATTCACTATTTTCTTGTGTCGCTTCGCAGTAGGATCCTTTGCATCAGAGTTTATAGCTGGGCCCTTTCGAATTCTAGGAACAACAAACACTGGGGTTGATAAGGTGGGGCCTGGAGTTTATGTCTCTAAGAATGGCGCTATCACCTCATGAGGACGTCGTACTCCAATTCCCCGTAGAGGACGTTTTGGCACCCTTGATGATGACGGAGCACTTGTGGCCCTTCCTCCACAAGAAACGGGACGTGGCAACCTATACTGGCCCACTGGGTGAGGACCAGGACAAGGGGGTTGAGGGGGTCTACCACCCCTAGTAGCATTTGAATCATTATTCACGGTCACCTCAGCATTCTCCACAGGGCTTATTCCTTCATTGAAGTTGAAAATGTCCATGGGGTCAGTAGCTTGGATAGGGGGGGTGGAATGTTGTGCCGACGGTCTTGATCTTTGACCAACAACAGGAACTGAGGCACAAACTGGCACGTTCGGAGGATTGTATGTTTGTCGACTATTGTCTTGTACATGCTCGCGGTGTAAAGGCCTCCCACTACCAATGTTGGGAGGATTTGTGGCAGTAGGTTCAGTTGTTGATGTACTCCCAATGTTTGGTCTATAGCACCCTGATACAAATGTATTGCCACCACGTTGGCTACTCGATCCACCACATCGACCACCCGCCCCACCACGTCGGCCACCCGCCGCACCACGTCCTTGACTACTGTCGCCATTGTGGATAGACCCTTGATTGTTTGGAGTTGTACGGTTACCCAAATTCCCTCCATTGCCATCGTTGCGGTCATCTCTATTTCCGCCATTATTTCCAAGGGGATGGTTGTCGTCATTGTTGTCATCGTCGTCAGGGTTATCAGGATTGTCAAGATTTGTTGCATTTGGTTCATTGCTCTCTAAAGAAGAAGATAAATTGTTCACCCCAACAACACCTTCATTTTCATGGGGGGGAGGTGAAAGACTGCGACGGGGCATGGGACCCCAATGGTCATGGGGAATATTGTCCTCCGCATCATGTCCGTCCCCGTAGTAGTTCCTCGCTTCTTCAAAGTGATCAGCACCCTCCCTCCAAAGATCACGGTTCACTTGGTATGCCGGAGGGGCTCTGTTCACTTTTATGTTGTCTTGAGCCTCATCCTCTGCATGCATTGCATTAAATACGCGATTAGGTTCACCAACTGGAACAGGGCCAAGGGCATCCGGATCGGAATCCTCCGAGTAAACATTTGCGTCATACCAACGAACTGGATCAGCCCCAGGTTTCTGACGAAGGACACGGCTATTGGTATAAATGTATACCAATGATTCTGCCTTTTCCACTGCAAGTCGGTTTTGGTTTCTATTGTGGACAAAAGAATACATACTCCAATTTCGTTCACAAGACGATGCCGAATACGTGAGGGATAGAACACGGACAATAATCTTTGACAAGGCGCGGTCTCCAATCCTATGCCACCATTGGTGGGGGAGCATGTTGGCCTCACGGATGTTGGAGGATTCTTCAGGGCTATATGGTCCAACGCCCTCTTCATATTGTGTTAATTCCGCCAAGACGTCATCAAATCATACACCTACTACACCCTCTAGTTTACGGATGACCCGATACAACGCTCCAAGAACAACTCCATCAGTCTTAAGATGCGGGTGATCTCTGATGTATGGGTTTAATAGTGCACCTGCATAGTGAAGATCAGAATATGCCATTGCCCATCTTTCGTCGAAGGACGCCTCCAAAGCGTCAGCCACTTGAGGCGGCAGAGAGAAGGGAGGCTCTGTCAATGGGAACACATGTGCTCGCAAGTTGTGCATTGTGAGCCATGCCTTGCCCATGGCAGCTTCGGGACCATCAAACACTCGCAAGGCCTTCAATACATCTTCCACTATGTGTACATAGTTCACGCACCGTTGCCAGAAGCCAAGATTATTGATGGTGTCGACCACAACATCTGCCAAGGTACGTGGCTACTCCCCATTTTGTCTATTTTGTAGCCCCGCAACATAATTGAGAACACAAGGTTGTTGAACCAAGGCCTCTAGTTGTGGTCTTAGTAAGACCAAACGTTGCAGCATGAGGAAATTGCAAGCAAATCGAGTTTCTGCGGGTACTAACAATTGTTTGTTCAGGCTCAACTCGCGAAAAGTGGACATTGTCGCATGATGGCCCCTAATGTATTGGCACACCCTTTTTGCCCTGAGAATTAAATCTTTAAATTGATCGACCTTGGCCCAGTCTTCCAACAGCAGATCCAATGCGTGCGCCACCCAACCCTGCTTAAAAATGTGCTTGTATGTGATGATAAGATCATCCACTGCCCCAAGCATGTTTGTTGCGTTGTCCATACAAATTTGAGTTACGTTTTTAGCACCTACCTTCTCGATGAATACTTTCAATTGATCTGCTATATAGATCATACTTTTCGTATGCCCGGAAGTGTCTATGGATCCGAGGAACACGTCACCAGTGGGGCATGACATCATTACATTCATGAGGGGACGTCGATTGACATCATCCCAACCATCAGTGCATATTGGCACCCCATAATTTTTCACCGCAAAAGCCGTTTTTGCTTGAATCTCGTTCTCAATCTGTAACTTCTTCGGTTCAATTGATTGAGTCCTCAACTTATGGTAGGATGGCGGAGAGTATTCAAATCATGCCAATGACATTGCCTTCACCGCCTCGATGAACGCTGGATTCCTCGCCACATTAAATGGCACATTCGCTTCATAGAAAAAGCTCGCCTACTTTTCATCCAACTCTTTCCTCTTTGCAATATTGAGGGCATCGCTCATGCGTTGCTACTGTAATGGGCCAGATCTTGTGGAATTTGATGCAGCTAGACTTGAGGATCTGTGAGGAGGTTGCGTTGATTCATTCGTGTTCCCCCCATCTCCAGTTGTCCCTCCCGTTGCTCCATTTTGAGTGGATTGGCTCGAACTACCTGTTGGAGGTTCTCGGGATAGCCCGTTGGGAGTTGACAGAGCATCCTACATGTCCTCTGCACTCATCCGTTGCGGAACAAAGTTTCCACAATTGGAAAATTTCTGTCGCACAGCCCGAGGTATATTAGGACACAACGACCTCTCTGACTTTGACCTGTATCCGAAATGTGCAAAAGCACGCTCATGTTTGTAGCTGAATGTCGCCTTGCAGAAATTGCAAATCACTTTAGTCCCACAATCTGAGAACTCGTACCACGGTTCCCACTCTTTTGTTTGCTTCCGCGAACTTGCCATCACGATTCACGATGGATGTGAATGTTCTCCTGGTATAGGCCGGAACTTCAACGTTGGAATAAGGCCAGTAACAACAAAATAGTACTAATAACAACTGCTAGCGCTGGTCGTCCACTAGAAGTGATTTTGACATCACCTCAGCATCAAACCAGGGCTGTCTTTCACCCACTATCTCTATCAACCTAGGAGCCCAAAATGGAGTCCTAGAATAGAGGCACGAGTGAAAAACATAAGGCCCTCTCCTGCTGCCTGCCGTTTATATACTGTTTTGTTGTAGGGGCGGGGACCTACCTCCTCGTGGGGGGCACCTAGTATTTTGCTACAAACCACGTGCGAACAAGTGGTTTCTAATGAACTATAATTTCAACTTAAAATTTTGAGGGTTGCTTAATAATGACTATAGGTTTCTATTGCCAAAATTTCAAACTAAAATAATAGTTGAAATGATTTGTACAAGAGGTTGAAAGTGGCCTAAAATGGCATGTTTTTCAACTCAAATATTTATAGAGATCACATTTAGATGACCATTGCATCAATACTCAACTCAAAATGAACTTTCAATAGAGAGCTATTTTTAGGAATTTTTTGTTCATTTTTTAGACAATTTTTTAGGATATAATATAGGAATGTGAAAGTTATTTTTCAGTTGTACAGTGTATCTAATTACTTCAAAAATTTGTAACTAATTATCATTAACAAATAAAAATATCAATAATTCAAAACATAAACTTTTGAAGTAGGAAAATCTAGTCATATTTTTTTTATTTCATTTTATTTCAATTTTAGGATATAATATAGGGGGTCCAAAGTTTTGTTCGCACGTGTTTTCTAATGGACACTCTAAGTGACCCCCCCGAGCCTACCTCGTATGGGCGTGAACTTAATGCACTGGCGCGGACGCTGGAGGAATACACGCAGACGTAGTGCGCCAGGGCGCGGACACTGCAGGACCAAGCGCGAACGCAGGGGTGGGTACGGGCACAGACGCTGCAGTTCAAGCGTGGACGTAATCGCGTCGCAGAGGGCGGGGCGGGGACGGGAAGGCACGGGCGGGAACTTAATCGCATACATCCGTGCCAGGCTGTAAGTCACCGCCCAGTAACGTCCGTGCCCAGACGCGGGGTCGGGGCGCGGACTGAATGCGCACCCCACAGAACGCGCGCGCCAGGTACTATAAGTACCCGCCCGGCCAGGCACGGTCTTCAATGCTGCCTTGGTCAGCCCCAAAATCTTGGAATTTGCCTTTGAGCTCTAAGTTGGGGCTTTGGACCTCGGCAGCTCGGACACATGTGGCATCACTCCACTCGTCTATTTTGCTACTTGTGACCCTGGCTTGTACTTAGCCTTCGCTGACATCTTTGTGAAGTATGTCCAAACAAAGTGAAGCATCGAATGTAACAGTAGTTGTTCCTCGTACTATGAGGCCTCGTGATGTTGGGAGGAGTCGCAATTGCAAGGCATCCAAAAAGCGGTTGCATATCCTACTCAATGTGAACAACCTTGATTTTGCTGGTTGGAAAACTGAACCGCAACCTTGGACCCAGAAAACCTGTGACAAATACATTGAATGGTGCCACGTAGATAAATTGTTTCCACACAGTGAGCACAAGAAACACGGCAAGAACCAGGTGGCCAACCTTCACTACTGCAAAGATCCGGAGTTCCTTGAAAGAAGCATCCAAGTGTCTCAACACGTCTATAATACCGCATATGTAGGTAGGAACGAATGCAGTCTTGCCATCTTGCATATGGTATATGAGGAAAAGAAACTCCTTCGTAGAGTAGACTGGAGTACGATAAAGACAGGTTCGACGCAAATTGTGAAAGCTCTAGAGGGCATTGACATCCCACAAGAACGGAAGTATAAAAAAATACGGGGGCCTCAGTAAGGCAAAAAAAGACATACTAAACATTCCAGATGTATGTGTCGAGTGGTCCGAAGACTCTGATGTTGACCTCAAATCAAGATGCACGAAAGAGGAGAGGGATGACAGACTTAAAAGTCTGCGAGACACTCAACTACGTTGTTACTGGGAGTCTCTAGTAGAAGACGGAGGCATTGAAGATGTTCATGTTGGAAAGGAAGAAACAAAAAATGACAATGTGGTACCTGCGCCGTCATCCGATCCAGTTGAGAATTTTGCTAAACACCTCGCCGAACTTGACATGTGGGACCAAGCGGCACTAAGGGATTGTACCGAAGGAACTATGTCAGAGCCTCCCATGGTGGCACAAGGGTTATTACATTCGGTGGAAGAGGAAACATGGATGTCCAACCGAGACAACGCATCCTTGCTCAAAATGATTGAAGACCTGCAAATTGAATTCTCGCAACTCCGTCAAGAAAAGGACGAACTCGATATGCACATAGAAATCATGAAAAGAGATTTTTGTATTAAGGAAAAAGCGTACAAGAAGAATATTGCTGACCTCAAGGCTCGAGCACGCATGCCACCATTCTGAGGAAGCATGACCTCATTGGATTGACACTAAAACCGCCAACAATGCGGTCAGGGATTTACTTAGATAGACCTGGGGACATAGGGGCATCGTATTTTGGTAGATACGATTAAACTTAGGAACATTCATGACCCAAAAAAAGGCCATGTCCTCATGTGTGAACAATGTTTGTTTTATAAAGCTAACTTTGAGCTTCAATGCTAAACCCCCTTGTGCATGTCAAAGGTCATGATTGTACCCACAACCCCATGTTGCTTAATTAGTGTGTGATGGTCTCTGAATGCACTTTTTCCAATTCAATGCCAAAAAATGTCTAAAGCACACCGTACAAAGGTTTAGGAAGGTTTAGGTTTAGATTGTTTTAGGTTCACATGATCTTTTAAGAATGTTACTTTGAAAGTTTGAGTTAAATAACATTTGAATTTTTCGAATATATTGTCAGCATCACCAACTATTGCCGAAGGCCACTTCAATCGTTAAATTTTTTTCATTTTGAACAAAGGACATTTCGTCATAAGGCTTGCCAAAATTTTGCGTGGGACTAAAAATAAAGTAAATGCCAATCCAATGATTTAAAATTTGACTCCACCACTTAGGCATTTGCTTCCACTCCCTCCCCATTTTTTTTATCACAAGTAAGTCCCCACTCAATGATTTAAAATTTGACTCCACCACTTAGGCATTTGGTCCACGCCCTCCCCATTTTTTTTATCAAAAGTAAGTCCCCATCTCAATGATTTAAAATTTGTTTCCATCACTTAGGCATTTGGTTCCACTCCCTCCCCATTCTTTTTATCACAAGCAAGTCCCCACTCAATGATTTAAAATTTGACTCCACCACTTAGGCATTTGGTTCCACTCCCTCCCCATTTAAAAAAAATTAGTGAATGCCAACCCCGTGATTTAAAATTTGACTCCACCACTTAAGCATTTGCTTCCACTCCCTCCCCAATTTTTTTTTATCAAAACTGAATCCCCACTCAAACATCTAAAAGCATTCACTTCGGGTTTTGGGGACTGCTTGGGCGCGGACTTAGGGCGCGGACTTAAGAGAGTTCTTGAAAGCCTTCTGGGTTTCGGGACTGCTCGGGCGCGGACTTAGGGAGTGGACTTAAGAGAGCTCTGGTTCACTCCCGAATGCTCCTGGTTTTCGGGATTGTTTGAGCGCGGACTTAGGGCGCGAACTTAAGGCAGTTCCTAAAAGACTCTTGGGTTTCGGGACAGTTCGGACGCAAATGTAGGGGCGCGGACGCAAGGCAGGGACTCAATCGCGAGCGCGGATGCAGGGCGGGGACTCAATCGCGAGCGCGGATGCAGGGCGGGGACTCAATCGCGGGCGCTGACAGAGGACGCAGACGCAAGAGCGGGCACGGACGCAGGGCGTGGACTCAAGAATCCAGCAGACCGCCCATTCCCAGCCACTTTGACCTCGGCATGGGATTCTCCCTCCCCATTCCAAGTAGTCTCCATTAAGTTCGTGGAAGCTCATTCTTGCTCCCATGTTTGGATCATTGAATATGCAAATGAAGGAGTTCAAGTACCTTCTCATCAATTGGTCCGGGTTCCTTCACCACCCTCCCCATTTAATTTTAATAAAAAAAGTAAATCCCAACTCAATGATATAAAACTTGACTCCACCACTTAAGCATTTGCTTTCACTCCCTCCCCATTTTTTTTATCATAGGTAAGTCCCCATCTCAATGACTTAAAATTTGTTTTTATCACTTAGGCATTTGGTTCTACTCCCTCCCCATTTTTTTGAATAACAAGTAAATCCCCATCTCAATGATTTAAAATTTGACTCCACCACTTAGGCATTTGCTTCCACTCCCTCCCCATTTAAAAAAAATAAGTGAACGCCAACCCCATGATTTAAAATTTGACTCCACCACTTAGGTATTTGCTTCCACTCCCTCCCCAATTTTTTTTTTATCAAAACTGAATCCCCACTCAAACATCTAAAAGCATTCACTTCGGGTTTTGGGGACTGCTCGGGCGCGGACTTAAGAGAGTTCTTGAAAGCCTTCTGGGTTTTGAGACTGCTCGGGCGCGGACTTAGGGAGCGGACTTAAGAGAGTTCTGATTCACTCCCGAATGCTCCTGGTTCTCAAGACTGTTCGGGCGCGGACTTAGGGCGCGGACTTAAGGCAGTTCCTGAAAGACTCCTGGGTTTCGGGACTGTTCCGGCGTGAACGTAGGGGCGCGGACTTAATCGCGGGCGCAGACACAAGGCGGGGACTCAAGAATCCACCAGACTGCCCATTCCCAGCCACTTTGACCTTGGCATGGGATTCTCCCTCCCCATTCCAAGTAGTCTCCATTAAGTTCGTGGAAGCTCATTCTTGCTCCCATGTTTGGATCATTGAATATGCAAATGAAATAATTCAAGTACCTTCTCATCAATTGGTCTGGGTTCCTTCACCATCCTCCTCATTTAATTTTAAAAAAAAAGTCAATCCCAACTCAATGATTTAAAACTTGACTCCACCACTTAGGCATTTGCTTCCACTCCCTCCCCATTTTTTTTAATCACAAGTAAGTCCCCACTCAATGATTTAAAATTTGTTTCCATCACTTAGGCATTTGGTTGAACTCCCTCCCCATTTTTTTTATCACAAGTAAGTCCCCACTCAATGACTTAAAATTTGTTTCCATCACTTAGGCATTTGGTTCCACTCCCTCCCCATTTTTTTCTATCACAAGTAAGTCCCCACTCAATGACTTAAAATTTGACTCCACCACTTAGGCATTTGGTTCCACTCCCTCTACATTTAAAAAAAATAAGTGAATGCCAACCCCGTGATTTAAAATTTGACTCCACCACTTAAGCATTTGCTTCCATTCCCTCCCCATTTAAAAAAAATAAGTATATGCCAACCCCATGATTTAAAATTTGACTCCACCACTTAGGCATTTGGTTCCGCTCCCTCCCCATTTTTTTTATCACAAGTAAGTCCCCACTCAATGATTTAAAATTTGTTTCCATCACTTAGGCATTTGGTTCCACTCCCTGCCCATTTTTTTTTATCACAAGTAAGTCCCCACTCAATGATATAAAATTTGACTCCACCACTTAGGCATTTGGTTCCACTCCCTCTACATTTTTTTTATCACAAGTAAGTCCCCATCTCAATGATTTAAAATTTGATTCCACCACTTAAGCATTTGCTTCCACTCCCTCCCCATTTAAAAAAAATAAGTGAATGCCAACCCCATGATTTAAAATTTGTTTCCACCACTTAGGCATTTGGTTCCACTCCTTCCCCATTTTTTTTATCACAAGTAAATCCCCACTCAGTGATTTAAAATTTGTTTCCATTACTTAGGCATTTGGTTGCACTCCCTCCCCATTTTTATTATTACAAGTAAGTCCCCACTCAATGATATAAAATTTGTTTCCATCACTTAGGCATTTGGTTCCACTCCCTCCCCATTTTTTTTTATCACAAGTAAGTCCCCACTCAATGATATAAATTTTTTTTCCATCACTTAGGCATTTGGTTCCACTCCCTCCCTATTTTTTTTTATCAAAAGTAAGTCCCCACTCAATGATTTAAAATCTGACTCCACCACTTAGGCATTTGGTTCCACTCCCTCCCCATTTAAAATAAATAAATAAATGCCAACCCAAGTATTTGAAAGGTTTTAGGGTTTAGGGTTTAGGGTTCAGGGCTGTCCGGGCGCGGACTCATGGGCGCGGACTTAAAGGAGTTCTGGTTCACTCCTGAATGCTCCTGGTTTTCGGGACTGTTCGGGCGCGGACTTAAGGCAATTCCTGAAAGATTCCTGGGTTTTTGGACTGTTCGGGCGTGGACGTAGGGGCGCGCACTCAAGAATCCAACAGACCGCCCATTCCCAACCACTTTGACCTCGGCATGGGATTCTCCCTCCCTATTCAAAGTAGTCTCCATTAAATTCGTGGAAGCTCATTCTTGCTCCTAAGTTTGGATCATTGAATATGCAAATGAAGGAGTTCAACTACTGCAATTTTCAAATGATTTCACGCCCCAAGTTGAGCTCAAATGCCTAAAATACTACATTGTGTTTCTGATTAAATGCTATTCTTTAATTAGACATGCAAATTTCCGGAGGGATTTATTGGACTTCCTTTGCCAAAAAAGGTTATTTCTAGACAAGCATTTCTTGACTTCATTGTCGAGTTTGGAAAGAGAGGATGAGGACCGAGGCCCTTTTATTTATTTTTCCTTCTTTGAAGTAGAATGTTTTTAACTTTTTTATTCATAATGTCCTCAATTTTGAAGTGTTCATATTCAAGAAATAGGATTAATAGGAAAAGCTTAGAAACAATTAAAAAATTCCTTTGGAGCAAATTGTTTTCCCTTGCAAGGCTTCATTTATACTTTTAATTCTTTAAATTACCAAGTAGAGAAGTTGGGATTAAGAGGAGGGCACTTGAACTATTAAATTTTTTTGTCATCTGGACTTCAAAGGTTTCTTTCTCATAAGGCTTTAAACATTTAATTATTGGATGATGAAAAAAAAGGTTGGGGTGTAATCCATTAAGCATACATTATTTTTTAATGTGGAGTATCTACATTACCTCCTTGGAAGGCTTTGTAATTTTAATTGTTGGAAACAAGAAAGAAGGGGTTGATTGGGACTCGGGAGACCCTTCAAATATTAATTTGTTTGAAATCGAACTCCATAGGGGGTAATCCACGTAGAAGGCTTGAAATATAATTGTTAGAAAAAGAAAAAATGGAAGGAGAGGGAGGCTTTCAAAACATAATTGTTAGAAACTTAGAATAAGAAAATGAATTCTATTTTGCTTGAAATTTGTCCAATACTTTGAAGCCACTCCTTCATTTTTTATTGCCAACAATTTGAGGTAGGCAAATTCAAAGACTTCAAATCTTTTTGGACAAGGTGCAACTAAACGAAGTTTATGCACTTCAAATGCAAATGTCTGGCAATCCATGTGGTCACCACTTCTTATACTTCAGAGGTTGAATTCATTTCCTCACAAGGAATTATTCTTTTGGTTTTAGAAATCGCAAATAACATATTACTAAGGAGGCACTTAAACTATTTATTTTGGAGCAAGTTTTAAAACAAAAAGGTTTCCTTCACAAAATATATAAGGATGAATTAGGTTTCATATTTGAGTCTCAAAGGAAGGTGTTCCCTTTGGCATTTATGCCTGTAAAAGGAATGTTACGTAACAAGATATTGTAGTGGCTTCATAGTTATTTCTAATGTCTATGAAATGAACAATTCCAAATAGCACACTTGCACATAATAAAAAGAGAAGTATATATGTATTTCATACCCATCATACAGTACAAAATTGAAAAAAAATGTATGAGGTGATCACTGTACATTCTACAAGTAACCATACATTAGCGTATATAGTACTTTACACTGGAAAAAATATTCTATAAGCCTGTCTAAAGTCTATTGCTATATACTTCTATCCGATTTGCCTTCTTCTTCACCGTAGTATACGGGAGTGCAGTCAATCGATATTCATGGGGCTGCCTGCCGTGCCACTCGGGCCTACTTCGTTGTCGTTTCCCCCCGCTTCTACAATGTGGTCTTCGTTTGAGCTTAGACGAAGTCGTCGAACTCTAGACCGGGTTTGTCTTGCTGGTCCATCCACCTCCAATACAGCCCTCATAAATTGTGAGTTCTGCATTTGTCGAAGAGCTTGTCGAGTCCCTGGACTGTGTTCGTCAAGCAGAAAATCTATTGCATCGGACTTAAAAATCTCTCTCCACTCGAATTCTGATCTGGCAAGCATCTCAGATTGGGAAGGTATTTCATATCCGGATTTGTCTATGATCCGAACTCCATCATCATTAGTGATACGGACTCCATCAACGCTCCATAGCCATGATTTGGGGTGAGGTCCCATACGGAATTTTTGAGTATCTTCGTCCCAATGTCCATTGAAGCACTGGTAGAAGAAATTCCGTTTTCCGAGACTGAACTTGTCCTTCATTGGGATCAAATTCTTGCACACTCACATAACTTCATCTGGATTTGTCTCCCAACCCCATTCATCAGAGAGATGCGGTTTTTGCAAAGAGTAGTGCTTGTAACGCCAACTCCACACAAGGTCTTGTCCCCATACCTTGTGATCATCAGGGGCATTGTATACATTGAATTCCCAATTTGGAGGCATATATGAAACCAACCCAAATAGCTCGTACAAGCGCTCGTAGAAAGGAGCCTTGCATATTGCACACCGTCTACGAGTTATCATCAAGCTGATCAAGCAAATTGGGTGGTAGAGGTGCTCGCATGTGCCTAAGTGCATTGCACCTTTGGGGCCAAACGGATTCATTCAAATGGGGCACGAAGTACCGTCAAACACGAAGGTTGAAGGCTTTGGCCACAACAACATTGGCTTGCCCGGAAGCGAAGAGATCGCATTTTTGAAATCCCAGTTGTGTTGGGACTAGTCAATGATGGTTTGATTGCCCGCAATTTTTTGGGTTGCCATCTCCGCGAGGTTGAAAAGGTCATCTATGTTGGCCCATGACGTTAAGCCAAAAACCCTTTCTTGATTGTGTTGAAAGTAATTGTTGGTAACCTTCTTGAACTCCGCAGCCATTTGTTTGTTCTGATCCGCTGTGAAGATGCATGCCAACTTCCACTGATAATATTGTTCTACCAATGCATCCAAACGACTTTGAAGATCAACATTTTGGGCACGTACTTTTGTGAGTTCTTCAGTATTTGGAAGTGTTTCCCCCCCCTCGCCTTCCACAACTGTGACACTCATAATGGCATTCAAAGTGTCAAACACCAGTGAATCTTGCATTGGTGTCATGGATGCAGCAGCTTCTACAGCATGAGTCACAATATTTTCTTGCATCTGAGGTATTTCCATGCCATCTGCTTCCTCATGCATGCCTTCACGATGCCCTCTTGGGTCAGCACCCTCAGTTCTCATTGTAGCAGCTTCTAGAGCTTGCCGAAGCTCTTGTATGTCACGTTCTTGCTTTGCAAGTAGGTCGTTCTTCTCCTTCAATTGGGTAACGAATTGGGCGGACGCAGCAGACAAGTCACGAATGATGTCATCTTTTTGGCCCAATTCATTCTTCAAATTGTTGATAGTATCCGCCGCAACAGTAGCAGCTACTGTCCGCGCCACGTCATCTTCGCCCGTTGCTACATTTCCTTGTGTTGCATCAAAAGCAGTTTGTAGTGCCTTCCTTCTCTTGGCTCGTTGCTGCGCTTTAAGACCAGGTGGACGTGGTGGAGTATGAGTTCCATTTGAGTCGCTATCTGTAGCGGAATCATTGGTCTTGTAGTTGTCAACTGAATCAATTTGCGTCCGGACACTACCCAAACCACCCTCTGGAAACTTTTTTGCCTTTGGAATGAATCCGTTGGCAGGAGTTGGAACTATAACGTTTGAGCCAACATCTTTCAAGGTCGACCAATCCACTTGCTTTTCAAGCTTGATTTTGGCGTGGACACCTCGTGCAATGAAAAGATTCACTTCATTTCGTTTCACGTGGGGCTGGTTGTACAAAAATTGGTAGACCTCAATGCAACGATTTTTGAATTCTGGATCGTTGCAGTGCTTCAAGTTGGCTTTGTGAAAACGACGATGGAAATTGTGTCGTTCTTCTGGAAAGACCTTGTCAATATGGCACCACTCAATGTACTGAGCGCATATATCAGCACTCCATGGATCAGGCTCCTCCTTCCATCCCCCGAATGCAAGTTTATTTGGATTTCTCAATACGTGTAGCCGCTTGCGGTGTTTCCGTCCCGGCCGTAAGCGATTTTTGTCTTTCTTTGCCTTCGTCAACCTCTGTGGTGTCTCCATTGCTCGTAGAAATCGAAGAAAAAACGTGTGGGTGTAATGTAAGAAGGCCCCACAATGACACCCAACCAACCAGCTCAAAGAGAATTGGAGGGGGAGGGAATTTTTAAGGCGAGTAATGAGTGGTTGGAAAGGGACTTATATAGCCACTGGGGGGCGCAAGCGTTGCGCGTAGACGTAATCGCGTCAGGGCACGGACGGAAGGACCGACGCGGGGACGTAATCGCAACAAGGCGGGGTCTCAAGGTCCCAGGCGGGGACGGAATCGCAACAAGGCGGGGATGGAAGGTCCACTGCGCGGACGTAATCGCGGCCGGGCGTGGCTGGGTGCAAGTCCAAGTATGGACGTAATCCGTTCCGGGCGTGGACGTTATCTCTTATTTACCAGAAAATCTCCATTGCCACACCCAAAACAAAAATAAAATTCATTTTCAAAACCAAAAAAAAATAACTCAGAAATCTATAACTTTCTAACCATACGTTAGAAAATGGGGAGGGGACTGACGGAGTGGAAGCAAATGCCTAAGTGGTGGAGTCAAATTTTAAATCATTGAGTGGGGACTTACTCGTGATAAAAAAAATGGGGAGGGAGTGGAACCAAATGCCTAAGTGGTGGAGTAAAACTTTAAATCATTGAGTGGGGACTTACTTTTGATAAAAAAAAATGGGGAGGGAGTGGAAGCAAATGCCTAAGTGGTGGAGTCAAATTTTAAATCATTGAGTGGGGACTTACTTGTGATAAAAAAAATAGGGAGGAAGTGGAACCAAATGCTTAAGTGGTGGAGTCAAATTTTAAATCATTGAGTGAGGATTTACTTGTGATAAAAAAATGGGGAGGGAGTGGAAGAAAATGCCTAAGTGATGGAGTCAAATTTTAAATCATGGGGTTGACATTCACTTATTTTTTTTTAAATGGGAAGGGAGTGGAAGCAAATGCTTAAGTGATGGAGTGAAATTTTAAATGTTTAAGCGGGGATTTACTTGTGAAAAAAAAAATAGGGAGGAAGTGGAATCAAATGCTTAAGTGGTGGAGTCAAATTTTAAATCATTGAGTGGGGATTTACTTGTGATAAAAAAAATGGGGAGGAAGTGGAAGAAAATGCCTAAGTGATGGAGTCAAATTTTAAATCATGGGGTTGACATTCACTTATTTTTTTTTAAATGGGAAGGGAGTGGAAGCAAATGCTTAAGTGATGGAGTGAAATTTTAAATGTTTGAGCGGGGATTTACTTGTGAAAAAAAAAAAGGAGAGGGAGTGGAACCAAATGCTTAAGTGGTGGAATGGGATGCGTGCGTGGACTTATTCTTATCCGGGCGTGGACTTATTCGAAATGGGCGTGGACTTATTCGTGTTCGGGCGTGGACTTAATCGGGTCGGGCGTGGACTTAATCAGGCCGGGCGTGGACTTAATCAACTGCAATTGCAAGTGAGGTCAATAAGATTTGAAGAAACAAATCCTAAAGCATGAAGGTCCAACCAACCATTTAAGCTACGGAGTTGTAGCGACATGGAGTCCTCTTTCTTTCCTAGAGGTCATGGGTTCGAATCTTACCCGGCCTTGATTAGCACCTATAATTATAATTAACTGCCAAGACAAGTTGAGGCACTAAAGATGTTTATAGCTGTTAATCAGGGCTTTTATTTGGCATAAGGACTTTTGTCGATTTTTATCGTGTCGTTTAAGCTTCTTATATTTGTAATTGTTTTGACGATGCTTACTTGTCTTTATAGTTGTGGCAATTGATATATTGTGTCTTTATAGTTGTTGCGATTCTTTGTTCACTATGGATGGGAAAAAGTTTGATAAAATTGGGGAGGGATTTACTTGTGAAAAAAAAAATGGGGAGGGAGTGAAACCAAAGACTTAAGTAATGGAGTCAAATTTTGAATGTTTGATTGGGAATTTACTATTTCAATTGTGATTAAGAAAATGGGGAGGGAGTGGAATCAAATGCTTAAGTGATGGAGTCAAATTTTAAAGGTTTGACTAGGAATTTATTTGTGATAAAAAAAATGGGGAGGGAATGGAAGCAAATACTGAAGTGATGGAGTCAAATTTTAGATGTTTGAGTGGGGATTTACTTGTGATCCAAAAAATGGGGAGGGAGTGGAACCAAATGCTTAAGTGATGGAGTCAAATTTTAAATCATTGAGTGGGGATTTACTTGTGATAAAAAAAATAGGGAGGGAATGGAAGCAAATGCTTAAGTGGTGGAGTCAAATTTTAAATCATGGGGTTGGCATTCACTTTTTTTTTTTAAATGGGGAGGGAGTGGAACCAAATGCTTAAGTGGTGGAGTCAAATTTTAAATCATTGAGTGGGGACTTACTTGTGATAAAAAAAATGGGGAGGGAGTGGAACCAAATGCTTAAGTGGTGGAGTCAAATTTTAAATCATGGGGTTGGCATTCACTTATTTTTTTTAAAATGGGAAGGGAGTGGAACCAAATGCTTAAGTGATGGAGTCAAATTTTAAATGTTTGAATGGGGATTTACTTGTGAAAAAAAAATGGGAGTGGAACCAAATCCTTAAGTGGTGGAATGGAATGCGGGCGTGGACTCATTCGAAATGGGCGTGGACTTATTCAAAATGGGCGTGGACTTAGTCGGGTCTGGGCGTGGACTTAGTCGGGTTGGGCGTGGACTTAATCGACTGCAATTGCAAGTGAGGTCAATAAGATTTGAAGAAACAGATTCTAAAGCATGAAGGTCCAACCAACCATTTCAGCTACGGGGTTGTAGCTACATGGAATCCTCTTTCTTTCCTAGAGGTCATGGGTTCAAATCTTACAATGTGGTGCATTCTTCATTTTCGAAATTGAAAAATAGGTGGACCTAGCACTAATTAACACCTACAAATATAATTAACTGCCAAGACAAGTCGAGGCACTAAAGATGTTTGTAGTTGTTAATTAGTGCTTTTATTTGGCGTAAGAATTTTTGTCGATTTTTGTCGTGCCATTTGAGCTTCTTACATTTGTAATGTTTTTGACGATGCCTACTTGTCTTTATATTTGTGGCAATTGAAATATGAAAGGGATGCAATTCTTTGTTTACTATGGATGAGAAAAAGTTTGATAGAATGGGGGGGGGAGGGTACTTGTGGAAAAAAAAATGGGGAGGGAGTGAAACCAAAGACTTAAGTGATGGAGTGAAATTTTGAATGTTTGATTGGGGATTTACTATTTCAGTTGTGAAAAAAAAATGGGAAGGGACTGGAAGCAAATGCCCAAGTGATGGAGTCAAATTTTGAATGTGACTAGGGATTTACTTGGGGAAAAAAAATGGGGAGGGAGTGGAAGCAAATACTGAAGTGATGGAGTCAAATTTTATATCATTGAGTGGGGATTTTCTTGTGATTAAAAAATGGGGAGGGAGTGGAACCAAATGCTTAAGTGATGGAGTCAAATTTTAGATGTTTGAGTGGGGATTTACTTGTGATTAAAAAATGGGGAAGGAGTGGAACCAAATGCTTAAGTGATGGAGTGAAATTTGACATCCGTTAGTCGGGGACTCAATTGGTCGGTTGGGGACAGAATGGAGGCACGTAGTGTCTGGGCGGGGACGCAATCAATTCGGGCGGGAACGGAAATGAACGGGCGTGGATTCACAAACTCGGGCAAGGACATAAGGGAACTCTGTCGGTTGGGGAAGAAACTCTGTGAGGAGGGGCGGGAACGTATAAACGAGCACATGCGGATGTTGGCGGGGACTCAGTCAAGCTGGACGGGTATGCAATTGGTCGGGCGGGGACTTACTGGGAACGGGCGCGGACTGGTGGAGTTGGGCGGGGATGTAGTGGCGCAAGGGTGGGGACGTAATCGAGCGGCTATGGAGCGCTGTCGAGATCGGGGCGGGAACTTAGCCAGGGGCCCATGCGGCTGTCGAGGCGGGGGCCTATATAATCCCCTCCCCCTTCATTCTCCCTTGCCAAGCCCTCTCCGGATGCCTCCCAGGTTAGATCACTTTGTGGCCTAGTTAGGGAGATTGGTGGAGTTTAGGGCTTGGCCCTAACAGCATACCCGATTTTTTTGCCTTTTTTTCCAACGAATACGAAGTATTGTTTTTGAAAATGGCAACAGAAAGGACTGCTTCATCAAGGAAGTGTCCGATGTATGTGGATTTAGATAGGCCTGATGAAGAAGATTTTCCACCAACAGACACGTCAATGGCCTCAGCTTCATCGAGGCCTTCATCATCATCAGGGAAGAAGAGGGTGAAGAAGCCGCCGAGCCCAGATTGGCCCCCACAACCCTACTTACATGAAAGTAGGTTAATATTGGTGGAGTGGTACAAAGTGCGGAGCATTGAATCAATGGAGAGGAGTTATGTGAACAGGAACATCATTGGTTACGATGCGTTGATAGGGCATTTGCGGAAAGAGCTGGAGAATAAGTTAGTTGAGTCAAAGCAATTCAATAATTACTCAGATTACTGGTTACACTCAGAGTTCTTGGATAACACGGTGGTACAACTTACTACCAATCTTGTGGAAAATTGGCGCTATTGTACCAAAAAAAGGGAAGACGAGAGCAACTGGGATGAAGCAGATAGAGAGTTTGCTTCAAAATTACGCATGGTTCAAACATGGTGTCGGCAGTTTAGTGTAAGTCGCCACAAACAAAAACAACCATGGAAGGAAACAGTGGAAGACAAAATTTTGACTGAATGTGTGAGCGGATCGATGTTCTGGCTAGCACCATCAGTTAAAGTGATACAAATGCCGGGGCGAAAGATGGAAGGTGCATACGGGACCGTCAGGAAGGTGCGACTTACCAAACTTTCAAACATTCCCAGCTAGATGGATTTTGCGGGGAAGATTTTGAAGACACTAAACGAAAAGGAAAAACGTTGCAATATGTTGATGGAGGCTACGGGATGTCCGATACAGCATCCAGACATCATTAGACTCACATACATGCATCCAAAAACGATGGAAGGCTATTCGCTTTGGTGGAATGGGGGATCTTTAATTTCTTTTTTATGCAAGTTTGATTCCACAGTTCCCTCAGATGCGAGCGAGGAGGAAATTTTGAACATGACTGATACAGTGTTGACATTGGAGGAACTGCAGTGGGTCGCTACATACCGCAAAAATCGCACTCACTTAGCACTGTCATTACTTGTTATTGTGGGGAAATGCCACGAGGCTAACTACATACACAATGACATATCGACATCCAATATTTTTCTCCATTTTGATCCATGGAAAAAGAATATAGTATATTTGGGGATTTGTAATTGGGGACTTTCAAGTCGAGTTGTGGAAAAGGCGCCGTCAAGATACGGTTATCGAATTGAGAAAGAACTTCAGGACGTGAAAAAAGTCCGTCAGTTTGCTGCTCCAGAATTGTTCTTTGTATATGGTGACCAAGGCTCAAAAGACTCGCTTGAGGTCATGGAAAAAAACCACTTATACTCCAAAGCTGCTGATGCACATGCAGCAGGATGGATAGCAGCTCGGATTTGGAAAGAAGACTGGGATCCGATTTATTTCAACAAAGAACGGCTGTGGCAATATAAACATCTAATATCGAAATTGCATAGCCTCCAAATAGAGGATCCACAAGAAAGGGCGTCCATCCCGGAGGTTCTCGATAAATTGAGGATGACACCATTCTGTTGGAGTATGCCTGAGTGTTGTTACCGAAGATAGTAATTTTCTTGTTTTCATTCTTGAAAGTTTAGCATATGATAGTTAGGTTGAAGGCAAGGATTATAGTTCACTTGTAATCCTCATAGAGGAACCCGTATATTTGGCATCAGCTGAACACCATCCTGTATATATATACCTATGGATATATTCAAAATACTATTGTATGCAATTCTTTTATTTGTTTTTCCTGGCATCAAGTAGAAGAAGGTGATCTATACATGTCCAAATTGTAAAATGATACAACCATAACCCTAACGAACTTAATAAAAAAATTTAAGAATGAAAATTAATTATTTCATTATTTTTTTTCTGTAGATTCTCAACTCAATTCTTCACTATAAAGATTGGAAGCTCAAAACCATCTAGTACAAAATTACTTAAGTTAAACAAGGTTCAAAAACAAAACATCTAAACCTCCATTGTCTTGAAAAACTTGTTTTTTTCACTTTAAAAGCAGATATCTTACAATTTGTGAATCCTAAACTTTGGAATTTTTTCCACACATTCTCATACTAGTGAGGTGAAAGATCCTACGGTTAGGAGAGGGAATTTTTTTTTTTCAATTTTTTGAACTTTTTTCTTGGACCTTCAGGGCTCAATTCGGCCACAACGTCCGCGCCCCACCCGAAAAACGTTCACGCCCGACAGAGAGTCCATGCCCAGACCAAATAGAGTCCGCGCATGTACCGACAGACATCCATGCCCGTCCACGCGTCCACGCCCCACCCCGACTAAGGTCCGCGCCCGTGCATGCGTCCGCGCCCACACCATTTTACGTCGCCGCCTAGGATAATGTCCACGCCCCTAGCTTGCTTACGTCCACGCCCTGAATCGTGCTGGCAGCCAGGTGTCCGTCACTGTGGACAAGGTAAATCCACATCTACATGTTTTTACCTTGTCGAAAAGTCAATCGAGCGTTGACTACATCGGACGGCCGGCACCTCTATCGGATGGGCGAATCGGGCAGGCAAGCGGGCGGGCGGGCGGTCTGGGCAGTGTGACAACCCTGGTAGGAAAGCCAACGTGGAGGATAAGGAATGACAGCTGTCATTCTCTAGTCCTCTAATTTTTTTCCCTGGGGTCTTTTAGGGGTTCTTTGGGGTTAGTATTTAGGGTCTGACGTTGGTTGGAAGCCCCGGGCATTTCTTTCTTGTAAATTTCAGCATTTGGTAAAGTCATTCAGATTTCCACTTCCTAAGAGTTGCTCTGAAAAGTCTCAACTCTGGGTTGGTATGCCGAAAATGCTAGAACCATTGTTTAGTGTGAGTAGCTGCTTTGCTAGTGTTGGGAGGGAGGAAGACTTCCCCCGGATTCTGTCTGAATCCGGTTCCGGGAGTTAAAGTGAGTTGGTTGCAAAACTGAGGGTACTGGGAGTGAAGTTCGACTGAGTGTTGTTACTTGTGGAACTTCTGTGTGGGACAACCGCTCCTAGATTGGGTGAGCTTTGCAGGGAGGCGGGCGCATGCTAGTCGAATTGTTGATGAGGTCCCACTACAACCAGAAGTGAGTGATTGGCAATTAGTTGGGGTCGCCTAGTTACTTAATTACCAAATTCTGCCTCAAGAACTTGGCTTAGATAGATCCGTCATTGTAGTAATGTAGGGATTGTAGGGGTTTCCTACGTGACCTGCTAGTCCGGAGTAACTTCCTGGATGAGTTGTTAGGAAAAACTTGCCTTCCAATTTTGTGTCTTTTTGTTATTTTTTTCTTTTAGTGGAACTTCAACTACTTTAATCTAGTGAAGGGTAGGATATATGTTTCCTTCCTTAATCCCAAGAGCGGACCCCTCTAATATAGAGGTTAAACTATTTTGGTTACTTTGGGTACGGGATCCGGATTTGGAAGAGGCACAGGATTACAACACTCCTTCCGGTTCTACATCCGCCCAATCGGATACTAAATTATTGTTATAGCTAAGGAGAGGTACATGATAATGACACTCCTTCCTGGATATACTGTAGTATGGAAATTGGTAAGAGTTGAGAGAGAGAAGGTTTGGAGAATACAGATAAGAAATTGCAGTTTCCAGTTTTCAGTTCCGGATTCTTTTGTTTGGGGTTTGTGTTCCGGATCCTGTTCTGGTAATTTTGAGGAAACTACAAGTAAAAATCCTTCGGGAACAATACACGAGTCCTCTTAGGTGTTTAACATTATTTCAATACCAAAAGGGGGATTTGTGCTTTCTTGTGTTACAACAGTATGCGTCATCGTCGGCTACTATTGATTTTGGTGCAGATATTTTGGCTAGTGGTTCTACTCTGAACATTTTGTACCTCTCTATGAGAGTTTATCTAATAAATATATTTCTTACGGATATTTTTCTTTGTTCACTGTCAAATTGCAGGCCCAGTTGTTGGCACCTCTTCTATGCCACTTTTATCCTTCGATGCTGTCGACTCAGCTGAAGTCCCTATCTGTGAAGTTGTCTGCAATGATTCATTGCGTCCAAATGATGATTCTTTGCCACACATTGTTGAGAGAAAGACTCATTTTGCATCCATTGATTCAGAGAAGGGCCATAACAATGATGCTAACATAGTATTGGGCGTAGCTGGTGACGATATACCAGACCACAAACTTTTGAAGATACACATTCCCGCCTCCGAAACATTGGCAACAATAGTCGTGCCTTTTCCAAAACATTTGGCAAAGGATTCAATGCGTATTCTTTCCAATATGTTTTGTTTTATGGGGTGATGGATTTAGATTTTGGTTTAATTGTTTTTTCTTCCTAGATTTGCCTAGACTTTTTGCACCGCCATTTTTCAGTACTCAAAATGTAGCAGACAGTGCATTTGATTGACTGTCTGCACATTTTGGTGTAAAACTTGAACATGGTATTATTGAGGCATTCATTGGAATAGGTCAAGCGGAGGGCGTGGTACATCCATTGAAGTTTGGGGTGGCAGAGAAGTGGCTTAATGTCATCCTAGATCTGAATGGGGTGCTATGCGTATGTGTAGATAAGAGGAATTTTGCAAGAGAAAAACGATACCTCAAACCCAATGAGATTGGCCCTTATTTAGAACACATTTTTTTTTATTTCAAAAAAGTCACTCTTTGCCCCCATTACAAGACCTTCCTTCGGAGTTGTCTTCCTTTGCAAACATATCGGTTTGGACCTCCATGAAGAGGTCCACAGCCATACACATTTTTGATCACCTGTTTAGTGGCTTAGAGCCCCCGGTTTATGTCTTGGGACAAGAGTAGTGCAACATCCTTAAGTGCAAGGGGAGATCTGCAAAGTTAATGAATTACAAGGTGAAGGGGACGAAGAAAGATTTGTTCATTAAACCATTGAGCAAGTTATACAATTTGACGAATTCAATGTTCTCGAGTGACAATACTCTTATTGTTGACAATAGTCCAGCCAAGCATTTCACGTATAACCCCGCAAATGTTGTTCTTCTTGACCAGTGGTCGTATGAAGAGAATGGAGCAATAGACGGGGTCTTAGTCGATAATCTTCTTCCATGGATAAGGCGCCTGCATTTAGCCAAGCCCTTAGCATTAGATGTCTTCCAATATGATAATATTATGGGGCGATTGAGCCTTGTAGAAGATCCGAAGAAATCTGAGTTTAGGGAGTTGAATGAGGTGCTCCATATCTCCAATATCCTTTATGTTAAGTGGAGTGAAAGTCACCTTGGCCAAAAATGGCAAGATCTTGAAGGTTCAAATAGAGCGCAGCACACGGAGATTGTATTGGATGGAAGTATCCATCCATGTCCAAATGCTAAAGTATGCCCTTCATAGGTGCTGTAGAGGTCCAGATCCTCATTAGTTCATATCTTATTCATTTGTATGTTATGCGCACCAAATTTAATATATGGCTATTTGTGGTGGCCGTCAAATGACTGCCTTCTGTTGTGTATATGTATGTTTCTGAGTTGGCAAGGTTTGATTGTTTACAGGCGACAGTTTTTGAAAATGGTTGTGGCAGCAAGTGTGCTGCTTCCTCTGATTCCTTCTCAGACTATGGACAATTTGCCATATCAAAGAGCGGCTTAGGGCAGATCATGTATTCAGCTGCCACCGCGCGGTCGACGATGGATTTCTCGATGATGCCCGTTGATGATGGGGTAGTTGATAGTCCTCCAAATGGTGGAAAGCGCCTTATGCTTAGTAGCTCTCCTTTGCCACTTAGAAACCATCTCCAATCACTGTCACCACGAGATTGCAGTGGAGTTAACGCAATGACGCAAAGAAAACTATATAGTGATGAATTGTGCCTTCCAATCGGTTGTGAGGTATGTCAGTATCACTATTTCTTTTTGATGTCGAGTATTTTGTTATGATCGTTTTTCTTATGATGCAAAATACAAATGTTTGATTTTTATTTGTTTGTGCAAGGCTATGAAGTAGTGCATGAGCCCATTGTCATGAAAGTTAGTGAGTCACAAGAGGTAGTGCAGAATACTAGTAATTACCCAGGAAAAACTCCATTATTGAAGGTCATGCGGCCTCCTTTGCCTCTTGTCAATAATGACAAATTGAGCTTACCAGTGGCTTCTGAGGTATGTAAATATCACTCTTTTTCTTGATTTCATGTATTTTATTTTGCACATTTCTCTTATGTTGTGGAATGCAAATGTATGATTTTCATTTATTCGTGCAAGGCGGTGGAATAGTGCCTATGCCCATTGTCATCAAAGCATATGCGCCACAAGAAGTAGCGCACAATACTTGCAATTTCCTCAAGCAAACTCTTGCATCAGAGGTTGTGCACCCTCCTTTGCCTCGAATCAATAAGCTACCTTACTTAAGGGGCCAATGCATGACACATGATATGCAACCTCGACTTCATTGTAGTCCTCGTCCGTGGGACGCTTGGGATTGGAGGTCCTGAAGAAGCAAAGGCGGGAGATTGCCAACCAGAGATCCGCTCCAAATACTGGATATATTCATGGACCAGAAATATTTGTTGCAATAGAGAAGTTGAAGAGTAGGACACACTTGTAGTAGTTGTTCTTTGTAGGATAGAGTTCACTTCAATAGAATACAAAAGCAGTAATGTATTTGAATATTGCCAAACTATCATTGGAGAAGGTGCTAGAGACATCTGCACCCTTATAAGTATAAGTTTTTGAAGAGGGTACTATAGTGTTTAAAGTATCAAGAACATTGTAAACTGTAAGTACCAACTAATTCTACAACAGACATGAATTGAAGAAAAAAACTTAGAAAATCATAAAAACAAGCTATGTCATTTCCCTAGACAAGTATTCTTTAGACTGTAGTTCACACACTCCAATGTGTAAGAGTACTTGTCAAGGGGAATGACAAACCTTGTTTCTATAATTTTCTAAGGTTTAGTCTTCCATTTTTGTTCACTGTGGAATTAGTTGGTACCTATTGCTTGCTATAAATTTCATCCTTCAATCATTGAGATTGCCTTTGTACAAGCAATCAACTTGCAGTAAAGGTGATGTCTCCAGCTTAGTCTTTGATTAACTGTTACTTTGCTACAAGTAATGTAAAAGTTTATGAATGCCAGTGCTTCCACAAAGTCATACTTCATAATGATTGTGCATTTATTGATTCGGTAAAATTACATTCAATGTTTATTTTTATTTAATATCTATGTAATTTGTAATTACTACATGTTAGTTGGGAATTTTGGTACTACATGCGTGCTTTGTTTGTAATTGCATTGCCTACTTTATATATATAGAGCTCAAATTCTCTTCAATCTACTATTTGTAAAGCTTTCAAATACTCCCGTTTCCTTGGAAAACTTCCATTTTAATGAATATGATGTTAACTTTAGATCTGCTACAGGAGGTCATTGCAAGAAAGACTGGTCCTATTTCCATGTCACGGAGTAAGTGACCTTGTTTTGTACCATAACTTTTGAATCAAAAGTGGATTCAACATGATTTTTTTTGGGAGATGTGTAACTTCGTGGATATCAATTCTCTAGTTTTTAAAATTTATTTCCTATTTTAAAGACAATTTTTTTAAATTTGTTACAATGTGGCATTTAAGGGTTTTCATTACATTTGGAGTGCTCTAAATGAATCATCTTGGGCTAAGATTTGGGTGGTCTACACTAGAGATATTTTAAAGAAATTTTCCCACTCCCCGTCCATTGTATTGTTGTGCAAGGTATAGAATTCCCTAATATTGCATTGGGGGCCCACCTATGGTCAAAATTGCACAGCTAGCATAGAAGATCTATCAAATCAGCCACCGGTGCAGGAAATTAAGCTTAGTCATTTATGTATGGACGTTGGTGGAGATTGACAATCAAAGGCAATTGGACGGCCCTCTCAACAAATGGGGTAGTGGCGGCCCACAAGCCATGCAATTCTAAAGGTGTATGTCGATCGTGAGCAGTTTGCTCTGGCAAATCCTTCAACCTCGGTGTGTACACCAACAATTTCTTCAAGTAGGCAATTGAATGCGGAATAGAAATGCCAATGCAGGACAACCGCGGCCGACGGCAGCGGCCGTCGCAGCATCGCCCAAAGTCGAGGCCTGGTCTGCATACTAGAGAAGTTGTGTACGCAGCCCAGTTAGAGGATCAACATCAAAACGCCTAAGAGCGGCAGCAATTGTGTTGCACAAGGCGGGCGGAGTTCGTTGCTGCACAACGCCGACACTATAACAAAATATGGTAAAAAAAACCTGTAGTAGATTTTTCACTAAGGTTTTTTTTACCATGTTTTTGTACAAGATTTTTCACTACAATGCGTAGATGATTTTGAAAAAAACAAGTGACTGTCAAACAATTTTAGCGCAATGGATTTTTTCCTAACTAAGTACAACGTTCCAAAAAATTAGAGCGTACCTGGCAATACATGTGCATTCATTACGGTGGAACTTCTTTTGCGCGCGTGTATTTTAATTGCATCAATTAGCTATCTAGTTTGGTTCCACGAAGGCCATATTCATTAAAATGAGACAAAATGGTCATATTTAGACTTTCTTGCCCTTCGCTTCAAAGATAAGTTGTTGGAGGCAAGGCTAAATGTAGGCACTCCTTTGACTAATACATCAAAAGAATACAAATTAAAAATAGACTTTCACATGATAATTCAAGAAGCATGTGATATTGAGATAGCCATACAACAATGACAGACCAACCAAAAGAAAGACATGCCAAAATTAGAAACAAAATTCCATAGTACAAACCTCAAAGTATGTGACATTTTCAAATCGGTTCACCATGCAATGAAAACCATCAAATTACTTGAGAATCGATGTACATATTAAACAATATATGTCAATTTATGTATATATTTCACTTCCAAGGAAATGAAATCCAGATTCATGTGATGGGAGAAGTCTTTTGAAAATGTATTGCCTCAATGGAGCACTATATTATAATTTTTTGTACGTCGCTAATTAATAGTAATTAATAGATAATATTTTTATTAATAGTATTAAAAAGGTTCACGTGTCGATGTCCTCTATAAACAAGAATCACTCATCCAAGTACGGGTTCCGGACACGGTTTTAGGTTTTAGGGGAGTCCTTTGCCGCTTCCGCTGCCTTCATCTTTGCCCGCCCTCTCATAATATCCTCATATTCAGAAGTCCGCTGCGGCGTACTTCTAATGCTAAATGCACTACATGCCCCCCCCGAGAGTGATTCACTGTCATTCGCCTTTCGCTTGGAACTGCTTCAAGGAATCTATAGGTTTGAAACAGATGTAGAAACTCCCGGAGGTGGTGTAAGCCCCAATCTATTAACACTATTTCTATACGCGTGTCTATTTCCAAGTGAAAAGCCACCTCGTAGAATCCTACGTCGGAAGCTACCGTTACTAGATTGCGTAGACCTGCCACTAATAGATTGTTGTGAAGGAGACCCAACATCCAAGAGGCGAGGAATCTGACTTGCACTAGACGAATCCAATTGGCCCTTCCTATTTCCACCCGTCCATGTGATATCTTCCTTCCGACTTGTGACTTGGACAAGGGTATGCTCCGGTACAGGGTTTGACAGAACTTCATCCTTGACTCGATGTTCCTCAGCATCTTCTTCAACATGTGCATAGAGTTTCTTGTTGGAGGTAATTTGGTTACGTTTAGTGGGCAAATACAGTCGCATTTCACTTGGTGTAGACTCTGCCCACTTCAACGGTGACGGCAAGCAAAGCGGGGTCCTCAGTGGTCCTCGACTAGGAGGGCTGTCCACAACGCCTTCTTTGACATTCCCCTTTGAAAAATCGATGGTTGCTGATGCAGCGTCCGCGGCGGTACACATTACGTAAAGTCTTGAATGGGGTTCTTGAAAGCAGCTCCTTCCACCTGATTCAGACATTCTTGACAAAGATATCTCCGATCCAGAACGCAAACTCCTAGTTAGCTTGTGCTTGGGTAGCGAGCAAAAAATAGATCCACCAACTTGAACGAATAAGAGTATACAAGAATGAAGCACACAACATCCTCGACCCAAGGATAATCAGGTAAACATGAAGTGACAGAAGTAGGAAAAAAGGTTATAATCCCGCATTGAGAAACTGTTCAAACGTTGTAATCCGCACTGAAAAAAGATACAAAGCAAAACCAAAAACATTTACAAAATTATCCTTTGAAAAATCAGTTTTGGTCCAGATATGTGGCATCATGTTCCTTATTTCCTACTGGCCTTGGGCTCAATAACTAATTTAATCCCAGGCACTTCGTAACGGATACCAAGGTTGGAAGCTGACTCTCTCATTTCTTTTACAATATCCTTCATCAAGTAATGCGATTTCGTCAACGGTTTTACACCAATACGATTGGCCTCCACGTACTGCTGTAAGTGCCCCAGTTCACAACCTTCTTGCATCCGGCAAAGCCAGGGGACAAGGCTTCCCATAAGAAAATTATCCCCAGAAATTTTATGATCCCACGGCTGCAGGAATATCGCATTCCCGTTCTCATTGCACACACTCTTCCTGGGCGAGTCGTCAATGAGAAGAGTGTTGTCTTTGCTAAAAGACGTGCCGTCACTAGAATGCAAGAACAAGTGGGCGGCCAGCACCTTCAGGTACATGAGCTTGTACGTGTCTCTAGGATGGTGGAGGAATTTTCCTTTAGACATTTCGATCTTCCCACATTGTTCTTGTCCTAGAATGTTGAAGGGTAATTTTTTTCCCCCGAAAAGGAATTCCGCCACGGGCTTTGCATTTTTCTTCACCATCGAGCTCCAAACTACTACACGATTTGCAAATTGGAAGATCTCTGCGATAAATTCCTGAAGACCAGGGCAAACGTACACGGCCTTTGTCCCTATGATAGTTGGGAATTCATTTGAAAATACATTGTCCTTGACATCATACGTCTTCAATGCCTTAGTTAATGACGATCTACCCACGCACTCACAAATAATCCCGTTCAAGTCAAGCACGACGTTTAACCACTTCGTTCGTTGCCGAGAAACAAAGGACACATTTGGCGCTAGACTCTCTTCGCAACCCTCTAATACTACCTAATTAAAGCAAAACACAAGAGAGATGTAGTACCTGTTTAAATGCAGAATCAGGTGAGCCAGAAAGGGAGAAAAAGCATTGAATCCCACTATGTGACTGTAGGACTCCTCCTTTAATGGACTATTTGAGGGCCAGCCGATGGTGCACACTTCTTACATTTTGTGGCTAGGCAAAAAACATCAACAATACCAATACATTAGGGGCTAGTCAACTCAATTTACGTCACGTATGTTATATTTAAGCAAAATAGATTAGGATACATCCAAAAAAACTATCGAGCCTATGAAACCTCTCGTTACATTCGTACAAGCAAAAACCATACTACGACAACCAAATCTAAACGAGCTAAAAACCAAGTCACAAAATGGATTGGTCGTTCGCGCGACAAATCACAGAGTGGTCACTACATCCTGTCAATCGTAATGAATCAAAAAAAGAGCCTCCAATATGGAACAACAGATTCATAGAAACCAGAGAAATGTGTGCATCCAGAACATGGCATTTTCTAGACTTATATGAAATCATAAGGGTTGAAGGAGTCAGGAGAATGTACTTCAACTGATTCATTTGCCTAAGAGTCGTTGACAATTTTATCGATTTCCTCCTCTGCATGCTCGTCGTCCTCTCCTTCGTAATCGACTAGTTGCTCATCGATTGGCGGATTCTTTTAGTGCAACTCGGCGGCGTCAAATCTCAAAGTATCATCGTCACCTTCCTCTTGCTCCTGAGCGGCTGGAGCGGTGTCCAGGCCCAGGTCATCGTACAACTTATCCTCATCTCGAGGATAAGTCCTAGTAGCCTCTGAGCTGCCTCCCTCAGTAGATGTGTACAACTTCAACTGAAGAATAGCGTGCTCTGTCTCCTGTGACTCTTGACAAGATGCAGGCACACTACTCCTACTTCCAAGCGTAGCAGTATCTTCTACTGCAAGGGGCGCCTTCAAGGAATTATCCTCAAGTCAAGGATAACCTGGTTCACCCAGGTTTGTAATCTGAAGTTGGGAGACTTACAAAGCGGATATGTCTGTCACCTCTTCGAGGCCTTCCGGTTGCGATGCCTGCTCCACCTGAGACTGAATTGGCTGAGAAGCAAATCGAGACTCTAATTCCTTCAATTTCCGCTTCAATGCCTCATTTTTGGATTTTTGGCTTTCTGAGTATTTCTGGACCTCCTTAATCCTTCTCTCTCTAGCCTTTTCCTCCTCCTCTTTCTCCTTCTGTTTTCGCAACTCTTCGTCCCAGTAGTCACGCTCCTGCTTCACACGGGAGAAGGACGCATCAGACGCCGTGGACACTAGACCTTTGTCTCCTCCAACGCAAGGTCTGTCATGGCGTTTACCGACGCCCTCAGTCTCATCGTCGTTATTGCTAAGGAAAACAGGTGCCTCCAAAGACGATCCAATCTTCCCTTCCAGCGATTAAGGTTGAAGATCCTCAGCAAGGTTGTCTTATTTGACACGTTTTTGGGTTTTGGTGTCGTGTTGGACGTCTGACGTCGCGTGTTGTATAGGATAACTTGACGGATGGGCGTCGCACCTCGTCGCGTAAGGGTAAAAAATTTTATCCCATGCTAACTCGATTTCACCTACGTGGCAGTCTCTAAAAATTGATGTGGCAATTCAAAACCACATCAGCATAGGCGACTACAGGTGAAGGCGCATGAAGGTCAAACTTAGGCGACCGCGGGTCCAAATTTTAGGGTGACTTTGAGTTTAAGAAGTAGGGCGGCTTCAGGTTTAAGAAGTAAGGCGACTTTGGATTTAAGAGCGACCTCTGGTTTTGGGCGACCTCGAGTGGGCGACCTCTGGTCTTGGGCAACCTAAGGTGGGCGACCTCTAGTCTTGGGTGACCTGAGGTGGGCAACCTCTGGTCTTGGGCGACCTCTTTGTTGCAATTGGCAAATAATGCTCAATACTGCCATTTTTGGTGCAAAGAACAAAAAATTCAAAAATTGTATTTTTTTTGCATATGTAACCGTAGGATCTTGCAATAGAATAGTATAAAAATGTGTGGAAAAAATTTCAGACATTTTCACCACATAGATTACAAGATAAATGAGTTCAAAATGAAGAAATCATATTTTAAGGCACAATAGCTAAATCCCTAAGAATCCAAGGGGGGATGTTCTTTCAAAATGGGCCAAAACTGCCAACAACTTGAGCAATTTCTTTGATCCTTTTTTTGAGATCGGATATAATGTAACAATAGGATCTTAAAGTTAACATTGAGAGTGAGCACCTCAAAAAAATTCAAATTATTTGACCGCATGGTTTAGGAGATATTTAATTTTGAAGTTTTATTTGGATTAATGGAAATACAGGGCAGCTCACTTTGAAGGAGCATATTTTTGTGAGAGTATTTCAAATTGATGCTTTTTTGTGCTCATTGAAAGATAAGAGAGTTGAAAATGTACATGTACAATTTCATAACATTCCAAGAATTTTACAATTCATGGTGAAGCTTGCAATGCACAGTGGACACTGAATTTTGAGTAGTGTTTGCAAGAGAAAAAAGAATGGGACACTTGTCTTCTCCTTGAGCTCCTTGGATCTGAACTTTTCAAGGTGGATCTGACCTTTATGAGGTGGGAAAGAAGGTTGGTTGACTTTTTAGTCCATGCCCAAATTGAATACAAAAAAACGAATTGTAAATTAGAGTACATTGCTAAACTTTGAAAAATTCCACAAGGCGGAGTTTAACTCAAAATTTGATATAATCACTGCCATTGGATTTGTAACAAAGTCTATTCTTTTTTAAATAAATTTTATTTTTCAAAAAACTCAAACTATGAGAATGGGTAGCTCAAAAAACAGGGGCAGCGACCAAAAAATGGTCACTTGGGTCCTTAGGGGTTAAGAGACTTTGAATCTTCTTAACTTTAAAAGTTTGCACTATAGATCTTGAATTAAATTTTTTTTTCATCATTCAAAATTGAGTTGAAGATATAAAAGAAATTAAAATTAAAAAAATATTGCGGTTTTCATTTGTTAAAAAATTATTAAGTAGAAGAAGGTACATCATAGAGGAAAAAACTAAACCATTAATAGCTCTAAGATGGAATTAACCCCTAAAGTTCCGAGGCCTATTTTCTGCCAAAAAACACTCAAAACTGCCATTTCTATAGCAAAGAGTAAAAAAAAAATTAATTTTTTTTTCCACATCTAACCGTAGGATCTTACACCTAACTAGTATTGTAAAGTGTGGAAAAAATTTCAGAATTTTTGACCGCATAGATTGCAAGATATTTGCGTTTAAAGTGGAAAAAACAAGTTTTTCAGCACATTGCGGGACTGGATTTTTTGACTTTGAACATTTTTAACTTAAAATTTTTGCACTACAGCATTTTGAGCTTTAAATCTTTATAGTGGAGAATTGAGCTGAGAGTCTAGGAAAAAAAAAGAAATTCAAAAAAACTTAATTATCATTCTTCAAAAAATTGTTAAATAGAAGTAGGTACGAGATAGAAGGAAAATCTAAAATATTTATATATTTTAGATGGAATTAAAATACACTAATCCCAATGGTGAGATTGTTCTAGCAAATAAATTAAACTATGAGAATTTTTATTTTTTTTAAATTGCAAAAAAAGCATTCAGAAATGAATCCTACAAGTTATTTTTTTCAAGAAGATGCTCTAACTGCCCGAAAAACAAGAATGTCCATAACTTCCTCATAACAAAGTCAAATGAAGTGAATCAAAGCTTTCCAGATAGACAAAAGTATAATATATGAGAAAAAAAATATTAAAAAAAAAATTCAAAATTTTGCAAATTTTTTTGCTGCCCCCCGTCCCCACGCATTCCAAGAAATGGCATAACTTCTTGCTCGAAGGTCCGATTTCAATTTTTTTTTCCCGCCACGTACCTCTCTCAACTCTTCACATTCACAAAAAGTTTCAAAAAATTAGGAGAAAATTTCAGCCCGTAGGTACCTGCCCCAAGTCCCATTTGTCCCCCAAACGGACAATGGTCCTTTAGGGGTTAAGCCACACTAATCCCAATGGTGAGATTATTTTAAAAATCAAAACTAATTTTGTAGAATTCTTTTTTTGAATTTTTTTAAAATTGAGCCCAATAACAAATTCTATATCTAATTTTTCTAAAATGGTACTATAATTGCCCACAAGACAAGATGCTTCATAACCTTCGCATCATCCATCCAAATGAAATGAATCAAAGTATCACATGTAGACAAAATTACAATCTATGAGAAAAAAAATATTAATTTTTATTTCAAAGTTTTGTAGATTTGTTTTTGCCTACCTAATTTTGATCTAGGCTTATTGTGATAGAACTCTTGGTGTTGGTCACCAATTAAAATAAAAATTACATTCTCAAAAAGCTAATAATTTTTTTTCTCTTATGAAAAATTTTCAAAAATTTTCATTAGAAATTGACCATATAGGGACTTGCCAAATCCATTTTACCTCTTGCAAAGATAATGAGACTTTAGGGGTTAACACCCTATCAATGTATTATTTATCAAGAAGATTTTGAAATTTTAACCCCTAAATTCCCAAGGCCTTTATTGAGCTTCTAGGAATTTGCTCTAAATTGAACAAAAAGCCAACATTTTTATAAGTTGTATCAACTTTTTAAAAATTGTAATTGTATAAATTCAAACTAGACATGTTAGAGATCACATAGGAAAATAAAATACAACAATATCACTTATGAATTGAAAGATTATAATGTTTGAACACGAGGGTGTTAAAAATGCAAAAATGACTTGAAGTCTTTCAACCCTCTTTTCACATGCCAAATCAAAAAAGTTGGTCACCTAGAAAATATGAGGTTAAAGGACCTAATACGCGTAACTCCAATCAATTTATGGCTTCTCAAAATCTACTCTACAATTTTTTTAAATGAATTTCTAAGGTGATTTTTTCTCCAAGATCTAGTGTATTTGAAGCTCATTTCCAAGAGCCCTCAACACTATGGAAAGTCAAGATTGCAATTGGTACCCTTGCACAGAATCTTGATGAGAAAAATCATAATCAATCATTTGCAAAATCGGATTTTTGATGCTAAAATTAGACTTCTAAAAGAATTTTACAGAAATATAAAATACTAAAAAAAAACACTTGATTAGGTTTTATTTAACTTCAAAATATCGTCGACACCAAAATTTGGTGCCTTGAGCATTTAGGGGTTAATATGGAATACATAAATAAAGTTTTATATCAAAACATCCCCATTTGAATTTCTCTACTCTCCAAGCATCATCATACTCATGTATTATTTATCATCTTCATCTAAAACTTAAGAATTAGAGGAAAGAGGTTTAAATTAAAACTTTCCCTTTTGATTTATGCAAATCTCACATATCCTATTGGTGTGTTATATATGAAGTGGCTTTAAAATACAAAATAATGGATAGAGATTTTAATAAGAACTTCTTCATTTGAATTTCTCTATTCTCAAAGCATCATCATATTCATATATGATTTACTATCTTGATTCAAAACTTGAAAAGTAAAGGCAAGAGATTTAAATAAAAACTTCCCCTCTTGATTTATAAAGAAAATAATGTCAAAGAATCATCCTAATGGTGTATTATTTGTGAAGTAGATTTTAAAATATAAAACAATGAATGGGGATTTATGGAAGAACTTTCCCATCTAAATTTCTCTATTTTCCAAACATCATCATATTCATGTATTATTTACCACCTTCACCCAAATTTTCAAAATTAGAGGAAAGAGATTTAAATTAAAACTTTCCCTTTTGATTTATGCAAATCTCACATATCCTATTGGTGTGTTATATATGAAGTGGCTTTAAAATACAAAATAATGGATAGAGATTTTAATAAGAACTTCTTCATTTGAATTTCTCTATTCTCAAAGCATCATCATATTCATATATGATTTACTATCTTGATTCAAAACTTGAAAAGTAAAGGCAAGAGATTTAAATAAAAACTTCCCCTTTTGATTTATAAAGAAAATAATGTCAAAGAATCATCCTAATGGTGTATTATTTGTGAAGTAGATTTTAAAATATAAAACAATGAATGGGGATTTATGGAAGAACTTTCCCATCTAAATTTCTCTATTCTCCAAGCATCATTGTATTCATATATTATTTACCACCTTCACCCAAATTTTCAAAATTAGAGGAAAGAGATTTAAATTAAAACTTTCCCTTTTGATTTATGCAAATCTCACATATCCTATTGGTGTGTTATATATGAAGTGGCTTTAAAATACAAAATAATGGATAGAGATTTTAATAAGAACTTCTTCATTTGAATTTCTCTATTCTCAAAGCATCATCATATTCATATATGATTTACTATCTTGATTCAAAACTTGAAAAGTAAAGGCAAGAGATTTAAATAAAAACTTCCCCTCTTGATTTATGAAGAAAATAATGTCAAAGAATCATCCTAATGGTATATTATTTGTGAAGTAGATTTTAAAATATAAAACAATGAATGGAGATTTATGGAAGAACTTCCCCATCTGAATTTCTCTATTCTCCAAGCATCATTGTATTCATATATTATTTACCACCTTCACCCAAATTTTCAAAATTAGAGGAAAGAGATTTAAATTAAAACTTTCCCTTTTGATTTATGCAAATTTTAAAGAGTCATCCTAAGACCTAAGGGTATATTATTTATGAAATGGATTTTAAAATTCAGAATAATGCTTGGAGGTTTATAGAAGTATTTTTCCATTTGATTATTTTTTTTATCAAAGAATCATAGTCAAATAAACAAAAAACAATCATATAGTAGCATATTCCCCTTTCCACAAAATTTGAATGTTCAATGGAAATTGAGACCCTATCATCATATTTATCAATTGGAGTGAATTCTTAGATCAATATACTTGTGGTGTGATTCAAATCCTACTAATGACAATCCAAAGTGACCAAATTTTAAGAAGAATTTTAATATTTAATAAATGAGATTAGGTGTCTAAACATTGAATTCTAATCTCATCTAGCTACAATTAGTTATCTCACCTAACATAGAACGTACATTAATATGCCTTGAAAACTGACGCATGTACAATTTACCATAATTAAGCAGGCTATTATTATATTTGATCTCCCTCCAAAATGCCATGCTTTGGATTCTTTGGGCAACTTTGGGTCCACGGCGACCTCAAGTAGGCGACTTCTTGTCCAGGGCAACCTCTTATAGGCAACCTCTTGTCTTGGGCGACTTCGGGTGAAGGTGAGAACCATTGCCTTTTTAGCTTTGTCCAAAATTTGGCAATTTTGAGGGTTCTGCGGGCGACTTCGGGTCTTAGGCAACCTCTTGTGGTCGACCTCAGGTCTAGGGCAACCTCTTTTGGGCGACCTCTTGTCTTGGGCAACCGCAGGTGGAGGTGGGAGCCTTGGCCTTCTCTTTGTTCCGAAATTGGCAAATTTGGAGGTTTTACAAGCGACTTCGGGTCTAGAGCGACCTCTTGTGGGAGACCTCAGGTCTAAAGCGACCTTTTGTCTAGAGAGACCTCTTTTCGGAGACCTCTTTTTGGAGACCTCTTGTATTGGGCAACTTCGGGTGGAGGTGAGAGTAGTTTAGAGAACTAAAATCTCGAATGCCATGGAAATGGTATCCAAAAGAAGGCAAAAAAAATTCTACAAGTTGTAAATACTGGAAGGAATAAAAATTCATGAGTGCACTAAATTTAGTACCCCATTTCCTAAAATATACTACGAGAACAAAAGAAAAATGAATTAGCCATGCCCTGTACTTTAAAGAACTTAAATGTGAAATGTCATGGAATTGGTATCCAAAAGAAGGCCAAAATAATCTACAAGTTGTAAATACTGGAAGCAATAATAATTCATGAGTGCACTAAATGTAGTGCCCCATTTCCTATCATACACTACGAAAAAGAAAAAAAACTCAAATGGCCATGCGGTGTAGTTTAGAGAACTAAAATCTCGAATGCCATCGAATTGGTATCCAAAAGAAGGCAAAAAAAAAATCTACAAGTTGAATGTACTGGAAGGACTAATAATTCATGAGTGCAATAAATTTAGTGCCCCATTTCCTAATATATACGACGAGAAAGAAAAAACAAACAAATGGCCATGCATTGTAGTTTAAAGAACTAAAATCTCAAATGTCATGGAATTGGTATCCAAAAGAAGGCAAAAAAAAACTCTACAAGTTGTAAATACTAGAAGAAACAATAATTCATGACTGCACTAAACTTAGTGGCCTATTTCCTAACATATACTACGAGAAAGAAAAAAAAAATGAATTAGCCATGCCGTGTACTTTAAAGAACTAAAATCCCAAATGTCATGGAATTGGTATCCAAAAGAAGGCCAAAAAAATCTACAATTGTAAATAACAGAAGGAATAAAATTTCATGAGTGCAATAAATTTAGTGCCCCATTTTCTAACATATACTACGAGAAAGAAAAAAAAATGAATTGGCCATGCCGTGTACTTTAAGGAACTAAAATGTGAAATGTCATGGAATTGGTATCCAAAAGAAGGCCCAAAAAAATCTACAAGTTGTAAATCCTCCAAGGAATAATAATTCATGAGTGCACTAAATTTAGTGCCCCATTTCCTAACACATACGACGAGAAAGAAAAAACAAACAAATGGCCATGCATTGTAGTTTAAAGAACTAAAATCTCAAATGTCATGGAATTGGTATCCCAAAGAAGGCCAAAAAAATTTATAAGTTGTATTCACTGAAAGAAATAATAATTCATGAGTGCACTAAATTTAGTGCCCATTTCCTAACATACACTACGAAAAAAAAAAAAATGAAATGGCCATGCGGTGTAGTTTAAAAAACTAAAGTCTCAAATGTCATGGAATTGGTATCCAGAGAAAGGCAAAAAAAAAATCTTCAAGTTGAATATACTGGAAGAAATAATAATTCATGAGTGCTATAAATTAGTGCCCCATTTCTTAACATATATTACGAGAGAGAAAAAAAAATGAATTAACCATACTTTGTACTTTAAAGAACTACAATCTCAAATGTCATGGAATTGGTATCCAAAAGAAGGCCAAAAAAATTTACAAGTTGTAATCACTGAAAGAAATAATAATTCATGAGTGCACTAAATTTAGTGCCCCATTTTCTAACATATACTACAAGAAAGAAAAGAAAAAGAATTAGCCATGCCCTGTACTTTAAAGAACTAAAATGTTAAATGTCATGGAATTGGTATCCAAATGAAGGCAAAAAATAATTTATAAGTTGTAAACATAGAAAAGATTTATAAGTCATGACTGCACTAAGTTTAGTGCCCCATTTCCTATCATATACTACGAGAAAGAAACAAAAATGAATTGGCCATGCCCTGTAGTTTAGAGAACTAAAATCACAAATGTCATGGAAGTGGTATCCAAAAGAAGGCGAAAAAAATTCTACAAGTTGTAAATACTGGAAGGAATAATAATTCATGAGTGCACTAAATTTGGTGCCCCATTCCTAATATACACTACGAGAAGAAAAAAATATGAATTAGCGATGCCATGTACTTTAAAGAACTAAAATCTCAAATGTCATCGAATTGGTATCCAAAAGAAGGCCAAATGAATTTGCAAGTTGTAAATACTCCAAGGAATAATAGTTCATGACTGCACTAAATTTAGTGCCCATTTCCTAACATATACTATGAGATACAAAAATAAATGATTTGGCCATACGGTGTAGTTTAAAGAATTAAAATCTCAAACGTCATGGAATTGGTATCCAAAAGAAGAGAATGAAAAATCTACAAGTTGTAAATACGGGAATAAATAATAATTCATGAGTGCAATTAATTTAGTGCCCCATTTCCTAACATATACTACGAGAAACAAAAAAAATGAACTAGCCATGCCATGTAGTTTAGAGAACTAAAATCTCAAATGTCATGGAATTGGTATCCAAAAGAAGGCAAAAAAAAATCTACAAGTTGTAAAGACTGGAAGGACTAATAATTCATGAGTGCACTAATTTTAGTGCCCCATTTCCTAACATATACTACAAGAATCAAAGAAAAATGAATTGGCCATGCGGTGTAGTTTAAAGAACTAAAATCTCAAATGTCATGGAATTGGTATCCAAAAGAAGGCAAAAAAAAAGTCTACAAGTTGTAAATGCTGGAAGGAATAATAATGCTTGATTGCACTGAATTTAGTGCCCCATTTCCTAGCATATACTACAAGAAAGAGAAAAAAATGAATTAGCTACGCCCTGTACTTTAAAGAACTAAAATGTGAAATAACATGGAATTGGTATCCAAAAGAAGGCCAAAAAAAATTGACAAGTTGTAAATACTCTAAGAAATAATAATTTATAAGTGCAATAAATTCAGTGCCCCAGTTCCTAACATATACTACGAGAAACAAAAAAAATGAGTTAGCCACGCCTTGTCTTTTAAAGAACTAAAATGTTAAATGTTATGGATTTGGTATCCAAAGGAGGCCAAAAAAAATCTACAAGTTGTAAATACTCCAAGAAATAAGTATTCATGAGTGCACTAAATTTAGTGCCCCATTTTCTAACATATACTATGAGAAACACTAGAAGAAAACTGCGTTTTACTTGACAAAACTTGCGATGTACTCAACAAAAAGTATGGAATTTGTTTTGTTAAGTTCACCCTTCATAACGCAAAATTCTGTGTTCCAAAGTTTCAATACAGAATTTGACTAGTAAAACGCAGAATTTTATGTTAGAATGCAAATTTTGCGTTATGAAGGGAGAACTCAACAAAACCAATTCCATACTTTTTGTTAAGTACAGCGCAATTTTTGACAAGAACAACGCAATTTTCTTCAAGTACAACGCAATTTTCTTCTAGTGAAAGAAAAAAAAATGAACTAGCCACGCCCTATACTATAAAGAACTAAAATGTGAAATAACACGGAATTGGTATGCAAAAGAAGGCCAAAAAAAATCTTTAAGTTGTAAATACTCCAAGGAAGAATAATTCATGAGTGCAATTAATTTAGTGCCCCATTTCCTAACATCTACTACGAGAAAGAAAAAAAAATGAAATGGCCATGCGGTGTAGTTTAAAGAACTAAAATCTCAAATGTCATGGAATTGGTATCCAAAAGAAGGCAAAAAAAAAATCTACAAGTTGTAAACACTTGAAGGAATAATAATTCATGAGTGCACTAAATTTAGTGCCCCATTTTCTAACATATACTACGAGAAAAAAAAGAAAATGAACTAGCTAGGCCCTGTACTTTAAAGAACTAAAATGTTAAATGTCATAGAATTGGTACCCAAAAGAAGGCCAAAAAAATTGTACAAGTTGTAAATACTCCAAAGAACAATAATTTTTGAGTGCAATACATTTGGTGCCCCATTTCATAACATATACTACGAGAAAGAAACAAAAATGAATTGGCCATGCCCGGTAGTTAAGAGAACTCAAATAGCAAATGTTAGGGGAGTGGTATCCAAAAGAAGGCTAAAGAAATCCTACAAGTTGTAAATATTGGAAGGAATAATAATTCATGGGTGCAATAGATTTGGTGCCCCATTTCCTAACAGATAGTACAAGAAAGAAAAAGAAATGAATTGGCCATGCCCTGTAATTTAGATAACTAAAATCTCAAATGTCATGGAATTGGTATCCAAAAGAAGGTGGAAAAAATCTACAAGTTATAAATTCTCCAAGGATGAGTAATTCATGACTGAAACTAAGTTTAGTGCCCTATTTCCTAACATATACTACAAGAAAGAAACAAAAATGAATTGGCCATGCCCTGTAGTTTAGAGAGCTAAAATCTCAAATGTTAGGGAATTGGTATCCAAAAGAAGGCAAAAACTAATCTACAGGTAGTAAACACAGGAAGGATTAATAATTCATGAGTGCATTAAATTTAGTGCCCCATTATCTAACATATACTACGAGAAAGAAAAAGTCATAAAATAGCCATGCCTTGTAGTTTAGAGAACTAAAATCTCAAATGTCATGGAATTGGTATCCAAAAGAAGGCCAAAAAAAATCTACAAGTTGTAAATACTCCAAGGATAAATAATTCATGAGTGCGCTAAATTTAGTGCCCCATTTCCTAATGTATTCTACTAGAAAGAAAAAAAAAATGAATTAGCCATGCCCTGTAGTTAAGAGAACTCAAATCTCAAATGTCATAGAATTGGTATCCAAAAGAAGGCAAAAAAAAATCTACAAGTTGTAAATACTGGAAGGAATAATAATTCATAAGTACACTAAATTTAGTGCCCCATTTTCTAACATATACTACGAGAAAGAAAAAGAAATGAATTGGCCATGCCCTCTAGTTTAGAGAACTAAAATAGTAAATGTCATAGAATTGGAATCCAAAAGAAGGCCAAAAGAAAATCTACAAGTTATAAATACTAGAAGGACTAATCATTCGTGAGTGCAATAAATTTGGTGCCCCATTTCCTAACATATACTATGAGAAAGAAAAGAAATTGGATTGGCCATGCCTTGTTGATTAGAGACCTCGAATAGTAAATGTTATGGAAATGGAATCCAAAAGAAGGCTGAAAAAATTCTACAAGTTGTAAATACTGGAAGAAATAATAATTCATGAGTGCAAAAAATTTGGTGCCCCATTTCCTAACATATACTACAAAAAAGGAAAAAAATTGAAATGGCCATGCCCTGTAGTTAAGAAAACTCAAATCTCAAATGTCATGAAAGTGGTATCCAAAAGAAGGCTGGAAAGAATCTACAAGTTCTAAATATTGAAAGAAATAATAATTCATAAGTGCAATAAATTTCATGCAATAAATTTCGTGCCCCATTTCCTAAGAAAAACTACAAAAAAGAAAAAAAATGAATTGGCCATGCCCTGTAGATTAGAGACCTCAAATAGTACATGTTCTATAACTGGTATACAAAAGAAGTCCAAAAAAAATCTACAAGTTGTAAATACTGGAAGAAATAATAATTCATGAGTGCATTAAATTTGGTGCCCCATTTCCTAACAGATACTACAAGAAAGAAGAAAAAATGAATTGGCCATGCCCTGTAGTTTAGAGAACTCAAATCTCAAGTGTCATGGAAGTGGTATCCAAAAGAAGGCCGGAAAAAAATCTACAAGTTGTAAATACTCCAAGGATTAGTTATTCATGACTGCAATTATGTTTATTGCACCATTTCCTAAGATATACTATGAGAAAGAAACAAAAATGAATTGGCCATGCCCTATTGTTTAGAGAACTAAAACATAAAGTGTCATGGAATTGGTATCCAAAAGAAGGCCGAAAAAAAATCTACAAGTTGTAAATACTGGAAGGAATAATAATTCATGGGTGCAATAAATTTGGTGCCCCATTTCCAAAGATATACTATGAGAAAGAAAAAGAAATGAATTGGTCATAACCTGTAGTTTAGAGAACTAAAATAGTAAATGTCCTTTAAGTGGTATCCAAAAGATCGCCGAAAAAAAAATCTACAAGTTGTAAATACTGGAAAGAACAGTAATTTGTGAGTGCAATAAATTTGGTGTCCCATTTCCTAACATATACTACAAGGAAGAAACAAAGATGAATTGGCCATGCCCTGTAGTTAAGAGAACTCAAATAGTAAATGTCATGGAATTGGTACCCAAAAGAAGGTCAAAAAAATCCTACAAGTTGTAAATACTAGAAGGAATAATAATTCGTGAGTGCAATAAATTTGGAGCCCCATTTGCTAACATATACTACGAGAAAGAAAAAAAAATGAATTGGCCATGCCCTGTAGTTAAGAGAATTCAGATAGTAAATGCCATGGAATTGGAATCCAAAAGAAGGCCGAAAAAGAATCTACAAGTTATAAATATTGGAAGGAATAATAATTCGTGAGTGCAATAAATTTAGTGCCCCATTTCCTAACAGATACTATGAGAAAGAAAAGAAATTGAATTGGCCATACCCTGTAGATTAGAGACCTCAAATAGTACATGTCATGGAAATGGAATCCAAAAGAAGGCCGAAAAAAATATAGAAGTTGTAAATACTGGAAGGAATAACAATTCATGAGTGCAGTAAATTTAGTGCCCCATTTCCTAACATATACAACAAGAAAGAAAAAAAAAATGAATTGGCCATGCCGTGTACTTTGAGGAACTAAAATGTGAAATGTCATGGAATTGGTATACAAAAGAAGGCCAAAAAAATCTACAAGTTGTAAATACTGGAAGGAATAAAAATTAATGAGGGCACTAAATTTGGTGCCCCACTTCCTAACATATACTACAAGAAAGAGAAAAAAATGAATTGTCCATGCCTTGTAGTTTAGAGAACTAAATCTCAAATGTCAGGGAAGTGGTATGCAAAAGAAGGCCGAAAAAATTCTACAAGTTCTATATACTGAAAGAAATAATAATTCATGAGTGCAATAAATTTCATGCCCCATTTCCAAACAGATACTACAAGAAAGAAAAAAAATGAATTGGCCATGCCCTATAGATTAGAGACTTCAAATAGTACATGTCCTGAAATTGGTATACAAAAGAAGGCTCCAAAAAAATCTACAAGTTGTAAATATTGGAAGAAATAATAATTCATGAGTGCATTAAATTTCGTGCCCCATTTCCTAACACATACTACGAGAAAGAAAAGAAATTGAATTGGCCATGCCCTGTAGATTAGAGAACTGAAATCTCAAGTGTCATGGAAGTGGTATCCAAAAGAAGGCCGGAAAAAAATCTACAAGTTGTAAATACTAGAAGGAATAACAATTCATGAGTACAATAAATTTAGTGCCTCATTTCCTAACATATACTACGAGAAAGAAAAAAAAATGAATTGGACATGCCCTGTAGTTTAGAGAACTCAAATAGTAAATGTCATGGAAATGGAATCCAAAAGAAGGCCGAATTAATTCTTTAAATTCTAAATACTGGAAGGAATAATAATTCATGAGTATAATAAATTTAGTGCCCCATTTCCTAACATATACTTTGAGAATGAAAATAAAATGAATTGGCCATGCCTTGTAGTTTAGAGAACTCAAATAGTAAATGTCATGGAATTGGTATCCAAAAGATCGCTGAAAAAAAAATCTACAAGTTGTAAATATTGGAAGGAACAATAATTTATGAGTGCAATAAATTTGGTGCCCCATTTCCTAACATATACTACAAGAAAGAAAAAGAAATGAATTGTCTATGCCCTGTAATTTAGAGAACTAAAATCTCAAATGTCATGGAAGTGGTATCCAAAAGAAGGCCAAAAAAATCTACAAGTTGAATATACTCCAAGGAATACTAATTTATGACAGCACTAAATTTAGTTCCCCATTTCCTAACATATACTATGAGAATAAAAAAAAAACGAATTGGCCATGCGGTGTAGTTTAAAGAATTGAAATCTCAAATGTCATGGAATTGGTATCCAAAAGAAGGCCAAAAAAAATTCTACAAGTTGTAAATACTGGAAGGAATAGAAATTCATGAGTGCAATAAATTTGGTGCCCCATTTCCTAACATATACTATGAGAAAGAAAAAGAAATATATAAACCAGGCCTTGTAGTTTAGAGAACTAAAATCTCAAATGTCATGGAAGTGTTATCCAAAAGAAGGCCGAAAAATATCTACAAGTTGTAAATTCTGGAAGGAATAATAATTCGTGAGTGCAATAAATTTGGTGCCTCATTTCCTAACATGTAGTATGAGAAAGAAAAAGAAATGAATTGGCCATGCCTTGTAGTTTAGAAAACTAAAATCTCAAATGTCATGGAATTGGTATCCAAAAGAAGGCCGAAAAAAATCTACAAGTTATAAATACTGGAAGGAATAATAATTCATGAGTGCAATAAATTTAGTGCCCCATTTCCTAACATATACCACGAGAAAGAATAAAAAATGAACTAGGCACGCCCTGTACTTTAAAGAACTAAAATCTCAAATGCCATGGAATTGGTATCCAAAAGAAGGCCAAAAGAAATCTACAAGTTGTAAATACTGGAAGTAGTATAAAGTCATGAGTGCACTAAATTTGGTGCCCCATTTCCTAACATATACCACAAGAAAGAAAATGAAATGAATTGGCCATGCCTTGTAGTTTAGAGAACTCAAATAGTAAATGTCATGGAATTGGTATCCAAAAGAAGGCCAAAAAAATCCTACAAGTTGTAAATACTGGAAGGAATAATAGTTCATGAGTGCAATAAATTTGGTGCCCCACTTCCTAACATATACTATGAGAAAGAAAAAAAGATGAATAGGCCAGGCCCTGTAGTTTAGAGAACTCAAATAGCAAATGTCATAGAATTGGTATCCAAAAGAAGGCTGGAAAAAATCTACAAATTGTAAATACTGGAAGATAAAATTATTTATGAGTGCACTAAACTTAGTGTCCCATTTCCTAATATATACTACGAGAAAGAAAAGAAAATGAATTAGCCATGCCCTATACTTTAAAGAACTAAAATGTTAAATTCCATGGAATTGGTTTCCAAAAGAGGGCCAAAGAAAATCTGAAAGTTGTATATACTGGAAAGAATAATAATTCATGAGTGCACTAAATTTAGTGACCCATTTTCTAGCATATACTACGAGAAAGAAGAAAAATGAATTCGCCTTGACCTATAGTTTAGAGAACTAAAATTTCAAATGTCATGGAATTTATATCCAAAAGAAGGCCAAATAAAATGTACAAGTTGTAAATACTCCAAGGATAAATAATTCATGAGTGCACTAAATTTAGTGCCCCATTTCCTAACATGTACTACGAGGAAGAAAAAAAAATGAATTGGCCATGCCTTGTAGTTTAGAGAACTAAAATCTCAAATCTCATGGAATTGGTATCTAAAAGAAGGCCAAATTAAATCAAGAAGTTGTAAATACTCCAAGAAATAATAATTCATGAGTGCACTAAATTTAGTGCCCCATTTCCTAACATATACTACGAGAATGAAAAAAAATTGAATTAGCCATGCCATACAGTTTAGAGAACTAAAATCTCAAATGTCATGGAATTGGTATCCAAAAGAAGGCCAAAAAAAATTGTGCAAGTTGTATATACTCCAAGGAATAATAATTCATCAGTGCACTAAATTTAGTGCCCCATTTCCTAAAATACACTACGAGAAACAAAAAAAATGAACTCGCCATGACCTACAGTTTAGAGAACTAAAATTCCAAATGTCATGGAATGAGTATCCAAAAGAAGGAAAAAAAATATCTACAAGTTGTAAATACTCCATGGAATAATAATTTGTCAGTGCACTAGATTGAGTGCCCCATATCCTAACATATACTACGAGAAAGAAAAAAAATGAATTTGCCATACTCTGTAGTTTAGAGAAATAAAATTTCAAATGTCATGGATTTGGTATACAAAAGAAGGCCAAAAAAATCTACAAGTTGTAAATAACGGAAGGAATAATATTTCATGAGTGCACTAAATTTAGTGCCCCATTTTCTAACATATACTACGAGAAAGGAAAAAAAATGAATTAGCCATGCCCTGTAGTTTAAGAACTAAAATCTTAAATGTCATGGAATTGGAATCCAGGAGAAGGCCAAAAGAAATCTACAAGTTGTAAATACTGGAAGCAATAATAATTCATGAGTGCACTAAATTTACTGCCCCATTTCCTAACATATAGTACGAGAAAGAAAAAAAAATGAATAAGCCAGGCCCTGTAGTTTAGAGAACTAAAATAGTAAATGATCTGTAATTGGTATCCAAAAGATCGCCGAAAAAAAATCTACACGTTGTAAATACTGGAAGGAATAATAATTTGTGATTGCAATAAATTTGGTGCCCCATTTCCTAACATATACTACGAGAAAGAAAAAGAAATGAATTGGCCATGCCCGGTAATTTAGAGAACTAAAATCTCAATTGTCATGGAATTGGTATCCAAAAGAAGGCAAAAAAAAAATCTACAAGTTGTAAATACTCCAAGGATTAGTTATTCATGACTGCAATTAAGTTTAGTGCCCCATTTCCTAACATATACTATGAGAAATAAACAAAAATGAATTGGCCATGCCCTGTAGTTTAGAAAACTAAAACAATAACTGTCATGGAATTGGTATCCAAAAGAAGGCCGAAAAAAATCTACAAGTTGTAAATACTAGAAGGAATAATAATTCATGAGTACACTAACTTAAAATCCCCATTTCCTATCATATACTACGAGAAAGAAAAAAAAATGAATTGGCCAGGCCCTCTAGTTTATAGAACTAAACTCTCAAATGTCATGGAATTGGTATCCAACAGAAGGCCAAAAAAATTCTACAAGTTGTGAATACTGGAAGAAATAATAAATCATGAGTGCACTGAATTGAATGCCCCATTTCCTAACAAATACTACTAGAAACAAAAAAAAATGAATTAAGCATGCTCTAAAGTTTAGAGACCTCAAATAGTAAATGTCAATGAATTGGAGTCCAAAAGAAGTCCGATAAAAATTTGCAAGTTGTAAATATTGGAAGAAATAACAATTCATGAGTGCAATAAATTTACTGCCGAATTTCCTAACATATACTATGAGAAAGAAAAAAAAATGAATTGGCCATGCCTTGTAGTTTAGAGAACTAAAATCTCAAATGCCATGGAATTGGTATCCAGGAGAAGGCCAAAAAAAATCTACAAGTTGTAAATACTGGAAGCAATAATAATTCATGAGTGCACTAAATTTACTACCCCATTTCCTAACATATACTATGAGAAAGAAAAAAAAATGAATTGGCCATGCCCTGGAGTTTAGAGAACTAAAATCTCAAATGTCATGGAATTGGTATCCAAAAGAAGGCCAAAAGAAATCTACATGTTGTAAATACTCCAAGGAATAATATTTCATGAGTGCACTAAATTTAGTGCCCCATTTTCTAACATATACTACGAGAAAGAAAAAAAAATGAATTAGCCATGCCCTGTAGTTTAGAGAACTAAAATCTCAAATGTCATGGAATTGGTATCCAAAAGAAGGCAAGAAAAAAATCTACAAGTTGTAAATAGTCCAAAAAATAGTAATTCATCAGTGCACTAAATTTAGTGTCCCATTTCCTAACATATACTACGAGAAACAAAAAAAAATGAATTACCCACGCCCTGTACTTTAAAGAACTAAAATGATAAACGTCATGTAATTGGTATCCAAAAGAAGGCAAAAAAAATCTACAAGTTGTAAATACTCCAAAGAATAATAACTCATGAAGGCACTAAATTTAGTGCCCCATTTCCGAACATCTACTACGAGAAAGAAAAAAAAATGAATTAGCCATGCCTTGTACTTTAAAGAACTAAATTGATAAATGTCATGTAATTGGTATCCAAAAGAAGACCAAAAGAAATCTTCAAGTTGTAAATACTCCAAGGAATAATAATTTATGAGTGCATAAATTTAATGCCCCCATTCCTAACATATACTACAAGAAAGAAAAGAAAATGAATTAGCCATGACTTGTACTTTAAAGAACTAAAATGCTAAATTCCATGGAATTGGTTACCAAAAGAAGCCCAAAAAATATCTACAAGTTGTATATACTAGAAGGAATACTAAGTCATGAGTGCACTAAATTTAATGACCCATTTCCTAACATATACTACGAGAAAGAAAAAAAATTGAATTCGCCTTGACCTATGGTTTAGAGAATTTAAATTTCAAATGTCATGGAATTGGTATCCAAAAGAAGGAAAAAAAAATGTACAACTTGTAAATACTCCAAGGAATAGTAATTCATCAGTGCACTACATTTAGTGTTCCATTTCCTAACATATACTACAAGAAAGAAAGAAAAATGAATTAGCCACGCCTTGTACTTTGAAGAACTAAAATCTCAAATGTCATGCAATTGGTATCCCAAAGAACGCCAAATAAAATCTACAAGTTGTAAATACTCCAAGGAATAATAATTCATGAGTGCACTAAATTTAGTGCCCCATTTTCTAACATATACCACGAGGAAGAAAAAAAAATGAAATAGCCAGGCCCTGTAGTTTAGAGAACTAAAATCTCAAATGTCATGGAATTAGTATTCATAAGAAGGCGAAAAAAAATGTACAAGTTGACAATACTCCAAGAAATAGAAATTCATTAGTGCACTAAATTTAGTGCCCCATTTTCTTACATATACTACGAGAAAGAAAAAAAATGAATTAGCTAGGCCCTGTAGTTTAGAGAACTAAAATCTCAAATTTCATGGAAGTGGTATCCATAAGAAGGCCAAAAAAAAAGTAAAGGTTGTTAATACTCCAAGGAATAATAATACATGAGTGCACTAAATTAAGTGCCCCATTTTCTATCATATACTACAAGAAAGAGAAAAAATGAAATAGTCATGCCCTGTCGTTTAGAGAACTGAAATCTCAAAAGTCATGGAAATGGTATTCATAAGAAGGCCAAAAAACATCTACAACTGATAAATACTCCAAGGAATAAAAAGTCTTGAGTGCACTAAAATTAATGCCCAATTTCCTGACATATACTACGAGAAAGAAAAAAATATGAAATAGCCATGCCCTGTACTTTAAAGAACTAAAATCTCAAATATCATGGAATTGGTATCCAAAAGAAGGCCAAAAAAATCTATAAGTTGAATATACTCCAAGGAATACTAATTCATGAGTGCAATAAATTTAGTTCCCCATTTCCTAACATACTATGAGAATAAAAAAAAAACGAATTGGCCATGCGGTGTAGTTTAAAGAATTGAAATCTCAAATGTCATGGAATTGGTATCCGAAAGAAGGCAAAAAAAATTTCTACAAGTTGTAAATACTGGAAGAAATAATAACTCATGAGTGCAATAAATTTAGTGCCCCATTTCCTAAAATATTATACAAGGAAGATAAAAAAATGAATTAGCCATGCCGTGTACTTTTAGAAAACTAAAATCTCAAATGTCATGGAATTGGTATCCAAAAGAAGGCAAAATAGAAATCTACAAGTTGTAAGTACTCCAAGGAATAATAATTCATGAGTGCACTAAACTTAGTGCTCCACATTCTATGATATACTACGAGAAAGAAAAAACAATGAATTGGCCATGCCCTGAAGTTTAGAAAACTAAAATCTCAAATGTCATGGAATTGGTATCCAAAAGAAGGCCAAAATAATCTGCAAGTTGTAAATACTCCAAGAAACAATAATTCATGAGTGCAATAAATTTAGTTCCCCATTTCCTAACATATACTATGAGAAAGAAAATAAATGAAATAGCCATGCCTTGTAGTTTAGAGAACTAAAATCTCAAATGTCATGGAATTAGTATCCATAAGAAGGCCAAAAAAGAACTAAAGTTTCAAATCGACACCATTGTGTAAATTTTCTTTGGCGTGGCTAAGTCATTTTTTTTTCTTCCTCGCAGTATATGTTATGAAATGGGGCACTAAATTTGGTGCACTCATGAATTAGTATTCCTTGGAGTATTTACACCTTGTAATTTTTTTAGGGCCTTCTTTTATATACCAATTCCATGACATTTTAAATTTGAGTTCTCTAAACTACAGGTCATGGCGAATTCTTTTTTTTTGTTTCTCGTAGTATATGTTGGGAAATTGGGCACTAAATTTAGTGCACTCATGAATTATAATTCCTTGGAGTATTTACAACTTGTAGATTTTTTTTTCCTTCTTTTGGATACCAATTACATGACATATATCAATTTAGTTCTTTAAAGTACAGGGCATGGCTAATTCATTTTTTTTCTTTCTTGTAGTATATATTAGGAAATGGGGCACTAAACTTAGTGCACTCATGAATTATTATTCCTTAGAGTATTTACAACTTGTACATTTTATTTGGCCTTCTTTTGGATACCAATTCTATGACATTTGAAATTTTAATCCTCTAAACTCCAGAGCATGGCTAATTCAATTTTTTTCCTTTCTCGTAGTATATGTAAGGAATTGGGGCACTAAATTTAGTGCACTCATGAATTATTATCCTTGGAGTATTTACAACTTGTAGATTTTCTTTTCCTTCTTTTGGATACCAATTAAATGACATTTATCAATTTAGTTCTTTAAAGTACAGGGCATGGCGAATTCATTTTTTTTTCTCGTAGTATATGTTAGGAAATAGGACACTAAATTTAGTAAACTCATGAATTATTATTCCTTGGAGTATATAGAACTTGTAGATTCTATTTGGCCTTCTTTTGGATACCAATTCCATGACATTTAACATTTTAGTTCTTTAAAGTACAGGGCGTGGCTAATTCATTTTTTTTCTTTCTCGTAGTATATGTTAGGAAATGGGGCACTAAATTTAATGCATTCATGAATTATTATTCCTTGGAGTATTTTCAACTTGTAGATTTGTTTTGGCCTTCTTATGGATACCACTTCCATGAAATTTGAGATTTTAGTTCTCTAAACTACAGGGCCTAGCTAATTCATTTTTTTTTTCTTTCTCGTAGTATATGTAAGAAAATGGGGCACTAAATTGAATCCACTCATGAATTATTATTCCTTGGAGTATTTACAACTTTTTGATTTTATTTGCCCTTCTTTTGGATACCAATTCCATGACATTTAACATTTTAGTTCTTTAAAAAACAGGGCATGGCTAATTCATTTTTTTCTCTTGCTCGTAGTATATGTTAGGAAATGGGGCACTAAATTTAGTGCACTCATGAATTATTATTCCTTGGAGTATTCACAACTTATACCTTTATTTTGGCCTTCTTTTGGAAACCAATTACATGACATTTATCAATTTACTTCATTAACGTACAGGGCATGGCTAATTCAATTTTTTTTCCTTGTTGTAGTATATGTTAGGAAATGGGGCACTTAATTTAGTGCACTCATGAGTTATTATTCCTTGGAGTATTTAGAACTTGTACATTTTTTTTTGCCTTCTTTTGGATACCAATTACATGACATTTATCAATTTAGTTCTTTAAAGTATAGGGCATGGCAAATTCATTTTCTTTTCTTTCTCGTAGTATATGCTAGGAAATGGGGCACTAAGTTTAGTGTACTCATGAGTTATTATTCCTTGGAGTATTTACAACTTGTTGATTTTATTTGGCCTTCTTTTGGATACCAATTCCATGTCATTTAACATTTTAAATCTTTAGACAACAAGGCATGGCTAATTCAATTCTTTTTCTTTTTCGTAGTATATGTTAGAAAATGGGGCACTTAATTTAGTGCACTCAGGAGTTATTATTCTTTAGAGTATTTACAACTTGCATTTTTTTTTTGGCCTTCTTATAAATACCAATTCCATGACATTTGAGATTTTAGTTCTCTAAACTATAGGCCATGGCTATTTCATTTTTTTTCTTTCTCGTAGGATATTTTAGGAAATGGGCCACTAAATTTAGTAAACTCATGAATTATTATTCCTTAGAGTATTTAAATCTTGTACATTTTTTTTGGCCTTCTTTTGCAAACCAGTTCCAAGACATTTGACTTTTTAGTTCTTTAAACTACAAGACATGGCTTATTCATTTTTTTTGCTTTCTTGTAGTATGTGTTAGGAAATGGGGAACTAAATTTAGAGCACTCATGAATTATTATTCCTTGGAGTATTTACAGCTTATACATTTATTTTGGCCTCCATTTGGATACCAATTCCATGACATTTGAGATTTTAGTTCTCTAAACTACAGGGCATGGCTAGTTCATTTTTTTTTCTTTCTCGTAGTATATGTTAGAAAATGGGGTACTAAATTTAGTGCACTCATGAATTTGTATTCCTTAGAGTATTTACAACTTCTATTTTTTTTTGGCCTTCTTATGAATACGAATTCCATGACATTTGAGATTTTAGTATTCTAAACTACAAGGCATGGCTAATTCATTTTTTTTTGCTTTCTTGTAGTTTATATTAGAAATTAGGGCACTAAATTTAGTGCACCAATGAATTATTATTCCTTGGAGTATTTACAACCTTTACATTCTCTTTGGCCTTCTTTTGGATACCAAATCCATGACATTTAGGATTTTAGTTCTCTAAACTAAAGGGCCAGGCTCTTTCATTTCTTTTTCATTCTCGTAGTGTATGTTAGAAATTGAGGCACTAAATTTAGTGCACTCATGAATTATTATTCCTTGGAGTATTTACAACTTGTTCAGTTTTTTTGGCCTTCTTTTGGATACCAATTCCATGACATTTAACATTTTAGTTCTTTAAAGTACAGGGCATGGCTTATTCATTTTTTTTCTTTCTCATAGTATATGTTAGAAAATGAGGCACCAAATTTAGTGCACTCATGAATTATTACTCCTTGCAATATTTACAACTTGTACATTTTCTTTTGCCTTCTTTTGGATACCGGTTCCAAGACATTTGAGATTTTAGTTCTCTAAACTAAAGGGCATGGCTTATTCATTTTTTTTGCTTTCTCGTAGTATATGTTAGGAATTGGGGCACTAAATTTACTGCACGCATGAATTATTATTTCTTTGAGTATATATAACTTGTTTAATTATTTTTTGCCTTCGTTTGGATACCAATTCCAAGACATTTGAGATTTTAGCTCTCTAAACTACAGGGATGGCTAATTTGTTTTTCTTTAATTTCTTGTAGTATATGTTAGAAATTAGGGCACTAAATTTAGTACATTCATGAATTATTATTCCTTGGAGTATTTACAACTTGCACATTTTTTTTGGCCTTCTTTTGGATACCAGTTCCAAGACATTTGAGATTTTAGTTCTCTAAACTACATGGCATGGCTTATTCATTTTTTTCGCTTTCTCATAGAATATGTTAGAAAATGCGGCACTAAATTTACTGCACTCATGAATTATTATTCCTTAGAGTATTTACAACTTGTTAATTTTTTTTGGCCTTCTTATGAGTACCAATTCCATGACATTTGAGATTTTAGTTCTCTAAACTACAGGGCATGGCTTATTCATTTTTTTTCCTTTCTCGTAGTTTATATTAGAAATTAGGGCACTAAATTTAGTACATTCATGAATTATTATTCCTTGGAGTATTTACAACTTGCACATTTTTTTGGCCTTCTTTTGGATACCAGTTCCAAGACATTTGAGATTTTAGTTCTCTAAACTACATGGCATGGCTTATTCATTTTTTTCGCTTTCTCATAGAATATGTTAGAAAATGCGGCACTAAATTTACTGCACTCATGAATTATTATTCTTTAGAGTATTTACAACTTGTTAATTTTTTTTGGCCTTCTTATGAGTACCAATTCCATGACATTTGAGATTTTAGTTCTCTAAACTACAGGGCATGGCTTATTCATTTTTTTTTCTTTCTCGTAGTTTATATTAGAAATTAGGGCACTAAATTTAGTACATTCATGAATTATTATTCCTTAGAGTATTTACAACTTGTTTAATTTTTTTGGCCTTCTTTTGGATACCAATTCCAAGACATTTGAGATTTTAGTCCTTTAAACTACAGGGATGGCTAATTCATTTTTTTAATTTCTTGTAGTATATGTTAGAAATTAGGGCACTAACTTTAGTGCACACATGAATTATTATTCCTTGGAGTATTTACAACCTTTACATTCTCTTCGGCCTTCTTTTGGATACCAATTCTATGACATTTGAGATTTTAGTTCTCTACATTAAAGGGCCTGGCTATTTCATTTTTATGGCTTTCTCGTAGTATATGTTAGAAATTGAGGCCCTTAATTTAGTGCACTCATGAATTATTATTCCTTGGAGTATTTACAACTTGTACTTTTTCTTTTGGCCTTCTTTTGGATACTAGTTCCAAGACATTTGAGATTTTAGTTCTCTAAACTAAAGGGCCTAGCTAATTCATTTTTTTTTCTTTCTCGTAGTATATGTTAGAAAATGGGGCACTAAATTTTTTGAACTCATGACTTATTATTTCTTGGAGTATGTACAACTTGTTTATTCTTTTTTGGCCTTCTTTTGGAAACCAATTCCATGCCATTTCAGATTTTAGTTCTCTTAACTAGAGGGCATGGCTAATTCATTTTTTTTTCTTTCTCGTACTATATGTTAGAAAATGGGGCACTAAATTTAGTGCACTCATGAATTATTATTCCATCCAGTATTTACAACTTGTAGATTATTTTTGGCCTTCATTTAGATACCAATTCCATGACATTTAACATGTTAGTTCTTTAAAAGACACAACGTGGCTAATTCATTATTTTTTTCTTTCTCGTAGTACATGTTAGGAAATGGGGCACTAAATTTATTGCACTCATGAATTTTTATTCCTTGGAGTATTTTCAACTTGTAGATTTTTTTGGCCTTCTTTTGGATACCAATTCCATGACATTTACTAATTTAGTTCTGTAAACTAAACGGCATGGCCAGTTCATTTTCTTTTCTTTCTCGTAGTACATGTTAGGAAATGGGGCACTAAATTTAGTGCACTCATTAATTTGTATTCCTTGGAGTATTTACAACTTGTACATTTGTTTTGGCCTTTTTTTGGATACCAACTCCATGACATTTGAGATTTTAGTTCTCTTAAACTACAGGGCATGGCTAATTTTTTATTTTTTTTCTTGTAATATGTGTTAGAAAATGCGGCACTAAATTTACTGCACTCATGAATTTGTATTCCTTGGAGTATTTACAACTTGTACATTTTTTTTGGCCTTCTTTTGAATACCACTTCCATGACATTTGAGATTTTAGTTCTCTAAACTACAAGTCCTGACTATTTCATTTTTTTTCTTTCTCATAGTTTATGTTAGGAAATCGGGCACCAAATTTATTGTACTCATGAATTATTATTCCTTGGAGTATTTACAACTTGTACATTTGTTTTGGCCATCTTATGGACATCAGTTTCATGACATTTGAGATTTTAGTTCTCTAAACCACAAGGCATGGCTACTTCATTTTTTTTTCTTTCTCATAGTATATGATAGAAAATAGGGCACTGAATTTAGGGCACTCATGAATTTTTATTTCTAGGAGTATTTACATATTATTTGGCCTTCTTTTGGATACCAATTTCATGACATTTGAGGTTTTAGTTCTTTAAACTACAAGGCTTGGTTAATTCATTTTCTTTCCTTTCTCGTAGTATATGTTAGGAAATGGGGCACTAAATTTAGTGCACTCATGAATTATTATTCCTTCAAGTATTTACAACTTGTACATTTTTTTTGGCCTTCTTTAGGATACCAATTCCATGACGTTTACCATTTTAGTTCTTTAAACTACAGGGCATGGCTTATTCGTTTTTTTTCCTTTCTCGTAGTATATGTTAGAAAATGGGGCACCTAATTTAGTGTACTCATGAATTATTATTCCTTGGAGTATTTACAACTTGTAGATTTGTTTTGGCCTTCTTATACATACCAATTCCATGACATTTGAGATTTTAGTTCTCTAAACTATAGGGCATGGCTAATCCTTTTTTTTTTCTTTCTCATGGTATATGTTAGGATATGGGGCACTAAATTAAGTGCACTCATGAATTATTACTCCTTGCAATATTTACAACTTGTACATTTTTTTTGGCCTTCTTTTGGATACCAATTCCATGACATTTGAGATTTTAGTTCTCTAAACTAAGTTGCTGGGCTATTTCATTTTTTTTTCTTTCTCGTAGTATATGTTAGGAAATGGGTTACTAAATGTAGTGCACTCACGAATTTTTATTCCTTGGAGTATTGTCAACTTGTAGATTTTTTTGGCATTCTTTTGGATACCAATTCCATGACATTTACTATTTTAGTTCTCTAAACTAGAAGGCATGACCAATTCATTTTTTTTCTTTCTCATAGTATATGTTAGGAAATGGGGCACTAAATTTATTGCACTCTTGAATTATTAATCCTTCCAGTATTTACACCTTGTAGATTTTTTTGGCCTTCTTTTGGATACCAATTCCATGTCTTTAACATTTTAAATCTTTAGACAACAAGGCATGGCTAATTCATTTTTTTTTTTCTTTTTCGTAGTATATGTTAGAAAATGGGGCCCTTAATTTAGTGCACTGAGGAGTTATTATTCTTTAGAGTATTTACAACTTGTGCATTTTTTTGGCCTTCTTATGAATACCAATTCCATGACATTTGAGATTTTAGTTCTTTAAACTATAAGGCATGGCTTATTCATTTTTTTGCTTTCTCATAGTATATGTTAGGAAATGGGGCACTAAATTTAGTGCACTCATGAATTTTTATTCCTTGGAGTATTTACAAGTTGTACATTTTTTCTGGCCTTCTTTTGGATACAAATTCCATTACATTTGAGATTTTAGTTCTCTAAACGACAGGGCATGGCTATTTTATGACTTTTTTTTCTTGTAGTATAAAATAGAAATTGGGGCAAGAAATTTAGTGCACTCATGAATTATTATTCCTTGGAGTATTTACAACTTGTAGATTTTTTTTGGCCTTCTTTTGAATATCAGTTCTAAGACATTTGAGATTTTAGTTCTCTAAACTACAGGGCCTGGCTATTTCATTTTTTTCTTTCTCGTAGTATATGTTAGAAATTGGGGCAAGAAATTTAGTGCACTCATGAATTATTATTCCTTGGAGTATTTACAACTTGTAGATATTTTTTGGCCTTCTTTTGGATACCAATTCCATGACATTTGAGATTATAGTCCTCTAAACTACATGGCATGGCTAGTTCATTTTTTTACTTCCTCGTAGTATATGTTAGAAAATGGCGCTCTAAATTTAGTGCACTCATGAATTTGTATTCCTTGGAGTATTTACAACCTGCACATTTTTTTGGGCCTTCTTATGATTTCTAATTCCATGACAGTTGAGAATTTAGTTCTCTAAACTACAGGGCTTGGCTATTTTTTTTTTTTTTTTTCTTATAGTATATGGTCGAAAATGGGGCACTAAATTTAGTGCACTCATGAATTTGTATTCCTTGGAGTATTTACAACTTGAACATTGCATTTGGCCTTCTTATGAATACTAATTCCATGACATTAACAATATATTCATTATTTTGGGAGATGGAAGACCTCCCATAATAACATTTTTGATTTCTATGCCCCAGAAATTGAAGTCGGCTTGAAGCAAATTTAAATGAAGAGGACTTGAATTTTACAATTGGTAGATGCAATTTCCATTAAAATGACAGTTTCATGTATTCAAGCATGTCCAATACTTTATTGAGGCAGGTGATCACAATGGTTTTCTAAATAAATGCAATGAATGATCCTCACAGAACACTAGGTCATGAGCTGAACGGTTGGTTGCAAGAAGCTATTTATCTCATTCAGACGGTCCGGGTTTGATTTCCATTGAATTCGTTTGAGCGGCAATGAGATAGACATGACTTGGTGCTGCTGAGTGAGCTTTGCAGGCAGGAAAGTTACAACAACCAACCGGCCCCTACCCCAAAATTGTGACAAGTGCTTCACACATCAACAAAATAAAAAGTGGTCTTACCCACTACAAATTTTTAAGACCCTAAACCCTATTTTCAAAAACAATTTTTTGAGAAAATCAATAAATATTGAAATGCTGCCAAAGTACACAATATTATATGTATTATAATGTAATCGTAAATATATTAAATATTATAAAGAAGTGCACTTGCTGAGCAAGTGACTATATACAAATTAAGTATAGAAGTAGTCCCAATACAATTCTATAAAAAAAATCCAATCACAATATTTGAAACCACACCATCTACTCGACAATAGGCAATACAAAATCATATAAATACGTCTATAGTTCTACAATAACGTTACTGTAGAAGAACCAAAAAACTGAAACTATAAAACTTAGTTTCAAATAATACAAAACATTTCTAAAATACCCGCTATATGCTCAATCGGAATTGTACAAAGACAAACTCCTGTTGATGACATCAACTTGAGCGGAAGGGATTTTAAGGACACACTCTACAGTGTCCTTCTTGACCTTGGATTTCCATGCCGTGACGAGAGAATTTGTGTCTTCCCATACAGGCTCCTGTATCTCATCCACTTTCCACCGCAATCCTTTGGCGGAGTCCCAACCGCTGTAAAATTCCTGAACATTTCGCCCTCGTGACATGGGTCGAAAGTACTGGATCAGGATACAATTCGGATGATCCGGGTTACTGAAAAGATCAGACATAGCTCTGGCAATCCATATAGGCTTCTCATCACCATCAGCAGGTCGAACTGCAAGAAAATATCCTTCAAAAACATCACGCGCGACACGGAAAGTTGGCAACGGGCGATCTTGGCGTTGCCCCACAAAAGCATCATCCTCAGCAAACTCCTCGCAAACTTCGCCATCGTCATCAAGTTCATCCTCCTCTGTCATTTCAATTCGTATAGAAGGCTAGAAACCTTCGTTCAATGCCTCAGATGGTACAATTGGCTCGTTCAAATTTGCTTTTACCGCCCGCCAATAAAACACCAAATGCTCGAACCGTCTTCTGTACTCTCCACTCCCGTCTTCATTGCATAATGCCTCCCAATATTTGATGAACCTCGATATACCCTTTGAAATGTCATCCACGCCCCGCATTGGAAGGGGGGCTACAGGTACAGGTTCCCCACAAGGCCATAGACTCCGTCCTTCAGAGTCTTCTTGCCACAACTTGATGCCCCCTTCTTCTGGGAGCCAGTCACTATCCGTGCAATACTTCTTGTACTTCATAATCGGAATACCTGCCGAGTTGAGATAAAACTTAAATTGTTGCGCCTTCGTATGACCAATAAGTGCTTCTTCCCCTTCCAAAAGCGAGCCTTCTATGAAAGCTTTGAAATCTGGCACCTCCTCAATCAAGTGAGGTATTGTAGGCACATAATCAACATCCATGAAGGACTTCATCAAAGACGGGATGGTAGGAAAGCTTTCCTTCTTCAATTGCATGCTCCACCTCCCAAACAAAGCGTCGATATCGTCATGCGTGTGCCCTACTAACATGAAACTCACATAAACCTCCCGGAAGATCTTCTTTGCAACCAAGAGTGACCAAAATGCAAATACACGCCCGATTTTTGTTGTCTCCTGTGGCATTGTCCATTTGAATGTTGAGAACCGGAGGAAGGGTACTCAGTGGAATCGGGACTTTGGGCTCTCGCCGAAGTGATGACTTGCACATTTCAGCTCCTTTCAAAATCGCTTCAAATAGAGGAGCAGAGCCCAATCCAACAAACAATTCCCGAGAAGAATACTTTGGAGGGAGTTCAAGGTCTCGTAAGAGCTTCGCTAATGACCCCACCATGTAGTTTGAGTCGTGTAGAAAGATATCAAGACCGTAATGCGCATACCGGACATCACCATGTCCATGAGCAATCATTCCAGTCACTAATACCGGCAATTTCGTCAGTCCGTCAAGTTGCTTGCTCTTGTGGGAGAACACAGGAGATGCCGTTTTTGCATGATCCATTTTGTCATGCATGATTGTCAAGCATTCGTGAGGGTAGGCGCTAGACCTATACCGGTTTGCATAATAATTATCTCAATGAGACCGTGCTGATGCATTATGTGTTTCCAATAGACGGTCCCATTTCCGTCGTAACCCAACCGGAGCGGTCCTTCTCTGTGCTTGATATCTGTCACACTCAACGCAACGAGCGAAATTATCTCTTGGCTTCTTCACAGAGTACTCAGGAAAGTTCAATTTCCTGATCTTGCTAATACTCGAACTTGAGACTTCTTTCAATCCAAACACAGCATTTGCTGCGTTGATCTCGGGAATAGTCTCTTTCCACGTGAAGGTGGCAAGTAGAACCTTTGACACCACCTTCTCTCCAGAAGGAAGAGAGTGTGTGCGATGAGGCATATGGTCAGCCGACTTCTCAAGTATGCACTTCAACGTTGCTGTGGCCTGCGACGTATGCTTCCGAATCTTATGCGTGCCCAAATTTCCATGCGATTGAGCTTGTTCACCTCTCGCAGCATATCCTTGAAAACGGTGGAAGGTGGATTGTGACACACCTGCAATATGTCGCCATGCCGCCATACACACATCAATCCCTTCCAAAGTGACCACTCTCTTGTCTTGACTGTCATGATGAACTTGTCGATGCACGTCCAACTTCATGTGGTAGCGAAATTCAAACATTGTCTTGTGATACATACGTTCACGGAAAGCTCGAATCTTCTCTCTCGAAAAAGGTTGGACATAATTGTCTGAGCATCACACTTTGCTTGAAATAGAATTGATAGACTCCTGAGTGAGTAGATCATTGGCTTTTACACAAGTCGGAGGAGGAGGATTCCTTACAGTGCTCACATAGCACCTGATGTGGACGCATGCATGAGGCCCGCTTGCTGACGATTGTACTCATCTCAAACCTCGTGATCGCGGAGGCTTGCCCCATTCAAATACACTTGTTGAATAGGCCATGCTCGAAGAGAGTACTTCCAATCCTCCGGAACGTCCTCAACGTGAAGTGACTTTGAGATTTGTACCGTGACAAGAGAATCTCCAAGAGGTCCATCACTACCTAAGACGACGTCCGAGTTCACGTTGTGACAGATTCCCTCAGCCACATCCAGCCCAATAGCATTGCGCAGGAGGACAACCTTTGTCATCCACAACCGTCTGGGTACGCCTTCGCAATTAGGAACGTTGAATATCTTCCCACGCACATTTGCAATCTCTTCGTCGTCGGAAGAATGCCCCTGGAACGGATTCTGGGTTGACTCTATGATCACTGCATAAAGAATCACGACTGTCACATCACCTTCTAGAAAACATTGAAGAGACGAAACCGAAATCCGAATACACGACTGTGATTGTCACTCAAGTCGACTCGACTTGAATGATCGGAGACCTGAAATAGCAATAGTCACCAGTGATATTCAAGATCGTAATCGAGTAGAAGAGACTGAATCACTGAAGTAACTGTTACGCAACAATATGGAAACACCAAGACACGGTAAGAAGTAATGAATGATCGGAGAATGAATTCCTATGTACCATTTTTTAATTATTTATAATTTTCGTAATGTCCAGAGCCTAGTGATGGTAAAGACAGTCGGATATAGATTTAGGGATTATCTAATAAATCATGTATTTGCATGATCTAAATGCCAAATTTCAGCAAAATCACTTCAACTCACATCGACTTGAAATCGAGAGACTATATCAGCATTTCTGATATCGACAACCTATATTGGACATTGAGTCCAATATATTGAAAGATCCGACGTACTCCAGAGTATCAAAACTCTCCAGTGATTAGTAATTCAAGCCGTATCGAGTTGAACAAACTCTAGAGACTACCATAATACTTAAAGTTACTGGATAATGACTTCCATATATTATCGAATAAAATTCCAGAATTTTCTGTAAAGTACAAATAATTTCATGTTGAATTGACTTGAGACCAAAACATGATCATTTTATCCCCCACGTTGAGTTCTAGGGTAGTTCAACTCGCATCGAGTTGAACAAGAGGAATAGATTTTCAGGGTCCCTTCAGCCACTGCCAACCAAATTGCATTGACATAATTCATGGAATGATCTTTCCTCTACCATATTATATTCAGGATTGTGCGATTCAACTCCATTATAGTTAAAAATATAACTTTCTCCTGCAAGTAACTCATGTGAGGATCACAACAGTTCAAGTTGTATCGAGTTGAAAAGATATAAGTCAGCTTAACAAATCAGTTGAGTGATGTGCTTTAACTTGCACCAAGTTGAACAATATTTTTATTTGATGTCATTACATTTCATCTTGTATCGACATGAACAGATTTCCCTCTAACGTCTGGCATTTCTTCGAGAATACATATGTTTAACTTGAACCGAGTTGAAGTCCATGGTGTCCAATGTTGGAAACAATGTGAACATCGCATTTCAGTGCATGCTTCCGTAAAACCCGACGCTTTTACTGGAGTTTTCTGAAATTCAATTTTTGAATCAATTGCCAGTGAAGATGAGCAACAACACGATTCATAGAGGAACAGGCGCGACGCAAAACGATATCAATCACTTCATTCTAATGCAGTCCCGTACAATATTATACTAATGCAACGCTGTCATACATCATGCATGCGAGCAAAAGCATTCAAACGGCTTACTGAACACATCAATAGTACTTACCAGAGTACGTTACGCTACAACTAAGAAGTCGTGACGTTCAGACTATCAAAACCTTGTCACATACAATGAAAGAACCGCAACATACGAACGACACTCCGCTGACGTAAGAAACGTAACTTAAGTAAGAGACCTGACGCAAGTACGAGATGTAACGTGAGAGCAAAATGACCATGAACTATGAATGACGAAAACACGAGCACAAAACGATGAGTAGGCAAATGGACATCGCAATAGTTCGCAGGACAATAGGCGAAGCAACGCGCTTGCGCGGGGAAAGCTGGGCAGAAATTTCAAACAGCTACAGGCAAAAGTCGCTGGGACCAATTTAAAAGGAATTTTCTTTTTCTGACAAGTGGCCGCATTCGGTATTAAAGGCAAGAGAATTTCTGCGGGAAAAAGTAGATGCAGTCCTTCTTTAGGTCTGCATAGTAAGTGGGTGGGCTTTAGGCACAGTCATAGGACGTATCATATATTTTGTATTTTTTGCACTTTTTTTCATTTTCATTTTACAGTTGGAGACGTTTAGAAGTTACTACTTTTGGGGGAACACTAGGCTACTTTGTAGTGACGTTTAAAATATCGCTGACAATCATGATGCGCAACAATAGAGGATGAAGGTTTACGGGTTGTAGAGCCATTTAATTGGGATTCTAGTAAGGTTTAGGGTTTAGGGGTTTTTTAGGGTTTAGGATTTGTTAGGGCTTAGGGTATAGGGTTCACTGATTGGGGTTACATTTTCAGGGTCCTTTTCTTTGAATGCGACTCAAAAATGTCCAAAAATGTAGTGGAACATTGTGGGATAAAAAACCTGTAGAAATTGTACTCATTTAGTAAGCGTAAGATTCATGATGAAATGTATTTTTGAGCAGCATTACGCTTTCACACATCATACTTCATGCATGTAAGTCATAAAATTGGAGACACAGTGAAACCAAATATTAACCCCTAAATGCCTGAGGCACCACATTTTTGTGTCTACAATACTTCCAAACTAAATAAATCCTAACTAAGTTGCTTTTTGTAGTAGTTCTTATTTTTGTAAAATTTGTTTTGAAGTCTAGTTTTAGCTTCAAAAATCTGATTTTGAAAATGATTTCATTATGTTTTTTCTATTCAAGGTTTTGTGCAAGGCTACCCATTGTAATCTTGACTTCCCGGAGTGTTTACGACTCTTGGAAATGAGCCTCCAATACACTAGATCTTTCAGAAAAAATCACATTAGAAATTCATTTAAAAAAATTGTAGAGTAGACTATGAGAAGCCATAAATTGATTTGGGTTATGCATACTAATCCTTTTAACCTCATATTTTTTGAATGATCACATTTTAGATTTGACTTGTGAAAAAAAGATTGAAAATTTTTCTTAGTTTTCACATCCTCATGATCAAACATTATAATCTTTCAATCCATAAGTGTTAATGTTGTGTTTTCTTTTCCTATGTGATCTCTAACATGTGTAGTTTGAATTTGTACGGTTACAATTCAAAAAAAATTGATACAACATATCAAAAACTTGGCTTCTTGTTCAATTTAGAGCAAATCCCTAGAGGCTCAAAGAAGGCCTTGGGCATTTAGGGTTTAACCCTGGAGCGCTCCGACGTCCATTTTCTGGACGATGAACAGATTCAGATCCTTGTTTCTGTCTCATTCCTACTTGGATGAAAGTCATCCTAATTTTTGGTGATACTTTATCAAGTTGTTGTCCTATCCATCGGTTGGATTTGGTGTTACTAGAATATATACATTTCTAAAATTACAAATGTGGAAGTATGTCAAGTGGTCAATTTGCATTGAGTTTAGTTCAAAACTAGATGTGCAAAAATGAGGTCAAAGATTTAAAGGTCACAAAAATTTCAAAAAATCACCATATGAAGAGAACCTTATTTCAAATCCATTCCAACAAGTTTTACTCAAAAAATGATAATATTTTACTTGTAATTGAATTTAGAAGGAATTCTGAAATTTTCTTTTCAAAACTTATAGAAAATGATTGGTGATAGCATTAGTAGATCTAACCGTACGGATAGAATTTAAAAATCAAAATCTATAGCTTTCATTTGTATACCAATTCCAAAATATTCTTCCAAATTGTAGTTCATAATGGTTTTTCTCAAATTGTCAATTTTGGAGATGAATCCAGACGTTTAGGGGTTAAATGATGGAGTGAAATTTTTTATTCTTTGAGTTGGAATTCATTTGTGAAAACAAAAATAGGAAGGCAGTGGATCCAAATACTAAGTGATGGATTGAAATTTATATATTTGCGTATGGATTCACTTGTGATAAAAAATTTTGGGGGGGGAGTTTAGTGATGGAATGAAATTTTTTATGATGGAGTTGGGATTCACTTGTGTTAAAAAAATGGGGAGGGAGCTAAGTGATGGAGTGAAATGTTTTATGATGGAGTTGGGATTCATTTGTGATCAAAAAAATGGGGAGCGACTTCCGTGATGGAGTGAAATTTTTTAGGATGGAGTTGGGATTCACTTGTGATTAATAAATGGGGAGGGAGTTAAGTGATGGAGTGAAATTTTTTATGACGGAGTTGGGATTCACTTGTGATCAAAAAAATGGAGAGGAAATTAAGAGATGGAGTGAAATATTTTATGACGGAGTTGGGATTCACTTGTGTTAAAAAAAATGGGGAGGGAGCTAAGTGATGGAGTGAAATGTTTTATGATGGAGTTGGGATTCAGTTGTGATTAATAAATGGGGAGGGAGTGAAGTGATGGAGTGAAATTTCTATGATGGAGTTGGAATTCAGTTGTGATTAAGAAAATGGGTTTAAGAGCATGTATTTTGAAGACCTTCAACTTTAATATTAGGGAGGTCAATTTAGAATTTATAAGCATCATTTTGGGCTTTATGCAATTATATCTTTACTAAACTCGGTTTAAACTGGCAAGACGTAGACATAATTCAATTCACTAATTGTAGATGTCTACATTTTCAATGAATGTATGTATGAAATTTGGAAGTGTGTGTATTAGTTACATGTAATCATTGCAAATTGAGTATGCGTACTAATATTACTACGTACTTGATTCATTAGAGGAAGAACATGACCTCATAAAATGATAAGACGCAATTATGGCCAATTTCATTAAAATGGTGGTATTCCGTTAATTTGGCACTTTTACCAGAGAAGACCTCACACTCTTAACTGTTTTTCTGTGCAAGAATCTATAACAATACTAGATTCTTGAAATCTGTAATAATCATAGAGTTTTCAGATTGCGTAGTTTGATATCTATGTCAGTCCTAGATTTTTGAAATCTAAAATTGGTCTACATGTTAGCAATCTTGGATGTCACGGTGTTAAAATGGCACATAGGAATACCGCACTTTTAATGAAATTCGCCGTAATTGTATTTTAAAGTTTTGATGATGAAAGACACTAATTACATTGAGCCGCCATGCATTCCTAATGAAATTGTCAAACTCGTTAGCCATAATTGATTTCAAGTGCCCATTTCTTGAAATGAAGGGTAACTGTGTTTGCAATCATGACATTTGCCCTCAACATGCCTTTGAATTTCTATTGAAGGTGTTCAGGAATTATTTGACTTAAATCTGTTTTTCCTATAGAACGTGCAATATCAACCAGATAAAAAAAAAAAAAAATACTTTGCTATGTTCGACAGAGCCCAATTGGAACTTCATAAAAAATGGGCACAATGTCCTCTTACTTTCTTTTTGATGTTGAAGTACTAAACTGCATTTCAGAAAAAAACAAAACAATTTATTGACCTCAAAGATGTAACATAAAAATATTGGTTGGTTCTTTTTTTAGAGTATGCAATGATGTATGGAAAAAGAAGCATGAGCTTCAAGCGCTCATGTGTTGTAAAAGAATGTTCCTATACTTATAACTTTAAAAAAAAAGTTATTTCCATTTCTCCTACAAAATTGATAACTGTAATTTGGGCTTTTAGTGACATGGATAATAAAAAAGACACGGCTTACAAATTAAAAGAACATTTCATTGTTGTTGTGAAATGCATAACAATAACACGAATTCAATACGAGAATGAATTGGACATGTGCAGGCTATTTCTAGCTTCTATAATTTATTTCTATTCGTTTTTCCTACAAAGTTCATGACTTTGGAGATTTAGGGGGTACGAAGTTCAATACATAGCTTTAAAAAGAATATTGAGGTTTTCAAAGCTCTAAAATTTAAATAAAGAAGAAGTAAAACAAATGAGGAGTTTGCAAATGTTGTGAACATTTAAAAATCACGAGGTGATTACATGTAGGCCTCATTTTCAAAATTTGACTTCAATTGTCCAAAATAAATATGAAAGAGATTGAAAAAATAATTTACAGAAAGCCATGGCCTGTACTTAGGGGAATTGCATCCCAGTTGTCATGAAATGAAATGGTGAGTGCAAGAGGGAAAACAATGTGCAAGTTGTAAACAATCCCCAGTCACATGAAATATCCATGTGGGGATTGAATTTTTGCCCCTACTTTACGTTAGAGAAAAAATAAAATAAAATAAGCCATGCGTTGTAGTTAGGAAAAAAATGTGCACATTGTAAAACAAATGCACATGAATATTTTTCATATACACGTGCACTCATTTAGGAAGTCATCACACTATGGTTCTTTAAAATTCATGGCATGGCACATTTTAGAAAGGTTAGGTACGAATTTGAAAATGAAATTGAGGGGCACCAATTTAATCCCCTCATACATTCCCCGTGTGGCTGTGGATTATTTGCAACTTCCGCATTTTGTTCTTCCTCCACCCGCCATTAAATTTCATGACATTTGGAATTGAATTCCACTAACTCGAGGGCATTTTTTCTTGGGTTTAGGGCCCTATGGTGAATGAGGGGCCAGAATTCTATCACCATATAAATTATTGATGAGGGAGTTATCCTGAACTCGCGCATTTCCTTGAAAAAAGGGAAATTCAGGTCTCGTTCAAAAATGCATAAACACAGCAAGAACTCAACGTCCTCATGAATTCTACATCTAAACTGCTATTTGTAGCTTCAATAATTTATTTCCATTCCAGTTTTCTACAAAGTTCATGACTTCTGGGATTTTTAATGAATAAAATACAAGCGCATGCTTCAAAAAAAATGTACAAGTATTTGAATTAATGACATTTTTTTAAGGAAGTGTTACAAAAATGTACAGGTTGCACATGCGGTGAAACATTCAAAATGTAGAAGATCATTAAACGTAGGCGTCTTTTTTCAAATTGAACAACAAAAATTCTAAAATAATATATACGAGAGAAAACAAGTGATTAATAGTAAGTGACTCCTTATTAAAAGTTAGTGGAACTCAATCCCAAATGTCATGAAATTTTATGGCGAGCGGTTCATGAAGTAAAACTGTAGGCTGTAAATAACCCGTACATAAGGAAACCATGTGGGGATTTAATTCTTGCCCGTAATCCCAGATCGTGAAAAATATTAAAAATGAGCCATGTCCTATAGTTGATGGAACTCAATCTCAAATGTCAATACATCAAATATATTGCAAAGCGGACGAGACAAATAAATGTGCTAGTTTTGAATAATCCACACACAAAAAAATGCATGTGGCGATCAAATTCTTGCCTCTTATTCAAGAGGGAGAAACAAAGTAAAATATAAACAAGTTTAGGATTTCTCGGATGTTCGTGGAATTGAACTGTAAATTATATTAAAATTTAATGGCGAGTGGACGAGGGAAGAATTGTAGAAGTTGGAAATTTACTAAAGTTCACTTCCAAATTTGTGGCCGCATTTAATTTGTCACCCATTTGTTTAAATTCTGTTTAGGAACGCCAAAAAACAAGTGTATGCCTTGTATTTAAGAGAACCATCATTACATGACTCCTAAAATAAGTGCACGTGCGTATGAAAAAAATAATCATGTCAAAGGTAGAAATATTGTACACTTCACTTTAAAAATTGTGGCCACATTCATTTTGTCTTCTTTTTTATGTTATTTGGTACATAACCTAAAAAAGGTTATTTAATGCCTTCTAGTTTATAGATTGTAAATCTAGAAAGTCATGAAATTCATATTCAAAAGAAGATAAATAATAAAAATTTGTGCAAGTTGGACATATTCTAAACAATTTGAATAAATATTAAGCACAAGGAACTTGTAGCACACTTTTGGAAACTTCGAATGATTTTTAAATAAAAAAGCATATTTCAATAAATTCATAATTTTCACAAGTACCCTACATTTTTTAGTGAAGTTTAAGAATAATTATAAACAACATAATTTATAGTGGCCCACATTATATTCAAATGTATAATGTACCTTTCAGAGGAAGAAAAGCGGTTATGTTTCTTTAATAACAAATTAGTCTACCCAAATTCTTTGAAGATAGAATTCTGTGAGTTGCAAAGGCACTATTTTCCTAAATGTATTATAGTGGCCCACATTATTTTCAAATGTACAATGTATCTTTTAGAGAAAAAAAAGAGGATATAAACCCCTTACTTAGTAACTAATATAAATATCATGAATCCTAAACTACAAACATCTAAAGTCTCAAACTCTCTTCATTTTAAGTTTTAAGTCTCTTAAAGTAGCCACTTAAACAATTTTAAGTCAACAGGGGGTCCAAAATTAAAATGCATGTTGTTTAGAGTGATTCACTAAGTGACTTCCAAAGGGTAGCTTTAAGAGAAAAAATTTGTGATACACACCTTAGAAAACCATGAAGAGGTTCAAACTTTACGACCCTTTCAAGCACTTTGAACAAAATAATTATGGAGTACATTTATGAGTTCCAAGTTCTTACAATAATACCTATTTGAACGATTGGCCTTTATTAAAAACTATGTGAATCATATACACATTGAGTTCATCCTTTTGCGACATGTGATGCAAGGCCTTTGCTGAATTTCATTACATCTTTACACTAAGATATACATTTTAGAATTTCTGTAATTTTCAGAAGTATCCTCTGTTTACCTAGGAGTGAAGTTTAAAAATAATGAGCAACAAAACTAATTCTGTATAAATTTTAGTTTTACCACCTCAAATGCTAGAGAAGATTGCATTGCCCTACAGCGCATAAAAATAGTGCATTGTTGTAATACAATGCTTTCTAGTTCTGATATTAACAAAGTCAAAAATTTTGAAATGTAAACCTTGAGACAGTTGTTGTGAAAACCATTTGTTTTTGTACCCGGTTGGCTTCAAAATTTCTTACTTTCAAAAATGCAAAAATAGTCATTGGAACTCAAAATACTATAGAAGACATTCTCTTTTCACATAATATATGAGAGATGAATAGTTGCACGTTAGTCCTGCGTGACGAGGTTTTATATCAATGATTGGTCGGAAAATGTCATCAACGTTATTTGTAGGTTGAAAAAAAAGCCCTCATTGGAAGTCACAATACTGTAGAATTCATTCCCTTTTCACACAGAATGTGAAAGATAAATAGTTACACGTCAGTCCTGCATGGAGAGATTCTATGTCATTGATTGGCCGGAAAATTTTCTCAACGTTGTTCACAGTTCTAAAAAGAAGACCTTGTAATGTGAGGGAGCCTATCGCCAGGCCTTAGCCTTTAGCTGCGCCTTGCCCTAAAGCTGCCCAAAAAACCCTAAAGCCGTGCTTAGCCTAAAGCCGAGCCTGGCCCTATGACTGCGGACGTCCCGGTCGTCTCTCTCATTCTGTAACCCTACCTGGCGCGTTGACTTTCATTCCGCCTTTGTCTCCTTGTTCACTGAGCTTTTTTTTGCTGCGCCTCGTTTGTGGCTTCCGATTCGATTGTTTTGGTGAGCGCTTGCCTAGTCGTTGGTTGTTGGACGAGCTGCCCATCTGGGAGCTAGGCTTTGAGGGTTCCTGCACTTGCAAGAGAGGGTGGCAATAACCTAATTTTGGCTGCGGCGACTGTGCTTCTGCGCCCATGATCCAAGGTCGGCAGCATTTGTGGCATGCTCCGAGTGCGTTGTGAGGTCGTCAGGGTTTTGCAGCGCCTACTCGGGTTGTCAGGTTCGTCAAAACTTGCACCTCCTTGCTTGTTTGTTTTGAATCCATTGTTGTTTCGTTTTTTCCAGTTTTCTTGGCTTCATTGCATTTGAGTACGTTTTCCTCTTTTTTGCTTCACCTGCAACTTTGAGTTTAGGGTCTGATTTTCATCACAAGGGTTCAGGGTTTACAAATTTAGTATGAGTGAATGTTTATGAAAGCCGGTGAATGCTTAGTATAATTGATTTTACTACGAATGCTTAGCACAACTGATGTTGCTGTTAATGTCTATGATTTGTATTCCGTAAGCACAATGCTTTCCTTGTTTGTGAGTAGAATGTGGCATTCTTTGCAGGTTGCGGGCACCAGTTTTGGATTTAGGGTGCGAATTCTGTCACAGGAAGGCTCAACAGGCGGCTTCATCTCCATTTCAGGTTCGTTTTGTTTTTGTGGGATTGTCAGTGTTCCTTTCGTGTTTCTTGATTGAAAATGCAACAATTCATGCATTCTGTCGGATTCACTATGGCATATCAGACTTTACAAGAATGAGCGTCACATGAACCAAAACCAGAGAGATGAAGTCACTTTAATTCGAATCCACTTCAACTTGACGGCAGTTCAACTCGAAACCACACCTGCATAGCTAGAAACAAGCTGAGAGAAGCATGAAAATCAGCTAATTCAACTCGCATCGACTTGATTCACCATAGACCGATTCAATTGGATAAGAATAACCCCTAAACCAATGCCAAACACTCCATTCAAGTCGAGTCAAGTTGAATAGAAAGAAAGGACTCCTGCTACCCTAAACCAGATTTAGATAATAGATACCCCACTCAACTCAAGTTGAGTTGAAGGGCTAACCAGTCTGGCCGATGATAGTACCTCATATTCCCAATGTCGGAAAGAATAGTCTGATGTAGTTCAACTCGTATCGAGTTGAATCCAATTAAAGAAACCCAAAACTGGTCGGATATCAAGCCTCAGGCTTAAAACTCAACTCGAATCGAGTTGACTGACCAGCAAGAATGGAGGATGAACAACGTTCCTGACAAACGTAAACCATGTACACTATAAGCCAGATTAACTCGAATCGAGTTAAACATGTCCCACTGTCCCAGAAGAGATACTACATCAGAAGGAATTCAAATCCTCTGAACCTACTCAGAGGGCTGAATGACGTGTAGAGTAATCAAGTCAAATAGACTTGAATTGTACTTCGCTAGACGTCATAAGGTAGCAAATATACGTTCAGATAGATATAATCAACAAAATTGAACTACGCGTTTAACTCGATTCGAGTTGAACGTTCAAAAAGAGAGAAAAAAAGAGGGGGGCCTGTATAGAGTTTATGTTGGCTCGACTTGAACTGAACACTTATGGTCCAAAAGAGGGAGTTCACCAGTATAAGATCACGATGACTTAGCGAAGGTCATCTAACTACTCGTTTAACTCGAGCCGACCTGATTCTAAGAAAGAACTTTCTATGCGCAGATATGGAAAAGCAAAAGATGAAACTGCACGTGAACTTCAAGCGCTTCCTCATTGAAGGAGACGAAGACGCGGAGGACTATGGTGATGACCTCATACTCGGAGAGTGCTGGACCTGGAAGAAGCTCAAAAGAGTAGAGTGTTGGAGCATTAGCCTCACACCGACTTCTGGCCATCTAAGCATCAAAACGAAATATACCAACTACCCGGAAACACTTCCGGTGTCCTTCTCCGAGTCTGTGACTGAATTCAAGACCGGTCCGGACAACATGTTTATAGTATTGTACAAGACGGTAGACCCCGAGCAGAAAGAGGAGTATGTGTTCTCTTACATAGTTCTCTCGAAGGACAATATCTACTTGGTCTCCATGACCAGCCAAAGCCTTGAGAACATGGCATACAAGGGGGTTTACTCGAACCTCATTAACAACATTGAGAACAAAAGGTGGGTCAGCAAGGACGGAGGACCCCTATCTCATAAGGTCCTCCTATCTCAACTCAACTACCTTCTGAAGGGGTTCAAGAATGAGAGGGATAAGTTAAAGGTGAACAAGACAAAATTAGCGCCGATGGCGATTTCCAGGGAGTACACACCAGGGGGAGCAAGTCACGGGTCGCTTGTCCTGGACACAGCAGAGATGCAAAAGAGCCGGACGAAGTGGAAGTCCACTGTGGTCGACGCGAGAGGTGCGCGCGATAAAACTCCAGCAAAGGGGAAGAAGCTGCAGGCCAAGGCCGATGCAGAGGAAAGAGTGAAGGAATTGGAGGAAGAGAGCATGATCTCCGCGCTCACTGACATTCCCAGGGACACGCAGAACAGTTGAGTGGAGGTCAACTACGAGGAGTCCCGGAAAATTTATGAGGACTATTGGTTACAATGTACGGACTTGTACATTGACGGGGTTGAAATGTCGCAAGAAATCTCGATCGACCAACTTGAGAGTCCACCAGCAAAACTAAACGTCCAATGTCTCGAGGAGAAGGGTGTTAAGTCAGCTTTGCAGTTTTGCCTGGAGATGCCTGATACAAGAAAGAAAATGACGCTTTGCGCGATGCCCCAGGGCCTGACGGAGCGACCCGGCGACTTCAAAGACGTCGCGGTAGGGAAATTTTGGATGATTATCAGGCAGCATAGCGTGGAGGCTGCGAAGAGGATGAGAAACCTTCCAGGATACGAGGCTAAATTCAAGAAATTTAAGACCTGGGAGTGCTACGTTGTGTGGAATAAGGACGCCAAGATTATTCGCAAAATATCGGCGTGGTATAACCGAGTGAACCACTTCCAGAATTACATGTCGACCTGGGCCAGCAACATCCTCAGTGCCAGAAATGTCTGGATTAGCCTCAACAGGCCACCTCCACCAAAGGAGCCTACGGAGGTGGGCTCAACTGTCAGGAGAAAGACCCTAAGATCACAACGGATGTGGCTTCGACTCTCAAGTGGAATGTGAGCACCTCATTCTACTCGATTCGACTTGAATTGTTGTTTTCTATCATGGCCCACGGATGATTCCGCTCCTGTTTGATTCAAGTCGATGCGAGTTGAATCCTCAGCAGGCCTGATTTTTGATGATCTCGACTTCTGTGCAGGAATTTCAAGACGCCATGAAACTTTACTTTGCCATGATCGACATCAAGAAGAACCAAGACGCCGCCAATAGAGCATAGCTTGAGAAACTCGACATCCACAACGAGATCAAGCTTATCACCGCAACTGATGAGGTTCACAACTTGTGGAAGGAAATTATTTCAAAGCACACAGAAGGGCTTCTCATCGATCCGGAGTCTTTGAAGCCGATGAAGGATACGAAGAACTGGGACAAGGAGAGGGACAGTGCATTCTCCCGCAAGTTCTTCAAGTGGATGGGAAACACCACTGAGAACGATCTGAAGAGACTTGCTCTGCACCTCCTCAACAGAACGCTGAACAGGACCCTCCCGTATCCGAAGGTGACAGTGAAGAAGGTCCCGGGAGTCATTCCCGATTGCTACAGCTCCTGGTAGTGGCTGGAGAGAGTCAAGAGGAAATGGGCAGTGAAGAAGTTTCTCTGGCTTGAGAAGCGTAGTCTGGGATTCTTCGGAGCAAAAGGCACATACCGTCGGGAGGCGTGGAAGACTTTCAAGAAAAAGTACAACATCACGCAGGCCACAAAGCAGCTACTCTTGACGGTTCCCAAGGAAGAGTTCTTTTCCCAGGTGAAGAGGCCATCGACCAAGAACAAAAAATGAGAGGAGTTGTTGCCTTATGCTGCGGAATTTTTCAAGGTATTCCTCAGGAGCAAGGGGAAGTATAAGAAGCCGGAGGCTTGGGCGTACCTGAGGTCATACGACTCCGAGGAAGACGTCATGGGGTCTTGGGCCCTCGAGGCATGGGATGACTCGATGAAGAGCTCTATTAAGCTCACGCTGCTGGACTTCCACAACATCCCGAGAGTCAAATACAAGAGCACGGCCCCGAAAGAGTCTCCCTACTACGAAGAGTTCATGGATAGGCGATGGAGCTAACTGACCCAAGCCTCACAAATCCGCAAGTCTGGCTATGGATTACCAAGGACAAGGAGGTGGATGACCAGGTGAGGGGACTCATCAAAACGGGGAAGATGGCGGGTGTCTACGCCTCGCAGTATGCAGTGTACATCCCGCCGTGCATGCGGAGTGCCTCATGAACTTGAATCCGCATTCATCTGCTGCCAAGGCTCCCGTGCACCTCATCTTCCTAATTAAGAGAGGTGCTCAAATTAAGCCCAGGTCAATACCGCAAAGATTTGAGGTGCCGATGGACGGTAGTGGTCTAAGGCGGGATTGTACAATGAGCTGGAGTACAGGATCTATGACACAGAACTTCGAATGGAGTTCTACCTGGGCGTGCTCAACCTCTTCTGCAATGCCTGTAACGATGTCTTCTCCATTTTTGCTGGAAGCAAATTTGTTTGTGCTTCCTGGTTAGGTTATCTGACTTGTATCCGTTGCATTCATGTCGAGTCGAGTTGAATATTGTGAGTGCGGTCTTTGGAGTTTCGTACTGCATTTGTTAACTTGTAATTTTCCATTTTGCCAATGTATTTACTATTTTGTTATTTCAAGTCAAGGCGACTTGAACTTCTTGCGCTCTGTCGTCTATCCATGCTTAACTCAGTTTGACTTGAATCATTTTTTCTTGGCACAATCCCTGACGTGTGGGGATTCAAGTTGGTCCGAGTTGAACTATCAGTTCTGAGGTACTGAATCATGTATTCATTGGCAGATGTCTGGCATGGATCACTTCTGCATCGATGATGCGGACTACCATGAGCAATTTCAGGACATGGCAGTCTTGTCAAAGAATCTGGACAAGGATGACTTCCTTCAGTCCAGTTATTTTGTTGATGAGAACGCTCATCCTGAGAAGGCGCCGCCCAGTTCTAGTAAGAAAGGATCATGATCAAGGAAGGGCAAGGAGAGGGAGAGATCTCCAGTTAATGAGCCCGCTCTCGAGATGGTATTGGTGGATACGGTTGTCAATTTGGAGGGAGGGGAAGGCAAGGAGGAAGCATGGGTTGACCCCATGGATGCCATACAGGATGTTCACCCAGACAACTTCCCGGATGCAGGATATTGACATGAGTCCAGCCTCATGGGCGGATCCTCAGCATCTGCGGGGGAGCAGGTAAATGTAACTCCGACTTCTTTTAGGCGCGTTCCGGCAAAGAGGAGGAGAGAGGACTCGATAGCGCAGTTCTCTAAGCCGGACTTTATGAAGTGGCAGGCTATGATGGACATGAATCGACAGTCTGACAAGGCGGAGATGATGGTCTACATGAAGAGCCTGGTGCGGAGCGTCATTACTGAGATCGCCGAGCAGCCACAGCAGAAGGCTCTACCCTCTCTATTACTTCAGATCGAGGCTCAGAAGGCAGAGAGCTTGAGACCGGCCCCTAGGATCCAAGACGTCTCGAGTTCTCCAACGGCACCACCTGCTCCAGTGCCGGAGGATGACAATGCTGGGGAGGGTATTCCTGAGGTTGCTCACCAGGCTTAGGAGTTTCCAAGTGTGGCTGAGGTCGAGTAGAATTTGGAGGATGACCAGGCGGAGGTGGCGAAGGATCAACTGTCTAAGGAGGAGAAGGAGTTGGATGAGGTTCAGCCTCAGTAGGCCTTGGATCCATTGACAAAAACCCAGCCAGGTGGTTCCCAGGACCTTCCTTGATCTCTCATTCAACTCGGCCTGAGTTGAACGTTCTGAATCATCTATCGTCATTTCTTTGAAGATGCACTACGTAGTTACAGGTAGATAGGTGGGCGAAGACTATGAAGTTGTATATATTGTAAATGTATTTCTCGTTCTGAGACTTTGTAATAAATATATTTTTTCTCACAAAGTTCTCTCTGTGTACGATTTTAACAACTGCAGACTCTCTTCCTTCTGAAAATCTGGCTGTTGGTTGTGCTCGTCCGTCTAGTCCCCGGAATGTGTGCACTCTGTCGTTGTCCACACATGAAGATTCGGTGATAGACTTAGGTGCTGCGCATCCCGCACGGCCTGATTTGCCAGGAATTCCCAACGATGTTCCTTCTTTAGTTGAGGAGGTGGCTAGAGCTTGCAGTCCTGACGACACGATTTTTCAGCTTGAAATTCCTCTGTCGGCAGCGTTGGCAGATGCAGTCATCCCTTCACCAATCCGCAAGGATGCAGATCCAATGAGTGCCCTGCCTCACACATAATTTTTAGTGTTCTTCTTGGTGGTTTTTAGTTCACCCTCGTGGTTATGGTTATGTGGATTTGCAGTAGCGAGGTGCGCATGGGTTTGACAAGTTTAAAATTGTCGCTGCTCATTCTAAACAGGTTAGTAGTGAGAGAAGGATACCTGTAGGTGAGGAGGACGTGCAGGTTCTTCCCCCATTCTTGTCCAAGGTGACAAAGAAGAAATGGCTCAATGTCGTCCTGGATATGAATGGCTTACTTTGCGTGTGCGAGGAACTGATTTATGACTTAGATGAAAAGAGAGTTTGCTCTCCCGGTGAGGTAGATCCTAAGCTAGGTCACGTGACAGCGGAGATCAACAGGGTCACTCATCGACCACACCTGAGGAAGTTCCTACAGGAGTTAAACTCCATTGCCAATGTGTCGGTTTGGAGCTCCATGAACAGGTTGTATGCCGAATTGGTTTGCGTGAACCTGTTCTATAAATTAGATCCACCACTGTATATCCTCGGACAAGAACAATGCAACATTATGAAGTGCAGATCGAGAGATGGAAAAAGTCTAGTTAACTTCAGATTGAGGGGGACAGAGAAGGACTTGTTCTTGAAACCCTTGGAGAAGTTGTTCAATTTGAGCGGTTCTTGCTTCTCTAAACACAATACAATTATTGTGGACGACAAACCGGAGAAGCCCGTGTGGTGCTCTTCAACACGTGGTCGCGTGAGGGTTATGGAGCGAGAGATTTGATCCTTATAGATCATCTTCTCCCTTGGATTCAAAGACTGCACACGGAGAGGCCTTGGGAATTGTATCCCTTTTGGAGAGACGATAATATGGGGGGCCTCCACCTTGCCCTGCAGCCCAACCAAAGCAAGTACAAGGAGTTGACGAGGGCACTAGAGGTCTACAATTTTATCATTGATGAGTTTAGAGAGAAGAGTGGGAGGCCTTACGTGTCTCCTAAAAGGCCATGCAGATCGAAGCGCAAGGAGCTTGATATAGAGGACATGATGTTCGTAAATTGTCCGCAACCTGACATAGATGGGGATTTTTAGGTGATGTAGGACGTGGCCTTCTCTTTATGTGTGCTACAACATGTGCTTGTTAAACCGCTAGTCTTCAAAATATGTACTTATTTGTTGTGGATATTGAAGAAGTTAGCAATTGCACAACACATTGTATTGCGTACGTACCTGAATTTTCTTCCTCTGTTTGCCACAAGCTTTGCCTCGTAATTCGTTCCCAAATGTTGAGTAAGGCGGCAAGTCTACTGCCTCTCATGATTTGTTTTCAGACTATGGTCAGTTTGCAATATCAGAGAGTGTTGTGGGGCACATTTTGTTTTCTGCTAAAACGACGCAATCCACAATGGACTTCTCCGCGATGCCTGTCGATGATGGGGTAGTGGATAGTCCACCAAACACGAAGAAGCACACCAACACCGTCAGCTCTCCTTCTCCGTTGAAATCTTGTCGAAGGTCGACCTCACCCCAAGATCGCTTTGGGTTGAATCCCGAGACGCAAAGAAAGCTGTACGGTGAACAAATAGGTGTGCTCCCCACCCTCGAGGTATGAAGGTTTTCATTTTCTGAGTTAGCTTTTAAACTTGTGTTTGTCAAGTGAACTCCATTGGATTGCAAATTTCTGATTTCAGTTGGCTTGGCAGGACGGTGACATCATGGCTAAGTCTGTTGCCAACGCCGGCAATGGTGTGCATGGTTTGCCACTTCCAAATTCCGTTTCAAGAGAGCTGCCTACAACAGCAAGAGTTTCCACAGCTCGTTTGCCTCGATGCAATTTGTTGGGAGTTGCTATACGACAATCCAAGTCACATAATATTGTTATTAAACCGAGTTCTCTTAATCCCAAACCATGGGATGCTTGGGAAGAGAGGTCCTTGCGGGCGCAAAGGCGGGAGATTGCGAGAACAACATCCTTGTAGAAAAAAAATGGGTACAGTCGAGGGCCAGAGATCATTGCTGCCATGGAGAAGTTGAAGAGTACATCGCAATTGTAATATGTAGATAGAAGACCATGGAGGACATCTTACTATCTCTAGTACAGTAATGTAGAATTTTGGTGTATCGCTTAATTGTTATTGAGTTGTTTACAATTTTGGGTTCTGATTGTTGTGCCGTTTTGTAGAAAATAGCTGAAATTCGGTGCTAGGAATCATGAATTGTTCCAGACTATGAAAGAAGGTGCCATAGTGTTGTAGCTGACAGTTTCTGAAGAAGATACCTCTATGTTTAAAGGATAAAATAAATTGAAAAGTGTAGGTAGCAAATAATTCCACATCGGATATGAATTCAAGAACAGAACTTAGAGAACTATAGAAACAAGCTATGTCAATCTCCTTTGAAAATACTCTTATAGACTGCAGTTTACACACTGCGGTGTGTAAGAGTACTTGTCAAGGAGCATGACATAACTTGTTTCTATAGTTGTCTAAGTTCCGGTCTTGAATTCATATCCGTTGTGGAATTGTTTGCTACCTATAATTTGCAAAAAAATATCATCCTTCGAATACTGAGGTACCCTTTTCAGAAATTCTTTATTTACAATAGCATGTCACTTTCTTCAAAGGTCGCGTTGAATTGCTATACAAAATCACATTTCATAGTGAGTGTACATTGACACATTATGTATAGATACATTCAAACATTACTTTCAATAAATTGTAGTGTAATTTGTAAATACTACATGGTATTCAGGAATTTTCCTTCTGCATGCAGTCTTCTTATCTCATTGCATTGCATAATTTGTATATATGGAGATCAAATTCTCTTCAATTTATGAGTTGTAGTGTTTGAAATAACTCCCATTTCCGTGGAAAACTCCCATTTTAATGAATATGATGTTCATTTGAGATTTTAGTTCTCTAAACTTTAGGGCATGGCTATTTTATGACTTTCTCTTTCTCGTAGTATATATTAGAAAATGGGGCACTAAATTTAGTACATGCATGAATTATTACTCCTTGAAGTATTTACAAATTGTACATTTTTTTTGGCCTTCTTATGAATACTAATTCCATGACATTTGAGATTTTAGTTCTCTGAACTTTACAGCATCGCTAGTTCATTTTTTTTTCATTCTCGTAGTATATGTTAGAAAATGGGCCACGAAATATAGTGCACTCATGAATTTTTATTCTTTAAAGTATTTAATCCTTGTACATTTTTTTCGGCCTTCTTATGAATCGTAATTCCATGACATTTGAGATTTTAGTTCTCTAAAGTACAGGGCATGGCTAGTTCATTTCTTTTTCCTTCTCGTAGTACATGTTAGAAATTGGGGCACGAAATTTAGTGCACTCATAAATTATTAATCCTTGGAGTATTTACAACTTGTACATTTTTTTGGCCTTCTTTTGGATACCAATTCCATGACATTTGAAATTTAAATTCTCTAAACCATAGGGCATGGCTTATTCATTTTTTTTGCTTTCTTGTAGTATATGTTAGAAATTGGGGCACTAAATTTAGTGCACCCATGAATTATTATTTCTTTGAGTACATACAACTTGTTTAATTTTTTTTTGCCTTCGTTTGGATACCAATTCCAAGACATTTGAGATTTTAGTTCTCTAAACTACAGGGCATGGCCAATTCGTTTTTTTTTCTTTCTTGTAGTATATGGTAGAAAATGGGGCACTAAATTTAGTGCGGTCATGAATTATTATTCCTTGGAGTATTTACAACTTGTTCTTTTTTTTTGGCCTTCTTTTGGATACCAATTCCATGAAATTTAACATGTTCAATATTTATACTACAAGGCATGGCTTATTCATTTTTTTCTCTTTCTCGTAGTGTATGTTAGAAAATGAGGCACCAAATTTAGTGCACTCATGAATTACTATTCCTTGGAGTATTTACAACTTGTACATTTTTTTTGGCCTTCTTTTGGATACCAGTTCCAAGACATTTGAGATTTTAGTTCTCTAAACTACATGGCATGGCTTATTCATTTTTTTTGCTTTCTCGAAGTATATGTTAGAAATTGGGGCACTAAATTTAGTGCATTCATGAATTATTATTCCTTGGAGTATTTATGACTTGTTAATGTTTTTTGGCCTTCTTATGAGTACCAATTCTATTACATTTGAGATTCTAGTTCTCTAAACTATAGGGCATGGCTTATTCATTTTTTTTTCTTTCTCGTAGTATATATTAGAAATTGGGTCACTAAGTGTAGTGCATTCATGAATTATTATTCCCTGGAGTATTTGCAACTTGTTTAATTTTTTTGGCCTTCTTTTGGATACCAATTCCAAGACATTTGAGATTTTAGTTCTCTAAACTACAGGGATGGCTAATTCATTTTTTTTAATTTCTCGTAGTATATGTTAGAAATTAGGGCATTAAATTTAGTAATCCCATGAATTATTATTCCTTGGAGTATTTACAATCTTTACATTCTCTTTGGCCTTCTTTTGGATACCAAATCCATGATATTTGAGATTTTAGTTTTCTAAACTAAAGGGTCTGGCTATTTCATTTTTTTGGTAGTCCCATAGTATATGTTAGAAATTGAGGCACTAAATTTAGTGCACTCATGAATTATTAATCCTTGGAGTATTTACAACTTGTTCTTTTTTTTTGGCCTTCTTTTGGATACCAATTCCATGACATTTAACATGTTTGTTATTTATACTACAAGGCATGGCTTATTCTTTTTTTTCTCTTTCTTGTAGTATATGTTAGAAAATGGGGCACCAAATTTAGTGCACTCATGAACTACTATTCCTTAGAGTACTTACAATTTGTTTAATCTTTTTTGGACTTCTTTTGGATGCCAATTCCATGACATTTGAGGTTTTAGTCCTCTAAACTACAAGGCACGGCTAATCCTTTTTTCTTTCTTTATCGTAGTATATGTTAGGGAATAGGGCACTACATTTAGTGCACTCATGAATTATTACTCTTTGCAATATTTACAACTTGTACATTTTTTTGGTTCTTCTTATGAACACCAATTCTATAATATTTGAGATTTTAGTTCTCTAAACTATAGGGCATGGCTAATTCCTTTTTTTTTTTCTCGTAGTATATGTTAGAAAATGTGGCACTAAATTTACTACACTCATGAATTTGTATTCCTTGGAGTATTTACAACTTGTACATTTTTTTTGGCTTTCTTTTGAATACCAATTCAATGACATTTGAGATTTTAGTTCTCTAAACTACAGGGTCTGACTATTTCATTTTTTTTCTTTCTCATAGTATATGTTAGGAAATCAGGCACCAAATTTATTGCACTCATGAATTATTATTCCTTCCAGTATTTACAACTTGTACATTTGTTTTGGCCATCTTATGGACACCAGTTTCATGACATTTGAGATTTTAGTTCTCTAAACCAGAAGGCATGGCTTATTCTTTTTTTTCTCTTTCTTGTAGTATATGTTGGAATATGAGGCACCAAATTTAGTGCACTCATGAATTACTATTCCTTGGAGTACTTACAACTTATTTAATCTTTTTTGCCCTTCTTTTGGATGCCAATTCCATAACATTTGAGATTTTAGTCCTCTAAACTACAGGGCACGGCTAATCCTTTTTTCATTCTTTCTCGTAGTATATGTTAGAAAATGGGGCACTAGATTTAGTGCATTCATGAATTTGTATACCTTGGAGTATTTACGACATGTACATTTTTTTTGGCCTTCTTATGAATACCAATTCCATGACATTTCAGATTTTAGTTCTCTAAACGACAGGGCATGGCTATTTTATGACTTTTTCTTTCTCGTAGTATATGGTAGAAAATAGAGCATTGAATTTAGTGCACTCATGACTTTGTATTCCCTTGAGTATTTACAACTTGTACACTTTCTTCAGCCTTCTTATGAATACTAATTCCATGAAATTTGAGATTTTAGTTCTCTAAACTAATGGCATGGCTAGTTCATTTTTTTTTCTTTGTCGAAGTATATGTTAGAAAATGGGGCACTAAATTTAGTGCACTCATAACTTTGTATTCCTTGGAGTATTTACAACTTGTACACTTTCTTCGGCCTTCTTATGAATACTAATTCCATGACATTTGGGATTTTAGTTCTCTAAACTACAGGGCACAGCTAGTTCATTTTTTTTCTTTCTTGGAGTTTATAGTAGAAAATGGGGCAATAAATTCTGCGTGGTCATGAGTTATTATTCCTTGGAGTATTTACAACTTGTACATTTTTTTTGGCCTTCTTTTGGATACAAATCCCATGACATTTGAGATTTTAGTTCTCTAAACTACAGGGCATGGCTATTTCATGACTTTTTCTTACTTGTAGTCTATGTTAAGAAATGGGGCAATAAATTTAGTGCACTCATGAATTGGTATTCCTTGGAGTATTTTCAACTTGTACATTTTTTTTGGCCTTCTTATGAATACCAATTCCATGACATTTGAGATTTTAGTTCTTTAAAGTACAGGGCATGGCTAATTCATTTTTTTTTTCTTTCTCGTAGTATATGTTAGAAAATGGGGCACTAGATTTAGTGCACTCATGACTTTGTATTCCCTTGAGTATTTACAACTTGTACACTTTCTTCGGCCTTCTTGAGACTACCAATTCCATGACATTTGAGATTTTAGTTCTCTAAACTACAGAGCATGGCTATTTTATGACTTTCTTTTTCTTGTAGTATATGGTAGAAAATGGGGCACTAGATTTAGTGCACTCATGACTTTGTATTCCCTTGAGTATTTACAACTTGTACACTTTCTTCGGCCTACTTAAGACTACCAATTCCATGACATTTGAGATTTTAGTTCTCTAAACTACAGAGCATGGCTATTTTATGGCTTTTTCTTTCTCATAGTATATGTTAGAAAATGGGGCACTAAATTTAGTGCATTCATGACTTTGTATTCCTTGGAGTATTACAACTTGTACACTTTCTTCGGCCTAAATAAGAATACTAAATCCATGACATTTGAGATTTGAGTTCTCTAAATGACAGGCATGGCTATTTTATGACTTTTTCGGTCTCGTAGTATATGGTAGAAAATGGGGCACTAGATTTAGTGCACTCATGAATTTTTATTCCTTGGAGTATTTACAAGTTGTACATTTTTTTTGGCCCTCTTATGAATTCTAATTCCATGGAATTTGAGATTTTAGTTCTCTAAACTACAGGGCATGGCTAGTTCATGACTTTTTCTTTCTCATAGTATATGATAGAAAATGGGGCACTAAATTTAGTGCACTCATGAATTATTATTCCTTGGAGTATTTACAACTTGTAGACTCGTATTGGCCTTGTTATGAATACTAATTCCACGGCATTTGAGATTTTAGTTATCTAAACTTTAGGGCATGGCAATTTTATGACTTTTTCTTTCTTGTAGTATATGTTAGAAAATGGGGCACTAGCTTTAGTGCATTGATGACTTTGTATTCCCTTGAGTATTTACAACTTGTACACTTTCTTCGGCCTTCTTGAGACTACCAATTCCATGACATTTGAGATTTTAGTTCTCTAAACTCCAGGGCATTGCTAGTTCATTTTTTTTTCTTTCTTGTAGTATGTATTAGGAAATCAGGTACTAGATTTAGTGCATTCATGACTGTGTATTCCCTTGAATATTTACAACTTGTACACTTTCTTTGGCCTTCTTAAGACTACCAATTCCATGACATTTGAGATTTTAGTTCTCTAAACTCCAGGGCATTGCTAGTTCATTTTTTTTTCTTTCTTGTAGTATGTATTAGGAAATCAGGTATTAGATTTAGTGCACTCATGACTGTGTATTCCCTTGAATATTTACAACTTGTACACTTTCTTCGGCCTTCTTAAGACTACCAATTCCATGACATTTGAGATTTTAGTTCTCTAAACTAGAAGGCATGGCTATTTTATGACTTTTTCTTTCTTGTAGTATATGTTAGAAAATGGGGCACTAAATTTAGTGCACTCATGAATTTGTATTCCTTGGAGTATTTACAATTGGTAAATTTTTTCGGCCTTCTTATTAATACCAATTCTATGACATTTGAGATTTTAGTTCTCTAAAATACTAGGCATGGCTAGTTCATTTTTTCATCTTTCTCATAGTATGTGTTGGAAGATGGGGCTTTAAATTTACTGCACTAATGAATTTGTATTCCTTGGAGTATTTACAACTTGTACATTTTTTTTTGGCTTCTTTTGAGTACTAATTCCATGACATTTGAGAATTTAGTTTTCTAAACTGCAGGGCCTGGCTCTTTTTTTTTTTTTTTTCTTTTTGGTAGTATATGGTAGAAAATGGGACACTAAATTTAGTGCACTCATGAATTTTTATTCCTTGGAGTATTTACAACTTGTACATTTTTTTTGGCCTTCTTATGAATACCAATTCCATGACATTTGAGATTTTAGTTCTCTAAACTACAGGGCATGGCAAGTTCATTTTTTCATCTTTCCCATAGAATGTATTAGAAAATGGGGCTTTAAATTTATTGCACTAATGAATTTGTATTCCTTGGAGTATTTACAACTTGTACATTTTTTTTGGCCTTCTTATAACTACTAATTCCATGACATTTGAGATTTTAGTTCTCTAAACTTTAGGGCAGGGCAATTTTATGACTTTTTCTTTCTTGTAGTATATGTTAGAAAATGGGGCACTAGCTTTAGTGCATTGATGACTTTGTATTCCCTTGAGTATTTACAACTTGTACACTTTCTTCGGCCTTCTTGAGACTACCAATTCCATGACATTTGAGATTTTAGTTCTCTAAACTCCAGGGCATTGCTAGTTCATTTTTTTTTCTTTCTCGTAGTATGTGTTAGGAAATGGGGCACTAAATTTAGTGCACTCATGAATTTGTATTCCCTTGAGTATTTACAACTTGCACATTTTTTTTGGCCTTCTTATGAATACGAATTCCATGACATTTGAGATTTTAGTTTTCTAAACTTTAGGGCATGGCTCTTTTATGACTTTCTCTTTCTTGTATTATATGTTAGAAAATGGGGCACTAAATTTAGTGCACTCGTGTATTATTACTCCTCAAAGTATTTACAACTTGTACATTTTTTTCGGCCTTCTTATGAATAGTAATTCCATGACATTTGAGATTTGAGTTCTCTAAACTTTAGGGCATGGCTATTTTATGACTTTTTCTTTCTTGTAGTATATGGTAGAAAATCAGGCACTAAATTTAGTGCACTCATGAATTTGTATTTCTGGGAGTATTTACAACTTGTACATTCTTTTTTGGCCTTCTTATGAATATGAATTCCATGACATTTGAGATTTTAGTTCTCTAAACTACAGGGCATGGCTATTTTATGACTTTTTCTTTCTCGTAGTATATGTTAGAGAATGGGGCACTAGATTTAGTGCACTCATGACTTTGTATTCCCTTGACTATTTACAACTTGTACAACATTGCTAGGAAGTGAGCGGGGAGCGGCGAGCGGCAAGCGGGAAATAGTGAGCGGTGAGCGTATATCTTGGATGATAAATGGAAAAAGAAAATATAATTTTTTAATTTTTAGAATAAAAATGACTAAAATTTTGGATTTTTTTGGGTTTAGGGTCCCAAAAAATTCAGTGAATGCGGACAGAATTTTAGATTAAACCTTAAAGAGGAGAAGCTTTCGATTAAAAAATTAGATGGAAGTTGATGAAAATTTTGGAGTTAAAGTAGATGAAATAATGGATGAAGAAACATTAAATACTGGATGAAAAGTAGGTGACCTACTAGATGAAAGTAGATGAAACGTTGGATGAAAGTAGATGGAATATTGGATGAAAAATCGGAGAAACATTGCATGACATTAGATGAAGTACATGAAATAATTTTGGATGAAAGTAGATGAAATGTTTAATGAAAAGTAGGTTACCCATTGGATGAAAGTAGATAAACTATTGCATGGAAGTAGATGACACGTTGGATGAAACGTAGATGAAATATTGGATGAAAAGTAGATGAAACACTAGATGAAATGTTGGATGAAAAGTAGATGAAACACTAGATGAAAAGTAGATGAAAAGTTGGATGAAAAATAGGCAACAGTACTGGATGAAAAGTAGGCGATGTACTAGATGAAATCTTCTGCAATGGAAGTTTACACATTCCATGCATAAACAAGGATACAACGCTATGATGATGGAAAAATGGGTGACACAATTCCATTGCTCTGTACAAATGAATATTTGTAGATGATGGAACCTATGACCGTGGTTTTAGGGGGCCTATGACCATTGTTTAGGATTCAGGGTTCTAGTGCATCCATAGATGAGGAGAATTAAAATACACCTATTACAGTGGAAATAGAGAGCACCTCAGGGTGATCTCTGTTTTTGTCAAAGGTTTAGGCGAAACTTCAAATTCGGACAATTCATCACTTCCCCCATGTGTTGGCCGCTAAATTCAGGGTGTTGTCACAATGTCAGAGACTAATTAAATAAAACATATGATGGATACAACTTCATGCAAGGGGAACATTACGCACAGTGCAATGATGCTAGAAATACTTTCCGAAGGGGTTTAGGGTCCGATAAAATGCAAGTACTGGCCCTTTTAGTCTCAGTACAATTCTATTCATGAATTCAATAACCAGAGGCCGAGTACTGGAATGCCAAGAGACAAGCTAATTTGATTCCAAATGATTTAGTACCCCACTGAGAAGCACTTGCTTCACTTCATTGAAACTAAAACTTGCTGCATGAATGAAGGCCTCTGACTTAGATTGTAGATTGCAGATAATAGTGAAAACAAAATAAAGATGCTTACATTTGCCCACGTCCCCCGCTTGCCCAAGTACTTCAGCTTCATTTCTTTGAAATTGGAACAAGTACAATCCGGAAACGAAGATATAGTGAGCATATACTTTTCATATTGAGGCTCTACACCAGAAATAAGTGACACAATACAACCAAATCCAGGGTGGGGAACCATCGTCACCTTTTCAATGCGTGCATTTAGAGTTAGGGCAGATGCACAATTGTTTTGGTGCTTCACAATTGGGGCCTTCGGATTGCAACGGACGACCTTCCCCACTCGAGTTGTGGGATGTTCATTTGGTGAAGACGGAATGGGATACGCATGCACAATTTGTATGCCAGCTTCTCCACCGAACAGTCTTCGAGGTGAAATGACTTGACATTGCAGAAGTTGAAAGCCTGCAGCTTCCAATGCCAAAACCTCGGCCTTCGATAGTTTGGTGCCCATTTTCACTGGCCAAATCGCAAGAATAGCTGGTACTAATAACACCCAGTTCTGCCGTGTACCTTTCACGCATCGTTCAATGTCGTCGTTGCAAAAGAAAAATTGCATACGGTCATGTCGATTTTTTCTGTAATTGACCATCATACCTGTATACATTGGTGCAGCAGTAGCAATGTTGTTCTGAACTATTTGCGCTGTGTACTTCTCCTTTGTAATCGCCTGCAATGCAAAGCATGCCTTCACAGATGTTTTTGGTAAACGTGCTATGTGCCAATGCTCCTCGTTGCACATGGTCTCCTGAATAGCTGACACGTGAGTCAAATTTGGAGTACTACTTTGGCCTCCAATGTCTTCATATGACGGGGCCACTGGAAAGTCCACATCCACACCTTGAGAAACGTCCTCCAAAATTGTGTTCAAATTCGATACACTTGTTGTGGCTCTCCAGGACCGTGTTTGGATTCGTGGATGAGAGAAATTCACTTTGTCCGGTCTATGCGAGTCATATTCGCATCCAAGTGCCATGTCTACCTTCCTCTTCTACGATCCAAACACTTCTTCACCTTCAAGATGAGGCTCTCTATTGAAGAATTCTTCTACACCAGGAATGTTAAAAATAGCTTCCATAAGCGGCTTCGGATTTCCCGTCCGCTTTGCTGAACGCTGGGCCACGCGAAGCATTAGCTCTTCCTTTCCCGGTCCCGTACCAGCTTCATTTCCCTTCAGATATTGGTAATACCTTACCATCTGCATGAATGCTCTGACGAAATCGTCTACTGTGGCAATGTACAAATTGTTTCCCCGATTTCCGGATTGTTGGAGCCACTTGTTGTGTACTGTCTCGGCAAGGTTGCACGATGGCATTTCTGCTAGCTCTGACTCGCTCAAATCCTGAAAGAAAAATAGTTCATACAGCACAATTATTTTCCGACGTCCACAGATGAACTCTTCAGTTATTCTTAAAGGTTTAGGTTAAAAAACCTGAACCCTCTGGTAGTACCAGACATCACTTGCAGAAAGATAAATGTATTTTGAACGAGAGACACAAAGACAGATCCCCTCTCAGTACCCAGGGTTGTCTTCCCCGACACCGCGACATCGCGACAACTCGACGTCACGCGGCGTCCAGTAGAGCTCCCGCGACGTCTAGTAGAGTCAACTTTACCTTTGACTTTCTGAAAAGGTAAATACCCTTTTACCTACGCCACCTGGATGCCATGTGGCGCTCGCGTGGCAGAATCTGGGGCACATGCGTGTGTGGCGACTTCGGGTATAGCACGACCGCGGATGTGGGCGACCTCGAATACAGGCGACTTAGGGTAAGGGGACCGCGGGTGGGCGACTGCGGATATGGCGACCGCGGATTCGGCGACCGCGGGTGGGAGCTTGTAGGTGGTCGACCGCGGGTAGGGGCGACCTCGCCTGGAGCGACTGGGGGTGGGCAGGGTTGACCCGAAGTCGCCCACTGGAATCGGTAGTCGCATCCAATGGACCCGAGGTCGCCCGATGAGGGACCCGCATTCGCCTACTGGGTACCTGAGGTCGCCCAAAATCTATACCCAAAGTCGCCTACTAGGACCCGAGGTCGCCCAGGCGGACACGGAGTCGCCCTGACTCTGTACCCTAAGTCGCCTACTAGGACCCGAGGTCGCCCAGGCGGACATGGAGTCGCCCAGAATCTGTACCCAAAGTCGCCGTATGCGCGGTCGCGATCACTACCTATCCTGCACACTGCAATTGTCACTCCTGGTGTAGTTAGGAAGGCTCTTTTAGATAAGGGGCGGAAGCGCAGGGGTACTGTTCATCACAAGCGATGGCACGTGTTGAACAGCCCAGACCACCTCGCTTTTAAAGGCTGGGAAGAGGAGACCAAGCCGTGGACAATGAAAACTTGCAAAGATTACATTGAATGGTGCCACATCGGGAAGTTGTTTCCGGCATGGCGCCATCATTACAACCGGCGCACCAATAAGGCAAACCTGAAGTATTGTGAAAGTCCAACTTTCGTTCAAAGGTGCGTGGAAGTGTGGCAGGTCCTCTACAAAACCCCTTTTGTAGAGAGGAACGAGGTTACTCTATGCATTGCCAGAGGAGCGTATGCTGAGGTGGCATTGAAAAAGGAGGTGGACTGGAGCACGATAAAAGAAAGTCCGTACGTCGAACGTCCAGAAATTGGATTAATCCCAAGAGGGATTCTGAAATTTCCAGAGGGCGGACTTGGACCTATTCGAAGTGATCCTCGAAACAAAGAGACTCTTGAAGTTCCCACTGATGAATCAGAGGAGGATGAAGATTCCAATGGCACATGAGTCCCAAGGACAACACGAGTCAGGGAGCAGCCCGTCGCCCCCGTGGAAGTTCAGGTTCAAAATGTTGAGGCACCTTCATCATCACGAGGACGGAGAATAAAACATCCTTCGAAGGTGCAGCGCTCCACAAATCGAGTCAGATCTGCACTAGCCTCAACGACGGTTTCAGGCCCATCGTTGGCAGAAGAGGATGCTGTCAATGTCTTCGACTTTGGACCAAATGAGGACTTACCCATGGACGGAGGTGTTCGTACTACCATTTCCCAGCCTCAAGCGACTCCAGCTAACAACACTGTGGCCCTGTATAAGGCCCTCGATTTCTTGAAGACCAAAGACTCCACGATTGCCTCACTTCAGTCGGATGTCAGGAAATTGCAATCACTTTGCGATCACAAAAGCGCTATCATATCTCAGCAATCTAAAGAACTACAACGCCTTCGGGAGAAAGAGCAAGAAACGTTGACTTTGTCAGACATGGACGACACCTTCATTGAGCATGATCCACATCATCCGGACAAGGTTGTAGGGGACTCCACCGACGACGTCCTTCAACAGACTCCTCCTGCCAAGCGTACCAAGCGTTCTTCACTTCTTCCAATTGCGCATCTTCCTACCATCACGGAAGACACTACCGCTAACACAAATGATCTCCGTGGGACCCAAGATTCACTTTTTTTTCTTGTTGTTCCACGCCCCGTACAGTCGGTGAAGAAATCGGGACTTGAAGAGGAAAACCGTACTCTTCGAGCGCAGTTGGGAGAGTTGGCGGCCACATACTACCATTGGAAGGTTGCCTGCATTCTCTCTGTGGACAGATCACAACAAATTGCCCAAGAGTTGGATAAAGTTTCGAAGAACTTCATTGCAAGCGTTCCTAAACGGGAGAATGGACTCACATCTTGGGCATTGCTTGATACCCTTTTTCCCAGTGACATGCCCATGTTGGAGTTGCCTGGGAAGACTGTCATAGATTGGATACAAAATGGGTGGGACCACATGAATCACAAGTCTTCCCACCTTGACGAAAAGCAACTGAAGTTGTTTTGGCTGAAGCCTGCACATTTCGTCTTGGACCACACCAAATGCCCCATATGTCTAGACCCATTTGGCCCCAAAGGAGGTTGGGTACTTGGATCCTGCGCACATGTATACCATCCTCAATGTCTCATCACGCAATGCTTGATTAGGCGACGTTGTGTCATATGTGCAGCGCCATTCCATAAACGGTTGTATGCCATGTTCAACTTGATGACTTACATGCCACCGTCTTGGGAACACAGCGGCGACACAACGGATGAAACGAAATTTTGGGGCCAAGACTTGCTTTGGAGTTGGCGACAAGGCTTTCATGATAAAGAACCGAGAGATGTTAGCTCGCAATTGAACTGGGAAACAGACCCGGCTGAAATTGCGGCCGTTGCACCCAGGCTAATGGGAAAGGGAGCACAATATGAAGGGAAGAGGGCGTTCTTCTTCCAATGCCTTGGTGGATATTTCGATAAGAGCTCCGCAACCTTCAAGTGGGGTCATCATCCGAAGAAGCATCGTTGGAATTTTCAAGGCGAAAGGATGGCCAATCAAGATGAAAATGCCTCCATTCAAGAGTTGAATGATATGCAATACATGGATTCCACGTACGGGCCTTATTACCAAAGTCAAGCATTGGACTATCTATTGAAAAAACACTCTCCACAGACCCAAAAAACCCTCCAAGCTCTGAAGGATTCCAATGTCTTAGAATCCATTTTGAACGCGGATGGACCAGCTTCTCGCACTCGTGCAAAGCGCAAGCTAGGGGTTGGAGAGTCATCCAATTCTGAACGTGGCGAAGGAAGCGGTTCTCAGAACGACCCAAATGTTATCAGTTAGACATTTGTTGCAATCATTTACTTGAACATCACTTCTCGTTATTAGATATAATGTAAGGCTTATACATATGGGCTCATAGTATATCCATGGTCACTTAGCTAAGTAATATGTGTTGTTTTTTATTTGTTGCGTCAATTCCAGTTCTACAGCTTTGTATTGTGCTCATGCATAGCAATTATATATTGCTTGGATTTTTTAATATATACTATCCTCGCAATATTGTGAGTCAATTTTTTGCGCGAGGAATAAATGTTTGTTCTCATTTTGGGTTTTATTACTCCACTATTATATTGAAAGAAATATCCCCCAAAAATGTCTCTTTCACTTTGAAGTTGAATTTTTTTCCGAAGCTCGTACAGCATGTTAACTAACAATAAGATGTTTTTTCCATTTCGGATTGCTACTAAAAATATACTCAACTATAATGAACTTCTAACGCAAAAATATAGTTGTTAGTGGGCTATAAAAAGATGTTGAACCCACCAAAAATGCAGCCGCTGAAGGGAAAAAATTGGTGCTCTTTTTCTTATAAAGGAAAGTTCCTACAAGGCTACAATGTCTTAAATGATAAAAAAAAGTTTCGGTTCCCTAAAAAAAAATTACTAATATAATATAGGAAAAAAATGGCTACACTGAACTTATTTAAATCATCCTTGTTCCTTACTTACAAAAAGAAATGGAATTTACTCGGTTTCAAGGTACCCCAAAATTTGGAATATGAATATAAAAGAACAGTGGTGCAATTATTTTTACAAGGGAAAATTCTGAAAACTTCTTAAATAGATTAAAAAATATTTATTATTTGCTTCAAAATATATTCAGATATACTAATAAATAAAATCGATGCCCTTTACTTTATCCAAATAATTTTCATTTATAAATCACCAAAGCATAGAGTTCTACAAGTAGAAATCAAGAATTAAAAATACAATGAAGGAAAAATATCGGACCTCTTCTTCTTCTACGCAAGTTTTCTTTTAAATAAACTAATACAAATTGGGGTTCTTATTTAAAAAAAATTAAGATGTAAAGAAGAAATAAAATAAGTGCTCTTCTTCCTTTAGAAAAAAGGTTCATTCGTAACTTACCAAAGAATGGAGGCTTTCCCATAATGGAAAACATAAAATTGGAAGAATATCAATGCGATTACTCTTCTCATTTGTAAACCTAAGTTCTCCCAATTTTTAAAAGAAATTTCAAATAATATATTATTTGCTTCAAAATGTATCCATGTATACTAATAAACAAAATGGATTTTCGGTTCTTTATCCTAATAATTTTAACCCCTTAAGGCCGAAGGCCTCTTTTCTGCCAAAAAACACTTAAAACTGTCATTTGTATAGCAAGGATTCAAAAAAATTGAAAAAAAAAAATTTGCACATTTAACGGTAGGATCCTACCTCTAACTAGTATGGGAATGTGAGGAAAAAATTTTAGAATTCTAGACCGCCCAGATTGCAAGATATATGCGTTTAAAGTGGGAAAAACAAGTATTTCAACACATTGCAGGACTAGATTTTTAAACTTTAAACATTTTAAACTTTAAATTTTGGCACTACAAAGTTTTGAGCTTTAGATCTTTATACTAGAGAATTGAGTTGAAAGTCGAGGGAAAAAAAGAATATTCAAAAAAACTTAATTATCATTCCTAAAAAAATTATTAAGTAGAAGTCAACATGAGATAGAAGGAAAATCTAAAATATTCATATATTTTAGATGGAATTAAAATACACTAATCCCAATGGTGACATTGTTCTAGCAAGTAAATTAAACCATGAGAATTTTATTTTATTTTTAAATTGCAAAAATAGCATTCAGAAATGAATCCTACAAGTTATTTTTTTCAAGAAGATGCTCTAACTGCCCAAAAAACAAGAATGTCCCTATTAACTGTCTCATAACAAATCCAAATAAAATGAACCAAAGCTTTCCAGATAGACTAAAATATTATCTATGAGAAGAAAAATACAAAAAAACAAAATCCAATTCCTGCCAAATGTTTTTTCCTGCCTAGACTGCCTAGTTACGAAGAAAAGTCACATATTTGGCCATAACTTTTGACTCCTATTTCCAAATGTGCTGAAATTTAGTGCATATGAAAGATATTCCTTGCACCCACCTTCTATTAAAATTTCAGCTTAAAATATGGAAATCTCTAGTCACACGTACTTGCCCAAAATTCCTCTACAACCAAAAATCAGATGCTAGTCATTCAGGGGTTAATTCATAAATCACCCAAGCATAGAGTTCTACGAGTAGAAAGCATGAATTCAAAATACAATGAAGGAAAAAAAATCATACCTCTTCTTTTTCTAAGCAAGAGTTTTGGAAAATAAATAGATACTAGTTCTTGTTTTTATTTTAAAGAATTTAAGATGTAGAGAAGAAATATAATAAGTGCTCTTCTTCCTTTAAAAAATAGGTTCATTTGTAATTTACCAAAAAATGGAGGGTTTCCCATAATGAAAAACATAAAAATGGAAGAGTAGCAATACGATTACTCTTCTCATTTGTAAACCTAAGTTCTCAGAATTTCTGGAAAAAAATGGAAATAATATATTATTTGCTTCAAAATATATACACATATACTAATAAACAAAATGAGTGCTCTATTTTTCATCCAAATAATTTTCATTCATAAATTACCGAAGCTTAGAGTTCTCCAAGTAGAAATCAAGAATTCAAAATATATCGGACTTCTTCTTCTTCTAAGCAAGATTTTTGATAAATAAATAGATACAAATTCCTGTTCTTATTTTAAAAATATTTAAGATGTAAAGAAGAAATACAATAAGTGCTCTTCTTCCTTTAGAAAAAAGATTCATTCGTAACTTACCGAAGAGGCAAAGACTGGAGGCTTCCCATAATAAAAAACATAAAAATGGAAGAATATCTATGCGATTAGTCTTTTCATTTGTAAACCTAAGCTATCACAATTCCAGGAAAAAAAATTCGAAATGAAATATTTCTCAAAAATACCAAAAAAATGGATAAATTATCATGATTTTTTAAATATGGAATTCTTTTCACTGGAACAATGTAGTCGCATAACTTACCAAAATGAAGAGGGTTCTTATTTTGGAAAAAGAACCAAAATATTGGTAAGAAAATGAATTGGTATTGTTGCTCTTGTACCGAAATACATCACTATAATTGTGAACAAAAATGGATGTTATTTTAGGAAATTTGCAGGCCTCCAACAACAACTACATATAAAACGTGTATTATTCTATACAAATAAAAATTGAACTATAATTATAAAATTATCATTCATTTTCTTGTTCCCAACCAAAGAAAGGCTCAACAATGATTTAAAAAATAGTCCAAATACACGTGGTAAAAGAATGACAATTAGGGACTTTGGAAGGAAAAAAATGGAATTTATTTTTCTATTCAAAGTCCATTACATCCAAAAAATGGTGCCCAAAACGTCAAATTTGTACTGAGCTCCTACATGCTTCTAGTATTGATCACAAAATCGCTTCTCTTTGGCTTTGGTCCAATCCTCTCTTGTTCTACAAGGCTTGCATCCTTAGTATCTTTGCTCCACTGCAGCCATTTCCACAGAAAATGAAGTTCGCACTCCAGCAACTGAAACTCCCTATCACTCGCGTGTATCATCTCCTTGTGGAACTTCACCAACTTTCGAAGCATTGCTAATTCTTCGGGAGTGCTACCATACTCACGAGCCATAATGAAAGGGCATAACTCCTTCGACTGTTGGACTGCAATATTGAAAAATTCTTTTTCTTTCTCAGCTACTTGGACGCCGATGCTTTTCCTTTGATGTTGCAGCTGCCCACACTTGCGTTCCAAGAGTTGGAGTTGCCTTTGATATACTGCCACATCATCCATCATGTGAGCGCGGCCCTCCTCTCTCTTCTTGAAATAATTATCTTTATTTTTCTTCAAATCAGCCAAGTACTTGTCATTTTCAACAATGGCTTTCTTTACCGCCTCAGACTCCGTCTGCAAAGATGACACAAGACCCTCGTCCAATTTTGGTGAAGCTTCATCTTTCTTCAAGTCTTCCCATTCCATTCTGGCTTCAAGCAAAGCTTCTTGTGCACTTGCTATCTTAGCACTCAACATATCTTCATTGTCTGAAGAATTGTCCTTGTTCAGACCGCCACCGTGCTCTAAGAATATGTGGTCCACGCGCTTGGGCTCCACATCCTCCCTGCACTGTTCATGTTTGAGGAACAGTGTTTTGGCTCCTCAACCGTCTTCTTTCCCTTCTGGTCAGCCGTCGCCTTCGAGGCTAACTTATAAAAATCCATGAGAATGAGTGCTTCTAGGTCTTCATCGAACTCATACTCATCGTATTCATGGGTGCACTCATCTGAGCTAGAAGCAGCTGACCACACTACCTCTTCGTCAGGAATGCACAACTTCCCCGGTTTAACCAATGTCAACTTCTTCTCAACATCAACTCGTTCATCTTCAACCAACAGTGTTGGGTCCTCTGGATGGTCTCCAATAGGCAACTCCTTTATGGTTGTCCAATCCACCCGCTTCAGAAGTATACATTCGGTATACACCATTTGGACAAGATACAAAGGAAAACTGTCGTTTCGATACGGCTGCTCCTCTAGATGCAACTCCCTCCATACCTGAAGGCATCTCTTCTTGAAGTCTTCATTTTTGCAATATCCAAGATTTGCCTTGTTAGACTCCACGTGCAGCTTGTGTCGCCAGAGCGGAAACAGCTTGTCGATGTGGCACCAATCCACATATTTTTTAACTATTTCATAGCTCCAAGGCTCAGGTTCCTCCTTCCAACCCAAGAAAGCCTTAATGTGTGGATGCAAAAGGATAGGCACACGCTTCTTGTGAGTTTTTCCAGTCCTCTTCCGTGGCATGTCACGACGTGCCTTCTTCTGTTGTCGAGTCAATGGCTTTGGTTGGGCCTCATCCTCCATGACGATCACTTTGTACGTGGACAACGAGTCTAGGTACTAAGTTTAATATTCTAACACTAAACTTGTACTACACGAGCGTGAAAATCCTAAACTCGTGGTATATCACATTTACAAAAAACATACATTTACAAATATATACTCAATTTACAATACCCGAATGTCAAGCCGCCAACAATCCGGTGCACGGAACGAAAGCCACGAAAATGAGGTGGAGAGACACAAAATGTCCCCCTCACAACTCTAACCCCTAGCCCACGAGCACGCAGTCACCCACTTCGAGGTGGATGAAAGACGGTGCGCAGGGCCTGGAGTGGAGAACGCGGGTGCAAGAGACCGCTCATATACCCGAGGTCTCGTGGGGGCGAGTGCGGGTCTGGGCGACTTCGGAAGAGGCGACCTCGCGTAAGGGGCAACCTCGGGTCTACAGAGAATGCGGGTCCAGGAACCACGACCGCCGGAGGGAATTTCAGCGACCGCGCGTAGAAACTTGGGCGACATCGTGTGGCAACTAAGGCGAACTCGGGTCTTCGGCGACCTCGCGTTATGGATCCCGGACGACCGCGAGTACTGGACGACCTTGGGTACTGGGCGACCTCGGGTACTGGCTTCCACGGCGATCGCGCGTAGTGGGCGACCGCGCGTCCAGCTCCACTAGTATCGCATCTCCTGGAAAAGGCTGTCCACATTTTCGGAAATTTGCTTTAGGTGGGTGTGAACCCTAAAGCTTTGGCCTCTTCTTATGAAATTTCAAAAAGCAGATACATAATATTGGTGGTCTAAGCTTGGAAAAGAGGAGGCTCACATGTTTAGAAAAGTCCAATAGAAGATCGTACGGTTACATATGCACAACATACATTTCGTAACGTTTTGCTGTTTGAAATAGACATACCATTTTTTAGTGGCTTTTTATCTTTGTGTTCAAACCCGGCGGCCTTACCAATTGAACACTTTTGTAAACATTTTTTATAAAATTTTGATGTGGTTTTCTAGAGTTATTTATACGTGGAAAGCTTTCAGTCATTCCATTTCGATGAATGAATCAAAAGTTATGAGGGTTTTGAGTTAGCGGACAGTTTTGGATTCTCTAACTTCAAATGAACTTTGCAGTCCTCTATATTACTGAATTTCCAATATCTTTCTTAGAAAAATAAACCATAGGATGTAGATTATTCATTACAATATGGCAACCATTGAATTTGGCATATTTCAATTCCATAATCAAATTCTCTGCAATTTAGTAATTAGAATCATTTTCTACTTCTTTCCACATGAAATTGTTTTCCAATATGTTCTACAACTCCAAATGATTTGAACAGATTAACCCCGAAAGGTTTTTGACTATGTTTTCACCAAAACCACTCCAAAATTGCCATTTCAAATACAAGTACCAAATTTTAGAAAAAAAAAATTTGAACAAACATAACCGTAGGATCTCGTAATATATCGGTTAAAAAAGATGTGGAAAAAATTTCATAATTTTCCACCATGTACATTGCAAGATATTATTGTTTGAATTGAAAAAAAATCCTTTTTTTGTCCTTGCCTGGAAGAAAACAGGCAGCTACCCTTCTGGTTGTACAACATAATTATAGGGAAAAAATAGTAAGTAGAAAGAGGTAGAGAATGACTCAAAATACTAAATTGTAAAGAGTTTTGTTATGGAATTGAAAAATGCCAATCCCATCGGTTCTAATGTTGTAATAAACAATCTACACCCAATTTTTTTATTTTCTTTCTAAAATATTAGAAATTCAGTTCCATATAGGACTTCAAAGTTTATTTTAGAATACAGATTCCTTAACTACCCTCAAACTAAAACTACTCTTCACTTTTGACTCATTCATCCAAATGGAATGATTCAAAGCTTCCCATACATATATAAATTTATACAAGCAATTTCAAATTTCGGGAATCCAAAAAAGGGATTTCCCAAGATTTTTTCGTGGTTGCCCGCCGATTGTGGAAAATGACATATCATGCAATAATTTTTTACCCATGTAGTAAGAAGTTATGAATATTGTTGGGCCTTGAATCTACACCTGAGACACATCTTCTTTGAAAATTTCAAAGTGGCTTGATAAAAAGTCCATTTGTAGTGAACTGCTCTAAATCGCTATGTTGCCAAAAAATGGTGTTTCGTCCTTTAGGCATTAACCCCTAAATGCCCAAGGCCTTTTTTGAACTTTTAGGAATTTGCTTTTAATTGAACAAGAAGCCAACATTTTGTTAAGTTCTATCAATTTTTAATGAATTCTAAATTTGTAACTGTACAAATTCAAACTAGACATGTTAGAGGCTACATACAAAAAGAAAACACAAGAACATCACTTATGAATTGAAAGACTATAATGTTCAAATATGAGGGTGTTCAAATTGTGAAAGTGACTTGAAGTCTTTCGATCCTCTTTTCACATGCCAAATCTAAGAAGTTGGTCATCACAAGAATATGACCTAACATGCATAACCCCAATCAATTTACGGTTTCTCAAAATCTACTCTACAATTTCTGAAAATGAATTTTTAAGGTCATTTTTCCTCCAAGATCTAGTGTATTCAGGGCTCATTTCCAAGAGCCCTCAACACTACAGGAAGTGAAGATTGCAATGGATACCTTTGCACAAAATCTTGAATAGAAAATTCATAATCCATCATTTTCAAGATCGGACTTCTGATGCTAAAATTAGACTTGAAAAAGAATATTTCAAAAATATAAATTATTAAAAATAGCAACTTTGTTATGTTTTAGGGTACTTCAACGTTTTGTTGACACCAAAATTTGGTGCCTCGGGAATTTAGGGGTTAAAGCATGTAGCAAACTTCTGTTTGAAAAAAGGACAAACAGAGCACTACTATTTTAGCCATTTTCCCATCATAGACAACTGAGCTGCTGCAGTGCAGTTGCCTTACTTTGCGTAGGGCCAAAAAAGTAAACAAAATGGATTTGAATGCTTCTCTTCCAATCCACACGGTGGAAATTCTTGAAATGCTGACCTAATATTTTCAACACAATGTACGAAAAGATCCAACGGTCACATGTGTAAAAAAAAAAGTCTTGTTCCAAATATTTTGTACTTGTATCAGAAATGGCATTTTCAAAGCGTTTTCAATGAAAACAAAGTCATGGAACTTTAGGGGTTCAGGTTCTTATTTGACTCTTTTTATCCACCTCTTATTTCAAGGGCCACTTTTTAAAGTCAAAGATATATTTCTTCCAGTAAGAAGTATCCAGACCTTGTAAACTACATCATCTTTGCAAATGAAAATCTTTATATCATACACGATACAAATGCTCTAGAACGATTACAACAATTTTACTAAAAAATTAATAGATACATAATAGCATTTCCGCAAGTGTCAGATGTTCTTCCATTTATTTGTTGTTCAACATTTGCACTCATAGTCTACAAAGGATTAAAACTTCATTATTACATTATCAAATGAAATAATAGATGATAAAAAGACTATGCAACAATATCTATTCACCAATACATCGATTTTTCATATCTTAGGTGTACCATTCACATGTTTCAAAGCAAATGAATCCACTTGCATCGCATCCCAAAGTTATAAATAGTTTGCTCAAAGAAATTCAAATTCAAAATGATGTACATGGAACTTGGCAATTTCCAGACACATCAATTGCTTTCAATAACACACTGTACGTGCTAGAAATTTTATTTCTCGTAATCATGTACCCTATACAAAATGAGAGGCGCAAAATATGGCCAACTACTTCATTCCTTCAAAGTTCTAAACTCAAAACATTAAGTCCTACACTCCCACTACAAAGGTGAGTCACGGAAAACTGCTTCGGGGGGCTTCATGTTCCATGGTGGAGCCATCAGCGATGTCGTCAACTCCATACATGTCGATCTAATCTTCGGGTCTGGGTGCATGAGTTGACCCAACTTATACGCAAAGAACCTAGACCCATCGGCATCCTTGAATAGGTCCTTGTCGAAATCACTTATCCCACCAATCTTCATCCATTTGGTCAACTTCCCAATAGAATATGAGTCTGATTGCTACGTATATTTCTGTGTTGATTGCATAATAGATATGCTCGTATCCGAATTTGGAGGCCCAAATGCATAAAACAACTCAGGAGCCACCCACCAACGACGAGATTGTTCTTCGTGCTTTTGTACCCACTTGGATATCCATAATGCGATGGGGCTTTTTCGTCAATACGACTTGCAATTCCCCAATCACAAATCCCAATGTGGATTATCTCGTTCGAATAATCGGGAAAATGCAACATTATATTCCTCGGAGACAAGTCATTGTGCAGCACCAAGGACTTGTGAATGAGATTAGTCACGAATACGAGAGCCCACGCCAACTTCGCCTTGTGCCTTCGAAAGAGGCTAACTTCTTTTTGTTTCTCCTCTGGAAGTTCCCTCACTTGCCGCACTTTGTTCCATTCAACGCTTATTGCCACCTTCTTATCGAGTGACTTCAACTCATCAAGGTTACCACCGTTCCACCATAATGTGTACAATTCCATGCTTTTTCCGTTAATGGCAAAAAATTTAACTATAGCAGGATAATTTAAGGGACATGCCAAGGCCTCTATCGACCGTTCCACCCTTGCATCATGCTTGTTCTCGGTCTTTGGCATCTTCCCAGTAAGAGTGATGTGTGGCGGGATTGTGTCCATCCCTTCAATGCGCACCTTGCGCACCTTTCCGTATCCACCTTGACAATTGTATCCAATGAGGGCCACCACCTTCGCCAAAGGAGAGATCCATATGATGGACAATCCACCATCTCGCGCTAACGCCGACGTGGTAGCATCATTTTTCCACTTGAATCCCCTCGCTCCATGCTTTGAGAGTTTCATTGCTGCTTTGTGCCACCAGGCCATTTTTCCTCGGAATTTAGTGGCACCTTCATCTCCTGGATACCTTGGGACTTCCGGTCGCATTTCCTCCATCAATCTGTGCGTGTTGAAGATGCATGTCTATATAACATCATCAAGCCAGCGATAGATATTGTTATTGTAAGTTAACTCCACGTCGCAAAACTCCTGCGATTCTTTGCACTTACTAAAGATTCGTGCTGACAAATTGTCCGTCAACTTTGGGCTACCCGTTGTTGGATCCCTCAAGTAGGTGGCCTCCAAGAACTCTACACTTTTTCCCTCATACCATTCCAGACACACCTTGTATGCATACCTTGTATAGGGTACAGGAGGATACGTTGGGTCCCTCTCATGTGCTGTCCTCTTTTTTTTCTTCCTCGACCGACGTGTACTCCCCGTTACTTGACCTATAGATATAGGCACTTCAAACTGCTCTGGATTGTCCGGGTCCAAATTGGACTTCCGCCTCGTGCGACTACCTCCTACCAGATTTGACATGGCTGTGGTTTAGGAGAAGGTGGTCATTGTTTTCCGCAAGTTTGTGGATGAAAACTGCAAAAACTTCCCCCCCCCCAAGTCCAAATTCACCCCTGGCCCACGAGCACACAGTCACCCACTACAAGGCGGATGAAAGACCATGCGCAAGATCGGGAGTGGCAACTGCGGGTGAGTGTGAACACTTAAGTAGCCGCAATCGCCCTGGGGCGACCTCGGCTTCTCGGAAAGGGGCACGTGCGGGTATAGGGCAACCGCGTGTACGGCGACCGCGTGTCTTGGGCAACTGCGGATAGGCGACTCGAGGGGGGCACCTAGTATTTTACTACAAACCACGTGCAAATAAGTGGTTTCTAATGAACTATAATTTCAACTTAAAATTTTGAGGGTTGCTTAATAATGACTATAGGTTTCTATTGCCAAAATTTCAAACTAAAATAATAGTTGAAATGATTTGTACAAGAGGTTGAAAATGGCCTAAAACGGCATGTTTTTCAACTCAAATATTTATAGAGATCACATTTAGATGACCATTGCATCAATACTCAACTCAAAATGAACTTTCAATAGAGAGCTATTTTTAGGAATTTTTTATTCATTTTTTAGACAATTTTTTAGGATATAATATAGGGGTGTGAAAGTTATTTTTCAGTTGTATAGTGTATCTAATTACTTCAAAAATTTGTAACTAATTATCATTAACAAATAAAAATATCAATAATTCAAAACATAAACTTTTGAAGTAGGAAAATTTAGTCATATTTTTTTTATTTCATTTTATTTAAATTTTAGGATATAATATAGGGGGTCCAAAGTTTTGTTCACACGTATTTTCTAATGGACACTCTAAGTGACCCCCCCGAGATGGGTGACCGTGGCTGGATGGGGTGATCGCGTCTCGGGGGGGGCGACCGCGTCTCGGTGGGTCGAACCCAGAATTCAGAAGATATAGGGCATGATCTGAAATTTTAGGAACTTCAGAGGGGCAGAATTGTACAGTGTGGATACAAGTACAATCATTTTCCAAATAAACACTGAAGAAAGCGATTTCCCAGGACCTCTTCAAAGTTTTCTTTCATTTAGAATTGAGTAACTCAGAGATTTCTACCCCTAAATGCACAAGGCACCCAAATGTGGTGTTGAAGACACTTTGAAGTTAAATAAAACCTTACCAAATTGCTATTTTCAATATTTCAAATTTTGGAAAGTTTTTTTTTTAAGTCTAGTTTTAGCATCAAATATCCGATTCTGAAAATGAATTATTATGATTTCTTTATTCAAGGTTCTCTGCAAACGTACCCAGTGCAATCTAGACTTTTCGTACATTTAAGGGCTCTTGGAAATGAGCCTCAAATACAGTAGATCTTGGAGAAAAAATCACACTAAAAATTCATTTACAAAAATAGTAGAGTACATTTTGAGAAGTCATAAATTGATTGGGGTTGTATTTGGTAGGTCCTTCAACCTCATACTATTTTGGTCTTCAATTTTTCAGACTTAACATGCAAAAAGAGAGATCGTTTTAACAACCCGATGGTCAAACATTATAATCTTTCAATCTTTCAATGATATTGTTGTGTTCTCTTTTCCTATGCGATCTCTAACATGTCTAGTTTGAATTCGTACGGTTACTAGTCCAAAAAAATTAATTCAACTTATAAAAATGATGCCTTCTTATTCTATTTAGAGCAAATACCAAGATGCTCAAAAGTAAAAATTGAGTCTGTGACATTTAGAAGTACCTTAGAGACAAAAGCAAAATCATAACATTCGCCAAACCCGGAGTCGCCCGGTACCCGAGGTCGCCCCAAATCTGAACTTGCCCATGTCCGTGAAGTTCAGAAGAAGAACAAAGCGCTGCACGAAACCCCTAAACCGCTGTCACCATACCCGAGGTCGCCCATACACGAAGTCGCCACACACCCGAGGTCTACAAAGAGCCCATAGTTCGGCAAAGCGGAGCAGGGCCTGCACCCGAGGTCGCCCAATCTGCCCAGGACCCGAGGTTGCCCCACCCGAGGTCGCCCGTACCCGCGTTCTCTCAACTGTACCCGAGGTCTCCTCACACCCGAGGTCGCTCATGCCAATGTGGTTCAGGTCCGTTTCAGCCCCTCTCCACCCGAGGTCGCCCACTCAGGAAGTCGCCCACACACAAGGTCGCCCAAGACAGTGTTCTCTCAAAGACAGCGGAGGCTGGTACCCGAGGTCGCCCACCACCCAAGGTCGCACTTTGTTAGCATTTCACGGAGCAGTCGTGAAGTTTCATTTTGTGCAATTTGAAAGGTCTCCCTAAACCCTAAACCCTAAACCCTAAAGAAAAGAACATCAAGAGATAATTTGATTCACTCTTTTCTCTTTCCTCTGAAGAAGTTTTATACATTTGTATAATTTTTCTCAATGTTCATTTGCATTCAAGAAATTCATTTCTACTCATAACACGTACTTCTCAACCTATGAATATGGGCCGAGAAGTTCCATTCTTTACCCTAAGTGAACCCTAAGTCAATGAAAAATAATTCCATCACTTAATATCCTACACCACTCCCTTCCCCCACCCCATTTTTTTTTAATCCTAAGTGCATTTGAACATAATGAAAAATAATTCCATCAAAATAATTCCATGATTTTGTATTTGTTTCTATTCCCTCCCCATATTTTTTTTAATCCTAAGTGGGTTTGAATAAAATGAACAATAGTTCCATGACTTTGTATTTGTTTCTATTCCCTCCCCATTTTTTTTTATCCCAAGTGGGTTTGAATAAAATGAACAATAGTTCCATGACTTTGTACTTGTTTCTATTCCCTCCCCATTTTTTTTAATCCTAAGTGGGTTTGAATAAAATGTATAATAGTTCCATGATTTTGTATTTGTTCTATTCCCTCCCCATTTTTTTTAATCCCAAGTGGATTTGAATAAAACAAATAATAGTTCCATCACTTTGTATGTGTTTCTATTCCCTCCCCATTTTTTTTAATCCCAAGTGGGTTTGAATAAAATGAATAATAGTTCCATGACTTTGTATGTGTTTCTATTCCCTCCCCATTTTTTTTAATCCCAAGTGGGTTTGAATAATATGAATAATAGTTCCATGACTTTGTATTTGTTTTTATTCCCTCCCCATTTTTTTAAATCCCAAGTGGGTTTGAACTCAATGGAAAATAATTCCATCACTTTGTATTTGTTCCTATTCCCCTCCCCATTTTTTTTAATCCTAAGTGGGTTTGAACTCAATGGAAAATAATTCCATCACTTCATATTTGTTTGCACTACCTCCCCATTTTTTTTAATCCTAAGTGGGTTTGAATAAAAAAAATAATAGTTCCATGACTTTGTATTTGTTTCTATTCCCTCCCCATTTTTTTTTATCCCAAGTGGGTTTGAATAAAATGAACAATAGTTCCATGACTTTGTATTTGTTTCTATTCCCTCCCCATTTTTTTTAATCCTAAGTGGGATTGAATAAAATGAATAATAGTTCCATCACTTCATATTTGTTTGCACTACCTCCCTATTTTATCTAATCCTAAGTGGGTTTGAATAAAATGAACAATAGTTCCATGACTTTGTATTTGTTTCTATTCCCTCCCCATTTTTTTTAATCCTAAGTGGGATTGAATAAAATGAACAATAGTTCCATGACTTTGTATTTGTTTCTATTCCCTCCCCATTTTTTTTAATCTCAAGTGGGTTTGAATAAAATGAAGAATAGTTCCATGACTTTGTATTTGTTTCTATTCCCTCCCCATTTTTTTTAATCCCAAGTGGGTTTGAATAAAATGAATAATAGTTCCATGACTTTGTATTTGTTTCTATTCCCTCCCCATTTTTTTTAATCCTAAGTGGGATTGAATAAAATGAACAATAGTTCCATGACTTTGTATTTGTTTCTATTCCCTCCCCATTTTTTTTAATCTCAAGTGGGTTTGAATAAAATGAAGAATAGTTCCATAACTTTGTATTTGTTTCTACTCCCTCCCCATTTGTTTTAATCCTAAATGGGTTTGAATAAAATGAATAATAGTTCCATAACTTTGTATTTGTTTCTATTCCCTCCCCATAATTTTTAATACTAAGTGGATTTGAATAAAATGAACAATAGTTCCAAGACTTCATATTTGTTAGCTCTCCCTCCCGATTTTTTTGAAATTCTAAGTGGATTTGAATAAAATGGAAAATAATTCCATCAGTTTGTATTTATTTGCACACTCTCCCCATTTGTTTTAATCCCATTTTAATCCTAATTCAATGATAAATGGAAATTAGCATTGCATTCCTTAAAGCAAAATAGAATAACAGCCAAGACGGAGTTGGCTAACTTAACTTCTAAATGCCCGAGGCACCAAAATCTGGTGTTTGCAAAATTTGAAGTCAAACAAAACTCAACGAAGTTGCTATTTTTAGTAGTTTATTATATTTGGAAAGTTCTTTGTGAAGTCTAGTTTTGGCATCAAAAATCCGATCTTGAAAATAATCAATAGTGATTTTTCTATTGAAGATTTTGTTCAAGGGTACCCATTGCAATCTTGACTTCCCGTAGTGTTGAGAGCTCTTGGAAATGAGCCTCAAATACACTAGATCTTGGATCAAAAATCACATTCAAAATTCATTCAAAAAAACTATAGAGTAGATTTTAAGAAGCCATAAGTTGATTGGGGTTATACATGTTAGGCTCTTTAACCTCATATTTTTTTGGTCACCATTTTTTTAGATTCGACTTGTGAAAAGAGGGTTGAATTTTTTTTGCAGTTTTAACACCCTCATGGTCAAACATTATAATCTTTCACTCTATAAGTGATATTGTTGTGTTTTCTTTTCCTATGAGATCTCTAACATGTCTAGTTTGAATTGGTACGGTTACAATTTTAAAAAGTTGATACAACTTATCAAAATGTTGGCATTTTGTTCAATTCAGAGCAAATTCCAAGTCACTCAAAACAGGCCTTGGGCATTTAGGGGTTAATGCTTGAATTTAAGAACATGGATATTCTCTCACAAAAGCACCCGAGGTCGCCCAACCCGAGGTCGCCCCTCTAAAATTGCGGGAATTTCAAAGGGTTCTGCTCCCGCTTCTTGCACCCGAGGTTGCCACACCCGAGGTCGCCACATGGATGTTCGCCACACCCGAGGTCGCTGATGGCAGCACCCGAGGTCGCCCATTTCCTTCTTCTCGCAAACTAAGACAGCATAGCCTGCTACCCGGTGTCGCCAACTACCCGAGGTCGCCTCTGTCTGACCCGCACGCGCCCCTACAAGACTGCGGGTATTTCAGTCGCCTCCCCACCCGCGTTCTCCACTCTTGGCCCTGCGCATTGTCTGTTATCCGCCTCGAAGTGGGTGACTGTGTGCTCGTGGCCTAGGAGTTTGAGTTGCAAGGGGGATATTTTCTCCCTTTCCAACTTATTATCTTCGCTTCTATTCCGTACACGTTGAACCTGGATAGCCTTGTTTGAGATCGGTTTGATGTTAGTTTCTAGTGATTGGACGTATTTTTATAATTGTGAACTGGACCGGTGCTAGGGTTTTCATGTTTGTATAGCTGCCAGCACCTAGATCCCAGTATAGCTGATTTAGTTAGTTTTTTAGTCTTTCGAGTAGAAATCGTATACAATGGGCGGCGATAAGAAGAAGACCAAGCCGAAAGGAAAGAGCCAGCCTAGGCAACGACGCATCCTTCTTGACCCAGAGGCGAAGGCCTATCCTGGTTGGAGGAAAATTGAAGGGGCGTGGACAAGGAACATCTGTAAGGCGTTTGTGGGATGGTGCCACATCGACAAACTATGCCCTTATCATCGACATCACCACCATTTGAGTAGGAATGTGGCCAATCTTCATTATTGCACCCATGACGCATTTGTACAACGGTGTATCAAAGTGAACCGAGCGTTGTACAATACAAAAACGGTGATCAGGAATGAAGTCAGTTTGTTCATATGCATAATGGTATACGCGGAGGTCATCTTGGAGCGCAAGGTAGACTGGAGGACCATAAAGGGAGCAAAGGAAGCAATCATTCCGCTTACTGAAGACATTTCGAAGGCGGGTCCGTCCTCCACTCCACGAGCTGGGTTGGGATTAAAGAAGTTTATCAAGTGTGGAGTGCCCGATGATCAATTCATTTGGTCTGACCATTCAAGCTCTGAAGATGACGAGGTTGAAGACCTTTCTCCCAATAACGCTGGCCCATCAAAAGCCACGTCCATGGCTGAAGATTTACCAGTGGTGGTAGCAAAAGAAGGGCATGTAGGGGGGAGCCAAGACTTGGCAATATACGTACCCCCTCTCGCAGTGGTAGAACCAGAGGGGGTCGGTCTTCCTTTTCATGAGGACATACTACAGTATGCCCTTTCACTCCGACCAGAGGGTGATGATTTTCATATCAATGAAGATATTGAAATGCTAGATCAGGTGGTGCCTCTTGCAATGAGAGCGCCTTTCGTAGAACCCGCACGGGTCCAAGTTGAATACCTTGAAGCTGAAGCTCATGAGGATTCGGCCTCTTCTTTCATAAAAATGATTTATAAACGTCAATTCAGGGGGATTCGTGAAGAGTTGGCTGGCAAACGAGAAGAGTGTAATATTTTGCGAAAGTCGGCCATGGAAAACCTACTTGGCAATGTTGGGGCAAGCCTACAAGCAGAAATTGGAACTGAGCGAACCCGTTTGGCAGCGCAAGAGCAAGAGATATTAGAGTTGGAAGCATTCTACCTGAAATTTTCCAGAGACCGCCAATCCAAACCTTGTAGTAACTCATTTGCAGCGGAAAGGCTTGCTGAACTAATTGGAAAGTGCAAGAAGGGACGAGAACAGGTGCAGTTGGAAAAGCAACGCTTGGAAGTGGCACGATGGAGGTTACAATTTCTAGAAGAAATTAAAGACGTAGCCGCTCTTAACCGTGTCGTGGATGTGTACGGGTGGGGAAATCTTGCTACGCAAGATGAGACGTGTCAAACAGAAGTAGCGGACTTGAAGGAGAAGTTAGGCCGCCATCTGAGAGACGAAAAGATCTTGAAAGAGCTGAAAGGGACCAAGAAGGCTTTTATTACTTTCCACTCGTCAATAGGGAAACTTTGGCAGAAAGGGTACTTTTCCACTGCCACTTGGAAAGAGAATAGTCAAAGAGAAGAGAGAGCGGTGATTCGTCAGCAAGCAGCCGATGCTGAGAAAGAGAAACAGAAGGGCAAGGCGCATGTTGAATGACTTGGTATTCTTGTTGCGATGCTATATTAAGGCTATGTACTTTCCACGACATGTATATATAATAAAGAGTACCATCCGTTTTGAACATTGTAGAGCAAATATGGTGAATTGCATGTGCTTCATTGATGAGCACAAACATATGAACATGAATTCCATCGTTTGTGTGTTTGCAAAACAGGGAATACTTTAACCCTTAACCCTTTAAGGTCCGCGCATCCAAAAAGCGGATGCCCCTTGGTCAACTCTAATTGTAACTTTTAAAATATCCATTTTTGGTATGTCTTTTAAACTAAAAAAATGAAGCTTGGCAAGTTTTGTTTCTACTCCATTTAATTTTTTTGAAAAATGTCAAAAATTGAAAGAGTTATTGCAATTCAAAGCTCCAAGTGTTAGAATCAAATAACATAGAATGATGTGTTTTTCATTCATATTTTCTAATCTTAAAATGTATTTTAACTTCAGATTACAAAATTATGTTTTCATTCTACTCTTCATTTATGGTAAAAATTACAGATTATTTTAATATATATTCTAATTGATAAATTTTATTTCCACCTTTAACTTAAAAAAATCACAATAATTTGATTTTTCCATCAAATTTATTGAAAAAAACATCATCTATAGAAATTGAATGTGTCTACCAATATAAAATATCAAATTTTTATACATCAATTAAATAAAAGGGTAAACTTGGTTTGATAGTCAAATTTGACTTCAAGGTCTTTGTTGTGGTTGTTTTTGGTGTAAAAAAAAAAATAACCAATTGAAAAATTTTCACACTAATCTGTAATGCTACCTATACCTTTTGAGAAAATTTCAAGTAATTTGGATTTCTTTTTCTATTTTAACTTATTTATGTTCAATTTTTGCAAGAAAATTGATAACAATTACATTTTTTCATAAAACAAATTGAAAATTTTCTCAATGATACACCATTTGTAGTTTCAAGTACTGAAAATAAAAAATTGTTGTTTGAACACAATTTAAAAGGCAAAATTTAGCTGAAACATGATGTTTGACCATTTCACAATGGATCAAGTCGTTTAGGGGTTAAAGGATTGAGGCTTTTTTTTCACCCAAACTATAGTGAAAACTGCCATTTCTATTGTAAAGAGCCGAAAACTTTAAAAAGGGTTTCCTTTGGCATATCCAACCATTAGATCTTATATTTGACTAGTATATGCATACGTGGAAGAAATTTCAGAAACTTTGACCGTGTAGATTGCAAGATATATGCCTTTAAAGTGAAAGAAATAAGTTTTTGAGCACCTTGCTTAATTAGATGTTTTGTCTTTGAATTTTTTTAGTTCAAGTTTTTTGCACTCTTGATTTTGATTTTCTACTTATTTATGTTAATTAGTTGAGTAGAGAATCTCCCAAAAATATTTAAAGAAAAAAACACTTAATTTTCATTCATTAAAAAATTGTTAAGTAGAAATAGGTCGAAGAGTGAAGAAAAAATTAAATAGTTAATAGGTTTTAGATGGAATTGAATTACAATAATTCCAACGGGAAGATTGTTCTAGTAAGAAAATCTAACCCATTCCAGCAATTTATTCTTAAAATTCTTACAAATTGCATTCAAAAATGAATTCAAAAAGTTACTTTGCCTAAAAGATGCTTAGATTGCCCGAAAAACTAAGATTGTCAAAAACTTTCTCATTATTAGTCCAAATTGAATGAAATAAAGCTTCATTAGGGATTCCATGACTTACGCTACATCAGAATTTTGTATGTTTTTACCGCTTGCACTCTCGGGGAAGGGAAAAAAAACTTGCCTTGTACCTGCGGTCGCCAATGTACCTGAGATTGTTCCAATCTCGAGGTCGGCCAAATAGAAGACCCGCGGTCGCCCCTCTACCCGAGGTCGCTCCAATCCCGAGGTCGGCCAAGTAGGGGACCCGCGGTCGCCACCTGTACGAGCGGTCACTCTAGCAGAGTACCCGAGTTCTCCACAGCAGAGGACACGAGGTTGCCCCCGGACACAAGGTCGCCCTCTTGGCCACGAGGTCGGTTCCGAACCCGTGGTCGCCCAAATTTCAAAAATTCCGGTTAGGACCCGAGGTCACCCTTTGGGTAGACGCGAGGTCGCCCTTTAGCCGCAGTCGCCCTTCCGGCGAATTCAAGTTCAAAGATGTGGATCCGCAATCGCAGAGGGGGCAACCTTGGGTCTAGGGAGTTTGTTACTATAAAGCTCGTGGGCAACATTAGTCTCTCAACTTGCTCCGATGATTAGACTCTGGACTTGAATCTTCGAAAGAGGCTTCTTGCGGACATTTTGGTTCATCGAAGGGCAATAACCTTGCTTTGAGGGGTTCACAAGACCTCTTTTAGTGGGTGACTTTGTCATAACTTTCTATACATTATCAGTTCAATCGGCACAGTATTTTTCTTTGAATCCGTAATGGGTTTCCATTATGGCTGGACGAGGTGTGGGGAGGGCAGCAAATGTAAACGACACACGTAGGGCTACGAAGGAGTGGGACCCTTGGCTTGTTCTGTGCACCAAAAACGACGTTTCGGTCCATCCTCAAAAATGTGTTTTTTGTGGCTGGAGCATAGCATTTGTACAAAAGAGGGCATTGATTCATTTTGGACATGGCGGTAATCCCACGTTAGATCGTTGTAAAGAAATGCCAAGGTGTGTACGTTAGAAGTTTGAAAATTGTGGAGGGGTTGTTCCTAAATCCATGAGCTACGAAGAGATGTACGAGGCACTAGTTCCCGATAATGTAGGCAATGCAGTAGCAGAGTCCCTTGTTCAGCCTCTAGTGGACGTGGAGGCGGAAGTCTCAGCGAACCTTACTGGCATGGACGAAACAACAACTCCTATTCCCGATTCAGTAGATTCTACTCCCGCCGTAGTCCAGAGAAGGCCTAATCGGCCTTCCGTTTCCCGTCAAAGAAGTATGGATGAGGTGTTACAAGTGGGCCTCAGGCAGAAGTTAGATAAGATGTGGGCTTCTTTCTTTTATGAGGCCAATATTGCATTCAATGTTGTGCGACACTCTGCCTTCGTGAATGTCGTACGCGCAATCTAGGTGTAAGTATCTTTAACCACAAAAATGTGCTAAGATGACACAAGTTATCGTCCCAGGAGATTCCAGACGTTGCTTCAAAATTAGTGTTTCGAGACCTCTAAGTTTCCGGACTTTGACCACCTCGAAAGGGGTCCTTTCAACACACAAACTCTTTTCCGGAACTACTTCCTTTCCGGATTCTCTTCCGGATCCGGCTCTATCCAATATTCCGGTTCCGTCTTTCTAACAAGTTGGTTTTCGATACCTCTGTTTTACCCTCAGAGGGTTCCTCACTTGCTCTTTCCGAGGGGTAGGGAACTGCACCACTCTGTATTTGACATAAACATAAAACAAAACACAACCCAAGAATAGATCTAGTTGAGTAAACAGGGTGGCATCCTCACAACATCCCAGATGGCCTATCCGGAAAGCTGGTCACACAGGGTAGCGTTAGGTCCTCCTTACTACAACGACGAATACCGGACTTCCGGAACTAAGGGAATGACTTCCTAGCTCTCGACCGCTCATGAGGTTGACTAGCCTTCCGGACGGGTGGAAATATTCCTCTGGCGGTTGCCTATCTCCGCACGGAACCGCCCCTGCGAATTCCAGACTAGCTTCCGGACCACTCCTTGGTCTCCACCGGATTACCATACCATCGTTTTAAAGGCGCCACTTTCTCACTGTACAAGTCTAAAAACTCATCTGCAAGACACACTTAGCCTAATCCGGCAGTCCACGAATCCGGACTCCTCCCCCTTGCACACTCTCACTTACACATCCACACAAGTGACTATAGACGCGATACGCAAGAGAATAATCCAACGAGTGCTTTCCTGAATGCTTCAGATTAAATGAACAAGGAAAAGGAATGACAGGCCAACAAACCGGCCTGCCCTTAAAAACCCACAAAAAAAAGCAGCTCAAACGGCCACCAGAAAAACCGGCCAACGGCCAAACAAAAAGTAAAAAGGCAACGGCCCTGAAGACCGTTCCGATAAAACTGCAAAACCGTTTAACTCCTAAAAGTCCGGAACTACTGGACCCACATCCGGAAAATCCGGTTCCGGAACTACCATCCTGGTAAGAATCCTAACTATAATTACTGCTACCCTAGATAGTCATTTATTCCTCTTAGCCTTCTTTACAGACGTGCCACCCTGAGCTGGCGATCCACCTGTCTTCTGGGGTGGGGTGTTCTTCGTCTTCGACCTGGTCCGGGGAGGCTGCAACTCTTCCTCCTCCGATTGAGTCGTCTCCCCCTCTTCCGATTCCGGGTCCGTCTCGCTCAGTAGTCGTCGTCCCCTTGGTTTCGGAACAGTAAGATCGATGAGCTGGGACGGTGGCGGTGTCTGGAGAAAGGGCTGGAGCATGTGAGTGAAACTCACCGGATCCGTCCGGGCTGGATTCAACACCGTTCCGGGTAAAGGTGGTTCCCGGAAAGTAGAACCCACCGGTCTGTCGGGGAACAGATTTGCTACGGACGCAGTTCTTCCGGCTGGGACGCCTAAGACAACGTCTTTTACTGGAGTCGAGGCCGCAAACTGCTTCACCAGCGACCTCCTCTTCTGGGCCGATGCTGTTCCGGCTTGCGACATTCCGGCGATTGTCTTGCTCTTTGCCGGAGAAGGCTGGTTCTGTGCCCCTCCTTCTTGGAGATCCTGACCCAGGTCAAAAAGGCCTTGGTCTAACCCCTCAAGCGGATCCAAGTTTTCCAACAGTTGCCGGACTTCCTTGAGCATTCCCTCAATCCGGACTTCAAAATCCACAAGGATGCTCACCACCTTCGATCCCGCCACGTGACCATCCTTCACCATGTGATTATTCCAGAGTGTAGCTCTGGCAAGAATATCCGCCGGAGTGTCAAACAGACTTCTGACATTCCGGACCAGATCGAGGGCTTCTCCCTCCTTTGTTTCAGCGGCCATCCTCTCTTTCTCCGACCACGCAGCTTGTTCTCGAAACTGGTCCCGTTCTTGCTCCAAGGTCAGAATCCGGTCCTCCAGCTGCTTCACTGCTTCCGGATCTGGCCTTTCCGCCAACGCCACCAGGATTTGGGTTTCTTCCTTCACACCCAATTTCTCGCATATTTGCCGGATCAGCGCCGACATCCGCTCATTCTGTGCCCGGGTAGCTAACAGCCATTTGATGGTGGCCTCTAGCTGATCTGTTTCCGGAAGTGGTTCTCGGGGCTTCTCTACCTCCTCTGCTTCTTGCTTCCCCCGCGCACCCCGATCAGTCGATTTCCGGCGCGTCCCTCCAATGTTTGGTGATGCCTGCTCCGGTTCTGGTTCCTCTTCTTCCGGCTCGAGCTCATCCGGTTCATCTTCCGCGGGAAGTCCATACCTCAACAAATTCTTGCCCTTCCGGTATATGGTCATTTCCGGTCCGGCCAGTGCATCCTCGGAGTGATACAGATGGAAAAGATAGGGGCTAATCGGACTTGACTTCTTGTTTGCGATATTGACCGCTAACTTTTCCACTACGGAGTGAATGATCACTCCCCAACTGACCGGCCTGGGAGCCGGATTCTCTCTATCTCCCAGCGCTCCGAAAATAGTGTTTGCCACGGTCATTGTAATCCGGGTGGGCTTTTCCGGATACAAGATAGGGATGAGGAATGCTAACAACTGCCTATCCCGGGGACTCTTACAATCACTCGCGGTGTTCCCTTCCTTAGAATCCGCATGACTCCGGAATACCTCCACGGCGTAAGTGTCCGTCCGGGATGCCATTCCGGAACCCCTGCTCGGCGTAAAGTATGCCTTCGCCCACAACTCCGGAGTCCAGGCCCTAGATCGACCCCTAATCGTTAAATCGAACTGATTACCCACTCCGGAAACCAGCTCGTCAATCATCTCTTCACTCCGGACGTTCCATGGACGTTTTACCAATCCTAAGCACCCCATGATTTCTAGGTCTTCTTCTAATTCCTTCAGGCGCTCCGGATCCGATGGGACAACCGGACGTACGCCCCAGGCTGTCACTACCGACCTCCGGGATCGACTCGCTTCCGCCATCTCACCGACTGCTAGGACAATCCGGTGCAATCGGCACCTTCCTCCCTTTCTCTCCCTAACACGCCCTAACTCACCACTCTTTCTCTCTTCTAACGCACCGTGGAAGAGCACGGGTAAAAGAGACTGAATGAGGCTGGCGGTGGGGTTTAAGTACCTGTCGGAACCCTAAGTTCCCGCCGCCAAAAACGTTCCCGTAAGTTCCCTAGCCGGATCCTAGGCGGTAGGTCCCTACGATCCGGAACTTTCCGGAACTTTCCAGCTTTCCGGCTACAGTTTCTGGTAGACTGCGTAACCTATTTAGAGTTTTATCCTTTCTACCTAGAAACTAATTTCTATTTCTAATATCTAAGTCCTAACTTTGTATTTAAATGCAAAAATTGAAAAAGTTCTGCTATTTTTACCTCCACTAAATTGTTAATTGGGACTTTCCGGATGATACGTACTCCCACAGTGAACTCAGTCAAGGAAACAGCGGCAGCTGGAATTGTGTACCACCCGCCATCGTACAACGCAGTGCGGACGAAGATGATAGATGTGAAGAAAGTAGCCGTTTCAAATGTGGTCTCTGAGCGGATGAAGAACTCTATCAGCCAATACGGAGCAACTTTTTGTTCGGATGGTTGGTCTGATACCAATGTGCGTCCATTGATGAACATGATGCTGGTCTGTCTTGCCAGGGAAGTCTTTTTGGGATCGGTGGATAGCACGGGAGATAGAAAGGACATTGCCTATACAACGGAGAAGATGTCAAAATACATGGAGGAGGTTGGCCCTCTCAACATTGTGCAACTTTGTACGAACAATGCTGCAGTAATGACAGGGGCCATGATAAGCTTGGAGTTGAAGTACCCTCATATGTATAAATAGGGGTGTGCAGCACACATCCTCGACTTACTTTTGGAAGATTGGGGAAAAGATTTGAAGATGAAGGAATTGGTGGCAGATTGTAGGGATATAGTGAAGTACATAAAAAAATACCAATTTACTTTGGCTTTGTTTTGGAAGTGGTCACCGAACAAGGCATTGAGACTTCCAGGTCAAACACCCTTCGCCACCAATTTCTTGATGATAGACCGTTTGGTGGAGTTACGTCAAGCGTTGAACTTTGTGGTCAGTGATGACACCTACATGGCGTTTGAGTTCAGTTTGGAACAGAGGAAAAACGGGCGCGTACTTCTTGCCCGAGGAAAGGAGTGTCGGACGAACATAAAAGCGGATGCGTTTTGGACAAGGTGCAACAATTTTTTGTACATAGTAGAGCCCGTCCTCCTAGCTCTTCGTCATTTTGATGGCAAAATTCCGGCAATGCCTCAAGCTTGGTTAATAATGGCGAACTTGAGAACCCACGTGTTTAGTCGCAGACGAGTGCCGTTTGAGCTAGATCCGGTGGTGGCAAACAGGTACGAGGCTCAATTTGACGCTCGTTGGAAGTTGATGAGAACGGACTTGCACTTTGCGGGGGCACTATTGAACCCCTTCTTGACAGATTTACCTTCCATTCATAACGATGGAGAAGCCAAGCGAGCCCTGAATTGAGTCATACAAAAAATGAGCGCGCCACTGGAAGTGTCCTTTTATGAGGCAATGATGGAGTTGACGCAATTTGAAGAGAAGACCGGTCCATTCGACCCCTTGTTGGAGGCTCCCGATATCAATCAATGTAAATTACTCCCTCATCAGTGGTCGAACCGGGTGGGTGGCAATGCTCTTCCGAAGATTGCAAAGAGAATTCTCGGGTTGACGTGCTCAGCATCTTCATGTGAGAGGAATTGGAGCATGTATTTGTTTGTGCACAATAAAGTGCGAAACCGCCTAGCCACATCCAAGGCGAAGACATTGGTATACATTTACGCAAACAACAAACTGGAATGTGAGAAACGTGGACACAACCCTGCTCTTTTCTACGAGGACCTCCTTGTAGAGGAGGATGAGGCTCCGGAGTAGGATGAGCCATTGGAATCGAAAGATGAGGAAGAAGTGATTCCCGATTTCATGGAAGCGAACGAGAATCGTAGGGACAAAGAAGAGCGCCTACGCGGCAATGTCTGGGCTGCAATGATTCCTCCTCATGTGTCTCCTTATTGACAACAACATTTTTATCCAAACACGTTTGCAGCAGGCAATGATGGGAACAATTCAGCTGAGGAAGAAATCTTACGTTCACCTTCACCGGTCCAGGTTCGTGTGTGGCATGCGGATCCAATAGAGGATTTACCGCCGTTGAGGGAATTAACTCCCGATCTAGACATCGAAGGCTTACGTAGCCCTATGCCAGCATCAGAGCGGCGGACGAGATCTCCAGTACCGGCACGGGTGCCTTCGAGCCCAGCAATGAATCTTTGAAGCGGTGCACGTAGAAGTTTGGGAAGTGAACGGCAAGCTCAGGCACCTCTTGTTGATGAAGTGGCACATGAGAGAATTCCAATTCCTGCAGTATTGAACGAAGAAGGCTTACGTAGTCCTATGGCAGCATCATCACGGCGGACGAGATCTCCGGTACTAGTACGGGTGCCTTTGAGCCCAGCATTGAATCTTCGGAGCGCTGCACGTAGAAGTTCAGGAAGTGAACAGCAAGGAGAGGCACCTCCTGTCGATGAAGTGCCACACGAGAGAATTCCTATTCCAGCAATATTGAATGAAGGAAACCCTCAAATATCTAATGCAAGGGAATATGATTCAGATAATGTTCCATTGGATAGAGTCCTGAACATGACGCGTAATGCACCCTCCAATCGTGGACGAGCCACGAACTTTGCTACGGTCAGGAGGTCTATTCCTACCCCCCCAGCAAGGCTGCCTGGACATTGACGTGCAATACCGAGCGTTGATGAAGACGTTCGTGGCTCAGCTCCCCAGCCCACTCAACCTTCACCTCTATCTGGCCTTGGAGAATCATCACGTGCAATGCATGGACGCAGAAGAGGAACAAAGAAGCATTTCAGGACTAGGGATAGAGGGCACAAAGGAATCCTAAACGTGTAAACAAGGTTGTCCAACAATATAGCATGGGGGTGGGATGTTCCACGCAAATTGTTGGTCAACCGAATAGAGAAGGGCCCAACATTGATGGAACCACCGATACAAGGAGGCTCACGAAGCGATTGGTGCCAATGGAAGTCCTGGGTGGTCAAGATATTGAAGTACGGAACCTTAACTCTGAGATTGAACGTGAGATACGAAATGAACCAGTAACAAGAGAAGATGACGAGAACGAGAGCTCGGGGGACAATAGGAGCCCCCCAGAGTCGCACGAGGATACGGACCCCGACGCTGATGAAGTACAAAGCGATTCCACTTACGAACCAAGGAACTAGATGTCTAGGCAATATAGTAGACATTAGTGTTTGAAGGCTTTAGCTTATCTGTTGTGTAGTAAAGATTTGTAGTTGAAGTTCCTGAACTTCTAGCATATTTGGAAGTAAAAGCTTCATTTTGAGTAATTAAATAGCTTATTTGTGAGAAGCCTGAAATTGATAGGGGTTATACATGTTATCCCATTGAACTTCATATTTTTGAATGTAACTAGTTTCTAGATTTGACATGTGAAAAGCGGATCGAAAGACTTCAAATCAATATAGGAGTTTGAACACCCTCAGACTCCCACATTATATTTTTTCGATCCATAAGAGATGTTGTTGTGTGTTCTTTTCCTATGTGATCTTTAACAAGTCCCTTCAGAATTTGTAGGGTAACCATTCCCCTAAAATTCATAGAATTATAAAATTTGTTGACTTTTCTTGTGAATTTGGAGCAAATCCGTAAAACTAAAAGAAGGTTTTGGGCATTAGGGGTTAAGAGGGACCTATATCTGCCCTAAAACCTAAAAAGGTAGACCCGAGGTCACCCACTGAACGGGCAGCCGCACTTCAAATTACACACGGTCACCCTTAGACCCGCGGTCGCCCAAGGTCCCAAGGACCCGAAGTTGCCCAGCGTTCCTCACCCGATGTCGCCCAGAGGCCCCTGTACCCGAGGTCGCCATCGAACCCGAAGTCACCCCTCATCCTGGACCCGATGTCGCCCTGGAATTTGGACCCGATGTCGCCTTACCGTGACCTGCACGCGCCCCCACCCGCATACATGAGTTTCCACGTCAGATTTTGGAGCCTGCCACATAGGCAAAATCGAATTACCAAGGGGTAAATTTTTTTACCCTTGTGCGACGAGGTGCGATGCCCATCCGTCATGTTGTCCTATACGACACGCGACGTCAGATGTCCAACACGACCTCTAAACCCAAAAACGTGTCAGAAAAGACAACCCTGTCGGTGCCGAGAGGCCCCTTCCAGATTCCAACGCCATGCACCAATCGCTGAAATTGGGTATCGCATACCAAATCCGTTGAATGAAGAATGACATAGTTTGAAGAAGGAGACCATGCCAATACTCCTGACGGTACGAAGGGAACCCTTGAACGTACAAACAACATGCATCATTCATACATTCGTGCCTAATGCAGAGTAAAGTTTTCCTCCTAGTAAATGAAAAATGGGGAAGAGGTTGCCCGAACTGAGACCCCTCTCGGTACCGAGAGGGGTCTTGAAGCTGGGGATGTCATGCAACATTTACACAATTTAGCCTATAGAAGCTTCCACGCAAACTCCAAATAATAAATCAAGTTTGAAAAGGTGTCCACGCAAGCATCCAATGGCATCTGAAGGGATGCAATAAAACAAGCTGGCATGGAGAACTTTACAAATTCTACATACAGAAGTGCAAGGGTAATAAATCTAACGGAAATGAAGTTCACATATGGAACCTTCGAATTCGGAGACATGATAGACAAGAGGGATAAAGACTTACAAGTTGCATGAATCCACCCCACTGACGATACCGAAAATGCCAAAAAGAGAGCCACAATTCCAATCGATGTAGTCCCAATTCCGTGGTGGCCCCTGATGATAACCACCACGCTTTTATGGCTAGGTAACGAGTCTCGGACTCTTCAGAAGTGGAGGCGTTCTTATATTGCTTACAGAGTTGACGATGTTGATCTTGCAAATCCGCACGAATGTCCACCTTAGTATGCTTTTCCATGGATTGTGTCCAATGAAAGAGGCACGTTCTTTCACGGTGTTCCATTGGAAAGTTGCTGTCCCCAGATCCATAGACCGTGCGCACAGCATTTCAATTTGCTTGGGCATTGTCAGCCATGAATCCCTTAAACTGCGGCTCGCCTTCGCCATGACGGTCGACAATGGAGTTCAGATTCTTCCAGAATATAATTTGAGCCTCTCCATCTTCGGATTGCATGTCACATACAGCGATGGTCATTACACGATAGTAGATGGAGTCATACACATGACACGCCATAGTTGTCCACCCCTTCACGCGTTTGACATGATCAAACATTAGCCATGCATCCTCAAGGTCACCTCCTTTTTGCATTCGCTTCACCAGGTCAACCCCACTTCCTGGTCCTACTTCAGACATCTTAAAAACAAAAACCTTGTCTACATCTGTTCCTTGACCTGGGAATTTACTTTCCTGAACAAATGCCCACTTGCTTGACCCCCTCAACTTAGTAATGTTGTCAATCACACCGAATCTCCTTAAATATTTGAATGATGTTACCTCGTTTCGTATACTTGGAGAGCTGAAGTACTTGCATTTGTCCAACACTGGGACGAGTTCTTTGAAGTCAAGAGTCCTGGTTTGCACTCCATCCGGACACAAAATAAGCTCGCCCAAGAGTTCCTTTGTAGCTTCCATGACAATGGAAGAATTTGTGCCACTTGGTGTTCTCTCCAATTGTTCCCCAATCAGAGTCCGTGTTCTATCCTTCATATCACGAAGTTCCCCATCTTTAACCGGATGATCGTGAGTGCCCAAATGTACAAAAGCACATGTACGGGACTCATTCCCTGTGACGTAGTAGACCTTGACACTACACCGTTAAATACAAGAAGGAGGCTTCTTGCAAATTTTACAAACAAGGGATGATCCAGGAGGATGGACTTCACCGACAGCTAGTGGAGTAGGTGACAGCCCTTCCCATTCCATTTCGTTCAAGGCCTTGGTTCGGTGGACACGACTGAGGAACTTGCAAGAGGAATTCATGCAACGAAGATGACCTAGACAAAAAGAAGTGCGGAACGAAAGCCCCATAGGGTTGGATATATTTGTGGTCACCATCTTAGACCACATGTGACCATCGCAGCGCCTATCCATCCCAACCATGTTCTTGGCTTCAGATTGAACAGGATAGGACTCAAGTGCAAGCAACTCGAAGATCACATTTCCATTAAATTGTGGAGGCAACGCCTAGACTACCTCTATGGGAATAGTATCGTAATCGAGCTTCGACAAGACATTTCTACATCCCTTCAGTGTTCGAAGTCCCTTCAAACAATCTATGATAGATACTCCAGAGACACTAGTTGCAGCTGGAACGCTTGTCGAAGCCGGGGTCGTGCTAATTTGGCCCGTTAATGTCGACTGAGAAGGAGTGCCGACGTTCCTGTCTCCACGAGGTCGATCATCGTCAGAATCATCACTCAAAATGGTGACATGTTCCGAAAGCGGCTCTCTCTTTACACAAGTCAGAGGAGAGGTTTGAAACGACGATGACAACGATTGATGGGGGGTCGAAGCGACTAAAGAAGTCAGTTGAATGGAGTCTAGTACTCCATACGCCCTAAATTTCCCAGGCTTCAGAAGCCAGTACCTGCCCTCGGAGTCTAGAGCAGGGACTTGCCCAATGCTGTGAGTGATGCTTCCCGTCATGGCATCATATATGTCTTCATCGACGTGAATTGACTCTACTTGTAAATTGAACCTGAGACTTAGTCTAGACGCCGTGACCATGGCAACTCCATCTTCAGATGCAGGAAAAATTATTGGAACGTCATCTCCAAATGTATTGACCACTATCATATCTTGAAATTCCACCATGGCAACTGAGCAAGGTTGGGAGATTATAATACCTCGGATAACCTAGCCTTAGATCTAAAGTAGAGCATCACTATAATTGACGGGTTCAACATATGGCTACACGATCTACTCTAGGACAGAGAGGAAAATTCATAACAACGACCTCAAGCATCATATATCGAGAATGCACGAAGAAGGGAATTCATAATAGGTTCAAAACGAATATAGCGAGACAAACCGAGAAAGGTGAAATGCCAGTGACAAGTTTCAATTTCAAATATGTGGTTGTTGTTGACGGCAATGTCATAGTTAGAGCTGTGCCAGTAAATGAGATGTTATATGACAAATGGTTCTAGCCGTCATATATGACTTTCACACTAATGATTAAAGGGACTGTCAGACATAGCCAACACACAAATGTGACAGCGCTATTTATTGCGCGTGCTGGACCTGATGTCTTTTGAATTGTACAAGCCTGAAGTCAAATATTCCTAGCAAGTAGAAGTGCAACTGTCATATGATAATAACACATTTCAATGATAAAGGCAGGTTTGTATGAATATTTCTAAAGCACCTGCATCATATAAAAAGTTGGCCGACAGACTAACTAGTAGGATAAGATGTGTTCTAGTTACTGACTGGGTAGGCAAGTACTCGTCAAGAGATAATGGACGATTCCATGTCTACGTGAATTACTACACATTCCAGTATTATAGGAATGAATGCTATAGCAAAGTGAAAAAGCACTCCAAATTACCAAAATCATACAAGTAATCCGGTTCAAATATCCAAACCAAGTACTCAATGAAGTTCCAGAGCACGTAACAAACTAAGTTTCAATCGAGGTCCCAAACAACGTTCCATCCTAGTCATCCCAAGCGACCATGCTGGTCCCCAATCGGTGCCTAGACTGCCGCCCGAACCCTAGAGGACGCAGCACTCTTCTCAGTCAGGAACTTTAGCACTCCCACAATCCTCTCCGTCTTTTGAAGTTTGGGCGTCGAAACTAAGGACCCTTCATCTAGATTTTGCAGTGATCTAGTACTCAATGCATTGCGGTATCAGATTTCATGTTCACCATGGTCTTGAATTCACTCGCGGAAATTCTCTTGTTTCGCAGGAAAGAAAGAATCATGGATGGGCGCACAAGGTCGAAGTAGAAACTTGGGGCAGGTGGAAGTGGGAACGCACCAACAAATGAACTGCGTCCTTCAAATGTCGAGGTATGAATCTAAACAATGATCCATGCTTCCTATCAGTATTGAACTGTCTTAGTTAATGCGCAGTTTAGGGCGAGTTACGGTGCAGGTCATTTGGGGGAGGGGATTGATCTCCCTCCCCATTTTTTTTGTGCTCCTCGTGTAATCAGGGTTCAGATAAGGTCGACTAATGCGTGTTAGTTCAAATTTCTAAAAAAAAGGACCAGCTCAGTAAGGGTACTAGTGCCGATTAGCTCAGCCGAGGGCAACTCGATCAAGTGATCAGGTCATTTGGGGTCTCCCTCCCCCATTTTTTTTGTGGTGCGCGTGATATCAGGGTTCAATGATGGTGGATTGAAGTGTGTTAGTTTTTAGAATTTTTTTTTATCACGATCGTGGTGCTCCCTAGTACTCAGATTCATGAAATTTTGGCCCCCCCCCCAAGAGGCCTCTTGGCACCGAGAGGGGTGTTCTTGGTGGGGGGTACGAGTGCCGACTAGCTCAGCCCCTGAGGTAGCTCGATCGAGTGATCAGGTCATTCGGGGGAGGGGATTGATCTCCCTCCCCATTTTTTTGGTGCTCCTTGTGTTATCAGGGTTCAGATGTGGTGGACTGATACGTGTTAGTTCAAATTTCTAAAAAAAAGGATCAGCTCGGTAAGGGTACCAGTGCCGACTAGCTTAGCCCGAGGGCAGCTCGATCAAGTGATCAGGTCAATGGGGGGAGGGGTTTGATCTCCCTCCCCATTTTTTTGGTGGTGCTCGTGATATCAGGGTTCAGATGAGGTGGACTGAAGCATGTTAGTTTTTAGAAAAAAAATTTATCACGACCGTGGTGCTCCCCAGTACTCAGATTCATGAAATTTTGGCCCCCCCCCCAAGAGGCCTCTCGGCACCGAGAGGGGTGTTCTTAGTGGGGGGTACCAGTGCCGATTAGCTCAGCCCCTGTGGCAGCTTGATCGAGTGATCAGGTCATTCGGGGGAGGGGATTGATCTCCCTCCCCATTTTTTTTGTACTCCTTGTGTTATCAGGGTTTAGATGCGGTGGACTGATACGTGTTAGTTCAAATTTCTAAAAAAAAGAATCAGCTCGGTAAGGGTACCAGTGCCGATTAGCTCAGCCCGAGGGCAGCTTGATCAAGTGACCAGGTCAATGGGGGGAGGGGTTTGATCTCCCTCCCCATTTTCTTTGTGCTCCTTGTGTAATCAGGGTTCAGATGAGGTGGATTGATGCGTGTTAGTTCAAATTTCTAAAAAAAAGAATCAGCTCGGTAAGGGTACTAGTGCCGATTAGCTCAGCCCGAGGGCAGCTCGATCAAGTGATCAAGTCAATGGGGGGAGGGGTTTGATTTCCCTCCCCATTTTTTTGGTGGTGCTTGTGATATCAGGGTTCAGATGAGGTGGACTGAAGCGTGTTAGTTTTTAGAAAAAAAACTTATCGCGACCGTGGTGCTCCCCAGTTCTCAGATTCATGAAATTTTGGCCCCCCCCAAGAGGCTTCTCGGCACCGAGAGGGGTGTTCTTGGTGGGGGGTACCAGTGCCGATTAGCTCAGCCCCTATGGCAGCTTGATTAAGTTATCAAGTCATTCGGGGAGGGGATTGATCTCCCTCCCCATTTTCTCCTCCTCGAGGTCTCGAGGTTCACTGATGGCGACTAATGCATTTTAGTAATGTAAAACAAAAAAGAAGATTTTGATCCCTGGTCCTCCCAGTTTCATGTGTACAGAAAGGAGGCCTCATGTGTGATTATGGGTAGTGAGATCCTTTTTATATTCCATTGTCAGTAGGGCTAAAAACATCTGGAAGACCTTCCGAGAGGACCCCTCTCGCTACCATGAGGGGTGCTCTCAAAGAGGTTTAGTAGGATTGCTCTCAATGATTGTAACATAGACGCAGACTAAAATAGAACACAGATTCCTAATTTTAATTCTCTTCAACAAGTCCCAGCTGAGACGGCAGTACATGAGCCGACCATACAGCGTATTGCAGGTGATATGGAACGCCCGGAAATGGCCAACACCGGTGTGGCTGAAATTCCTCCGGTAAGCCGTGAGGATAATTTGGAGGAGGTGCAGATGAGGAATGCAAATTTCTGGGAATTGAGAAGCAATTCGCGTACCTACTCAACCTGCACCTCCGTAGGGGAGAATCTTTTAGAGGAGATCAATTCATCACCTACCGATGACATAGAGTATTGCACCTGTGAGCATGGGGCTGTAGATTCCATATCCCACGCTATGGCGGATGATGATATTCTCATTTTTTGTTGCGGTCACTATATGCTTGTGACTCAAAAGTGCACATGCAGACTCTGAGCTAGACATAGGTCACATTGCCTCGATACTTGAGTATTTGAGATCACTTGGAAATTTTTCTAGTTCCACTCATCAATCGTTGCTTAATTTCAGGTATATATATATTAATTTGTTAATCTCACATCATTGGATCCTCAGCCTCTTGAAATTCTGACTTGTTTCCATTCAATGTGTAGGTCTTGCAGACTGACGGAGAAGTAGGCAGTCCTACAAAGTCGCCAGTTTCCACTATGGTGGGAGATGTGTCACAACTAGCATTGGAGTTTCCGGAAGTGGTCGAGTTGGACGATAATAGTCTTCCTGGAGTGAGTCCGGACATGCTGGAGGACGATATCAGGAAGTCACAGAAGATGGACACTATGTCAACTATTGCGAGTCTGAAGTTAACATCATCCGATCTTTCCAAAATGCGCATACCCTTATGCCGAATGGTTCCAATGCCCATGGTGCGTCCAACGCTGCAGTGTGACCTAGTGCAGCTTGAGAACCAGTTTGCATATGGTTACGAGGAGGGAGCAAGAGTCTTCTATGTTTCCATTGCAGATGAGTCTGGACAGACTGGAGTATTCTCGGACAAAGAGAAGGAAGAATGGGGACCTCTGTGGAACCAAGTGAACAACAAGTTCAATGCCCATCTGCTTTCTCACACTGCCCTGAAGTATTTAGTGGACCAGAAGTTCTTTGTCTGCGACAGAAAAAACCGCCGAATCGCTTGGATGAACCATATCCAGAGAAAGCACCTAGCTGACATTAAGTGGCACTATGCCGTTGACACAATTGTCCTAGACACAAGGAGTCGAATCAGCACCGCCATGCAGGCTATGCACGACATTAACCAGTAAGTACTTCCCACTATTATAATTGTAGTACTATTGATTATTCGATTATACAATCTGCAAGGGTTACATATCTTATGATGTTTGACGCCATGCATTTGTGGGCGATGCAGGCAAATTGAGCATTCTCACATCAAGACAAACTTGGTGCACACACTATACCGAGTGCAAAAGTATGGGGTTATGGACGTTGAAAAATTTCATGAGCTGTTGACTACTGAGGAATACCAGACCTGCAAGTAGTACGGTCGCCCGTCCTGGTACTCCATGCCTCTCGACGTATTCACGTTGTTCATTTCCAAGGTATGTATTTCATAGTTCTATGATTCGAGTGCCAATGATTTTAGAATGATATTGTTGTTGAATGACCACACAACTAATACAGTTTTGTGGCCTCGAGCAACAAGAGATTGCGGCGGCGGCTGACATAGTGGTTCGTAAGTATCACGAGGATACTCTTGAGGAGGATGTCACACTGGATGGAGTTGCAGCTGCTATGAGGAAGTCTATCAAAGAGGCCAAGGCCTCGAACCAACAGAAGCTGTCTAAAATTGTGGGCGTGGCGACTCCAAGTTTTGGACCAGAGTTTATACAAGAGGTAAGTGCCTAGTCTGCTTCCTATGGTCAGTTCATTTTGTTTTAATACCAATGTTCTCTGTCCAATATGTGGTTCCTGTGCGGTCAATGCAGATCGAGAGGCACTATACTTTAAATGCAGTACCGGAGTTAACCCTAGAGAAGTTGCAGATGATATCATCTGCGAATGCGCCTGCAACACATAAAGTGAAATGGCTCAAGTGGATGAATGCATCTGCACCAACAAGAGAGGCTCGCAAATTCCCACCTCGTCTTGTTAACGAGGGTCAATTGGGGCTGTTTCTTGCAAAGGCTTGTTGGTATGTTGGGGTGAGGACTTCTACATTATTGGTTGAATTTCAGTTTGTTATCTTCTATGTTCATGTATCATCCCCTCGTCGCATACAATGTTTCACTCACTCTATAATTCCAATGCCTTGGCAGTTGGAAGAGTCAGATGTTGCGCTTTTTGATGGCGTTTGCAAGGCTGACAACATCCCCGTCAATATGGATGTTCCTGCGGAGCCGCTAACATTGCCGGACTATCTTGAGGATTGGAGAATGAAGCTGTGGGATTTGGCCTTTCCTGGCTTATTCAAGGGATTGGACTCATTCAAAAAGTCAGATACTTTCAAAGACTTCAGAGGGGCTACTCTCGCAATGAAGCGACTGGTCTACAAGTATTGTATTCACCCATTACTGTTCCACTACAGTGTCTTCAAAATTCAGGTTCTAAAATCTGTACGCAGGGCAAACTAAATCTATCGATACTGAGTGAGGCAGCTTATGATAAGGGTAGTATAAAACGGTTATGAAATCAAATACAGTGTAGGGGCATGCGTATCCGGATATGCCTAGGTGTAGGCCATCGTCCAGCGCCTCTTGGTACTGAGAGGCCCTGCCAAGACGTTTATGTTCTGCATTATTTTGAATGATATGTATTTACCTTCTGAGCTTGCGATTTCTTGAGGATGATTCGTGGAACACAAATGGCCTCGACATAGACTGCCTCAATCTTGAATCTGTATTAGGAGGCGTCTTCAAAGTGGTCCTCCCTTGCACCACTACTTTGTTGTCAGAGGTTTTCTATATATTTTCTTATCTTCTTGTTTCATCTGTCTTCTGCAGGTATTTTAAGTTCAAGTTGTATGCAAAGAAGGCGATACAGAAGACGGATTTATCGCCGTTTTTGACTACTTGGTTAGACAAATCTTTGGACGAATGCATGTTTTCTGCGATGCAGCTGCAGAAGTGGCCCTCTCCCCATCTACAGGCGTGCCTATGGTACTTGGAGTGCAACTTGGGCACCACTCCGCCTGAAGAGGAAGAACTCTTCAAGAGATTGAAGGAGACTGCAGACGTGGAGCCAAAGTTTGATGAATTCACGGGGTTGGATCCCGAGGCCCGAGCCAAAGCAATCGCCAAACGAGATGTGGCGGACAAGAAAAAGACGGAGAGGTGGGAGGAGGCTAAGAAGAAGAACAAAGAAACCAAGCAGAAGAGGATGGTGGCGAAAGCTGAGAAAGAGGTGGTGAAGGCGAAAACCAAGGGAATGAAGCGGAAGGCCGAGACACCATTGGATGAACCCACTACGAGCGCCGCCGAGGTGAAGGATACATCCTCAGGCTTCTCACTTACTCAAGAGAGACTGGTGCACGGTCTCACACTGACTGCTCCAAACATCGACCCCGTCCCGGATGTCGATGAGTGCATACTAAACTTGTCCTTGGATACTCTCGCCGATCATGCTCAGGAGCATGGGCAGGTCGATGCCTTCTTGGCCATGGTGAGTTTACTATGACTTTTCATTGCCTTGTCTGCGTGTAACTATCTTTTTAATTGTGGTACTTCTGTAGGTCACAAGTTCTGGATTTTATATGTGAAATTGCATCCTCATTGAGAGTATTTTACATTTCACAATATTCACGTATTTTGTCCAATGCATGTCGTTGGCAGCATTCTAGCAACAAGGATCGCTACTTCGACGGTGAACTGAGCACGCAATCCGCTGTCGACTTGATCATTGCCAACATTCCAGAAGACCTCCACATGCCGACCATTTCTGCACCGCCTGCACCCATTCCCAAGTGGAATGTGCTGCCCTCTGATTTTCTGCTTGGTGTGTTTGACTTGGCCCACGAGTACCTCCACGACAAAGGCGGGTTACTCCTGATATACCCTAGCCTTTCCAAGGATCATCGAAGAAAGATTAAAGGTCTACTTGAAGAATATGAGTTTCGCATACTGGATACGTACTTCGGCAACAACCATCTCCATCTCACATCAGCAGTAGATCCAACAAAAACGATAAAATCTTCTAGCATCGTAACTGTTTATGGTGAACTTGTTTCTTTCTCGCACTGGATTCTAACTTACGTTATTTTGCAGACTAAGCGCTTCTCCATCTCTCTGTTGGTCAAGGATTGTGTCCCCAAGACTCCAGCAGATTTTCCATTCCAGTTTGTTCCATCCCATCAACGAGTTGGGGTTACCGTGGGCAAGGATGACATCCTCACCAACCTTTGCTTTAAAGAAGACCTCAGCATGAATGGGAACGTACCTTGGCGAGGCCCTGGGGAGAAGGCCCAACAGCTTGTGCAGATGCTAGTGGAGGGGTTGACGGAACCAGGAGACGTTGTCGTGGACTGCACAGCAGCTACAGGTAATTTTGATTCATAGTTAGTTGAAACTCACGATTACTACGCCATGAACTTCTTTTTTGGATGGAGTGTTCTGATATTTCCTCGACATGATCACAAGTTCCACCATTCAAGCCTGCCGTGCCACTCGTCGTCATATACTAGCATTTGAGGAGAACAAGGCTATCTTTGATGTCCTTATTGCTCTAGGCATGCACACTACTGCGGTCGTTCGCCCACCACCACCACAAGTAGTGGCGGAGCTCGTCGACTCGGAAGAAAAAGATGTTCCTTCGCAGCTTGTCAAGAAGACCTCCCGATTTAGTAAGTAAGTTTCACTTTAATGTACTTGTTTTTTTTCTGTTATGGATCTCACTTTCTTGTATTCTAATGACTTTTTTGTTGGTGTATGTAGGAAAGCCAAAGAACTGAGGTTCTCTCAGCAAATCCCATTTTTTGGCAATCCGGGATTTTTCCCTAGTCCTCCTAAACCATTTCAGCTACCTGTGTATGCTGAGGCGATTTCTAGGGACTTCGTGACTCAGAACCCGAGACCCACTTCTAGGGCCTATTCCGTAGATCCTCGTGCTCTCCAATTCATAGATGATTGTGCCGTGGAATCAGACTTGCAAACATCAGATAGTGAGGGTAGTTCGACCTCAGCTCAGTTTATGTGACTTTCTTGTATCCAATTCTGTGGATGGTTGGAGTGTTTGAACTTGATATTCCGGATTTTGATTTTGTGTTATATTTATATTTGAGGTATTATTGAGCATGAAGAAATTAACACTGAAATTCATTTGGTGTGCATGTTTAACCTCATTTCTCACCCTAAACCTCCAGGACAACAGCCCCTACATGTTGTCAACCACAAATGCAAATATTCCAGACTTCAGAATGTTATCTTTGCATCTCATCACGAATTCTAACATGTTAAACCATTAACCATTAAACCCTGCCATGCCATGCTTGATGGATTGGTCGGGGTCCTCGTCCTTCAATTGTAGGGGTTGTGCAACCTGGCCTCCATGCCCTGCCTTCCTTAGCTAAACTGTAGGGGCTCGACAGCCGGTCTTCCTGCCCTGCCCAGCCCAACCCACCTGGACCCACTTTAACCGAAATTGAGGGGCTGCCCTGCCCACAAAACCTGGAGGGGCTGGTCTGGTTGAAGTTCCTACACTGATTACCTTTCGAGCCTAGATAGCCCGGCTTGCTTGCTTTACCTAGCTCGAAGGGCTGGGCAGCTAAGCTGCCCTATCCTGCTCGAGGGGCTGGGCAGGCAGGCCTCCTTGCCTTGCCCACTCCAACTAGAGGGTTGGGCAGCCTCCCCTAACCCACCCTAATCCACCCTAAGTCCCTAACCCACCCTAACCCACCTAACCCAGTCTGACGGGTTCGGCAGCTCGCCACGTGGTCCAACTCCTCTGACTAGGCTGCCCCCCTTGCCGCCCTCAAAGGGCTGCCCACCACCTCCTGCCCAACTCGGGCAGGGTAGTGGCAGCCCCTTTGCCCAAGTCGAGGGGTTCCCCCCCCACCAAACTCGAGGGGCTACCCATCCCTCGTCCCCCACGAGGGGTTGTGCAGCCCCCCTTGCCCACCTGGACAAGTTTCGCAGGCCTCCCCCATCTTGAGGGGTTGGGCAGCCCCCCCCGCCCGCCTCAAGGGGCTGCCCAGCCCCTCCCGCCTCGAGGGGTTGGGCAGCCCCCCCGCCCGTCTCGAGGAGTTTTGCAGTCTCCCTCTGTCGTCTAGACGGGCTTTGCACCCCCCCACCTGCCTCGAGGAGTTCTGCAGCCCCCCTTTGCTCGCCACCCTAAAACCACAACCCCTCCGTCGGACTGGAGGGCTTCTGTAGCCCCCCCTCAGACTCGAGGGATTCTGCAGCCCCCCCCCGTCGAACTCGAGGGATTCTACAGTCCCCCCCGGCGGACTTGAGGGGTTCTGCAGCCCCCCATCGGACTCGAGGGGTTCAACAGCCCCCCCCCCTCGGACTCAAGGGGTTCTGTAGTCCCCCCCGTCGAACTCGAGGGGGTTCTGCAGTCCCCCCTGTCGGACTCGAGCGATTCTGCAACCCCCCCATCGGACTCGAGGGGTTCAACAGCCCCCCCCGTCAAACTCGAAGGGTTCTACAGAATCCCTTGTCGGACTTGAGGGGTTCTGCAGTCCCCCCGTTGGACTCGAGGGGTTCTGCAGCCCCCCCCCTCGGACTCGAGGAGTTTCGCAGCCCCCCTCTGCCCGCCTCCAGGGGTTCCGAACCCCTCCGTCGGACAAGAGGGCTTTTGCAGCCCCTCCGTCGGACTTGAGGGGTTCTGCAGCCCCCCGTCAAACTCGAGGGGTTCTACAGCCCCCCTCGTCGAACTCGAGGGCTTCTGCAACCCCCCCGTCGGACTTGAGGGGTTCTGCAATCCCCCCCGTCAGACTCGAGGGGTTCAGCAAACCCCCCTTCCCGTCGGCCTCGAGGGTTTCTGCAATCCCTCCCGTCGGGCTTGAGGGGTTTGGTAGGCCCCCCTATGGGCGCTAGATTACCCACCCTTGGTAATAAAGCGAACACCGACCAGGTTCTATGCCTTTATTCACAATTTTTAATATATGGGGGTGATGTGAGCGCGGTCCACTGTGCCTTCCAAGCAATGGATCTTTTTTGCTAACGTTTCCTAAGTGTCGTGGATGACAGCGAATAATTAGAATGCATGTAATAACTCACAAGGTAACTGCAAGCTCAGGGGTAATGGTAAACTTCTAACTCCCTAACTATCTATCCTATGTCGAGGGTCAACTAGGTAGTTGGCGTCATTTCTAACGTCCCTAACTACATAAAAAGGGGAACCCCTATGTTCCTTCCATGAACCTCCAAGGCTATCTTGGGTTTTTAAAACTCCACCTAGAAGTTCTACTTTTAAAAGCTACCCCTAAAGTTCCAACTTCGGAATGTAACTCTAGATTTTACTTCTTTAACTTGATTCTAAATATTAACTACCGACTTTTGCTCTATGTTTTGACTTTTGACTCTAGGTTTCTATTCCTAAATTACCTCTAAGATTTACCCTTGAATTTTAACTCTATGTTTTAACTTTTAACTCTATGTTTTAACTTTTAACTCTAAGTTTTTACTCCTAAATTAACTCTAAACTCTACCCTTGAATTTTAACTCTAGGTTTTTGACTTTTAACTCTAAATTTTACTTCTAAAGTTAATCCCAAATTTTAACCTCTAGGTTTGACTCTACGTTTTCACTTTGACTCTAGATTTTTTCTACTTCCAACAACTAACTCTAACTTTAACTTCTACCTCTAACTTTTAACTTCTACTTTTAGCTTTTCACTTTAACTTTTTACTCCCCAATTGACTCTAAAGTTTAAGCTTTAAATTTAATCTTAACTTTTGACTTTTGACTTTTGACTTTCTACTTCCAACTTTAATCCTATCGTTTTAATCCTAGTTTAACTCTAAGTGTTATCCTCCTAAATTTAAATCCAACTTTTAACTCTAGGGCTTAACTTCTAAACTTACTTCCACAATTTACTCTGAGTTTTGACTTCTAATTTTAACTCTATTTCTAACTCAAAAATCTACTCGTAATTTCTACCTCCTAAATTTAGTCCAAAATTTTACTTTTTAATTTCTACTTCCCACTCGGATTTTTTACTCCTAATTAACCCTAACTTCCTTTTCTAAGCTACCCTAAGGTTTCACTGGAAATTTTAATCCCCTAAGTTAAACTTCCAAATTAATTCTACTTTTTAACTTCCCAAAGTTAACTCTAGATTTTGACCTTAGAATTTTAACTTTAAGAAATAAAATGTAAATTGATTCTAATTCTAACCGCTAATTAATCCCTAATTTTAATCCTAAATTCTCTTTCTAATTTAAACCCCTAAGGTCCGTCCATGATTCTTTTTGGATGATTTTTACTCAAAATTCCTCCGTCCTACTCCCTACCGCTTAACTTAGCCTAACGCGGTCAGTTTACGGTCGAATCTTAATTATAAGATGTTTTTGGAAACCTCTATTCCTAATCTATCAACTTTTGAATCTAAACTTCTAATTTATACTAATCTCGGATGCTAATCATGCTCTAAGGGCTGATTAGGAAAATAAATGCTAATTAGGGAGAAACATCAAAGATTAAATAAAAAACTCATGTGATACTTGGAGTGTTGAGTGTCGTTACTGAAGTATTAGTACTAGTGATCTGTACTACAATCATTATCCAACACGCTTGACATCTTTGTGACATTCATCGTGCATCTTCTTTAGCCAGACTACCTACTCCTTGATTAGCACTCCTGAATTTCTGACTTGCTTGCCCTCGCGACCACGAAAGCACGCTCATGTGAGATTGTGGTCGATTGGACAGGCGTCTCATTAGTTCTAGGGTATTTTTGGATGAGTGCGTCGTCTGCTATAGAGGATGTACGATGAATGTCACGACAATGGTGAGCTAGTTGGCATGTAATGATAATAAGGGGAACATGATGCTTTGAATGCTGAATCAAAACTGGACCCTGAAATAGTGCCCGCAAGAGTCTAGCCAGAATGGAGATGTTGCAACGCTCAATCAAGCGATGATGCTCCAAGTGCTAATTGTACCATGAAGGCTAAAGCGGATAGAAGTGCCTAAACCAATAAGTTTTTGGAAGGCAATCTTAGAAGACTTCAGCAAAAAGGTAAGAGGTACCGGAGGATAATAGAAGAGATCGGAACTCCAAGACTACAGGCACAATGTTTAGCCACTTTCATAAAATATTCGATGTTGTTACTGTGTTGATGTAGTTTAATTTTGTTTGCTTGTCCAACTATCTTGTAGATGAATACGGTAGGATGATCTGATGTTCTCACTGTGTTGATGCAGTTTAATTTTGTTCGCTTGTCTTACTGTCTTGTAGATGAAGTTGGTAGGTTCATGATGTTGTCACTTTGTTGACGTAGCTTAATTTCATTTGCTTGTCGTAGTCTCTTCTAGACGAAGTGACCCAAGATGATTCGATGTCCTCACTATATTGATGCAATTTAATTTTGTTCGCGTGTCCTACTCTCTTGTAGATGAAGTTGGTAGGATGATTCGATGCTGTCACTGTGTTGATATAGTTTAATTTTGTTCGCTTGTCCAACTGTCTTGTAGATGAATACGGTAGGATGATCCGATGTTCTCACTGTGTTGATGCAGTTTAATTTTGTTCGCTTGTCCTATTGTCTTGTAGATGAAGTTGATAAAATGATCCGACGTTTTCACTGTGTAGATGCAATTTAATTTTGTTCGCTTGTCCTAGTCTCTTGTAGATGAAATTGCAGGATGATCCTCCTACACCTAAACCACATTCAACCCTTGTCGCCACACAAGCATGATTTAGTAATCCAAGTGCCAGGCTCTTTCTTGCAAACTGGGAAGCCGCAAATGAGAGGTCCAACAATTCTAATGGCGAAAAGTACTCTTGCGACAGCTAAACTATAACCCATCCACATTTTTTCATCCATTGTCATCCGAATTTTTCATCCACTTCCATCCGTATTTTACATCCTTTGTCATCCAAATTTTTCATCCACTTCCATCCATATTTTTCATCCACTGTCATCTATATTTTTCATCCACTATCATCCGTATTTTTCATCCACCTGAGTCTGTATTTTTCATCCAATATCATCCGTATTTTTCATCACTTTCATCCATATTTTTCATCTACTTCCATCCATAATTTTCATCTAATTCTTCTAATTTATTTCATCCATTTTTTCCAACAACTTTCTTCTATTTCTTCCATTGAATTTTAGGAATTTTTCTGAAATTACATCCATTTTTCCGTCAACTTTCATCCGCTTTTCTTTCAATTTTTTGCCACTTTTTTGGTTTTCCTTCTAATATTTCAGCTCCTCGCTCACCAATCCCTGCTTCCTGCTCACCGCTCGCCGCTCTACGCTTGCTCCCCAGCATTCCCCACAACTTGTACACATTACAGAAAATTTGGGGTGAGAAAAGGGCCCTTGAGAATGCTCCAAACATGCTTAAAATTTTATTTAAAATCAAATCATGACAGCTTAAAACGCAATGATTGCACAGCTTAGGAAGTCCGGGATGGATTCTTAGGCCATCATTACGGCCTGCAATTGGCGGGAGAAGCTGAAGTGGATGCATTGCATTGTGGTGCCAAGCTGAAGTGGCTCATTCAAAATTGCCAGCAAGTAGGAGGCTGGTAAATGAATGTGGTAAAGTCAGTGAATATTTCGGATCTACTGTGCATGTGAACAAGTGTCTGTTATTGTGCACTTGTTTTACGGATCATAGTGTTGCTTATGGTTTGAATGTTTTTATCATGGCTTTGTGGGATCAGACCAACAATGTGAGGACAGTTAGAAAGCTTTATGATCTGCATGTGTTGTTGGATGTAGAGTATGCTCCGTTGATAAAGAAGGGATAGGGCATGGGGTGGATGTACTGTGCATAAGCGACATGATTCCAGTTAAGTTAATGGAGAGGCATGCTCACTGTTTGCATAATGAATAATTGCTTGTGGACCCACGCTCTGAATTTGGCTAGGCCAGCTGGCGTTATTCCAAGTTACCCCTCCTATCAACATCAGGTCCTATCAGGTAACTTTGCTAATAAGATAGTACACTTCAAGTACGCTTGAGTACTATGAGCTTATTGACCAACAACCCCACTTCAATTGGAGGCAAAACCTAGTCAAAGGGGCCCATGACAACTCAAATCGAGTTCAAGAAGCCACTTTACATTAATGCAGATTTACAAGAAAGGGCCCTTTCCTCACCCAAGTTTTTTTCTAATGCTTTCTCGGCCTTCTTAAGACTACCAATTCCATGACATTTGAGATTTTAGTTCTCTAAACTACAAGGCATGGCTGTTTTATGACTTTTTCTTTCTCGTAGTATATGTTAGAAAATAGGGCACTAAATTTAGTGCACTTAAGAGTTTGTATTCCTTGGAGTATTTACAACTTGTACATTTTTTCCAGCCTTCTTATAAATACCAATTCCATGACATTTGAGATTTAAAATCTCTAAACTCTAGGGCATGGCCATTTTATGACTTTCTCTTTCTTGTAGTATATATGCCATATTTAACTACTTCTGGAATTTACGGGGAATTCTGGACTTTGTGAAGGTCCTGTCCATCGGGAGATCTTCCCAATGGTATGTACAATGAGTCCGTAATGCCGTTCAAAGGAGATTTAAACCGCTTTGGGATGCTAAGTGGTCTGGATATTTCCCGATGCAAGGAAATATACTCCTTCGGGATAGAGAGTGTTCGAACAAATCAATGAATTTGGGATGATGTCAACTCCGACATTTGCTGTAAGCGGTACATTTGTATCCGGGGTTGGATTAATATGCGACATCACAGATCGGGAGAGCTCACAAGATACTTCCCAAAGTATCACATAACACAAAAGATTTGATAAAGCAACATAATGCAATTACAGACATTTGGTAAGGTGTAATCACAGTCAGATAGAAAAGGTGGATTCGCCACTTATATAATCATTTGGATGCAACAAATAGGTGCCTTATAGGCATAATTATGATAAATAACCCAGCTAGTCCACTTCCAACTACATGTTTTTTAGGGCCCAAGACCAATCAAAAGGCGGTGCTATAATGTGTGGACGATCTAACTCTGCAGGATCTACATCATCCCTCACATGCAACGCCGGTCGAAGCAAGTGCGGACGTTCCCAATCAAGAGGATCTAGGACAAGCATTACAACACTGTTATTCAAGAGTACCGTGCGCGTCCGAGGAATGTTCAAGATAGTCTTCAGTATTGCACGACGATGGGGATACACCTGATTCTTCTGTGGATTGTCAGACCCGGCAAAAAATAGAAACCTTGACAGAATTTTTGGCGGTAGAATACGTCGAAGAAGAGCGGCCAATGTTGAAGGTTGCATTGCGGACCACAAACCACAGTGAGTTTCTTGAACAAAATGTCGGAGAAGACCATGGAAGCCGGGCCAAATTTCGATATTCTGTGGGAGATCCGCCACACCGCCCTTCACGCAGAGATCCCCTGTTAGTACTAAGAGCATCGCCTTCTGCAAAGACCAAGTAAGCCTCAGCACGCAAACATGTACATACAGAAAACGACGTCAATTGATTGTGAGATCCCCCGACCAATATGCAATACAATAGAACCGCTAATTGAAAATATGCATGGGTAGTTATTTGAAGAACAACAACTGAATGTCTTATTTGCTGCATAGTACAAGGAAATTAGCAATACTTCTACGGTGTCACTGCAGCCCAGAATACAGCACTAACAAGGGATGCAGATTTAGGATTCGCGTCAAATACAAAAAAAGGTTTAGGGTGACATACTAGAAGACCGAAAAAACTCGAGCAAAGGAAGTTACGCAGCAGAAATTCAATTGCATTCGATTGAAGCAACAAAAGTGGACATTACATAATCCGCCTAAGACTAATAATTTGATGCAAGGAAAAATCGTCGTGAGATCTTCCGATCAAGCCGAAGAGAGAGGTCAAAATTATCAATTTCAAATCCGTACTTCAGCAAACCGAAACTGTAGTAGAACTCCCAAACAAACAGTAGAAACACAACTACAACTTCACTGTCATCCACAAGTACAAAAACAATATCACGGGACAATACAAGGACGGAAATGACATTTCAATGTTCACACATCACGTCGTATTGTGCGATCTCTTGATGAAGCTTGCCGCGCAGGATGATGACGCCCAGTGTTAAAATGTAATGAAGTGTTCAAAAAATTCCACTCTTCCGAGTAATATGATAAACAATTTCAGAACCAAATTTAGATTAAAGTTGTGAACCAAGAGTAAGAAAACAATTCTAAGTGAGGGTCATTGTCGCAATGTGAATTTTTGGTTTTTTGTAAGTTATCTAAATCTTGGAACGGAAACCGTGATCTAATATCCGGAATTGAGCAAAAGATAACTGGAAAACCGGAAATTAACTACGAAACGGAATAGGTGACAATCCGGATTTGATCTGAGTCTAAACTGGATTAGAGTTGGAACGGATCTGAGTTGGAACGGATTGGGTCAGGAACGGATTTGGTCATGATAACAGATCAGACTATAAATAGGCTAACCAATCCAGTTGCCACTCTTTTTCAAACTTTGTTTGCGGAAATCGCTCTCCAGCTCGTACTTAGCTTCCCTTCCCAGCGCTTTGCTTTCTTGTTTTGTGAGTGTGTGTGTGTGCGTGTTACTGTGTTAGGGCGCGCAGCACTTTAGTTTGTGTTGCAGGTTTAGAGGTATTCCGGATGAGATCCGGAAGCAAGAAGCGGAGATACGACGACTCCAAGAGGAGAACGAGTCGTTGAAGACGGAAATGTTGCTCCTCAAGGAGGACATGGCTACCACCCGGGAGATGGCAGAGGCTACCTGGAAAGTAGCCGAGGATGTGAAGGCCACTTTCGGGACAACCGGAGAGGCCTTCACCAAGTCCAAACTGTTTGACGAGGGGGTCCTCAAGGAGAAGAAGATATCCGGAACCAGGTTGGTCCGGATCTTAACGGACTACTCCGAGAAGGTGGAGTTGGTGATGATGGAAGCGCGAGAAGCTGCAAACCGGATGGAGGAGAGCAGCCGGAAGCTGAACGGAGTGACGTTGTCACGGTTGTTCCATCTGTCCGACCTTTCAATGCCCGGGTCTTTTCCGAACGTGGGCATTCAGACGGAAGGAAAGGAGGGGACTCCCCAATCAAAGAAGAGTGGGAGGAAGCTCGCGCACACCATCAACTTGGATTCGTCACCGGATCTCCCAGAACGTGAAACCGGGGAGCGGAACCGGAACCTGACGGACGTCTTCGAGCAGCTTGGAACGGAACCACCTAGAAGTCCCACACTGAACCCGGGGCAGGATCAAGGCATGGATCTGACCCCAGATCAGGGTGAGGATCAAGATCAGAGCGTGGACCAAGGCGAAGACGAAGTTATGGACGAAGGAACGGATCAAGGAGTAGATCCGGTTATGATAGGATAGTTAGGATTTTAGTTGTAAATATTTGTTAGTTAGGACCAGACCGGATTTGATTCGGATGTGTCTGGTCTGGATCGGATGTTTTCCGGTCTGGCCGGCTCGGCGGGGACCGAAAGTTTCGCGTGGACTTTCCGGGCCCCTTTGTGTTGACTTTTGAGTTTTAAAATGTATATTAGTCAGTCCCTGCGAAGGAGACTGGGAGTCTTTTCCCTTGAGTTTTTGTGTGTTTTCTATTGATTTCTTGTTGTACGTCTCTCCCGCGCGTGGCAGGGCTGTTTTGGTGAGAAGTTAGGAAGATGTGTGCAGATTCTAGAGAGATTTCTCCCCTTGGTGTGTTTGTTTTGCTCTTATGTGCATGTGAGTGGGTATTCTAAGTGTTGGGAGTGGATTTCAGTTCCTCAGCACTTCTACAGTTCACGATTCTGGGCGAGAAACCGTTGTTAGGCTAGGCGGATAGGGAAGGAGTCCTTAGTCGCGCTAGAGCTCCTGGATAGGAAATCCGGTTGAGTGTCCGATCTAGCGTGAGGTCTCGCTGCCCTAGTTGGTAAACGGAAGAGCTTTAGTTGATGTTGGAATGGACGAGTTCACTTGTAACCACCTAACTTCGCACGGAGGGAACTTGGCATCAAGGTCGTTGTAGTATGAGAGGATCGTACGGGGGGTCTTTGTGTGACCTGCCAACCGGATCGTTGTCCGGGTGGCTGTGAGAGATCAAACCGGATCCGCACTAGTGTAGGAAGTAGTGGGTTAGAAAAGTGGGTCTTCAGCCACTATAAGTTACGGAAGGAGTGGCGGGCCTGCCACTCTCAAAAGCAAGCGGCGAACCCTCTGATGGTGAAACAGAGGCTAAACTAAACCGGAGTGGAGTGAGAGTACGTGTGAGAGGACCGGATCAGATCGGTCCAGAGAAGTTCCAGGATCAGAAATTGTAGGATCCTGGGTTGTGGTAATTTTACAGGACCGAATAGCTTGACAGGCCGGAAGAGATAAAGAGAGGTCTGGTCGTTGTTTTCGGTGTGTTGTTGTTTCCGGTTTTAGATCTAGGACCGGAAAGTAGAAATTGGATACTGGCTGAGCTTAAGTTGGGAATAGAGCTAGACACTTCACAGAATCTCGTGGGTTCGATCTTTAGAGTCATTTTGTTATGCTTTAGAGTGGTTTTTGGGAGTATAACAAGGAATTCACTTACTCTGTGCTGCGACAGTCATGCACCGGAAATGCATTCACATTAGATTTAAAAGACAAGGATTAATGCCCAGAACAGTCCGATCTACCGATAGAATCCACTTCCATGGTATACCATTAGATCTCTAGATCTGCATGCACGTGGATTAATAGTCAAAGTCGAGGTGATCCCTTTGAACTCATAATTATCTTAATCAAAGGCATTTAGGAAAAAAAATTATTTTCACATTTACTACGAGGCTGAATCAATGCCTCCTACAAACAAAGAATGTCCAGTATTTCGAAAATGCATTTACAATATTTACAGTATGTTCAAGAGTTTTAAGCTACAAGCAATAATATGCACGCCAAAAGGAGATCGTGAGATATCATGATGAAGTCCCTCAAGGAAAAAAAACCAAAACTAAACTACTGCCTTCAAAATGTCAGACCTCGGTCTGGTCAACGGGACCGCCGGTGTCAGACCATTGTGGATCGGATGCTTCTTGACATACGCCGGCACAGCTTCCTATGACTTAAACAGACCTGCGAGCCAAGGACTGAGCACCCCCACAAGGTACTGCTCTTTCCAATCCCCTTCAAATTTGCGGGGGAAAATGGTGCTATGACAATCGTTCAGGAGGTTTTTAAGTGGATCGTCATCAACGAGGAGAACATTCTCGGTTGACCTCAAACCCAGCTTAGTCGCGAAATGATTTAGATCCTTCAGGAATTAGGGCCTGTCCGGGTGTCTGGGGTCTCTGTAGGACGACTTTGTGCAGTCTTCCTGCGTGAGAACAGGCACGTGCTTTGCCTTAACAGACGTCCCCGGCAGCATTTGATTCAATATCTTTGTCACATTTGCCGGTGTCATACTGCTCTAGAAAGCAACGTTTGCATGTCTGTGCACATAGTCAAGTAACTGACCAACATTCGGTCGAAGTGTTACGATGCGTCTGTTCAACTCATTGAATGACTTGTGAACAAGAACTCCATTAAGGTCAAAGACCACATAAAACCGCCGCCTTTCTACCTGATTCGACGACTTCGCCACCGGTTCAGCAGGCACTCGAAAAACTGCAGAATACAAGAGAAGCACAGAGTCAGTGACCGGCCACTTTACGATTTGTTATCTCGTATGTATATTGACAATAATGTAGGCATGTTACCTACGGGAGCTCGGACGCTACAAGCTGGCGACCCTTCCCCCTTCCTTTCGTCGCCCAATCGTCTTCTTTCCCTCTTGCTGCCGCTCACTGATCCTTCCCCACTCCTCTCGACGAGCATTTGAAACTTTCCTCTCTCGTCGGCGCTCACTAGTCCTCTTTCCCCCTCGTCAGCACTCACAGATCCCGTCTCAAGCTCGTCGTCGCTCGAAGGCACCACCCTCCTCCCTCTAACGCCGAGTTCCACTGCCTCCCACTCGTCGTCTGCATCAGGTGGATCCCCTCCTTCATACACTGCACGCAGACCATCCTGAAATATCCATTTAAAGACGGGCTTGTAAAGGAAAAGGTTCGCTCGCCTTATGGATTCCAAATGAATTTTCTTGTCGGTATCCAGACGCATCTTCCCATAGTGGTTTAGACTTGGTAAATGACCAAATGCTCTCATATGATCGACAAGACAGAACTTCATTATTTCGTCGGCCTCGTAAGGTAAGGCCTCCAGCACTTCGTCAGAATTGCACTCATCGTCATCAGGAACAACCTCTTTTGCAACCTCCAGTGGAACACTGGAGGCCAGTGAAGCAATGTCGACAATCCTCGGCCGCCCTATTTCAGGTTTACTCTTCCTTCCACGAATAGGTAAGGGACTCAGGGGGACCAAGTCAACAAGGGTGTTGGTCTGTACATCAACAGTGATGCCCATCGGCGGGAGCAATCGCTTTGGCACCGTCGTGGGATCCCCCAACGAAGACAATGCAACCACTCCCTCCTAGTGTTCAACACCCTCACTCTCCACCTGATCGCCAGTTTGAATTGACACCACTGACTCTTCAGCGATCGTAGGATCCCCCGATCCCTCAGGTCCCCGTGACCTGCCGCCGTCATCCTTCCCTGCGCTAGATCGAGAGTTAGCTAACTCAGTCTGGACAGGTAATGCATGGCTCATCGTGAGATCTCCCGATGTAGGTCTTCTAGGGGCCCCCTTCGCGTGTTCCCTCTCCGGGTTAGGTCCGGGGTCACTTTCCTGCCTCCCGACATCAGACTCCTGCGCCATTGTGGGATCCCTTGATACAGGTTGGTCAACAATCCCCCTTCGACTCTTTCCTCCCCTTGCTGAGGTCGGCCGCATCCTCCCCGCTCCTGACCAATGACTCCTTCGTCATCGTGGGATCCCTCGATGCTGGTCGGTGAGTGTCCCCAAGGGTTAATAAGACGAGGTCCGGCAGCTATCTGTTTGCTCCTGAAGCACAAGGTGCCTACGCATCCTCCTGTTGTGGCTGGGTTGACTTGTCAAACTTCGACGGTAACGGTCCCGAGGCATAGGTCAGAAGCGTGTCTGCTACGATTGATGCTTTGGGATTCGGACTACCAGTCGGCTTCGCTGGCGACTGTTTGCGCTCCACCAACGACTTACTTGGAGTCCACTTCGAGGTCCCCCCCTTTTGATTATTGCCTGCTGCCTTACGCGCTCGCTTGGACACCTTTGTGCTCCCGGTATCTTTTGCAGTGTCAGGTTCCTTGACCGGCTTCTTACGCGGCTTCCTCTAGGATATCCTTGGGTCCGTTAATAGGATCCCTAAATTCACTTCGCTTGACGACCCGCTCGATATTGGAATTACAATTTCTTTGGTTGGTAACGGCTCTAGAATACTCTCATGCTGCTTTGTCAGATCTGCCAGCTCCGCCTGCGCCGAATGAACTTCGGGAACTTTGTCAGCATCCTCTGCTGCACTTGGCGGATCAATCAGCTGCTCTCGCTGGGGGGAGGGAGTCGGAGATTTCGCCTGCGAGAAAGGCAATATCCCACCACATCTGAGCTCAGTTTGCCCTCCCAGAATCGCATGCGAGAGATATACGTTGCCCAATGTCCAGTGATATCACGATGGTTCAGCAAATAATGCACACTAACCTTAGGGTGCTCAACCGACCTTGTTCCTAAACCCGGTCTGTGTTGGGTGATGTCTTCAACTATAGCATCTTCATCATCACTCTCAAATTTCTCGTCCTCGTGTTCGGCCTCCGGAAGAGGAAGGGGTGCCGCCTGCGCATGTTTATCGTCCCAAATCTGCTTGGCGAAGACATGACTTAACGTCTTAGCTTCCGCTGAATCCACAACTTCCAGCACTTTACCACCTTCCAAATACTGAAATACAACAACCGTAAATTAATGACATTCAAATCCTCGAAATCAAAATTGAGATTATCAGAAGAACAAAAGAAAAGACAATCGTTGTAGTGCATACCAAGCCTAGATATGTGAACTCCGGACCCCCGTTGACATTGACAAAGACATAGTCGGTGCAAGCTAGTCCTTTGAATAGAATCAACGCACTGCTAATCTTTAGATACGGCATCTGCTGCCGACGCCAGTAAGGGTAGTCGTCCGGCATATCTTTCGCCTTGTACACCTGAGTAAGGCGGTCCAATCCCGGGAAGAAGCTTTTGAAGCAAGTCCGCCGGTCGTGCTCTTCGCTGTGCCCAAAAATGAAGACAACAAATACATTGTACCCGTCTCCGGCTGGAGCTTGAGGGAAGAAGTCTTCGGGCCCTGCCATGTAGTTCACAACGTGCCAGTCCCACAACCTAGCTTTGACTTCCATCCTTCATTTCTCTAGATGAGCCACAATCATGTGGAACCCTTCAGCATCCGTGAAGAAAACAATGGCAGAGCGGGCTACGACTGTCTGGTCCTGCGGATCATAGTACTCTAGAGCGTCAAAGAGTCTCTTCAACTTCCGCTCTTCAAGAATTTTGGCGCGACACTCGCAGGACGTTGCCTCGTATATGAACCAGATGTACAAGTGTTGCTTTTTCATTCCCCTCCATGCTTTGACGTCCCCTGCCGCCAAGGTGGCGCTGATGTCCCAGCTGCTTTTGTCCATGGTTTTACAGAGATAGTGCTCTGAAAAACCATGTGCATTCGCTTGCATTGAATCATCCTCCGCCGTCAGCTTGAAATACGACTCCCACATATGGATCACCGACTATGGAAGGTGAGCTGGGTCGAACGTCTTGTTGAGATTTCTCATCCGGTCCTGCAACCACTTTTTTCCAGCAGCAGTTTCCATTGCCTTGTTCACCCACATATCTACATCCTCGTGATTAATGTTCTGTTCCGTCGCAAACTTGACCCACAAAGAGTCCGGATAAGGCTTGTACTCCATCATCCTCCCGGGCAACAGATGACCCTTGTAATGTGACAAGAGTTCGTTCTTCATCGCCCTGACCAATCAAATTTTGGCGCCCGCTTCAGCAAGAGAGATAATGCGTTTTCCACCTCTCTGTGATTTCGACTTTGCGACAGAGGTCTTCATGCTGATAACTTGGACTTCGACTTGATCCGCAAGGAAATTGATGTCCTCCGGTCTAAGTCCGTAAAGGGGATTGAAGTCGTTTGCCGCCAACGGTTTGCGATCCGTACTCCCGGACACATCGACGAGGCCCGCCGCATTGGGAAGGAGACCTTCCGTGAATTTCTCCTCTATCTTGATCCATCTCTGAATATCATCGTCGTTCTCCAGGAAGAGTAGAGGGATTCTCAGTTCGGCAATGTCTTTCGCCTTTGCTCCCGCAAATATTGTTGCCACTAACAGGTGAAACGCCTGCCCAACAAAGGAGTATCAATCAGTACATGTTCCATAGACCACGTGAACACAAGAAGTCCAATATACAGTCGTGCGATCCCACGACCATTCAGTTACCACAAGGAAGTCATGTAGGCAACAGGCAATCGTGAGATATCACGATGAGCCACTACCTTCTACATACACAATTTGAAAACACCACGCACAGAACCCCGATCACAAAAAACTAAACTAGCGCTATCTGGTATTTCATATGTTAAAGTCGTGGGATATCACGATCGCCACAGTGTAACGTAGATCTACTACGTATCGCAAAGCCAACACTTAGTCGTGGGATCCCACGATGACGAGGTTCTAACGTAATGAAGGTCTGAGGTGTAGTGCAGGACCATCGGGAGATCCCACGATGGTTAGGTTGAGCACACTCTGATGACCTACAAACAATAAATATGTCTACTCCGGCGGCATTCTTACATTGTACTCTACTAGGTGTGGTCTGCCCAATAGAGCTGGCTGTGGACTTCCCATACTCCGCCATTTGACTCTCGCGTTCAGCAGCTGCTTCGTGAAGTTCTACTCCTTCTGTTTGCCAACGACATCCTGGTTTAGCGCCCGCGAGAAGTGCACTAGGTCTCCGTGGTGATCTTTGTCCGTCCACACAAGTAAAATATTGAAGGTGGAGGCTTGCTTCTTGTCCTTCTCGGGAATCACACCAAGCCTAATCAGGTCTTTAAATGCCTGGACAATGTGCTGGCCACCTATTATGTAGTAGTGCGTCTTTGGGTTTTCGAAGATCTCCTTCTTCGGCACTTGCTTCTCATAGTGCGACACTACCTTCGCCGGGCCGTAGGGTCCCGCTTTAAGAGGAAGCACTGTTATGACTCTGTTCTCCGAGTCATAATCAGGTGGGATTTGTGCCTTCTTCGTCAGTGCATCAAGCCGCTCTGCCTGAATTCCCCTGTACACGAGCAGTGCTACTGGTGCCTGGTGTCGTAACACAACAAAGCACAAATCCCTCCCTTAGGTGCTAAAGTAGTGTAAAACACCTTAGATGACTTGTGTATCGTTCCCACAGGATTTCAACTAGTAGTATCCTCAAAATACCCGGAACAGGATCCGGAACACAAAACCAAAGACAAACAAAATCCGGGAATAAAATGTAGAACTAGACTTCTCGCTCTGTATTCGTTGAACTTTCTCCTGTATCAACCTAGTTCTCAAACATATTACCAATCAACAAGAACCAGGTCTGCATTCCTTCACAATGGTATCAGTAAATTAGTATCCCGCTTTAGCTAAACACGGAAACGGAAAGAGTGTCTTGATCCTGTACCTTTCCCGGATCCGGATCTAGCAATCAATGCGAACAAGGATATAGTTTAACCTCTACATCAGAGGGTTCCGCTCTTGGACTTAAGGAAGGACACGTAAATCCTACCCTCCACTGGTTTAAAGTGGCTGAAGTTCCACTAAAAGAGAAATAACAAAGAAAATAAAGAAAATCGGAAAGCAAGTATTTCCTCACAACTGATCCGGGAAGTTACTCCAGACAAGAAGGTCACTCAGAAAACCCTCACAATCCCCACATTACTACAATGACAGATCTATCCGGGTAGAATCCCAAGAGCTAAATCGGGTACTCTTGTATTAACAGATCCTAGCTACCTTCCAGTTCCTCTCTTCCGGTTACAGCAAAACCTTTCAGACATCAGCTAGCATTTGTCCGTCCTCTCAAGGGCTCCCCTAACCTCGGAATGGCTATCTCGCTCAGAAGACTCCCAAGAAACATTAGTAGATAGAACTGTCTCTTAGTACAACAGACTTTCACCAACCCAAATACTCCCGGAACCGGATCCGAACAGAATTCGGGGACGCCTCTTCTCCTCAAAGCTTCACCATCAAACTACCTGAACTCGCAATGATAAAAACACTGCCTAACCCCTCAACACAAAACCAAGACTTTTCAGACCAGTACTCATGGAGTTGAACTTCAAGCTTTCTTTTCAGAAATTGAAATGGGAAAAACAAGAATATGAAAATGCCCGGAGTTGAAACTAACTTCCAACCCCTAAATAACAACCCAAGGGAAACCCTAAAGGTCCCCAGCAATCCAAAATAAAGGACCAAAGAATGACACGCGTCATTCCTTATCCATCTGAGTTGACTTCCTATCAGCCGATCCGCCAAATGTGGATCTCAGATCCTAATATCCCGGAAACTAAAGTCCAGGTGCATCCTCCTAAAATGCAGCTAACTAACTGCTTCCTTGCTACTTAAAAACTTGAGTTTAACCATGCAAGGATTAACTCAGGGAATTTCCTAACTACTTCTTGGCCTTCTTCGGGGTAGGTTCCTCTTTGCTTGCTCCTTTCCGGGGTGGTTGTTTCCGGATTGGAGATGGCTTGACCCCCTTCAATGTCGTGCCCTTTGTTGGCGTCCCCTTCGAGGGTGTCTGTTTCTTACCCTTGACCTGGGAAGGAGAAATCGTCTCCAAGTCTGAATCGTCCTCGGATTTAGAATCCGGAACCGCTATCGGCTGGGATCCGGATCCCGTCGGGCTATCATCCTTCTTCGACGTACTTGGTGACTCTTCCTCTTCCGAGTGGTAACTCACGGGAGACACCTCTCTGGCACGCTTGCTTGTTTTCTTCTTCTTTGTTGACTTGGGAACATTTGGAGACTGCTTTGGATCCTTACTCTGGGGGGTCCCGAGGTCTGATCCGGACTTCCTCTTCTCCTTGGATCCGGATGCACGTACTGATCCTTCCCCTTCTTCCGGCTTCAGCTTGGAAGCTCCCTTCCCAAGTGTCTTCTCCTCCTTCGGCTTTGGTATGACAGGTGGGGACATGGGTGCTTTCTTCGGGTCTTGATAGAACCCCGACTGTTGAAGAACATCCCGGATCTCGTACATCATCTTCTCCATTGATGTTGAATACTCCGCCAGTACCAACACTGTCTTCACGGCTGCTTCAGATCCTTCTTTCAGGATCCCTTCGTCTAACAACTTAGCTTTGTTGATCACACTACCTGAGTAAGATACAAAGCTTCGGACTTTGCGAAGTGTGTCCTCAGCCTCAGAGGAAAGTTTCCTAACCTCCTTACTTCCTGCCTCACTTTTCTCTAACTTCCGGGTCAGTTCCTCATTCCTCTCAGTCAACTCCCTAACCCGGGTTTCCTACTTACGGGATTATTTATCCCGAAGTAAACCCTCTACCTTCTTCGCAAGCTCAGCTACCTCGATCCCCCCAAACAGTCCGCATACATCCTGGACTGCTCCTCTCTCGGCACTCAGCTCCTCACAAATCCTCTCGAGATCCTTAATGATCCTCCCAAGGGTTTTATCTCGTAAACTTTTCGGTTCCTCGGACTCCCTTTGTTTACCCCTAGGTTTCTGTTTCTAGGGGGAGACCTCTCTGGCTCTCTCTGAGGATTCCTCCTTCTTTTCTGAAGATCCTCCCTCTGATTCCTCTTCTACCTCTTCCTCCTATTTCTTAGGAGGAACGATGTTAAACTTCTGGACGGTGGCTGCAGCCTTATAGGTGGTTCTCTCATGACCTCTAAGTATCCCTAGATAATCATAGAGGTGGAAGAGGAAGGGGCCAATTGTCGTGGCCTTAGTGTTACCTAGGGTAGAGACCATCTTTCCCACTAAATCTTTCACTATCTCTCCCCAGAATACCTTCCTCTCTCCGCTCAGGGCACCGAAGATCGTGTTTGCCCAAGTCACTGTGATCCGAGATGGACGTTCCGAATACACTATCGGAACTATAAACTCTAACAATCTCTTCTCCCTAGCATTCTTGCAGTCCGCCACGAGGTAACCATCCTTCTTGTGGGGAGTGTCAGAAAACTTACCCTCCGCGAATTTGTATGTCCGAGAAGCCATCCCGTCTTCTTGACAAGGAAAGTCATAAACTGCTTTCCATGTCTCGAGGGTCCATTTCCTTGGCAGCGCTCGGTGCGTCTTGTCCCATTCGTTGGACTGGTCCTTTGTTAGCTCCCGAATCATCTCATCGTCCTTCAGGCTCCATGGTCGCCGTAGGAATCCGAGGCATCCGATTTGACCCAAATCCTCCTCCAACTGCTTCCGGTGATTTTCATCTTCCGGGATGACCGGGTGGATAGTCTTGGTTTTGAAGACGACAGCCTCACTACCCTCACCCTTCACCATTGCACTCAAATATTTTTCCTTACCCTGCCACGCACAATTCTCATACAAGCCCTCCAATACAGGAAACTACAGATCCTTTCTCACAAACTCCGGTACTAGGCTATCCGGATTCGGAAACTAGGAACCCTCCGTCTTCACGTTCTGATCTGCAAACCACCGCTCTGAGAACTCCAAGGATGTTTCCTCAATTCAGAATGAAAAATGAAGACGAAAGTTTTCCTCTTCCTGGGTTTCTCCCAAACTATCCGTTTCCAGCCGTTTTAGGGTTACCGTTTCCGCCGCAATCCCGGAAGACTGTGACCGTTTAAACGACTCTCTCTAACTTCCAGTAGAGCCGTTGGATCTCAGGATTGCCCTAACGGCTTCCTGTTGGCTCTCCGCTATCCTCCTGCATATGTTCACGCCCGGCCCGGTACTTGGGTAACTTCCGGATTGATACCCTGTTCCGGTTCCGGTTTCCTGATTTAATCGGGAAACTCTAATTCTCTTTCTTAACCATATTATCTGTTTAGAGATGTTCTAACACAGATATATCTTAATTTTGGTAAAACTCGTATTTAAGCCTTATAAAAAGCCAAAAATTTTACCAGTTCTCACTCTTTTTTTCATATTTCTAACTAACTAACTTTATCCTTACATTTTGTGCTCCCACACCTAGTGCAGATAGTCATAGTGCACGCGGATGAGCTCTCCTTTGCTATCACAGACTGGTTTCCTGCCCCATTTGTACAGGCCACCGAAGGAGTTCTCATACAAGGTCTTCATCGTGTTCATCTCTTCTGGTGTCATCTTCTTGACGTCTGCCTCCCCTAAAGCCACCCCCCTGTGAAGCGGAAGCGGGGTATCCAGCTTTTTCTTCTTTCCGGATTTCCCTGCTGCGGCATCATCTTCGTCCCCTGGAGCACCAGCTGCGGACTTCCTCTTTCTGGTCTTCTTTTTGGGGGACGGCGTGGGAGCAACCACTGTGACGGCTTGGGGGGGAGCGTTCGTATCTCGTAAGTCTTCCACGATTATGTCCCACTGGTTCTTCAGCTCCTTAGACTTTCACCGAGGCTTAGACGTGTCTTTGCACATCAGATGTGCCCTTGCAGTCAGAGACTCGTACAGAGTGAGGCTGAACTTCGCGTAGTCAAGGATCAGCCCAAATGTTATGATCTCCCCCAAAAGGGGAACCTTCTCCTCTACAACTAGGAGCGCTGTGTCGTCGTCAAGCCCCTTCATTTCAAGTACCCTCAATCCAGCAGTCGGGTGCCCCATCTTCCCGTTCATCAAAGTAGGAAGAATAGTGGCGGAGCCGCCACTCTCTGCTTTCCAAGGGATACCCCAATGTGTAATCTGCTCGTCGCATCGGAAAATGGCTTGTGGTGGATGTGGACCGGTGTACTCGAAAGACGGAATGTAGCAGTCGATGAAGGTACATAGCTTCCTTAGTGTCAGTTCTTCTGGACCTTCGTCCACTTGCATTTCACTGCAGCATAGTAGAAGTAGATGTTACTTTCGACATTGTCCGATAGAGCAGATGGTTGTGCGATATTATTCCCGTTTCAACTTCAAATTTCATCCTTAGTCGTGGGACCCCACGACGGCTATTATTTCGATCTTGACTGAGAAGGAATGGTTTGGTGATCATTTTTACGATCAAGTTTTACCAACTACCATTGTCGTGGGATATCATGATCGGTTACATTCACGGACAGTAGTGGGCAGGAGGTTACTGCATCTCAATTCACTTATTGAAGGCATCCTGGCATATGACGACGGCACTAATGAACATGGAATGGAGATTGGAATATCTTGGAAGTAAATAGGTGATGATCTGTGAAACTATTGTCTGTCGTGGGATCCCACGATTGATCGTTCACATATCCAGCGCTATTCATTAACGCGCCTGCATCTCAATTTCTCTACCCACGCTAGACTTTCTCGTCGTGGTTTCCCACGACGTTTTAGTACTTGCATGCTCTAATTAGGTGGGTCTTCTGATTGTTAAGTCACGGTCTAGTGCGGTCTTCACGATCCTCCATCGGGGGATCCCACGATGGATTACTAATCCGCTGCCCAGGCTGTGCCTAATATGTGGTCTGGGTATAGTTTGCATCTCCACATCTGCGCATCGGAGGATCCCACGATGGGCCTCAAACCCTAGAAATGGGGTGGCGGCGCAGTGGTTGGCGGCTAGGGTTTCAAATCAAGGATCCTATGATGCTCGAATCTATACAGGGATTGCCCGTCGTGGGATCTCACGATGCACGGTTTTAGGGTCACTATCCGCGGTAACAGAGTCACGTACTCATTATCGTGTGTTCTTCTCGGCATATGTACTACCGTATTTCTCGGCCATGTTTATAACAGCGACTATGACAGAGGCTCTACTACCCTCGTTTTCAGCAAAGTGCGTACCAATGCAATTGCAAACAGCCATACCCTAATTATTAGCAATGTTTATAACCTAGACATTGCAAGCAAAAAACGGAAAGTAATGAGAATATAGTTCAAAGTCACTTACGGGTCCTTCCAAACTGGGAGGTTTGCTGTACGCTGGGATGGACCTGCTGCCATCGTAGCTTCCGCTTGCACGGGTCCGGCCTTGTTTTCAGCTATTTGAAAAATGCCCTCCCGCTCTTCGAAAGACTGCTGCATGAAATTCAAATGCAAAAGAAATTGTAACTTCAATCATTCACTGAGAATCACAAACTCCTAACTTGTTTCTTTATGACTAGCCAAGTGAACTTAATTGAAGAGAAGGTAAAGTAACTTAAATCTAAATTGACGGACTAAGTAGCCTATGGCACAGAAAACAAGCGTGTTTGATCATAGTCGTAAAATCCCTGTACAAACCATGTTCCTAATATCATTCACAAACGAGTACTGTCTAACTAAATAATATACAATGAACTCTTCGCTCCATTCCTCTTTGGGAGCAACATTCAAACACTCACATCAGTCCATACACATTGAACTCTAGTTTGTGAACTACATCAAGGTTACTTAGCATTTTAGGGTCTACAGTTAATATGAATCGAGAACTACGATGCGTGAGGAGAGCCTACAGCTGCGAGGAAGGCGAGTGCTAAACATTCATTGTATCCATGTACTAGAATGATGTAATCTACAAGCTTGAATGGGATCATCAATTCTTTCCAAGCCTAGAAGCTGAACTCCACAACAAACGTGCAGCTCCATGCGATCAAAGTTCGACAACGAAGAACTAAATGAACCTCACTGATGGAGTCACATGAAGAAAATAAAAATGCTGGTTTGGCTACGACGAACTAACCTGTTGGATGAGCCGGGTGAAGTCCAGCACCTTGTCCTTCTTCTCGCGCACCACCTTTGCCAGGGAATGCTCCGCGCACTACCGCACTCTACCACGAGCAAGCGCTGTTGGTCTCCGCGCACCTACACGCCTAGTAAACTGCCAGCAAATTTCCAACACGCTCCTTGAATGTCCCCTGATGCACTCAGCTCCACGCACAGAAGTTCAACGCTCCGCCAACAACTAAAATCGAACCAACCAGCTAGAGAACCTGCAGACAACCAAACTCACTCAAAATGCAAAGCTTCAGACAACCAAACTCAAGGACTGCAACAACCAGAATGAACGTGCAAGGAAGGAAAGCGGAGAAGCGCACGAAATCAGGAAGACGGAGAAGCACACGACGTCGGGAGAAAAGGGTGGCAAGCAGACGTCATGGGGAGGAAAGGAGGCCAAGAGGAGAAGAAACTGTCTGGGGAGTCTGCTGATGTGGCGTTGTTAGGTGCAAGATGGCGGAGCTCATGACTGCCTACCCTCCTCATGATTACTGACATCATGAGGAGGGCTTAACTAGAAGTCTCAAGCTAAACAATCATTCATTACACAGAATGGTGAAATTAGGTCGCACAGTTGCACCTCACTTATTTCTTAACATTCATTAATTACAGTATAAATTTTTCTTGTTTCTCTACAAGAATGCACTATTCTTTATTTAAGTATTGTTGCTATTGGAACTCTTCAAACTCCATGTACAAATAAAAATAATTGTAGAAACGTTTATTCACTTCGATGGTTTAATATGAAGTAACTTTGTTGAAATAAGGCAACCTAGTTTCACTATTTTGTCTACCTTCAATTAATTAGCACACTTACCATAGGTAACTTCCTACTTTGCATCCATAGTTACCTCCAAGTCTTCAACTCCTTTGTTAGTTATACACTTCAAATATCAAGACTCAAAATTAAAAAAAAGGCAAAACAAAGACGGAATTAAATATTAATGCCAAAAAAAATTAAATGTTTTCCTAAGTGAAATCAAAATAATAGAATATAATTTGTACATTAAACCTTCAATCATAAGGTCAATCATACTATACTAGGGGTTTAACAATGTTAGGTAAATAAATTACTAAAATAAATTTCATTGAAGTCCTACTTTCCATGGAAAGAAAAAATTAATTAATTAATTTAATTTAATTTAATTAATAGAGCTCCTAAATTAGAATTCTTGAATTTGGGCACTACGAAAACATCTTGTTATACAACTGTCACTCTTACTAGGGTGACTACAGAAACGGTTTTAAATAAATTTCAATTGACAACCTGGACTACAAGAAGCGTAATTATTTCTGTCATGACAAATGAAGAAACGAAACAATTTTTCACACACCGTCCATCCACAAATAGTGCTATTAATAAATAAAATCAAACATACATGAATAATATATGTCGGTATGGAAAAAAAATGTATAAGTTCTAAATACTCCGCTCATGAAGTGAAGAGTCATGAGCGGAAGAAGTCCATGCTACATTTTCCCAAACTTACCCCGTAACCTAAAAAAGTCCCCTTGGTCCTGCAATTTAAAGACCTCTCATTCTATAAATCAAGCGTAATGTTGTACGAGTTAATTTGAATAAAAAAATGTAGAAGAAAGTTTTATATACTGTGCTCATGCAAACATTAGTTACGAATCATGAGCGGTTTAATTTCATGGATTGCTACATTGATTTCTAGGTTTAACTTTGGTTTTGATGAATTTTTTTTTTTAAATCCACTAAAATATACCTTAATTAACATAATGAACTTTGATTTCAAGTTTGCACTTGTGTCATTTTTCTAGAAAATGATTAGTTCACATTATTTAGTTAAATAGACATCACTGTAACGATTTACATAAGTACACAGGACATTATTGATGATTGTCCTATCTAATTCTTTCTCATTTATCTCCTAGGCAATCATTTTGATGTATACAATCAACATGATTGGCAAATGTGTGATGAAGAAATAATATCTAAATTATCTTATGTATTCCATGATATTAATTGTCTTGCAATCATTGGATAGATGTAGATAAGAGCGTGATTGCCCCAAATTTTTTGGGCATCCTAGGTATTTATGTATTTAAATAAATTGTGTTTTGGAGCATATCTGGAGACAGTTCTCCAAACTAGTACGTGACCAAGCCGAGCCGCCCATGGTCTTCGGATTACTTGCAAAAAATAGAAATTAAAAAAAACAATGTCAAACAAAGGACGTCGGTTTAAAAACGATCTTCAATTTATGAAACAAATAATATTAAGTTACAACTTAAATTTTTTGTTTTCAAATCGACATGTAATATATATCGCACTTTTGCAAAACGTAACATCCACTTTTCCCGCTAATGACTTCATGAGCGGAATATTAAAAAGTTATACATCAAACCAACATGTACTGTTTTATGTATGATTTATGGAATGAGAGTTCTTTGAACTGCCGGCCAAGGGGGACCTATTTAGGTTACGTGGTAAGTTTGGGAAAACGTAGCATGGAGTTTGTCCGCTCATGACTCTTCACTTCATGAGCGGAGTATTTACAACTTGTACATTTTTTTTCCGTACCGACATGTACTCTCTTATGTATGAAAGTCCGTGACATTTTTAAAATGAAGCCATTCCATGGCAAGGCCCGTTTCATTTCCAATTTTTTTTACTTCACGTGAAGATGAATTTTGCAATGGGTAAGAAGTGAAAATAGTGGTGGAATCTAAATCTTCAAAGCAATTCCAACTTCCACGATAGAATTTTATGCATGCATGTATGAACCATCCATGACACTTTTAAAATGAAGCCATTCCATGGCAAGGCCCATTTCATTCTCCAATTTTTTTTATTTCACGTGAAGATGAATTTTGCAGTGGGCAAGAAGTGAAAATAGTGGTGGAATCTAAATCTTCAAAGCAATTCCAACTTCCACGATAGAATTTTATGCATGCATGTATGAAAGTCCCTGACGTTTTTAAAATGAAGCCATTCCATGGCAGGGCCCATTTCATTCCCCAATTTTTTTTATTTCACATGAAGATGAATTTTGCAGTGGGCAAGAAGTGAATATAGTGAAGGAATCTAAATCTTAAGAGCAATTCCAACTTCCACGATAGAATTTTATGCATGCATGTATGAAAGTCCGTGACATTTTTAAAATGAAGCCATTCCATGGCAGGGCCCGTTTCATTTCCAATTTTTTTTACTTCACGTGAAGATGAATTTTGCAATGGGCAAGAAGTGAAAATAGTGGTGGAATCTAAATCTTTAGAGCAATTCCAGCTTCCACGATAGAATTTTATGCATACATGTATGAACCATCCATGACACTTTTAAAATGAAGCCATTCCATGGCAGGGCCCATTTCATTCCCCAATTTTTTTTAATTTCACGTGAAGATGAATTTTGCAATGGGCAAGAAGTGAATATAGTGAAGGAATCTAAATCTTAAGAGCAATTCCAACTTCCACAATAGAATTTTATGCATGCATGTATGAACCATCCATGACATTTTTAAAATGAAGCCATTCCATGGCAGGGCCTTTTTCATTCCCCATTTTTTTTTAATCACATGAAGATGGATTTTCCAACAGGCAAAAAGTGAAAATAGTGGTGGATTCTATGCATGTATGAAATCTATGCAATATATGAAATGAATTTTATGCATGCATGTATGAATTTTACGCATGCATGTATGAATTTTATACATGCATGTATGGAATCTATGCATGTATGAAATTCCATGACATTTTTAAAATGCTGCCATTCCATGGCAGGGCCTTCTTCATTCCCCATTTTTTTAATTCACGTTAAGATGGATTTTCCAACGGGCAAGAAGATAGTGAAAATAGTGGTGGAATCTAAATCCTAAGAGCAATTACAATTTCCAGTCTTCCATAGTAGAATTTTATGCATGCATGTGTGAAATTCCATGACATTTTAAAAATGAAGCCATAGTTCAATGGCAAGGCCCATTTCATTCCCAATTTTTTTTATTTTCATGTGAATTAGAATTTTTCAACGGGCAAGATTAGAAAATAGTGGTGGAATCTAAGGCTGGAGCAATTACCTTTTTCTAAATCAAATTTTATGCATGCATATATGAAATTTCATGACTTTTTAAATATTATTTAAGCCGTTTCAAGCCATCACGCATTTCATTCCCAATTTTTTTTTTCACATCGGTGGATGTCGCAGCACAGAGTAAGTGAATTCCCTGTTATACTCCCAAAAACCACTCTAAAGTATAACAAAATGACTCTAAAGATCGAACCCACAAGATTCTGTGAAGTGTTTAGCTCTATTTCCAACTTAAGCTTAGCCAGTATCCAATTTCTACTTTCCGGTCCTAGATCTAAAACCGGAAACAACAACACACCGAAAACAACAACCAGACCTCTCTTTATTTCTGCCGGTCTGTCAAGCTATTCGGTCCTGTAATCCTATCACAACCCAGGATCCTACAATTTCTGATCCTGGAACTTCTCTGGACCGATCCGATCCGGTCCTTTCACACGTACTCTCACTCCACTCTGGTTTAGTTTTGCCTCTGTTTCACCATTAGAGGGTTCGCCGCTTGCTTTTGAGAGTGGCAGGCCCGCCACTCCTTCCGTGACTTATAGTGGCTGAAGACCCACTTCTCTAATCCATTACTTCCTACACTAGCGCGGATCCGGTTTGATCTCTCACAGCCACCCGGATAGCGATCCGGTTTGCAAGTCACATAAAGACCCCCCGTACGATCCTCTCATACTACAACGACCTTGATGCCAAGTTCCCTCCGTGCAAAGTCAGGTGGTTACAAGCGAACTCGTCCGTTCCAACATCAACTAAAGTCCTTCCGTTTACCAACTAGGGCAGCGAGACCTCACGGGAGATTGGACACTCAACCGGATTTCCTATCCAGGGGCTCTAGCGTGACTAAGGACTCCTTCCCTATCCGCCTAGCCTAACAACGGTTTTCTCGCCCGGAATCGTGAACTGTAGAGGCGCTGAGGAACTGAAATCCGTTCCCAACACTTAGAATACCCACTCACATGCACATAAGAGCAAAACAAACGCACTAAGGGGAGAAATCTCTCTAGAATCTGCATACATTTTCCTCACTTCTCACCAAAACAACCCTGCCATGCGCGGGAGAGACGTACAACAAGAAATCAATAGAAAATACACAAAAACTCAAGAGAAAAGACTCCTAGTGTCCTTCGCAGAGACTGACTATTATACCCTTTAAAACTCAAAAGTCAACAAAAAGGGGCCCGGAAAGTCCGCGCGGAACTTTCGGTCCCTGCCGAGCCGGCTAGACCGGAAAACATTCGATCCAGACCAGACACACCAGATCAAATCCGGTCCGGTCCTAACTAACAAATATTTACAAAACTAAATCCTATCTATCCTATCATAACCGGATCTACTCCTTGATCCGTTCCTTTGTCCATAACTTGGTACACGCTCTGATCTTGATCCTCACCCTAATCTGGGGTTAGATCCATACTTTGATCTTGCCCCGGGTTCAGTGTGGGACTTCTAGGTGGTTCTGCTCCAAGCTGTTCGAAGACGTCCGTCAGGTTCCGGTTCCGCTCCCCGATTTCACGTTTTGGGAGATCCGGTGACGAATCCAAGTTGATGGTGTGCGCGAGCTTCCTCCCACTCTTCTTTGACTGGGGAGTCCCCTCCTTTCCTTCCGTCTGAATGCCCACGTTCGGAAAAGACCCGGGCATTGAAAGGTCGGACAGATGGAACGACCGTGACAACGTCACTCCGTTCAGCTTTCGGCTGCTCTCTTCCATCCGGTTTGCAGCTTCTCGCGCTTCCATCATCACCAACTCCACCTTCTCGGAGTAGTCCGTCAAAATCCGGACCAACCTGGTTCCGGATATTTTCTTCTCCTTGAGGACTCCCTCGTCAAATAGCTTTGACTTGGTGACGGCCTCTCCGGTTGTCCCAAAAGTGGCCTTCACGTCCTCGGCTATTTTCCGGGTAGCCTCCGCCATCTCCCGTGTGGTGGCCATGTCCTCCTTGAGGAGCAACAATTCCGTCTTCAACGACTCGTTCTCCTCTTGGAGTCGTCGTATCTCCGCTTCTTGTTTCCGAATCTCATCCGGGCTGGAGATGAATTCTGCAACCACTCCTGCAAGGTTGCTATCTGTTGGTGCTCCCACCAGCTCACTGATCTGGTTCAGAATCAGCTTCTTCACTGTCCAATTTGCTCACACATCGCTCAGGATGTTGATCAGCTGGTTGAACGGATCCGTCGGATCCGCTCCGGAAGGACCTGGTTCTTCAAAAACCGGTTTCTTCTTAGGGTTCGATGTCTCACCCGGAGGGGTTGGGGTTCCACTCCGGTGAGGAGGCGTCGTTTTCTGCCGCTTGTGCTGCGGCCGGTGTTGCTCCTCCTCTTCTTCTTCTTCTTCCTCGGAACCGGATACTTCCTCCTGTTCTTCTTCCGATTCCGATTCCCCATACTTCAGGAGTGACTCATGAGTCTTCCACTCCTTCTCCTCCGTATCCGTGAGGAGTTGATTGTGTTTGTAAAGATGGAAGATGTAGGGACTCAACGGAGTCGGCCTACTTCCTCCGATCTTTGGAACCAGACGGCTGACCAGATCGGAAAAGATCCGGGCCCAGTCCACTTTTCGTTCCCCGCTCAGGGCTCCGAAAATCAGGTTCCCGATGGCGATTGTCACCCTCGTCGGCTTCTCTGGGTGGATGATTGGAACCAGGAACTGCAGAAGGTTTCAATGCCGGTCATCCAAACAATCCGCGACTGCATGCCCATCCTTCGAGTCCACCGTGGTCCGGAACTTCCCTCGGGTGTAACCTTCCTTCGAGGTGGCCATCCCTCGACCTCCTAACCGGAAATCGTACACGATCCTCCACATTTCTTCCGTCCAACTACCCGGAATCCCGCGGATGGTCTTGTTGAACTGATTCGAGAGTTTCCCAACAGCTCTCAAATCGACCATTCCTCCCTAAACCCCCAGGGTTTATCGATCAGTCCTCCACAACCCATCTTGGCAAGATCCTCTATGAGGTTGTCCTTTTCCTTCTCTTCTGCTGGAATAATCGGACACACCTTCCGGAGTTTAACTTCTACTGCGGAGGAACTGGACGGTCCAGCTCTACTCTTGCGGAGCTGAGGCATGGACACAAACTGTGCTAACCGGATTCTGACTGAGGCTACCTTTCCCTCTCCTAGCCACACGTCTCGTTTCTCACCTTCGCTCTTCCGATCTCAACTGGAATACCTCTAAACCTGCAATACACACTAAAGCGCTGCGCGCCCCTACACACACACACGCACACAAACTCACAGAACAAGGGAGCAAATCGCTGGAGAGGGAAGCTAAGTATGCGCTGGAGAGCGATTTCCGCAAAAGAAATTTGAAAAAGAGTGGCAACTGGATTGGTCAGCCTATTTATAGTCTGATCTGTCATCATGACCAAATCCGTTCCTGACCCAATCCGTTCCAACTCAGATCCGCTCCAACTCTAATCCGGTTTAGATTCAGATCAAATCCGGATTGTCACCTCTTCCGTTCCGTAGTTAATTTCCGGTTTCCCGTTATCTCTTGCTCAATTCCGGATCCCAGATCACGATTTCCGATCCAAGATTTAGATAACTTACAAAAAAACAAAAATTTACATTGCGACAGTGGAGATTGTTCAAATAACAATAACAAATAACAATATTGCGTACATCGTTGTCAAATAATGATGTAGATGTATACCACGTTCGATCATTTCAAAAATCCAGATGAAAATTGCATGACCTACAATATTCTCATGATAGACATGATTCCAGGTTTAAGCATTCATCACCCGTCAAAGTGCATTAACAAATTTGAAAGCATTTAACTCATTAAATCATTCAGACTGAGATTTAAAATACAAAATAAATAATGGTTCAGTTTGTTCTTTGTTCCATCATGATTGCACATCCAAAGTCCTTCACAAGGGGCTTTTTTGCGTTTCCCTCTCTTACTTTCCCCTATGTAAACGACAATCTTATGACTTTTCCTTGTGTCAACGGATTGTGACACAAGGAGAAGTCATGGATTGCCGTTTACACAGGGAAACATCAGAGAGGGAAACGCACAAAAGCCCCTGGTGCTTTATTTAAAAATTCCTAGATGAACTAAAAATTGTGTCAATCATTGTTTAATCCGTAAAGTCCCATATGAAACCATAGGATGTTGTACTACACAACAAGAATTATATATGAAATCAATCTGTTAACTGACATTTTTAATTAGCAATATTGAGTTAGATTGAATTTTAAGTTTATATGTTCCCAGTCTGAGATGACGTAAACTTAATTGAGGAAAAAATTGGGAACAAATAATCAGCGTCATTTTCATTTTTCATAATACCCTAAACCCTAAAAGCCGTAAACCATGAACTACAGACCCTGAAAACGTTAATGTAAAGCACTGCCACTGTATACCCTAAACCCTATTAAACCCTGAACCCTGAAACCTTGAACCATGACCTTGAAACCGTGAACACTACACTACAACATGTACCCTAAATCCTATGACCGTGGATGGTAGACCCTATGACTGTGGACCCTAGACCCTAAGATTGCATTCATTGGAATAGAAAATAACAAATATGAACATTCTAGAGTTCAAAATTTTTGTTGATTCTTTTTGTAAGTGAGGTGTTCCACATGTTTCAGGTGCTCAAGCTTTTGGGTTCACGAGATTTTGTACAGTTCGTTTCTGTAGGATACGTATAATTAGGTCGTGTAGACGAAGAATTCCGAGTATTGATCGGGGAAGCGTGTGACATTCTGTGAAGTGAAAGTCTTCAGAGTTTGATCCGCTTTGGTCAAAGCATCATTGATTCCTAGAAAACGGTGCAACGATACCATCCTTGAATGCGGTGAATTTCAAAATGTCAGTGAAGAATCGGAATTTTAGTGAAGCTTGGATTTCTGAAGTTCCAGTCAGAAAGTCAAGAGCCCCACGCCCTCCCTCCTTGTGGTCGGAGATGCGCGGAATTCAAGAATGCAATCAACTTCCAAAGTGAAGGACCGCACGTATCCCCCAACCGTTGTTGATTGTGGCACGGCACTCAAGAACGCATCCAACATTCGAAATCAAGGATCGCTTGGTGATTTCAAAATTTGCGGCGGGAATTCAGAGCTGAAGAATTCCAACCAGCCACCTCACCCACTTGGTTCAAAACCCGAAAAGAACCTGGAGCTTTCTCTTTTCGTTTGCACACGTGAACAGGCAGAGTAGGCTGCGGAGTGGCGAGTGGGTGTCTGCCGGCGTTGGTGACAGAGTGGGCGTGGAGGCGCACGAAGTTCTGACCGAGGCAGTTGCTGCAAGGTAAGAATGCATCCCTTGCAAGTGTTATGCGATTCCGAATGTCGAGGATTTTGTAGTCGAATTGACGCCACTGCACTCTGTCACAAACTGAGGATGTCGTAGATTGAGAGTGAAACGGAGTCTGACTGTGATAATTTTCTTCGCGCATTGGTCTCATTTTGCGAAAAACTCACATGCTTAAGGGATTACCATGCTGTGGTGACATCGAGGTTCCTTTTGAATCGCGGGACGGCACTGCTCTGAGGGCAAGTTGATATGTGAACCTTGTACGTGGATGACAACCGGTCAGAACGTCTTCACAAAGTTGTGAAATTAGGTTGCGTTAGGAATTAGGAGAACTTGCATGAGGAAAATCCAGCCATCAAATTCAACTACTTCTAAAAACGTTTCCTATTGTATACATGGAGGTTCAGGAGTCTCAATTATTGCAAAACCCACTTTAAAAGTAGAGAATTTTTGTACAGTAATTGAGAATATTTATAGAGTGTCGAATGTCATGAAACCGGTGACAGGAAACCTAATTTCACGATCTTCTGTAGATACGTTGGTCTACGATAGTAGAATACGTGTATATATCCAACATTCGTAATCATCGTGGGATCCCACGACCTCTGCATATAGAGCGTGGTGAGACCTCTCAATCTCCGAGTCTAGAAATATCGCGGTCTGGTAGTCGGGAGATCTCCTATCATTTCGTCGTGGGATCCCACGATCGATTGAACCTTGGCTGTGGCCTTCCTTGTGCACTTATAGGCGCCTTACTTGTCGATGACCGTCATACTCCTCGTCCATCTTGTATGAGCATCGTGGGATCTCACGATCGTTTTTGGTTGGCACCAGGTTCTCCAACTCGGGGGGGGTTCACAAACACTCTATCGGAAAATACACGATGCTGTTCTCGTGGGATCCCACGATTGATTGATAGTATGTTGGGGACTCGTAAGAGTGATTCAATTTGACCCACTACTTCATTTGTATTTCTGTAGCGGTCTATGTTATTCGCCGGGAGGATCTTGGGATACCGCGATCTTTGGTTTAAGTGATTCAGCGCCAGGAGTGTCGTGGGATCCCACAATGTACTGAACGTTCGTTGGTTAATGTCTTCTAAACTTCTGCGATGTTTTCCTGGATGCCTTGGCTTCTTCCTAGTGGTTCTCGGACGGCCCTTGTGAGATCGCACTATCGCGTCTAGGCTTACGAACTTCTTGTTGACAGTAACTAGATTCACTTGTTCATGTTCCGTTGCCGTGTGATCATGAGATCCCATGACTGTACAAACGTTGATGCTTCTGTCCTTCAGGTCGTGAGGTTTCAAGGCCCTGAATGCAGCGCTCTTCTGTAGACATGCCTAACTCCTTGAATCTGTGATGTACGGGTTTTACAGATCACTTTAATCTCGTCCAAGGGATTTGATAGAATTCACTCTGACAATGGATTCATTCTGTGAGTCTGCTGTTGACGCGATAGTTCCGTATGTGGACGAAACGCATATAGAGGGTGAATCCCAAGATTCCACCGGTGGATGTGAAGCGTTTGTGAATGGTGATTGGGGTAAGCTATTTGTGCCTGGATTCGGTGAAGTTGGATCAGGGATTGTTAAAGAGGTTCGTCCCCAAGGCCAGTGGCTGGGTGTGCCCATACCTTTTGAGCCTTGGATTTACATTCTGGTGCGACCTCAATCTATCAAATTAGAATTCCAGGATTTGAAATGCTTTCCCTGTCAGAGGGGTATGAACACATTAGAGGATGTTCAAGAGAATGTAGTGTTGTGGAGAGCCGCTGACGTTGTTAGAGCGTCAGGGGATCCCCCGATGGATCCATGTCCGTATATTCGTCAAGGAGCCTGGTTTGGACTTGATGTGCATCGGAAGGATGCCGACGGACTCCTTGTTTCCTCGGGTCGTATCATTTGTTGGAGGCCGGAGGATCATTTCCAAGACAAAACACTTGGTGAAGGTTTCGTAGGTGTGACAATCCTCGATGTTTTTGTGGGTGACACCGAAGCCATAATGTCTCACGACAGGTGGCCAATTTTGGAGTGCTGGTTTCCCAACGGTCGTTTGTTGAAGGAGACAGTGGATCATTTTGCCGCCATTCCCGATATGGACGACCCTCTCGCTTACCTCGGAGGTAGAATGAAAGCACCATACCGGTTTATAGTTCGCAAACCCAATCTGGAACTAAAGGAATCGCAGTACTCCCGCAAAACGGCATACGAGGAGATTCGGAAAGTCAGCTCAGAGAAGTGCTGCAGACGTCTGTGTTGTCAGCATTATAACCAAGAGTTCACGCTGTTAGTAAGGCAGAAGTACTACTTGAAGTCGTTTGATGAGCGCCGTGAATATGGGATTGGAGTGGGAGGACAACTACACAAAAGATACGGGGAGCGGGAGCGGAAATACGTCACGCTACAGGGAGTTGATGTTTGTGGCAAGGTCTGGTACATAATTCACGGCATCCCAAAGTCCACTTACCACAGTTACATCGAGATGTACAACGACGGCGTCGTATCAGGGACACACGGAAACAAAGGGGTTAAGCGCCCGCGGACTCGGACTGTTCAGGTCGCTGGGACTATGAAAGCCATTATTGACAAGAATGCTGATCAAATGCCCCACCAAATGCGCGGAATCGGGAACAGGCGAACGGACACTCTAAAATTCCTTCCTCCCGGAAGAAATTGGAAACGAGTCCGAGCAGACGCCAACGAGGTAGTGCCCCTAATCTCCTGTCACTGCTTTATTGGTCGTGCGATCTCCCGACAAGATCAATGATCGTGAGATATCACGATCACTGTTCTGGTGCATTGCTTGTCATTTGCATTCCTTCCCCTTCGCTCGTATTGATGCTTAAGTGTACCAGTTCTAGATGTGCAGTTGAATGCCAACTACTGTCTCCCGCCCGTGAGCCAGTCAACTATTAGTAGACTCAAGCAGGAGCACTTCAACGTCTCCATTAAGCCTGTCGGAAGTTCGTTTGCAAAATGTACTACGTGCGACGATCTACAACAGTTTATTCTGAAGTCTCCAAAAGGAAGCCCCGAGTATGTGGAGTTTGTAAAGCAGCGGACTCATCATCTCAATCACCAAGCTTCTTGCCTTCGTTTGTATGCGTCTTGGCGTGAGGAATCCAAACGAGATCTTCAAAGAATTTTATGTATAATTCATGACAAGATGGATACATCCAAGACGGCTCTACCCAGACTCCGGGTGACAACGAAGGCCACGGCCGGTTTGGGGCAGCTTCCGATGAGCGTTACTGGAATGGTAGCTCATGGCCATGGTGACGGTGCTTACGCCCATTATGCTCCATCTTGCTGGCCGGCGGACTCCAACTTCACCATTTCGTCTTTGGCGAGGTTGTTGCGCCGGCTGGAGGGTCCACCTATTCAAGAGGCAGGTGACCTCTTTCCATATCCGCCGGCTAATTCATTGTTCGAGGCACTGCTTAGAGGAAAGTCTAGATGTATAGACAGCCTAACCCTCACCAAACCTGGAGCTCGGGTCGGAAGTACCCCCCTTCCTGAAAATTTATATCTTCAGCTTGACAACTCTGCCAAGGATAACAAGAACAAATATCTGATGGCATTCTTATCCTTGCTCATTGCACGAGGTGTCTTCAAGGAAATTCAGGTTAGGTTTCTACTAGTCGGACACACTCACGAGGACATCGACGCATATTTCAGCCACCTTTCCAAGGCCCTGAAGACCAAGAACACTTTTGTCGTCGCTGACCTCATGAAAGCCTTCATGCAGTCCCAAGAACTGTCATTTATGTCGGAGTTCATACAAGATGTGGGGGATTTCAAGTCGTTCGTGGAGGGTTACCAATGCAATCGCGGGGAAAAATTAATTGGATTGGGGGAGATGCACTTGTTCAAGTTCTTCGTGGACACTGATGGGGTCCCCGTCATGAACTTCAAAAGGTCAGCAGTTGATTCAAACTGGTTGCCGTCAAAGAAACCTTCTGAACACATTTGGAAGACAGACAATAATGGTCGGCCCATGCTCCCTCACGGCTGTCCAAATCCTGTTCCGTTTAAGCCCATGTGGGGCAGCAAGGTTCCGATACCGAATGGAAATCAAGAGAAGGCAAGAGAAGCGGCGCGGAAAGCTACCTTGAACAAGGGTTTCATCCTGGTAGGAATCGAGAAATACATTCAGTACTGGCAGTACGGTATTTCTAGATGCAAGGGATTTGCAACTACGTTCGGTCCATACGTGGATTACTGGAAGTGTGTTCTCGATGAGCTAAAGGAACCACTACCCGAGTGTCCTCCGGAGTTGGTGGAAGGTTTCTAGCCACAACACAATTGGAGGGTGCACTACAAGAAAATGGGGGAAAAAACGACTTCAATAAACGACTAAAAAACAGTCATTGTGGACACAATGACTGCAATACGACTTAGAGGCCTTGGAGTCGTTGTGGACAAGTTGTTTAGGACAACGACTACAGTCTATTGTCACCATCCATTTCTACCTTGGATGTAAAAATGGATGAAGTGATAAAGAAAGTTGGGTTTAAGGAAATGTCTGTAGAGCTGCCATGTGAAAAGCATTTGACATGAACCTCTAAAACATCTAACGTGGACCTCTAAAACATCTGATGTGGACATTTAGAATATCTGACGTGGACATCCACATGGCCAGTCATTTTTTAGTCATTCTGAAGTTATGACTGACCCTTGATGAATCTGACGTGGACGGATACGTAGGAAGTCGTTTTTGAGTCATTGAAAAGTCATTTTGCAGTCGTTTTGGAGTGACGTTTGTTTAGGATTTAGGTGATGTTGTCGCTGATGTCTCCAATCATTTTAAAATTAACATGACGTTTGCAAAAAGGAATGTGGGGCCCATTATTTGGGGAGTAGTCATGCTGTAGTCGCATATCAATACATTCAAAGTTTCACAACAATATACCATACATAATACACCATACACCATATACAATACATCATATACCATATACAATACACCATACATCATACACTATGTACAATACACCGTACATCATACACCGTACATCATATACCATACATTGTAATTGGCATGTGTCACATGGCTTTCAAAGCCACTTAATGTGTGAGTATGAAGAAATGAAATGACAAGCCTTTTATACAAGTGGGGTGGTAGGAGGCAAGACAAACCATGTGGGATATGTAAAATGCAGGAATTGTGTTACAAGTAATATTTCAAATCTCATTTAAGCATAGTAGATTAATTTTTTTCAAAAACCTTTGAACTAAAAAAAGTTGGGAAATCAACCCCACTTTCATTTCCAAAAATCCATTTTATATTTCAAGCCTCAAATAAAAAATTATGGACAAATTTGAGAAAGAGATTGGAAAGGATATTTTCTTTTGACATTTTCTAACATCCTCTCTAAATTTTGTCTTGCCTTTTTGTATATAACCCATGATGAAAATGTGTTGTAGATGCAAAGGAAGTGTGATTAAAGGTACGCAAATGTTTGAAAAGCACAGAATGCATTACATTGCACAAAGCAACGAAGCAGTAGTTGATTAGCTGCTAAGTAATTTGAGATGTTTCAGTCCATTTTGCAGTCTCAAGAAGTCATTTTGCAGTCGCAAGAAGTCATTCTGCAGTCTCAAGAAGTCATTCTACAACGACACCAAAGAAGCAATGTTGTTGTCCATGTAAGAGGAGAACGAGACTTAACGATTGCTTTTAGGACTATGAGAACACCTTCCAGTCTTTATGTTGGGACCTCAGGAATATCTATTTTGAATCATATGAAATGTCTAGAAATATTGCGAAGTTACCAATACAAATGGACCAAAATCATAGCTATTGTCCTAATAAGAGTGTAAATGAATCTTAATGTGGACCCCGACAAAGAAAACAATAGACCCCAACAAAACAAAAAGGCCATTGGAGATGCATGATTTATAAGAGAAAAAAAGAATATTTTTTTCTTTTTAAAGAATGTCAAAGAAATAAACTTAAAAAGATAAACAAAGAGTAGAGAAAAGAGAAAGTAAAAGAAAAGTTTTAAAACTTGGGCTTGGCGGTTACTTTTTTCACTTAATACAATGGTTTCCATTTATTATCCAAAAAAAAAAAAAAAAAAAAAGTTTTAAAAAAATGAAGAAGAGAAGAGAAAAGGAAAAAGTTGAATAACAAAAAAACAATGTGCCACATAGAAATTTGTTTTTGAAAAAGGGAAGAAAATGGGGTGAAAAAATGGGGAAAAAAATGGGGCACAAAATAGAAAAGGTATTGGAAAAGAGGGGGGGAAAGGAAAATAAAATAGGAAATAAAAGTGGACCCAAAATTGGGGAAAAAATAGGAGGAAAAAATGGGGGAAAAAAATGGGAACGAAATAAATAATTTCCAAAAAAATTGACAGCTGAAGAATACAACAACAATAGAAAAATAGAAGAAAAGAAGGAAATAGAAAACTAACTCTTTCTCTTTTTGGAAAAAGATTTACAAATCATTTTTGTAATTGAATTATATTTTGGAAAAGGGAGAACAAGAGATGACACAACTGCAAACCATTTTTCCCAAAATGGGAAGGAAGACAATTGAATTAAAGAGACAAAATTTTGGAAAATTTTAAAAAAGGGAATTTTTAAAATCAAAGTGAAATGAGTAAAGAATAGCAGAAGAATATAAAGAAGAAGGCAAAACAGAAAGAAAGAATGATCTACAATTTTTTTTAAATTGGGAATGAACTTGTCCATGCAAAAGACAATGTGAAGTGTCCGGTAAAGAAGGTGGCTTTTTCTTTCCAGCTCTTTTTGTGAAAACTGCGAATGACTTCAAATGACTCCTGCGCAGTCACTTGAAAGTCGTTACGGAGTCATTCCTAAGTAGCACGCAGTCGCCCCTGCAGTCAACTCTTTACTCTGCTGCAACTAGGTTCCATTTGGTAGATTTCAAAGAGTCCATGTCAAAAGTTCGACAACGCAATTGATGACAAGCTGCGGATGAAGAGTAGCGGTTGTCAACTTCTCATCCCACAGTCAGGCCTGCGACTGCAGCACAACTCGGAGGCTGTGAAGCTAACGCCGTTGGTGCAATTAGGGAGCCATAGTCGTTCTCTAGTCATTGTGGACAGGAAGTCGTTTTTCCCCAGTCGCATATTGGCCCCTTTTCTTGTAGTGGTGGCGCGTAATGGAGTCCCTCGCCCAGGATCGATGGTGAATCCCATGGACGTGATTCCAGAGGAAGAAGAAGAGCCGGAGCCTTACTGCGGCCCTGCAAATGAAGCGCCAAGGGAAAGCTTTAATCCATTGCTAGACATACGACCAAGCTGTTGGATACTTGTCAGACCGAAAGTCTTAGAATCATGTGCTATTTGACAGGGAAGAGCATTGTCTACTGTATGCAGAGTGGAAGGAGATGTGAATAACAGGAAGTTCTTGCTTCAGTATTGGCGACCCGATAACTCCGAAACGAGGCTGGAATTGATTTATCGGAATTGCTGGTATAGTAAATGGGTCGCTGAAAAGAGTCCCCCCACCTGGGTGGACGCGGGTGCTGTAATGTATGCAAATTGGTCCAGGAGAGTGGATCAAAAATCACGGACGATTCCTCAGAAGAGTAGGGAGGCTGCCTTAGTGAATTTGAATCGGGCAAACGTGGTGGACCCATAATTGAGTGCCTAGTCCGGGGTTGCTACTGCCATCATGGGAACTCCCAACGCACTGTGTCGGTCGTCGCGGCAATCGTGAGATGTCACGATGCATTCTGCGGGACGCGACTGCCATGGTGATATCGCACGACGCATTCTACATCCAGTAAGCGCAGCCGCAAGTGAGGGTTTCAAAGTACAGTCCGCTGAGTCAGTATGACTGTTCTTCGATTAATTTTTCAGAGCATCTTTTTGTGACATGTATATGTAAAATAAATCTTTATGAATATATTAATATGTTTATGATTTCTATTATTTGCGTGCGGCACGGGGTCAATGACTTGATAGTAGAAGCGCGGGATGTCTTTCTTCCTTTCATCTCCTGAAATGGAAGTGGTTTATGTTTGTGTCCGGAACAGAATACATTGCTCGGGTCATACATGCACTCAAATGAGTCTGAATAATGCATTTCTTTTCTCTCATAGTTAGTCACTGTTGGAATTCTAGTCTTCTAGGTTTTGCATCTTCACAATTATATAGCGGACAACCAAGTACGGATCTATTTTTTGAAGTGAAAGAACCTTGATGTTCTTTACAAACTAAAACTAATGTCATTATTTCGGATGGAATATTATTTTAACATAGCCATTATTCATCTTCAGATGTATGTTGAACGTCTGAGCACCTGTGACTCAGGGGTCTACAGTTCTTCAAATGTCACTGTGAATAAGTTACTGTGATATGCCCCTTTCACTTCGTCATATCCTGACTACCTTAGCTCCACTATGTTAGCAGTCCATCGGGGGATCTCCCGGTGAACCCTAGAACCAGACTCCTTATTCCCAAGAGCAATTGTTCATTTGATAATTGTGAACTGATGTTTGACTTTCAAATCTACTTGTGTGTACTTCCGTTGAACTCTCGGGATACCATATATCTTTGAAAGAATTGCCCCCAACGTGCCTTATTGTGAATCATTCTTGATGAACTCGGATGTCACTTGCACTTTAGCACAGGAATCAAATTGTACCACTTCGACACTAAGATTGTCAGTGAAGCCAACTCATATTCTACACCCCCGTCAGGGGATCTCTTGATAGAATTATGTGAAGATCAGCGCTCACTGAGGGATTAATATGGGATGGGAGCCATGTTTGCAACAAGTGGTGGTCATCGGGGGATCTCTCAATAGGTTCTGAGATTTCAATTGTGCTATGAATTGGATGCCTAAATTACGGAAACCCGGTCCACAGATCTCCCAATACAATCATGTGAACTCTACCACGGATCCACTATGTTACAACTATACGATTTCTTTCATTTCCAAGCACATAAAGCACTCCCCAACATACTTGTGGGTACTGGATTGGATGCATGCAAAGCGTTCCTATTTCAGGAGATCTCCAGACCCATAAGAAAACAAACGGGGATTTCACCGCCTCTTTACTTCTGGACTATTGAAAGTCCAAAAGTAGTTAAATATGGCATATATGGTAGATAATCAGGTACTAAATTTAGTGCACTCATGAATTTGTATTTCTAGGAGTATTTACAACTTGTACATTCTTTTTTGGCCTTCTTATGAATACCAATTCTATGACATTTCAGATTTTAGTTCTCTAAACTCTAGGGCATGGTTATTTTATGACTTTTTCTTTCTTACAGTATATGTTAGAAAATGGGGCACTAAATTTAGTGCACTCGTGTATTATTACTCCTTGGAGTATTTACAACTTCTACACTTTCTTCGGCCTTCTTAAGACTACCAATTCCATGACATTTGAGATTTTAGTTCTCTAAAATCTAGAGCATGGCTATTTTATGACTTTTCCTTTCTCGTAGTATATTTTAGAAAATGGGGCACTAAATTTAGTGCACTCATGACTTTGTATTCCTTGGAGTATTTACAACTTGTACATTTTCTTTGGCCTTCTTATGACTACCAATTCCATGACAGTTGAGATTTTAGTTCTCTAAACTCTAGGGCATGGCTCTTTTATGACTTTTTCTTTCTCACAGTATATAGTAGAAAATCAAGCACTAAATTTAGTGCACTCATGAATTTGTATTTCTAGGAGTATTTACAACTTGTACATTCTTTTTTGGCCTTCTTATGACTACCAATTCCATGACATTTGAGAGTTTAGATCTCTAAACTCTAGGGCATGGCTATTTTATGACTTTTTCTTTCTTGTAGTATATGGTAGAAAACCAGGTACTAGATTTAGTGCACTCATGACTTTGTATTCCTTGGAGTACTTACAACTTGTACACTTTCTCCTAGCCTTTTGATGAATACCAATGCCATGACATTTGAGATTTTAGTTCTCTAAACAACAGGGCATGGCTATTTTATGACTTTTTCTTTCTTGTAGTATATGGTAGAAAACCAGGTACTAGATTTAGTGCACTCATGACTTTGTATTCCTTGGAGTACTTACAACTTGTACACTTTCTCCTAGCCTTTTGATGAATACCAATGCCATGACATTTGAGATTTTAGTTCTCTAAACAACAGGGCATGGCTATTTTATGACTTTTTCTTTCTTGTAGTATATGGTAGAAAACCAGGTACTAGATTTAGTGCACTCATGACTTTGTATTCCTTGGAGTATTTACAACTTGTACACTTTCTCCTAGCCTTCTGATGAATACCAATTCCATGACATTTGAGTTTTTAGTTCTCTAAACTCTAGGGCATGGCTATTTTATGACTTTTTCTTTCTCATAGTATGTGTTAGAAAATGGGGCACTAAATTTACTGCACTCATGACTTTGTATTCTTTGGAGTATTTACAACTTGTACATTTTTTTTGGCCTGCTTATGAATACCAATTCCATGACATTTGAGATTTTAGTACTCTAAACTCTAGGGCATGGCTATTTTATGACTTTTTCTTTCTTATAGTATATGGTAGAAAATCAAGTACTAGATTTAGTGCACTCATGACTTTGTATTCCCTTGAGTATTTACAACTTGTACCCTTTCTTCGGCCTTCTTAAGACTACCAATTCCATGACATTTGAGATTTTAGTTCTCTAAACTCTAGGGCATCATGGCTATTTTATGACTTTTTCTTTCTCGTAGTATATGGTAGAAAATCAAGTACTAGATTTAGTGCACTCATGACTTTGTATTCCTTGAGTATTTACAACTTGTCCACTTTCTTCGGCCTTCTTAAGACTACCAATTCCATGACATTTGAGATTTTAGTTCTCTAAACTCTAGGGCATCATGGCTATTTTATGACTTTTTCTTTCTTGTAGTATATGGTAGAAAGTCAAGCACTAAATTTACTGCACTCATGAATTTGTATTTCTAGGAGTATTTACAACTTGTACATTCTTTTTGGCCTTCTTATGACTACCAATTCCATAACATTTGAGAGTTTAGATCTCTAAACTCTAGGGCATGGCTATTTTATGACTTTTTCTTTCTTGTAGTATATGGTAGAAAACCAGGTACTAGATTTAGTGCACTCATGACTTTGTATTCCTTGGAGTATTTACAACTTGTACACTTTCTCCTAGCCTTCTGATGAATACTAATGCCATGACTTTTGAGATTTTAGTTCTCTAAACTCTAGGACATGGCTATTTTATGACTTTTTCTTTCTCGTAGTATGTGTTAGAAAATGGGGCACTAAATTTACTGCACTCATGAATTTGTATTCCTTGGAGTATTTACAACTTGTACACTTCCTCCTAGCCTGTTGATGAATACCAATTCCATGACATTTGAGATTTTAGTACTCTAAACTCTAGGGCATGGCTATTTTATGACTTTTTCTTTCTTGTAGTATATGGTAGAAAGTCAAGCACTAAATTTACTGCACTCATGAATTTGTATTTCTAGGAGTATTTACAATTGGTACATTTTTTTTGGCCTTCTTATGAATACCAATTCCATGACATTTGAGATTTTAGTTCTCTGGACTATAGGGCACTTAATTTAGTGCACTCATGAATTATCAATCCTTGGAGTATTTACAATTGGTACATTTTCTTTGGCCTTCTTTTAGATACCAATTCCATGACATTGAACATTGGAGTTCTCTAAACTACACGGCATGGCTAGTTCATTTTTTTATCTTTCTCGTAGTATATGTTAGAAATGGGGCACTAAATTTAGTGCACTCATAAATTAGTATTCCTTAAAGTATTTACAATTGGTACATTTTCTTTGGCCTTCTTTTGGATGCCATTCCATGACATTGAACATTGGAGTTCTCTAAACTACAGAGCATGGCTAATTCATTCTTTTTTCTTTCTTGTAGTATATGATAGAAAATAGTTCACTAAATTTAGTGCACTCATGAATTATTTATCCTTGGAGTATTTATAACTTGTAGATTTTCTTTGGCCTTCTTTTGGATACCAATTCCATGACATTTGAGATTTTAGTTCTCTAAACTACAGGGCCTAATGCCATATTTAACTACTTCTGGACTTTCAATAGTCCAGAAGTAAAGAGGCGGTGAAATCCCCGGATGTTTTCCTATGGGTCTAGAGATCTCCTGAAATAGGAACACTTTGCATGCATCCAATTCAGCACCCACAAGTATGTTGAGGAGTGCTTCATGTGCTTGGAAATGAAAGAAATCGTGTAGTTGTAATATAGCGGATCCGTGGTAGAGTTCACATGATTGTATTGGGAGATCTGTGGACCGGGTTTCCGTAGTTTAGGCATCAGATTTACAGCACAACTGAAGTCTCAGAAGCTATCGAGAGATCTCCCGATGACCACCACTTGTTGCAGACATGGCTCCCATCCCATATTAATCCCTTAGTGAGCGTTGGTCTTTACATAATTCTATTGGGAGATCCCCTGACGGGGGTGTAGAATATGAATCGGCTTCACTGACAATCTTTGTGTCGAAGTGGTACAATTTGATTCCTGTGCTAAAGTGCAAGTGATATCTGAGTTCATGAAGAATGATTCACAATAAGGCATGATGGGGGCGATTCTTTCAAAGATATATGGTATCCCGAGAGTTCAACGGAAGTACACACAAGTGGATTTGAAAGTCAAACATCAGTTCACAATTATCAAATGAGCAATTACTCTTGGGAATAAGGAGTCCGGTTCTAGGGTTCACCGGGAGATCCCCTGACGGACTGCTAACATAGTGGAGCTAAGGTAGTCAGGATATGACGAAGTGATAGGGGCATATCACAGTACTCACAGTGACATTTGAAGAACTGTAGACCCCTGAGTCACAGGTGCTCAGACGTTCAACATACATCTGAAGATGAATAACGGCTAAGTAAACATAATATTCCATTCGAAATAATGACTTTAGTTTCAGTTTGTGTAAAGAACATCAAGGTTCTTTCACTTCAAAAAATAGATCCGTACTTGGTTGTCCGCTATATAATTGTGAAGATGCAAAACCTAGAAGACTAGAATTCCAACAGTGACTAACTGTGAGAGAAAAGAAATGCATTATTCAGACTCATTTGAGTGCATGTATGACCAGAGCAATGTACTCTGTTCCGGACACAAACATAAACCACTTCCATTTCAGGAGATGAGAGGAAGGAAAGACATCCCGCGCTTCTACTATCAAGTCATTGACCCCGTGCCGCACGCAAATAATAGAAATCATAAACATATTAATATATTCATAAAGATTTATTTTACATATACATGTCACAAAAAGATGCTCTAAAAAATTAATCGAAGAACAGTCCTACTGACTCAACGGACTGTACTTCGAAACCCTCACTTGCGGCTGCGCTTAATGGATGTAGAATGCGTCGTGCGATATCACCATGGCAGTTGCGCCCTGCAGAATGCATCGTGACATCTCACGATTGCCGCGATGACCGACACAGTGCGTCGGGAGTTCCCATGATGGCAGTAGCGACCCCGGACTAGACACTCAATTATGGGTCCACCACGTTTGCCCAATTCAAATTCACTAAGGCAGCCTCCCTACTCTTCTGAGGAATCGTCCGTGATTTTTGATCCACTCTCCTGGACCAATTCGCGTACATTGCAGCAACCGCATCCACCTAGGTGGGGGGACTCTTTTCAACAATCCATTTACTATACCAGCAATTCCGATAAATCAATTCCAGCCTCATTTCGGAGTTATCGGGTCGCCAATACTGAAGCAAGAACTTCCCGTTATTCACATCTCCTTCCACTCTGCATACAGTAGACAATGCTCTTCCCTGCCAAACAGCACATGATTCCGAGACTTCCGGTCTGAGAAGTACCCAACAGCCTGGTCGTATGTCTAGCCATGAATTAAAGCTTTCCCTTGGCGCTTCATTTGCAGGGCCGCAGTAAGGCTCTGGCTCCTCTTCTTCCTCCGGAATCACATCCATGGGATTGACCGCCGATCTTGGGCGAGGGACTCCATTACGCGCCACCCTCCAATCGTGTTGTGGCCAAGAGCCTTCCACCAACTCCGGAGGACACTCGAGTAGTGGTTCCTTCAGCTCATCAAGAACACACTTCCAGTAATCCACGTATGGACCGAACGTAGTTGCAAATCCCTCGCATCTACAAATACCGTACTGCCAGTACTGAATGTATTTCTCGATTCCTACCAGGATGAAACCCTTGTTCAAGGTAGCTTTCCGCGCCGCTTCTCTTGCCTTCTCTTGATTTCCATTCGGTATCGGAACCTTGCTGCCCCACATGGGCTTAAACGGAACAGGATTTGGACAGCCGTGAGGGAGCACGGGCCGACCATTATTGTCTGTCTTCCAAATGTGTTCAGAAGGTTTCTTTGACGGCAACCAGTTTGAATCAACTGCTGACCTTTTGAAGTTCATGACGGGGACCCCATCAGTGTCCACGAAGAACTTGAACAGGTGCATCTCCCCCAATCCAATTAATTTTTCCCCGCGATTGCATTGGTAACCCTCCACGAACGACTTGAAATCCCCCACATCTTGTATGAACTCCGACATAAATGACAGTTCTTGGGACTGCATGAAGGCTTTCATGAGGTCAGCGACGACAAAAGTGTTCTTGGTCTTCAGGGCCTTGGAAAGGTGGCTGAAATATGCGTCGATGTCCTCGTGAGTGTGTCCGACTAGTAGAAACCTAACCTGAATTTCCTTGAAGACACCTCGTGCAATGAGCAAGGATAAGAATGCCATCAGATATTTGTTCTTGTTATCCTTGGCAGAGTTGTCAAGCTGAAGATATAAATTTTCAGGAAGGGGGGTACTTCCGACCCGAGCTCCAGGTTTGGTGAGGGTTAGGCTGTCTATACATCTAGACTTTCCTCTAAGCAGTGCCTCGAACAATGAATTAGCCGGCGGATATGGAAAGAGGTCACCTGCCTCTTGAATAGGTGGACCCTCCAGCCGGCGCAACAACCTCGCCAAAGACGAAATGGTGAAGTTGGAGTCCGCCGGCCAGCAAGATGGAGCATAATGGGCGTAAGCACCGTCACCATGGCTATGAGCTACCATTCCAGTAACGCTCATCGGAAGCTGCCCCAAACCGGCCGTGGCCTTCGTTGTCACCCGGAGTCTGGGTAGAGCCGTCTTGGATGTATCCATCTTGTCATGAATTATACATAAAATTCTTCGAAGATCTCGTTTGGATTCCTCACGCCAAGACGCATACAAACAACGGCAAGAAGCTTGGTGATTGAGATGATGAGTCCGCTGCTTTACAAACTCCACATACTCGGGGCTTCCTTTTGGAGACTTCAGAATAAACTGTTGTCGATCGTCGCACGTAGTACATTTTGCAAACGAACTTCCGACAGGCTTAATGGAGACGTTGTTGAAGTGCTCCCGCTTGAGTCTACTAATAGTCGACTGGCTCACGGGCGGGAGACAGTAGTCGGCATTCAACTCCACATCTAGAACTGGTACACTTAAGCATCGATACAAGCGAAGGGGAAGGAATGCAAATGACAAGCAATGCACCAAAACAGTGATCGTGATATCTCACGATCATTGATCTTGTCGGGAGATCGCACGATCAATAAAGCAATGACAGGAGATTAGGGGCACTACCTCGTTGGCGTCTGCTTGGACTCGTTTCCAATTTCTTTCGGAAGAAAGGAATTTTAGAGTGTCCGTTCGCCCGTTCCCAATCCCGCACATTTGGTGGGGCATTTGATCAGCATTCTCGTCAATAATGGCTTTCATAGTCCCAGCAACCTGAACAGTCCGAGTCTGCGGGCGCTTAACCCCTCTGTTTTTGTGCGTCCCTGATACGATGCCGTCGTTGTACATCTCGATGTAACTGTGGTAAGTGGACTTTGGGATGCCATGAATTATGTACCACGCCTTGCCACAAACATCAACTCCCTGTAGCGTGACGTATTTCTACTTCCGCTCCTCGTACCTTTTGTGTAGTTGTCCTCCCACTCCAATCCCATATTCACGGCGCTCGTCAAACGACTTCAAGTAGTACTTCTGCCTTACTAACAACGTGAACTCCTGGTTATAATGCTAACAACACAGACGTCTACAGCACTTCTCCAAGCTAACTTTCGGAATCTCCTCGTCTGCCATTTTGCGGGAGTACTGTGTCGTACGCGCAATCTAGGCGTAAGTATCCTTAACACCAAAATGATGGTAAGATAATACGAAATTTTGTCCCAGGAGATTCTAGTATGTTTCAGCAAGCTAAGGAGTTTCCGGATTGTAATCCAAACAACAAAAACCCCAAGCAACACCTCTTTCTTTCCCTATTTCTTACACAATTGTCTTCCGGATCCCAATCCGGATCTACCCCTTTCCGGTTTCCGAGTTGATCCGGATTCCGGGTTTCACTTCTCAACTTCAACTGGTTTTCTATTCCCCTGTTTTATCCTCAGGGTGTCCGCATTTGATCTTTTAGAGGGGTAGGAACACACCACTCATAGACATCTATCTCTCTGCACAAAACTTCACACAAAACAATCCTAACCGAGTTCTTATTGTAGAATAGAGAAAGTATTCATCCTCACGATTCCCCGGGTAGCTTGCCCGGAAAACAGGTCACTCAGGATTGCATCCTTCCGCTTCTACTACAACGACAGATCAAGACAGCCGGAACTGGAAGAGATTCGTGCATCTATCTACCAGACTGATCCTATGGTTGGCAGACCTTTCGGTGAGTGGGGATTTTCTGCTGGCGGTCGCTTATCTCTGCTCAGAATCCTCCCTGGATTCCGGACTCGCATCCGCACCACTCCTTAGAACCGGATCACCGTTACGGCAATTTAAAGGTACCACGCGCAAGTCCTTATTCACAAGTCTAGTAAAGTTTCCTCACAAACTTACTCACTCAAAACAGGTCCGACTAATTCTCAACCCGGATTCCCCCTCATCCGCCCTCTCTCACACTTTCACCATTCATAAACGACTCAAGAAGACGCACACATAGCCAGAAATCCGAATGTCCACTTAGTGGCTCAGATTAGAGAAAAGAGAATATCAACATAAACTAATGCACACAAAATGGGCAAGGCTGGAATGAAAGGGCAACACGCTGCCCTTTCACATAAAACCCAAACAAAAAGCCAAGAATAGAACACCTGAAAATCCAGGTGACCAATCAGTAATCAACCGTAATATCCGGAAAGTTCAAAGTCAACTACTCCTAAGAATTCGGAACCGGGCCCCACGCACAGGAAAACCCGCTCCAGATTAAAAATCCTAAAACTGCAAACATACTAATTACTTTCCCCGCTTTGATTTCTTCGCACTGCTACTTGGCCCTGCAGGTGGTTTCCTGCTCCCTTTCGGTGGAGTGGACTTCGTTGCAGCCCGGGTCGGAATCTTCCGCTGGATCGGCGGCGGGTCGTCATCCGAATCCGTCTCATCGCCGGAAGTGAATTCCCCCTTCTCGGACTCTTAGATCATCTCTACTCTAGTCTCTTTCTCTAGCGAATCATCCAGCTGAATCGGTGTTGTATTCCTCTTGGGCGATGCCTTCTGCATATGAGTAAAGTCGACCGGATTGGTCTGAGCCGGATTCGACAAGGCCCCCATCCGGTGGATTAAATCGCTCCGGACGGATGTCCCGGATGCCGGAACAGAACTCCCTGCTTCTACCGGAATCGACTGGACACTCCTCGTCTGGCCAAACTTAGTGGTCTTCGTCTGGATCCGTGCCTGACCTGGAGTAGGTCTTGGGGATGCCGGTAAACCGATCCCTGACCCCGGCTTCTGGGGCGTCTTCAACAAGTCGACATTGGGCAGCTCCGGAAAGTGGGTGAAGTCCAAGGGCTTGTTCGGATCGAGGTGCCCCAACAGTTGCACCATCTCCTTCAAATTCCCTTCCATCCAGGCCTGGAAGTCCACCAAAATAGTTACCACCTTGGACCCGGATAAGTGGCCTATGCCACTCAACTGATTGGTGAAGAGTCAAGATTTGACCACAGCTTCCGCGGGCTGCTCCACCAACGTGGTCAAATTGTGGACGAGTTGGAGAGCTTCCGCCTCCTTCTGCCGTGCAACTGCGGCATCCGTCTCCGCCCAGTTCACCCGACCTAACAGGTCATCCCTTTCCTTCTCCAAGCTCTTGATCCGCTCGTCCTTCTCACGAATAAGATCCGGGCTCGGTAGTTTCCGGATCTGATTTATGATATCTTCCGGCTCCACCTTCAGCTCTGCAGCAATCCCTAGGATCATGTCGGACATCCCGAAATACATGTGCTTGGCCTCCTCCATCCACTGCGTTCCGGCGTCGAAGAAGTCCGACTGCGGTTCCGGTTCCGGGGGTTGACTCGGCTCTCCCTTTTCCGGGGTCAACTGTTCCACCCTCGAGTTCGGATTAGTCGACTTCCTTCTCTTCTCCCGCTTGTCGACCAGGTCCTGCTGCTGCGGTTCTTCTTCCTCGTCCTCGTCTTCTTCTTCCTCCTCCTCCTCTCCCTCGATCGGAGTATCCGGTGGAATCTCGTGCGTGAGGCCATACTTCACTATTTCTAATCCGGTGTTGTAAATCACCATCTCTTCACTCGTCAGCACCTCCTGATGGTGATACAGGTGAAACAGGTATGGACTGAGAAGACTCGGCTTCCCCTTCCCTACGTGTGACACGAGCTTCTTTACTATCCCGGCTAGGACTTTCCCCTAGTGAACTACCTTATCTTCTAAAGCCCCAAAGATAGTGTTGGCCACCGGAACCGTAACTCGGGTGGGCTTTTCCGGATACATGATTGGAATCAAAAATTCCAACACCCGTTTCTGCCTAGCGTCCTTACAGTCACTCACTGGGTATCCGTCCTTAGTGGTAACCGGATTGCGGAACTTCCCAATCCCATACGTCTCTAGCCGAGAACCTAATCCGGATCCGTCCTTCCCAAACCCGTATACGTCAGCCCATACATCCGCCGTCCATGCTCCGGGTTGGCCTCTCACAGTCAACTCGAACTGATTCGGGACTCCCAAGATCAGCTGCTCCAACATCTTCGCGTTCTTAACATTCCATGGTCGGTGGATCAAACCTACGCACCCCATCCGAGTCAGATCTGTCTCTAACTCCTTCCGGTGCGTTGGGTCGGCGGGTATGGCCGGTCTAACTATCCAAGCTGTAACAGAAGGTCGGCGCGCTACCGGTTTGCTAGACTCCGCCATAGTTTATCGACACCGACTACTAAATCCGGTGCAATCGGCACCGACCTCACCCGTCTCTCCCTGTCGCGATCTCTAACTCACCACTCTTTCTCTCAGCTAAGTGCGCAAGACAATCAGCAAAGTGAAGAATGAGGAAGATTAGGTCTGGCGAGGGTTTAAGTACTAGTCGAGCTGCCGACCGTTCCCCTTGGCGAACGGAAAGAGGTCTGTTCCCGTAACGGTTCCCTAGTGGCGTAGGTCGGATACCTATTCCGTAGCTTGTTCCGATCCGGCCTAACTCGGATTCAAGATCCGTTCTTGCTCTCGGAAAAACCCGGTTTATAGGATCTGAAATCTCGGATTCTAACTATCCGGAACCTATCTGTATCCGAATCTAATTTCCTTCTTCCTACCAAAATTTTGAAATTTTTGCCTAACTCCTAACCTATTTCTATGCTATACCTCTCCCTTATGAGTTTCTATACTTCCACATACTACGATTCCTTTAGTTCCAGATTGGGTTTGCGAACTATAAAGCGGTATGGTGCTTTCATTCTACCTCCGAGGTAAACGAGAGGGTCGTCGATATCGGGAATGGCGGCAAAATGATCCACTGTCTCCTTCAACAAACGACTGTTGGAAAACCAGCACTCCAAAATTGGCCACCTGTCGTGAGACATTATGGCTTCGATGTCACCCACAAAAACATCAAGGACTGTCACACCTATGAAACCTTCACCAAGTGTTTTGTCTTGGAAATGATCCACCGGACTCCAACAAATGATACGACCCAAGGAAACAAGGAGTCTGTCGGCGTCCTTCCGATGTACATCAAGTCCAAACCCGGCTCCTTGACGAATATACGGACATGGATCCATCGAGGGATCCCCCGACGCTCTAACAACGTCGGCGGCTCTCCACAACACTACATTCTCTTGAACATCCTCTAATGTGTTCATACCCCTCTGACAGGGAAAGGATTTCAAATCCTGGAATTCTAATTTGATAGAATGAGGTCGCACCAGAATGTAAATCCAAGGCTCAACAAGTATGGGCACACCCAGCCACTAGCTTGGGGACGAACCTCTTTAACAATTCCTGATCCAACTTCACCGAATCTAGGCACAAATAGCTTAATCCAATCACCATTCACAAACGCTTCACATCCACCGGTGGAATCCTGGGATTCACCCTCTACATGCGTTCCATCCATATACGGAACTATCGCGTCAGCAGCAGACTCACAAAATGAATCCATTGTCAGAGTGAATTCTATCGAATCCCTTGGACGAGATTAAAACGATCTGTAAAACCTGTACATCATAAATTCAAGGAGTTAGGCATGTCTACAGAAGAGCGCTGCATTCATGGCCTTGCAACCTCATGACATGAAGGACAGAAGCATCAATGTCTGTGTAGTCGTGGGATCTCATGATCACACGGCAATAGAACATGAACAAGTGAATCTAGTTACTGTCAACATGAAGTTCGAAAGTCCAGATGCGATAGTAGGATCTCACGAGGGCCGTTCCAGAACCACTGGCAAGAAACCAAGGCATCCAGGAAAACGTCGTAGAAGTTTAGAAGACATTAACCAACGAACGTTCAGTACATCGTGGGATCCCACGACACTCCTGGCACTCAATCATTTAAACCAGAGATCGCGGTATTCCAAGATCCTCCCAAGGAATCACATAGACCGCTACAGAAATACAAATGAAGTAGTGGGTCAAATTGAATCACTCTCATGAGTCCCCAACAAATTACCAATCAATCGTGGGATTCCACGAGAACGGCATCGTGTAATTTCCAATAGAGTGTTTGTGAAACCCCCCAAGTAGGAGAACCTGGTGCCAACCAAAAACGTGATCATGAGATCCCACGATGCTTATACAAGATCGACGAGGAGTATGACGGTCATCGAAAAATAAGGCGCCTATAAGTACACAAGGAAGGCCACAGCCAAGGTTCAATCAATCGTGGGATCCCACGACAAAATGATAGGAGATCCCCCAACTACCAGACCGCAATATCTCTATACTCGAAGATTGAAAGGTCTCGCCACGCTCTATACGCAGAGATCGTAGGATCCTACGATGATTATGTATATTGGATATATACACGTATTCTACTATCGTAGACCAACGTATCTACAGAAGAAAGTGAAATTAGGTTTCCTATCACTGGTTTCATGACATTCGACACTCTATAAATATTCTCAGTTACTGTACAAAAATTCTCTACTTTTAAAGTCACTATAAGAAACTCCCGTTTTAGGTGACGAGCCCTAATTTTTTATGACGGATTTTAGGTGATATCAATGTTAACAACCAAAATTTTTTATGTCAACCAAAATGTCCAACATAACTTCAATGTTGACAATTCAATGTTTTTATGTCAACATTGATGTTACATTGTACATTTTTATTGACATAAAAAATTTTGGTTGTCAACATTGACATCACCTAGAATTCGTCATAAAAAATTAGGGCTCGTCACCTAAAACATAAGTTTCTTATAGTGAGTGGATTTTTCTGTAATTGAGACTCCTGAACCTCCATGTGTACAATAGGAAACGTTCTTAGAAGTAGTTGAATTTGATGGCTGGATTTTCCTCATGTAAGTTCCCCTAGTTCCTAACGCAACCTAATTTCACATTTCTGTGAAGACGTTCTGACCGGTTGTCATCCACGTACAAGGTTCTCATATCAACTTGCCCACAGAGCAGTGCCGTCCCGCGTTTCAAAAGGAACCTCGATGTCACCACAGCATGGTGATCCCTTAAGCACATGATTTTTTCACAAAATGAGACCAATGCGCGAAGAAAATTATCCCTCCGTTTCACTCTTAATCTACGACATCCTCAGTTTGTGACAGAGTGCAGTGGCGTCAATTCGACTACAAAATCCTCGACATTCGGAATCGCATAACACTTGCAAGGGATGCATTCTTACCTTGCAGCAACTGGCTCGATCAGAACTTCGTGCGCCTCTACGCCCACTCTGTTGCCAACGCCGGTACACACCCACTCGCCACTCCGCAGCCTGCTCTGCCTGTTCACGTGTGCAAACAAAAAGAGCAAGCTCCAAGTTCTTTTCGAATTATGAACCAGGTGGCTGGTTGGAATTCTTCAGCTCTGAATTCCCGCCGCGAATTTTGAAATCACCAAGCGATCCTTGATTTCGAATGTTGGATGCGTTCTTGAATGCCGTGCCACAATCAACAACGGCTGGGGGGTACGTGCGGTCCTTCACTTCGAAAGTTGATTGCAATCTCGAATTCCGTGCATCTCCGACTACAAGGAGGGAGGGCGTGGGGCTCTTGACTTTCTGACTGGAACTTCGCAAATTCAGGCTTTACTAAAATTCCGATTCTTCACTGACATTTTGAAATTCGCCGCATTCAAGGATGGTATCGTTGCACCGTTTTCTAGGAGTCAATGATGCTTTGACCAAAGCGGATCAAACTCTGAAGACTTTCACTTCACAGAATGTCACATGCTTCCCCGATCAATACTCGGAATTCTTCCCCTACACGACCTGATTATACGTATCCTACAGAAACGAACTATACAAAATCTTGTGAACCTAAAATTTTGAGCACCTGAAATATGTGGAACACCTCACTTACAAAAAGAATCAACCAAAATTTTGAACTCTGGAATGTTCATATTTGTTATTTTCTATTCCAATGAATGCAATCTTAGGGTCTAGGGTCCACAGTCATAGGGTCTACCATCCACGGTCATAGGGTTTAGGGTACATGTTTTAGTGTAGTGTTCACGGTTTTAAGGTCATGGTTCTTGGTTTTAGGGTTCAGGGTTTCAGGGTTTAATAGGGTGTAGGGTATACAGTGGCAGCGCTTTACATTAACATTTTCAGGGTCTGCAGTTCATGGTTTACGGGTTTATGGATTTAGGGTATTCTGAAAAATGAAAATGACTCTGATTATTTGTTTCCAAATTTTTCCTCAATTAAGTTTACGTCATCTCAGACTGGGAACATATAAACTTAAAATTCAATCTAACTCAATATTGCTAATTAAAAATGTCAGTTAACAGATTGATTTCATATATAATTCTTGTTATGTAGTGCAACATCCTATGGTTTCATATGGGACTTTACAGATTAAACAATGATTAACACAATTTTTATTTCATCTAGGAATTTTTAATAAAGCACCAGGGGCTTTTTTGCATTTCCCTCTCTCATTTTTCCCTGCGTAAACGGCAATCCATGACTTCTCCTTGTGTCACAATTTGTTGACACAAGGAAAAGTCATAAGATTGCCGTTTACATAGGGGAAAGTGAGAGAGGGAAACGCAAAAAAAAACCTTGTGAAGGACTTTGGATGTGCAATCATGATGGAACAAAGAACAAACTAAACCATTATTTATTTTGTATTTTAAATCTCAATCGGAATGATTTAATGAGTTAAATGCTTTCAAATTTGTTAATGCACTTTGACGGGTGATGAATGCTTAAACCTGGAATCATGTCATTCATGAGAATATTGTAGGTCATGCAATCTTCATCTGGATTTTTGAAATGATCGAACGTGGTATACATCTACATCATTATTTGACAACGATGTACGTAATATTGTTATTTGTTATTGTTATTTGAACAATCTCCACCGATGTGAAAAAAAAAATCGGGAACGAAATGCGTTATGGCTTGAAACAGCTTAAATAATATTCAAAAAGTCATGAAATTTCATATATGCATGCATAAAATTTGATTTAGAAAAATGTAATTGCTCCAGCCTTAGATTCCACCACTATTTTCTAGTCTTGCCCATTGAAAAATTCTAATTCACATGAAATTAAAAAAATTGGGAATGAAATGGGCCCTGCCATTGAACTATGGCTTCATTTTAAAAATGTCATGGAATTTCACACATGCATGCATAAAATTCTACTGTGGAAGACTGGAAGTTGTAATTGCTCTTAGGATTTAGATTCCACCACTATTTTCACTTCGTGCCCGTTGGAAAATCCATCTTCAAGTGAATTAAAAAAAATGGGGAATGAAATAGGCCCTGCCATGGAATGGCTTCATTTTAAAAATGTCATGGAATTTCATACATGCATGCATAAAATTCTATTGTGGAAGACTGGAAGTTGTAATTGCTCTTAGGATTTAGATTCCACCACTATTTTCACTTCTTGCCCGTTGGAAAATCCATCTTAACGTGAATTAAAAAAATGGGGAATGAAATGAGGGGTGATAGTACGCTAGACCCCCTATACTTGTGGCAAAAAATTTGAGTTCTATGACTACCAATAAGTACTCGTATGTACTTAATTTTTGGTTATGGTTTCTATTTTTTGCCACATAATTGGAATCAAAGGTGAAATTTGAATCCACCAATGGAGAAGCAGTTCTCTGACATTAGGCAACTTTAGCGACAGGTTGTTTATATTAATTTAATTGAAAAGCATGGGTTGTTGGGTCAAGCGGCTTAATTAACCAAATGGATCAGCTAGTGGTTACTTGGATTAGCTGACCGGTCTAATTTTGTGAGGGTTTCGTGGATCAACTGGGCCTCCGATGACCCGCCTAACTTTTTTTGAATTTAAGCTAGTGACGGCTTGCCAGCTGCCGTTCCAAAGTTGGGGAATTCATGGCATGACCAAAAATAAAAACCCGCCAGAAATTTTGAAAAATCTAACCAGTCGCGACCTTGCAGCTGGCGTCGCTAAGTATGAGAGTTGATGACCTGGCCAAAAAAAGCCCCCTTCATTTGTCACACTCAAACTTTTCCATTCATTTTCCTTAGTTGGCATCCCATGCTTGAATGAAATCTGCTTTAAAAATTCTCTATTCATCCAACTCATCCAACTTTAACAGTATAAAATCATGATTATGGTTAGTAAGCTATGCTTTGCACGAAATTTATTATTTTATTGTGGATGATAATTAGATGAGAATTCATTTCGAACATTTTCAAAAATTCATGTAACATTTATTCACCAAAAAAATATACTACTACTACTACTACTACTACTACTACTACTACTTATTATTATTATTTTTATTATTTTTATATTTTTATATTTTTATATATAATATATGTGTGTATATTATTGCATAATATTTTAAAATGAAAATTGCATAAAACATTATAAATGAAAACGAAGCCTATTCTAAGATGGAGTATGAATATTAAAAATAGTATTTGAAGGAGTCCAAATGTGCATTTATAATTCCCTAATTTTATTTTGAAGACAAAGAAAGTAATTTGGGCTCAAAGGGCTTATACAAAATAGTGAAATTAGGTTGCCCCACACTAATTTATCGACATTTGATACTATATAAATATTTTCCATTATTGTACAAGAATACACTACTTTTGAATTAGATATTGTTGTAATTGAGACTCATGAACCTCCATGTGTACAAATGGAAATATTTTAGAAATATTTGTTGACTTTAATGACTTGTAAAGTAACTTTCTTGATATAAGGCAACCTAATTATTAAGGCAAACTAATTTCACTATTTTGTGTAGATAATTTATTTTCAATGATTATAGACAAATTTTATTAGTTGGAGAATTTTTTTGTGTTTGAACAATGTCTCGTTTATTTTGAACCATTTTTCATCATATTTGGATGACATTTGTGACAATATTTTTGAAGAATAATTACTAATAAATCATCCTATAAATATTGTGTCGCACAGTATATGGCGATTTTAGCGTCTACGAGGCGTTGTTTAAATTGTTTTTCTACTAAATGAGGCACGTAAATCATATGATGGTACATTCTATGTTACATGTCGACATTTTATGTAAAATAGTGTTGCATTTAGTCCAAGAGTGTTCATGTTTAGTGTTATTACTATCCTATTTTCATGGATGAATACTATTATACTTTATTTCTAATCACTTGTTACAAACGTAAATCAAGTGCAAGTATATTTGAAGTCATGGATAAAAAATATACCAAGAGATAGTGTTGGATTCAATTTGGACTATGATATACTCAATGTTAATGTAACAATTCTTTTTTTATATTCATGTGTATATTATTACATTCTATTTCTAATCAAGTATGCATGTAAATTAAATACAAGCATATATTCTAAATCATGGGTCCATTTTTTAATAAAGACAAATGTTGTTGCATTTAGTCCAAGGGAATGTAAAATGTGGGAATAAATGAAATCAAGAAAAAGAATTTGGAGAGTTAAAAATTCTATCAAGTGGACTTAAACATTTCCCTCCAAAAAAATAGGAATTGGTTAAAAAAAAAAGGAAAACAACTTTGTTTCCTTTTTCATTTAATAACCAATAGTTCTAAAACATGTTTCATGAAAAGTTGACTTGGGCCACATAGTGATAGGGTTTGATCATGCACAAAATTATGTATACGTCTACAATGTGGCAATACATGAAATCAACAAAAAGAACTTGGAGGATTAGAAATTCTATCAAGAGGACTTTTTTCCTCCAAAAAATGGGAATTGATTAAAAAAAATGAGAAACAAAAAATTCTATGAAGTACAAAACCTGGAACCCAAGTGGAAATGTCCACCACAACAAGTTGTGGTAGTCAATTACTACTTGAGTTCTTGGTATTAGAATCATCCTCGATAAGTCCTCTTATAGTAGCTTGTGCTTTAGATCCCAATCGCTATTGGATGTTTGTTATGTTATTACAATTCTATTTGCACTTATAAATAATGTTATTGATATTCTAATTCTAATCAATTGGGCACCAAAATCAAAATGCAAATATATTTTGTTTGGGTTTAAAATGTACAAAAATCCAACACTTTTTGGAATTAGTCCAAAGGTTTTGGTATAATTGTAGTCACAATTCTTTTTTATGTGTGCATATTCTTAAACTCTATTGCTAATCAAAGAAATGATTGTAAATCAAATACAACTATACTCTACATGGGCCTAAAATGTAATAAAAATAGTATTGCACATTTGATCTAGTGGTGCACATGTTTAGTGATAATATTATAATTATATTTTTACAAGCACATACTCCCTCATTCTATTTCTAGTGAATTATGCACGTACATCAAATTAAAAGGGTATGTTCCAAGTCACGGAATAAAGAAGTTTTAAAAAGCAATATTAAATTTACTCTAACTAAAAGGACCATATTCAATTTTATTATGACAATTATGTTTTCACGTATGAGTATTCTTAGATTCTATTTCTAATGAATTACACATGTAAATCAAATGCAATTACATTTTAAGGGGGCTAGAATGTTCAAAAAATAGTGCTGGATTTAGTCCCAAGGTATATAATTAAGTGTACAGTTTTCTATATTTATGTGTGCACATTCTCAAATATTTTATCTCTAATCAATTGCACACACTTAATTCAAACGAGGATATACTCTAAATACATTGTAGACCTTACAACATGTATTAGAAATAGGGTTTGATTTAATTTAAAGATGTCTGTTGTGTTATGACAATTACAATTTTACGCGTATATACTTTCATATTCTATTCTTCATCAATTATGAATGTGGATCAAATCAAATGCAAGTATATTTTAAGTTCAGGTTGAATTTTCAAGAAATTGTATGGCATTTTCTCTGCAAGTGTGTTTAATTATATCATTATTGTTGACATTCAATTTTTATGTCTTCGTAGGCTCGTGTAATTTACTTTTCTATAAAGTATGTACATAATTCAATATTTATGGGGTATTCTAATGCGATTAATGAAACAGAAAATAAGAAAACTGGATACATTATTCAAGTACAAATTTTCAATATAATGGACAACTTAGAAATTTTCATTTGTTACTAGGTCATAAATCTTCTATAATTTTCCATGAGTCCAACACTTCAAATTTAATTATTGTTTTTGTAAACCTATCTATGCCAAAATTTTCTAAAAGTTTGGGATATAAGTTTTAGTTGTGCATTTCTACCCTCTAAGGTGCTACCAACCTACCTCATTCTAAGATTGTATTTAGTATATAAATGTACCAGTATTTGATTTTGAAGTGTGCAAGACCTTAAATCCGGTTTATTTTCAAGCGACTTACAGTTTTAGAATTTGGTTGTCATTATTCTTAACGCGATCAAAAGTTTTTCGTTTAGGGTATCATTATTATTAACGCGACTACTAAGTTTCATTTTAGGGTTTAGGGTTTTTTAATGTGACCTAGATGTTGCACTCTAGGGTGCAATTATTATTTTGGCGCGACCTAGATGTTTTAGGGTTTAGGGTGCACTTCCTCTGTCCACCCACTGAGCCGGTCATCTACATGACACATGTTACATCATGTAAGAGGCAACCGATGATCATGGGTTCCGGTCACCCCTCTCAGTGGTGATTGTAAGGACTTTGTTATTCACCGGTGACCACCAGTCACTGACCATCGCCAACTGGTGGTCACCGGTCGTCGTCTTCCTCGTCTTGGAGAATCGAGTGCCAGACTGAGCTGCTTTTTTGGCAGTTGCTCTTTCCCCTCTCGCTGGTGCGCTGCTGTTGAATCCGTAGCTCGGATCGCACTTCTCGGATGCGCACTGTTTGAGTGCTTGATTGAAGTCGATGGCGCTTGCATTTGCTTTCTCGTACGCGGTTTAGATTCAAGCGGAGAGGATTCATTGAGTTGAGGGTCGACATGGAGATTGTACAGAGAGAGTGCACTTCTGGGTTTAGGGTGTTCGTGCAGAGTTCGCATTCTGTGAGAGGACCAACGTTGTAGCTTCCTAGGCGCCCTTAGAGGGTGAGAACAATGCTGTCTGTTTAGGCTCAAATGTGGTTGAATCTTGCAAGTTTAGGAGAAGGAGGCCATGACCTGTCTAGAAACTTTGTTGTCCACTTCCGTGAAACATGGGATAATTGGGGGAGCGCATCACAGGGTGGTTACGGCTTCTCCAGGGTCTAGGGATTTTGCAATGCTGTGAGAGTGAGGCTGCGAATTGATTCGGAATTCTCTTTGAAGGACGGCAGAAAACCTGTAATGGAGCAATCTGCAAGTGGGCGCTGCGGCAGTACTCACAACGGAAGAAAGCCACGATTGATTCATCGTGACGATCTGGAGGAGGAGAGCACGAAGTCTGAAGATGTAGGCACAAGGAAGAAACGTTCAGTGCCGAGGAAGACGACTAAGCCGCTGTTCCAGAAGATCGAGGACGTGGATGCCGAGATTGCAAGGCTGAAGCAGCCACCACGTCCTTTGTCCAGAGTAGACTTCCAACAACTGTACCCCAAGCTCGCGAGTGCAGGAGAGAATCCACACCTCTTTCGGAAAGGTCGAGTGTCCACTACACTTTTACACAAAATTTTTGGTGAACTGTACGAGGAAGGTGGTCAACAAGGATACGGATGGGCACTGTGCAATGACCCTAACGTGGTGAAGAGAGTAAAGTACCTGCATCCAATTCTCTATCAACATACACCGACTGAGATCCCTCCATATCTGAAGATTCATTTTGCTGAGGGTATTGCAGTGGAGTTGAAGGAGGGGAAAGGAAAGGTGGATTGGTGCGCCTTTGGCGCTGACACTAACAAGAGACAGGTGAATCGGTACAAGCAAGCTGTTCAAAAGTTACGGGCGTTGAGGAAGACGCTTGAGGGGGATAAGCCTCTACAAGTTCGTGGTAGAAAGTGGCAGAAGATAAAAGTGGAGCCAAGGGAGGGAGGAAACAATGCACTTGTTGGAGGTAGAATGAGGGAGGAGGGGAGGACAAAGTCAAGGCTTGGTGAAACAGGGGTTTGCGGTGGTGTCTTCGAGTCTGGAATGGCCTCCGTGGTTTTTGTTGAAGGTGACACAGGAAATATGCACCGAGGACGATGCTGGATAGAAGGTAGACCTTTGCTTGCTGTCATTTTGTTTTCTTCAGTGCTTGTTTTCCCCCACTCTTTAGTGTAGGGTAATGTGTCTCCCTTGACTGTACAAATGTGGCCCATGTTTTTCAATGGACTTAGGATCCAGTACTGTTGGTGGCACAAATTGTGAATAGTTGCAGTCTTTATTGAAATGCTGCATTAGCCTACGCATTGGATACACGTTTCAGTTTTGAGCGACTTTAAAATTGTGCAGATTCGGTGAAGGAGAGGGCATAGGAGATACAAGAGTTGATGGAAGTCATATCGGCAGAGATGAAGGCTGATAAAGTGCTGGATAAGGCGGCCCTAAAGAAGAAGGATCACTGTAAGTTGAAGGTGGAGCAGTCGGAGTGTCTCATGGCAAGCTACGAGAAGCAGAAGGTGGAGAAGTCGTTGAAGATCGATGCCATGGTGGGTGAGGGAGTTGACGTGGACCAAGAAAAAATCAAGATGGAAGGCATTATGGAGCAACTGGTTGATGAGCAGTCTAAACTTGTGGCCCTCAGTTTAGAGCTTGAAGTGGCAGAGTCGACGATCGCCAACATGGCACATGGAATTGAGGCTCACCGCCTACAATATAAAGCATTGAAGAACGAGGTGATCCACATACGGAAGGGAAAAAGTTTGGGGACCTTCTGGCCACGACCTCTAGTGTACACAGAGGAGAAGGGTGCCGATAAGTTAGATGGGGGTGGATTACTGGAGGTTTCCACTTGTTCTTTGTGTAAATTTCCATTTCCAAACAATGACATTATTGTATCATCTTGTAGGCACTTGTACCATCCATTTTGTGCATCGGTTGTATTTGTGCATGGAGGTGCCTGTATTGCTAAGGGATGCTAGATTCTATCGCACCCAGAGTGGTATAGGAGTTTTGGCTGGAGTGAGCCAAGCGCTGAGATGCTTCAGAAGGCCTCGATGCTTGGATGTGCGAAGGAGCAAAAAAAAATACTCCAATTGAGGATGGAGGAGGCAAAAGGAACCTGTCCTACTACTGGTAAGTTTTCCATTGTGGAGTCTATTTGTTCTTGCTAATTTATGACTACCTACATGTTTGGTTCTATCCCTTACATATGAATGAATCCAAGTATACCATAAGTACAGCAAGTCTTCACTTCACAATTTAAAGTATCCTTACTATACATTTCAGTAGCACGCTTAGTATATAAACTGTGTTTACTTCCAGTTTGAGGTATTTGTCTCTCTTGAAATTAGTAGAAAAGTTCAATTGTCAAAGTTTTGTCTTGCTTCATTCTATCCGCTGGGTACAATTCTATACTTGTAATGTCTACGATACTAATGTCATCGCATGCACATTCAAAATTTCAACAATCAAGCGGTGAAGACCACACTGCAGTGGTGAAAGTGGTGAATAATTTGCCAGAAAGCTCTGGAACTTCTCTCTCTAATTCCGAGGAAGCTAGTTCTGGACGTCAGAAGTTTGGGGATTCCAAAGAGTGTGAAGGTTCTGATGACGAGGGTGCGGTAGTACAGAATGCTAGAAGTTTGGAAGCTGCGAAGTCTTGTCATGCAAAGGGGGCGCTAAAGAGCCAAGCGGAGCCGCTAAAGACTAAGGTGGCTAGAGAAGATCGTGGTGAAGACGGTCCAAAATTGCCTATCCAGCTTATGGTAGCACAGAGGGCGGTGAGTCCAGAAAATTTGGTGCAATCAAAAGCAGCTCTAGAGGACCACGCAAAAGAGATTGCCAACACTGAGGTCAAACATACAGCAATAGTGGAGGTGCAAGAGAGCGCTGCACAGATGGACACATTTTGGGTCCAATGTAGGGAAAAGGTTCAAGTACCTGATCCGCCTCCTCTGATTGTAGAAGAGGTTCCCGGTTCAGATTGTTTGGTGGGACGTGATTCGCCTCCTCTGATTGTAGAAGAGGTTCCCGGTTCAGATTGTTTGGCAGGACGTGGGACTGGTTCAGAGGGTGGAGGGTCTAAGCGAGAGGAAGCACTGCAGGACGTGAGGAAGGTAGAGGAGGTGCAGGACAAGAAGAAGACAAAAGACGTGGAGATGGGGCAAGGCGACAAGGTGATTGAGAAGAAGGGCCGTTGTAGTGGATCAAAGAAACGCAAGAAGAGCCCTGAACTTCAAAAGGAAGAAGAAGAGTTTCCCACGTCTCCAGAGAATTTGTACAATGCCGATGCCACCACTCTAACTGCCCTCACTGAGATGGTTACAGTGCAGGGTGTTGAGACCGGTGAGGAGGCCAACATTGAAGTTGGTCATCAGGAAAGGGAAGGGACTACGGCCCCATTGAAGTCGACATCTCCACCAAGTAGAATGACCACAAGGTCACGGGAGAAGCTTCAAAGTACTGCACAGGTAAAGAAGAAAAAGAAGCGTCGAAATTGTAATTGAAGACTTAGCTTGATGATATGTAGTTTAATGTAGTCATAGTTTTGTATATCGCCTTTGGCAACGAGGCTCCTGAAACAAAAACAGGGGGTATTCATGCTCTCTCATATTTATTTTCTATTGTTGTATTGAGGTGGGTGTTCATGGATTTGTCATGTAGGTGGATGTAGGTTTGTAGATCATAGTTTCAGTTATGGTGCTAATTAAGTGTTCTTGTGGGGTTGTAAGCTTATGGGTTTCTTTTTCTGGACTGTAAAACATACCAGGCTGTGCTTTGGTATGATCCTCAAGATTTGTCAAGGGGGATGGAGGCTATCCCTATTCCAGTTTGTGATCCAAATGTTTATATGCTGCCCTTTTGATATATGCCCACCAGCAAGGTTCATAAGAAGGCCTCCTTGAATTTGAGCCTTTTCTCACCAAAGATTGGCAACTGTTGTGATTGTGGGACTGATGATTGCTTAACGGGTCATGTTCCTTGTGACTGTGGAAGGGCATCAGGTGGAGAGCTAGCCTATGAGGAGGGCGGTATACTGAAGGACCGTTTCCTTCGTCAAAATGTCCACAAATCTAGCGGTACTAAGTGAAAAAGTAGTTCCTATTTTTCTACTATTAAAGTGGGGTGCAGTGCTTTGTACGGAAGATGTGTGTCACACAAATTTATAAGAGAATGTAGTGTGAGGTGTAAGTGCCACAGTAAATGTGGTAATCGTGTTCTTCAACAAGGGATGAAATATGCAGTAGAGATATTCCATGCAGGCCATACTGGGTGGGGGGTCAGGGCAAGTAGGCCCATTCCTAAAGGTGCGTTTGTTTTTGAGATGACTAGGGAGATCATGACAAATGCGGAGATGCTACTTAGAAGTCTTGTAGCCCCACCTGGTCATTGCTTTGCAATGCAGTTGGATGCTGATTCGACCACTGAAGCCAAGCTTGATGACAACACTCTGTTGTGCTTGGATTCCTCTTTGTTTGGCAACGTGGCACGATTTGTAAACCACAAGTTTGTAATCCATGTTTGCCATGCATTTCCATCTTTGTTCTATTGAGCTCTACCATTCATTCTTGACTAATGGGTTGGGAGTTGGATGTAGGTGTGAAGACGCTAATCTCATCGACATTCCAGTGCAGATAGACGAATGGGATAAGAGCATATACCACGTTGCATTCTTTACTAATCGGGACATCAAACTTCAAGAGGAGTTAACCTGGGACTACAATTATGACTTCAGCTTTGTAGACCGTGACTTGCCATCTTTTGCTTGCCAGTGTGGAAGCCGCTTCTATAGGGATACTGCTTCTCGTACATGAAAATGTAAAGTGTATAGATTAACCAGTGTGGAATGTGCTTCAAGGGGAGCAGTAAATTAAAATTAGATGAGAACTTAGTAGAAATTAGAAGAAATGCATGGCAGGAATGTACGATAGTATCCATAATAGTGATGACAAAAGGGAGGTGCAATGTAAAAGTAGACCCTAAACAGCATGCCCTTTCAGAAGAAATATTTAGTGCTTGATCCAAACAGTACTTACAATATTTTTCAATACTATGTACTTGAATTTAACAGTACTTACAATATTTTTAAATACTCTGTATTTGAATGACATGTTTGCAAACATCAATGAAAATTAGATTTCTGTTTAAGGCTCTGGTTGAATTGCAAATAATCAATCAAGGTAATATTCGAAGAATACTACCAAGGGCTCTATTAACTAATGTACAAACTGTGCTTCTAGTACTTAAGTTACTAAGAGTACTAAAATATTACTATTTGTACTAAGAATTTCTATACTGCGTCACAAAACCTTTAGTATTATTTGTTACTCACATAGGCAGAAAACAAAAATGGTGCCCCGAATCTGCAGAAGTTAGAATAAACAGTTTAATAAGCTTCAATGAATGTATCAATATGTTGTGAGTAGTCCGAATGAATTTGTAGCCACAGCTTGAAATTACAATCAAAATAGAATTAGAAAGTTCAATGAGGTCAATCGGAATGGGCATAACCTAACTACCGTAACGAATATCCCATAACGATTGGAATTTGAAGCACAAAGTACTATAAGAGGACTTTTCGAGGGAGATTTTAACACCTGGAACCCTAGTGTGAAATGACTACCACAAATTGTTGTGGTAAATGACTCTGGTTCCATGTTTTGTACTTCATGGAGTTTTTTAAGATAGAATTAACGGTTCAAAGCATTACCTTTCTTATTTGTAGAAGTTGTACAGCTATATATGATGAACGGTGACCTTTGAATATCTCATATCGATTGGAATTTCCAACATACACTAATATAGGAGGACTTGTGTGGAATGAATACAATACCTCATTTCCGCTTGGGCTCTATGTTTTGTAGTTCTTCAAATTTTTTAATTTTCCATTTTTTTTAACCAATTCCTATTTTTTTATGAAATGAGTCCACTTGATAGATTAAGTAATTCTCAAGGTTCATTTTGTTGATTTCATCTATTGCCACATTGTAGATGTAGATGTAATATGAAGCATGGCCAAACTCTATCACAATGTGGCCCGGGTCAATTTTGAATGAAATTTTTTTTGGTATTTCTAAGAGCATTGCATGTGAATTTTGGCAATGTTCATAACGTTCAATGTGTCCATGCTGTGGGATTGTGTGGTAGAAATTTTGTATTCTATCACTTAAGATTATAGTAGGAGGCCTGTAGAAAGCATGCCATGTTTGTAATAGAAGCAAAACAAAAGTGGACAAAAGTATGGAGTGACAAAATATGGAGTGAGTCACAAAGTAAATCAGATGGGCAAGATTTTAAACACTAAATTGTCAATGAAGTTTGTATCCATGAGACAAGGGAGTTTGAATACAGTGCACATACTTTAACACATGGCCCTTCAAATTAAAACATGTAGAGCATTCATAACACAGTATATGTTCGACAGTAAGAGAACTTGTATCAAAACACACTTAGAACATTCATTACAACTCCATGTTTGATAGTGAAAGTACTTATAGTATTTAAAAAACACTAATAGTACAATAGTGAATACTATGTTTGACAATAAAAGTACTTATAGTATCCAAAAATACTAGTAGTACTAGGAAACTACTGCTCATGGAATGCCCACCAGTCGCGCAAAGCATCTTCACAGACCCTCACACTTTTGCTGGACATCTTATACACTGGGGAGCCCTTGGCCCTGTGAGCAGCAATAACCATGGGAAATTTGCACGCCCTGACTAGATGTGAGTCCACATGTGCATCCACAGCTTTATCACAAAATAAGTAGGTTTTATCTCCACATCCGTGCTTCTTGAAGTATTTGGCCTTTATGACCTCATCCCCAGCAACAAAACCCCCCCCATGGACAGTCTAGGGGCTCCTCCAGCTCAAACTTGGATCTTGTGCACTGCAAAATGTAAAAATCCACACCATCTTCATTATCCTCTTCTGCAGGTATCATGAAATTATCACCCGCCTCGACCAAGTTTCCTAATTCCAATGACACACCATCATGGATCCAGTTAGCCTCATCGTCCATTTCCTCCATCTGTGCAGCAACTGAAGCAGTGCTCTCTGGAACCATTTTGTGGATGTCCCAGCCCTGCACATGAAAGGAATTCAAGCAATTAGCGCAATCACCATCAATGCATGGTATACAAAAACAAGACAAAGTACGTGTCCTCAAGAGGTAGGGTCGGTTTCAGAGAAGCCCGTAATGGAGTAGAGCGATTTTGATCCAGGCAAAGTGCTGCATTGGATGCTCCTGTCACTATGGGCAACTTCTGTCTCTCCAATGTTCCAAAAAACACGAGAGAGGGGAGGGGCCGCATTTTGCTTCGTTTGCTTGTAGGAACTTGGAACCCTCTCGGTGTAATTCTCTTGAAGGAAGTCAACAACTTGTGTAGCATTTGCCAACTGCCTCAAAGGATTTTGGATCTGCTCCGCACGCAAAGCCCTCTTCACTATTGCACCTGCACCATCCCACTCTCCTTTGCCATGGGCACTCTCAAAAAAACTCCACCGCATCTTGCATCCCTTAATGAGCATGGGATATTTTGCCACAAAGTACATGGCTGTTGCACATTTGAATTGAGCGCTACAACCATCGCTATACACCCAATGTTCCTCTGGAGTAAATCCAGAGTCCTCCAACCAGTCCCAATGTAAGAGCAAGCAATGCTGGACATAAGCAGAATCGTGAACCTTATCATCAGAAATATAAAAGTGAGTTTGTTTCATAATAGTTTCACCTTCCTTCCACATGGTAATGTGGACAAAGATGGTTATGGACATGCTAAAATAATACAAACTCTGGACTTCATTTTGAATAGCAAAGCTGTAATTTTCAGCAAAATCAATGTGACACACAAGTACTCCCTCTGGAACATTCTTCATCATCAGTTGGCATTGTTCATCCTGCCACCTTGCTCTGAAGTTGTGGGTGATGAACGTACACACTGTCTTCTCCATGTGGGATAGGAATTCTTGCACAGGGGTATCCTTGAAAGCCTCCCTCAGCCGCTTCTTGGGCTTCCCAGTCCTCTTGTCAATGCCCACCTCATAGTATTCAAAACACTTCCACTTCACAGTAAAGGAGTCAGTACTAGATAACTCCAGAGGGCAAAGGGGAAATAAATGAAAGCCACAATTTGGACACTCCCCCATGAGGCACTGAAGCTTGTGCCCCACATCTAGTTCTCCTTTAGGACACACACAAGACTCCCACATCAATGTAATGCGCTTATAAATCACCTCGTGTGCATGGCAAATCCCTTGAACCTCACCCTTACGAACCTGACAATCACATGTGCATGTGATTGTTGAATGCAATCCCCTCAGTTTATCTCTGAGATGGCTCAAGGCAACCTTCATGAAGTCCATCTATACATAATAAATACAACAACGGGTGTTTCGTTCCTTCAATTTCCGAATCCACCATGGTTTCAACCTCTCAAAGTCCCTCTGCCTCACGCTACACTTCGGATGAGCCTCCTGAAAACGCAAGAAGAATGTGGTCTGCCAAACAATAAGACATTCTCAGAATTGTTACACCCATTTTACTAAGGATTATATAACACGGTACAACCCGGTTTGAAAAATGAAACAAAGTACAAAATGTATACAATAAGTGATTTTAAAGTACTATATCTCTGGAATTTTGTACGTTCAGTACAATAAATAAATTGGTACTAAACATAGTATATTAAATAATCCCTTTTCACAGACTCCAAAAGTACAACATATACACAAAGTATACATAATGTATTCAACAATCTTTATTCACCGACCCTCAAAGTACAACATATACACACTAAGTATAAAATAAACTAACGAAATCCCTGAACCCTGAACCCCAAAAGTACAACATATGTACAAGCTGTCTAGAATGTACTAATACAATCCTTATTCACAGAACCCAAAAGTACAACATAGATAGAAAGTGTAGTAAGTGTTTATACATTCAATCTCTGTGTACATTAAGAGTCCAGAGCATTTGACACAAATCTTAACTATGTCATCTTTGATACGTAAACCCATACAAGGAGTACTAAGGCAGTACTAAAAAATGGAATGCATGGTATTTAATATACAAACTCTTGCACCCACTTATACCATTGTGTGTTGACAGTTTTTGTTGCCTACATCAAGGCACTAGGGACTTCACAATTACGCAAATTTGGTATATAGTGCTGTGTGTACATCTAATGATACTAATGAGTTGTATTCTATGGTCGAAATTTGCATACAAGATCAAGAAGAACGTACAACACATACAATGTCAATTTAAGATCTTACCTGTGTCTCGCAGAGGTAGTGCGTAGGATGAGGTTCCGCCCATAGATTCCGTCCGATATTGTGTCTCACAACGTCCTTCTTATTTGGCGAAACCTTGGTCTGATTACTCCACCATTCTTCAATTCTTTGTTTGATGTATTGAGACAATCCTTCTCTCTTCTGACGGTTGAGGCGAAGTCGAGGCACTCTCTCATCAGGATTCAACCCATAAATTCTTCTATTCATCGCTATGTTGATGCTATCTACGGAAGTTTCCAGTACACGCGACAAGGCCGACACCCCTTCAACTCCCAAACTCACTGCAGCATCTAACAATGCACTCTTTCTTGCTAGAAGGTCATTTGAGTTTTCCATCTTCACCAACTGCAACTCATTCTTAAAGTTCTCCATGAAAGCATGAATGACTTTTGCCTCCTGAGGCCTAGGATAGTATACAGGTAAGAGAGGCCAGAAAGTGGTATGCTTCATGATCCTCTTAACAACATCCTTTCTACTAGAAGGGCCTGGACAACTCCTCAACTCCCCAACAATATTCTGAGCTATTCGCAAAGAGATCCAATTCAACTCCCTCACTGGCAGTTGGTCGTCAACGTCACGGTCTAAAGACTCTGAAGCAAGATCACGTGTCTCTACCTCTCTCTCTCTCTCACACACATGCTCTCTGTGCAGCCTTACGTTCTCTAGCTGCGCTTGTTGTAGCAATTATGTCCTCTTCCTGCAAACTTGTTGCAGAAGCCCTTGCTGCAGGACCAGGTCGACGAATTCCATGTCGCATCCGTTGCCTCTTTCCAGCGTTCCCCATGAATAACACCCTACGAGACAATACATTTGGAATACGTAAGTATTAACATTTGTTACATGAATATGCAAAAGATGAGTACGTGTAGAAAGTGGATTTCACACCCCAATGAAAACAAAATAGTTCAAAGAAGTGTGCATAAGAATCCCAAAATACTCACCAAATTGTGATCGCCTATCACCTCCTACATGCAACAGACTCACTGCTACCCGTGGGGGAACCTATGGAAAAGTTTACATCAGATAGAGAAGGCAGGTAATCGAAACTACTAAAGGAATAAAGAGAAACAGCGGTTTCAAATAGAGCACGCTTTGGGGACTCTTCAGATACGGTGTTGCATTTGCCTAGATAATAGTCAGAGTTCCCTCGTTTAGACACGGGGGTTTTAGAAACATAACAAAACTCACTGCTCTTGCTATCATGTGTGTACACAAGGGAGTCTAACTCCGTAGTAAGGGAGAGCAGTCCAGGCTGCAGGTCTCTCGCAGGGAAGTACGATGTTATCAACTTTTGGACAAGAAGGTACCGCTGCCTGGACTTAGACATCGCTTAGCGAAACAAGAAGGAGAAATCGCATTTTCTACAGATGAAAGGCTTGTACAGACTGCAAAAGAATTTGACTTCACAAGCAAGCAGACAATGCATCGGAATGCAGCAACTACGTTGACAAGGAGGGAGAGGGAGACAGATGCCGATGTGGAGACTCGGGGGAGGCTGGTGGCGACGGCATCTTGGGCTTGGCGTCCCTAAAAAATAGGATCGGGGTTTAGAGTTAGGAATCTAAACCATATAATGTACTCATTGTACGTGTATACGTACTCACAGCATATACTCATTCAATTCAAAATTCCATGCCGTGTTAACCAAGAAAGTGAGGAGTGTTAATAAATTGGGCTTGTTGTCGTGATAATTAAAATGTGTTGCTTTCTGAATTGCGTGGATTTTTGTACTCCTAAGGTGGAGAAGCATGCAGGTATAATTACTTGTATTGTTTTACAATGTGAAGGTGCAAACATGCAATGCCAGTTCGACTTGCTTTTTAACAAGGTTCATTTGCAGGTAGAGTTTAAAAAACAAAATTGAATACAATATCGAGCATGAGAGAGGAAATTGAATATGTATTTGAGAGAGAAGAAGCCCAAATTCCATTCCCGTGAAGACTAATGTACTCTGACTGGATTCATCCTTAGCTGTAGGGACCATGAAGCTGAGAATCAAGGGTGCAAAATTCAAAATATGCCTTGAAGACACTAATACGAGGAAGAAGAAGCTCAGGAGAGCAATGAGCTACCGGCGGCACCCAGACTGCTTGCATTTTTTATTGAAAACCAGACAAGTAGTGAGCTATGCAGCACGTCTTGCCTTTCTCTACATGAGAACTAGCCTCTCAAGTTCAAGGTGACCAAGTCAATAATGTTTGCACACGAGAAGAGGGTGAGGAAGAGATGGCAACCATCGTGCTGAGAAAGCAAACTTGCTAAGCAGCACAATTCCACACGCACGTTTCATCATTGGCCTGTCTAAACCAAAGACCAGCACTCATGGCAAAATAAAACTAATAGTTCAAGAAGAAAGTGCAAAGGCAAGGGTGTGTCATATGGTGTGCACCCAAAGCTGTGCATGGTAGAGCGATTAGAAAAAAGTCACTCACAAACTGAACGTCTAGGGCTAAACTCTTGTAAACTGGACTCATCTCAAGTAACGCTGAGCCTCCGATAGAGTCTTGAAACTTTGGAACTCCGAGTTCTTGAAACCCTTGACTTCCTTCTCACACTCATGCCAACTGAAGTACAATCCAGGTTTGTAACCACACTTAACAGCGTAGAATTTCTTTGCAAACACAACATCAGGTGGCATAGGGTCCAATCCTTGAATCTCGTCCGTTGCGTGGATCTCATCTAACATCACTAGCGGTCCACCTGAGCCTCTCAATCTGATAAACCATCCCAGGCAGAAGTCAAAGACTCGTTGAAGGATGGTTAAGACTAATGCGAGCATAAAGATCTCCAACTGCAAGATGATAACCTCTCCAAATTACTGGTCGGACATCATCAAACTTCAATCACAACGACGAAGAAATGTTTTTTGGATTCTTACCAGTGTCATGCTTGCTGCCTTGTGCTGCCTCTGCTACAATTTGACCTGTGTTTTTGCTTCTAATGAAGATGCGAAGGGGATGGTCTGCACCCAAAGCTGTGCATGCTAAAGCAATTGCAAAAAAATCACATAGTTGAATCATCCAAGCGCAAAGGGGTGTTGCAGATGCTGCAGCCATGAGGCGGCCGTTGTCAGCACTCGGCGACCATGAATGTAGGATCTGGATGTCAGAGCTCAACGGTGGCGATGAGCAAAGCTGAAAACGGACGGTCCAGATGTATGCCCACTTTTGTACACTTGGTACTCCAAGTACTTTTTGTACAGAATGACCGCAAGAACACGGATATTCATAGGCGGAGGAAAATTTATTTTTTCTTGTATTCGTTGATTAGTCAACCTGGAAATAGCTACGGGCACCAAGAATCACGGCTTAGATAGACCAAAATAATGTTTTTTGGTACACTTTTGCCCTATTAAAGTACCAATACTAATTTTGTAGATCTACACCAAATATGAAACTAAACAACCAATCTTCTAACGGTTCTGAAAAGGCCATTCCATTTTCTATTTCCTCCGTGAGATTTAGCTAAATCCAAGCAATTCTCAGTAGACTTTTGAGTACTTTTTTGTTTTTTTAGTACTTGTGACATTTTAAGTTTAATCACTAAAAGTACAAAATTAACATGGATAAATAAGTTTTAAACCCCATTCAACAATGCAAATAAGAACTTCGGCACCTTGCCTACTCCTTCATTAGATCAATGCCCCAGAAATCAATGATTCTTCATACTCTTTTCAAGTACAAAGTTCAGGTACTCTACCAAAAACTGCATTGTGACTGCAAAAGTACAAGGGTCTAGCGTACTTTCACCCTGGGCCCTGCCATGGAATGGCTTCATTTTAAAAATATCATGGAATTTCATACATGCATGCATAAAATTCTATTGTGGAAGACTGGAAGTTGTAATTGCTCTTAGAATTTAGATTCCACCACTATTTTCACTTCTTGCCCGTTGGAAAATCCAACTTAACGTGAATTAAAAAAAATGGGGAATGAAATGGGCCCTGCCATGGAATGGCTTCATTTTAAAAATGTCATGGAATTTCATACATGCATGCATAAAATTCTATTGTGGAAGACTAGAAGTTGTAATTGCTCTTAGGATTTAGATTCCACCACTATTTTCACTTCTTGCCTGTTGAAAAATTCATCTTAACGTGAATTAAAAAAAATGGGGAATGAAATGGGCCCTGCCATGGAATGGCTTCATTTTAAAAATGTCATGGAATTTCATACATGCATGCATAAAATTCTATCGTGGAAGACTGGAAGTTGTAATTGCTCTTAGGATTTAGATTCCACCACTATTTTCACTTCTTGCCCGTTGGAAAATCCATCTTCACGTGAATTAAAAAAAATGGGGAATGAAATGGGCCCTGCCATGGAATGGCTTCATTTTAAAAATGTCTAGCAATTTCATTCATAAGATAGTACATGTCGGTATGGAAAAAAAAGGTACAAGTTCAAAATACTCCGCTCATGAAGTGAAGAGGCATGAGCGGGAAAAGTCCTTGCTACGTTTTTCCAAACTTACCACGTAACCTAAAAAGGTCCTCCTCCGATTGCGGTTCATTCAAAGAACTCTCATTCCATAAATCATACATAAAACAATACATGTCGGTATTAAAAAAAGAATGTATAAGTTCTTAATCTTCCGCTCATGAAGTCATGAGCAGGAAAAGTCCATGGTACGTTTTTCCAAATTGCAATACATATTACATGTTGATTTAAAAACAAAAAATTGAAATTGTAACTTAATATTATTTTTTTCATAAATTGAAGATCATTTTTGAATGTCCTTTGTTTGACATTGTTTTTTTTAATTTCCATTTTTTGTAAGTAATTCCAAGATTATGGGCGGCTGGGCTTGGTCACGTACTTTGGAGAACTGTCTCCAGATATGCTCCAAAATACAAGTAAATTAAATAGATTAATACCTAGTATGCCCAAAAAACCTCGGGCAATCACGTTCTTGTCTACATCTATTCAATGATCATTGCAAGACAATTAATATAGAAAATATAAGATAATTTAGATATTATTTCTTCATTACACATTTGCCAATCATGTTGATTGTATACATCAAAATGATTGCTTGGGAGATGAATGAGAAAGAATTATATAGGACAATCATCAACAATGTCTCCTGTACTTATGTAATCGTTACAGTCATTTCTATTTAATTAAATAATTTGGACTAATCATTTTCTAGAAAAATGACACAAGTGCAAACTAGAAATCAAAGTTCATTATGTTAAAGGCATATTTAGCGGCTTGTCAAAAAATAATAATCATCAAAACCAAAGGTTAAATCTAGAAATCACTGTAGCAATCCATGAAATTAAATCGCTCATGATTCGTAACTAATGTTTGCATGGGCAGAGTATTTAAAACTTGAATTACATTTTTTTTTTTCAAATTAACTCGTACAACATCATACATGATTTATGGAATGAGAGGTCTTTGAACCGCAGGACCGAAGGGATTTTTTTAGGTTACGTGGTAAGTTTGGGAAAACGTAGCATGGACTTTTTCCGCTCATGACTCTTCACTTCATGAGCGGAGTATTTACAACTTGTACATTTTTTTTCCATACCGACATATATTATTCGTATACGTTTTATTTTATTTATTAATAGCCTTGTTTGTGGATGGACGATGTGACTGTGAAAAAATTGTTTAGTTTCTTCATTTGTCATGATAGAAATAATTAAGCTTCTTGTAGTCCAGGTTGTCAATTGAAATTTATTTCAAACCGTTTTTGTAGTCACTTCTAGTAAGAGTGACAGTTGTATAACAAGATGTTTTCGTAGTGCCTGAATTCAAGAATTCTAATTTAGGAGCTCTATTAATTTAATTTAATTTAATTTAATTTTTTTTAATTTTATTATTTTTGGTTGGTTTCCATGGAAAGTAGGCTTCAATGAAACTTTAGTAATTTTTTTACTTAACATGCTTAAACCCCTAGTATAGTATGATTGACCTTACGATTGAAGGTTTAATGTATGAATTGAATCATTTATGGAATTATACTCTATTATTTTGATTTTACTTAGGAAAACATTTAATTTTTTTTGGCATTAATATTTAATTCCGTCTTTGTTTTGCATTTTTTTCTTGATTTCGAGTCTTGATATTTGAAGTGTACACTTAACAAAGGAGTTGAAGACTTGGAGGTAAGTATGGATGCAAAGTAGGAAGTTTCCTCTGGTAAGTGTGCTAATTAATTGAAGGTAGACAAAATAGTGAAACTAGGTTGCCTTATTTCAACAAAGTTACTTTATAAGCCATCAAAGTAAATAAACGTTTCTACAATTATTTTTATTTGTAGACATGGAGTTTCAAGAGTTCCAATAGCAACAATATTTAAATAAAGAATAGTGCATTCTTATAGAGAAACAAAAAATATTTATGTAATAATTATCGAATGTCAAGAAATTAGTGAGGTGCAAGTGTGCGACCTAATTTCAGCATTTTGTGTAATGAGTGATTATTTAGCTTGAGACTTCTAGTCAAGCCCTCCTCATGATGTCAGTAATCATGAGGAGGGTGGGCAGTCATGACCTCCGCCGTCTTGCACCTGACAACGCCAAGTCAGCAGACTCCCACGACGGTTTCCTCTCCTCGTTTCCTTTCCTCCCCACGATGTCAACGTGCATCCCTCTTCTCCCGACGTCGTGTGCTTCTCCATCTTCTTGATTTCGTGCGCTTCTCCGCTTTCCTTCCTTGCGCGTTCATTCGGATTGCTGCAATCCGTGAGTTTCGTTGTCTCTAGCTTTACATTTGGAGTGAGTTGGGTTGTGTGGAGTTTCTTTGGTTGGCGGAGCGTTGAACTTCTGTGCGCGGAGTTGAGCGCAACGAGGGACATTGGAAGAGCATATTCAAATTTTGCTGGCGGAGTGTGTGTGCGCGGAGAACAACAGTGAATTTTTGTGGCGGAGTGCGGTAGTGCATGAAGCATTTCCTGGCAAAGGCGGTGCGCAAGCGTCCGGACTTGTGCGCGAGAAAAACAACACGGTGCGGGACTTCACCCACCTCATTGAACATGTTAGTTCATCGTAGTCCAACCTCAAAACCTGCATTTTGATTTTGTAGTTCTCTGGCGGTGAGGTTCATTATTTGACTTCTTTGTTGTAGAATTGTGATCGCATGGAGGTGTGCGTTTGCTCTGGAGTTTAGCTTCTAGGCTTGGAAAGAATTGATCCCATTCAAGCTTGTCAAATGAATCTAGTACATGGATACAATGGCTGTATGGCACTCGCCCTCCTTGCAAGTGTAGGCTCTCCTCACGCATCGTAGTTCACGGTTCATCACTATAGACCCTAGAATGCTAGCCTTAATGTAGTTCACAAACTAAAGTTCAATCTGTATGGACTGTTGTGAGTGTTCGAATTGAAGCAAGTGAAGGAACATGAATGTTGCTTCCAAAGAGGAGTGGAGCGAAGAGTTCATTGTATATTATTTAGTTAGACAGTACTCTTTTGTGAATGATATTAGGAACATGGTTTGTGCAGGCATTTTACGACTATGATCAGACACGCTTGTTTTCTGTGCGATAGGCTACTTAGTCCATCACTTTAGAATGAAGTTTACCTTCTCTTCAATTAAATTCACTTGGCTAGTCATGAAGAAACAAGTTAGGAGTTTGTGATTCTCAGTGAATGATTGAAGTTACAATTTCTTCTGCATTTGAATTTCATACAACAATCTTTCGAAGAGCGGGAGGGCATTTTTCTAGTAGCTGAAAACAAGGCCGGACCCGTGCAAGCGGAAGCTACGATGGCAGCAGGTCCATCCCAGCGTACAGCAAACCTCCCAGTTTGGAAGGACCCGTAAGTTACTTTGAACTATATTCTCATTACTTTCCGTTTCTTGCTTGCAATGTCTAAGTTATAAACATTGTTAATTATTAGAGTATGGCTGTTTGCAATTGCATTGGTATGCACTTTGCTGAAAAAGAGGGTAGTAGAGCCTCTGTCATAGTGGCTATTATAAACATGGCTAAAAAATACGATAGTACATATGCCGAGAAGAACACACGGTAATGAGTACGTGACCCTGTTACCGCGGATAGTGACCCTAAAACCATGCATCGTGAGATCCCACGACAGGGCAATCCTTGTATAGATTCGAGCATCATAGGACCCCTGATTTGAAACCCTAGCCGCCGACCACTGCGCCGCCACCCGAATTTTAGGGTTTGTGGCCCATCGTGGGATCCCCCAATGAGCAGATGTCGAGACGAAAACTATATCCAGACCAGCGGATTAGTAACCCATCGTGGGATCCCCTGATGGAGGATAGTAAAGACCGCACCTGACCTTGACTTAACAATTAGAATACCACCTACTTAGAGCATTCAAGTACTAAACCGTCATGGAAAATCACGACGAGAAAATCTAGCGTGGGTAGAAAAATTGAGATGCAGGCGCGTTAATAAATAGCCCTGATTATGTGAACAATTAATCGTGGGATCCCACAACGGACAATGGTTTCACAGATCATCACCGATCTACTTCTAAGATATTTCAATCTCCATTCTATGTTAATTAGTGCCGTTGTCATATGCCAGGATGCCTTCAATAAGTGAATTGAGATGCAGTAACCTCCTGCCCACTACTGTCCGTGAATGTAATCGATCGTGATATCCCACGACAACGGTAGTTTGTAAAACCTGATCACCAAAATGATCACGAAACCATTCCTTCTCTTCCAAGATCTAAATAATGGCCGTCGTGAGATCCCACGACTAAGGATGAAATTTAAAGTTGAAACGGGAATAATATCGAGGAACCATCTGCTCTATCGGACAATGTCGAAACTAACATCTCCTTCTACCATGCTGCAGTGAAATGCAAGTGGACGAAGGTCCAGAAGAACTGACACCAAGGAAGCTTGGTACCTTCATTGACTGCTACATTACGTCTTTGGAGTACACAGGTCCACATCCACCACAAGCCTTTTTCCGATTCGACGAGCAAATTACACATTGGGGTGTCGCCTGGAAAGCAGAGAGTGACGGCTCCGCCACTATTCTTCCCACGCTGATGAATGGGACGATGGGGCACCCGACTGCCGGACTCAGGGTACTTGAAATGAAGGGGCTTGACGACAACACAGCGCTCCTAGTTGTAGAGGAGAAGGTTCCCCTTTCCGGAGAGATCATAACATTTGGGCTGATCCTTGACTACGCGAAGTTCAGCCTCACTCTGTACGAGTCTCTGACTGCAAGGGCACATTTGATGTGCAAAGACACGTCTAAGCCTCGGTGAAAGTCTAAGGAGCTGAAGAACCAGTGGGACATAATCGTGGAAGACTTACGAGATACGAACGCTCCCCCCCAAGCCGTCACAGTGGTTGCTCCCACGCCGTCCCCCCAGAAGAAGACCAGGAAGAGGAAGTCTGCAGTTGGTGCTCCCGGGGACGAAGATGATGCCGCAGTAGGGACATCCGTAAAGAAGAAAAAACCGGATACCCCGCTTCCGCTTCACAGGGCTGTGGCTCTAGGGGAGGCAGACGTGAAGAAGATGACACCGGAAGAGATGAATGCGATGAGGACCTTGTACGAGAACTCCTTCGGTGGCCTGTACAAATGGGGCAGGAAACCAATCTATGACAGCAAAGGAGAGCTCATCCGCGTGCACTATGACTATCTGCACCAAGCACCAGAAGCACTGCTCGTGTACAGGGGAATTCAGGCAGAGCGGCTTGATGCGCTGACGAGGAAGGCACAAATCACACCTGATTATGACTCGGAGAACAGAGTCATAACAATGCTTCCTCTTAAAGCGGGACCCTACGGCTCGGCGCAGGTAGTGTTGTACTATGATAAGCAAGCGCCGAAGAAGGAGATCTTTGAAAACCCCAAGACGCACTACTACGTAATAGGTGGCCAGCACACTGTCCAGGCATTCAAAGACCTGATTAGGCTTGGTGTGATTCCCGAGAAGGACAAGAAGCAAGCCTCTACCTTCAATATTTTACCTGTGTGGACGGACAAAGATCACAATGGAGACCTACTACACTTCTTGCGGGCGCTGAACCAGGATGTCGATGGCGAACAGAAAGAGCAGAACTTCACGAAGCAGCTGCTGAACGCAAGAATCAAATGGCGGAGTATGGGAAGTCCACAACTAGCACTATTGGGCAGACCACACTTAGTAGAGTACAATGTAAGAATGCCTCCGGAGTAGACATATCTATTGTTTGTAGGTCATCAGAGTGTGATCTTAACCATCGTGGGATCTCCCAATGGTCCTGCACTACACCTCAGACCTTCATTACGTTAGAACCTCGTCATCGTGGGATCCCACGACTAAGTCCTGGCTTTGCGATTCGTGGTAGTTCTACGTTAGAATGCGGCGATCGTGATATCCCACGATGTTAACATATGAAATACCAGATGGTGCTAGTTTAGTTTTTTGTGCTTGGGGTTCAGTGCATGGTGTTTTCAAATTGTGTATGTAGAAGATAGTGGCTCATTGTGATATCTCACGATTGCCTGTTGCCTAAATGACTTCCTCGTGGTAACTGACTGATCGTGGGATCGCACGACTGTATATTGGACTTCTTGTGTTCACGTGGCCTATGGAACGCGTACTGACTGTTACTCCTTTGTTGGACAGGCGTTTCACCTGTCGGTGGCAACAATATTTGCGGGAGCAAAGGCAAAAGACATTGCCGAACTGAGAATCCCTCTACTCTTCATGGAGAATGACGCTGATGTTCAGAGATGGATCAAGATAGAGGAGAGATTCATGGAAGGTCTCCTTCCCGACGCGGCGGGCCTGGTCAATGTATCCGGGAGTACGGATGGCAAACCGTTGGCGGCAAACGACTTCAAGCCCCTTTACGGACTTAGACCGAAGGACATCAATTTCCTTGCAGATCAAGTCCAAGTTGTCAGCATGAAGACCTCCGTCGCAAGGTCGAAATTGCAAAGAGGTGGAGGATGTATTGTCTCTCTTACTGACGCATGCGCCAAAATTCGGCTGGTTAGGGCGATGAAGAACAAACTCTTATCTCATTACAAGGGTCATCTGCTGCCTGCAAGGAGGGTGGAGTACGAGCCTTACCTGGACTCTTTGTGGATCAAGTTTGCGACGGAAAGGAACATTCATCACGAGGATGTAGATATGTGGGTGAACAAGGCAATGGAAACCCCTGTTGGAAAAAAGTGGTTGCAGGACCGGACGAGAAATCTCAACAAGACGTTCAACCCAGCTGACCTCCCGCAGTCGGTGATCCATATGTGGGAGTCGTATTTCAAGCTGACGGCGGAGGAAGAATCGGTGCAGGCGAATGCACGTGGTTTTTCAGAGCACTATCTCTGTAAAACCATGGACGAAAGCAGCTGGGACATCAGCGCCACCTTGGCGGCAGGGGACGTCAAAGAATGGAGGAGAAAGAAGAAGCAGCACGTGTACATCTGGTTCATGTACGAGGCAACGTCCTGCGGGTGTCGCGCCAAAATTCTTGAAGAGCGGAAGTTGAAGAGACTCTTTGACGCTCTGGAGTACTATGATCCGTAGGACCAGACAGTCGTAGCCCGCTCTGCCGCCGTTCTCCTCACGGATGCCGAAGGGTTCCACATGATTGTGGCTCACCTAGAGAAACGAAGAATGGAAGTCAAAGCCAGGTTGTGGGACTGGCACGTTGTGACCTACATGGCAGGGCCCGAAGACTTCTTCCCTCAAGCTCTGGCCGGAGACGGGTACAATGTATTTGTTGTCTTCATTTTTGGGCACAGCGAAGAGCACGACCGGCGGACTTGCTTCAAAAGCTTCTTCCCGGGATTGGACCACCTCACTCAGGTTTACAAGGCGGAAGATATGCTAGACGACTACCCTTATTGGCATTGGCAGCAGATGCCGTATCTGAAGATCAGTAATGCGTTGATTCTATTCGAAGGACTAGCTTGCACCGACTATGTCTTTGTCAATGTCAACAGGGATCCAGAGTTTACATATTTGGGCTTGGTATGCACTACAATGATTGTCTTTTCTTTTGTTCTTCTGATAATCACAATTTTGATTTCGGGGATTTGAATGTCACTAATTTCCGGTTGTTGTATTTCAGTATTCGGAAGGTGGTAAAGTGCTAGAAGTTGTAGATTCAGCAGAAGCTAAGACGTTAAGTTAGGTCTTCACCAAGCAGATTTGGGATGACAAACATGCGCAAGCGGCACCCCTTCCTCTTACGGAGGCTGAACACAAGGACGAGGAAGTTGAGAGTGATGATGAAGATGTTCTAGTTGAAGACATCACCCAACACAAACCGGGTTTAGGAACAAGGTCGGTTGAGCACCCTAAGGTTAGTGTGCATTATTTGCTGAACCATCGTGATATCTCCGGACGTTGGGCAGCGTATATCCGTGATATGCGATTCAGGGAGGGCAAACTCACCTCAGATGTGGTGGGATATTGCCATTCTCGCAGGCAAAATCTCTAACTCCCTCCCCCAAGCGAGAGCAGCTAATTGATCCGCCAAGTACAGCAGAGGATGCTGACGAAGTTTCCGAAGTTCATTCGGCGCAGGCAGAGCTGGCAAAACTGACAGAGCAGCATGAGAGTATTCCAGAGCCGTTACCAGCCAAAAAAATTGTAATTCCAATATCGAGCGGGTCGTCAGGCAAAGTGAATTTAGGGATCCCATTAATGGACCCAAGGATATCCAAGAAGAAGCCGCGTAAGAAGCCGGTCAAGGAACCTGACACTACAAAAGATATCGGGAGCACAAAGGCGGCCAAGCAAGCGCGGAAGACAGCAGGAGAAAATCAAAAGGGGGGACCTCCAAGAGGTCTCCAAGTAAGTCGTTGGTGGAGCGCAAATAGTTGCCAGCAAAGCCGACTAGGAGTCTGAATCCCGAAGCATCAGTCGCGGCAAACACGCTTCTGACTTGTGCCTCGGGATTGTTATCGTCGAAGTTTGACAAGTCGACTCAGCCGCAACAAGAGGATGTGCAGGCACCTCGTGCTTCAGGAGCAAACAGACAGCTGCCGGACTTCGTCGTACCAACCCATGGGGACACTCACCGACTAGCATCGGGGGATCCCACGATGACGAAAGAGTCACTGGTCAGGAGCGGGGAGGATGTGGCCGACCTCAGCGAGGGGAAGAAAGAGTCGAAGGGGGATGATGACCAACCTGGATTGGGGGATCCCACAATGACGCAAGAGTCTAATGTCAGGAGGCGGGAAAGTGACTCCGGACCTACCCTGGAGAGGGAACACGCGGAGGAGGACCCTGGAAGACCTACATTGAGAGATCCCACGATGAGCCATGCATTACCTGTCCAGACTGAGGAAGTTGTCCCTAGATCTAGCGCAGGGAAGGATGACCGCGGCTAGACACAGGGACCTGAGGCATCGGAGGATCCCACGATCGCTGAAGAGTCAGTGGTGTTAATTCAACATGGCGTTCAGGCGGAGAGCGAGGGGGTTGAACACCAAGAAGGAGTGGTTGCATTGTCTTCGTCGGGGGATCCCAGGACAGTGCCAAAGCGATTGCTCCTGCCGATGGGCATCATTATTGATGTACAGAAGGACACCCTTGTTGACTTGGTCCCCCTAAGTCCCACACCTGTTCCTAGAAGGGAGAGTAAACCTGTTATAGGGCGGCCGAGGATTGTTGACATTGCTTCACTGGCCTCCAATGTTCCACTGGAGGTTGCAAGAGAGGTTGTTCCTAATGACGGTGAGTGCAATTCTGACGAAGTGCTGGAGGCCTTACCTTACGAGGTGAAAGAAATAATGAAGTTCTGTCTTGTCGATCGTATGAGAGCATTTGGTCAATTACCGAGTCTAAACCACTATAGGAAGATGCGTCTAAATACCAAGAAGAAAATTAATTTGGAATCCATAAGGCGAGCGAACCGTTTCCTTTACAAGCCCGTCTTTAAATGGATATTTCAGGATGGTCCGCATGCAGAATTCGAAGGAGGGGATCCACCTGATGCAGACGAAGAGTGGGATGCAGTGCAATTCGGCGTTAGAGAGAGGAGGGAAGGGCCTTTGAGCGACGACGAGCTTGAGACGGGATCTGTGAGTGGTGACAAGGGGGAAAGAGGACCAGTGAGCGACAACGAGAGAGGAAAGGGGCAAGTGATCGTTGAGACGAGGGGGGAAGGATCAGTGAGCGGCGGCAAGAGGGAAAGAAGGCCGTTGGGCGACGAAAGGAGGGGGGAAGGGTCGCCAGCTTGTAGCGTCCGAGCTCCCACAGGTAACATGCCTAGAATTTTTGTCAATGTACATACGGGATAACAAATCGTGAAGTGGTCGGTCTCTTACTTAGTGCTTCTCTTGTATTCTGCAGGTTTTCGAGTGCCTCCTGAACCGGTGGCGAAGTTGTTGAATAAGGTAGAAAGGCGGCGGTATTATGTGGTCCTTGACCTTAATGGAGTTCTTGTTCACAGGTCATTCAATGAGTTGAACAGATGCGTCATAACACTTCAACCGAATGTTGGTCAGTTCTTTGACTATGTGCATAGATATGCAAACATTGCTTTCTGGAGCAGTATGACACTGGCAAATGTGACGAAGGTATTGAATCAAATGCTGCAGGGGACGTCTGTTAAGGCGAAGGACGTGCCTGTTCTCACGCAGGAAGACTACACAAAGTCGTCCTACAAAGACCCCAGACACCCGGACAGGCCCTACTTCCTCAAGGATCTAAATCATTTTGCCACTAAGCTGGGTTTGAAGTCAAACGAGAATGTTCTCCTCATTGATGACGATCCACTTAAAAACCTCCTGAACGATTGTCATAGCGCCATTTTCCCCTGCAGATTTGAAGGAGATTGGAAAGAACAGTACCTTGTAGGGGTGGTCATTCCTTGGTTCGCAGGTCTGTTTAAGTCACAGGAAGCTGTGCCGGCATATGTCAAGAAGCATCCGATCCACAATGGTCTAACACCGGCGGTCCTGTTGACCAGACTGGGGTCTGACATTTTGAAGGCAGTAGTTTAGTTTTGGTTTTTCTTCCTTGAGGGACTTCATCATGATATCTCACGATCTCCTTTTGGCATGCATATTATTGCTTGTAGCTTAAAACTCTTGAACATACTGTAAATATTGTAAATGCATTTTTGAAATACTGGACATTCTTTGTTTGTAGGAGGCATTGATTCAGCCTCGTAGTAAATGTGAAAATAAATTTTTTTCCTAAATGCCTTTGATTAAGATAATTATGAGTTTGAAGGGATCACCTCGACCTTGACTAATAATCCGCGTGCATGCACATCTAGAGATCTAATGGTATACCATAGAAGTGGATTCTATCGGTAGATCGGACTGTTTTGGGCATTTATCCTTGTCTTTTAAATCTAATGTGAATGCATTTCCGGTGCATGACCCTCACTTAGAATTGTTTTCTTACTCTTGGTTTGCAGCTTTAATCTAAATTTGGTTCTGAAATTGTTTATCATATTACTCGGAAGAGTGGAATTTTTTGAACAATTCATTAGATTTTAACACTGTGGGCGTCATCATCCTACGCGGCAAGCTTCATCAGGAGATCGCATGATACGACGTGACGTGTGAACATTGAAATGTCATTTCCGTCCTCGTATTGTCCCATGATATTGTTTTTGTACTTGCGGATGACAGTGAAGTTGTAGTTGTGCTTCTACTGTTTGTTTGGGACTTCTCCTGCAGTTCCGGTTTGCTGAAGTACGGATTTGAAATTGATAATTTTGTCCTCTCTCTTCGGCTTGATCGGAAGATCTCACGATCATTTTACCTTGCATCGAATTATTAGTCTTAGGCGGATTATGTAATGTCCATTTTTGTTGCTTCAATTGAATGCAATTGAATTTCTGCTGCGTAACTTCCTTTACTCGAGTATTTTCGGTCTTCTAGTATGTCACCCTAACCCTTTTTTTGTATTTGACGCGAATCCTAAATCTGCATCCCTTGTTAGTGCTGTATTGTGGGCTGCAGTGACACCGTAGAAGTATTGCTAATGTCTTTCTACCATGCAGCAAATAAGACATTCAGTCGTTGTTCTTCAAATAACTACCTAGTGCGTGTTTTCAATTAGTGGTTTTGTTGTATTGCATATTGGTCGGGGGATCTCACAATCAATTGACGTCGTTTTCTGTATGTACATGTCTGCGTGCTGAGGCTTACTTGGTCTTTGCAGAAGGCAATGCTCTTAGTACTAACAGGGGATCTCTGCGTGAAGGGTGGTGTGGCGGATCTCCCACAGAATATCGAAATTTGGCCTGGCTTCCGTGGTCTTCTCCGACATTTCGTTGAAGAAACTCACTGTGGTTTGTGATCCGCAATGCAACCTTCAACACTGGCCGCTCTTCTTTGACGTATTCTACCGCCAGAATTTCTGTCAAGGTTTCTATTTTTTGCCGGGTCTGACAATCCACGGAAGAACTAGGTGTATCCCCATCGTCGTGCAATACTGAAGACTGTCTTGAACATTCCTCAGACGCGCAGGGTACTCTTGAATAACAGTGTTGAAATGCTTGTCCTAGATCCTCTTAATTGGGAACGACTGCACTTGCTTCGACCGGCGTTGCATGTGAGGGATGATGTAGATCCTGTAGAGTTAGATCGTCCGCACATTATAGCATCGCCTTTTGATTGGTCTTGGGTCCCATAAAACATGTAGTTGGAAGTGGACTAGCTGGGTTATTTATCATAATGCCTATAAGGCACCTATTTGTTGCATCCAAATGATTATATAAGTGGTGAATCCATCTTTTCTATCTGACTGTGATTACACCTTACCAAATGTCTGTAATTGCATTATGTTGCTTCATCAAGTCTTTTGTGTTATGTGATACTTTGGGAAGTATCTTGTGAGCTCTCCCGATCTATGATGTCGCATATTAATCCAACCCCGGATACAAATGTACCGCTTACAGCAAATGTCGGAGTTGACATCATCCCAAATTCATTGATTTGTTCGAACACTCTCTATCCCAAAGGAGTATATTTCCTTGCATCGGGAAATATCCAGACCACTTAGCATCCCAAAGCGGTTTAAGTCTCCTTTAAATGGCATTACGGACTCATTGTACATACCATCGGGAGGATCTCCCGATGGACAGGACCTTCAAAAAGTCCAGAATTCCCCGTAAATTCCAGAAGTAGTTAAATATGGCATCCTAGCTATTTCATTCTTTTTTCCATTTTGTAGTATATGATAGAAATTGTGGCACTTAATTTAGTGCACTCATGAATTATTATTCCTTAAAGTATTTACAACTTGTACATTTTTTTTGGCCTTCTTTTGAATACCAATTCCTTGACATTTGAGATTTTAATTCTCTAAACTACAGAGCATGGCTATTTTATGACTTTTTCTTTCACGTAGTATATGTTAGAAAATGGGGCACTAAATTTAGTGCACTCATGAATTTGTATTCCTTGGAGTATTTACAACTTCTACATTTTTTTTCCCTTCTTATGAATACCAATTCCATGACATTTGAGATGTTAGTTCTCTAAACTATGAGGCTTGGCTATTTCATTCTTTTTTCGTACTTGTAGTAAATGGTAGAAAATGGGGCACTAAATGTAGTGCACTCATGAATTATCAATCCTTGGAGTATTTACAATTGGTACATTTTCTTTGGCCTTCTTTTAGATACCAATTCCATGACATTGAACATTGGAGTTCCCTAAACTATAGGGCATGGCTAGTTCAATTTTTTTCTTTCTCGTAGTATATGTTAGAAAATGAAGCACTAAATTTTGTGCACTCATGAATTTGTGTTCCTTGGAGTATTTACAACTCGTAGATTTTGTTCGGCCTAAATATGAATTCTAATTCCATGACATTTGAGATTTTAGTACTCTAAACTACAGGGCCCAGCTAGTTCATTTTTATTTTCTTTCTCGTAGTATATGATAGAAATTGGCACACTTAATCTAGTGCACTCATGAACTATTACTCCTTGGAGTATTTACAACCTGTAGATTTTCTTTTGGAATTCTTTTGGATACCAATTCCATGACATTTGAGATTTTAGTTCTCTAAACCACAGGGCATGGCTAGTATATTTTTATTTCCTTCTCGTAGTATATGTTAGAAAATGGGGCACAAAATTTAGTGCACTCATGAATTATTATTCCTTGGAGTATGTACAACTTGTAGATTTTTTTTGGCCTTCTTTTGGATACCAATTCCATAACATTTGAGATTTTAGTTCTCTAAACTACAGGGCCTGGCTATTTCATTCTTTTTTCATTTTTGTAGTATATGATAGAAAACGTGGCACTAAATTTAGTGAACTCATGAACTAATATTCCTTAGAGTATTTACAACTTGTACATTTTTTTGGGCTTTTTTATAAATACCAATTCCATGACATTTGAGATTTTAGTTCTCTAAACTACAGGGCATGGCTAGTTCATTTTTCATTATTTCTTGTAGGATATGTTAAAAAATGGGGCATTTAATTTAGTGCTCTCGTGAATTCTTATCCTTGAAGTATTTACAAGTTGCACATTTTTTTCGGCCTTCTTATGAATACTAATTCCATCACATTTGAGATTTTAGTTCTCTAAACTTTAGGGCATGGCTAGTTCATTTTTTTATCTTTCTTGCAGTGTATGTTAGAAAATGAGGCACTAAATATAGTGCACTCATGAATTCTTATTCCTTGGAGTATTTACAACTTGTACATTTTTTTGGGCTTTTTTATAAATACCAATTCCATGAAATTTGAGATTTTAGTTCTCTAAACTACAGGGCATGGCTAGTTCATTTTTCATTATTACTTGTAGTATATGTTAAAAAATGGGGCATTTAATTTAGTGCTCTCATGAATTCTTATCCTTGAAGTATTTACAAGTTGCACATTTTTTTCGGCCTTCTTATGAATACTAATTCCATCACATTTGAGATTTTAGTTCTCTAAACTTTAGGGCATGGCTAGTTCATTTTTTATCTTTCTTGCAGTGTATGTTAGAAAATGAGGCACTAAATATAGTGCACTCATGAATTCTTATTCCTTGGAATATTTACAACTGGTACATTTTTTTTGGCCTTCTTTTGGATACCAATTCCATGACATTGAACACTAGAGTTCTCTAAACTACAGGGCCCGGCTAATTCTTTTTTATTTATTTCTTGTAGTATATGATAGAAAATAGTTCACTAAACTTAGTGCACTCATGAATTATTTATCCTTGGAGTATTTACAACTTGTACATTTTTTTCGGCCTTCTTTTGGATACCAATTCCATGACATTTGAGAGTTTAGTTCCCTAAACTACAGGGCATGGCTTATTCATTTTTTTATCTTTCTTGTAGTATATGTTAGATGATGGGGCACTAAATTTAGCACACTCATGAATTATTATTCCTTGGAGTATTTACAACTTGTACATTTTTTTAGGCCTTCTTATGGATACCAATTCCATGACATTTGAGATTTTAGTTCTCTAAACTACAGGGCATGGCTAGTTCATCTTTTTTTCTTTCTCGTAGTATATGTTAGAAAATGGGGCACTAAATTTAGTGCACTCATGAATTTGTATTCCTTGGAGTATTTTCAACTTGTAGATTTTTTTTGGCTTTTTTATGAATACCAATTCCATGAAATTTGAGATTTTAGTTCTCTAAACTACAAGGCATGGCTTGTTCATTTTTTTCTCTTTCTTGTAGTATATGTTAGAAAATGGGGCACTAAATTTAGTGCACTCATGAATTTGTATTCCTTGGAGTATTTACAACTTGTAGATTTTTTTTGGCTTTTTTATGAATACCAATTCCATGAAATTTGAGATTTTAGTTCTCTAAACTACAAGGCATGGCTTGTTCATTTTTTTCTCTTTCTTGTAGTATATGTTAGAAAATGGGGCACTAAATTTAGTGCACTCATGAATTTGTATTCCTTGGAGTATTTACAACTTGTAGATTTTTTTTGGCTTTTTTATGAATACCAATTCTATGAAATTTGAGATTTTAGTTCTCTAAACTACAAGGCATGGCTTGTTCATTTTTTTCTCTTTCTTGTAGTATATGTTAGAAAATGGGGCACTTAATTTAGTGCACTCATGAATTCTTATCCTTAAAGTATTTACAAGTTGTACATTTTTTTCGGCCTTCTTATGAATACTAATTCCATCACATTTGAGATTTTAGTTCTCTAAACTTTAGGGCATGGCTAGTTCATTTTTTTTATCTTTCTTGTAGTGTATGTTAGAAAATAGGTCACTAAATATAGTGCACTCATGAATCATTATTCCTTGGAGTATTTACAACTGGTACGTTTTTTTCGGCCTTCTTTTGGATACCAATTCTATGACATTTGAGAGTTTAGTTTTCTAAACTACAGGGCATGGCTTGTTCATTTTTTTTTCTTTCTCGTAGTATATGTTGGAAGATGGGGCACTTAATTTAGTGCACTCATGAATTATTATTCCTTGGAGTATTTACAACTTGTACATTTTTTTTGGCCTTTTTATGAATACTAATTCCATGAAATTTGAGAGTTTTGTTCTCTAAACTGCAGGGCCTGACTAATTCATTTTTTTATATTTTTTTTGTAGTATATGTTAGAAAATGGGGCACTAAATTTAGTGCACTTATGAATTTTTATTCCTTGGAATATTTACAACCTGTACGATTTTTTTTTACCTTCTTTTGGATACCAATTCCATGACATTGAACATTGGAGTTCTCTAAACTACAGGGCCTGGCTAATTCTTTTTATTTTCTTTCTTGTAGTATATGTTAGAAAATAGGGCACTCAATGTAGTGCACTCATGAATTATTATTCCTTGGAGTATTTACAACTTGTACATTTTTTTTGGCCTTCTTTTGAATACTAATTCCATGACATTTGAAATTTTAATTCTCTAAACTACAGGGCATGGCTAGTTTGTTTTTTTATCATTCTCGTAGTATATGTTAGAAAATAGGATACTAAATTTAGTGCACTCATGAATTATTATTCCTTGCCGTATTTACAACTGGTACATTTTTTTCGGCCTTCTTTTGGATACCAATTCCATGACATTTGAGAGTTTAGTTCTCTAAACTATAGGGCATGGCTTATTCATTTTTTTATCTTTCTCGTAGTATATGTTAGATGATGGGGCACTTAATTTAGTGCACTCATGAATTATTAGTCCTTGGAGTATTTACAACTTGTACATTTTTTTTGGCCTCCTTATGAATACCAATTCCATGAAATTTGAGAGTTTTGTTCTCTAAACTACAAGGCCTGGCTAGTTCATTTTTTTTTCTTTCGCGTAGTATATCTTAGAAAATGGGGCACTTAATTTAGTGCATGCATGAATTAGTATTCCTTTGAGTATTTACAACTTGTACATTTTTTCGGCCTTCTTTTGGATACCAATTCCATGTCAATTGAGATTTTAGTTCTCTAAACTACAGCGCATGGCTAATTCATTTTTTTTTCGTTCTTGTAGTATATGTTAGAAAATGCGGCACTGAATTTAGTGCACTCATGAATTATTATTCCTTGGAGTATTTACAACTTGTACATTTTTTTTGGCTTTCTTATGAATACCAATTCCATGGCATTTAAGATTTGCGTTCTTTAAACTACAGGGCATGGCTATTTCATTTTATTCTTCTTCCTTATAGTTTAGGTTAGAAAATGGAGCACTAAGTTTAGAGCACTCATGAATTTTTATTTCTTGATGAAAAATGTATTTATTATTATTTTCTTTGATAAATAATGTAGAAGTTGCATATTTACTAAACATTATTTTTTAATCCATTGAATGCATCCATGGATTTGAAAGTATTGTTTTACTAATTTCCAACTTCTACAGTTTTTGTTCCACACCCTTGTGGACTAAATTTGTCATTCATATTCAATTTATTATTTAATAATCAGGGCAAGACTTGTTTCTTTAAGGTTACGTGGTAAATTATAAAAATGGGTGGTGATTTCAATGCGTCCATGGATTTGAAACTTAAAAGTAATATTTAGCAAATTTGCAAAACCTACATATTTTTCTCCACATCCACGTGGACTTAATGTGTTATTCATGGTCAATTGAATATTTAAAATTTAGGGCAAGACTCGTTCCTTTAAAGTTACGTGGTAAATAAAAAAAAAATGGGTGTTAGGTTGAATGCGTCCAAGGATTTGAAAGTATTGTTTTGCTAATTTGCAACTTCTATATATTTTTCTCTCTACCCACGTGGACTTCATTTGTTATTCTTGGATTTTTTAATTTTTAAAATTCATGGCAAGACTTGTTTTTTTAAAGTTACATGTTAAATTAAAAAAAAATGGCTGGTGAGTTGAATGCGTCCATGGATTTGAAAGTAATGTTTAGCTCATTTGCATTTTCTACATTTTTTTTTCCACACCCACATGGACTTAATGTGCCATTCATGTTCAATTTAATATTTAATATTCAGGGCAAGACTCATTTCTTTAAGGTTACGTGGTAAATAAAAAAAAATGGGTGTTGAGTTGAATGCGTCCATGGATTTAAAAGTATTGTTTAGCAAATTTGCAACTTCTACATATTTTTCTCCACACCCATGTGGACTTAAATTGTCATTTATGGGTTTTTTAATATCTAAAATTCAGGGCAGGACTCGTTTCTTTAAGGTTACGCGGTAAATAAAAAAAAATGGGTGGTGAATTGAACAAATTTCAAGTGAGGTGAATAATTTAGTTGTTTAAACCAAAGTTAGACTTTAGATGATGACAAGAAGATTGAAAGCCAAGTTAGAGCCTAAAACCTCAAAATCAGCATGACTGCTTTTATGAAGTACTACTCATAATTTGAAATTTTAAAGTACACAATGATTCTTATTAACCATACTTGAATATAAGCACAATTTTAAGGAACTCTTAAGCCCTACCATTCTCTTAGTTAAATTGCATTTAGCTTAGAGTGTTTGTTTTGCGTGAGAGAGAGAGATTTCGAGAACTTGTTTTGTGTAGAGTGTTGTAGACGGTGCCGAAGTTAAAACGACCTCTATTCTAGCTTCTTGTAGTATTGGCTGCATTTGAGAGTGCTTGCTATTCTAATATGTTTAGAGCGGCGGCCAGTCTGAGAGAGGTGGACACAAAGAAAAGGAAGTTTGAAGCTGCATTTGCAGCTCCTTCTTCCTCCGTTTCGGAAAATGTACCCATTGTAACAGTTGAGCTATATACAAGTAGCAAAGGTCTATTTTTTGCAAATTCGAGTTAGAGTTTGAGGAATCCAATGTCAAGTTTGAAGAATCCAACCATGACAATGACACTGACGAGGTGAAGGAGGTGCTAATTTCTGATTTCGTACCAGAGCATGACAAATCCAACAATGAAGACCTACAGGAAGAGGATGGAGAGGAAGCAGGGTTGTCATATCGGACCGGACGCCCTTTCATTATTGAAAATTTCCAATTGGCAAGTCACTTCACGTTGGTGGTCCACTCTGGAATCAGGTTGCGGACGTGAAAGTCAGGGAGGGAACATTTCTGTCAGGGCGCGGACGGATTCGTCGGGGCCCGGACCTATTGTGCGGGGGCGGGGAGGTCAGAGAAGGCGGACGTCAGGTCCGAGCACGGAGGTCAGGGCGGGGACGTCACGTCAGGGCGGGGACGCAGGGGCACGGACGTCCCAGTCCTCCGCCATAGTGTGGGGGGAAGTGAAGTTCGCTTTGAACTTGGCCATGGGATTCTTCCTTTCCATGGAGAGGGGGAACCCATTAATGCAGCCAGCCCTTCATTTCAGTTCGAGAATATCTTCAAGTCAATGGCTCCATTAAGAGGTCCAACCACTTTTCCAATTCAAAGACCATGTATGGAAGCATGTGGCTCCCTTCTTGGTGCCAAACTTCTCCTTCTTGCCTTCACCAAGCACTTGAGAATTAGGACCCACCCAAAATAAAGGAGATTTCTGAAAATGAAAATTTTATTTGTGTAATGGGATCCTATGAGGGTTTGGGATTGAAATGAAATACTAGTTCTGTTATTTTTTAATTCAAGTTCAACAATACTCTTTTGTAATGGGGATATTTAAGTATGGTTTGGGATTGAAAATTTTAAATGAAATATTAGCCAAGTTATTTTGAATTCAATCATTCCACTAGAAAATTTTATTTGTGTAATGGGATCCTATGAGGGTTTGGGATTGAAATGAAATACTAGTTCCGTTATTTTTTAATTCAAGTTCAATGATACTTTTTTGTAATGGGGATATTTAAGTATGGTTTGGGATTGAATATTGTAAATGAAATACTAGTCAAGTTATTTTGAATTCAAGCATTCCACTAGAAAATTTTATTTGTGTAATGGGATTCTACGAGGGTTTGGGATTGAAATGAGATACTAGTTCCGTTATTTTTTAATTCAAACTCAATGGTAGTCTTTTGTAATGGGGATATTTAAGTATGGTTTGGGGTTGAAAATTTTAAATGAAATACTAGTCAAGTTATTTTGAATTCAAGCATTCGAAAATAATATTTCAAAATTATAAACTTCTAAATTGAGCAAATTTGTTAGGGTTTTTTAAACTTCAAATTAGGGTCAACACCCAAGTTCGGTGCCTTGGGCATTTAGGGGTTAAGATATTTGTGAGTTCAAGTTTGTGAATTTGCATGTTCAAGTTTGTCATGCAGGGAATTCAAGTTTGTCATGCAGGGAATTCAAATTTGGCTTGGAGGGAGTTCAGGTCTGGGCACTTGGATAAATTTCCACACATATGCCGAGGTCAGGGTGCGGACTTCAGGTTAGGGCGCGAACGTCAGGGCGGGGATGCCTGGACAGGGCGCGGATTTCATGTCAGGGCGCAAACGTCAGGGCGGGGACTTCAAGTCAGGGTGGGGACACAGGGGCACGGACGTCCCAGTCCTCCACCATAGTGTGGGGAGGGAAGTGAAGTTCGTTTTGGAATGGCCATGAGATTCTTCCTTCCCATGGAGAGGGGGAACTCATTAATGCAGCCAACCCTTCATTTCAATTCGGGAATATCTTCAAGTCAATGGCTCCATTAAGAGGTCCAACCACTTTTTCAATTCAAAGACCATGTATGGAAGCATGTGGCTCCCTTCTTGGTGCCAAACTTCTCCTTCTTGCCTTCATCAAGCACTTGAGAATTAGGACCCATCCAAAAAAAAAGGAGATTTCAGAAAATGAAAGTTAACTTGCACACTTCAATCAAAAAAAATTTGAAATTACATGCTACAAGTTTTTGGGTTTATAACAAAAGACAAGGTACACATTTTTTAAAATTCAAGTGGGAGGATGCATTTTCAAATTCTCCAAATATAAACTAAAAGGGTTCACAGTTAAAAAAAAAATCAAATACGTTTTATATTTTTTAGACTTCTAATTGAGTGGGTTAGTTTTTGGTAATGTGGTCTACAAGGGTTTGGAAATTGGAATTCACATCATTAACGTATTACAATGTATTACAATGTAGTTCAAGGATTTTATTTTTAAAAATAGAGGCTACAAGGATTTGGAAAGGAAACCAAATGCAAGTTCTAGTGGTTTCGAAGTAAGTTGAAGGCTTTAGTCTTGTTACTAGATGCTACAAGGGTGAAGGGTTTTGATTTCAAATCAAATAGAAGTTATGTTTTGTTTAGTTATAGTTGAGGCCTTTATGGTGTTGGTAAATTGTTGTTCCAAGTATTTAAAATTCAAATCAAATACAAGTTAAATGTTATGTGCTTGTACTTCAAGGGCGGCAAGTTGAAGTACAGGTTATAAGGGTTTGGAAATCCCTTCAAATACAAGTTAATATTTTTGGAAGACAACCCTGTTCTGAACAATACATCTAGCTTATATATTAGAACATTTTATTCTATTGTAATAATTGATTTGAAGAGTATGCATTCTTTATCAAGTGAATTCCAAACTATTTTAATTCACCAAGCTCCCGACAGAGAACGGGTCTGAGTGAAGCAACAAGCAAGCCAACAAGGGCCTCCCTTCTTTTACTTTGAAATTCACAACAGGAAAAAATATTGTTTGATTGAACAAGGGCCCCCTTTCATTCCCAAAAAAATTACTTGAATTTGGGTCCAATTTAAAAAAATGTGGTTCATATGAACAAGGGTCCCCCCTTATTGGAAGTTATTGCTCACAAATTCAAAAGGAATTAGTATTTTTTTGCCTACAATGCAAAAAAATATGGTTCAATTGAACAAGGGCCCCTTTATTGCTTCTTAATGGAGAATGAATGAAACTCATTCGCCTACAAGGAATAAAATACGGGTCCATGGAGCCAAGTTCCTCTTTACTTTTAAATTTACAAGAAATTACTCAAATTAGTTCCACTTGACCCCAATACACAAAAATGTGGTTTGTTTGTACAAGGGCCCCCTTTCATTCAAAAATAAATTAGTTCAATTTGACTCCAATTTAACCCCTGAAGGACGAAGGCCTATTTTCTGCCAAAAAACACTCAAAACTGCCATTTCTTTAGCAAAGAGTAAAAAAAAATTTAATTGTTTTTTTTTCCACATCTAACCATAGGATCGTACACCTGACTAGTATGAGAATGTGTGGAAAAAATTTCAGAATTTTGGACCACACAAATTGCAAGAAATTTGCATTTTAAGTGCAAAAAACAAGTTTTTTAGCTCATTGTGGGACTAGATTTTTTGACTTTGAACATTTTAAGCTTTTAATATTTTGCACTACAAAGTTATGAGCTTTAAATCTTTACAATGGAGAATTGAGTTGAGAGTCTAGCAAAAAAAAGAAAATTCCCAAAAACTTAATTTTCAATATTAAAAAAATTGTTAAGTAAAAGTAGGTACAAGATAGTAGGAAAATCTAAAATTTTAATATCTTTTATATGGAATTAAAATGCATTAATATCAATGGTGACATTATTCTAGAAAAAGAATCTAAACCAGAAAGAACTCTTTTTTTTTTTTAAATTGTAAAAATTGCATTCAGAAATGAATCCTATAAGTTATTTTTTACAATAAGATGCTCTAAGTGCCCGAAAAATAAGATTGTCGATAACTTTCTCATAACAAATCCAAATGGAATGAATCAAAGCTTCCTAGAGAGACAAAAATATAATGTAGGGCAAAAAAAAGAAAAAGAAAAAGAAATATTCCTGCGAATTTTTTGGGGCTGAAACCCCTCTCTCTTGTTTTGAGCTTATTTGGGCATAACTTTTGTTTACAGGCAACGATTGAAAAAAAATAATATTCCCATGAAGCTTATAAGTTTTTCAATCTGCATAAAAAAAATCAGGATAAAAATAAAAATTCAGCCCGTAGGTACCTGCCCAAAATCCCATTTGTCCCCCGAGGCTCGAGGGGACAATGGTCCTTTAGGGAATAAAAAAATGTGGTTCACGTGAGCATAGGTCCCCCCTTATTGCTCATAAATTCGAAAGGAATTAGTAATTTTTTGCCTACAATGCAAAAAAATATGGTTTAATTGAATGAGGGCTCCTTTATTGCTTCTTAACCCCTAAATGCCCGAGGCACCAAATTTTGGTGTTGACAAAACTTTGAAGTTAAATAAAACCTAACCAAGTTGCTATTTTTAATAGATTATATTTTTGTAAAATTCTATTTGAAGTCTACTTTTAGTGTCAAGAATCCGATTTTCAAATGATTGATTATGATTTTTCTATTCAAGATTTTGTGCAAGGGTACCCATTGTAATCTTGACTTTCAATAGTGTTGGGGGCTCTTGGAAATGCGCCTCAAATGTACTACATCTTGGAGGAAAATTCACATTAGAAATTCATTTAAAAAAATTGTAGAGTAGATTTTGAGAAGCCGTAAATTGATCGTGGTTATGCATGTTAGGCCCTTTAACCTCATATTTTTTTGGTGACCAACTTCTTAGATTCAATATGTAAAAAAAGGATTGAAAGAATTTCTTAGTTTTAACACTGTCATGTTCAAACATTATAATCTTTGAATTCATAAGTGATATTCTTGTGTTTTCTTTTCCTACGTGATCTCTAACATGTTTAGTTTGAATTTGTACGGTTACAATTAAAAAAAAAGAAGTGATATAAATTATCAAAATGTTGGCCTTTTGTTCGATTTAAAGTAAATTCTTAGAAGTTCAAAACAGGCCTTGGGCATTTAGGGATTAATGGAGAATGAACTAAATTCATTCGCCTTCAAGGCACAAAAATACGAGTCCATGGAGCAAGGTTCCTCCTCCTTTACTTTTAAATTCACAAGGAATTAGTTCCACTCGGCCCCACTGAAAAAAAATATGGTTCGAGTGTACAAGGACCCCCTTCATTCAAAAATAAATTAATTCAATTTGGCTCCAATTTTAAGAAATCGTCTACTTTCGTCCGCGATCCGACTACTTTCGTCAGCAACCTGACTACCGTCCGCACCCCAACACAATTCCATCCCCGCCCTGGCAAGATTACGTCTGCGCCCTGACTACAGTCCGCGCCCCCTACCAGAGACGTCTGCGCCCTAGATCCTACTTGGCAGCCATGTGGCGTCAAAATGGCAGCTACATCATTTGTTTTTTCAATTAAAAAAAGTCAACTTTGTGTTGATCACATCGGACAGGCGAGACCTCTATTGGACGGGCGAACCGGACGTCCGCCCGGTATGACAACCCTGAGAGGAAGAAGAGAATGAATTTGCGCATGGCTTTGTCGATTGGAATCGGGACTTGGAGTCCAATTGCGACTCAGACAACTATAAGTTTAGTTGGCTTGATGATTTTTAGAATTGCAAAATGTGAAAATTGTTTAGTTGGCTCGCATTTGTTTCCATCTATTTAGCCACTCAAATTATTTTGCATCGACTTAGACTTTTTTTGGACATGAATAGAGTGATGCTATTTACGTGGCTGCCTTGTCACCTAAAGTATCCCGAAATAGGTACTATAGCAGACTTTTAGTAAAGTTGGATGCATGACTTTTATTAGGCGAAAGAATGTTGACAGCCGTTTTTTGGATCAAAAATTCTGCACCATCTAAAAGGCGATACCACCTGACATTCTAAACATGGAAGTATCCGGCACGACTTTTTTCTCGCCGCGTTCAATCTTCCTGCCTTCTGTTTCTCAGTCACACCCCATGGAATCGTTCATTATTTTGGTTTTTTCCTTGCATGAGTTGGAGCTCCAGTTTTCGTTTCTTGCGGTTGAGCTGTGGTTTTCTTGCGTTGCGGTTTCATTGCGCCCCTTGCTGAGATGAGTTGAACATGTAGAACTCTTTAAAAATACTTGATTTTGTTATTTAAACTGCGGAAAGAATTTCTTCAGCGGCAGTTTTTTTATTTGTACTCTTCATTGTGGACTTCTGTACGGCACTTCAATTCTTGTATTTCGTCAATTCATGGAAGCTCAAGATCTTATGCTCGTTTCCTCCCTTGCTTCTGACTATTCGTTTTTCTCTACATTTGCGTGATTACTTTTTTTGATGAATATTTCATTGACTCTATTTTCTTCCAGTGCTTGATTGATTGTAATGGTGTCAATGCAACGTATCTACCTTATTGCATAATCTATATACTGATATTACACAGTACTATAATTGTGTGAGTTTCATGGGACTGAACGGATTGCACTGGATTGAGTGAGCCGAGAATACCGCCGCTATTTACGGGCATCATGTATTCAACATACATTTTCATTTATCCTTGACTCAAGGATACCAAAGTATATAGACATTCTCTTATTACAGATATGTTCTTACTGAATTCGAGAGACCTAACGAGATATTCTGATGTGCAGCCAGTTTATCCTCGAGTCAAGGATAATTTAATTGTGTTTCTGGTGTTCTTATAATAATACATATATGCATATCTCATTTATCCTCGACTTGAGGATATATAATATTGTGGAGTTTTGAGGGGTTACAAACTAAGAGGATGTTTGAAGAATAATTGTATCCTGTATTGTGGGTTAATTTTATAGTGGAACAATCCTAAAGTGAATCTGGAATTATCCTCGACCCGAGGATAAATTATATAACGTTTAATTTTTATTTTATGATTATTGTAGTTCATTATTATCGTCAAATAGATCATAATTGTTTTGATTGAAATTCATTGATATGTTCACAGGCCTGGTCATTGAGAAGATAAACCGAATAAATACTGTTCTAATGGTTAAATTGTATAAATGCGTAATATATTGGACAATATTTTCTAGTGTGTTTTAATGACTTGGTTAGACCTATTGTGAGTAATGAATGCTAGAAATACTAAAAATTTATGTGGGTCAATAACACGTAATTGATTTGGACTTTATGTGGACCTGGGTTTTTTCAATAGTTATAGTAGTATTATCTTTGAGTCGAGGATAAGAGTCTTGAACTATTAGATTTCGTATGTTGTTTTAATATATGCAAATGTTCTTGGTGAACTGTATTTTTTGATTGTAATGACAAGTCGTGATTCTTCACTTCGGGATACTTATGCTATTTATTGATTTTCCTTACTTCTTTGTTGTGGTCATTTTTTCGAGTTAAATATGTTCTTGAGGTATGTGAGTGTATATCGTGATGAAGTATGCTCGACCCGAGGATAAATCACCTTCTTTAAACTGATTTTTCTATTCTTTGTGCAGAATGGATATTCCTGTAACAAACAAGTTTTCAGTATCAGAGCCAATTTTGCCTCCGGGTGTCGTAGCTTGTGAGGGTATCCCTCGCGCTTCTTGGAGTACGAAGTGTGTCACACTTACAATTGAAGCCGGTGTAGAATCTGTAGATGTGGCAAAAGGAATTTGTCATAGCATTGATGCAGATCTTGTTATCAACATGGACGGGGGAGCCTCTTGGCGATGGCCGGGTTGCAGTTCAAATTACGGAGTCCCTATGCGAGACCGATGTTCCTTCAGCTTGGATGTGGTCAATGCACTCCTGGCCCATTTCAAGGGTATATCTACGCGGAGCCAGCTTATATGACCATGATCAGACATATATTTTCAAGACTATAGTGAATTTAGCCAGGCGGCGCGTTCGGGCTGGTGTTTGCTCGTATGAGACCTCTCGAGAGAGGAATGAACCTGTTCTTCCTCCTAAGAAAGACATTTTACTCACTTCACGATCAATTGCTGAGGTGTCTTCCAAGACGTGTTGCCCGAAGAATTGTTTACAACCATTTCCAAGTGGGCAAATACAGGCCATTCGATCTCAAATGCTTGGGGGGTGGGGGTGGAGTATATGGGCGTAAATCGCGTCTTCTTGACGTGCACAAGCAAGTCCATCCTGATGCGAATGGAAGGGATATGATCACCTTGGGTAATATGGAAGTTTGTCCGACCGTGTGGTAGACCATCCATGGAGTATCAAAAGCTACTTTCTATAGGTACAAGGACATGGCAAAAAATGATGTGCAGCCAGAACAACACAATAATCTTGGCTTAAAGAAGCCACGCACGCACACACTACAGGCTACAACCACACTTCAATTGCTTCTTGAGAATACTGCGGACCAAATGCCGCACAAATCACGTACACTTCAGTTGAGAGAGAAGGTTCCTTCCATGGTTCTTCCATCAGCATTTCGGTGGAGGGACGCCTTGCTGGAGATTAACACTATGAATTCATCATTTTAATTGCCACATATTTCAACAAGTCGGTTGAGCAACATTTGGCGTGCTTCTTTTCCTGAGTTCGCTCCCAAGGCTCGTGGTGATAGTTTTGCTCGTTGTAAGGAATGTGATAGATTCAAGCAACTCAAGAATGATTGCACTCCACGTTCACGAGCTCAAGACATATGGATCAAGAAATTGAAAGTCCACCTGGATGGACAAAGGGCTCATAGGGAGCTCTATTATGCAAATCGTATGATCTCAGAGAAACAACTGAACAAGGTTTTCACCATAATCCATGACAAAATGGATGATTCAAAGACTGCGTCCCCTCATTATTCTCACAAGAGTAAAGCCATAGATTCTTTTATGAAGCTGCCCATCGCGGTCACAAGCATGATTGCTCATGGCCATGGTGACGTGCGATATGCACACTACAGTTTAGAGATGTTTTCAATGGACTCAAACCATACCGTGGAATCCATAGCAAGATTGTTGCGGGCCTTGGAGTCTGAACTCAAGTATTCATCAAGTCAGCTGTTTACCAAGGATGATGTGATTCGTCCATTGTTGGAGGCCTTATTAGAGGGCACAGAGATTTGTGAAGAATCTCTTCCTAGTTGTCTTGAACAAGTGGTGCAACCTAGGTGTCTCCCTCCAACATTAAATCTTCAACTCGACAATTGCGCAGGTGACAACAAGAATTGATAGGTTTTTGCATTTTGCTCTCTCCTTGTATATAGAGCCGTTTTTTGCAAGGTGTACGTTAATTTCCTCCTTGTCGGGCACACTCACGAGGACATTGATGCTCTTTTGGGTCATTGATGCTCTTTTTGGTCATTGGAGCGGCAAGTTGAAGACAAATGACTACCCCACATTTCTGAGGTTGATGAAGTCCTTCATGGATTGTGAAACGCAACCCGTGATTCCTCATCTCATTGAGGAGGTTCTTGACTTCAAGAAATTTGTGGAAGGGTACTTGCCAACGGGCAATGATTCTCTACAGGGTCATTCACAAGGCCAACAATTCAAGTTTTACAAGGATTCCAATGGGTGGCCCTTAATGCAATACAAAATTCTTTGTACAGACATTGATAGGTTGTCAAAGGAAGGTGGGAAAATTTGATTATGGAACGAGACAACAGATGGGTGGCCCAAATTGCCTAGGGGTAGCCCTCCTCCTTTGGCACTGCATGCATTGAAGAGCTTTGATGATGTGTGCAAGGAATTGGACGCATACATAGCTTTTGGGGGGGCAATGGCTAACCAAGACTTGTCTGGAGAATTCCGGAGGAAGAATGAGGCAGTGATAAAATACTGAGAAGGTGTGAGAAGCGCTCTCAATGAACCACTTGTGGCATGGGAAACACTACGAGATGGATTTTGGCCACATTCAATAGTCCCTGGTGAGGTGGAAGACCAATTCATAGATGACGGCACTTTGCATGAGGAGTTTGCAGAAGATGCACCTTTTGTTGGTCGTAGGCGTGATTGTCCACAACCTTCATTCTGTGTTAGCCATGATGTGTATGGGTTACTTTCTTGCTATCCGTCCCGCTAATCGTGATCTCCGTCCAGTTTGGATTGCTCGGGCATTGAAGAATCCCAGTCCAAATCCAGCGCATATCAATTTTGTTCAATTGAAGTACTGGAAGCCTGTGACATTTCAGCTTGTTGACAAGAAGATGTATGCTGGGTGGGACAGCGCACAAGGTAATTCATGGTGTGAAGACATGGAGGTCTCCATAAGTTGGAATCATACGGATACTATCATGACGGCTTGGAAGCCCCGTGTGAGAGCGGGGACTGCAAATCCCAAAATCAAGATTCCCCCGAAACAAATTTGCATCATCAAAGAATCCCTAGCCATAGCGGCTAGGGAAAGGAACAATGTACCCTCGGAGTGAGGATAAATAGTTTGTAGCCATAGGAAGTGAATAGGAGTTTTGGAAGTTTGCAGGGTATTTTTAAATATCTTTTAAATATCTTTAAAAAGTTCAAAAAAATTATAAAAATAGTGTCCCAAAAAAAGATTGTGAGGAGTAATAGAAGTTCCTAGGTTATTTTTTATAATATGCCATAAACAAAGGATTTAAAAAAAATAAAATTGTTAAGAAAAATTAGGGTAGCAGGGAGAAGTGGATTTTGTTTGCCAGTTGCTTTAGTTCAGTGGATTGACCTTTATTTCACCTCTATTTCGAATTTTGTTGTGGTGGATTTTGCGCAATAAAATATGTTTGTATTGTTATATCTTTGTATTATATTGAGCCTTTTGTGGTTTATTTATTATATTTCAATTGTCCATGTTTGTTTGTTTCAAGGGTTGAATGCACTTATGTATTTTATAATGCTAAATCTTAGACTTGTGTACCAAAGTATAATTATGGATGGGTTTTTTGTAGTCGATCTTATATTAGATCACACATTATGAATGGTCCAAGTTTGAGTGTCATTGGAGTCCTTGAACAGTCCTTCACTCCAAATAGTGCCAAGTGAGTATACTCAAAGAGGCAAATAGAAAAATATATATGTTTTGTAATAAACCCGTATACCTTGAGATATGAGTTCTGTACTGTGCTCAATGAGGAGTGTTGGTGTTGTTTCATATACCCACAAAAATTCATAGTTCATTGGACATATTGCAGTCTCAATGTAATGCATTGTCTCATTATAATGAAACCTTTTGTATACTAAATTTAGGATCATGACTATAATGAGACTCCAAATTTTCTCATTTTAATGAATATGGCCTTTACTCCGCTTCTTGCTCGTCTTGCCCTCAACTTGGTCAGCCGCTTTTTTCTTTGAAGGCTCAGGGTAAGCCTTCTCCTTCCCACTTTCACTCGTTGGTGGTAGTGCTGCTTGCCGTGGCTTGGGATCCCGGTTTCTCAGTCTATTTCCAGCTCTCGGGACTACTTTGGCTTGGCAATCAAAGGCATACCAATCAAGCGCTGTGAAGATTGCACTGACTCTTTGGCTGTAGGCGGTGTGCAAGACTGGGTTCCAGGGCTAGTATTTAGTTTCACATTCTGTGGTGAGAGAATCCAAATGCATCCCAGGAAGGTACGAGAGAAGGTCTACGAGGTCAAATTGTCCCAACCCATCTCCAATTTTGCAGACAATGGAGTGAACGTGAGTAAGATGGGAACCATTGTCATCAACTTCCTAGAGCACAATGACGAGGTAATCCTCTTGGTGCTGTTCAACTAAACTAACCTTCTCATTCAGATCCCAGGGCATAAATCTAATGGTCCTCTACGGCTTGTAACAAAGGAAGACAAAGTTCTTGTTTCGGTTCATGCCAAAATTCCAGTAGAAGATGGAATCTCTGAACTTCTAGAGCTTCCCGTAATTGAGTGGATTCTCCTCGATGAATGGTTTGTCGAACGGGTTTTGGAACGGCTCGATGAGCAGATCCGTGTAGCTGTAGTTGTAGCTAGAGTCTTTTGCATTTTCTTCCATTTCGCTAAATCTGGAAGAGCACACGAAGTATGTTAGATTTCATAATAGTTTTTGAGTTGTGGGTTATCCTTGAGTTGAGGATAACTATCTCTGCTTAGTAGTGAACCTAATCTTGCAAACAGAACATACACTACTATGCCAGGAATGTACAAAGTAAGTCAAATTGTTTTGTTACGAAATGGTAAATTATCTGGGATGTATTTGATACTTTATTTTACTAATTTTTGTTGTTGTTTGAATTTATCCTCGACTCGAGGATAAAGTCTAGTGTTTGCTTTTATGATTAAGTAGTTTTATACTTCTAGTAGTGGCATTGCCTAATTATATTTTTGTTTTAAACAACTAGAAGAAGTTTACTTAGAATTGCACATGCTTTTGAAAACATAATATCGGTGTATAATAAGTCAGTTGGCATTACAATGGGAAGATAATCCTCAAGTCGAGGATACTTTATTATCGGTGGTGAATTAATCTTTTGATAGTATATTTGTGAATGTGGATCGTTTATATTGTTTCACTTGGAGTTCTTTTGTCTTAGGCTTTTAGAACTATTATCCTCAACTTGAGGATAATCTAGATGTTGCGTTGGTAGTTGAGGGATTACCCTTGGGTCGAGGATAATCAAAATTTTCTAATAGGATTCCAAAACCCTAAAACAAAAGAAAAAAGCTATAATACTGGAGATGGTCAATAGAAACTTCAAATTTGTTCTGCATCATACAAGCAATTGGATGATACAGGCACAAAAAACCCATTGAATGATACATGCAATACCTACTTGCTTCTATTTGACAATTAGGAAAATGAAAAAGGAATGGCTTACCTGCAAACTTTGCTGAATGGAGAATAGAAATGGAATTAGGTAGCTTCATTGTCCTTCACGTGTGTCCTTCCTAAATCAAACTGTAATGTGACCCGCCACTCTCAACATTGGGAATTGAAGTCCTACTAGCCAACAAACCGTAAAAGACAAGAATGCATTCATATTTGTAGACGTTTTACAGCCAAAACTTACAAAAAAAAAGAAAAAAGAAGGAGATTATAGATACAATATAGAACACCCAAAAAACTAAGAAGGAATTGATCTATAATGGAAACATGTGAAATGTATAAAACTACACTGGAATCACATCCAAACCAACACAAATGCATGGTAATACCGAAAACAACACAAATTTAGGGTTTCCTTACCTCAAAAGAAAGCAAATGAAGATCTGGCGGATATTTCTGCAATCCGTAGACAAGGCTTCGCAATTAGTACAATTCCTGCCAAGCAATCCACGTGAACTCGTCGTGCAATTGCCATGCAAAACTTTGAATATCTTTGCATTCCAACATCCAATTCAACTTCAATGCCAATACTACTTCAAGAAATCAAAACATGTTCTTCCCGGACATTGAACTAGAGCGCAAAATCCTAAAACAACGCTCAAAACTGCTAATGAGAGAAATCGAAGAACCGTAATGAAAACTACGAATGCAAAACCTAAACAACCTGTGCAAAACATACAGTCAATTTCCCAACCTCTGACATCGCACGCACAAAAATTGCACGCACACACACGAAACACGCACGTATAGAAATTGCACGTACAAAAATTGGAGAAGCACGCTCACACGTACAGAAATTGCACGCATAGAAATTGGAGAAGCACGCATGCACACGCATACGCACGAATTGCAAATGTAACAACAACATGAAGGAAAATTTTTTAAACTTCCACTGGGGCTTGACTTGCAAATCTTCCTCGCAGGCAAGGAGCAAAGAGAACGGAAGAAGACGGAGTACCTGATGGGGCACAGTCCAACAAATCCGCACGCGCCCTTCGCAAAATTGAAACCTCTTGGCGCCTTCTAGAAATTCTATGCCTCCGCCTTCTGCGAATCCTGGCAAAGCATGCGCCTTTCACGTACAAGCTGTGAAACTAAGCATTAATCATGAAGGCCACGTCTCCGCATGAGTCTCTTGAAGCAAAACGAAGGTGGCAGACTGGCACAGAGTTTGGGGAGGTGATGACCCCAAACCCTAGATACCCTCGCATGAAACCCTGGGTTGCCCGCGCCGCCAGAAAAAATCTACGGGCTGCCCCGCCGCCTAGAGTTAAAATGGAATCTGCCCGTCCATTCACAAGTTTCCATGAATATAAAAATTTGTGGATCATTTTCCAAAGAAAGAAAAATGGATGTGGAACATTACACAAGTGGTTTCATATTTTTTTGAATCATTGTTGAATTACTTATGAATTTTCCAAAAAAAATGTTGTAGGCACCTATTTGTGATCCTAGGTCTTCGAAAATCTGACCACTTGCAACTTCTCAAGTGATTTGAGTAAATGAAGGCCAATGATTGGCTCTTGCAATAAATAATGTTGTTCTTTTGATTCTCTCAGTGACTTCAGAGGTCCATTTAACCCCTAAATGCCTAAGGCACCCAAATGTGGTGTCGAAGAAACTTTGAAGTTAATTAAAACCTTACCAAAATGCTTTTTTTAGTAGCTTATATTTTTGAAAGATTCTTTTTGAAGTCTAGTTTTAGCATCAAAAATCCGATTTTGAAAATGAATGATTATGATTTCTCTATTCAAGATTTTGTGGAAAGGTACCCATTGCAATGTTCACTTTTTGTAGTGTTCAGGGCTCTTGGAAATGAGCCTCAAATACACTAGATCTTGGAGAAAAAATCACACTAGAAATTCATTTAAAAAAATTTTAGAGTAGACTTTGAGAAGTTGTAAATTGATTGGGGTTATATTTGTTAGGCCCTTGAACCTCATATTTTTTTGGTCTTGAATTTTTTTAATTTGACATGCAAAAAGAAAGCTCAAAGATTTTCATAGTTTTAACACCATGACAATTAAACATTATAATCTTTCAATCCTTAAATGATATTGCTGTGTTTTCTTTTCCTATGTGATCTCTAACATGTCTAATTTGAATTTGTATAGTTGCAATTCAAAAAAAATTGATTCAACTCATTAAAATGTTGGCTTTCTGTTCAATTTAGAGCAAATTCCAAGAGGCTCAAAACAGACCTTGGGCATTTAGGGGTGAAGGCTCACCTAATGTCCACTTCAGACGTAAATAGAGGTTCAATTTGAAGAGGCCACTCACTTTTAGAGAAGACTATCTTATTTCCCAACTTGCCCTACAATAATGTTTTCTGTCAAGCTAAGAATTAAAGCTACCCTACAAGGTCAGATCTGGTGGAAATTAAGTCTTTTGGGAGGGGAAAATGACACGTGTCATCATGTGAATGGTTTGAAGTGACGTGGACCCCTAAGAATCTGGCGTGGAAACTCAATTCCGGCACCTGATTGCCGGATCAGACCTTTACTTACGGTACCCAACCAAAAAATAATATTATCCAACTAAAAATTAACCCAAAGTGTTCCTTGACTATCTTTTCACCAAAAAATACTCTAGAATTGCTATTTCTAGTACAAAAACGACATTTTAGAAAATAAACATTTTTGGACACATGAGATTAGTAGGATCTTATAATATGCTCCTATTAGAAGATGCGGAAAAAACCAAAAAAAATTTCACCGTATAGATTGGAAGATAATCACGATTGAATTGGCAAGAGTCCTTTTTTTGGCCCTATGAAAAACAAGACAACTGCACTTCAGAAGCTAACATTTGGAAATATGTTAAAAAAGGTGGTGCTCTTTTGAATTTTCTTTCATAAACAAGTTGACTATAATCATATTTAAAAATCAGCAAATCATTTGGGATTGTGCAACATAATTATAGGAAAAAAATAAAAAGTACAAACAAAACAGTAGAGAACTTTGTGCTTTTAAAAAAATAGTAAGTGGTTATTTATAGTCAAATTACTTTACAAAACCTTTGATTTTTCTATAGAGCTTTGTTATGTTTATATAGACATTTGAATATGCCATGGGTTTAGAGCATTTTCACTTCCGTTGAAATAAGTTTGTTTGCATTTGATATCAAATAAAGTATCATGCAAACAAGAAAATATTTTTATAGAAATTTGAAAGATAATTATTGATCTTATTTCTAATTTTATTTAATTTAGAATTTCCAATTGAAGCTTCAAGATTTAGGATTAATGGATAAGTTTAATCATTGAAGTAATATTGGTCCATAAAACAAACGGTGAGATACTATAATTCTAGTAACATATAACTAACTATAACTAACTATAATTCTAATAACTATTACTAAAACATATAATTCTAGTCCAACTAAAGTGTACTACAAAAACAAACATTCCTTCATTACTACTCTTATTACTTCTCTTAAATTTCCCTTCGGCATAAAAAATCTAAAATAATGCTAGAAAAATAGAAAGGGTTGGTATTCTAATATTAATCTATTTTTTAGGCCCCCACTATTTCTCAACAGAATTATTAAAGTCTTCTAATAAAATCCAAAAAATATTTGCTAGAAGAAGTAGGAAAGTTTTATTAGTATGCTATTCTTTAAGACCACACTGATACAATCATTTTAATCCTAAGAAATATGAGTATCAAAATTTTAACATCAGAAAATCTTTGAAATGTGAATTCATATATCAGTCTTAAAATAAGTCTACATTGGTGACTGTGGAAATTTAAAGATTAATAAATCCATGATTCTTAAAATAAATACACGTCAGTGTGGAGAAAAAAATGTAGAAGTTACAAATTTGCTAAACAGTACTTTCAAATCCATGGATGCATTCAAGTCAACACCCATTTTCTTTAATTTACAACATAATTTCAAAAAAACGAGTCTTGCCCTGAATTTTAGATATTAAAAAATCCATGAATCACAAATGAAGTCCACATGGGTGTAGACAAAAAAATGTAGAAGTTGCAAACTAGCTAAACATTACTTTCAAATCCATGGACGCAATCAACTCAACACCCATTTTTTTTAATTTGCCACATAACCTTAAAGAAACGAGTCCTGCCCTGAATTTTAGATATTAAAAAATCCATAAATCACAAATTAAGTCCACGTGGGTGTGGACAAAAAAATGTAGAAGTTGCAAATTTGCTAAACATTACTTTCAAATCCATGGACGCATTCAACTCACCACCCATTTTCTTTAATTTACCATGTAACCTTAAAGAAACTAATCCCGCCCTGAAGTTTAAATATTAAATTAACCATGAATAGAAGTTGTAAATTAGCTAAACATTACTTTCAAATCCATGGACGCAAAATGTAGACATTCACGTACCAAAATCCATGATATTTTAAAAATTGTGGCTATTAAAGACCTGGCCCGTTTTATTTCCAAATTTTTTAATTCATGTGTAGATCAATTTCTATTGGGAATAAATTGAACATGCTTGTGAAATCTAAAGCCTATTTAACATTTATTTGAACTTCCTCCAAAAGAAAGTTAAGCACTCACATATGAAAATCTGTGACATTTCAAATCCATGGCTGATTGGCTGCATCCAATTATTCCCCCATTTATTCGAAATTAAATTGAAACGCAGCAAAAATTGGATATGCCCTATATTGCAGAACAAATTAGCCATGCCCTGTAGTGCCCCATTTTCTTATTTGTACAACAAGAAAGAAAAAAAAAACAATTAGCCATGCCCTATAGTTTAAAGAACTAAAATCTCAAATGTCATGAAGTTGGTATCCAAAAGAAGGCCAAAACAAATCTATAAGTTGTAAATACTCCAAGAAATAATAATTCATGAGTACACTAAATTTAGTGCCCCATTTTCTTATTTGTACAACAAGAAAGAAAAAAACAAACAATTAGCCATGCCTTGTAGTTTAAAGAACTAAAATCTCAAATGTTATGAAGTTGGTATCCAAAAGAAGGCAAAAAAAAATTTTACAGGTTGAAAATACTCCAAGGAATAATAATTCATGAGTGCACTAAATTTAGTGCCCCATTTTCTTATTTGTATGACGAGAAATTCCAAAAAAATGAATTAGCCATGCCTTGTAGTTTAAAGAACTAAAATCTCAAATGTCATGGAATTGGTATCCAAAAGAAGGTCAAAACAAATCTACAAGTTGTCAATACTCTAAGGAATAATAATTCATGAGTGCACTAAATGTAGTGCCCCATTTCCTATCATATAATACGAGAAAGAAAAAAAAATGAATTAGCCATGCCCTGTACTTTAAAGAACTAAAATCTCAAATGTCATGGAATTAGTATCCAAAAGAAGGCAAAAAAAAAATGAATTAGCCATGCCCTGTACTTTAAAGAACTAAAATCTCAAATGTCATGGAATTGGTATCCAAAAGAAGGCAAAAAAAAAATCTACAAGTTGTAAATACTCCACGGAATAATAATTCATGAGTGCACTAAATGTAGTGCCCTATTTTCTTATTTGTACGATGAGAAAAAAAACAAAAAACAATTAGCCATGCCCTGTATTTTAAAGAACTAAAATCTCAAATGTCATGGAATTGGTATCCAAAAGAAGGCCAAAAGAAATCTACAAGTTGTAAATACTCCACGGAATAATAATTCATGAGTGCACTAAATGTAGTGCCCCATTTTCTTATTTGTACGATGAGAAACAAAAAAAAACACAATTAGCTATGCCTTGAAGTTTAAAGGACTAAAGTTTCAAATGTCATGAAGTTGGTATCCGAAAGAAGGCTAAAAAAAATCTACATGTTGTAAATATTCCAAGGAAAAATAATTCATGAGTGCACTAAATTTGGTGTCCCATTTTCTTACATACACTACGAGAGAAAAAAAATGAATTAGCCATGCCGTGTAGTTTAAAGAACTAAAATCTCAAATGTCATGAAGTTGGTGTCCAAAAGAAGGCCAAAACAAATCTACAAGTTGTAAATACTCCAAGGAATAATAATTCAAAGGTGCACCAAATGTAGTGCCCCATTTTCTAAAATTTATTAGATGGCATGGCCAATTGTTTTTTATCTTCATTCTCGGAGTACATGTTTTTTTCTTTCTCGTCGTACAAATAAGAAAATGGGGCACTAAATTTAGTGCACTCATGAACTATTATTCCTTGGAGTATTTACAACTTGTAGATTTGTTTTGGCCTTCTTTTGGATACCAACTTCATGACATTTGAGATTTTAGTTCTTCAAACTACAGGGCATGGCTAATTGTTTGTTTTTTTCTTTCTCGTCGTACAAATAAGAAAATGAGGCACTAAATTTAGTGCACTCATGAATTATTATTCCTTGGAGTATTGAGACTTTAGTTCTTTAAACTACAAGGCATAGCTAATTCATTTTTTTCAAGTTACGTGGTAAATTAAAGAAAATGGATGTTGATTTGAGTGCGTCCATGGATTTGAAAGTAAAGTTTAGCAAATTTGGAACTTCTTTATTTTTTTGTCCATACCCATGTGGACTTAATTTGTGATTCATGGATTTTTTTAAATTTAAAATCCAGGGCAGGACTCGGTTCTTTCAAGTTAAGTCGTAAATAAATAAAAATGGGTGTTGGTTTGAATGCGTCCATGGATTTGAAAGTAATGTTTCGCTCATTTGCAACTTCTAGATCTTTTTGTAAACATCCACGTGGACTTAATTTGTGATTCATGGATTTTTTAATATTTAAAATGCAGGGCAAGACTCGTTCTTTTGAAGTTATGTTGTAAATTAAAATAATGGGTGTTGATTTGAATGCGTCCATGGATTTGAAAGTAATGTTTCGCTCATTTGCAACTTCTAGATCTTTTTGTAAACATCCACGTGGACTTAATTTGTGATTCATGGATTTTTTAATATTTAAAATGCAGGGCAAGACTCGTTCTTTTGAAGTTATGTTGTAAATTAAAATAATGGGTGTTTATTTGAATGCGTCCATGGATTTGAAAGTAATGTTTAGCAAATTTGCAACTTCTACATCTTTTTGTAAACGCCCAAGTGGACTTAATTTGTGATTCATGAATTTTTTAATATTTAAAATGCAAGGCAAGATTTGATTATTTAAAGTTACGTGGTAAATTAAAAAAATGGGTGTTGATTTGAATGCGTCCATGGATTTGAAAGTAATGTTTTGCTAATTTTCAACTTCTTTATTTTTTTGTCCACACCCACGTGGAATTAATTTGTAATTCATGGATTTTTTAATATTTAAAATGCAGGGCAAGACTCGTTCTTTTGAAGTTATGTTGTAACTTCAAAAAAAATGGATGTTGATTTGAATGCATCTATGGATTTGAAAATAGTGTTTAGCAAATTTGCAACTTCTTTATTTCTTTATTTCTTTTTTGAACAAATGGAACGAACCATGGCATTAAAAAAAACCCAAGAACAACAACCAAGCTCAAGAGCTAGACAATGAAGAGATAAGAGCAAGAGCGAAAAAGAAACCAAAAGAACTACTGAAACAAACAAAGGGGAGGGCCCTTCTTGTTCCAAATAATACATGAGTCTAGCCTACTAGCAAGAACAAGAGAGTGGATCCAAATGTTATCAAATCTATCCCAAATGGTAGAAGCTTGTTGGGGGCGCTGTTGAGCCCCTATTCGTGCCTTTAATTGTGCGGCGCGCCCAGAATCAAGTAGCGCATTCCACATAGTGTCGTGAGTAACCTCCAAAGGCCACTAGTTGTTACAAAAAACCGTACTATTACAGGAAATCCAGATAAGCCAAAGCGACGAGCCACGTAGAAGGGTCCAAATGGTTCGAAGAACATGAAAACGTCTTGGAATCGAAGACTCAAAAATACATTGGGAGAAGTCAAAACAGGTATGGGGGCCAGTTGAGTTCCCTTGGATGTGGTAGAGAATGGACTGAGCATAGTCCCAAACCTCTTGGACCCTTGAACAAGAAAAGAATCGATGTATAGGTGTTTCTTCACAGGCTAAGGAACAATAATTACAATTGGTGTCAATGTCCGGGGCAATTCTCGCACGCCATGAGTGTACCACTACCGTATTGTGCCATACAGACCACATGAAAGCCACCTCTTTCTGTGAACGTGACTTGTGCCAAACTTTTTTCCAATCAGGTAGAAATACTGACGGGAGATGGCCAGACCATTTTGAGGGTATGGATCTCTTTAACTGGCGATGTCTGGTAATGATGTTACAGCCCAAAGATGTAGTATAAGCCACCAAACTATTGCCATCATCCCATTGCCAACAAGAAGGATCAAACTTCATAGATTGGATGGCACCGGAGAAGAGCAAACGCAAAGTGTTGTTGCTTCCTTTCTTAACTTCTAAAATGCAAACCCTGCGGACATGGCCAGTATGAGCTACAACCTCGTTTGAGGTTGGAATAATGGACAATTGCCTTGAAGTGAGTCCAATTGTTGCTAATGGGACATCACCAGGCAAAACCAGAGTTTGAGGTTGGAGAAGCAAGATGCGATTATCTAGAATATGGTTTTTCCATGTGAGTATAAGAAGAGGGTTGTCTAGTTGAGAAAAAAGTCCTTACCATTCTCCTTCTTGTGCAGTGTCAAACCAATGAGTGAGCATGAATAGCTAGTCAAGAGGGATCCTAGATATGAGATAGAACCAACTATGCCTTTCCATTTTCATAAGGGAAAAGCCAGAAGACACTTCGTCCCATGATTTGAAGTCATGCATGTGGGAGTCCCAGAGATCACCTATTGTGCGTAAGCCACGCTAGGCTAGCACCCTAGCTCTGTTAGCTGAAAAGTGAAAGTTGGCTCCAATATAGCTAGTGGACCACCAGAGGCTGGTGGAGAGGACCTCGTCTACGTTAGATGGTGGGATAGACTCTATGTGTTTCACAATAAGTCTCCATGCGCTAGTAATTCTATTCCAAAATCGAGAGCCTCGTGTGACTAAGGGTGTGTGGACCATGAGCCACATTTGAGAAGGAAACTAGTATCCACATTTTGGATGTGGTTTCTTGCGATGGATTCTGTATCTAAGTAAAATCTTCAAGTTTGATATGCCCAGCTCAATTGCAAAGAGTATCCATTTAGCTAAAAGCGTTGTAAGGGAAACCTCTGGGTCAAGTAGCTTTAGGCCCCCAATGCTTTTAGGGAGGCAACAATCGTCCTAGGCTATCTTGGATTGTGATGAATGTTCCGTGCCGCTCCAGAGGAAGTTCCTCATATTGCCTCGGATGGATCGGATAACTTGTAGAGAGCCGCTCCATATAACAATAAAGTAATACCGTGTAGATAAAAGGATGGCGTTGACCACTGTCGCTCATCCTGCTAGAAAAAGACGCTGAGTAGTCCAATATGATAGCTTCTTTGAGATTTTTTGTTGGAGAAAGCCGTCAATGTCGGAGGTCTCTAGTGTAATGCCAAATGGGGCACCTAGTAACTTAGATAACGAATCCGGGGGAGCCCAAGTGAGGCCAAAGCTGTCAAGCCAGAGTGGTTTTATATTCTTAGAAAACCAATAAGCAACACTCTTGGTCCAGTTGATGACTAGGCCCGTGGCTGAACCAAAACATTGGAGAAGAGAGATAGTATTGCGAAGATATTCTTCTTGATCCCTAATAGATAGTCCGGTATTGTCAGCATACTGAAGTACTAATTGTTGAAGATCGCTTTCAGGGAGTTGAATCCCTTGAATTCTTCCTAGAAGTTGTTCCGCAGATGCTGCCATGTGAAGAGCTTTCCCAACAAGTAGAAAAAGGTATGGTGCTAGAGGGCAACCTTGCCTGACTCCATGCTTGATGTGGAATGGGGTGGTAGACTTCCCATTGAGCAGAACCGAGGCTGAGGCATCTTGCAACAACATCAAAACTAACTTAATGAATGATTCTGGGATACCCATTTTCCGCATCACTAGAAAGAGGAAGTCCCAAGAGACTACATCATATGCTTCAGTAAAGTCTAATTTTAAGAAGATAAGGTCGTGGTCAGAGTCCTTAGCCCACTCAACAGTCTTATATTGTAGAAGTATATTACCTAGAATATGTTTAAATGGAAGGAAGGCTGACTGCTCTAGGCTAATGACATCTTTGAGAAGATGTTGAAGTCTAATCTGGAGAGCTTTGGCGATAATTTTGTAGGAAACAATTAATTCAGTAATAGGTCACCAATTAGCTAGGTCGGCTTGGTCACCTGCTTTGAATAAAAGTGCAATGGCCCCAGATGTCATGCCTATTGGGAGGTGGCCTTGGAGAATTGAAGTCAATACCATCTTAGTAAATTTGTCACCTATAAGATCCCAGAAGCGACAGAAGAACTCCGTGGTAAGCTCGTCAGGACCAGGACTTCTAGCTTTCACCATTTGCAATAAAGCTTGGTATAGTTTGTCTTTGGATAAAGGAAGGTCCAGCAATTGGGCCATAGATGGTGTGAACTTACGGGTAACACAAGATAATATTGCATCTCGATCAACCCTGACCTGCTGACTCATTGTTTCCTCTAAGTATAGCCGAGTAAGGCCATATTCATTAAAATGAAGAACTTTGGAGTCTCATTATAGTCATGGTCCTAAATTTAGTATACAAAAGGTTTCATTAAATGAAGCAATGCATTACATTGAGACTACGATATGCCCAATGAACTATGAATTTCTGTGGGTATATGAAACAACAACAACAATCTTCACTAAGCATAGTACAGAACTCATATCTCAAGGTATATGGGTTTATTACAAAACATTTTTATTTTTTTATTTGCCTCTTTCAGTATACTCGCTTGGCACTATTTGGAGTGAAGGACTATTCAAGTACTCTAATGACACTCAAACTTGGACCATTCATAATGTGTGATCTAATATAAGATCGACTACAAAAAAACCATCCTTAATTATACTTTGATAGACAAGTCTAACATTTAGCATCATAAAATACATAAGTGCATTCAACCCTTGAAACAAACAAACATGGACAATTGAAATATAATAAATAAACCACAAAAGGCTCAATATAATACAAAAATATAACAATACAAACATATTTTATTGCGCAAAATCCACCACAACAAAATTTGAAATAGAGGTGAAATGAAGGCCAATCCATTGAACTAAAGCTACTTGCAAACAAAATCCACTTTTCCCTGCTAACCTAAATTTTTTTAACAATTCTATTTTTTTGAAATCCTTTTCTTATGGCATATTATAAAAAATAACCTAGGAACTTCTATTACTCTTCACAATCTTTTTTTGGGACACTATTTTTTTAACTTTTTTTAACTTTTTAAAGATATTTAAAAGATATTTAAAAACACCTTACAAACTTTCAAAACTCCTATTCATTTCCTATGGCTACAAACTATTTATCCTCACTCCAAGGGTACATTGTTCTTTTCCCTAGCCGCTATGGCTAGGGATTCTTTGATGATACCAATCTGTTTTGGGGGAATCTTGATTTTGAGATCTACAATCCCCGCTCTCACACGGGGCTTCCAAGCCGTCATGATAGTATCCGTATGATTCCAACTTATAGAGACCTCCGTGTCCTCACACCATGAATTACCTTGTGCACTGTCCCAGCCAGAATACGTCCTCTTGTCAACGTGCTGAAGTGTCACAGGCTTCCAGTACTTCAATTGAATGAAATTGATATGCGTTGGATTTGGAGTGAGATTTGTAAGTGCCCGAGCAATCCAAACTGGACGGAGATCACGATTAGCGGGACGGATAACAAGAAAGTAACCCATACACATCACGGCCAACACAGAATGAAGGTTGTGGACGATCACGCCTACGACCAACAAAAGGTGCATCTTCTGCAAACTCCTCACGCAAAGTGTCGTCATCTATGAATTGGTCTTCCACCTCACCAGGGACTATTGAATGTGGCCAAAATCCATCTCGTAGTGTTTTCCGTGCCACAAGTGGTTCATTGAGAGCGCTTCTCACACCTTCCCAGTATTTTATCACTGCCTCATTCTTCCTCCGGAACTCTCCAGACAAGTCTTGGTTAGCCATTGCCCCCCCAAAAGCTATGTATGCGCCCAACCCCTTGTACACATCATCAAAGCTCTTCAGAGCGTGCGGTGCCACGGGAGGAGAACTACCCCTGGGCAATTTGGGCCGCCCATCTGTTGTCTCGTTCCATAATCGAATTCCTCCACCTTCCTTCGGCAACCAATCAATATCTGTACAAAGAATTTTGTACTGCATTAAGGGCCACCCATTGGAATCCTTGTAAAACTTGAATTGTTGGCCATGTGAATGACCCTCTAGAGAATCATCATCCGTTGGCAAGTACCCTTCCACAAATTTCTTGAAGTCAGGAACCTCTTCAATAAATTGAGGAATGACGGGTTGCGTTTCACAATCCATGAAGGACTTCATCAACCTCAGAAATGTGGGGTAGTCATTTGTCTTCAACTTGCCGCTCCAATGACCAAAAAGAGCATCAATGTCCTCGTGAGTGTGCCCAACAAGGAGGAAATTAATGTACACCTCCCGGAAAACGGCTCTGTATACAAGGAGAGAGCAAAATGCAAAAACCCATCGATTCTTGTTGTCGCCTATGCAACTGTAGAGTTGAAGATTTAATGTTGAAGGGAAAAACCCAGGTTGCACCACCTCTTCAGGATGACTAGGAAGAGATTCTTCACAAATCTCTGAGCCCTCTAATAAGGCCTCCAACAATGGACGAATCACATCATCCCTGCTAAACAACTGACGCTATGAATACTTGGGTTCAGACTCCAAGTCCCGCAACAATCTTGTTATGGACCCCACGGTATGGTTTGAGTCCATTGGAAACATCTCTAAATTCTAGTATGCATATCGCACGTCACCATGGCCATGAGTTTTCATGCTTGTGACCGCGATGGGCAGCTTCGTAAAAGAATCTATGGCTTTACTCTTGTGAGAATAATGAGGGGACGCAGTCTTTGAATCATCCATTTTGTCATGGATTATGGTGAGAACCTTGTCCGGCTGTTTCTCCGAGATCATACGATTCGCATAATAGAGCTCCCTATGAGCCCTTTGTCCATCCAGGTGGACTTTCAATTTCCTGATCCATATGTCTTGGGCTCGCGAACGTGGAGTGCAAGCATTCTTGAGTTGCTTGAATCTATCACATTCCCCACAACGAGCGAAACTATCACCATGAGCCTTGGGAGCGAACTCAGGAAAAGAAGCACGCCAAATGTTGCTCAACCCACTTGTTGAAATATGTGGCAATTGAAATGTTGAATTCACAGTGTTAATCTCCGGCAAGGCGTCCCTCCACCAAAATGCTGACGGAAGAACCATGGAAGGAACCCTCTCTTCCAACTGAAGTGTACGTGATTTGTGCGGCATTTGGTCCGCACTATTCTCAAGAAGCAATCGAAGTGTGGTTGTAGCCTATAGTGTATGTGTGCGTGGCTTCTTTAAGCCAAGATTACCGTGTTGTTCTGGTTGCACATCATTTTTTGCCATGTCTTTGTACCTATAGAAAGTAGCTTTTGATACTCCATGGATGGTCCACCACACGGCCGGACAAACTTCCATATTAGCCAAGGTGATCATATCCCTTCCACTGGCATCAAGATGGACCTGCTTATGCACGTCAAGAAGACGCGATTTACGCCCATATACTCCACCCCCCCCAAGCATTTGAGATCGAATGGCCTGTATTTGCCCACTTGGAAATGGTTGTAAACAATTCTTCAGGCAACACGTCTTGGAAGATACCTCAGCAATTGATTGCTGAGTGAGTAAAACGTCTTTTTTAGGAGGAAGAACAGGTTCATTCCTCTCCCAAGAGGTCTCATACGAGCAGATACCAGCCCGAACGCGCCGCCTGGATGAATTCACGGCAGTCTTGAAAATATACGTTTGATCATGGTCATACAAGTTGGCCCCGCGAAGATATACCCTTGAAATGGGCCAGGAGTGCATTGACCACATCCACGCCAAAGGAACATCGGTCTCGCATAGGGACTCTGCAATTTGAACTGCGATACGTCCGTCACCGAGCGGCTCCCTGTCTATGTCGATAACAAGATCTGCATCAACGCTATGGCAGATTCCTTTCGCCACATCTGCACCGGCTTCGTTTGTAAGTGTAACACATTTTGTACTCCACAAAGCGTAAGGGATACCCTCACAAGCTGCGACACCCGGAGGCAAAGTTGGCTCTGACATTGAAAACTCGTTTGTTACAGGAGTATCCATTTTGCACAAAGAATAGAAAAATCAGTTTACAGAGGGTCATTTATCCTCGGGTCGAGGATAATCCATCACGATATACACTCACATACCTCAATAACATGTTTAACTTGAACAAACAACCACAACAAAGAAATAGGTAAAATCAATAAATATCATAAGTATCCCGAAGTGAAGAATCACGACTTGTCATTACAATCAAAAAATACAGTTCACCAAGAACATTTGCATATATTAAAACAACATACAAAATCTAATAGTTCAAGACACTTATCCTTGATTCAAGGATAATACTACTATAACTACTTGAATTAACCCAGGTCCAAAATAAAGTCGAAATCAGTTACGTGTTACTGACCCAACTAATTTCCTAGTATTTATGGCATTCGTCACTCCCAGTAGGTCTAACCAAATCATTAAAACACACTGGTAAAGAATGTCCAATATATTACGCATTTATACAATTCAACCATTAGAACAGTATTTATTCGGTTTATCATCTGAATGGCCAAGCCTATGAAAATATCATTGAATTTCAGTCAAAAAAATTATGATCTGCTCAACGATAATAATGAACTACAATAATCATAAAATAAAAATTAAACGTTATATAATTTATCCTCGGGTCGAGGATAATTCCAGATTCACTTTAGGATTGTTCCACTATAAAATTAACCCACAATACAGGATACAATTATTCTTCAAACATCCTCTTAGTTTGTAACCCCTCAAAACTCCACAATATTATATATCCTCGAGTCGAGGATAAATGAGATATGCATATATATATTATTATAAGAACACCAGAAACACAATTAAATTATCCTTGACTCAAGGATAAACTGGCTGCACATCAGAATATCTCATTAGGTCTCTCGAATTCAGTAAGAACATATCTGTAATAAGAGAATGTCTATATACTTTGGTATCCTCGAGTCAAGGATAAATGAAAACGTATGCTGAATACATGATGCTCGTAAATAGCGGCGGTATTCTCGGCTCACTCAATGCAGTGCAATCCGTTCAGTCCCATGAAACTCACACAATTATAGTACTGTGTAATATCAGTATACAGATTATGCAATAAGGCAAATACGTTGCACTGACACCATCACAATCAACCAAACAGTGCAAGAATATAGAGTCCTTGAAATATTCATCAAAAAATGTAATCACGCAAACGTAGAGAAAAACGAATGGTCAGAAGCAAGGCAGGAAACGAGAATAAGATCTTCAGCTTCCATGAAATGACGAAATATCGGAATTGAAGTGCCGTACAGAAGTTCAAAACAAAGAGAGCAAACAGAGAACTGCCGCTGGAGAAATTCTATTCGTGGTTTAAACAACAAAATCAAGTATTTCTGAAGAGTTCTATACTATCAACTCATCTCAGGAAGGAGCGCAATGAAACCGAAACGCAAGAAAACCACAGCTGAATCGTAAGAAACGAAAACCGGAGTTCCAACTCACGCAAGGGAAAAATCAAAATAATGAACGACTCCATGGGGTGTGACTGAGAAATAGAAGGCAGGAAGATTGAACGCGGCGGGAAAAAAGTCGTGCCGGATACTTCCGTGTTTAGAATGTCAAGTGGTATCGCCTTTCGGGTGGTGCAGAATTTCTGACCCAAAAAACGGTTGTCAACATTCTTTTGCCTAATAAAAATCATGCATCCAACTTTACCAAAAGTCTGCTATAGTACCCGTTCCGGGATACTCTAGGTGACAAGGCAACCACGTAAATAGCATCACTCTATTCACGTCCAAAAAAAAGCTACGTCTACCCTAAATACTCTTGGAAAATTTTAGTGACTCAATAGATGGAAAAAAATGCGAGCCAACTAAACGATTTTCACATTCTGCAATTCTAAAAATCATCAAGCCAACTAAACTTATAGTTGTCTGAGTTGCAATTGGACTCCGAGTCCCAATTCCAATCGACAAAGCCATGCACAAATTCATTGTCTTCTTCCTCTCCATCCTCCTCCAGCAGGTCTTCATTGTCGGATTCGTCATGCTCCGATACGAAATCGGAAATTAGCACCTCCTTCACCTCGTTAGTGTCATCGTCATGGCTGGAGTCTTCAACCTCGACATCAGATTCCTCAAACTCTAACTCGAATACGCAAAAAAACAGACCTTTGGTACTTGTATATGGCTCAACTAATACGATGGATACATTCTCCAAAACGGAGGAAGAAGGAGTTGCAAATGCAGCTTCAAACTTCCGTTTCTTTGTGTCCACCTCTCTCAAATTGGCCGCCACTCTAAATATATTAGAATAGCAAGCACTCTCATATGCAGCCATAACTTCAAGGAGCTAGAATAGGGGTCGTCTTACCTTCGGCACCGTCTACAGCACTCTACACAAAACAAGTTCTCGAAATCTCTCTCTCTCATGCAAAACAAACACTTTAAGCTAAATGCAAATTAACTAAGAGAATGGTAGGGCTTAAGTAAGAGTTCCTTAAGATCGTGCTTATATTCAAGTATGGTTAACTAATTAGAATTATGGTGTACTTTAAAATTTCAAATTATGAGTAGTACTTCATAGAAGCTGTCATGCTGATTTTGAGGTTTTAGGCTCTAACTTGGCTTTCAATCTTCTTGTCATCATCTAAACTCTAACTTTGGTTTAGACAACTAAATTATTCACCTCACTTTAAATTTGTTCAACTCACCACCCATTTTTTTAATTTACCGTGTAACCTTAAAAGGCCTTATTCGTTAAATTGAGACAAATTGGGGTCTCATTTTAATTCCTTCTATATTTAGAGTTAATTTAGTGTTCATTAAATTGAGGCTTAGAAATGTCAAAATACTATTTTGAAGGTTTTGCTCATACTAAACCAACTAACTAAGTAGCAAGAACCCCGCTTTGAACATTTAGATTTTTTTTTAAGTTATAAATATAAAAATTTAATAGACCAACAAGTTCGAAAGTAGGACACTTCTTTAAACTCATACTTGCTTGTGTAGAAATGATAAATAATGTACACACTTGTGTTATCAAACATTATTTATGCATTATTTAGAACAAAAAAAAAACATTCAATTGGAGGAAAGCAAAAACACATTACATAGTATGCAATTAAAAATAAAATAATACCTACTATTAATAGAATCCAAATATGGTTACATGGCGATAATATTCTCGATTTCAAACGGCACAAACGGCACAACATAAAGCTGAAAACATCTTAATACATCTAAATGCAAAAGCGCATTCTACTTGAACACCAAGAATAATAATAAAATAACTAACTATCTAAACTACTCCTCTTCTTCTGTCGAAGACGCATCGTTCTGAGATTTAGCCAAATTTGCCACCACTGATGATTTGATAATGTCGAACTGTGCTTTGGAAATTTTGACATCTGGAAGAACTTGAGGTTGATCATCAGCACCCCTTTTCCCACATGCCTTGAAAGCCGTCATGATAACGCTTGTCTTTGACCAGATCGTCAATACAGGTGTGTCCTTGACCCACACATTTGCTGCTTTCGTGTCCCATCCATCATACGTTTTAGGATCAGGACGATGTTTATCAGCCGGCCTCTAGTACTGGATCCGTATCGAATTAAGATGCCCTGGATCCGGACTTGGATTTGTTAGCGCTCTGGCAAGCCAAAACGGCTTTGGGTCACTACGATGAGGGCGCACAATGACAAAATAACCGGCAAATACATCACGAGCGGCACGAAACGAAGGACGTGGGCGATCACGCATCCGCCCTACAAAGGGTGGATCTTGCGCAAACTCTTCTTGCACTACGCCATCTTCTCCCATTGTATCTTCCCGCTCACCAGTGATTCTAGAAGCTGGCCAAAATCCATCCTCCAACACCTCACGTGCAACAAGAGGTGCATCCAGAGCGGTTCTCACACCTTTCCAATAACCCCTTATAGATTCATTCTTCCTTCTGAATTCCCCAGATTGGTCGTTGTCCGCCATATTACTCCAGTGCGCAATAAAACCGTTCAAATCCTTCTTGACATCATCAAGCTTGCTCATATGATGCGGAGGCAAAGGTTGCAGAACATTGCTAGGCACCTTAGCACGGCCATCTTCAGTCTCAGACCACAAGCGAATTCCTTTGCCACCCTCTGGCAGCCAATTCTTGTCAGTACAAAGATGCTTATACTCCATGAATGGCCATCCACTCAAATCCTTGTAGAACTTAAACTGTTGGGCCATAGAATGACCTTCCAGAAAGTCCCCACCTTGGCCCAAATACCCTTCTACAAAGCCCTTGAAATCAGGAACTTCTTCAATGAAGTGAAGAATGACCGGATGGGTTTCACAATCCATGAAGGATTTCATTAGCCTTGGAATAGTCTGGTAGTTATTCATCTTCAACATGGTGCTCCATCGACCAAATAGAGCATTGATGTCTTCATGAGTGTGCCCAACAATGAGGAAGTTAATGTATATCTCCCGGAAAATGCCCTTGAAAACAAGAAGAGAGCAGAATGCAAAAACCCATCGGTTCTTGTTGTCGCTTGCTGCATTGTCAAGCTGCAGAGTCAATATAGGGGGCAGGGGTTGAGCAGGGATTGGTTCTGGTGGAGGAGGCAGAAGGGAGTCCAAGCACATCTCTGAGCCTTCCAACACAGCCTTTGTCAATGCGGATTGGTCCTTCTTGACGGCAGGCAATTGGCGCAATGAATTTTTCGGAGGACCTTCAAGATCACGCAAGAGCCTTGCAATGGATCCAATGGTGTGATTCGAGTCTGTTGGAAAAGTCTCTAGACCGTAATGCGCGTACCAAACATCGCCATGACCATGGGCAATCATGCCGGTAATAGCAACTGGCATTTTGGTAAAAGAATCCGTCACCTTGGTCTTGTGAGAGAAATGTAGAGAAGCGGTCTTGGAGTGATCCATTTTATCATGGATAATGGTGAGCATCTTCTCAGGGTATTGCTCTGAAATATGACGATTCGCATAATAGAGCTCTGTGTGGGCCCTCTATCCCGCAAGGTGAGTTTCCAGAATTCTCCCCCACTTGTCTTGCGAGCTAGAAAGCGGTGTGCAGGCACTCCTCAGTTGTCTATACTGATCACACAGATTACACCTCGAAAAATTATCCCTAGGAGCCTTTGTAGCATACTCTGCAAAAGAAGCACGCCTGATATTACTCAAGCCACTTGAAGAAATGAGAGGCAAATTCAAAGCAGCGTTGGCCTCATTGATTTTTGGTAACTGGTCACTCCAACGAAAAGCTGACGGCAACACCATTGTGGGGACTTTCTCCCCGGTAATCAATGTCCTTGTTTTGTGGGGCATTCAGTCAGCTTCACTCACAACCAATGTCCGAAGTGTGGCAGTAGCTTGTACAGTATGCGTACGGCTTTTCTTGGACCCCAAATTCCCGTGAGGCTCAGCCTGCTTCCCAAATTTGGCCATGTGCTTGTACTTGTAGAAGGTAGCCTTCGAAATCCCATGAATAGTCCACTAAGCAGTAGGATACACCTCCATCCTCTTCAAGGTTACCTAGTCCTTACCAGCACTGTCTGTATGCATTTGCCTATGCACTTCAAGAAGACACTTCTTACGTGCATAAAATCCATCGTTTGCATGTAGCTGAGAACATATGGCTTGAATTTCCCGGCGGGGAAAAGGCTGTAGGCAGTTATTCTCGCAGCATGATTTTGTAGACACTTCAAGGATTGCTTGCGGAGTGAGAAGAGATTCTTTTTTTGGAGGGAGACCGACTTCAACCTGCCCTCGAGAGCTCTCATAAGAACGCACACCAATACAAACTCGACGGTTCAAGGAGCATACAGCCGCATTGTACATCTATGTCTGCTCATGGTCATATAGACCATCATTGTTCAAGAATACCCTCTTAATGTCCCAAGAGCGCATTGACCACATCCAAGCTGATGGGACCTCGGCCTCGCACAAAGACTCCACAATCTGAACGGCAACCCGTTCGTCACCAAGCGGACGACCATCCATATCAATGACGAGGTCCGCATCGACGCTTTGACAAACTCCATTTGCGACGTCATCTGTCGCAGCACAGAGTAAGTAAATTCCTTGTTATACTCCCAAAAACCACTCTAAAGCATAACAAAATGACTCTAAAGATCGAACCCACGAGATTTTGTGAAGTGTCTAGCTCTATTTCCAACTTAACCTCAGTCAGTATCCAATTTCCACTTTCCGGTCCTAGATCTGAAACCGGAAACACCAAAACACAGAAAACTACGACCAGACCTCTCTCTATCTCTTCCGGTCTGTCAAGCACAGGATATACACAAGAAACGGGAGAAGGAAGCACAGGATATACACAAGAATATACACAAGAAACGGGAGAAGGAAGCACAGGATATACACAAGAATATACACAAGAAACGGGAGAAGGAAGCTACTGCGCAAAGTGGACCAAGATGAAGATCGCTTACTATGAATTGATATCACTGAACACGACAACGTCACAACAGACTTCAAGGTTTGCATGAAATTGTGAGAACGACACAATCATTCCTCAAGATCAAGCTAGCAATGCGGTGTGCGTGATCGATGCAGAAGCAGCAGAGAGAATGGAACAACTAAGGCCGCCTTCTTGCGCTACGATGGAAACCTAACAACGTCAAGGTCATCGGGAGAGAAGAGAAATCTTGAGGGAGGAAGACGCGGGTAGGAAGAAAGGCACAGGTACGAAGGAAGGCGCGGGAAGGAAGGAAGGCGCGAAAATGCAAAATTTCAAAACTCCTCGAAGTCAACGGATGCCCGATTTTGTGGTGCGGAAAGCCTAGCAGCGTGAATTCCTGCCCTCCCAAAAAAGTCTCCCGTCGTGGCAGTTCCTTACTATAGCTAGATTTGTTTGATTCATTTCTACATGAAGCACTTACAAAATCATGGAGCGCTAGTGCAAGCCCTATTTTTGGAGTTTCGGGCAACATAGTGTGCTCTCTTTTTGCATGTATCTTGCTGTCAAACTAGAAAACCTCTTTGAAGCCGCTTTTGGCGAGTTCCTTGCGGTTCTGTATGTGGCGGGTTTTAGGGTTTAGGGTTTGCTGTCTAGGGTCCAAGGGTAAGTTTTTCAAGCAATAGGGTTTAGAATTCAGAGTAAGAGTTTAGGGTTTAGGGTTTGTGGGACATAGCCCAATTCTTCAGCTGTTCTAAAACCTATACCATACTGTAGATCCTAAGCCCTAAACCCTAAAATCCTTAAACCATGAACTACAAACCCTAATTCCTTAGAACCCTACCCTTGAATCCTAGAAACCTAAAAAAACTAACTTCAAATGCCATATACCAAGGAACGCTCTTGTAACTGTAAACTCTAAACCCATAAATTTTAAATGTGGTCAATGGATTTAGTAGTACTCCATGAAAATAAATCATATTTGGGTGTTATATTTCATTTTCATAAAAAAATGAACCCAAAACTTGAAAATATTTTTATGGCATCACATCCATGACAACATTTACGAATGCAAGGGTTAGGCTATTTTTTTTTGGACATCTAAATTCATAAAATGTCGTTGCTATATTTCATAGCACTCCATGAAAATAAATCATAGGCGTTGCATTTAATTTTCAAAAATAAATGAACCCACAACTTCGAAATATTTTTATGGCATCACATCCATGACAGCATTCATAAATGCAAGGGATGCTTTGGTTATTTAATCTTCCCCATTAAAATAAGTCCATGTGGGTGACTGTGATAAAGGAAATGTAGAAGTTGAAAATACTCTAGAATTACTTCCAAGTCCATGGCTGCATTCAAGGCATCACTCATTTTTAAAAATTTACGACGTAATCCTTTGGACCCGCACTTTAAAGAATTTTAGATTAATGAGTCCTAAAATAAATACAAGTGCATGTAAGAAAAAAAATGTAGAGGTTTTATTAGAACATTCAAATTATATGCACTTCTACAATATTTTCCTTCCTCGCTGTACTTGCCACTAATCTCAAAATAGGTTCAAAGTTTTCCCTCTTAAATGTTCATATTTGGAAGATTCTTAAAAAATTTAAAATCAGGGCAAATAAAATAAAGTAGGAAGCGATCGAAATTTTGTCAGTTCTGAGATTGCTATTGCTTGCCATTAAATATCATGACATTTAAATTTCTATTCCACAAAGTACAGCGAATGCTTATATTTTCACAGTTTTCCCTATTTCAAATACAAGGCGTAAGAATTTCATACCCACACAAAGAATCCATGTAGGTAGAAATTATTTGCAACTTCAAATTTTCTTTCATTGTTCCAACAACCATTAAATTTCATAACAATCAATTGGATTCGAATTCCATTTAATAAGTACAGCAATTGCTTCCTTTTTAATTGATATTTCTATTTCAATAGTTAAGGCAGAAACTTGAATCTCACAGGGATTCTCCAAGTCGGGAAAAATTTGAACTTACAACTTTTTACACCTCCTCCATCGCCATTAAATTTCATGACATTTGGAATTTTGGATTCAAGTTCCACTAAAAACAACTAATTCAAGGCTTATTTTTTATTTATTTTTCTCTTTCAAAAATGAGGGCAAGAAATTAATCTCCGCATGCATTCTCCAAGTGTAGGTTATTTGGAACTTGTACGTTTTTTTCCCTCCTCGACTCGCCATTAAATTTCATGACATTTGGATTCAAGTTCCACTAAAAACAACTAATTCAAGGCTTATTTTTTTATTTATTTTCCTCTTTCAAAAATGATGGCAAGAAATTAATCTCCGCATGCATTCTCCAAGTGTAGGTTATTTGGAACTTGTACGTTTTTTTCCCTCCTCGACTCGCCATTAAATTTCATGACATTTGGATTCAAGATCCACTAAGTATAGCGGAATCAAGGCTTATTTTTTGTTTATTTTTCTCTTTCAAAAATGAGGGCAAGAAATTAATCTCTGCATGCATTCAAGATCCACTGAATGGCATGAATTTGAAAAAAAAGAATTTATTCATTTCACAAGATAGTATACATTTTCAATGAATTTAAATATTTAATTTTGGAAAAGGAATGATGTACTAACTATATGGAAGTGTGCGTACTGATATTATTATGTATTTGATTCATTAAATTAAGGAAGAACATGGAAGACCTCGTACAGTGATGTGACACGATTGTATTTTAATATTCTCATTACTATGATTAGAATTTGCCAATCACAAAGTGCTGCACTTGCAATTGCTGCGATTGCTACGGGCCACTCCATAATTTTGTTTTGCCAAATCATTAGCATTTAGTATGAGAGAAACCACTTACATTGAGCGCCCAATCATGCATTTGTAATTGTAACGTTGAACGTGCAAGTTATCATTGATTTCAAGTGCCCCAATGATTCATTCGAGATAAACCACTTACATTGAGCCGCCATGCATTCCAAATGATACCGCCCAACATAGAAGTCATCATTGTTTTGAAGGTCGTGCTTGTTGAAGTGGAAGGCAATTATGCTTGCATTATTTTTTTATAGTTATTATGGCTCATGATCACGAAGAGTATAAAGAGCTCAAAGAATTCAAAGAAGTTGAACTTGTAACTGAGTGTTCCTTACAGCATTTTAAAATAAATTTCGAAAACCGCCAGATAAAAGTATTACTTTGTGGCACCATGAATCCAATTTGGTCAATTCAAAAACAGAGTTTTCATTTTCACACCCTACAATTTTTTTTTTAATGAAACCCCAATTAGGATTCACGACATAGAAACAATTTGGCCATGCCTCATACTTTCATGAAACAGAATTCTGTAAGACATAATTATAATTAATAAGCGTCCGTACGAACAAAATTTGTAGAAATAGCAAATATTTTGAACATTATTTATATTCAAACTCATGGTCGCATTACTGTCATGCTTGTTTTTTCAAAATTCCTACGTACCAACTAAAAAAGGAATGGGCCATGCCCGGTACTTCCATGAACTACAATTCAATAAGTCATAAAAATCGTGCACGTTTGTATGGGAAAAAATTGTATAGTTTCGAAGTGTCCGTGTCGCTGCATGGGAAGAAATTGCATATGGAAAGAAATTGTACATGGGAAAAAACTATATGGAAAAAAATTGCATCGAAGTGTCCGTGTCTCTGCATTAGCACGTCATGCAACGGGAGTCCCAAGTTCAAGGTGACCGCGGCGCTGCCTTGGGGTGGAAAAAGCGCCACTAAGAAAAAAATCTCCCGGTCGTGGTTAAATAGTTTTGCCTCGAATTTTTGCCGTGATGCGGTCATACCAAGGCTACTACAGCAGATTCCATGAGAACTCTAAAGTTAAGCGCCGCGGGGCCGGAATAGAACTGGGATGGGTGACCTCCCGAGAAGTCCCAGTGCTACATCCATTTTCTGAAAATGGAGAAAATATTTTTCCAAAGGTCATAGAAAGAAATTCAAATAAAAATGAAATCGCACAAAAGAATCCAAGGTTGGAATTGCAGTCTAGCGAGGAATCCAAGGGCTGCATCCAATGGGGAAGAAGGACCATTCTTTCCCAAAAAAAAAATTATTCCTAAACCAATAGGAAAAATGCGTTCACCTATTATTCATTTTGTTCTGGCTTTTAACCTCTAAATGCCCAAGGCACCAAATATTGGTGTCCAAAATACATTGAAGTTAGTTTAAGAATTTCCAAGCTACTATTCAGTCTGGGTACTTTTAAATTTTGAAGAACTTCTTTTCGAACTCTAGCTTTACCATTACATTTATTTTTTGGGAAGTAAATGATTATAAATTTTGAGGGATGCAGGAAAAAGGGTATTAAGGTATATTTGGAAAAACATCACCTTAAAAATTCATTCCCAAAAAATATGACCTTCACCTTCATATGTATATTTTTTTAGATTTGACAAATAAAGCTATCACCAGATTTTGGTGTCAAAAATACTTTTAAGTTAGAGTGAAAAGTACCAAGTTATTATTTTTGGTACTTACAAATTTTGAAATGGAGTGATATTTTCTGTGATGGAGTTGGGATATACTTTTTTTTCAAAAATGGAGAGGGGGTTAAGTGATGGAGTGATATTGCCAGAAGCATAAGAATTTAATCCCGAATATCATGAAAGCTAATGGAATTTTTTAAAAAAAATGCTTCTTAGTTTTTGAAACTCAATTCCAAATGTCATAGAATTTTTTGTCGTTTGGACGATGAAAAAAAATGTGGAAGTCCTAGATATCTCCAACGTACATAAATCCATGAGTCGTAATAAATCCATGAGTCGTAAAATAAAACCATGTTGCCCTGAAAAAGAAAATGTACTAGTTTGAAATAAACTGCACATTACCTTCAAATCCGTAGCTGCATTGAAGTTACTATTCATTTTTATGTTGGGAACATTTACAACTTCCACATCCTTTCTTCCTTCTACAAATGCCAACAAATTCTATGACATTTGGGATGAGTTGCTGAAACTACTGGCATGGTTTATATTTTTTATTTATTAGTTCATGTAGTATCCCTAAGAAACTGGCGCAAAAATTGAATGTGCGCGTACAATCTTAATGTTGGGAACATTTCGAAGTTGCACATTTTTGTCCCTCCTCCAAACGCACAAAAATTCCATGACATTTGAGATCAAGTTCCAAAAACTATAGGGCATGCCATGGCTTCAAAGTCATTCGACGGAAGTAATTGTTACCTAAACACTCCAATCTTACAAATGGGAAGGAAAAATACACATGTTCATAATTATGTTGGAAAAGATGTTTAAATTCTAAACTTGCAAGACATTCCTAATAGAAGTTTATTGTAGATGTCCATTTCAAATTTTAAGCATCATTCTTCAATTTATGCAATTTAGTTCTTCCGTAAATTTGGTTTTAAATGGCATGAAATAGAATTAATTCAATTCACTCATTCTAAAAGTCTAAGTGTGAGTCCTAAAATCACATCAAAGAGAAGGATTAAAAGGGCTGAAATTACTTTCACATTCTTTACCATTGTTCACTTGGAATCTAACATTAAAATCTTTAAGTCTATAAATGATATTGTTTAATTTTATGTGGAAGACATTAAATCCTCCATTGAAAGTGGACTACCTAGGACACATTTTCTTCTTCTTTGGAGTAAATATAGAAAAACAAACCATGTCATGTACCTTGTTTAGGGTATAATTATCCTGAACCCCAAAATAACCTTGGAATGTCCTACGCTTCTAAGAAGTTTTTCTAAAAGAAGTTTTTCTAAATTGGAAAGAAGTCAAAATTTTGATTATCCATACCTTAAGACAGGTTTTAGGATTGTTTTGTTTTGTTTTGTTTGTCACGTCGAGATCTCTCGGACCGTGCGTCCCCCGGTGGCGTGCTTGGTACCGTTGGAAAGCCGTTGGCGGGGAGGGGTGCACAAGCTTGGTTTCGTGGCGTTTGGACCTATGGTGGTAAAGTCATTAATTTATGAGATATATTTTTGGTTTTGGCTGTGGCAACGGCACAGGGCTACACTAGTTCGTATGAATTCTTTTTGAATTGCAACCATATAAATCAAACTCCTTATGCTGAACATCACATTAGAAAATAGAACACAACAATAATTATCTCTTACGGATTGAAAGATTATAGTGTTTGATTATGAGGGTGTTAAAATTGTGAAAGTGATTTGAAGTCTTTCAATCCTGTTTTCACATGTCAAAGCTAAAACGTTGGTCACCCAAAAACTTGGTGGTTGAAGGGCCTAACATACATAACTCCAATCAATTTATGACTTTTTAAAATGTACTCTTCATTTTTTTTAAATGAATTTCTAATGTGATTTTTCCTCCAACATGTACTATATTTGAGGCTCATTCCCAAGAGCCCTCAATACTACACGAAGTCAAGATTGCACTCTACACACGTGCACGAAATCTTGAATGTTAAAATCACACTTGCAAATTTCCAAAATCAAGTTTCTCAAGCTAAAACTAAGGTAATCCCCCCCATAACCAACCAAATAAGGAATTTCGGCATGATCTTCAGTAGTGAAGGTATGAATTGCAAATAAAATGGCAATTTTTTTGCTTGAATTGAAATTACTATGAATTTTGGTAGGCATTAAGTTTCTCATACCCATGGGCAATATCTAGACTCTTTCAATTTTGATAATTCAATAACTTTTTACCTAAGCATTATTTGGATGATCTTGGGTGTTGTGTTTGATTTGGCAAGAAATTTGCAGTTCATGGAACAAAAATTCTGAAGAATTATTTTTTGTTTTCAAGGTTGGAACTATTAAATACATGACACATGTATGAAGTTTTGATTTTTTTTTTGGAAATAATTGCATTGTAATAGTGGTCAGAAGTACGTGCACCTATAGGTCGGGATTGAGTCACTGGTTAGGAATGGGGGGGTTACCTTAAACTTCAAATTTTTTTTTTTCAAAAACATAAACTACTCAAAATAATAATTTGGTAAGATTTTATTGAACTTGAACAAAAATAATACCATTTTGTTTGCTTCAAAACAAAAAAAAAGAAAAAAAGAAAAAAAAGGTTCGATGACGTACCTCAGGTTTGAGGACGTACCTGAGGTTTGGTGCCAGCCTAGGTTGGTCGTCGTCTTCGAGGAAGGCGGCGCCCTCGTTGGCGCCCAGAACGCCATTGCCAGCGCCCAGACAGCCATTGCCAGCCGAAGGTTCTTTTTGGGCGATTTGTGGTTCTGTAGAGAGGGTGCGGTGGAGAGGTGGCCGTGAGTTTCACTGACTTGCGTGAGGGGGGGAACGAAGCGAGTGTTGGCATTTTGTCAGATTAATCTTCGAAAGCGGTGGTGATTTGCATTAGGAGGGGAGCAGCATTATGAAGTGAGTCCGGGATTGTGTGAGACTGGTCCCGGAAACGGGTGGTGTGTATTTGGGTCGTTTTTTAGAATTCAGTGGTTCTGGAGTTTGTAGTGCGAGGGCGGGCGTGAGGGTGCGCCGAAATTTTGTCCGTCTCAGGCGTAGCTCGAGGGTTCAGGGTTTCAAGAAGCAGTAGGGCGTTGGCGAGTGTGGCGTTGGCGAGCGTGGCGATCGAGCGTTGGACTGCTTTGGACTGCTTCTTTATTTTGTGAGTTCTCATTCTCCAAATATGCAGTTGTTTTTTCTTTCTCCAATGTTTGCGATTTCTTTGCTTCGTCAACCTAATGCGTATGAGGGTTCTAGAATTCCGGCATTTTTGTGGGACCTCTCGTAGGATTCAGGTGAACTCAGAATTTGAGAGATGTTTGAGCTGCAGGGAAAGCTGAAGACATGAAATCCTAGTTCAGGTCAATTGAACTCAAATAGTAGGGTTTAGTTGTGGAAGTCACGGTCCAGACACCCGAAATTCACCAAACCCTGAAATTCTAGGGTGAACTAAGATTTGCATTGTCTATGTACTTGCAATTTCTGTACTTCTGTGTTGAGCTCTATGCGTGTGCTTCTGTTGTGCTATTGCTGTTTTTTTGTGCTCTCTGTGTGTGCTTGTCACATTAATTTTAAACCTTTTTAAATTTCTGCCTTTGTCAATGCCATTGCAGATTTCTAAGGCGATTTCTGACATTCTAGGGCGGTTTAGACTGAAGTTTGCTGTTGGCAAGTAAGTTTCATGTGCACCACTTCTTTGCAAATAGCTACTTCATTCTGTTTGCAGTAGTCTATAGCTGCCTTGCTATCTTAGGAAGTGTAATAACAATTATAGCAGAAAATGCAAGGCACATTAGGGTTTAGGGAGCAAAATTAGGGTTTAGGAAGCTCAGTTCTTAGTTTTGTACACGAATTTATGAAATTATGCTTATCATTGAGTCGAGGATAATGACCACGCAACAATAAAAGCTATCCTAGTTTTCCTCGACTCGAGTATAAACAAAATCGCACTCGCCAAATTAGCCTCTGGAACCTCAAGTCGACGGTAACGGGAAGGACAGCGTTAAACAAAACTATTACCTCCTGCTGTAACTATGCAAGAAAACAAAAAACGTAAAAACCTTGAAGTCTAAACCTATAACGACGACAAAGAAACGCCACCCTAAAAACGAATGCAGTTATAGTCGAACCGAGTATAACCATTTCAATTATAGGAGCAGACTTCTTACAGTCGAGTCGACGATACAAAGAACGTCTGAACATAATAAAAGCCCCAGAACCTCCCATAAAACTATAGCACAGTCCAGCCCCAGGAACAGAACAATAGGCGTTACAAAGAAAAAAACTTACAGTCGAGTCGAGGATAAGCAGCCCTTCACCATCGAATACAATCAGTATAAAAAGACCAACTCGTAGAAATAGTGCACCCGAGTAAAACTTCCTCGAGTTTCGTCAAATTAGAAATTCAAGTTTTCTAGGATTAACTAAACCTACTAGAGTATGCAGAAGCTTCAAGAAAAAACAAATGCTAGAAAACACCAGAAAATCATAACTCTAAAGACGACGCCAACAACCCCAAGTTATGGTCGGGTCGACAGTAAACCTCAAAAGAAACCACAACCAAGTTATCGTCGGGTCAACAATAAACCTCATAGAAAATCAGAACAACACTACGAAACTAAATCGGTAAGCGAGGTAGATTAACATAAGACACCTAACGAATGGAAAACTTAAGCCGTTGAAAATAGATTTCCGATGTATACTTGTATCGAGGTTAAAATTCGATCTAACCAGAAGCTGCCACATAATTTCAGGTTATTATCATGGCAACAGAAGAAGACTACGACTACTCAAAAATGGAGCACCACCTCGAACCATTCATCAATCCCCTGAATGACGAACCGTTCATCTCAGAAATGGAGGGCAGCTACAGAACCTTGTGGCAGTTCAAGGAGCACATAGCAACATGGAGTTTTGGGATGAACAGGTGGAAAAAGTACATATACCTCAGGTATAGAACAGTGGGCCAAACCAAGTACCTTCCATGGAACATGAACGAGAAGGTCATGCTCATAACCCACCACCACAAAAATTACGTCGTCGTCGCCCTCCGCGAAGTAAATGAAAACGAAGACGCGGGAAAGCACTGCCACTCAATAGTCATAAATGTCTGCTCAGGCCACGAAAAGTTCGACCTCGAGAATTTGATGACCTTCCTTGAAGGATGGGAGATGGACTCCTTGAACGAAGAGTTTGAGACGCTGGGCTACGTCCCTTGGGTGGACACAACGGCACAAGGAAACGCAACCAGACTGCAGCTGATCTTCCAAACACTCGACCGATATGCCGGAGCCCATGTAGAGCCCCTCCCAGGCGTGGGGGGAACGTTGTCCGGGAACGCCGTGCCATCAGCAGCGCAATACAGCAACCTCCATCTGGCGCCACAAAGGAGAGAAGTCAGGGTAACAGAGCCAATCAGAGGAGGTCCTTGTCCCGGAAACGGGACGAAACGAACTCCGGTGGGACGGAGTCCACCAGAAAGAGGAAGAGGAGTATTCATGGTGACAATGCAGGCGTTGGGAGCTCCGGATCAACACTGACACAAGTTGACGCTGGTCAACCAAAAGAGCCGCTCAAAGAATACCAGAGGCACGCCATCATTCAGAAAGCATTCTGGGTAGAGCACAAAAGCTGCTTTCTTTTCAAAAACGCAACGAAGACCGTGGACATCAAGCAGTGCATCATCGCTAGAGATGAGTACGTGATTCGCGCACTGCAGAGGGACTCGATCGACAAGAACAAAGACTTCCTTGTCATGCTTGTTGACATCAGGCAGCGGCAGAAGATCTACGTTACGCCAGTCAACTATAGGAAGGAATTGCTCATGAGCAAGCCGATATCCTGGGACACAATCAAGAATATGCAATTCATGATTATAAACGGTCAGCACAGCATCACTGCTTCAAAGGAGTTGCAGATCTCTGGCTGCGGAGAAGATCAAAAAGTAGAGCTCCAAAGATGGGACGCATACATTGTGTGGACTCAGGACGCCAACAAGTTGCGGAAAATATCGCAGTTCTACAATGCAACAAATCATCTTGAATTTGCACAGGCCACCTGGGGGAACCAGATAGTCAGCTGCCGAAACATCTGGATCACCTGCAAGCACCCAACAGACGACCCAAAGGAGAATGCTAACCGGAGGAACAAGTCCGTCTATAATGTTAACAACTACAAGGTAAAAATCTAACATTATTGTTTATAGTCGGGTCGACGATACAGGCATAGTCTCAAAGTCATGTAAAATAAAAGTCTAGTATTGTCCAAACCTTTATCATATTGTTGAGATTATCCTCGAGTCGACGTTAAGCTGTATTGAGAAACTGAAGAACAAAAGTTATTAATCTGACGTTCGCTTTGTCTTTGCTCAACAGAACTTCACGGATGCAGTAGTTGACAGATATCAGAGCATACATCCGGATAAAGAAGGCTCAATGGTCAAAGGTCCCTCAAACCTAAAAAACGAAATCCAAATCATGACGCTCCCAGACGACCTCTTTGAGAATTGGAAGGTCTTCTTGATGAAGCAGGCTGAAGGCGACATCATTGATCCCGTCACGTTGAAACCCTACAAGGAGGGAAAGCATTACAAAAGGGTCGCTTTGAAGAAAGAGTTCTTTAGGCACGGGGGGCACTTCACGGACTTGGACTTCAGTGTGCAAGCAGAACATTTCCTTGGCACTACTCCAAATCGTAAAGTAGTGTACCCCAAGGTATCCGTCGGCAAGGCAAGAATTCTGGCGGTAGACAACGTGCCGAACCAAGTCTGGGCTGAACGGCGAAAGCGCAAGAAAGTCATTCGTCAGGACCTGATGGACATCAAGCCCTCGCAGAAGTTCACTAACAGCGGAGAGGACGTCATTGACGCAAACTGGAGGTCCTGGAAGAGAAGGCATCAGTTCACGTCAGGAAGCTGGGATTTTTTGCTGTCGTATCTGAAGCCCGAGTACCACAAAAAGAAACTAACAAACGACGCCTGGACAAAATGTGCGAAGGACCTAAAGAAAGAATTTCCCGAAATCCTTCACATGTTTCACAGGTTCATGAAGCTAAAGTACCAGCTTCCAGAGCAGAAGGGTGGCATGCAGGTGCGTGGGGTCGACATCATCGCAAAGGCACTGGTCACAAGCACGCGGTATCGCTATCATGCCCAAGAAGTTCCCCTTGTTGTGCTGGACGTGAGGGAGATCCCGAGGCCAAAAGCTACAGACAGAGAGACCGACCACGATCCTCTCTTCAACTTCCTTCTGGAGAAGTTAGAGCCGAACATGACGGAGCCTCATGTGTGGCTCTTCATCTTGGAGGACAAGGACGACCTCAGCGCCGCCACTTCATTTGCAGCCCTGAAGTTGAAGGAGTATGATTGCGTTCAGTCAACATACTACCCATGCAACGCCGAAATGCTCAACAACGTCACGAATCGAGGGAAAGCCCCATCCCAGCCGCTCCTCTTTCTATTTAAGAAAGAGAGCGAGTTCGTGTCGAATGTTCGTGACTTGGTGAAGACGGAATACCGTGCCCCGGAGGAGACACACGTATATTACAAGGACCCCGCAAGGAACACGGAATCAAAATGGAGAATCTTCCCCATCGAGCTCCGGATGGAGTTTTACCTCGACATTTTGCAGGCTTTTGCCACACCCGAAGAAAACGTCCTCGGTCTATACACAGGAGCGAAATTTATATTGGCTGCAAAGGTTTGTAATATCTAGCACTATGTCAAGTATGCTCGAGTTGAGGATAATGATGGCCTTGAAACTTTCGTTTATGTAGCCAACTGTTTCTATCCTCGAAACGAGGATATGCATTGCCTTTTATTTGTATGCTTGTAATTAACCTTTACATTGGTGGCAAATCCTATACTTAAGTCGATGATATCAGCAAGCCCATGGGACAGTAAACGTTTGTTAGTCCCGAGAAACAGGACACCAAACTAACTCCTGAGTTACTGTTGCAGATGTTCGGGGCGTATTTCTACGGCTTTGTTGACAGGAATGACGTGAAGGGGTACCCTTCGATCGCAGATTTGGCGGCGAGGATGGACAAGAGAGACTTCATATTCTCGAACTCGCCATACACGTTGACGTACATCCCACCACCACGCCGAGGTCCGGTGGTTGTGAGCTCGAGCTCGCCGACGTCGTTGCCAACAACTATAGAGTCACCAAACCACATTCCCGAACTAGCACCACGGGAGACGGAGTCCGTCGGCCCACAAGTATCGACGGATCCTAGAGTGGAGGGCATCGACCAGTACGGGTCGAACACATTCCAGGTCTACGCATGGATTGCGTTTCCTGCTCTCTCTCAGCCAACCCGACCTGCAGACCAGCAAGCCACACCTTGAGTACAGCCGGCCCCGCCTGCGGTCCAGACAATCGAGCATCCTGACGAGGATGTCGAAACGGACAATGAGTTCGAGGAACAGCAGCGAGCAGCAGCTCAGCGGGGCACACATGACTCCGAAGCCAGGCCGTCGAACGAGATGGATCCGCCCGATCCCATCGTCACGGAGGAGTACAGCTTCCTCGATGATCCCAACGTTCCAGAATGGCTCAAGAGGAAGCACAGGGTGTTGCATGCCGATGTAGTTGAAGTAAGCGACGTCGAGGAAGCGGACGTGTGGCACAAATCGGACAATGATGACAAGTCCGAAGACGAGGGGGGCCACCCAACGTTGAGGGCACGCAGTCGCAGGAGACGCAAGGCACACAAGACACGCAGTCGCAGGAGATCACGCCTAGTAGTGAGCCTGCTGCCCCCGTGGACCCAAGCTTGACGCCTCTCGGACCCGTGAAGAAAGAAAAAGATTGGTGGCAAGCAGAGGACGATGCCAGGACCCGAAGACTAGAGAGGAAGGCGGCGAGGGAGGCAAAGGAAAAGGAGATGGCTGACAAATTAGAGGCTTCAAATAAGAAGATCGTTGCTGTTCAAGCAGAATCTAAGAAGCAGATTGCGCTTCTTGAGGCTAAATTTGCTCAATTCGAATCCCTTTTCATGTCGCAGCAGGCTTAGGAGACTCAGCAGACTCCAGCTAGTCAAACGGTGAGCCTTCAGGTTTCAGTGCCCGTTGCTCCACTTTAGCAGCGATCTATGTCTGCGCTTGCACAAGGCATGTCACAGCACGTGAGGCAGCTTGTGTCTAAGTTAACGGATCCTCGACCCAATGATAGTAGCGACGTGGTGTCTCTTGCCCACGTAGACTTAGTGACTTCCACGCCGGCGTCCCAAGTTCCGACAATCGCCTCGCCCAATCGATCTGGATTCGGAGTTGTGAGTCAGGAGGTAGCTGGTCCTTCTCAGCAACCTGTAGCGGGCCAGCCGGGAGAGGGACATCGTTGAGTCGACGATAACTTGCCAAGGGGTGCCTAGCCTCCGACTGAGGGAGTGGCAGTGGAGGGGACAGCGTGCCAGACGTCCAGGGAGGATGTGGGCCACCTGGGGTCGCCAGTCCCTGTCGAGGAGGAGCAAGTTGACTACGGCGACCTGGAGGACATTGTCAACTCGACGATGGCGGACGCGCCTACGGTCAAAGAGGTTCAGGAGGGTGTGATTCCGCAGCCGATGGAATCCGCTCAGGTACAACTTGCTGACCCTTATGATTTCAATTGAGTCCAAAACACTTAGAGTTCTAGAAAATTGTGTTGTGTATGTGTTTTGGTTGCTCATTCGAATCCATACTGCTTGACAGGATGGTGTCACCACTCCTTGATTGCTTGGCGCTGACGGCGAAACCGTCTGCGACTGCGTTGACTGTAGTCTAGTGTAGTTAATGTTCAGTGTACAGCTCTGTCGCGACATAGAAGACAGCAAAATTTTGCGGATGTGTTATGTATATTTTGTTAATAAAATTTACGAGATTCATAATCAAAAAATGGACCACGGTCTAATAGTATTGCATTGTCATTGTTTTCTTGCTCAGCCCAAAAAAATTAAGAGCGTACATTGTCCGCTGCCTGTGAAAGCCCTTCCTAACGGGAGACCGCAATCGATGTGTGGCATTCAATCCATTTCCCCTCTATCTGGCTCTCCCACTTCTGCGTTTAAACAGGTAACTCCATTTTCTCTGTTGTTCTGATGTAATCAGGTAGAATCGCAGGGCGGGAGAGAGATCGTGCCGAAAAATGTGCCGCCTGTAGTGCCGCAACCCAAGAGGAAGTGGCTGAACATTGACTTCGACCTGAACGGGGTGCTCTGCCAAGTGGGGACCAAGGACCTTGGATTGCAACCGCAATACAAGGCCCACAAGGTTCAAGACAATGTTCTCTGCCATAGAAACCCGACGATCATCGGACCAAAGGCAGTATTTGCCCAGAAAAATGTTGCCGAATTCCTCCGAGAGGTCATGGACATCGCGGATAGGGTTCTAGTGTGGACCTCGATGGTCAAGTCCAACGCGGAACCCATAGCAGCACACATTTTCAGTCATTGCCGAGCCCCCTTCGATGTCTTGGCCCAAAGTGAGTGCAAAAAGATAGAGGTCACTCGGGGGAGGTATTACCACTACGGTGCGAACATTGTCTTCATGAAGGTCCTGTCCGAGACACTGTTTCTCAATCCGAGTGGGAACACGACGTTCTCCACGGACAACACCCTTCTTGTGGACGACACTCCCCACAAGTGTATATGCAATGAGAGGGGGAACTCGATTATTCTTGACACTTGGAACCACGACAAGCGGAGGGACAACTTCCTCATGGGGGACCTCCTGCCGTGGCTCAGGCGTCTCGTCTCGGAAGTCCAACCGGGTAGATTACGGGAGTATGTAAAGGCCAATCGGATCGGGGAGGCACCGCTCTTCCCTAGTGACTACCGTTACCAAGAAGTCACCAACGCGATGAGAACGTCGGCAACAAACATGGGGGCGCGCTACGTACTTTCGTCGGATAACGTAGTCATAGAGCAGCGTGGTCGTGCTAGGAACTAGATTAACATGCAAGGCTGGACCGAACCGTGGTGGCATTTTGTTTTTCATAATGTTGTATATACTGTACATTTATTTGTAAATAATATATTGAGTTCACATTTCAAAAAATACTTTTTGTTTTCCATGCATTTTTTAATTTTTGGGTTCTGTTCGTCTTGGATATGGGGACAATGGCTGGTTTTTTCTCGTGAATTAACGTGTAACCCCTTCAGGTTCCAGATGATTTTGAAAAATTTTCGTCCTTTAAGCGGAGGCTGACGCGGAGCCTGTTGTCCGGGTCTGAGAAGTCGCTCTCCAGTTGTAGTGAATCCGAGGGAGGGAGTTGTGGACCCGCGCCGGTTTCGAAGCCCTACATGCTGCGCTCTGCCACGGATGCAGCATCCGCGGCCATAGACTACTCCAAGGGGGACGTCGAGGACGGCGTCGTGGACAGTCCCCCGAGTCGAGGGCCCGTCAGGACACCCATCTGCTCCGCGTCCCCGCTAAAGAGGACATCATCGGCCCGAGGAGGGGCGTTCTCGCCGGCTCCGCGGACGGAGGCCGCGACTAACCGGAAACTGGACCTGCCAGTCGAGAAGGGTGCGGGACATCCTCGTCCCGAGGATGGTATTGTTGTGCCGCGACCCGCTGAAGCCCACGATATCCGAACAGTGTCCCAGTCTGGGGATTTAAAAAAGGCTGAGCATGTCAAGGCGCAATCTGCAACTGGTTTGCCTCGACTCGAGGATTCTCACCAACGTCCTTCACCATCTATCGGAACAAGACGCCTACCTTCTGTGGACGGCATTCACACTCAAAGGTATATTCGAGATCGGCAGCGATCTCTGAGCTCGACATCAATTGGATCTGGACGACCGTACATAAACAATGCCAATATACTGTTACCGAGACCACCTCCTCGAAAGTCCAAGTCTCTTTCTGCTTCCGAGGTTCCGCAAAGTGTAAGTAAGCCGAAGCAGAAGGATCGGAGTGTGGACTTCCATGGTGCACTCAAATGTCACTTTTTGCACTATCCTTCTCGACGCGAAGAAATCATGAGAGGCCGCGAGAAACAAAAGGCATTAGAGGCGTCAAAGAGCAATTGTACAGCCAGTACTAATAAGTAGGCAGGGAAATACAAGTTTTTGAAGTCCTCGTATTTTGCATTGGACCCCTCGGCTTTTAAGCCTTCCATACTATTAATAGCCTATCCAATAGAGTATAGTCAGGATAAAGGATTTATTAAAATAGAGTGCTTTTTGTATAGTCAGCCTCGTCGACTCTACAACGAGTCGAAGTAAAAATTTAGCGGTACATAGTTCATTCACTTCACTTCAGATGATATTCTGAGCAAAATTAGAGTCATACTCTTTTTGTAATGAAATTCTCGAGTTAATCGAGCTTACTAAATGTAAAGGGACTCTCTCTTCCATCTCTTGTGTACTTTGTGGCTGAACATTTGGAACAACATTTCTTCTCTTCTAATTTAGCGATGTAATTCCAGTTCTTCGTTTGGAGTCGTTAAGGCAAATCCTTCAGGAGTTGCTATTGTGCTCATAATTCGGGCCTCAGTTATCGTTCAATTGAACGCCTACTGAGTCAAGAAAGCTTCGCATCCGATTTCCAAAGTCTCAAAATGACCACTTTGTCTCAAATTAACGAATAAGGCCTTTTAAAGAAACAAGTCGTACCCTGAATTTTAGATATTCAAAAAATCCATTAATGACAATTTCAGTCCACATGGGTGTGCAGAAAAATATGTAGAAGTTGCAAATTTGCTAAACAATACTTTCAAATCCATTGATGCATTCAACTCAACACCCATTCTTTTTAATTTAACACGTAACTTTAAAAAAAAAAGTCCTGCAATGAATTTTAAGAATTACAAAATCCAAGAATAACAAATGAAGTCCACGTGGATGTGGAGAAAAATATATAGAAGTTGCAAATTAAGAAAACAATACTGTCAAATCCATGGATGCATTCAATGGATTTGAAAATAAGGTTTAGGAAATTTGCAACTTCTATATTTTTTATCAAAGAATAAAAGAATTCATACATTTTTCATCAAGGAAGAAAAATTTATGAGTGCAGTAATTTTAGTGCCCCATTTTCTAACCTACACTACGAGAAAGAAAAAAAATGAATTAGCCATGCCCTGTAGTTTGAAGAACTAAAATCTCCAATGTCATGGAATTGGTAACCAAATTAACAACAAAAAAAATGTACAGTCAAGTTCTAAATACTTTACAGAATAATAATTTATGAGTGCACTAAATTTAGTGCCCCATTTCCTAACATATACTACAAGAAAGAAAGAAAAATGAATTAGCCATGCCTTGTAGTTTAGAGAACGGAAATCTCAAATGTCATGGTTTTGGTATCCAAAAGAAGGCCCAAAAAAATGTACAAGTAAGTTGTAAATACTCCAAGGATTAAAAATTCATAAGTGCACTAAATTTAGTGCACTCATGAATTATTATTTGTTGAATTATTTACAACTTGTACAATTTTTTTGGCCTTCTTTTGGATACCAAAACCATGACATTTGAGATTTTAGTTCTTTAAACTACAGCGCATGGCTACTTCATTTTTTTTTTCTTTCTCATAGTATATATTAGGAAATGGGGCACTAAATTTAGTGCACTCATGGATTATTATTCCTTGGAGTATTTACAACTTGTACATTTTTTTGGGCCTTCTTTTGGATACCAAAACCATGACATTTGAGATTTTAGTTCTTTAAACTACAGCGCATGGCTAATTTATTTATTTTTCTTTCTCATAGTATATATTAGGAAATGGGGCACTAAATTTAGTGCACTGATGAATTAATACTCCTTGGAGTATTTACAACTTGTACATTTTTTTGGGCCTTCTTTTGGATACCAATTCCATGACATTTGAGATTTTAGTTCTTTAAACTACAATGCATGGCTAATTCATTTTCTTTTCTTTCTTGTAGTATATATTAGGAAATGGGGCACTAAATTTAGTGCACTTACAAATTAATACTCCTTGGAGTATTTACAACTTGTACATTTTTTTGGCCTTCTTTCGGATACCAAAACCATGACATTTGAGATTTTAGTTCTTTAAACTACAGCGCATGGCTTATTCATTTTCTTTTCTTTCTTGTAGTATATATTAGGAAATGGGGCACTTAATTTAGTGCACTTATGAATTAATACTCCTTGGAGTATTTACAACTTGTACAATTTTCTGGGCCTTCTTTTGGATACCAAAACCATGACATTTGAGATTTTAGTTCTTTAAACTACAGCGCATGGCTAATTTTTTTTTTCTTTCTCGTAGTATATATTAGGAAATGGGGCACTAAATTTAGTGCACTTATGAATTAGTACTCCTTAGAGTGGTTGCAACTTGTAGATATTTTTTGGCCTTCTTTCGGATACCAATTCCATGACATTTGAGATTTTAGTTTTTTAAACTATAGAGCATGGCTACTTCATTTTTTTTTCGTTTTGGTGGTATATGTTAGGAAATGGGGTACTAAATTTAGTGCACTCATGGATTATTATTCCTTGATACGAAAATTGTATTAATTTTTATATCCCTTATTAAAAAATGTAGAAGTTGCAAATTTGTTGAACATCACTTTCAAATACTTTGATTGATTGAATGCGTCACTCTATAGATTCAAAAGTATTGTTCTGCTAATTTTGCAACTTTTTCATTTTTTGTCCACACCCACGTTGACTTCATTTGTCATTCATGTTCAATTTAATATTTAAAATTCAGGTCACGACTCGTTTTTTTAAGGTTGCGTGGTAAATTAAAGGAAATGGCTAGGTGTTTAGTTGAATGTGTCCATAGATTTGAAAGTAATGTTTAGCTAATTTGCAACTTTTACATTTTTTTTCTCCACACCCACGTGTATTTATTTTATGATTCATGGATTTATTAATCTTTAAATTTCCATAGTCACCGACGTAGACTTATTTTAAGACTGACACATGAATGCACGTTTCAAAGATTTTATGATGTTAAAATTTTGAATCTCATATTTCTTACTTAATATTAAAGCGATTGTACCAGTGTGGTCTAAAAGAATAGTATGCTAATAGAACTTTCCCACTTCTTTTAGCAAATTTTTTTTTTGATTTTATTAGAAGACCTTAATAATTCTGTTGAGAATTAGTGGGGGCCAAAAAAACAGGTTAGTATTAGAATACCAATACTATCTATTTTTCTAGCATTCTTCTAGATTTTTTATGTCGAAGGATAATACAAGAGAATTGATAAGAGTAGTACTGAAGAAATGTTTGTTTTTGTAGTAGACTTTAGTGGAACTAGAATTATATGTTATCTTCTAAAATTACATTTTATTCTATAATTACACGATGTAAACAATCCCTATTAAAATGATTATGAACCTTTTAGTGTCTCACCATTATTTTGTTTTATGGACCAATATTATTCATCCATTAATCCTAAATCCTGAAGCTTCATTTGGAAATCCTAAATTAAATAAAATTAGGAATAAGATCGCTAATTGTCTTTCGATTTTCTATAAAAATGTTTTCTTGTTTGCATGATATTGTATTTGATATCAAATGCAAACAAACTTATTTCCTCGGAAGTGAAGTTGCCCTAAATCGATGGCATGTTCAAATGTCTATATATTAAATATAATAGAGCTCTATGGAAAAATCAAAGGTTTTGTAAACTAATTTGACTATAAATGACCACTTACTATTTTTTTGAAAGCATAGAATTCTCTACTTGTAGAATTCTCTACTTGTTTGTACTTTTTATTTTTTTCCTATAATTATGTTGTACAATCCCAAATGATTTTCTGATTTTTAAGCATGATTTTAGAGAACTTGTTTATGAAAGAAAATTCAAAAGAGCACCGCCTTTTTTGACATATTTCCAAATGTCAAAAAGAGTGCAGTTGCCTTTTTTTTCATAGGGCCAAAAAAAGGATTCCTGCCAATTCAATTGCAAATATCTTCCAATCTATACGGTGTTTTTTTCCTGGTTTTTTCCGCATCTTCTAATAGGAGCACAATATAAGATCCTACTAATCTCATGTGTCCAAAAATGCCCCGTTTTCTAAAATGTCGTACTTCTACTAGAAATGGCAATTCTAGAGTATTTTTGCAGAAAACATAGTCAAGGACTTCTTGGGTTAATTTTCAGTTGGGTAATACTATTTTTTGGTTGGGTATCGTACGTAGGGCAATTGCAAGAAACACCTGTCCTATTTTGTGTCACACGTTGTGGGCTGATTTGTTTTTTGGCCATAGCTGTAGTGTTTTAACTCCAAATGACTTGAGATTTCTAGGGAAGGTACTCATGACTATCATACAACTTCCTTGACTTTTTAGTAATTTTTAAAAATAGTCTATTATCCAAAAATAGGCCCGAAATTGATGTCACACTTGCGGTTTTGGAGGTTTTTAGTACTATTGAGTATGTTTTTTGAAAAGGTACATCAAGAAAATTATATGGAGTTGTTCCTTATATAGAAATATAACTTTTCATCGAAGGATTTTCAAAATAATTAATTCTATGTGGTGTGGAAGTCTACAAAGTGAGCTTCCTTCTGCTTGCATTTTGAAACATATATAATATTATTTTCATCGATTTTTTGTTGATTGAACATCTATATAAAGTTCTTAAGAATGGCCAATTTTTCTTTTGTATTTACTTATTTTTACTATTTTTAAATAATTTTTGAATCAAGGGTCCTAATTTCTTGAGATTTGGCACTTTTCAAGTTCTCCTACTTAGAGAATTTTTCTATGAATTTCCTTCAGTGAAAACCTTCATTTTAGAGATATATACATAAGCCATATTTTTTTAAAAATTTAAAAATTAGTTTTCTATTTAAATAGTATTCCTACAAAATTCATGAGTACTGTAGTAAAACGCATCAAACAGGACAGGTGTTTCTTGCAATCACCCCGTAAAGGTCTGATCCGGCAGCTAGGTTCCGGAATTGAGTTTCCACGCTAGATTTTTAGGGGTCCACGTCACTTCAGACCATTCACATGATGACACGCGTCACATTTCCCCCTCAGAAGACTTAATTTCTACCAAATCTGACCTTTGTAGGTTAGCTTTTATTCTTAGCCTAACAGAAAACATTATTGTTGGGCAAGTTGGAAAATAAGGTAGTCTACTCGAAAAGTGAGTGGCCTCTTCAAATTGACCCAATATTAACGTCTGAAATGGACATTAGGTGAGCCTTAAATGGACCTCTGAAGTCACTGAGAGAATCGAGAGAACAACATTATTTATTGCGAGAGCTAATCATTTACTGAAATCACTTTTTTTTTTTTTTTTAAACAAAAGAAACAAGACTCAAATCACTTTTGAAGTTGCAAGTGGTCCGATTTTGGAAGACCTAGTGTCACAAATAGGTGCCTACAACCATTTTTAAAAAAAATTAATAAGTAATTCAAAAATGATTCAAAAAAATATGAAACGACTTGTGTAACGGTCCACATCCATTTTTCTTTCTTTGGAAAATGATCCAAAAAGATTTCTATTCATGGAAACCTGTGAATGGACGGGCAGGTTAATTTTTCACCTTGGGCGGCACGGGCAGGTTCACTTTTCACCTTGGGCAGCGCGGGCAGCTTCCTTTTTCACCTTGGGCGGCCCAAGCAGGTTCATTTTTAACCCTGGGTGGCGCGGGCAGCCCAAGGATATCTTTCTGGCGGCGCGAGCAGCCCAGGGTTTCCAGCGAGGTGAGGGTTTTTAGGGTTTGGGGTCATCAATTCTCCAAACTCCGCCAGTCTGCCACCTTCGTCTTGCTGTTGCAAACTCGTGCGGAGACGTGGCTGAGAGCACGTTCGTGATTATTGCTTTGCCAGCTTTCTACATGAAAGGCGTACACTTTGCCAGGATTTGCGGAAGGCGAAGGCGTGCCAAAATTTGTGGAAGGCGCCGAGAGGTTTCAATTTTTGGAAGGCGCGTGAAGATTTGTCGCCACTGCGCGCCATCAGGTACTTCGTCTTCTTCCGTTCTCTCCGCTCCTTGCCTGCGACGAAGATGTGCAAGTGAAGCCCAGTCGAAGTTGCAAAATTTTGTCTTCATGTTGTTGCTACGTTGTCAATTTGTGCGTGTGCGTGTGCATGCATTCATGCGTGTGTATGCGTGCATGCGCGTGCGTGCGTGCGCTTCGTATACTTCTCTCATTTACAGTTTTGATTACGTTTCAAGACTTGTTTTTACATTTGCAATTCATGCTTCTCCAATTTCTGTGCGAGGTTGGGAGGTTGGAAGGTTGGGAAATTGACTATATGTTTTGCACGATTTGTTAAATCTTCGCATTTGCAGTTTTGATTACGGTCCGTCTACTGTCTCATTTTCAATTTTGATTGCGGTCCATCTACTGTGTCATTCACAGTTTTGATTACATTTTTTTTTAAATTTCTCTCATTAGCAGTTTGGATTTCTTCAAGTAGTATTGGCATTGAAGTTGAATTGGATGTTGGAATGCAGAGATAGTCAAATTTTTGAAGAAGGCAATTGCATGACGAGTTCTCGCTGACCGCTTGGTAGAATTTTTTCTAACTACAAAGGTTTTTGCTTTCTTTTGAGGTAAGGAAACCCTGAATTTCTGTTTTTTGGGGGTATTATCATGCAATTGCCTTCTTCTGGTTTGGGTGTGATTCCAGTGTAGTTTTTGTACATTTTACATGTTTCCACTATAGATCAATTCCTTCTTAGTTTTTCGGGTGCTATATAGTGTATCTGCAATCTCCTTATTTTTTGTTTCAAGTTTTGGCTGTAAAACATCTACGAAGAAATATGACTGCATTCTCGTCTTTTATAGTTTGTTGGCTAATGGAACTCTAATTTTTGGTGTTGGTCGTATCAGGCTACATTACAGTTCGATTTAGGAAGGAGACACGTGAAGGACAGCTACCTAATTCCATTTTTGTTCTCCATTCAGCAAACTTTGCAGGTAAGCCATTCCATTTTTTTTTTCGTAATTGTCAAATACAAGCAAGTAGGTACTGCATGCATCATTCAATGGTTCCTTTGCGCTTGTATCTTCCAAATGCTTGTATGATGCATAAGAAATTTGAAGTTTGTATTGACCATCTGCAGTAGATATTATAGTTTTTTTCAGTTGTTTTAGGGTTTTGGAAACCTAATAGCAGATTCTGATTATCCTCAACTCGAGGGTAATCCCTCAACTACCAACGCAACACCTACATTATCCTCGAGTCGAGGATAATAGTTCTAAAAGCCTAAGACAGAAGAACTTAAAGTAAAACAATATAAATGATTCACATTCACAAATATATTATCAAAAGACCAATTCACCACCAATAATAATGTATCCTTGAATCGAGGATAATCTTTCGATTGTAATGCCAACTGACTTAATATACTCCGATATTATGTTCTCAAAAGCATGTGGAGTTGTAAGTAAACTTCTGCTAGTTGTTTAATGCAGAGAAATAATTAGACAATGTTACTTCTAGAATTCAAAAATACTTAATCGTAAAAGCAAACAGTAGACTTTATCCTCGGGTCAAGGATAACTTCAAATAACAACAGAAGTTAGTACAACAAACTATGAAATACATCTAAGATAAATTATCATTTCGTAACAAAACAATTTGACCTACCTTGTCCATTCCTAGCACAGTAGTATATGCTTTGTTTGTAAGATGATGTTCACATCTAAGCAGAGATAGTTATCCTCGACTCGAGGATATCCCACAACTCAAAAACTATTATGGAATCTAACATACTTCGTGTGCTCTTCCAGGTTTAGCGAAATGGAAGAGAACGCACAAGAATCTACCTACGACTACAGCCACACGGATCTGCTAATCGAGCCATTCTAGAACCCGTTTGACAAACCATTTATCAAGGAGAACCCATTCAACTACGGGAAACTCTGGAAGTTCAGAGATTCCATCTTCCAGTGGAATTTTGGCGTGAACCGAAACAAGAACTTTGTCTTCCTCTGTTACAAGCCTTAGAGTACCATCAGATTTATGCTATGGCATCTGAATGAGAAGGTTAGTTTAGTTGAGCAGCACCAGGAGGATTTCCTCGTCATTGTGCTCCAGGAAGTTGATGACAATGGTTCCCATCTAGCTCACGTTCACTCCATTGTCTGCAAAATTGGAGATGGGTTGGGACAATTTGACCTTGCAGACCTTCTCTTGTACCTTCCGGGGACTCATTTAGATTCTCTTGCGACAGAATTTGAAACTAAGTACTGGCCCTGGAACCCAATCTTGCACACCGCCTACAGCCGAAGAGTCAGTGCAATCTTCACAGCGCTCGATAGGTATGCCCTTGAGTGCCAAGCCAAAGCAGTCCCGAGAGCAAGAAATCGACTGAGAAACCAGGATCCCAAGACACGGCAAGCAACACTACCACCAGCGGGTGAAAGTGGGAAGGAGAAGGCTCGCTCTGGGCCTTCAAAGAGAAAAGCGGCGGACCAAGTTGAGGGCGAGACAAGCAAGAAGCGAAGTCGATCAACACTTGCTGAACACCCCAGAGCAGCCGGGAGTTCAGGCTCTGCGCTGACTGATCTTCCAGGAGCAGGAGAAGCTCCCCCCAAACTGGTTGAAGACCACAAAAAGTTTACCTTGTACCAGAAAGATTTCTAGGACAACCATCAATCATGCTTTCTATTTGAAAGCAAGGCATATGACCAGGGTTGTCTTCCCCGACCTGGTGACAACTCGACAAAGTCAACGTCACAGACGAACAAGAGCCCCTCCGTCCGTCTAGTAAAGTCAACTTTTACCCTTGACTTTTTTTAAAATTACCCCCTATTTACCTTAGCCTAGGTGGATGCCATGTGGCATCTGCGTGGCACAGTAGAGGGGCACATGCGGGTCTAACATGTATGCGAGTGCGGGTGTGGGGCGAGTGCGGGTGTGGGGTGAGTGCAGGTGTGGGGCGACCTCGGGTGTGGGGAGACCTCGGGTGTGGGGAGACCGCGGGTGGAGGGCCACCTCTTGTCAGGGAGACTTCTTGTACCTCAATTTAAAACTGCCACTTTTGCTGCATTCATTTCTGAATTTTTTTTTTGAATCTAACCGTAGGATCTTGTACTTTGATTGTTTTAGATCATGTGTTAAAAAATTCATGAAGTTTGACCGTATGGATAAAAAGATATTAGCATTCAAAGTTGATTTTTTTTCTTTTGAATGCTGATCCTGCAATTTCAGATGACTTTGACTGCCATTTGTGGAAAAAATTTGCACTACAAACTTTGAATTCTTTTATTTATATATTTGGAAGAATTGAGTTGAAAATCTAGAATTTTTTTAGAAAAACACACTTGATTTTCATTCTTAAAAAAATTATTAAATAGAAGTAGGTCAAAAATTAAACGAAAAATTAAATTGTTAATAGCTCTAAGATTGAATTGAATTACAATAATTACAATGGTGAGTTTGTTTTAGCAAGCAAATTTAATCCTATTGAATAATTTTTTTTTAATAATTGTGAAAATTGCATTCAAAAATGAATCCTATAAGTTATTTTTCCATGAAAATGCTTAGATTGCCCAAAAAATAAGATTGCCCATAACTTTCTCATCACTAATCCATGTAGAATGATTCAAAGCTTTACATGTAGACAAAAAAAATATTTGAGGAAAAAAGAATGTAATTTAATTTTTTTTATTTTCTATTTTTTTGTATTGCCTGCTAAGCTGCTAACTTTTGTTTTTTGCTTATAGGGGCATAACTTTTGTCTTTGGACATTGATTGAAAAAAAATTATATTCTTAGAAAGATGATGTATTCTCCTATCTTCAAAAACATTTTCAAAAAATCATGATGAAATTTAAGATTATAAGTACCTATCAAAATTCCCTAAGTTCCGCAAGGGGCCCTTGGTCTTTTAGGGGTTGAATTTCAACTTCATTTTTGTGAACTTTCTCACACAATAGTTTAGAACCAAACAAATTAGAGTAAATTTTTTGACAAAAATTACAAAATATTTGCATAAGAGAATTCAAATTTGAGATTCAACACATGAACCTTGGCACCTTGCATATAGAATATTTGATTTATTAAGGTCCCCTACAGGAAAGGGTGCCGTTCCCCAATGAGGGGAACTTCGGCGCCCAAGGGGAACGTCGAGAGCGAGGAGCGTCAGGGGACGCCGGCGTGATTAGGGTTTGCTGGGTGCAATTTCGCCCGCTTCGGAGCTCACCTGCAGCAAATCTTTTTACCTGCTTTGCCATTGAATCTGAGGTCAATGCCTCGCTACTATCGGAAATCCGCAAGGCTGAAGCACGGGCTGCAATTGCCGAGGTTTTCTTTCAGGACTTTTGATTTCTTAATTTGCTGCTTTGTCATTAAATGAATTATTCTCAACCTTGGCTTTTCTCTGATTTCAAGTTGGTGCGTTTGCATCATCAAACTTGTGTGCTCGATGCTTTAGGCTTGGAATAGCTATTGATCTAGCTCTTTGGGATGAGATGTAGTCAAAGGTTGAGCAAAAGAAGATGAAGGATGAGCTCAAAAAGCGTGAGGAGGCAAAGGCGGAGCAATCTATCCGCATTGCCGAGGTAGATTTTGTTGTTTCCAATTTCGGTTTCAGAATAATAATCATCAGTTTTAAACATTGTCATTTTGATTGTTTTGTGAGTATGCATTGTTTGCGTATATTTCTGAGCTTGTTACGTCAACTATGCAGGTTAAAGCCGATAAGATTGTCGCAAGTGCCAAGGGAGGAGGCAGTAAGAATGAATGCACGTGCCAAAGAGGAATGTGAGAAATTTATCGCTGATTCACACACTCAAGCTGAGCGGGTATAACAACCATCATCTAATTTTTTGGTGTTTCTAGTGCATTCGATTGAAGCGGAGAATCCCTTCCAAAGTGTAGATAGCTGAGCAAGCGGAGGTTCATAAACAGGAACCTGCCGAGTTGAAGGACAAAGCTGAGTAGTTGAAGCTTTTGGGTGAACTGCCAGTTTATGAGAAGGATAAGCAGGGGTTGGGCACCCTCATTTGAGCCCTGGCGTGGGCATCCCTTTGGAAAAACGGTTTGGGGAAAAATCAGCAGCCTCTGCTGCAGCTACGTTGAAGGAGCATGTTTCAGGTGAAGGCTTTGGATCCTCTGGAGAGCTTCCACAACCCTCTGCAATGGCGCACCAACGTCTCTCCTTCAGTCAGCAGAGCTTTTAGCAGGGCTTATTTTAGATAGTCCTCAGAAGTCAGAAATGGATGGGAACAAGGCTAACAATCCTTTGGGGGAAGGAGGAGAATCACTCACTCAGACAATCCAATTACCAGCAGCAGCTCTGAATGAGCTCGTTATATTTCACCATCTTCCTGATCTCTGCGCAGCTTTTATCCAGCTCTCAGTTTCAGGTAGAGATGGCTCTTGTTTCGAATCTTATGAGCAGATATTTGAGAGTCTCTGCTAAGGTGCTGCCTTTAATGCTTTACACCGACAATCTGAACAATTGGTCCTCGGGGGTTTGCAGCTGCCAGTCAAATGATCCTTAGCTTTGCATTAAGGGCCTTGCCATGTGGTTGTTTGCACAAGAAGCCTTGTGTTGAATTGCTTGATCTTATTATTATTTTTTGGCTCAAGCAAAAGACGAATGGAAGAAGGTCGCTAGAGAAAGAATGAACAAAATGGTCAGAGCTCTTTCTGTTGCCCATATGGTTGAAGCGCTCTTGACATTGCTTGGGCAGAGCAAACCTGAGCCTCCAACGTGGTTGAAAGAAAAAGCAGGACCGATGTTATCGAGATTATTGCTGCGAGGAGGGGTAGCGGCTTCTATGGAGAGGCTTGTGGGGGACATGCAGGAGGTGATTGAGTAGAATCTACAGTTCACCTTGTGATGCTTTCGTTGTGCTGTATAAGAGATCTGTATCAGGGCTTTCTTTTTTTGCAAAATTTCGCCAGATCTGTTAGGTCTATGACCTCTGCAGCTTTGTCCCTCCAAAAACTGACCTCTGTTGTGAGGCTAGGAAGGGGGACACTAGTCCAAAAAAAACTCTAATCTGTATGTACTGTTGGTATACATCATTTGTTCTCACCATGTAGATAAGTCTGATGATGTTGAAGAAGCTCATTGAGGACATCACGGTCCACTTCGTGAGTATAATGCAAACTTCGTTATTCCAGGGAAATGTGAAGGTGTAGGAGCATATTGCTTCACACCTGGCTAAAGTGCCAAAGTATATCACCACGACACAGGCGTACTATGAAGCAGTATGCCCACAACTGCCACCCTTGTTTCTGGGTCTACCGGGATAAGAGGGTGGTCTTAAGGAAGGAACTTCAGCTGCACGTCTGGTTGTGAACATGCATCATACAGCAATTATAATGGCCTGCAAATTAGCTTCTCGTGATATCAAGCTCTGTGGAACAATTTGAATGCGTGTGCAAGCACATTGGTCAAACCCTAATTCTATGCCACCTTGATTTTTAACTTACGATATAAATTAACCCCTAAAGGACCAAAGTCCCCTTGGGTGACACTTGGGATTTCGGGTAGGCTCATGCGACCTGAAATTTTGACCTGATTTTTTGAAACTTTTTTTGAAGATAGGGAATCACATTAGCTTTCAAAAAATATAATTTTTTTTTCAATCGGTGCCCGGGAGCAAACGTTATGCCATCCTAAAGCAAAAAAGCAGTTCGGCGGGCAGAAAAAAAAAAACACAAAAAAATAATTTCTTTTCTTTTAATTTTTTTTTTCTCAAAGATCATGTTTATATCTACATTTGAAGCTTCGATTCATTCTATTTGGACTCAGATTGAGAAAATTATGGACAATCTTGTTTTTCGAGCAATTTAAGCATCTTCAAAAAAAAAAACTTATAGAATTCATTTTTGAATGCAATTTTCAATTTTTTTCAATTTTTTTTTTGACAAGGTCAAGTTTGTTTGCAAGAACAATCCCATCGTTGGGATTATGTTGTTTTAATTCCACCTAAGAGCTATTAACAATTTAGTGTTTCATTCAATTTTGGACCTACTTCTATTTTATTTAACAATTTTTTTATATGTGAAAATCAAGGTTTGACATTCTGAATTTTTTTTCCCCGACTCTCAACTCAAATTTTCAACATAAAAAATTACAACTTTAAGTTGTGTCGTGCAAAAGAAATCCACAAATGGCCGTCAAAGTCATCTGAAATTGCAGGAAACAGTTCAAAAAAACTTCTTTTTCCAACTTTGAATGCTAATATCTTCCAATTGGAACGGTCAAATTTCTTGAAATTTTTACCACATGATTTGAGACAAGTGAAGTATAAGATCCTACGGTTAGATTCTAAAAAAAAAGTTTTTTTTGGTTTCGGGAGTGATCGCAGTAGAAATGGCAGTTTTCAGTGATTTTGGAGCTAGAAAATGCATTGGTCCTTTAGGGGTTAAATTAGGGGTTAAACATATAATATTGTTTTTGTAGGTGATTCTTTGGGGACCACACGTCTTGTTTATTATTAAATGACACATCATGTAAAAAGCGGTTAGTATGTTACATCACTCTTCAAAATTTGGAGGCATGCAACGTGGCCAACATTTCTATTTGTGTTAATCCCTAAAGGACCAAGGCCCAGTTTTTGTCAAAAAATACTCAAAACTGCCATTTTTATAGCAAAGAGTAAAAAAAATTGAAATTGTTTTTTTTGCACATCTAACCCTAGGATCTTACACGGTTACACCTAACTAGTATGAGAATGTGTGGAAAATTTTTCAAAGATTTTGACCACACAAATTGCAAGATAACTACGTTTAAACTTTAAAGTGAAAAAAAACAAATTTTTCAACACATTGCGGGACTAGATTATTTGATTTTGAAACTTCTTAACTTTAATTTTTTGCACTATAGAGTTTTGAGCTTTAAATTCTTATGTTGGAGAATTGAGTTGAGAGTCTATAAAAAAGAAATTCAAAGAAATTTAATTTTTGTTCTTTAAAAAATTGTTAAGTAGAAGTAGGTACGAGATAGAAGGAAAATCTAAATTATTATTATTATCTCTAAGGTGGAATTAAAATGCACTAATCCAAATGGTGAGATTTGGCTAGACAGAAAATTAGACCATCTAGAACTTTTTTTGGGAAAAAATTGTAAGAATTGCATTCAAAAATGAATTGTATTAGTTATTTTTTCAAGAAAATGCTCTAATTGCTCGAAAAACAAGATTGTCCATATTTTTCTCATAACAATTCCAAATGAAATGAATTAAATTTTTCCATATGATAAAAATATAATCTACAAGAAAAAAAAATCTAATTCTAATTTTTGAAATTTTTCTTTGTTGCCCCCTCTCCTTTGATTTGAGCTTATTTGGGCATAACTTTTGATTCCGGGCACTAGTTAAAAAAAATTATACTCCCACAAAGCTATTCAATTTCTCTATCTTCAAAAAAAATTCAAAAAATCAAGACAAAAATTTAGCCCGTAGATACCTGTCCAAAATCCCATTTGTCCTCCAAAGGGACAATGGTCCTTTAGGGGTTATCATAATAATATCATATCCTATTACAAAACATTGGTGCGAGAAACTGCTTTGGGGCTTCATCAAGCATGATTTATCCATGAACAAGTTCACCACCTATCCACATGTCAGGCACTTCTTTGAATCAAGCTTTATGAGTTCACCCAATTTCCTCACAGAGTACTTCATTTCCAATGTATTTTTGAATACTTCATTGTCACATTCATCCATATCACTAACCCCTAAAGGGCCATGAGTGCAGATTTTGAACAATGAATGAACGGAAACATGTCCCAAACTCACCGAAATGCGTTTTTTCATCCATCAATTTTTTTTCAACATTCTTATATTAGTTCTTTAACATTTTTACGGTTCAGATTATGAAGATTTTGCTTTGCAAATATTCTATAATTCAAAAGGTATTGGGAGGTCTCTAAGCCTCAAAAAGTAACTTTTTCAGTTCAAAAAATGACCCTTCAAAAATGCCTTGAATCAAAAAATCAAATAAAAATCTTCAAAAATCACTATAATTAGAACTCAATATTTTAAACTTATAGGAAAAAAATATTTTAAAAATCATAAATATTCAATCTACAATTGATTTTAGAAGGAATTTCCAATTTCTGTCTTCAAATTTTACTGAAAAATATTAATATGTATTTTTGTTGATCTAACCGTACGGATGTGATCTATAAATAGCATTTTACAACTATTGTTTGAAAGCCATCATTAAAATATTCTTCTAATTTGCATTTTATAATAGATCTTTGCAATTTTGGAAATCTGGACACCCCTCCGGTCCTTTAGGGGTTAATTTAAAGCAACTAGACTAATTTTTCAATAAAATATGAGTTAGATTCAACTAAATATTCATGCTTTGTTTACATGTTCTTTATGCCCCTCTTTGAATATTATAGCCCATATACATAGAACAATCTTGGACGCACCCACCAACTATTCTTCATATTCTTCAACTTTTTTCCTTGGTAGGGTATTTATAATGAATCTTGCAAGATTCAAAAATCATATCTAGGCACCTAAAAGTGAACCCAGATAGTTTTCTAACGCGTCCTTTTCTTTCAAGTTTTTTTTCACTCATTCTTGAATGACATCAAAAGTTTTAGTTGGACAATCAAATTGTTTATTTTCAATGACATAATAGTACAAGAACAAGCTTGCAAATCAAAAGAAACATTTTTACACTATATACAGGGACAATTTGGTGACCTTTAAACAACTTTAGGCACTCCATCTTATAAAAACCTTAGGAATCCAGAGAATTTCTAAAAACAATTCCAAAGGAAAAGGAAAAAGTGTCAAGGCATTTGGGCTCTTAGAATCCAATGGAAGAAATAGAGGGGAATAAGTAGCAAATGATTTTCCAAAAAATATTAATAAATCATTTTCTAAATAGAAAGGAAAAATGGTGAAGGTGTTTGGAATCTTCTTCTAATTGCCAAAAATTGCCAAAGTAAAAAGAGGATGTTTTTATTTAAACTTCTACCTTTTGTTTTTTATTTGTAAAATGTAAAGAAAAAAATGTTCATGGTTAGGGATAGTCTTAGAAAATTGCAAAATTAAAATGCAAAAGTTCTTACATAAATTTCCATCCTTTGTTTATATATTTTGGTAATCAATGTAACTAATATTTCATAATTATGATGTATCGTTGAGATTTCCAAAAAACAATAAAACATATTCTTATATAAATTGAACATGTCTTCTATATTTAAGGGAGACAACTCATTCTATAGTACCGATGTCTTGTGTATGAGACTTGGAACATAAAATATATTCCAAAATACAATGCCATCCTAGAAGATAAACACAATTGTTGCAATTCTCTCATCTAACAAACATTGCAATCTCGGTTCATTAGGGTCCCACCCAAGGTCGTCCAACATAAGAATTTGTCCCAAAAATAATTTTTTTTTTAAAAACCCAGAGAATGTGATGCCTCTCTTTTGCACACAAATTCACCGCTAGACAAGAAGTCTCCCCTCTTAAGAAGTAGCCCCAGACAAGAGGTCGCCCAAAAGCCCAAAATTGAATTCCGGAGAGAAAGAGAAGGTGTTGGCTCCTTCTAAGACCCGCGGTCGCCCCTTGACAAGAAGTCTCCCCTCTTAAGAAGTAGCCCCAGACAAGAGGTCGCCCAAAAGCCCAAAATTGAGTTCCGGGGAGAAAGAGAAGGTGTTGGCTCCTTCTAGGACCCGCGGTCGCCCCTTGACAAGAAGTCTCCCCTCTTAAGAAGTAGCCCCAGACAAGAGGTCGCCCCTCTTAAGAGGTCGCCCAAAAGCCCAAAATTGAGTTCCGGGGAGAAAGAGAAGGTGTTGGCTCCTTCTAGGACCCGCGGTCGCCCCTTGACAAGAAGTCTCTCCTCTTAAGAAGTAGCCCCAGACAAGAGGTCGCCCCTCTTAAGAAGTCGCCCAAAAGCCCAAAATTGAGTTTGGGGGAGAAAAAGAAGATGATGGCTCCTTTTAGGACCCGAGGTCGCCCTAGACAAAATGTTGCTCTAAACAAGAAGTTGCCACCTGAGGTTGCCTATAGAGCTTGATATTATAAGAAAGCAGGAAAAAAATACTAGTATGATTAATTATGGCAAATTGAATGCCATCAAACTTGTAGGACATATTAATGTACCTCTTTTGAGAGGTGAGCTAACTAAATTTACTTAGATGGGATGAGAATTTAGTATTAAGAGTTTTGATCTCATTTGCTAAATATCAAAGCTTTGTTGTAATTCTAGTTACTTTAGATTGATCGCAGTATGGCCTGAATTGCACCATAATTGCTTTGTTCAATGAATTTGATTCTGTTGATATTTGCAATGAGAAGGCTCCATCTCTCATCAAGAAGTTAAGAGTTGCATAGAAGGGAATATGTTATTGTATGGTTGCTTGTTTTTATTTGATTGTTGTTTCTAAAAATAGAAAAATCAAATGAAAAAGTTTGTAATAAATCCTTGATTTAATATTTTGTACTTTAAAATTCACTTGATAAATAATACACCAATAAGATGATTCTCTGATATGTGCGCAAATCAAAAAGGAAAGTTTTAGGTTAAATTTCTTCTCTCTATTTTTAAATTTTAGATCTAGTTGGCAAATAATACATGGATAAGATGAATTTTGGAGAATAAAAAAAATCAAATGGAAAAGTTCTTACTAAAATCTCTATTCAATATTTTGTACTTTAAAATTCACTTTATAAATAATATACCGATAAGATGACTCTTTGATATTTGTACAAATCAAAAAGGGAAGTTCTAATTTAAAAGTCTTCCTTCTATTCTTTAAGTTTTAGATCAAGGTGATTAATAATATGTGGATAGATGTATTGTTGTCAAGTTTGAATAGAAGAAAAATTAAATTTCTTCAAAACATATTGTTTTTTTTTCAAGGAGCGTATGTGAGTGGGGCAACCATGTGAGTCACGACTAGAGAAGGGGCTATACAAAGAAGACGAAAGGCCAATCGTCTTCAAAAATAAAGCATAGATACTCACTAATTTATTTTTTGCATTTCTCAAAAAAGCATCCAACTCATAGTCTCATATATTACTTGTCACATAAATTTTATGAATAAATAAATATAGGATAGAGATTCAAGTAAGAACTTTTCTGTTTATTCTTTAAAATTCTCTAAGATTCTTATTAATTATGAATGATTTGTGACTTTGAATGTACAAATAAAAAATAAAGGTTTAGGGTTTAGGATTTAGGGTTTAGGATACTTAAGTGAAAACCTTTTCTTTTAATTTTTGCAATTCTCCCCTTGTTCTACTAATCAATTTTTTGGGTCATATTGATTTTAAAAGTAAAAAATAAAGGGTGGAAATTTTAGATAAAAACTTTACAATTTTTTTTTCAATTGTCAAGGAATCATCCTATTCATGTATTAATTGCCATGTTCATCTAAAAATAAAAAATAAAAGGTGAAGATTGAAGTGAGAATACACACATTTATTTTTGAATTTCTCAAAGAATCGTACTACTTATATATTATTTGTCACTTTTATTTTATAAATAAAAAAAAAAGGTGGAGATTTAAGTAGGAACTTTCCTATTTATTATTTGCAATTTTCAAAGAGTCCTCATACTTTGAGTTATTTGTTTTATTGATCTAATAATTTAAATGAAGAGTAGAGATTGAAAGTAAGAACTTCACCATTTAGTTTTTGCAACTCTCTAAGATTATTTTTAATCATGAATTCTTTTTTTCTTTGATTTTGTAAATAAAAAATAAAGGGAGGAGTCTGATATACAAACTCTCCTATTTTTTTTGGCAATTCTCTAAGACTCCTTCAAATCATGAATCATTTGTCATTATAATTTTATGAATAAAATTTAAAGGGTGGAAATGTAAGTAAAAACTTTTGTTTTTAAGTGTGGCAATTTTTATAGATTCTTCATTATGAAATATTTGTCATGTTGAATTTAAAAGTGAAAATTAATGGGTGGAGATTTAAGTAAGAACTCTCCCATTTATTTTTTGCAATTCTTCTATCAAAGTGCTTATAATCATAAACTCATAAAGTGTTTGTCATTTTGATTATATAAATAAAAAGTAACAAGTGCAAATTTAAGTATAAAATTTTCTTTTTACAAATTTGTCAAGTTGATTTAAAAATAAAAATATAATGGTAGAAAATTAAATAAGACCTTTGTTCAGTATTTACGATTTCAAAGAGTCTTCCTTATTATGAATCAATTTTTTCATTAATTTCAAAATAAAAAAGAAATAGTGGTCATTTGAGTAAAAAAATTTCTTTCTAATTTCGAACTATTATCAAAGATCCCTCATAATCATAAATCATTTGTCATGTTGATAATAAAAATGAAAAATAAAAGTTGAAATAGAGTTGTAAAAATGTTTCTATTTATTTTTTGCAATTCTCTAAGACTACTAATTATGAACGATTTGTCACTTTGGTTTTATAATCAAAAAGCAATGGGTCAAAGTTTTAAGTAAGATTTCTTCCATTTATTTCTTAAAATCTTTAAAAAATCACCATACCCATGTATTATTCATTAAATTGATTTAAAAATAAATATAAAGGATGGTGCATTAATTAAGAATTTATTTTTGTAATTTTTTGAAATTCTTAAAGAATGAAGAATCCTCTCAATTTTGTATAATTTGTCATATTTTTTTTTAAACAAATAAAAAATGAAGATTTAAGTGAAAACTTTCTTGTTCATTTTTTACAAGTCTTAAATTATAATTCTACTCAATCATGTAATATTTGTCACTTTGATTTTAAAATAAAATATATAGAAAGGAGTTTTCAAGAAGAACATGCCTAATTATGTTTTGTAATTCACAAAAAAAAATCATCTTTTTTATGTATTATTTGTCACGTCAATTTATTTAAAAATGAAAAGTATATGCTAAATTATATTTAAATAAGAACCGTCCTATTTATTCTTTAAAATTTGCTTAGACTCCTTCTAATGACAAATAAATTGTCACTGTTGATTTTATAAATACAAAATAAATAATGATGATTTAAGTAAAAACTTTTCTTTTTAATTTTTGCAATTTTCATTTACTTGTCAAGTTGTCATGTTGATTTCAAAAATAAAAAATGAAAGGTAGAAATTGAAATTAAAACGCACTCATTTACTTTTTGTAATCCTTAAAGAATCATCCTACTCATGTATTATTTGTTACATAGATCTAATAATAATAAAAATAAAGGATACAAATTTAATTAAGACTTTTTAATTTATTTTTTATAATTATCCAAAATTCTTCTCAATAATGAATTATTTGTCACTTTGATTTCGTAAATAAAAAATAATGGGTGGAAGATTTGAATAAGATCTCTTCCATTCATTTTTTGAAATCTTCAAATAATCAGCCTACTCATATATTATTAGTCATGTTTATTTAAAAAAAAAAAAAAAAATAGAAAATTAATTAAGAATTTTTCCATGTAATTTTTGCAATTTTGAACAATTTGTCATGTTGATTTTTAAAATAAGAAATAAAGAGTAGAGCTTTCAATAAAGACCTTCGAGTTTATTTTTTGAAATTTCCAATGAATAATCCTACTCAAGTACTCATGTATTATTTGTTACTTTTATTTAAAAATAAAACATGTATGGAGGATATTGAAGTAAGAACTCGGGGGGGTGACCATTGGTGCAGTAGAAAATGGCGTGAGATAAAAAATAGGGTAAGTTTAATTCGTTGAAGGAAAAATTTATACTTTCAGTAGATCTACCATAGCACTGGTAATATGGGCTTAGTGCATTTATTAAAAAAATAGGGTATAAAAAAAGCCTTCATTTTTTAATTTAGTAGAAATAAAATAGGATGTCAAACATTGGATACTCCAAAAATTCCTTAGTAGGTTCAGTTTTCTAATTAATGATTTGGGGGGTTGGATGGGTGAGCTATCCTGGATTTGAATTAACTTTTAATTAAATGCTTTAACTTAACTTAATTTGGTGGTTTAGGTGGGAAACAACTTGAACATCTGGGAGGTTGGATGGGTGAGCTGTCCTGAACTTGAATTAATTTTCAATTAATCGCTTTAACTTAACTTAATTTGGTGGATTAGGTGAAAAACAACTTTGGTTCAAGTTGGGAGTTTTAATGGTACATTGTTGGTATTGTGTGTTGCATTGATACTATTTCCAATGTTATGGAAAACAATTTGCTCACTTTATTGCTTTTGCAATGTGTTCACATTCCTTTTAGTATTCCGTAGTTTTAAACTGTAGAAAAAAAACAAGGTGCCAAAAAATAGACTCTCCACCCATTTATAAAAAAAAATAGGGTGCTCATAAATACATGCCAGTAGCTTTTTATCTACTAACAGGGAGGGAAAAAAAGATGGGAGGGAGATAAATATCCCCCCATTAAATACCCTGTTATTGCACGTGGTTATTAAAATTTTAGGGGTGTGACCTCCCCGAGAGTAAGAATGTATCCAATTTATGTTTGCAATTCTCAAAGAATCATCCTTCTCATGTATTATTGTCACATTGATTTAAAAATAAAAAATAATGGGTGGATATTTAATAAAAAGAAATTCCTATTTATTTCTTGCAATTTTTCTAAATTCTTTCTAATCATGAATTATTTGTCAATTTGATTTTACAAATAAAATATACCAAGTGGAGATTTAAGTTAGAACTTCTTCATTTATTTTTTACAATTTTCAATGATTCATTGTCCTCAAGTGTTATATATCACACTAATTTAAAAATTCAAAATAAAAGATGGAGAATTAAATAAAACTTTTAGTTTATGATTTTTGCAATTTTCCAACACTCTTCCTAATTATAATTTATTTCTGGTGTTGATTTTAAAAATAAAAAATAAAAAAATTTAGCTTTTGATTTTTGCAATTTTCCAACACTCTTCCTAATTATAATTTATTTGTTGTGTTCATTTTAAAAATTAAAAAAATAGAAATAAAAATTTAAATAAGGACTTTATTTTTTTATATTTTTCAATTTTCAAAGACTCTTTGTAATCATGTATTATTTGTCACTTTGATACATTTAAAATAAAAAATAAAAGACAAAGATTTAAGCACTTTTCTTTTATTATTTGCAATTTGCAATGATTCATCTTGAATGATCATGTTCTTACCTAATATTTGCAATTTTTGCCTTTTCGAAGGAGATTGGATTTGAAGAAGATTGGATTTGAAAGATTGGATTATTTTCTTTTACACCAACAATTATTATTATTATTTTTTTTTTTAATTTTTAAATTTTTTTCCCTACCCGCAGTCGCCTGTATGGTACCCGCGGTCGCCCACCTGCGGTCGCCCACCTGCAGTCGCCCCTTTGGTACCCGAGGTCGCTCGTATAGTACCCGCAGTCGTCCATTTAATACCCGCATGCGCCCCCACCCGCAGTCGCCTTTTTCCTACCTGCATGCGCCCCCACCCGTAGTCGCCCTTGCTGACGTCGACATAACTTTCCACGTCAATCTTTGCAACCAGCCACGTAAGACAATTTTTTTACCAAGGGGTAAAAAAATCCAAAACCCTAAAACCTTACTCGATGAGTTTGTCGCCCACACTTGACATTTGTCATACGCGACATCAGACGTCAGACGAACAACACGACGACTAAACCCCAAAACGTGTTTGACAAGACAACCCTGCATACGACGTGGGTATCAAACAATGCATCCGCGCAAAAGACCAATTCGTTGTGCGGAATCTAGAGTCTTGGATGCTGGAGAAAACAAGAGAGCGGCTCCTTGCTCTCGGTGATGCAAAAACCCAGAGGCAAAAGCTTTACCTGACCCCCGTAGATGAGAATCTGAGGCTCTTGAAGACTCCACCAAAAAACTTTGAGGAGGTCAAGTCCAAGAAATTCATGATCATCAACGGGCAGCATAGTATCGAGGCTTCAAAGCTCGCTTCAAAGGAGCTGCAACAGGCTTATAGCTGTGGGGAGACTCGGCGGAAAGAGCTCAAGACGTGGAGTGCAATCTTTGTATGGTCGTTGGACCCTTTGAAGCTGATGAACATCTCCGAGTTCTTAAACAAGACCAACCACATTCACCATGCACAGCCCACATGGGGGAACCAAATCATCGGCGTGCGTAACGTTTGGATTGACTTAGGACGCCCATGCATCTCGGCAACCGAACCCGCGGAGCGCAAGAATAAATCAGTTGCAAATCTTACCCAATACACGATAAGTTTTCTGTGCATACCATTATCCTCGACTCGAGGATAATGATTCGAATTTTGTCTTTGATTTAAATATTTCGGTTGGGGCACCTCAATTTTTGATTCTTTGAGTTCCTCTCTGTATCCTCGACTCGAGGATACAGCCCTTCATCAAATTCTAGGAATGTCCAACTAACAGAGTTTTTTGGAATGCAGAAATTCACAACGCTCGTCCTTACACGATTCAGGAACATTAATCCGGATAAGGAAGGTAAAACAGTGAAGAACACCTCCAATATCAAGAATGAACTCAAGATCTTACATTGCCCGATGACATTTATAAATTGTGGGACGATTTCCTTGTGAGTAACATCGAAGGGCGGTTGATTGATCCCATGACAAAGAAGGAGTACCGGGCAGACAAGAAGTTCAGTCCCAAGAACTTTTTGTTGTCGAAAGAGTTCTTTAGATATAACGGGCACTTCACGGATTTGGATTTCAGAGATCTCGCTATTCATTTGCTGAACAAAACTCCAAAAAGAACACGGCCGTACCCAAAGCTCTTTGTCCGCAAACCGAGGAATCCCGTGAACGACAACCAGATGTCTGCAGACTGGGTGGAGCGGAGGAAGCGCAAAAAAATCATTTACGATGAACTGGAGGCCATCAAGCCTTCCTTGAAGTTCAGAGACGATAACGGGGATGTAATCGACAGTACATAGAGGGAGTGGAAGAGGAGGCACCACTTTACTTCATCAACATGGGATTTCCTGTTAGCGGCCATGAATGCTGGCTACTTTGCCAAGCGGCTCATGAACGAAGCGAAGTTGAGGCGGGCAGACGACTATGTGGAGAAGTATCCTGAACTGCTGCCCATGTACCGGTGCTTCATCCTTCTAAAGAACCACATGAAGCCCTCGTTTGGAGACGTGGATATCCGCGGATTCGATAGAGTTGCCATGGCCATACAGAAGCCCAAATCATGGAAGTACAATGGCAAAGTCCTGCGGCTCGGGATAATGGATCTCCACGAAGCTCCTAAGCACAAGCCGTCGAAGAAGCCCACAACTGCCAAACCATAGCTTCTGCAGTTTCTCAAATACCTAGCTAAGGAGATGGAACCGAAGATGGATTCTCCGAGCATTTGGCTGTGGATAATGGGGGATTTTCTTGACATAGACACGGTCACGAATTACATTGCCTTGACATGCAAGGTTACAAACCCAAGCTGTCCTCTTACGCTCCTGGCAGGGCGGAGCTTCTGAACAACATTTCAATTTGGGCACACATAACAGATGTGCCTCTGATTTTTTTGTTCAAGAAAAATGACGACCACGCTAAGTTAGTTTCCGTCAGCGCAAAGGAGACTTACAAAACACCGAAGGAGTTAGTGTACTATGATGACTGCGCAAGTAACAACGAGTCCAAGTTGAAGATTTATAGAGGCAAACTACGAATGGAATTCTACTTGGAAATGCTGTCAACGTTCGCAAAGCCGAGTGAAAATGTTCTCAGGATCTACACGGACTCAAAGTGCATGTTGGCCGCCAAGGTAATGCCTAAACCCTTCTCCATTTATCCTCGAGTCGAGGATAATCCTTATTTGGATGAAGTTTCTGAATTTACATTTTCTGGATGTCTGTCTGTTTATCCTCGGGGCGAGGATACTTTTACTTTCAAGTTTAAGTATGAATGCCTTATGATAATGTACTGATCAGCATTGTGATCTTCAGATGTACGGGGCGTTCTTTTACGGAATAGACGATGCTGTCATCCTTAAGAAGGAGAGGGAGATGGCAAAGAATTCTGACAGATTCGACATGAACGATTTCCTCCACATGAATTCACCGTATGGACCTCACTATGTTTGACCAGCGCTAATGGGGCCAGCAAGGCGCTCAGCAACGATCTCCAGTGAAAGCAGCGACGGGACTGATGATTCGAGCGGAAACTCAAAGCAATCCCAAGCTCCGCGTGCAGTTCCTGGTCCGGTACTTGATGGAATTGACCAGTATGGGACCAATACAACGTCGCAGTCGGCTGCGCTTGAGTCTGATGATGATGCCGGTGATTTAATGGAGATCGAAGACATGAATGTGCTAGATGACAATCAGCTGAATCGAGCTCATGATTCTGGCCCGGCGTCTCCTTATGTGGAGGAGGAGCAGGTCACCACGCAGGCTTGGTCGATGTCCCCTCACCGCGTGGAAGCAATGCAGCCGTCTACAGGAGATCCCATGCAGCCATTGACGAAGAAGATGGTGGTCAATGAGGATCGTGAACCTCAATCGCCAAATGGGAAGATTGGGTCGTCCTTGGAGGCACCTGTTCTCCTTAGCGACAGCGACGAGGAGACTGAGATCATCGGTAAACGCCATGACAGACCTCGTGCCGGAGGAGACAGAGGTCTAGTATCCACGGCGTCTGATATGTCCTTCTCCCGTGTAAAGCAAGAGCATGACTACTGGGATGAAGAGTTGTGAAAACAGAAGGAGAAAGAGGAGGAAGAAAAGGCTAGAGAGAGAAGGATTAAGGAGGTCCAGGAATACTCCGAAAGCCAGAAATCCAAAAATGAGGCATTGAAGCGGAAATTGAAGGAACTGGAGTCTTGATTTTTGTCTCAGCCGACTCAATCTCAGATGGAGCAGGCATCGCAATCGGAAGGCCTCAAAGAGGTGACAGACATATCCTCTTTGCAAGTCTCCCAGCTTTAGATTACACATTTGGTTGAACCTGGTTATCCTCGACCTGAGGATAATGCCTTGAATTTGCCCCTTCCAGTAGAAGATACAACTGCTCCTGGAAGTGGGAGTGGTGTACCTGCATCCTCTCAGGAGTCACGGGAGACAGAGGACACTGTCCTTCAGTTGAAGTTGTGCACATCTATTGAGGGAGGCAGCTCAGAGGGTGCTAGAACTTATCCTTGAGACGAGGATAAGTTGTACGATGACCTGGGCCTGGAAACTGTTGCAGCCGCTCAGGAGCGAGAGGAAGGTGACGATGATACTTTGAGATTTGACGCCGCCGAGTTGCACTAAAAGAATCCGCCAGTCGATGAGCAGCTAGTTGATTACGAAGGAGAGGACGACAAGCATGCCGAGGAGGAAATCAAGAATATCGCCGACGACTCTCAGGCGAATGAATCAGTTGAGGTACATTCTCCTGACTCCTCCGACCCTTATGATTTCATATAAGTCCAGAAATGCCATGTTCTAGATGCACGCGTTTCTCTGGTTTCTATGAACCTATTGTTCCATGTTGGAGGCTCTTATTTTGATTCATTCTGATTGACAGGATGGAGTGACCACTCTGTGATTTGTCGCGCGAACGACCAACCCATTTTGTGACTTGGTTTTTAGCTCGTTTAGATTCGGTTGTCGTAGTATGGTTTTTGCATGTACGAATGTAACGACAGGTATCGTAGGCTCGATAGTTTTTTCGGATGTATCCTAATCTATTTTGCTTAAATATAACATACGTGACGTAAATTGAGTCGACTAGCGCCTAATGAATTGAAATTGTCGATGTTTTTTGTCCAGCTACAAAATGTAAGAAGTGTGCACCGTCCGCTGGCCCTCAAACAGTCCATTAAAGGAGGAGTCCTACAGTCATATAGTGGGATTCAATGCTTTTTCTCCCTTTCTGGCTCACCTGATTCTGCATTTAAACAGGTACTACATTTCTCTTGTGTTTTGCTTTGATCAGGTAGTATCAAAGGGTCGCGAAGACAGTCTAGTGCCGAATGTGTCCTTTTTTGTTTCCCGGCAACGAACGAAGTGGTTAAACGTCGTGCTCGACTTGAACGGGATTATTTGTAAGTGCGTGGGTAGATCGTCATTAACTAAGGGATTGAAGACGTACGATGTCGAGGACAATGTATTTTCAGATGAATTCCCAACTATCGTAGGGACGAAGGCCATGTACGTTCACCCCGGTCTTCAGGAATTTATCGCAGAGATCTTCCAATTCGCAAATCGTGTAGTAGTTTGGAGCTCAATAGTGAAGAAAAACGTGAAGCCCGTGGTGGAATTCCTTTTCGGGGGAAAAATTTACCCTTCGACATTCTAGGACAGGAATAATGTGGGAAGATCGAAACGTCTAAAGGAAAATTCCTCCACCATTCTAGAAACACGTACAAGCTCATGTACTTGAAGGTTCTGGCCGACCACTTGTTCTCGCATTCTAGTGACGGCACGTCTTTTAGCAAAGACAACACTCTTCTCATTGACAACTCGCCCGAGAAGAGTGTGTGCAATGAGAATGGGAATGCGATATTCCTGCAGCCGTGGGATCATAAAATGCCTGGGGATAATTTTCTTATGGGAAACCTCGTTCTCTGGCTTCGCCGGGTGCAAGAGAGTTGTGAACCAGGGTGCTTACAGCAGTACGTGGAGGCCAATTGTATTGGTGTAAAACCGTTGACAAAATCAAATTACTTGATGAAGGATATTGTAAAAGGAATGAAAGAGTTGGCTGCCAACCTTGGGATCCTTTACAAAATGCCTGGGATTAAATTAGTTATCGAGCCCAAGGCCTGTAGGAAATAAGCAACTTGATGCCGCATGTCTGGACCAAAATTGATTTTTCAAAGGATAATTTTGTAAATGTTTTTGGTTTTGCTTTGTATTTTTTTTCATTGACGATTATAAAGTTTGGCCAGTTTCTCAATGCGGGATTATAACCTCTTCTCCTACTTCCGTCACTTCATGTTTACCTGATTATCCTTGGGTCGAGGATGTTGTGTGCCTCATTCTTGTATACTCTTATTCGTTCAGGTTGGTGGATCTATTTTTCGCTTGCTACCCGAGCACAAGCTAACTAGGAGTTTGCGTTCTGGATCGGAGATATCTTTGTCAAGAATGTCTGAATCAGGTGGAGGGAGCTGCTTTCAGGAACCCATTCAAGAATTTATGTAATGTATACCGCCGCGGACGCTGCATCAGCAGCCATCAATTTTTCAAAGGGGAATGTCAAGGAAGGCGTTGTGGACAGCCCTCCCAATCGAGGACCACTGAGGACCCCGCTTTGCTCGCCGTCGCCGTTGAAGCGGGCAGACTCTACACTAGGTGAAGTATGATTGTATTCGCCCACTAAACGTAACCAAATTACCTCCAACAGGAAACTCTATGCACATGTAGAAAAAGAGGCTGCGGAGCGTCGAGTCGAGGATGATGGTCCGTCAAACCCTACACCGGAGCATACCCCTGTCCAAGTCACAAGTTGGAAGGAAGATATCACATGGACGGGTGGCAATAGGAAGGGCCAATTGGATTTGTCTAGTGCAAGTCAGATTCCTCACCTCTTAGATGTTGGGTCTCCTTCACAACAATCTATTAGTGGCGGGTCTATGCAATCTGGTAACGGTAGCTTCCGATGTAGGATTCTACGAGGTGGCTTTTCACTTGGAAATAGACACGCGTACAAAAATAGTGTTAATAGATTGGGGCTTACACCGCCTCCGGGAGTTTCCACATCTTTTTCGAACCTACAGATTCCTCAAAGCAATTCCAAGCAGAAGGCAACTAATAGTGAATCACTCTCGGGGGAGGCATGTAGTGCATTTAGCATTGGAAGTACGCCGCAGCGGACTTCTCGATACGAGGATATTATGAGAAGGCGGGCAAAGATGAAGGTAGCGGAAGCGGCGAAGGACTCCCCTAAAACCTAAAACCGTGTTCGGAACCCGTGCTTGGACAAGTGATTCTTGTTTATAGAGGACGCCGACATGTGAACCCTTTTAATACTATTAATAGAATACAAAAAATTATAATGCAGTGCTCCATTGAGGCAGTACATTTTTAGAAGGCTTCTCCCATCACATGAATTCGGATTTAATTTCCTTACAAGTGAAAAATATACATAAATTGACATATATTGTTTAATATGTACATCAATTCTCAAGTAATTTGATGGTTTTCATTGCATGGTGAACCGATTTTGAAAAGGTTACATACTTCAAGGTTTGTATTTTGGAATTTTGTTTCTATTTTTGGCATGTCTTTCTTTTGGTTGGTCTGTCATTGTTGTATGGCTATCTCAATATCACATGCTTCTTGAATTATCATGTGAAAGTCTATTTTTAATTTGTATTCTTTTAATGTATTTGTGAAAGGAGTGCTTATATTTAGCCTTGCCTCCAACAACTTATCTTTGAAGCGAAGGGCAAGAAAGTCTAAATATGACCATTTTGTCTCATTTTAATGAATATGGCCTTGAGTATAGAATTGAGTGCAGATGTCCTCAAGCTCGCTACTATCGTGGCATAGCTAGCCTTGGTCAGTTTGTAACTCTGTAATAGCTGATGTGTTGGGAGTTTCCCGAACCGCATGAAAGAAATCTGTAGAAAGTCGGTCCCCAAAGAGTTTCCATCTGGCCCTAGTCCTTATCTTGCGCCCTTCTAGCTTCCTATTTTCAAAGTCAGCAAGCTTAGAACGAAGAGTATTTACCTCCTGTTGGAGTTGAGTCAAATGAGGGTTGAGCTGTAGCTGAATGCTTACATGATCCAAATGGGCACATAAATTGTCTTCTTGCTCCCGATAGCTCTTGGCACAACTAATGCAATAGCGTTGATATGTGCGGGTGACCCTCTTGAGTTTAGAGAAGAAAGAGGCGTTACTTGGGGAAGGCTCCCATGCAGCCCAAATCTCCATGTTAGCATCATCAAAATAGAGTGCAGACATGTGGGAACCCAGAAAACAAGATTCTAGTTATTTAAGATAGAATTAGAAGTAAGGAATCCATTCTTAGTAAATTTCTTTGATTTTGTGGGTCAGAAGTAGAAGAATTAGTAAAATTATCAATTAGCAAAACATAAGATTTCTTAGTAAGATAAAAGGGTTAAGGAGGAAAATTCATTTTCTGTCCTAAACAAAAAACCGGAAACCGGAAACCGGAATCAAGAGGAGCTGACACGTGTTATCTAAGCCTCATCAAGTGGAAGCACCTCCAAAGCGGTTGAAGAAGACTTAGCTGTAGTTATTTTAGAAAAGGAAGTAGGTAGGCGGAGAAAACTAAAAGTCACTTGATTTAGGAAGTTATTTTCAAAGTTGCTTTTATTTAGGAGGAACCTAGACACCCGGATCTGGATTTTTAGGATCTGAGATTCACTTTTTGTGGGTGGGGCCAGAAGTAAATAGGAAGTTTTTTAGGATAGACTTAGACTAGTAGGGCTAAAGTCTAAGTTTTGGATAGGTAGAAAGCTATTAGCCAGCTGTTTTTTAGCTACATGCATCTGGACTGGCAGTTTCCGGGTTTTTAGGATTTGAGATCCGCTTTTTGTGGATCGGCTGGGTTGGTAGGAAGTGAACTTAAATGGATAAGGAATGACGTGTGTCATTCTTTGGTCCTTTATTTTGGATTGTTGGGGACCTTTAGGGTTTCCCTTGGGTTGTTATTTAGGGGTTGGAAGTTAGTTTCAACTCCGAGCGTTTTCATATTCTTGTTTTCCTATTCAATTTCTGCAAAGAAAGCTTGGATTTCAACTCCATGATTGAGTACTGGTCTGAAAAGTCTTGGTCTTGTGTTGAGGGGTTAGGCGGTGTTTTGATCATTGCTAGTTCAAGTAGTTTGGTAGTGAAGATTTGAGGAAAGGAGTCGTTCCCGGATTCTGTCCGGATCCGCGTCCGAGAGTATTGAGGATTGGTTCTGTAAACTTTGTGTACTTGGAGGAAATTCTATCTGCTGATGTTTCTTGGGAGTCTTCTGAGCGAGATAGCCATTCCTAGGTTAGGTGAGTCCTTGAGAGGAAGGGCAAACGCTAGCTGACGTCTGAGAGGTCTTGCTATAACCGGAAGAGAAGAACTGGAAGGTTGGAGGAATCTCCTAGTTAGCAAGGTACCACGTACTCCTCTTTGGATTGCGTCCGGATTGGTCTATCATTGTAGTAACGTGGGGATTGTAGGGGTTTCTTGAGTAACTTGCTGGCGCGGATTAGTTTCCGGGTTAGTTGTGAGGAAGAACTTGCATCCCATTCTTTTTCTGTCTTTTTATTATTTTCTTTTAGTGAAGTCTTCAATCACTTTAATCATCTGGAGGGTAGGATTTACGCGTCCTTCTTTAATCTAAGAGCAAACCCCTCCGTATACGAGGTTAAACTTCTACTATCTGTTACTAAGGATACAGGGTACGGATTCGGATTTGGAAGAGGAACAGGATTATGACACTCCTTCCGATTCCGCATCCGCATTGCTGAGTGATAAGTTGTTAATCTGGATAGGGAGAGGCACAGGATAATGACACTCCTCCATGTCCGGTGAAGTAGTGTGAAATTGTATGGGTTGGAAGAGAGAGTATTTTAGAAGTAAGGGTGTTTAAGAGGCAGTATCCGAGTTTCAGTTCCGGATTCCTATTGTCTTGGGTTTTGGGTTTCCTAATCCTAATCTGAATATACTGAGGAAACTACGGTAAAATCCTTTGGGAACGATACACAGGTCATCTTGGGTGTTTTGTCAATTAAAACGCCTAAAGGTAGGATTTGTGCTTCCTTGTGCTACGACAAGACATTGCCCACCTACTGGGACGCTTTGAAGCCTTAGCTAGCTCAATGACAAGAAAGATGGGGCAATGATCAGATCGAGTATGGTCACCTCAGATTCTATATTCTAATATCTGTCTTTTGCTGGTGGAGGAATCCAGAAAGATGTAATAACGGTCAAGGCGCGCCATTGTACGAGCGCTATCAATACGGGCATTGTCTTTAGAATAAGTAAGGGAAGGGAGATCAAAGGGTATTTGGCCACTTCAAGTGTATCCTTGAGCCCGTTGAAGAGGAGCCTCTCATGTGCTGTCAAGGAGCTTCCAGAAGCATTGGTTTTATCAGAACGCCTTTGAACCATATTAACCCTTTTTGCAGTTAACCACCTGTATTGGCCTACGGTTCAGAGAGTTTGTGGATTTTGAGGTGGTATTTTGCTATTTATGTGAAAGCAGAGAACTACAAAGTTGGGGGCATCGTTAGGAAGAATTTTTAGGGTGTTTAAAAAAAAAATTATGTCTCAATATGAACAATCCCTACCTAGGGGAACAGTGATTTAGGCATATGTAGACACAACCTGTGCATTGTATGCTAAGTTATACGTAAAAGGATGATGGTTCACGTACGTATTCAAACCACGACACGTAAGACCAGCTTAGCTGGTTCATGGCAGTTAGGGAATTTTCGCTGCCTATAGGACGACGTGGATGTTTTCTTGGATTCTGGACCAATTGCTTATTCTGGTGTTCGGCGAAGAAGGTGGTGGAGTTTTTTATTTGTTGTTCAAGCAAGGGGGTTGAAAAGCAATCAGGAGGCGGCCACAACTAGATTGTGACGTTACTATAGGGGGCAGTGTGTGTAGAGTAATCGGAAGGCGGGACTGATGCAATGAAGCTCAATGTGGCCACTCTGTGCAGTACATACAGAGCAACCTCTTTTGTTCTAGGGAAGGAGCATCGAGTTCAAGATCATATTGCTATTGCAGTGATCCATCGAAGAAATCTGTTAATGGCGGGTTTGAATGCAGCGGTTTCAGAACTTTACAGCAAAGACGGGGGAGGGCCTTGCTAGAACATTGGTTTTGTGCATAAGGTGTCTCGGAGGCGAGGGTCCGAAAGGTTGTGCAATTGTGTGAGCCATCATACCTGGAGGCGCAGGCGCATCCTAGGTCGTGGAATCGACGTGGGAGTTTCGAACACCAAGATCGACTACGGTACTTTTGGTACCATCACGCTGCAAGATTGCTAGGCTGGTGTGAGCGGCGTCAATTCCCCGCGTTTGTGAGGGACATCCTCCGAGAAGAGATTTATCCAAGTCCTTCGTTTAATGTTGAAAAAGCTTGCACGGGCGCAAGTACCCATGGAAAACCCAATCCCCAAGGTCTCCCTTCCGGCACAGTTAAAAGTACACCGCCAACTCTCTAATTTTGTATACACCTCGTCCAAAAACCTTAACTTCAATTCAAATGTATATGTTGGTCAATTGATCCTAAGGGTTTAGGGTTTAGGGTCTTCATGATTCACTTTGCCCTCCATCTGAAAGTTATGAGAATGTGGTCTTTGGGGTGCTCTCTGTCAGTAATACCAATGTAGGCTATTCACGCTTTCATGTAAGCGCCATCGCTTTGTAAGTGATTTCATCTGCCAAGTTCACGGCAACTTCTTTGATGGTCACGGTTTGTAAAGAAGCGGATTTACATGAGGATTGAGGGGATCCTCGCAAACTCATTGACAGGCTTAAACATCCTTCTTTAAAAACAAGATACTTTTGCTTGTGTTTCATATCTATTTGTCTTTGCAAACGTTTGATCATTTGCTCTCATCTGTTGCAGAAGCAAATTTGGGCAAGAACTGATCGATAAGTGGGCCACAATCATGGATGTCTAGAATCAAGAGAACGTCCCTGTGATGAAAATCATGAAGCCTGCTTGGAAGCCCAGGGCAAAAAAGGTAATACTCTTCGAACATTAGATGCGGTGGTCCTTGCACTTTATTCTAGCTTCAATTTTGACATCTTCACTTCCAAATCATAAATGAGTTTTTTGGAAACTCTAAGCCTATTTCACCTAACGCTGGACTAATCATTTTCGTGAGACGGTTCCTTCTGGTCAGGCTTGTAGAACCTATGGGATTTAATTTGCTTGTTGTATTGTTCTATTTTATGATGCGCAGGGTGGACACGCTTGCCTTCCACAGCAGACGGCGCCACTAAAAGTTCGGGCCGCGAATGTGGAACCACCGGCCAAGAAAACTTGGGTTTGCAAGTCCAATGCCAAGGAGAGTCGTCACATACCACAATCACAGGATTTGCACGTCCAAGGAGCGGAAGTGATCATTTAGTTAAGAAAGCCGCGGAAGCCCAAACAAGCGAAGCTGGCCACAGCATTGGAGGGGTCAGGGTGCCAGTTCACGCTGTTAACTCCCATGCCGAGTCCTTATACACCAAACGACATCGGCCCTCCACCACCTGACTCTGCTACGCATGAAAAACGTATGTAACCCCTACTCAATGGTAAATTTATTGTTATATTATTATTGGAACATCGTTGTATGACTTGAGTACACGGTTTGTAGTATGGATCAACATACAATGTCATGCTTACTTAGAATTGATGGCACAAACACTTCATATGTGCAGATACTTGATTTAAAGGAGTTATTGTGAATTCTAACTTTTCCTTTATAAAAAACTAATGTGGTTTTGATTTGTGCAGCAAGGGGGAGGAATGGTAGATGGAGGAGGGACCAAAAAGGAAAAGGAGTACTCACCAAGGAAAAGAAGTCAAAGCATTGGACTTTGTCTCCTGTAATTTCAAACCAGACCGGGGGTGTGGTGACAAGGAAAAAGGCGGCTGAATTTGCACTATACTACCAGCAAAGAGAGAACGATGTGCACATCCGCGAAATCCTATCCCATTTTCTAGAGGAAGATGATGAGTGCCTAAACCACACCATAGCGCCTGAATCTCACCACACGGTGGGTAGTATGGATACTACCAACGTGAATCTATGGAACACCATTTTCCGGGATCAAACATGGATGACTGTCGACAGCATTGCAAAGGCGCCAGGATTTACAAGCACTCATCTAGGTGGAACGTTTCTTGGAGAGAAACCAATTGACGTAGTCACCTTGGGCCAAATTCCGGCACACCTGCAAGGCATTTACGAGGACTGGAGCACTGCAAGAGCAGGTTGGGCTGTTCTGGTGCCCAATCGCTTCTTGTCAGATGCGTCATTCTACAGTGGGTGCACTCCTACTTGGACACAAGGGCATATCATCGGAGAAGGTGTGGACTATAGGACTGGGAAGAGTATAGTGATCTGCGAATTAGGCTTCCCGAGTCTATTACACATGGACGTGAATGATGTCCGCATTGCACTTACTCCCAATTCATCCGCTATGGGTAGCAAAGGTGGACACGGTTATGGTTGGTCCAAGCGCCAACACTGTTATCCAAGACCAAAACCAGTGGTGTTCCCTGCCACGCCGGAGACTCAAATCGTGGATGATGGCGGATTGTTCTTGGCCGAAGGCATGGATGAAGGCGGAGACAGCACATCACAACACGGTATTGGTGGAATGTCCGGTCCAGCACAGATGGAGCATGTTTGTGACAACAATGGAGATGGCAGAATTGCGCCAGAGCCGCCTGGGCAGCTGATAGCTGATTTCGACATCCCATCCGATGTAGAGGGCATCGAAGGCATGCAAGACTCCACGGCACGCTCTACCTTCCCAAAGGTAAGCTACTGCCTACCAGACTACATGCATGAAAGGGACTACGACATAGAAAGGGACGATAAACAAGATGAGGACCTCCTGTATGGCCACGCACATGTGGACTCTAGTGACCAAGATTGGATCCCTGCTTATGAGGATACTATCGAAAGTGCCGATTCTGATTTCGATGTAGATATAGTACTTGAAGCAATGATGAGTGCGGAAGGGCTGTCGCAGTGGTGCATGCGGCCTGAGGCCTTTGCTCCAATCCACATGGACACTAAAGAACTAGCCGCTTATTATAGGAAATCCTCTTGGAATTCCGCTAGTGTCGAGTTTGTGAGGAGCCGAGACAACTTCACAGGCCCTACTCCCGGCTTAAAGTGCCCTGGGGACGGAGGGATCCCGCAACCCGAAAGGGTCTTCAACCTCTATTGGAGTGATGATTGCTTGGATCGGATTGTTTTAGAAACAAATCAATATGCACGTGCTATGCTTCCTCACAAGTCGCACGAACTGCCACGCACTAAAGGCGGCCTTGCATGGGTAGATGTAAATCGGTCAGAAATTAGAGGGTGGATCGGTGTGTGCATTCTGATGGAATGTAAGAAACTACCTAGTATACAACACTACTGGATGAAGAGCAAGGACCTGCTCTATTGCAAAATTATTGTAGATGTCATGACTCTAGCTAGGTTTCAGGGTATTCAGCATTGCCTCCACCTTGTTGACAACACTCAGGTAGTCCGAGACGTTAAGGATCCTTAGATTGATCATATAGCAAAAACGAGGTGGCTCATAGAAATGTTTGATAAGGTGTCACAGGAGATCTACAACTAAGAAAGGGAGATTACAGTGGACAAGTGCGTGATTCCATACAAAGGGAGATATTGCTTTATCAGGCAATTTATGCCTGATAAACCTGTTAGATTCAGTATCAAAGTCTGGTTATTGGTTAGCTCAAAAAGCCGCTTTGTATGGAAGATAGAAGTCTATTTTGGTAAGGGGACGGGTACTGGTCCTAATGGCCTAGGATATCATGTAGCGGAGAGGATGACTTCAGGGTTGGAGCATAGGGATCACCACGTAGTTATTGATAACTTATTTGCTTCTGTCAATTTATTTCACAAGCTCATGGTGAACGGAATGTGGGCCACCAGCACAGTCCGCCGAACAAGTAAGAATCTCCCAGGAGGTTTATATCGGGAACTGGACAACGAGGTCAGAGGGTCCATGCTCATCAAGACGCATGTTCACCGCCAAATAGGAGTTGTTTCTTGGCAGGACAAGAAACTAGTCACCTTGCTTAGTACAGCAGTGGCACCATGGGCCCCCGATATGAAAATGTTACAGCATATACCCGATCTTCGTGGTCAGTTGATTGTCCCTTCATCACCCATGCACGCAACTTATGTGGAGTATATGAGAGGTGTTGACGTGACGGACCAATTGCGCGGTAATTACTCCGCTCAATTGCGTTGTCATAAGTGGTGGATGAAATTGTTCCACTTTGTGATAGACCAGACAATGGTGAACTCTTACTTAACTTGGGTGAAAGAAATGGAGGACTTTGGTCTGCGGATCATGCCCCATCTGGCGTTCAAGATAGCGGTAGGGAAGTGTCTCGTCAAGGACGCTGTATTTGATCGGCACATGAAGGCACATCCAGCAGGACGCGCACCTCGGAGATAGCCACGAACCCATGCTCATTTTTACTCTAAGTTGAAAAGAAGTTGTGTGGTTTGTGGGCACCTGCAAAGATAGTACTGCGAGGCTTGCAGCAATAAGTGGATGTGCTGTGAAGGATGTTACTATGCCCATCACGAGAAATTAAACAAGTAGGTTTGGCAGAATCTAACTTTCGTTTGTGGTGATTCATTCAGGCTACAGAAAGGAAGTTTCCGTGGAGTTTCAAGACTTGGGACTTGAACGATAGAATCCAAGGAGCGAAGAAAGGTGCAAATCGCATTGGCGCATCTCGGTGGAATGCTCGACATAGCCTTTGAGTGCAGGCTGGATCGGTGTGGTACATGTGGCACACTGTAGTTATCATCCGTAGCTGAGCTATTGACTAGCACGCGTGCTACATAGATGCATCAATTTTTCATAGTTTAGCATTTTGGAATTGAAACTTTGATCAGTTTGATGGTGTATTTGAGGACTCCTTCCATATTCAGACTATTTGTGAACAAGGATGTCATGCTTTTTGAACAAAGGAATTATTGTATCTTCCTTGCCGCGGCAACTTTTTCAGGCAATGTTTGAATTTTTGAATTTTGAATTTTTTGTCTTCAAAATTTTTAAAAATCCTTTTCTTCTCCTTTTTTTAAGAACGTTTAATCATCATTTTCTTATTTTAAATGCCTTTAACATTAAAATTCAATAATTATGTTTTTCATCCTAATTTTCATTTATATTTTTGAGTATTAATTACGCTAGTCGATATTGTAATAGATATAATTGAGCACCAACAATGAAAAGCTCTTAGTTGTTTGATTTTTCAAACAAAATTTATAAGACTAGTTTCAATTGAAAATATGCTTCTTGACATGTCTAAAATATGAAGATTATGTACATCAATTATTGGAGGGTCAATTTACCATAGAACATGTAGCCCACATATGACATTTGACTATTTTGGAGTGAGCCTAGTCCGTTTGACTCTAAGTTGAAATGGCCCATTGTCACTATCTGTCCATGTCCTTAGAATTGACATAGAAGTAAAGATTCACAATTTTCAAACAAAATGGGTTGTAGGTCCTTATTTGTGACCCTAGGTCTTCTATATATAAAGCGTTCACATGCAATTCTAAAGAAAGATGGGGAAAGCAAAGAGAATGATTGGCTCTTGCAATGAATAATGCCTTTTTCTTTGATTCATACAATGATTATATAGGTCAATTTTAGAACCATCACATGTCCATTTCACAACTATATATAGGAGCTTTGTCTAAATGCCCTAACAAAGTGTGAGTCTCCTATCTTAGTGGACCCCAATACATTCCTCTATAGTGAATATAGTCACCAGTTATGTTATCTTAGTTCAAATGGAATTCAATTATAGCAGTACTTGCAATTTGTGACAATTGTAACTAAAATTAATTGTTGAAGAACTACAAAGTCAATATCAACAACATATTTATAGGATAGTGATGAGTATTTATATATATCAGATATCAATTCTGCATTGAAATTGATAGAAAAAAAACAATGGAATGTAATATAATTTCAGATTATTCATATGTTTTTTTTTAAATCAATGTCACTGCACATATTATAAATCTTGAAGATGATAGTGCAGATAATAAATTATGCATAGATACTTTATTAGTATATACATTGTACAGAAATATTGTGCTTGTAAACTGATTGGGCGAAAAGTATAAAAATGTAATTTTATTACATTTTCATTTCCTTTTCTGTAAATCAATTGTATTGCAAATATTATAAGACAATGCATATGAAGATAATAGAGTAATTATGGCATAATTATTAATGCTCATACATTTTACATGATTATGGAGCAAGTGAATTAATTTTTAAAAAAATGAAATAAGAAATTATTGCAGAGGCATTCTTTTTTTTAAAATCAATTCCAATGCAAATTGTTGACTACAATGTATATAGAAATAATTGACCACTTTCTTGACCAATTTGTAGTTCATGAACATGTAACAAGCATTCCCTACATAAAAGAAAGAATTTAGAGGAATCAATGATGTGAATATCAATGCAATCTAAAGTACGAACATAATATAAAAAATAAGCACAAATTACAAAGTTGTCATGTATCATCATCCATGAAATTACAGAATAGGATTAATGTATTTCTAATGACACAATTGTGAGCTAGTTCAAGCACGGTATCAAAGAATGGAATTAGTGTTTTTCAACAAAACCTCCTGAAAGGAACAATGCAGATTCTTCAATTTCATTGTCTTGAATAAAGATTGAAGCACACACTCAAATATAAGCTAAGTACACTCGAATGTGCCAATTGACCCAATCTCACCATCTATACTCTCTATACACCTCCAAAATCAATTTTGTACCTATGTGGAAGAAACCATTTTAGAACCAAACTTTGTTCCTTTATAACTTTTGCATATAGTATCCAAATGTTGTGTTCTCAGGTGCGTTGGAACTTCCTTTCACTTGGCAACAAGATCATATGAAGATTTGACCCTGTCTCACCATCTATACTCTCTATACACCTCCAAAATCAATTCTGTACCTATGTGGAAGAAACCATTTTAGAACCAAACATTGTTCCTTTATAACTTTTGCATATAGTATCCAAATGCTATGTTCTCAGGTGCGTTAGAACTTCCTTTCGCTTGGCAACAAGCACATATGAAAATTTGACCCTATCTGACCATCTATACTCTCTATACATCTCCAAAATCAATTCTGTACCTATGTGGAAGAAACCATTTTAGAACCAAACTTTATTCCTTCATAACTTTTGCATATAGTATCCAAATCTTGTGTTCTCAGGTGCGTTGGAACCTCCTTTCACTTGGCAACAAGAACATATGAAAATTCAACCAGTCTAATAATAGTAACTTACTCAGTAGCAAAAAGTGGCGGTTTGGGGTGTACCCACCTTAAGTATGTTTGTACTCATTTCTTGTTTGTCCAACCAATGTAAGTGCTTTGCACATTGACAAACCTTATATATTACCACCAAGCCTTTCTATATACCATTCAATATATAGTGGCATAATAAGAACATTGTGCATTTATAAAATCTAAAGTCTTTTCATTTATATCTACCTCTGTCTTGTGGTTTTCCATCTTCCTCATTGAACCAAGATTAATGAAGCCTTAGGTAGGTGGACCATCAATGGACATTGGTACATGTAAATTAGAAGACTAAAATTTACTTAAAATGAAAAATCTCTATCCCTACATATTCTACTATAGAAATTGTGGAAGAATATTCTAATTAAAGAAATTTTCAATTAAGCTTATTAGTCACAATCATTGTCTTCCTGGTGATGGACTTATTTTTTGTGCTTTCTTTGGAATGGTGTATTTTGGATGTAGGATTTTTTAGAGAAATTGGAGGTCCTATCTTTGTAATTTGTGCTTGTTTTTATATTATATTTGTACTTTAGATTCATGTTCACATCATTGATTCCTCTATATTTGAAAAAGCATTTTCCTTCTTCAATTACATGTTTTTCGTTCTATAAATTTAGAGAATTCTTGTTACATATTCATGAACTACAAATTGGTCAAGGAATTGGTCAATTATTTCTATATACATTGTAATCAATAATTTGCACTAGAATTGATTTTTTTAAAAGAATGCCTCTATGCAATAATTTCTTATTTTATTTTTTTTAAATATTAATTCACTTGCTCTATATTTATGTAAAATGTATGTACATTAATATTTATGCTATGATTACTCTATTATCTTCATATGCATTGTCTTATAATATTTGCAGTACAATTGATTTACAAAAAATGGAATGAAAATGTAATAAAATTTCATTTTTATACTTTTACCCAATCAATTTACAAGCACAATATTTTTGTACAATATATATACTAATAAAGTATCTATGCATAATTTATTATCCGCCACTGTCATCTTCTTATAATATGTGCAGTGACATTGGCTTTAAGACACATTCTTACATTAATCTCATCATAAATCCTACAATTGCATGATGGTAAAAAAAATGCCAAGCATTGTAGCCCTAAACTATAGAAAATGAGCACTAATACCCTAAACCCACCAAAATCCTAATTGCAAAACCCTAGCCGCCATAACCCTCATGTTGCTGCGAAACACTGGCCTATAACATAATGGGCATAGGGCATGATAGCTAAAACAACCTTTACTACCAAAACACTGTCGCTGAAACACTGCGCATTTACCCTATAGAATTATTGTGCGATAAAAGCACCGAGCACCTGAAAGTCAATAGGAGACAAACTTTGACTACAACATAGAAACAAGATAATTGAAGGAGCCTGAAAATGACAGGATGAGTTAGACTCATTAAATGGAGGTGTGGGAGCACAAAATGTAAGGATAAAGTTAGTTAGTTAGAAATATGAAAGAAAGAGTGAGAACTGGTAAAATTTTGGCTTTTTATAAGGCTTAAATACGAGTTTTACCAAAATTAAGATATTTCTGTGTTAGAATATCTCTAAACAGATAATATGGTTAAGAAAGAGAATTAGAGTTTCGCGATTAAATCAGGAAACCGGAACCGGATCCGGAACCAGGGTATCAATGCGGAAGTTACCCCAAGTACCGGGCCGGGCGTGAACATATGCAGGAGGATACCGGAGAGCCAACAGGAAGCCGTTAGGGCAATCTTGAGATCCAACGGCTCTACCGGAAGTTAGGGAGAGTCGTTTAAACGGTCACAGTCTTCCGGGATTGCGGCGGAAATGGTAACCCTAAAACGGCTGGAAACGGATAGTTTGGGAGAAACCCAGGAAGAGGAAAACTTCCGTCTTCATTTTTCATTCTGAATTGAGGAAACATCCTTGGAGTTCTCAGAGCGGTGGTTTGCAGATCAGATCGTGAAGACGGAGGGTTCCTAGTTTCCGGATCCGGATAGCATAGTACCGGAGTTTGTGAGAAAGGATCTGTAGTTTCCTGTATTGGAGAGCTTGTATGAGAATTGTGCGTGACAGAGTTAGAAGAAACATTTCAGTGCGATGGTGAAGGGTGAGGGTAGTGAGGTTGTCGTTTTCAAGACCAAGACTATCCATCCGGTCATCCCGGAAGACGAAAATCATCGGAAGCAGTTGGAGGAGGACTTGGGTCAAATCGGATGCCTCGGCTTCCTACGGCGACCATGGAGCCTGAAGGACGATGAGATGATTCGGGAGCTGACGAAGGACCAGTCTAACGAGTGGGACAAGACGCACCGAGCGCTGCCAAGGAAATGGACCCTCAAGACGTAGAAAGCAGTTTATGACTTTCCTCGCCCAGGAGACGGGATGGCTTCCCGGACACACAAATTCACGGAGGGTAAGTTTTTTGACACTCCCCACAAGAAGGATGGTTACCTTGTGGCGGACTGCAAGAATGCTAGGGAGAAGAGATTGTTAGAATTTATAGTTCCAATAGTGTATTCGGAACGCCCATCCCGGATCACAGTGACTTGGGCAAACACGATCTTCGATGCCCTGAGCGGAGAGAGGAAGGTATTCTGGGGAGAGATAGTGAAAGATTTAGTGGGAAAGCTGGTGTCTTCCCTGGGTAACACTAAGGCCACGGCAATTGGTCCCTTCTTCTTCCACCTCTATGATTATCTAGGGACACTTAGAGGTCATGAGAGAACCACCTATAAGGCTGCAGCTACCATCCAGAAGTTTAACATCGTTCCTCCTAAGAAACAAGAGGAAGAGGTAGAAGAGGAATCAGAGGGAGGATCTTCAGAAAAGAAGGAGGAATCCTCAGAGAGAGCCAGAGAGGTCTCCCCCCGGAAGTAGAAACCTAGGGGTAAACAAAGGGAATCCGAGGAACCGGAAAGTTTACGGGATAAGACCCTTGGGAGGATCATTAAGGATCTAGAGAGGATTCGTGAGGAGCTGAGTGCCAAGAGAGGAGCAGTCCATGATGTATGCGGACTGTTTGGTGGGATTGAGGTAGCTGAGCTCGCGAAGAAGGTAGAGGGTTTACTTCGGGATAAAGAATCCCGTAAGTGGGAAACCCGGGTTAGGGAGTTGATTGAGAGGAATGAGGAATTGACCCGAAAGTTAGAGAAAAGTGAGGCAGGAAGTAAGGAGGTTAGGAAACTTTCCTCTGAGGCTGAGGACACACTTCGCAAAGTCCGGAGCTTTGTATCTTACTCAGGTAGTGTGATCAACAAAGCTAAGTTGTTTGACAAAGGGATCCTGAAAGAAGGATCTGAAGCAACCGTGAAGACAGTATTGGTATTGGCAGAGTATTCAACATCAATGGAGAAGATGATGTACGAGATCCAGAACGTTCTTCAACAGTCGGGGTTCTATCAAGACCCGAAGAAAGCGCCCATGTCCCCACCTGTCATACCAAAGCCAAAGGACAAGCCGAAGGAGGAGAAGACACCTGGGAAGGGAGCCTCCAAGCTGAAGCTGGAGGAAGGGGAAGGATCGGTACGTGCATCCGGATCCAAGGAGAAGAGGAAGTCCGGATCCGAATTTGGGACCCTCCAGAGTAAGGATTCAAAGCAGTCTCCGAATGTTCCCAAGTCAACGAAGAAGAAGAAAACAAGCAAGCGTACCAGAGAGGTGTCTCCCGTGAGTTACCACTCGGAAGAGGAAGAGTCGCCAAGTACGTCAAAAAAGGATGACAGCCCGACGGGATCCGGATCCCAGCCGATAGCGATTCCGGATTCTGAATCCGAGGACGATTCAGACTTGGAGACGATTTCTCCTTCCCAGCTCAAGGGTAAGACACAGACACCATCGAAGGGGACGCCAGCAAAGGGCACAACATCGAAGGGGGTCAAGCCATCTCCAATCCGGAAACAGTCACCCCGGAAAGGAGCAAGCAAAGAGGAACCTACCCCGAAGAAGGCCAAGAAGTAGTTAGGAAATTCTTTGAGTTAATCCTTGCATGGTTAAACTCAAGTGTTTAGTAGCAAGGAAGCAGTTAGTTAGCTGCATTTTAGGAGGATGCACCTAGACTTTAGTTTTTGGGATTTTAGGATCTGAGATCCACATTTTGCGGATCGGCTGGTAGGAAGTCAACTCAGATGGATAAGGAATGACGCGTGTCATTCTTTGGTCCTTTATTTTGGATTTCTGGGGACCTTTAGGGTTTCCCTTGGGTTGTTATTTAGGGGTTGGAAGTTAGTTTCAACCCCGGGCGTTTTCATATTCTTATCTTTCCCATTTCAATTTCTGAAAAGAAAGCTTGAAGTTCAACTCCATAAGTACTGGTCTGAAAAGTCTTGGTCTTGTGTTGAGGAGTTAGGTAGTGTTTTGATCATTGCAAGTTCAGGTAGTTTGGTGGTGAAGATTTGAGGGGAAGAGGCGTCCCCGGATTCTGTTCGGATCCGGTTCCGGGAGTATTTGGATTGGTGGAGAACGTTTGTTGTACTAAGAGACAGTTCTAGTTACTCATGTTCTTTAAGGTTCTTCTGAGTGGGATAGCCATGCTTAGGTTAGGTGAGTCTTCAGATTGAAGTTCGAACGCTAACTGATGTCTGATGAGGTCCTGCTGTACCCGGAAGAGAGGAACGGGAAAGTAGCTGGGATCTGTTAGTTACAAAGGTACCCTATTTAGCTCTCAGAATGCTACCCGGATAGGTCTGTCATTGTAGTACTGTGGGGGTAGTAAGGGTTTTTTGAGTGACCTTCTTGTCTGAAGTAACTTCCCAGATCAGTTGTGAGGAAATACTTGCTTTCCGGTTCTCTTTGGTTTCTTTGCTATTTCTCTTTTAAGTGGAACTTCAGCCACTTTAATCCAGTGGAGGGTAGGATTTACGTGTCCTTCCTTAAATCTAAGAACGGAACCCTCTGATGTAGAGGTTAAACTATAAGATGGTCCACCTTGCTTATTAGATCCGGATCCGGAAAAGGAACAGAATTACGACACTTGTTCTGGTTCCTCATTTGGTCAAGCAGGATACTGACTTACTACTGAGGTTGTGAAGAACTGAGAATCTAGTTTGTGTTGATTGGTAATATGTTTGAGAGCTAGGTTGAAATAGAGGTGTGAGCTTCCAATTTGTCACTTGGGACTCATAGAATTATTTTTTTGGAAATTTGCAATTTAAAGTTGATAAAAGTATAGAAAAATCCATAAAAAGAGTGTAGAACCAAAATAGGGTTGTGTCATACCCATTATAGTATTTGGTCTAGATTTGTGTTTTTTACTTAGAATCCCCCAAACCTTGCCTAAAAATAGTGTAGAAATAACGAAAGGGTTAGATTTGGAGGATTCGAGTCACACAACCCCAAAAAGGCTAAATTCCACCATGAATGTGGCGATTCATGGCTAGGTCGGTCCGAGGGATCCACAGCAAGGCCACTAGGTCGGGTCCTAGAGTTAGATTTAGAATTCCCCATTAGATCGACGAATTCCCAAAGTCCCGATTGTTAGCATGCAGGAGCCACTCACGCAAGACCGAGCCCGTGGAGGAATCTACAGCCCAAGGATGGTGTTCTAGGGTGAATCCCATGCCAGGAGTCCAACGGCGAAATCGGTTCGCCAAGATTCCTCCACCTGCAGAAGATTCCCGCACCGTCGCTAATTCAAGGAGATGTCCAGTTTTAATCTCCATTGACCAATCGTGCCAGGTACGGAAACACACCCGCACGTCTTTCATGCGACTCCCTGAGAGGTCACGTGAAATATCCCGGCATCTTCCGACTTGCAGAAGAACCTTTTTCCGGGTGGTCAACCCTCCTAACCTCCAACGGGAATTTCATGGAAATTATCCAGGTTACAATAAAATCTCACTAAAAATTAGACTAGCTTGTTTTATGTTAATAATGCGCTCCGTGAAGTTTCACAACATTCCAATAGCGACAAGTATCCAAACCGGCGAGATTCCTCGGGAATTAACCACGTGGCGGGGTCCCCGCCACGTTGACCGACATTCCGGGACCATACGATGGCGAAACGAAGTCAACCCAAAGTCCTTCCCGACTCTCTCGCACCTACCGGAGACCCTAGGCTATTCACATTTCTCAAAATAGGAGACCCCCAAGATCTAGGATTTTACCACGATTTGGTTTTTAAACTAAATTAGCCTACGATGGATTTTTGGCCTCGGCATGGGGGGTAAGAGGATTACGGACTAAACACGGCGATCTGGATCCAACGGCGCAATCCGTTCGGCGATTGGAGCTAATCTCCAAAAGTTAGGATGTTGGTCCAGCATAGATGGTAGAAGTAGAAATTTAGGATGTAGGATGAAAATCTTTGAGGATGAGGATGAAAATCCTCGTTGATAAGGTTACCTTAGAACTCTAGAGGGAGGGGTGAGCCCTTGGAAACCTATATAAGGGCCCCATTTCTCTCTCTAGAACACCCCCAATTCTTGTTTTGGGTCCGTGGGTCCAAGTTATTTTGGATATTTTGGCGTTTGAAGCCAAAAACCTCTACGGTGTTTTCGGAGCACTTTTGACTCCATTGTTGCTTATTTTCAAGCTTTGAAGGTCCTTGGGGGTCCTTCTACCTTGCTTTGTGTACTCTTTTGTGAAGTTTTTGGTACCTTGTTGTAAGTGGAGAGCCTCTCTCTCCCTCTTGTACGTGTTGTGGTCTAACTTGTGAAGTTTAAGAGTCTTTTTGTATCTTGCACTAATCCTAAAGTCACCCCCCACCGTACCTTGGCGATGCCGCTTTGGGGGGCCTTTAGCGTGTAAGCTTTGTGTTGCCACGTGGTCTAACTTGTGTGTTTTCTCTTTGTGTTTTTTCTTACACCTTCTTCTAACCTTCTCCTTGTTGAGTGGACCCCCCTCCGGGACGGCGAAGCTTTGAACCTCCTTTGTGCATGTTTTCTAAAAGTTATCCCAAACCCTCTTCTAATCTTCTCCTTGTTGAGTGGACCCCCCTCCGGGACGGCGAAGCTTTGAACCTCCTTTGTGCATGTTTTCTAAGTTATCTCAAACCCTCTTCTAATCTTCTCCTTGTTGAGTGGACCCCCCTCCGGGACGGCGAAGCTTTGAACCTCCTTTGTGCATGTTTTCTAAAGTTATCCCAAACCCTCTTCTAATCTTCTCCTTGTTGAGTGGACCCCCCTCCGGGACGGCGAAGCTTTGAACTAGTGACAAAGTTGAAGTCCTAAAGCGTGTGTTAAAAGTGTAGACGGCGGAGCTTTGAACCCCCAAGGTGCCAAGAAGTCCTAAAGTTGGTGTTAAAACCAATCTAACGGCGAAGCTTTGCACCTCCCTCGTGTTTAGTTCCAAAGTCTAGTTTCCAAAACCTTTGTGGAAACCTCCAGAGTTTAGCTTCCAAGATATGTAGGTTCCTTTGCGTTTAGTGAAGTTTAGTTAATCCCAACGTTTTCTTTAGTTTAGTTGTTCCCCAAGTGTTTAGTGAGTCTGAGTGTTCCCCAAGTTTTAGTGTGACTAAGTTGTTCCCCAAGTTCTATTTTCCCCAAGTCTTATTTTCCCCAAGTTCTATTTCCCTCAAGTCCTATTTTCCCCAAGTTCTATTTTCCCCAAGTTCTATTTCCCTCAAGTCCTATTTTCTCCAAGTTATTTTCCCCAAGTTCTATTTTCCCTAAGTTCTATTTTCTCCAAGTTTTCTTTCCCTTAGTTCACCAAAAATCCAGTTTGCCCAAAAATCCAGTTTTCCCTTAGTAGTCAAGGTCCAGAGCCAAAACAGACCAGATCAAGTCGAGAACCAAATAGACCAGATCAGTCGAGAACCAAACAGACCAGATCAAGTCGGGAGCTAGAACAGACCAGATCAAGTCGAGAACCGAACCAGACCAGGTCACATCATCCAAATATCAAAAGAAAACAAATAAATAAATTATTTATTTATTTATTTTTGAACCCGACCCCCCAGCAGCTAGCCAGCCAGCCGGGAGGCCAGGCTTGGTCCGGCAGGCAGTTGGGGCCCCAGTTCGGTCCCCATTTTTGAACTCCTTTTTCTTGATTTTTGGTTTCTCTCACACTAGATAAACAAAACAAAGGAAAATGGGGGGCTGACCTATTGCTAAGTAGGGATTAGGGTCTAAAATCAAAAAGGAAGAAGGGAGAAAAGAGCGGAGCACCACCGTACCTGCACACAAGGAAGTCTCACCCTCACCAACAACTACAAAATACTCTACACACAATGGAGGAAGGATAGAGAACAATCGAATGAAATAGGGGAGAGGTGAGAGAGACGATAAATAGTGACCTAGGCTTAGGCTTAGGTAGGATTAGAAAAGGAAATCTTGAGAATTTGTGGTGACCGTTGGGAGGAGGATTAGGATGACACAAAGGCAAATTGTGTAAGAGGGTAGGAAGAACATTTAAACCCTTCTCGTAGTTTGAAACCATAGTGTAAGACTCATAAAAGCTTAGGTGGAATAGTGCTAGTGTAGAAGAGAGGGGAAGAAAGAAAAGAAAAGGAGGAAGGAAAAGAGGGAGTTTAGATCATCAAAAATTGTAATATTTTCTCAATAAGCGGTGAGCTTGAAGAAAAATTCAAAACAAAGCCAAAGACTACCATGGAGCGTGAGGATGTACACGTGGACGTGGACGAAGTCATTTCCGACACCGGTAGTGAAGAGGTGAGTTTTTGATTTAGTCTTTGATGTTTCTCCCTAATTAGCATTTATTTTCCTAATCAGCCCTTAGAGCGTGATTAGCATCCGTGATTAGTGCAAATTAGAAGTTTAGATTCAAAAGTCTATAGATTAGTGATAGGGGTTTCCGAAAACATCTTATAATTAAGATTTGACCGTAAACTGACCGCGTTAGGCTAAGTTAAGCGGTAGGGGGTAGGACGGAGGAATGTTGAGTAGAAATCATCCAAAAAGAATCATGGATGGACCTTAGGGGTTTAAATTAGAAAGAGAATTTAGGATTAAAATTAGGGATTAATTAGCGGTTAGAATTAGAATCAATTTACATTTTATTTCTTAAAGTTAAAATTCTAAAGTCAAAATCTAGAGTTAACTTTGGGAAGTTAAAAAGTAGAATTAATTTGGAAGTTTAACTTAGGGGATTAAAATTTCCAGTGAAACCTTAGGGTAGCTTAGAAAAGGAAGTTAGAGTTAATTAGGAGTAAAAAATTCCGAGTGGGAAGTAGAAATTAAAAAGTAAAACCTTGGACTAAATTTAGGGGATAGAAATTACAAGTAGATTTTTAGTTAGAAATAGAGTTAAAATTAGAAGTCAAAACTCAGAGTAAACTGTGGAAGTAAGTTTAGAAGTTAAGCCCTAGAGTTAAAAAGTTGGAGTTAAATTTAGGAGGATAACACTTAGAGTTAAACTAGGATTAAAACGATAGGATTAAAGTTGGAAGTAGAAAGTCAAAAGTCAAAAGTCAAAAGTTAAGATTAAATTTAAAAGTTAAACTTTAGAGTCAATTGGGCAGTAAAAAGTTATAGTGAAAGGCTAAAAGTAGAAGCTAAAAGTTAAGAGGTAGAAGTTAAAGTTAGAGTTAGTTGTTGAAAGTAGAAAAGATCTAGAGTCAAAGTGAAAACATAGAGTCAAACCTAGAGGTTAAAATTTAGAATTAATTCTAGAAGTAAAAACTTAGAATTAAAAGTTAAAACATAGAGTTAAAATTCAAGGGTAAATCTTAGAGTTAATTTAGGAGTAAAAATTTAGAGTTAAAAGTTAAAACATAGAGTTAAAATTCAAGGGTAAATCTTAGAGTTAATTTAGGAGTAAAAACTTAGAGTTAAAAGTTAAAACATAGAGTTAAAATTCAAGGGTAAATCTTAGAGTTAATTTAGGAGTAAAAACTTAGAGTTAAAAGTTAAAACATAGAGTTAAAATTCAAGGGTAAATCTTAGAGTTAATTTAGGAGTAAAAACTTAGAGTTAAAAGTTAAAACATAGAGTTAAAATTCAAGGGTAAATCTTAGAGTTAATTTAGGAATAGAAACCTAGAGTCAAAAGTCAAAACATCGAGCACAAGTCGGTAGTTAATATTTAAGAATCAAGTTAAAGAAGTAAAATCTAGAGTTACATTCCGAAGTTGGAACTTTAGGGGTAGTTTTTAAAAGTAGAACTCCTAGGTGAAGTCTTAGAAATCCAAGATAGTCTTAGGGGTTCATGGAAGGAACATAGGGGTTCCCCTTTTTATGTAGTTAGGGACGTTATAAATGACGCCGACTACTCAGTCGACCCTCGATATAGGATAGATAGTTAGGGAGTTCGGATTTCACCATCACTCTAAACATCGCAGTTAACTTGTAAGTTACTACATGCATTACTAATTATTCGCTGCCATCCACGACACTTAGGAAACGTTAGCAAAAAAGATCCATTGCTTGGAAGGCACAGTGGACCGCGCTCACATTTCCCCCATATATTAAAAAATGTGGATAAAGGCATAGAACCTGGTCGGTGTTCGCTTTATTACCAAGGGTGGGTAATCTAGCGCCCACAAGAGGCAAGTTAAAAGAATACAGATTGGGAAGTCTAGATCCTCATTTTAAGTCCCGGATTCTGTTTGCCTTGGGTTTGTGTTCTGGATCCTCTTCCGGGAATTTTGAGGAAACTACTAGTTGAAATCCTGTGGGAACGATATACGAGTCATCTTAGGTGTTTTTGCATTAGTTTAACGCCAAAAGGGGGATTTGTGCTTTGTTGTGTTACAATAGGAGGGTGAGTTTTCGTGTGCTCCGAGTTTGATCTCGATTTGTTATACTGACGTTTATAAGATTAGTTGTCTAGAAATGGTTCCATCGCATCCTAATTTGATTAGTTAGGGATTAGTTTGATTAGTTTGGGATATATCTAGAAATGTGTCCATCGCATCATAATTTCATTTGAATCATCGCAAGTATGAATACAGACTGCGTTAACCCTGTAACGCCAGGACAGCCATTTTGTGGCTTTTAGATGACTGTGCGATCATCTGTATATTGCTTGGAAACATTTTTTCATCTGTTTCTTTTTGTTAACCTTCTATGGTGGATAACAAAGAGTGTGTAGTTGAATTTGTAATCATGCAAATGTCTATCTACACATAAATGAGAAGTTATTAAGAAAAATGGATCACAAAATATGCTATTTTAGTGTATTTGGAGAAGTTGTTCCTTGCCCTAAATCTGAAATTTCTCCACAAAAATGATATTTTTTGAATTTGAGCCCAGCTAACAAAATGAAGGTCATCTACTCTAGTTTCTTTTCCAATTTGAATTTCGAAAAAAATCCGAATATCAAATATTTTATTGCAATGTGAACTTCGGGTGTATTTTCAATGTCTATTATTTTCTAATTATAAAATGATACGGAAATTGAGTTTATACCATGATGTTTGTCATTGTAATATACACATATGGTGAAATTTTCAGATTTTTTGAAATAATTTTCTATTTGATGTGATTTTTCTTCACTTTTTCTTCCAAAATTCTCAAAAAAATCAATTTTCCACAAAAAAGTCTAAAATTTTTGTGAAGTAAAGAAGACATGTAATTTCATCTCTGAAAAATAAATATAAAATTTCATACATATCTAGTTGCAAAATGGCAACAAATTAAGTGGTAGGCTGTGAGGCCTGAAATCAGTGGTTATAGGTCCGTCATTTATGGGTTAACCATATAAATCAAAGGTAACCGCTGTCCAACTCCAAGGACTTCAGCTAAATGGGGAACCTCGTTGAAAACTTATTTTATAATGGCGGTAGGAGTTGGTATTGGTCCACGTGGCAATCCCAGAAGGCGTCCTTCATGTACCACCCTCGACCAAACTGGTTGAACCCATGCAAAGGTGACCGAAGAACAGGCTAAGCATCACAGTTGCAGCACAGGCCACGCGACCTAGCATGCATGGCACAAGTACGTTTGCATAGTAAAAGCGACAGGGTACAATACATTGGCTAAACCACCGGGTCAAATAAACGGAACTTATACTGAAGGACGACTGCAAGCCATACTTTTATACAAAAAATGTTTGCAAAACTTTGGCAGTTCAGAAGGTGGTGGAAATTTCAGGAGTTCATCGTCTTCCCAAATGGTACCTTCACCTAAATTCTCAGCTTCATTCGACAGAGTGGAAGGCACTTTTGGCCCCCTATATTCGTTTCTCCCTTCTGTACAAGGCTTGTATCTAACCAGCCAAATTGAAAAAAGGGTTAAAGTCACCTAATATAATCCAACGACATGATGTTGGAAGTTCTCTGGACATGGTTTCCCAAAGGACTTTACGGGCTAGAGGTTCATTAGGAGCATATACATTGGCAAACCCTAAATCACCTCCTGGGATCCTAGATAAGATACACCAATGAACTCTCCCCCCGAAGAGAGAACCTGATTGAGAAATTAGCTTAGCCCACCTTAGTGAAATGAAAGAGGCTACACCTCCCTTTCCTGCATGTGTACCATCAGGTGTGTAGCCTGGCTCCGCGTCAGTATAAAACGTAGTAGCACATTTCCGTAGTTGTCTCCCAAGATTGAAGACGCTAGCGCCACGAAGCTTGTGCTCTTGTATAAACAATAAGTCCACAAGATTCTTCTGGATATATTGGCCTAGATTGTCTACTGCAGAGGAGTCATTCAAGCCTCTGGCATTTTGAGATAGGATTTTCAAAATCATATGATAGTCGGATTGGAGGTATACCTAGCACCCCCTGCGCGGTCAAATGTGTGGCTTCTTAACCTACTTTTAATTCTCCAAGTATCCAAAGTGGGATCAGCTGTAACTAAGGCAACATTAGTTTGCAGTGGTTGAGAGTGGCCATCACCTTGATTCCTCGCAAGTGATTTGACACTTCCTAAGGAGAAGTCTTCAACAGGGAGAGCCTCCAAGGGAGATGGATCATCTGCAAGTCATTGTGATAAGGAATCCGAGATGTGATGGAACACACGCATAACTAATGATGTGCCATTTTCTGCTGAAGGAGAGGAAGGCTGCGATAGCCCTTGGAGAGCAGGAAGGTTAAGTTGTGCATCTTCAAATAGCTCTTTGTCAAGGTTTGATTCAAAAGGTGGGGAAAAACTAGGATGATCAAATTGTGTAGGGCTCATGATCTGAACAACAATTGGGTTGCTACCTAATGGTGAATTGATAGAGTGGACTGTATGAGGAGTATGCATTACAATGGGATTGCTAATTAATGGGACTGAAAGGTTAGATGAGAATGGAAGAAAATGCCATATTTAACTAGTTTTGGACTTTAGGGTCAAATTTGGACTTTTCCAAGGTACAGTTCATCAGGATATCTTTGGATGTAAGGATTTTGGAGAGCGCCATGTTGTTCCAGGTAGGAAGGGAAACATTTGAGGGGAACCAATTTGAACTATGTCATGATACAATGTATTGGGAGATCTTCTGGTGTTAGGAGTTTGGAGACGACCATGTCGTTCAAAGTAGGAAGAGAAACAATTGAAGGGGGACCGATTTGAACTAAGTATGTCATAGTATAGTTTATTGTGCCTTCTTGAGGTGTTCACATTTTGGAGACCGCCACGTTGTTCCAAGTACGAAGGAAAACATTTGAGGGGGACTAATTTGAACTAGGTCATGGTACAATTCATCAAGAGATCTTCAGATGTTCACATCTTAGAGCCCCCCACGCCGTTCAAAGTAGCACATGTCCGGTTCATATATGAGAACATGTCAAGTAACATTGTCATTGGAGGATTGCACTCCTATGTTTATTGGGACAGTGATTGAAATGAATCATCATGAGATCTCTTGATGTATTGGAACCCCATGAAATTATGATTCTTTGCTTTGCAAGAAACTAATCACTGCAGGATTTATGCAAATTCAGATGATAGAGCCCAAAACTTTTGGCCCGTCTGGATTTCTGTGCGGAATTAGAGATCAGGAGATCTCTTGATGACTGTCATCCCTACTATGTTAGAAGAGAAAATACAAAATGACAAGGCAAAAGCAATTACCGTACAGGCATTTCGTACAATGCAATCAGTTTCCAATAAACATTGAACTTGGTTTCATGACATTTTATTGATATTCATACAAGACAAACAAAGAAGATCCTTCAGATTCAATTGAAGGCATTCCTTGCGATATCCAAACTAGTCCACTCGGCGGAAGGGTTTTCCACTAACATTTAACACCTTCTGGACATAGTAGGGACGTTGAAATTTGAGAGAATCTACATCATCCCTCACGCATATTGAGGGTTGTAGTATGCGCGCATGAGGCCACTTGAGGGGATCTAACTCAAGCACTACAAGGGTTCGATTCCAAAGAACACTACGTTGTTCAGGATTACTTAAGAGATGCTTCAGCAATTGACCACGATTCAGATACGGTTCGCTCTTATTGGGTTTGTCAACACCGGCAATATAAAGAAACCCATTCAGAATTCCGGGTGGAAGAAGACGTTGAAGAAGTTCTGCCAAAGTCGAAGTATGCATGCACGACCACAAGACACAATGAGTATATTCGACGAAATGTTGAAAAAGACCGTGAAAGCCAACCGGTACGTCGATGTTCTGAGGGAGATCCGCAACACCACCATGGACGCATAGATCACCGGTCAGTACAACAAGCAACGCCTTTTGCGTGAACCAACCATCAAGAGTTCTCCCAGTGAATATGGATCACGTCACACTACATACAGCAAAACAGATGACTGACTCATCATGTCTAATTTCGTAAGTGAAGCCACAGAATAAAAAATGTAATTCACACGCAGTATGAAGTGCCGTGAGATCTTTGGATGGAAACATAAAGAAGAAATACAAAGCCGCGGACCAGAGTTCACATCCAATTCACAATGGGTGTCACTTTACATAGAACTGAAACATTTATAACTATCGAATGTTAATTTACAATCAATTGTTCCGCAAGTACGAGAATACTAGAGCTAAGTATTCAGAACTGCCTGACGTACTCAAAATGTATCAACTTCAAAGAAAACTTTATAGAAAATTGAAGACTATATTAACAGTACGTTATAATGTACATCCAGATTATTCTTCACTACCCCCCTGAACCGTGGACACACCCAAACAAGTATCGTGATATCTCACGGTCACGCCTCCCACCTTTCAGAGTGGGCAGTCCAAGGCCCCCCTCAGTATGTTCATGCCTTCAGTTGACACCGCTTCCATCAGGCACTGACCGCCATACCATGGATTATTCTTCACATAGACTGGAACAGCTACATTTGAATTAAAGAGACCATCAAGCCAAGGACGGAGGTGGCCATCCAAGTAGTTGTCTCGTCTGTCACCGCACCAGGACTGAGGGAATATAGCATTGTGAGGATCATTGGGAAGGTTTTTAACTGGACTGTCATCAAATAGGAGAACATCTTCTAGAGATGAAAGACTAGCCATGCGTGCTACTATACCCAAATCTTTCAGGAAGATCGGTTTCTTTGGCGCATTAGCGGATCTGTAACTCGACTGCGTGCACGCTACTTGAGTTAAACAAGTGACATCTCTAGGACCAAATGAGGCATCCGCAAGTACAACGTCCAACAAATTGTTCATGTTGTTGGAAGTAACACTGCTCCAGAATACAATGTCAACCTTCTGACAAAGCCAATCCAGGAAATTCATAACAGCTGGACGACACTGAACATGGAGTTTTGTGCGTGTATACGTCCTGTGAACAAGAATTCCATTCAAGTCAAGGAGCACTCTATACTTCCAGCGAGGTACCTCAATTGATGACCCTGGTAGCGTCGCTATAGGCCGGTCACAATCTGCAGCCAAGGGATCATCAGCTTGTTAAAGACAATTTCATTGTATACGGTAGGCCAGGAATCCCATCCCTCTAGAAATGCAGGATGTCACCTCATGCACCTTTGGCGTTGTCCTCCACGGTCCTTCTCCCTTCAACGACGTCGTCCTCTATGTTCCCTTTCCCTTCAATGACGTCGTCTTCATCGTTCCCCCCCCCAACGTCGTCGATCACTTCTGCCTGCGAACCCTGGTCCAATTCAATTTAAAAAATGCTCTTGTAAGTAAACTGGTCTGCAACCAATACATTCTGAATTTCCTTGAAAATATTACTAGTTACGGCGCTACTCATTCCGACACTCAAACCTGGAAAAATAGCTATATTCTTAAACCTATTTCTGGTAATGACCCTCACAACATCCAGAATTCCAGAGTGGAATGCAACTTCTGTGGGAGTCACCTTCGTTGAGTTGGCCTTGGGACTCATTTGGTTCAGATCAATCAAAGTATCTTCCACAACGTCATCAGCCATCTCGACTCCCGGATTGGTTTGCGAAACAGGGGACATCATGATATATCTTGATGCACCCTCACTCGTACCCGCATCTCGAAGTCCCGTCCCCAGACTAGGGGAGATAGAATCATTATGTTCGAGAACCTCCGCAGCCCTGGCATCCTTCTCCGGCATGGGTCCTCGCTGGTAGGGTGTCTTCGAAACCTCCGAAGGGCCAACACCCACTGCAAGAGAGCCTAATATAGCTGCAACATCCCTAGCATCCGGAATCCGCTCTACCGTGTCGACCACTTCAAAATTAGGAGGGTTAATACATGTGCTAGGGGACGCGTCCAAAACATCCACTGCTATCTCCGTTCTGCCCTCATCCTGAAGGTTTGGCATTGGCCAATTTTGCGCTAATGGTGAACCCCTTTTCTCCAACAATTTACCCTGCTTCTTAGCCGACTTCTCTTTCCCAGTTTGCTCTACCGAAGCAGGATTGTCACGACGTTTTTCGGTGCTCGGATTCTTTAACTTCTTGGGCCTCTTCTGCGGCTGAGGAGCCTTTTTCTGCAACATTTTGCAGATGCCACTCAGTTAGAAATGATGCCGTAAAAACGTGGAAGATGTAGCATTCGAGCAGAACTGGGCAATCCAAATGCCCCTGCGAGACACCCCTTCAGGAAAGTAAAACTAATACATTTCTACTTTTAAGATGTGTAAATACGCAACTAAAACCCCTGTTTCTGTTGGGGCACTCTAAATGATGACACTTTCTGTGAACATCTCATCCTAGTTACAAACCTCATGGTGCAGTCCTTGTTAACCCTACAATCCGGGATTCTTTAAATGGATAGCAAGCATTCCTTTGTGTTTCCTTCGGCAAGCCCTTTAGCTTCAATCATTACTTAATACCCAGCACACAATATAATACTGCAGTATAATACTGAGCACTTGATGAAAGTCACGTTCTGAATAACTAAATGTCACAAGTTCTGGAGTACTTGACAACAGTTGTGTGACAGGCTCCCTAGAAAGCCATTAAAAGATGTAGTAAGACAACATATTGCCCCATTCTCAAACGTACTTACCCTCAGGCTATTGACATGAGGTACAGACATTTTCTTGTCAGCAATTGTGTACAGCAATAGCCCCATACACTACACAAAATATGCGCGCACTCTCAAATTCTGGAGGCCCTAGAGGAGGAACGTTTTTTTTGTACTGCCTAGCTGAATCGTGATATCTCATGATGTCAGTACAAGTTAACCAAGCTTCTTCACGACGGGGGGGGGCACTGTTTCTTCTTCGCTGTGCGACAAGTACTGCTGATCCGGATCATCCTCGGTCTCTTCAGAAGTTGCGCTATGGTTGTCGATGTCATTGTCAAGGGGTTCTTCGTCTACAAAACGAGCGGGTCGGGGTGGCGGATGATACGTGTCCCACATCGATCTTGCCACCAGAAGAGCCGACTCCTTGGCGTCTAGAGAATCCACCAATTCCAGTGTCTTTGCACCGGCCCACTGATGAACCGAAAAGCAAGCACGAATGAGAATGGCTAATAAAGGGTGCACTCTGAATCTTCATAATTCAAGAAAAGAAAAACGATATAAAAATTTACCACTCCCAGGAACGTGAACTCCGGACCGCCATTAACATTCACGACCACCATGTTATCAACCATGTGATCACCGAATACCACTAGCGCAGTGGAGATCCTCAGCCAATGCATTGGACGTCGCCTATAGAAAGCATTATCATCGTCCCAGTCTTTGCCTCTGTAGGCTGCTTCCATGGGTGCTGCTTGGCCCGTGAAGAAACTGCTGAAGCAGCTCTGTGCATCCTGGCCCTCGTTGTACCCAAATAAGAAGAAGAGGAACACATTGTACGCATTCCTGGTAGCAGAGGCCGGAAAGCCATCGCCGGGTTCCGGAACGTAGTTTATGACGTGCCAGTCCCAGACCCAGGCCTTGCTCTCCTCCACCCGCCGCTTCAAATGATTGAGAATTTTGTGGAACCCTTGAGCGTCGGTGATGAGCACTGCTAGAGATCGGGCCCGCAGGATATTCTGAGTATTTGACAACATTTGAATAGTCTTTTCAGCTTATAATTCTCCAGCAAAGCTTATAAATCACGGTCCTCTCTTACAGTGGAAGGTACTCTCTGAGATGGTTGTTAGAATTATATGAGGGACCGTGAGATATCATGGTCCTTTGTTACAGTGAAAGGTACTTTGTGAGAAAATTGGTACCACAATTACTTGAGCGACCGTGATTTATCACGGTCCTCTGTTACACTGGAACGTACTTTGAGAGTGAATTGGCAGGACAATTATACAAGGGATCGTCATGTATCATGGTCCTCTGTTGGAGTGAAAGGTACTCTGTGAGATTGTTAGTAGCACAATTATACAAAGAACCGTGATATATCACGGTCCCTTGTTACAGTGAATGGCTCTCTGTGAAAAGATTGGTAGGACAATTATATGAGGGACCGTGAGATATCACAGTCCTCCTATACAGTGAAAGCTACTTTGTGAGAAAATTGGTACCACAATTACATGAGGGATCGTGAGATATCACGGTCCTCTGCTCTAGTTCAAGGTACTCTATGAGAAGGTTGGTAGAAATTTGTCAGGGAGCGTGAGATATCACGGTCGTCTGTTAAAGTGAGGGGTACTCTCTTCCATGGTTGGCAGGACACTTCTGTAAGCGACCGTGAGATATCACGGTCCTCTGTTACAGTGCACGGTACTATGTCACGAGTTTGGTCTGACACTTATTTAGGCGACCGTAACATATCACGGTCCTGATCTGTAGTTCCAGGTACTATGTGAAAAGGTTAGTAGGACACTTATCAAAGCGACCGTGAGATCTCACGGTCATAATTGGAAGGGGCCGGTACTACGACCCGTGGCTGGTAGGATATCGACCTCTGTGACCATGAGATATCACGATCCGAATTCGCAGGGGAAGGTACTATGTGCTGTTGCTGGTAGGATATCGATATCAGTAACCGTGAGATCTCACGATCCTACCACGCGACAGTATTCAACGTGAATACTGTGTATTGGTTTGTTAGTATAAGAGAACTGGGGATTTAGGGTTCCGATTTAGAGCTGAAGCTAATATGTATCGAATCTGGGTCTACACTTCCACCGTTGAATGTTATGGAGCTCGGTTTTATGTAAGGCTACTACGCGTGGTTGCCGTTGTATAATGATATCAACCATTTTGATATCTCACGGTAATCTCTTACAGCTTAAGCTAATACGCGCCCCTGGAAGTCAAACATCAGTTAAGGACATCGTGAAATCTCCTGATACTCTTACGAAACTGAAGATTGTACATGGATTCCGTGTTACTATAATCAAAAGATGTATCGTGAAAAATCAGAATAGTCTTTTACAGCTGAAGACAGGACGACACTGAGGAGATATCCACGAGGCGGGCAAGAGCACATTTTCCTAAGCAAAATTGCAGATGCGCAGTACATTCATTTGCATTCGCTCCAATTACATTTGACAAGAAAATAAATCAATGAAATTTCTACAATTACAAGTTCAGGGTTTAGTAACTTACGGGTCATTCCACAAGCGGAGGACTTCTGCCAAGACTACTGCGAGGGCCGAGGATGATGCCATTGTCCTGGATTGAGATTCCACTCGGATGTACGCCTTCAAGCAACGGAAGACTGTCGACTACTTCCTGCAAAATTGAACATTCAACTAAATGGTAAGTGCTTGATTTACTGCATTATGGTGGGCTATATCGGCCCTGAAGGTGTGGTCAGTTTACTGAGACAATTGAACCTCGACAGTGACCACTTCGAAATATACGCAACTCTGTACAATTGAGAACCCTGGCTTCAATGAGGTACTCAACCTACAAATTCCATGACAGCAAATACTTCATTGTGTCCCTCTCTCAAATAATTGCAGGGAGAAGCTTTTAATTTGAACATCCTAACTAAAAAAATTCTATGAATGTGAATACTTACTCTAATATACTGTATCCACCGTGGTGGAGTACCGCCAAGCAGCTATTGGAATTTTCACTGCATTCAAGCGTCGAACTCATTTAATGGCTTGGTTTTGAACTCAACAAACTTTCAACCGTATACTATAACTGCAATGCCAAGTCCGGAATACGCTCCACTATGGCGACAACCTCCTACTCTGCAATTTCTGCAGTTCCCTTGCCTTGTTCCAAACCGATTGACTGTGATTCAAGTTGCGACATGACTGTGAAGTTGAGGAAACACGAACGTAGAACTTAGGTCTACCGTGCACTACTAATTGAAGAAAAGCAATCGAGGCAGGACCGTTGGGGGTAAAACTTACTTGGATTGTGCGGGAATAATGCTTGAAAGCAAAAAAAACGAGACCACGCGCTTGCGCCTCCTCCTCCGCCTGCGCCTCACGGAGATATCTGAAGACGACCGACCTCCTAGATGCCTTGGCCTCCCGCTCCCGGTCTCCCTCTTCCTTGGCAACGCCCGATGCTTCTTCTCCGACCTTCCTCCGAGTTGCAGCGGACAGCGCGCGCTGCTGGAGCACCTCCCAAACTGATGCGAACAATCAAACTAACGAAGAAATCCCAAAAAAACACCAACTCTAACGACAACGCTACTGGGGTGATCTAGAAACTCCAGCTGCGAGAACTACAATCATGTGGCAGCGCAGCGGTGAGCAAGAAATGCAGCGGCGAAGCAGAGGAAGAACGACGAAGCAGCTGCCGAGGAAAACAATTCGGGGCCATCCGGGGGCAACGGGCGACCTCGTGGTTCCAGTTTGCCAGGTGGAGAGTCCACCACTCAATACTACGCCACTCCAGCAGGGGTATTGATTGCTCTTGTCAGTTCGGCTTGATGAGACCTCAGGGGGGGCACCTAGTATTTTACTACAAACCACGTGCGAACAAGTGGTTTCTAATGAACTATAATTTCAACTTAAAATTTTGACGGTTGCTTAATAATGACTATAGGTTTCTATTGCCAAAATTTCAAACTAAAATAATAGTTGAAATGATTTGTACAAGAGGTTGAAAATGGCCTAAAACGGCATGTTTTTCAACTCAAATATTTATAGAGATCACATTTAGATGACCATTGCATCAATACTCAACTCAAAATGAACTTTCAATAGAGAGCTATTTTTAGGAATTTTTTGTTCATTTTTTAGACAATTTTTTAGGATATAATATAGGGGTGTGAAAGTTATTTTTTAGTTGTACAGTGTATCTAATTACTTCAAAAATTTGTAACTAATTATCATTAACAAATAAAAATATCAATAATTCAAAACATAAACTTTTGAAGTAGGAAAATCTAGTCATATTTTTTTTATTTCATTTTATTTAAATTTTAGGATATAATATAGGGGGTCCAAAGTTTTGTTCGCACGTGTTTTCTAATGGACACTCTAAGTGACCCCCCCGAGGATGAGATAATTAGGGGTATAGAGGCCATGATTAAGTACATGTTCAGTAGATGTTAAGTTAGAGGTTAAGTAGATGTTTATTAGAGATTAGGGGAAGTTAAGTGTAAGTCTCCTTAATTTTGCCAATGACCCCCTTGCTGGCAACGAGGCTGCATTCTTTTTATGTTTTTATGTTTTTAACGCAATTTTTAGGGCATTTGAAAAAAAAAGACGGTAAATAAATGAAAAAATGAGATTCATAAAAGAGAACAACAAAACTTATTGAAAGAAAAATCTGGAAAAAGGAAAAAAAAAATTAAATATAAAAGCAAGCCAAGGGAAAAAAAATTCAAGAAGAAATTCAGGGTTTGGACTCGAATTTCTAAAACTCTTGGAATTAGAAAACTTAAGGAAATTCAAAATTTTGATAAATTTCAAATTTAAAAAGAAGAAGCTGAAAAAAAAAAAAAAAAGGTAGTCCGGGGCTTTATTATGCACCTCTAAAATGACAAACTTCTAAAATCTTGTAAATAGAAAAGTCACTCAAGGCAGAAGGAATTCGTCATTTGTGATGAATGGCACCAATGAATAAAATTTGTCAGACAAAGAGCAAAAAAATGGGGAGGAAAAAAAAATAATGTCTCTGGTGAATGAAATTATAATTTCCAGAAAGTATTCACAGGTAGGGGGGTTAAAAACACAGTAAGGGGTTTACACTTAGCTCACATTAAGTGAATAAATTTATTTAATTTAAACACATTATTTAATTTGTTTAAATTGAAAATGGTATTGATGGTCCATATGTCAACTCAAAACATTGCAAGTAATGAATTGTACATCATATACAATCATGTGGGCCTCAAATCATGATGCCGTATCCTATCAAATGAATACGTGATCTATTTTGTATATTAATTATTATAATTTCGATAAAAGAAAAAAAAAAAAAGGAAAAAAATTAGAAAAAATAATGAAGAGAAAGCCCAAAAATAAAGGAAAAGGAAAAAAAACTAAACTAAAATTTAAATAATTCAAGAAGAAAATAAATATTAAAAACACATAAGCAAAAATAAAAATATTAGGTCAATCATCCATTTGAGAGACCACATTCAGTTTAAATTGTTGCTTTTTTAAATGTGTAACCTTGCCAACATGACTTACTTAATGTTGACATTAATTTTCGGATGTGAATGCAGAATGACTTCATCATTTCTGATTAGCGAAACCAAAAAAATATGTAAAACGAATAGGAAAAGAACGGGGAGAAAAAAAAATGAGTGTCTCAAGTGAATAAAATTATAATTTTCAAAAAGTGAGAACTCATATATAAGTTTTTCACAGTTAGGGATTTTAAAAACACAGTCAGTTTGTGAAGCACTCAAGGATTTAAAAACACTCTTAGGGATTTACACTTAGCTCACATTGAAGGGTTTAAAAATTTTAATTTGAACATACTAATTTGTTTAAAGTGGTATTCAGGGTCCAATCATGTTTCAAATTAAACATTGCTTGTAATCATTTGTACATTGTATATCATCATGTAGGTCTAAAACAATAAATAAATGCAATATATTATCAAATGAATACATGATCTATATTCTATATTCAATAATATTATTCAATATTCATTTGACAATTATATCTTTTTGGATCCTTATCATGAAATAATTAAAGTTTATTGAACTGTCTTAAATGTGTTCAATCACTCCAAATTTAGAAGTTGTTAGCCACATTTAACGACTTCTAGACTTTTGAATATCACATAATTCATAATGGTCATCGGGGGCAAAAACGGTGATTAGGAGATAATCCATGCATTTTTTAGTGTTATTACAAGATGACCCCACCTCCAAATCAACTGAATTTCTTAAATCCAGTATTCTAGTTGCACCTTATAAAATCTACCAAATATGAGGACAATTGCACCTTATAAAATCTACCAAATATGAGGACTGGTGGAAAGTACTATGAAACGTGAGATGTGCAAAAAGTCTACCACTTTGGATTGCGTAAAGGGGATTTGGAGAGAATTGATGAAAATCCCTTCACCGTAAACCAACAATTTCCTTCTGTATATGAATTCTTCGAAGATCCCTCCTCGACGGCATTTGAACACCTTAAAACACATGAATTGGAAAAAACTAATAGGAAATTGTCCTCAGTATTCAAAAAGTTCTTGGAAAGTTCTTATTGCTAATTCACTGAACAACGAAATTACTTAAATGTGACACTAGAAGATTTATTATGATTAACTATACTGTTACCTTATATTCATTTGTGTACAGAGGATGAATTATATATCTTTGCAAAACATCGGGAGATCTTTGTATGACATTAGAAGATTTAACAGTAATTGAATTTCTACACAATCATATTAACATTAAAAGATTATTTTGTAGCTATCTTTGAAAATAATAAAAGGAATATTTCCACGTAAAGGAACTCAACAAAGTCTATATTGAATTCTTTACTGATGAATTTTCAAGCAAATACTATTACATGCACTTGTTTATGACCCCGGGCTAGTCTTCCATGAATCGTTTACTTTCAACTTCTCTAGAAAGATGAGGATAGGTAAGAAAATGAGACGTCGCTCTTAAAATTGGTAGGACGTTTTTTTCCTGGATTCATTCGCTAACTGTAGAAGATCAATTTAAGTAGTACCTCATATTCATTTCACAGCTATATGTAGGGCCATTTTTTAATGCAAGGCTCCTTGAACCCAGAGCCTGAAGCCACCTCTCACCTTAGCTCGTACATAAATTCAGCAAACAATCCTTCTCCAATCAATTTAGAATGTAGGGTTTGCTACATTTTGCCTACAATTTATTCAACAATTATTTTTCTACGTAGAAATACTCATTTGATATGTATTTAAAAATTCTATGAACATGATTGGCCCATAACACTTTGAACCCTAAACCTTGAACCCTCTTCCAAACCCCAATGAATGTTGTATAACACAATTATTTAGTTGTAATTCTTTAGAAAAGAGGTTAGTATGACTCAATTATTTAATATTTTGTAATATATATACATATATTTATGTATGGAAAATAGGCCCATTTTGGGATATACCTATTTTTTAGACAGAAGTTCATACAGAGGGATCTCCAAATATTTGGGGCGAATAGCACATTTTTTTCACAGAAGTTTGGAGTGCTCTCCAAACTTCTGGGGCGAATAGCACATTTTTTCAGAAAAGTTTGGAGGGGTCTCCAAACTTTTGGGGCGAATGGTGCTCACATTTTTTCCACAAAAGTTTGGAGTGCTCTCCAAACTTTTGGGGCGAATAGCACATTTTTTTCACAAAAGTTTGGAGTGCTCTCTAAACTCTTGCTATGGAACAAATAATACATTTTTCTGACACAAGGTCGGAGGTGTCCCCAAGCTTCTGGAAAAAATAGCACATTTTTGGGACAAACATTTGGATGGAAATGCAAATGTTTGGATCAACAATTGTGGAAGATGTTCTATATACTAACTACTAGAAATCAATGTTTTTTATAGTTTGAAATTCAATCATCATTGATGTAAGGAATTCAACTACATGTTTATCTTTGGTAGCGGAACTACTCGAATACTCTGCATATACAAGTTGTTGACCACTACACTAATGTGTTTCCTTACCAGATTCAATACTTGGGTGATTACTTTGGTTAATACAAAGAAACCTAGACCCTATTCCCGTGAACCCTAAACCCTAAACCCTAGTACCCTAGGTAGTGTTTCCCTAATGTCTTGACCCTAAACCCTGAACAATAGAAGCGTAAGCATTCTTACCCTAATATTGTGAACCCTAAACCCTGGAATCCCAGAATTATAATCTCAGAAACGTTAACCCTGTACCCTAAACCCTTGAGTTGTATACCCTATTCCCGTGAACTCTGTACACTGTGTACATGGAACCCAAAACTCTAATACCACAGACTGTAGACTCCAATACCCTCCCTAAAATCCCAAGCAGTGGTAACCAAGAATCCAGATCCCTGGTATACCGTCGGGAATGGCCAACCGTAAATACAAATATAATTACTTGCAACCCGGCCTTAAATCGTAAAACAGAATTACAGTATCGTAAGCAAGACTAGTTAAATTACGTGAACATTGGAAATGGATCGTTGAAAACTCCGCTTCAGCATGGCGTTAAGTACTTATTCCGATCCTTATGAAGCATAAATTGGGTGGTAGGTGACGGTGTAACGATGCAATGAGTTAATGCAACAAATTTCCAAAGTCCAGAAAAGATTCAAAATGAATGACGGCACGCACCTCCTCCAATCAGCTTTGCAGTGGTGCACGGTTTTCTAGAATGTAGTCAACCTTCGCAATGAAGTACCGCACGCACCACCTCCCAGTGTCAGTGCATTCCGATCTTGTAGGATGCAGTGCATATTGTGGTAGGAAGACCGCATCTTTAGATCCTTCTGCTGGTCAAAGAAGCGCAGGCTTGAAGAATGCACCTGAATTCAAAAACCAAGATCGCACGTCCCTCTCAAAATCATGGCGGGAAACCGAAGCTCTAGGATCCCAACTAACTTTTGTCATAGTCCCAGAGCTAGGTAGAGCATGCTCTTTTGCACACGTGAATACGCAATGAAGCTCCAGAGTACTAAGTGCGTGCATTCCGTTGTTCCCAGTGCTCTAAGGTGGAGTCACAAGATTTCTAGTGTACATCACTTCATTCTAGGTATGATCTCATCACTTTGCATTGCATGTCAATTCTGAAGTTTGAATTTCGATTAGCCGATTTCCCAAAGTTGCATATCGCAATCGCATGCGACTAAGGAAACTGAGAGTGCAGCGGCTTACAGCAGCCCATGAAGTCTTTGTTTCAAGTGTAATTGAGAATTCGCAGACCAAGAGAAGTTCATAGACTTTTAGTATTTCTACATGTCGTGTCGTGCATATGTTCCACCTTCAGAATTAGGAACCATAAGCAGTAGTCAATCATGATACTCGGGGGAGTCACTTAGAGTGTCCATTAGAAAACACGTGTGAACAAAACTTTGGACCCCCTATATTATATCCTAAAATTTAAATAAAATGAAATAAAAAAAATATGACTAAATTTTCCTACTTCAAAAGTTTATGTTTTGAATTATTGATATTTTTATTTGTTAATGATAATTAGTTACAAATTTTTGAAGTAATTAGATACACTGTACAACTGAAAAATAACTTTCACACTCCTATATTATATCCTAAAAAATTGTCTAAAAAATGAACAAAAAATTCCTAAAAATAGCTCCCTATTGAAAGTTCATTTTGAGTTGAGTATTGATGCAATGGTCATCTAAATGTGATCTCTATAAATATTTGAGTTGAAAAACATGCCGTTTTAGGCCATTTTCAACCTCTTGTACAAATCATTTCAACTATTATTTTAGTTTGAAATTTTGGCAATAGAAACCTATAGTCATTATTAAGCAACCGTCAAAATTTTAAGTTGAAATTATAGTTCATTAGAAACCACTTGTTCGCACGTGGTTTGTAGTAAAATACTAGGTGCCCCCCCGAGTCATGATGTGCACATTCACGTTCTGATGGGTAGCACAGGGGTCTTTATATACAACTTGGCGCAGTCGGTTCTTCCACACACCAGATGATTGGCTCATACCGGGGTTCATGTTTCTATTTGAGGTCGGTCAAAGCAAGGATACTGTAAAACGTCTATGCATGTCAGTGCTGGATGCAAACGTTCTAGTAGGCTGTCCTAAACCCGTATAATATGCATATCGACCAATCCTACGTATCGAAGACGAAATACGGTGGCACGTGTGGATTCGATACAGCCATCGTGATATCTCATGATGTTTTCGTCGAGATAGCTCCGAGAACATGCATGAACAGAGGTCACCGTGGCGTCACCGTGAGATCTCACGGTGTTAAGATCGTGAGATCCCATGATGTCTTTATGAAAAGGTCTTGCAATGTGTACACCGTGAGATGTCACGGTCCCTAGTCTGTCTATTCGTACCCTGCAACCTTTGGAGGAACTCTTCCTGAAGGCATCGTGATATATCACGGTCGCTTTATTAGCAAATTCGGGGATTAGCTTTTATGGACAGCTTCCAAGTCCTTTGCGGTTGGGTTCCTGTCTTGTAATCGGAGTGCGCGGAAATGAACGGTGACTGTTCATTACGGAGATGTTCGTTTGTAGTATTTCCGTTACTAAATTTTGATTTAATTCATTTACTTCGTTCATCTGAATACTAAACTGCTGTCTTGTTTGAAGATTATATGGCATAGAGTGGTCTAATGTCGGGACGAAGGCCATGGTACATTTTGATTAATGATGAGATCTGTCAAGGGAACGGTGTTCATACCACGACTCCTCTAAATCTATATTGCCCTCTGTTGTTCGCAGAAGATCTGAGCATCGTGATATATCACGATCTCGACTGAGCAGAGATGGGGACGCCCGTAATGGATTCAAGCACACATTCTGTCGATGATGCGATTATCCCATGCAGAAATGTAGGTGGATCCGAGAATGATTCACAGGAATCCACTGCTGGATCGTCTCCATTTGACAAGGGCGATTTAGAGAAGCTCTTTGTTCCTGGATTCGGAGAAGTAGGAGAAGGTTGTATTGTAGAGGTTCGTCCGAAGGGGCAGTGACTTGGTGTGGCCATTCCGGTTGAGCCGTGGTTTTTCGTTCTGTTGAGACCTCGTTGTCTCATTGAGGTGGCTCGTGGTCTGCGCCTGAACACGGGACAAAGGGGTTTTCAAACGCTGTCGAATGTGCTTGACCGGACAATACTATGGAGAGCCGCAGATGTTGTGAAGTGGGTGGAAGAGCATGTGCCCCTGAATACATCTTCTTTTATTCGTCAGGAATCGTGTTCTGGGCTTGAGGTGCATCGGAAGGACTCTTTAGGTGTGCTTCTCTCGTCGGGGCGCATAAACTGCTGGAGGCCGGACGATCATTTCCAAGATGAAACACTTGGTGATGAGTGCGTTGGTGTTACTGTCTTGGACATATTTGTGGGGAATTCTGAAGACATTATGACTCATGCTCGGTGGCCCTTGTCGGACTCCTGGTTCCCCAACGGCCGATCATTGAAAGAAACCTTGAACCATTTTGCAGCTATTCCCGTTGTTGAGGACCCGCTCGCTTATCTTGGTGGGAAAATGAAGGCCCCTTACCGCTTCATTGTTCGAAAGCCCAGTCTTCACGAGAAGGATTCACAGTACGTCCGAAAAATAGCGGAAGAGTAATCCGGAAGGTCAATTCCGAAAAGTGTTGCGGAAGTCGGTGTTGCCAATTCTTTCCTCATGACAAGACACTACTTGCCAGACAGAAGTTCTACTTGAAATCCTTTGATGACCGGCGCGAATACGGAATTTCTGTCGGCGGACAACTGCACCGCTTGGACGGGACTCGGAAGCGGAAATTTGTCACACTGGAAGGTTCTGAAGTTTGTGGCACGGTGTGGGCGCTAGATTACCCACCCTTGGTAATAAAGCGAACACCGACCAGGTTCTATGCCTTTATCCACATTTTTTAATATATGGAGGTGATGTGAGCGCGGTCCACTGTGCCTTCCAAGCAATGGATCTTTTTTGCTAACGTTTCCTAAGTGTCGTGGATGGCAGCGAATAATTAGTAATGCATGTAGTAACTCACAAGTTAACTGCGATGTTTAGAGTGATGGTGAAATCCGAACTCCCTAACTATCTATCCTATATCGAGGGTCGACTGAGTAGTCGGCGTCATTTATAACGTCCCTAACTACATAAAAAGGGGAACCCCTATGTTCCTTCCATGAACCCCTAAGACTATCTTGGATTTCTAAGACTTCACCTAGGAGTTCTACTTTTAAAAACTACCCCTAAAGTTCCAACTTCGGAATGTAACTCTAGATTTTACTTCTTTAACTTGATTCTTAAATATTAACTACCGACTTGTGCTCGATGTTTTGACTTTTGACTCTAGGTTTCTATTCCTAAATTAACTCTAAGATTTACCCTTGAATTTTAACTCTATGTTTTAACTTTTAACTCTAAGTTTTTACTCCTAAATTAACTCTAAGATTTACCCTTGAATTTTAACTCTATGTTTTAACTTTTAACTCTAAGTTTTTACTCCTAAATTAACTCTAAGATTTACCCTTGAATTTTAACTCTATGTTTTAACTTTTAACTCTAAGTTTTTACTCCTAAATTAACTCTAAGATTTACCCTTGAATTTTAACTCTATGTTTTAACTTTTAACTCTAAATTTTTACTCCTAAATTAACTCTAAGATTTACCCTTGAATTTTAACTCTATGTTTTAACTTTTAATTCTAAGTTTTTACTTCTAGAATTAATTCTAAATTTTAACCTCTAGGTTTGACTCTATGTTTTAACTTTTAATTCTAAGTTTTTACTTCTAGAATTAATTCTAAATTTTAACCTCTAGGTTTGACTCTATGTTTTCACTTTGACTCTAGATCTTTTCTACTTTCAACAACTAACTCTAACTTTAACTTCTACCTCTTAACTTTTAGCTTCTACTTTTAGCCTTTCACTGTAACTTTTTACTCCCCAATTGACTCTAAAGTTTAACTTTTAAATTTAATCTTAACTTTTGACTTTTGACTTTTGACTTTCTACTTCCAACTTTAATCCTATCGTTTTAATCCTAGTTTAACTCTAAGTGTTATCCTCCTAAATTTAACTCCAACTTTTTAACTCTAGGGCTTAACTTCTAAACTTACTTCCACAGTTTGCTCTGAATTTTGACTTCTAATTTTAACTCTATTTCTAACTAAAAATCTACTCGTAATTTCTACCCCCTAAATTTAGTCCAAGGTTTTACTTTTTAATTTCTACTTCCCACTTGGAATTTTTTACTCCTAATTAACCCTAACTTCCTTTTCTAAGCTACCCTAAGGTTTCACTGGAAATTTTAATCCCCTAAGTTAAACTTCCAAATTAATTCTACTTTTTAACTTCCCAAAGTTAACTCTAGATTTTGACCTTAGAATTTTAACTTTAAGAAATAAAATGTAAATTGATTCTAATTCTAACCGCTAATTAATCCCTAATTTTAATCCTAAATTCTCTTTCTAATTTAAACCCCTAAGGTCCATCCATGATTCTTTTTGGATGATTTCTACTCAACATTCCTCCGTCCTACCCCCTACCGCTTAACTTAGCCTAACGCGGTCAGTTTACGGTCAAATCTTAATTATAAGATGTTTTCGGAAACCCCTATCACTAATCTATAGACTTTTGAATCTAAACTTCTAATTTGCACTAATCACGGATGCTAATCACGCTCTAAGGGCTGATTAGGAAAATAAATGCTAATTAGGGAGAAACATCAAAGACTAAATCAAAAACTCACCTCTTCACTACCGGTGTCGGAAATGACTTCGTCCACGTCCACGTGTACATCCTCACGCTCCATGGTAGTCTTTGGCTTTGTTTTGAATTTTTCTTCAAGCTCACCGCTTATTGAGAAAATATTACAATTTTTGATGATCTAAACTCCCTCTTTTCCTTCCTCCTTTTCTTTTCTTTCTTCCCCTCTCTTCTACACTAGCACTATTCCACCTAAGCTTTTATGAGTCTTACACTATGGTTTCAAACTACGAGAAGGGTTTAAATGTTCTTCCTACCCTCTTACACAATTTGCCTTTGTGTCATCCTAATCCTCCTCCCAACGGTCACCACAAATTCTCAAGATTTCCTTTTCTAATCCTACCTAAGCCTAAGCCTAGGTCACTATTTATCGTCTCTCTCACCTCTCCCCTATTTCATTCGATTGTTCTCTATCCTTCCTCCATTGTGTGTAGAGTATTTTGTAGTTGTTGGTGAGGGTGAGACTTCCTTGTGTGCAGGTACGGTGGTGCTCCGCTCTTTTCTCCCTTCTTCCTTTTTGATTTTAGACCCTAATCCCTACTTAGCAATAGGTCAGCCCCCCATTTTCCTTTGTTTTGTTTATCTAGTGTGAGAGAAACCAAAAATCAAGAAAAAGGAGTTCAAAAATGGGGACCGAACTGGGGCCCCAACTGCCTGCCGGACCAAGCCTGGCCTCTCGGCTGGCTGGCTAGCTGCTGGGGGGTCGGGTTCAAAAATAAATAAATAAATAATTTATTTATTTGTTTTCTTTTGATATTTGGATGATGTGACCTGGTCTGGTTCGGTTCTCGACTTGATCTGGTCTGTTCTAGCTCCCGACTTGATCTGGTCTGTTTGGTTCTCGACTGATCTGGTCTATTTGGTTCTCAACTTGATCTGGTCTGTTTGGTTCTCGACTTGATCTGGTCTGTTTTGGCTCTGGACCTTGACTACTAAGGGAAAACTGGATTTTTGGGCAAACTGGATTTTTGGTGAACTAAGGGAAAGAAAACTTGGAGAAAATAAAACTTGGGGAAAATAGAACTTGGGAAAAACAAACTTGGGGAAAATAAACTTGGGAAAAATAGGACTTGAGGGAAAATAGAACTTGGGGAAAACAAACTTGGGGAAAATAGGACTTGAGGGAAATAGAACTTGGGGAAAATAAGACTTGGGAAAAATAGAACTTGGGGAACAACTTAGTCACACTAAACACTTGGGGAGCAATTTAGACGCACTAAACTTGGGGAACACTCAGACTCACTAAACACTTGGGGAGCAACTTAGACACACTAAACTTGGGGAACACTCAGACTCACTAAACACTTGGGGAACAACTAAACTAAAGAAAACGTTGGGATTAACTAAACTTCACTAAACGCAAAGGAACCTACATATCTTGGAAGCTAAACTCTGGAGGTTTCCACAAAGGTCTTGGAAACTAGACTTTGGAACTAAACACGAAGGAGGTGCAAAGCTTCGCCGTTAGATTGGTTTTAACACCAACTTTAGGACTTCTTGGCACCTTGGGGGTTCAAAGCTCCGCCGTCTACACTTTTAACACACACTTTAGGACTTCAACTTTGTCACTAGTTCAAAGCTTCGCCGTCCCGGAGGGGGGTCCACTCAACAAGGAGAAGATTAGAAGAGGGTTTGGGATAACTTTAGAAAACATGCACAAAGGAGGTTCAAAGCTTCGCCGTCCCGGAGGGGGGTCCACTCAACAAGGAGAAGATTAGAAGAGGATTTGAGACAACTTAGAAAACATGCACAAAGGAGGTTCAAAGCTTCGCCGTCCCGGAGGGGGGTCCACTCAACAAGGAGAAGATTAGAAGAGGATTTGGGATAACTTTTAGAAAACATGCACAAAGGAGGTTCAAAGCTTCGCCGTCCCGGAGGGGGGTCCACTCAACAAGGAGAAGATTAGAAGAAGGTGTAAGAAAAACACAAAGAGAAAACACACAAGTTAGACCACGTGGCAACACAAAGCTCACACGCTAAAGGCCCCCCAAAGCGGCATCGCCAAGGTACGGTGGGGGGTGACTTTAGGATTAGTGCAAGATACAAAAAGACTCTTAAACTTCACAAGTTAGACCACAACACGTACAAGAGGGAGAGAGAGGCTCTCCACTTACAACAAGGTACCAAAAACTTCACAAAAGAGTACACAAAGCAAGGTAGAAGGACCCCCAAGGACCTTCAAAGCTTGAAAATAAGCAACAATGGAGCCAAAAGTGCTCCAAAAACACCGTAGAGGTTTTTGGCTTCAAACGCCAAAATATCCAAAATAACTTGGACCCACGGACCCAAAACAAGAATTGGGGGTGTTCTAGAGAGAGAAATGGGGCCCTTATATAGGTTTCCAAGGGCTCACCCCTCCCTCTAGAGTTCTAAGGTAACCTTATCAACGGGGATTTTCATCCTCATCCTCAAAGATTTTCATCCTACATCCTAAATTTCTACTTCTACCATCTATGCTGGACCAATATCCTAACTTTTGGAGATTAGCTCCAATCGCCGAACGGATTGTGCCGTTGGATCCAGAACGCTGTGTTTAGTCCTAAACCCCCAAATCCCCCGTACCGAGGCCAAAAACCCATCGTAGGCTAATTTAGTTTAAAAACCAAATCGTGGTAAAATCCTAGATCTTGGGGGTCTCCTATTTTGAGAAATGTGAATAGCCTAGGGTCTTCGGTAGGTGCGAGAGAGTCGGGAAGGACTTTTGGTTGACTTCGTTTCGCCATCGTATGGTCCCGGAATGCCGGTCAACGTGGCGGGGACCCCGCCACGTGGTTAATTTCCGAGGAATCTCGCCGGTTCGGGTACTTGTCGCGATCGGAATGTCGTGAAACTTCACGGAGCGCATTATTAACATAAAACAAGCTAGTCTAATTTTTAGTGAGATTTTATTGTAACCTGGATAATTTCCATGAAATTCCCGTTGGAGGTTAGGAGGGTTGACCACCCGGAAAAAGGTTCTTCTGCAAGTCGGAAGATGCCGGGATTTTTCACGTGACCTCTCAGGGAGTTGCATGAAAGACATGCGGGTGTGTTTCCGTACCTGGCAGGATTGGTCAATGGAGATTTACAACTAGCCATCTCCTCGAATTAGCGACGGTGCGGGAATCTTCTGTAGGTGGAGGAATCTTGGCGAACCGATTTCGCCGTTGGACTCCTGGCACGGGATTCACCCTAGAACACCATCCTTGGGCTATAGATTCCTCCACGGGCCCGGTCTTGCGTGAGTGGCTCCTGCATGCTAACAATCGGGACTTTGGGAATTCGTCGATCTAATGGGGAATTCTAAATCTAACTCTAGGACCCGACCTAGTGGCCTCGCTGTGGATCCCTCGGACCGACCTAGCCATGAATCGCCACATTCATGGTGGGATTTAGCCCTTTTGGGGCTGTGTGACTCGAATCCTCCAAATCTAACCTCTTCGTTATTTTTATACCATTTTTAGGCAAGGTTTGGGGGATTCTAAGTAAAAAACACAAATCTAGACCAAATGCTATAATGGATATGACACAACCCTATTTCGGTTCTACACTCTTTTTATGGATTTTTCTATACTTTTATCAACTTTAAATTGCAAATTTCAAAAAAAATAATTCTACGAGTCCCAAGTGACAAATTGGGAGCTCACATATGGCGGCCATCTGCGGTATGATTTGCAAAATCATGAGGACCCAGCGTCTCTTGCTACCACTAATTGGGTACACGATCAATTTCGAGATCAAACCTAATGACGGACCAGAAACCAAGATGTGACTCTATCTAAAAGGATGTTATTCCTATCAAGAGACTCTTGATGGATTAACTGACAGGGGGGAAGAGAGCAGAGGGAGTAGTCCTCCTTCCAAGTGGAAGGGCTAGGGGTGGTCAAAGGAAGTTTGACCCCCGTAGACTTATCACTCATATTTTTGTTCATTTTCTATTTGTTCTAGTTATTAATTTTCTTGTTGTTTCCCCATCCGCCTCGAACGGAGTCGACTTGGATCTATAGATAAAAAATGTAAGAAAAACCCACCATCCGCCCTCAACGGAGTGAGTTTGGATCTAAGGGGGAGATAGAAGTAGAGAGAGAAACCCCTGTCCTCCTTTGATACAGCAAATCGGGACACTATAGATAAAAAATATTTCAAACCCGCCTTCCTCCTTCAACGGAGTGAGTTTGGACTAATGAGATGAAATAAAAGGAAAAGGAAAACAGAAAGGAAAAGCATAAATAGAAAAGACAAGTGGTTTGAGACCTCAATGCTCGGGAGCTTCACTTGTAAAAGTGTCTTCCGTCGTGGAGGCCGCAGCATTTCTTGCCATCTTGTCACTAGCTCAGATAGGGAGCGCCCCGGTGCCTGGCTCGAGGTTCGAACCTGCGTCGCCAAGGGAAATTTGAGGTATCTTTACCGCGATGAGGCTGCGGTCTACAGGCTGCCGGCTGCCGCGGCGGAAGATGTCCGTCGGTCTGCTTCGGTGGTATATAAGCCGGTGCAATGCCGGTGCCGGACCGGTCCCTCCCCTATTGCACGGTGGCAAGGATTTTTTTTTTTTTTTTTTTTTTTGATTAAGTATATACAGGGGCGGTTGGGTTTATATCTTGCCCAGAATTAACGCTATGTACAAAGAGGCTGGACCAGCTCATATTCCAAAGAACACGCGCAATTGGTCCAGGACCTCAAAGATGTAGCGAGGATACTGGCCTTGACTGATATGCTAGAGCTCTGGTCCGCGGACTGCCAGCAAGTGGCCGCCGGCCATGGAGTTTCTTGTGATGCTGATGGCGGGCCGCTCACTCGAAAATTGGCCCGTCACCATAAGGTGGTGGCCCAACAAGATGTCGTGATCCTCCACGAGAATCATAAGTGAGCGGATCCCGTTTGGCCTAGGTTGCCTAATGTCCTTGGCTAGAGGGTTTCTTACCAGTGGAATCTCGCGACCCGGCTGCTCCTCCTTGTCACGTAGTCGCCGTCGTGAGTTAGGCAACCTGCCCGGAATTGCAAGTCCGTCTCCAGCAGGGTTAGCCGTTGGATCGAGTGCGAGTTCTTCCGGGAGTTGGAGCGGAAGCTCCTCAGTCGGTGTGGATGGTTCGTCTGTTGATGTAGATAAGGTGGTTGGTAATATGAGGACGCCTCTCGCCACCTCGTCCACCGAGGTTGGGGTCAGTGACGACGACCTGGCCCCCGTGGGGGTGGTAGGTGAAGATGAAGAAGAGGGCGAGGATGGCGGAGCCGCGGGTGAGGTCCCCGGGGACCCGTTGTCTCTGACCGACATGACATCTACACTACCCTATCTCCTTGTCCTCCCCAAATGGAGTTGGTTTGGACCTGCAATGTGAGGGTTTGATGTAGCTATTTGCCAAAGCAGATTTTGAAAAAGAAGAAGTCTTGAAGAGACTGAACAGCGAGGAACGATGGTAAACAAGGAAAGCAGGTAGAGATCAAGCAAGGAGAAGATAACGAAGACAAGGCAGGGGGGAGATAGAAGGGCGCCGGCGCCCGAAGACTGTGAAATCACTCCGCTGTTCGAGAGAATGCTAGACTAGGACGTAGATGATGCTTTCCCAGATCTCTTCATAGTTAACAACGGGAATCTGCACAGGCCAAGGATGCTGAAGCACATGGAGGAAGAAATTAAAACCAAAGCGAGAGATGAGGAAGTGGGAGAAGCTGCGTTTCTCAACACAGAGAATTTTGGTCTGAAGTGCAACTGGTAAGACGGTTGGCGGGTTGAACCATCCATGATCCATGTGTTACTCGAGCGGTACCTGCACATGACGCTGCCAGTAGCTTAAAAGTACGAGGGCTGCCCCCCCCCATTCTTATACCCTAACGTGCGGGACATGATGTAAGGTGTTAGTCCTAAACTAGCCGTTCTTTAAGCCTTCTGCATTATTACAACGGTCGAGCGCCCATGCCCCTTCTTAAACTAGCCGCCTCGTTAGCATATCAGCAGGTTCGACGGTCTAGCAAGGGACGAACGCCAAGGCCCCTTCTTAAACTAGCCGCCTCGTTAGCACATCGGCAGGTTCGACGGTCTAGCAAGGGACGAGCGCCAATGCCCCTTCTTAAACTAGCCGCCTCGTTAGCATATCAACAGGTTCGACGGTCTAGCAAGGGATGAGTGTCAACTTTCAGCCGCCCTTTCATCCGACTATGTGGCTTCTATTATGACGGTCTGACAAGTACCTAATCTAAGTGAAAGGTCATCTGTCTTCCACATGACGCTAACTCTGATAGGTTGGTGATGTGTTGGGCTCAGGTCTGAGCAGTTCCCAACACACTCATGTGTTGTGCTCAAGTGTGAGCAATTCCCAACACACTCGACGTATTCCTGTCCTACTGAGAGTTAGGCAAGCTAGAACGGTCAACAAAGTTGGTTGGCCTTGCGGCTTTTGGCCCCGCGGCTTTTACTTTTACGTTAGATGTGAACCATCCTCAAGAATCTTAATATTCTTGATTCTCCCCCAAAGGGTAGATGGATTAGTCCCGAAATAACAACCACCACTCTGTGCCAGAGAGTGGAGACTGTTAGATCCTGACCTGGCCCCGAAATAACAACCACCTCTCTGTGTTTTTCCTAATTCTAAAATCCCATACGGATTTGGAAGATCATGCAATAGTGAACTTTTAGAACCTTCAATTTTTTTAGGATTTTCAAAGATTTTTCAAGCTTTCATTTTTTTGGTATTTTTTGGGGTTTTTTCTAGCTTTCTTACTATCCGTCGTGAATAACAAGAGGTTAGCTATTAAATTTTTTTGTCTGGAGGGCTAAATAGGCCTTTTACACAATCATCTATAATATAAGGCTAACCTTATATTATTAATAATCGTAACCAGTACGGTTTAGGCGCCCAGAAACCAACAAGCTATGGTTTGGAAGAGAGTTGTGGCAGAGATACCTCGTACCTGGCCAGTGGGTGGTTGCTCCTTGTTACCAGGCGTGGTAGGTGCTGTAGGACTTACCAGTGGCTGCAGCTCGTCTTCCTCCTGCTGCCGTGGCATTTCTAGAGCCCTTACCTGCTGCTGCCAAGCGTGCGGAGCGTTGTGTATTCCGTACGGGATGACTCCAACAGAGGCCGTTGCTACCTCGTGCATGGCTGACAAGGTCTCGGCAGTCTCTTCCTCGTCGGTCAGCTCTAAGACTTCTCCCCATTCGCCATGTACTCCCGGAATCCACCCCTCTGGAGGATGACAATTGAATGGGAAATTGCGGATTGCAATAGGGCTGTTGTCCTCGTCACTGAGATAGTCCCCTGGTTGCGGGTCACCATCCTCAATCTCTTGTAGTTGGCAGCGCATCGGCTCGGACGTGTTTGGAGTTGGAGGTAGATCTTCGCCCATGACGTGGGGGGCGTTGCTAGGGGCGACCAATGTTCCTCCCGTGTCGCAGTAATGGTTTCTAGGAGGTGCAGAGCAATGGGAACATGTGATTCAGAGCGGCCCGCGTCGGTGGGGAAAAGTGATATCTGAAGTCATGACGGTGAAGGCTGTCCGTGTCCCTTCAGGACCGAGTTGCAGCCAACGTGGTGGCTGTGGAGCAACTATTCGGTGTGGGACGTGTCGGATTCGGTGATCGTCTGCAAGGTGGTGGTTGGCCTTCGCCCTGACCTCGTAGTTGGGTACCATTCTCCGGTCGGATCCTGGTGTAGGAGCTAATTCGGCTTCGTCCTCTGGATCCAAACTATCAGTGGAGACTTCGATAGCTGTACTTTGTGCGATGCTTGGATCGTTTTGAACTGCGGAGGTGCAGATGATGACCAACGCATCTTCGCTGGAGTCGAGGTGCTCTTGAAGCCATTCCTCGAATGGCGTATTGTCTTCCAACCCATACAGACCTAAGCCTAAGCATTTCATCTTACCTAGGTCAGTGGTTGTCGAGGCTTGCATAGTTTGGATGGTGGTGTATACGAACTCTCGGGGCCCCCGTAGAGCTGGGTCGTTGGAGACTATTGGTATCTTTGTCCTTGCCTCGGTTGGCCCGTAGGTGAAGGTGGGTTGGGCCTTCCCCCAGTCTACTACCCCGCCACATTGGCGAAGGAACCCCCGACCCAAGAGTAATGGGTAGGGACTGGTGGCCTCCTCGTTGAGTGGCAAGACTTTAAAGGTGACAATGTAATCGACTCCCCCGGTCTGAATCCGGAGGTCTTTGATTCGGCCAATGGTCTTGACCGACCTCTGATCAGCGCATTTGAGGGTCACGCAAGAAGGGTGCGTAATCTCTAGACCTAACTTGCGCATAGTATAGGCTGGCATGATGTTGACGCCGCTGCCGTCATCCACTAGGGTCCGGGGGATGATTTTGTCGACTATTTCGACCTCAATCTCCACCGCTTCAAAGCTCTCCAAAGTGGTTTGAAGGTTCTTGCGGGACGTCTTGACTAGTGGGGTAGACTCTTCAAGGTCAGACTCCAGCTCTTCGGGAATGACTTGGGACGCAACTCGGTGAACAGAGGCGAGCTTAGGAGCGCAGGGAATGGTGGCCCCCTCCTTTAGCTGCTTGCGTAAGGCGGGAGAGGTCTTGACCAGCTGTCCAAAGGAAATGTTTGCTTTGGTGTGTGCCAAATCCCCCCACAAGTCATAGGGGCCAGAGGGGTTGTTAGTTCTTCGGGCTTTAGGCCAATGGGGAAGAACCCTGGGAGGGAAGGCATCTCCCTGCTGGACGAATTGGTATTCGTTCTCTTCCATCTCAGTGCGAGTGGGGAGATTCTCGTGGGAGCGTACCTCCTTCGCCGTGTCCCTTAGTGTACTTTGGAGGTTAGAGAATTGAGGGGAGTCTTGAGAGGATTCCAAGGGAATGCCACTATGGGAACTAGAGTCAGGGGAATCTATAATTCCAGGCTCGGGTAGTGGAGGAGGGATCGTTTGTGCTCCTCCTCTCGTGACTACAAGAGCGGGCAACACTTCTTGATGTGAGGTATCCTTCGCCGGCTTGACTCCCTCGGGTTCAACTGCGACGTACATACTCCAATGACACTCATGAGCCCTAGAGGACTCTGCCATGGTGGCTGCCACAAATCTCGCATCCTGTGTCACTTGAGGGGGCAAGGCTGAGTTCAACGGAATGGTACCTTGGGCAGTTTGGACTGCCGCTGGGGATTTTTGTGTCTGTCTGTTGTTGGCATGGTCATAGTACATATTTGGTGGTCCGGTTGACACAACAGGGTCGGCAAAGCGGACGCCTCTCTGGTTGTCTTGCGCCTGCTTGGCGTAGTCTGCTTTAGGAAATTCCAATGGAATGACTCTATCCGCCGTTGTACACCGGATTGTGGGGTGGGGGCCATCACAACGTTCGCACCTGATGTTGTTTTGAGCCTAGCAGTCGCCTGGAGCATGTCGCCTCTTGCAAGCGGGACATCCGTCAGCGGGGTTGGATCGTCCCTGACGTGCGGCATTGGGATGTCGATACGGCTGTGGCTCTCGCGGTCGTGGTGGTGGAGGATCGTCCTTCAACAGCGGGCAGAAGGGAGGCGTGTGATTTTTCTGGCCACAATGGTTGCACCACATGGTGGTTGCGTGCTGACCCGACTCATGGTATCTTGGACGAGCTGGCGGGGCTTGTCCTCGAACTAGAAACGCCATTTGATCGGCCAGCTCGCGCACCGCTCGCGTCATCTCCCCCGAAGCTTGCCGCATCTCTGTTCGTAACTCATCGACAGGCGCGGTTAGCGTTAACATGGGTTTGTGGGTAGATAGTGGATTTACCTTGAGGGTGGTCGAGTGGTACGGCCCCATACTTATCCCTTGGTTATGGACCGGGATGAAAGTTGGGATGGGGTCCAACCCTTGCCGTACCATCCGATCGTTCTCCTTTTCGATGAGTTCGACATCGTATGCTGCGCGGACAGCGTCCTCGAGAGTTTCTGGCCTACGTGCCAGAATGTCTCGGATGAGTGGAGGGTTGTTAATCCCCTTGATGAAGTAGTATCAAATTGTGTTGTTGTTGAGTAGATTACCCATGAAACGAGTACATACCATTTGAAATCTCGTGATGTAGGAAGTCACATCCTCCGTGAAGTCCTTACGGATCCGGTCTAGGGTGGCCAGAGCATGCTGTTGCCCCGTTGCCGGTCGGAACTTCCGGAGGAAGGCCGTCTGAAGTTGCTTGTATGTGGTAAACACACCTTCGCCATGAGATCGATACCATGAGTAAGCTGCTCCTACCAACGTGCTAGGGAACCAAATCAAATAGTAGCCAGGGTTAGTGACCAGACTGGATATGAGAGCTTCCTCGAACCTTTCCACGTGGGCTGTGGGATCATCGTCCCTATCCCCCGAAAACCTGGGTAGGTTGTGAGGGATAGGCACTTCCCGCAGTCCTTCCGGTACCACGATGGGCAATCTTCTTGGTAGCATCATCGGATTGATGTCTAGTACGAAGGGCGCTGCTGGCGGAACATTCCCGGCGTTGAGCGAAGCAGGAGGTCTAAGAGGCTCGTGGCCCTCCATCTCCCCGGATGAGTCCGACGCACTTACTCTTTCGACAGGTTCGGGGAGGTGGATTTCCTCTTCTATATTCCCCGGTGAGCCTACCCTTATTAGGGGTTCGGGCGAATTAAGGTCTTCCCGGATTGATGCCGTAGGGGATGTTGGTGGCGTTAGTCGGGACGAACTCCCGCCTCCGCCTCTCGGTCGTGCTACCCTTTTGGGTCTCGGGGATTTTGAAGACTTTGGTGGCATCTAACTCTAGGCGAGTCGAGGTATACACCAATCAAATCCACGCATATATATATATATAGTAAGTCAATACAACACACATACCAAATCAAATCCACACTATACGTAATCAAGCTGGAAATATTAGACGGGTACTAGATCTGTCCCATATAGGGCCAAGCTAGTTGCAATCTCCGTAGCGGTTGGCCGGTATTTGAAAAAGTAAGGGGCTTGTTCCCTCTCGATGCGGTCGATGGACGCTTGGTGGCGAGTCCAAGAGGCTTCGTTCGTAAAGAACGTAGCGTTCTTGATACGGACGAAGCGTGTCCTCTTTCCTCGACACGGGTACCGATAGAAGAGAGGGTGAAATCGAGGCTGATGCAAAGTTTCGAGCCCCGGTGCTGTATTAAGCGCCACTCGGATGTCTTCGGCGTCTTGGCACGGCTCACAAGCTGAGTGATATTCGGCGATGTAGCTCAGCTGGTGCACGGTGGCGGCGTGGAAGGGCACGTAGCGGGTCGAGATGCCCTTGCACCCTTCTTTGGTGAGATGGCCACCGCGGTCGTGCTACGATCGGAAGTGTTGGAGACAAGTGTAGGGATTCTCCGGTACCTGAAGGTTTTCGATGTCTGACGCGTCGAATCGATACAATTGGCCGTCAAAGAGGGGCTTCGGGGCCTTATAGCGTATGTCGATGTGCGGCAGCTCTTGCAAGGGCGCGTCCCGCTGATGTGATGGAAGTCGCAAGCCAAAACACTCTCTCACATAGTGATTTTCGAAAAACCAAAAGTGGACCACTAGGTGCCAATAGAAACAGATGTGCTTGTGGAAACTGTGTGACGGTACCCCGAATGACCCTGCTGCAATTGCGTGGGCAATCTCTGGAGTATGCCGATTCGGGTCGTGTAGGTAGAGGCGAACAAGATGCGCCCAATACTCGAAGGATATCTTCAGCGCCCTTGGCCCGGTTGCCAAATCTGCTAACGAGATTATCTGGACAACACCTTCTTCTCCCTGGCCAAGTTCGAAGCCAGAGTAATTCTTGAGGGGGATGCCGTGGAAAGTAGACGCCCACGCCTCAAGGTCGGAGTGGCCCCTAGTATTGGAAAACGGCTCAGATGATCCCGAGTCCGAGTCCCCTTCAGAGCCCTTCACATGCACCACTTGTTAGTCAAACATGCAAATGTAATCTAATGTTTTCAACTCCCGGCGGACGCACCAAAACTGTGGGCGCTAGATTACCCACCCTTGGTAATAAAGCGAACACCGACCAGGTTCTATGCCTTTATCCACATTTTTTAATATATGGGGGTGATGTGAGCGCGGTCCACTGTGCCTTCCAAGCAATGGATCTTTTTTGCTAACGTTTCCTAAGTGTCGTGGATGGCAGCGAATAATTAGTAATGCATGTAGTAACTCACAAGTTAACTGCGATGTTTAGAGTGATGGTGAAATCCGAACTCCCTAACTATCTATCCTATATCGAGCGTCGACTGAGTAGTCGGCGTCATTTATAACGTCCCTAACTACATAAAAAGGGGAACCCCTATGTTCCTTCCATGAACCCCTAAGACTATCTTGGGTTTCTAAGACTTCACCTAGGAGTTCTACTTTTAAAAACTACCCCTAAAGTTCCAACTTCGGAATGTAACTCTAGATTTTACTTCTTTAACTTGATTCTTAAATATTAACTACCGACTTGTGCTCGATGTTTTGACTTTTGACTCTAGGTTTCTATTCCTAAATTAACTCTAAGATTTACCCTTGAATTTTAACTCTATGTTTTAACTTTTAACTCTAAGTTTTTACTCCTAAATTAACTCTAAGATTTACCCTTGAATTTTAACTCTATGTTTTAACTTTTAACTCTAAGTTTTTACTCCTAAATTAACTCTAAGATTTACCCTTGAATTTTAACTCTATGTTTTAACTTTTAACTCTAAGTTTTTACTCCTAAATTAACTCTAAGATTTACCCTTGAATTTTAACTCTATGTTTTAACTTTTAACTCTAAATTTTTACTCCTAAATTAACTCTAAGATTTACCCTTGAATTTTAACTCTATGTTTTAACTTTTAATTCTAAGTTTTTACTTCTAGAATTAATTCTAAATTTTAACCTCTAGGTTTGACTCTATGTTTTCACTTTGACTCTAGATCTTTTCTACTTTCAACAACTAACTCTAACTTTAACTTCTACCTCTTAACTTTTAGCTTCTACTTTTAGCCTTTCACTATAACTTTTTACTGCCCAATTGACTCTAAAGTTTAACTTTTAAATTTAATCTTAACTTTTGACTTTTGACTTTTGACTTTCTACTTCCAACTTTAATCCTATCGTTTTAATCCTAGTTTAACTCTAAGTGTTATCCTCCTAAATTTAACTCCAACTTTTTAACTCTAGGGCTTAACTTCTAAACTTACTTCCACAGTTTACTCTGAGTTTTGACTTCTAATTTTAACTCTATTTCTAACTAAAAATCTACTTGTAATTTCTATCCCCTAAATTTAGTCCAAGGTTTTACTTTTTAATTTCTACTTCCCACTCGGAATTTTTTACTCCTAATTAACTCTAACTTCCTTTTCTAAGCTACCCTAAGGTTTCACTGGAAATTTTAATCCCCTAAGTTAAACTTCCAAATTAATTCTACTTTTTAACTTCCCAAAGTTAACTCTAGATTTTGACTTTAGAATTTTAACTTTAAGAAATAAAATGTAAATTGATTCTAATTCTAACCGCTAATTAATCCCTAATTTTAATCCTAAATTCTCTTTCTAATTTAAACCCCTAAGGTCCATCCATGATTCTTTTTGGATGATTTCTACTCAACATTCCTCCGTCCTACCCCCTACCGCTTAACTTAGCCTAACGCGGTCAGTTTACGGTCAAATCTTAATTATAAGATGTTTTCGGAAACCCCTATCACTAATCTATAGACTTTTGAATCTAAACTTCTAATTTGCACTAATCACGGATGCTAATCACGCTCTAAGGGCTGATTAGGAAAATAAATGCTAATTAGGGAGAAACATCAAAGACTAAATCAAAAACTCACCTCTTCACTACCGGTGTCGGAAATGACTTCGTCCACGTCCACGTGTACATCCTCACGCTCCATGGTAGTCTTTGGCTTTGTTTTGAATTTTTCTTCAAGCTCACCGCTTATTGAGAAAATATTACAATTTTTGATGATCTAAACTCCCTCTTTTCCTTCCTCCTTTTCTTTTCTTTCTTCCCCTCTCTTCTACACTAGCACTATTCCACCTAAGCTTTTATGAGTCTTACACTATGGTTTCAAACTACGAGAAGGGTTTAAATGTTCTTCCTACCCTCTTACACAATTTGCCTTTGTGTCATCCTAATCCTCCTCCCAACGGTCACCACAAATTCTCAAGATTTCCTTTTCTAATCCTACCTAAGCCTAAGCCTAGGTCACTATTTATCGTCTCTCTCACCTCTCCCCTATTTCATTCGATTGTTCTCTATCCTTCCTCCATTGTGTGTAGAGTATTTTGTAGTTGTTGGTGAGGGTGAGACTTCCTTGTGTGCAGGTACGGTGGTGCTCCGCTCTTTTCTCCCTTCTTCCTTTTTGATTTTAGACCCTAATCCCTACTTAGCAATAGGTCAGCCCCCCATTTTCCTTTGTTTTGTTTATCTAGTGTGAGAGAAACCAAAAATCAAGAAAAAGGAGTTCAAAAATGGGGACCGAACTGGGGCCCCAACTGCCTGCCGGACCAAGCCTGGCCTCTCGGCTGGCTGGCTAGCTGCTGGGGGGTCGGGTTCAAAAATAAATAAATAAATAATTTATTTATTTGTTTTCTTTTGATATTTGGATGATGTGACCTGGTCTGGTTCGGTTCTCGACTTGATCTGGTCTGTTCTAGCTCCCGACTTGATCTGGTCTGTTTGGTTCTCGACTGATCTGGTCTATTTGGTTCTCGACTTGATCTGGTCTGTTTGGTTCTCGACTTGATCTGGTCTGTTTTGGCTCTGGACCTTGACTACTAAGGGAAAACTGGATTTTTGGGCAAACTGGATTTTTGGTGAACTAAGGGAAAGAAAACTTGGAGAAAATAAAACTTGGGGAAAATAGAACTTGGGAAAAACAAACTTGGGGAAAATAAACTTGGGAAAAATAGGACTTGAGGGAAAATAGAACTTGGGGAAAACAAACTTGGGGAAAATAGGACTTGAGGGAAATAGAACTTGGGGAAAATAAGACTTGGGAAAAATAGAACTTGGGGAACAACTTAGTCACACTAAACACTTGGGGAGCAATTTAGACGCACTAAACTTGGGGAACACTCAGACTCACTAAACACTTGGGGAGCAACTTAGACACACTAAACTTGGGGAACACTCAGACTCACTAAACACTTGGGGAACAACTAAACTAAAGAAAACGTTGGGATTAACTAAACTTCACTAAACGCAAAGGAACCTACATATCTTGGAAGCTAAACTCTGGAGGTTTCCACAAAGGTCTTGGAAACTAGACTTTGGAACTAAACACGAAGGAGGTGCAAAGCTTCGCCGTTAGATTGGTTTTAACACCAACTTTAGGACTTCTTGGCACCTTGGGGGTTCAAAGCTCCGCCGTCTACACTTTTAACACACACTTTAGGACTTCAACTTTGTCACTAGTTCAAAGCTTCGCCGTCCCGGAGGGGGGTCCACTCAACAAGGAGAAGATTAGAAGAGGGTTTGGGATAACTTTAGAAAACATGCACAAAGGAGGTTCAAAGCTTCGCCGTCCCGGAGGGGGGTCCACTCAACAAGGAGAAGATTAGAAGAGGATTTGAGACAACTTAGAAAACATGCACAAAGGAGGTTCAAAGCTTCGCCGTCCCGGAGGGGGGTCCACTCAACAAGGAGAAGATTAGAAGAGGATTTGGGATAACTTTTAGAAAACATGCACAAAGGAGGTTCAAAGCTTCGCCGTCCCGGAGGGGGGTCCACTCAACAAGGAGAAGATTAGAAGAAGGTGTAAGAAAAACACAAAGAGAAAACACACAAGTTAGACCACGTGGCAACACAAAGCTCACACGCTAAAGGCCCCCCAAAGCGGCATCGCCAAGGTACGGTGGGGGGTGACTTTAGGATTAGTGCAAGATACAAAAAGACTCTTAAACTTCACAAGTTAGACCACAACACGTACAAGAGGGAGAGAGAGGCTCTCCACTTACAACAAGGTACCAAAAACTTCACAAAAGAGTACACAAAGCAAGGTAGAAGGACCCCCAAGGACCTTCAAAGCTTGAAAATAAGCAACAATGGAGCCAAAAGTGCTCCAAAAACACCGTAGAGGTTTTTGGCTTCAAACGCCAAAATATCCAAAATAACTTGGACCCACGGACCCAAAACAAGAATTGGGGGTGTTCTAGAGAGAGAAATGGGGCCCTTATATAGGTTTCCAAGGGCTCACCCCTCCCTCTAGAGTTCTAAGGTAACCTTATCAACGGGGATTTTCATCCTCATCCTCAAAGATTTTCATCCTACATCCTAAATTTCTACTTCTACCATCTATGCTGGACCAATATCCTAACTTTTGGAGATTAGCTCCAATCGCCGAACGGATTGCGCCGTTGGATCCAGAACGCTGTGTTTAGTCCTAAACCATCGAACCCCCCGTATCGAGGCCAAAAACCCATCGTAGGCTAATTTAGTTTAAAAACCAAATCGTGGTAAAATCCTAGATCTTGGGGGTCTCCTATTTTGAGAAATGTGAATAGCCTAGGGTCTCCGGTAGGTGCGAGAGAGTCGGGAAGGACTTTTGGTTGACTTCGTTTCGCCATCGTATGGTCCCGGAATGCCGGTCAACGTGGCGGGGACCCCGCCACGTGGTTAATTCCCGAGGAATCTCGCCGGTTCGGGTACTTGTCGCGATCGGAATGTCGTGAAACTTCACGGAGCGCATTATTAACATAAAACAAGCTAGTCTAATTTTTAGTGAGATTTTATTGTAACCTGGGTAATTTCCATGAAATTCCCGTTGGAGGTTAGGAGGGTTGACCACCCGGAAAAAGGTTCTTCTGCAAGTCGGAAGATGCCGGGATTTTTCACGCGACCTCTCAGGGAGTCGCATGAAAGACGTGCGGGTGTGTTTCCGTACCTGGCACGATTGGTCAATGGAGATTTACAACTAGCCATCTCCTCGAATTAGCGACGGTGCGGGAATCTTCTGCAGGTGGAGGAATCTTGGCGAACCGATTTCGCCGTTGGACTCCTGGCACGGGATTCACCCTAGAACACCATCCTTGGGCTGTAGATTCCTCCACGGGCCCGGTCTTGCGTGAGTGGCTCCTGCATGCTAACAATCGGGACTTTGGGAATTCGTCGATCTAATGGGGAATTCTAAATCTAACTCTAGGACCCGACCTAGTGGCCTCACTGTGGATCCCCCGGACCGACCTAGCCATGAATCGCCACATTCATGGTGGGATTTAGCCCTTTTGGGGCTGTGTGACTCGAATCCTCCAAATCTAACCTCTTCGTTATTTTTATACCATTTTTAGGCAAGGTTTGGGGGATTCTAAGTAAAAAACACAAATCTAGACCAAATGCTATAATGGGTATGACACAACCCTATTTCGGTTCTACACTCTTTTTATAGATTTTTCTATACTTTTATCAACTTTAAATTGCAAATTTCAAAAAAAATAATTCTACGAGTCCCAAGTGACAAATTGGGAGCTCACACACGGCTTGGTATATAATTCACGGAATTCCGAAGTCCACATACCATAATTACATAGAAAAATATAAGGAAGGTAGGTAATCCGGGACTCATGGAAACAAAGGGGTTAAGCGCCCCAGGATTGGAACAGTTGAAGCCACTGGCACTATGAGAGCAATCATTGATGAAAATGTTGACCTGATGCCGCACCAAATGCGCGGCATAGGAAATGGGAGACAGGACACTGTTAAGTTCTTGCCTGCTGGAAACAACTGGAAGCAGGTTCAACTTGAAACAAATGAGGTATTATATTACATCCTTCTTGTCTGGTTTAATCTCCATGACATCTCTTCATTGATTCTATCATCATGATAAATCACGATGCCTTCTTCCTTCTGTCATTCATCAAATGTTCAAGTGTTTTTCAATCGCTAGAAGTTCTATATTTTTGTGGTCTTTGCTTAATCAATGTTTACATTTTTTTGCAGTTGAATGCGGATTACGGGCTCCCCACTGTTAGCCAGTCAACTATTAGTAGACTTAAGAAGGAGCACTTCAATAATGTCTCCATAAAGCCTGTTGGGAGTTCCTTTGCGAAATGTACTTTGTGCGACCAATACCAACAGTTCCTGCTAAAGTCATTGAAAGGGAGCCCGGAGTACGTGGAGTTCATGAAACAATGAACTTGACATCTCAATCATCAAGCATCATGCCGTTGTCTGTACGCCTCCTGGCGTGAGGAATCGAAACGAAACCCGAAGGAAGTTTTATGCATCATTCACGACAAGATGGATACATCGCAAACAGCTCTTCCAAGAATGCGGGTGACAACAAAGGCCACGGCAGGGCTGGGTCAACTTCCGATGAGCATTACTGGAATGGTAGCTCATGGTCACGGTGACTGTGCATATGCCCACTATGCTCCGTCTTGCTGGCCTGGAGATTCAAACTTTACAATCTCGTCATTGACGAGATTGTTTTGCCGATTAGAGGGTGCACCGATTCGAGAGACGGGAGACATTTTTCCCTATCCGCCGGCTAACCCAATGTTCGAGGCTCTACTTAGAGGAAAGTCTAGGTGTATAGACATCTTGAAGCTCACTGATCCAGAAGCTCGGATTGGATCCGTCACCCTTCCGAAGAATCTATATCTTCAGCTTGACAACTCCGCGAAGGATAACAAGAACAAATATCTAATGGCGTTCTTGTCCTTGCTCACTGCACGAGGTGTCTTCAAGGAAATTCAGGTTGGGTTTCTACTGGTCGAACACACTCATGAGGACATTGATGCATATTTCAGCCACCTGTCTAAGGCACTGAAGACGAAGAACAATTTTGTCATGGCTGATCTCATGAAAGCCTTCATGCAGTCCCAAGAACTGCCATTTATGCCGGAGTTCATACAGGAGGTGGGGGATTTCAAGTCGTTCGTGAAGGGTTACCAGTGCGATCGCGGGCAGAAATTGATTGGGTTGGGGGAGATGCACCTTTTCAGGTTCTACGTGGACAACAACGGGGTCCCTGTTATGAACTTCAAAAGGTCAGCAATTGATTCGAAGTGGCTGCCGTCCAATAAACCTTCCCAAACCCTGTGGAAGACAGACGGCAATGGTCGGCCGACGCTCCCTTCCGGTTGTCCTAAGCCTGTTCCATTCAAGCCCATGTGGGACAGCGAAGTCCTCCAAGCGTCGATGCGAAATCAAGAAAAGGCTCCTGAAATGGCGAGGAAAGCTACCTTGAACAAGGGTTTCATGATGGTAGGACTAGAGAAGTATATTCAGTTTTGGCAAAACGGAATGTCCAAATGCGAGGGATTCGCAACTACATTTGGTCCATACGTCGATTATTGGAAACGTGTGCTGGGTGAGCTGAAGGAACCACTCCCAGAGTGTCCTGCTGAATTGCAAGAAGGCTTTTGGCCAAAACATGATTGGAGGGTGGTACATAATAATGTATCCGGCCCAGGGGCGAGGGACAATCCGCTCAACGTCATTCCGGAGGAAGAGGAACCGGAACCTTATTGCGGCCCTGCAAATGAAGCACCATTAGAAAGCTTCAATCCTTGGCTTGACATCCGCCCAGGTTCATGGGTTCTTGTCAGACCTGAAAACCCCAATATTTGTATTGTTTGGCAAGGAAGAGCATTGTCCACCGTATGCGGATTGGCAGGTGTCGCAGCACAGAGTAAGTGAATTCCCTGTTATACTCCCAAAAACCACTCTAAAGCATAACAAAATGACTCTAAAGATCGAACCCACGAGATTCTGTGAAGTGTCTAGCTCTATTCCCAACTTAAGCTCAGCCAGTATCCAATTTCTACTTTCCGGTCCTAGATCTAAAACCGGAAACAACAACACACCGAAAACAACGACCAGACCTCTCTCTATCTCTTCCGGCCTGTCAAGCTATTCGGTCCTGTAAAACTTCCACAACCCAGGATCCTTCAACTTCAGATCCTGGAACTCCTCTGGACCGATCCGATCCGGTCCTCTCACACGTACCCTCTCTCCACTTCGGTTTAGTTTTGCCTCTGTTTCACCATCAGAGGGTTCGCCGCTTGCTTTTGAGAGTGGCAGGCCCGCCACTCCTTCCGTGACTTATAGTGGCTGAAGACCCACTTCTCTAATCCACTACTTCCTACACTAGCTCGGATCCGGTTTGATCTCTCACAGCCACCCGGATAGCGATCCGGTTTGCAGGTCACACAAAGACCCCCGTACGATCCTCTCATACTACAACGACCTTGATGCCAAGTTCCCTCTGTGCAAAGTTAGGTGGTTACAAGTGAACTCGTCCGTTCCAACATCAACTAAAGTTCTCCCGTTTACCAACTAGGGCAGCGAGACCTCACGAGAGATCGGACACTCAACCGGATTTCCTATCCAAGAGTTCTAGCGCGACTAAGGACTCCCTCCCTATCCGCCTAGCCTAACAACGGCTTTCTCGCCCGGAATCGTGAACTGTAGAGGTGCTGAGGAACTGAAATCCACTCCCAACACTTAGAATACCCACTCACATGCACCTAAGAGCAAAACAAACACACTAAGGGGAGAAATCTCTCTAGAGTCTGCATACATCTTCCTAACTCCTCACCAAACAGTCCTACCACGCGCGGGAGAGATGTAAAACAAGAAGTCAATAGAAAACACACAAAAACTCAAGAGAAAAGACTCCCAGTCTCCTTCGCAAAGACTGACTAATATACATTTTAAAACTCAAAGTCAACAAAAAGGGCTCCAAAAAGTCCGCGCGGAACTTTCGGCCCCTGCCGAGCCGGTCAGACCGAAGAACATCCGATCCTAACTAGACATACCGGATCAAATCCGGTTCGGTCCATCCTACCAAATATTTACAAAACTAATTCCTACCTATCCTATCACAACCGGATCTATTCCTTGATCCGTTCCTTCGTCCATAACTTGGTCCACGCCTTGGTCCACGCTCTAATCTAGACCTTGATCCGCACCCTGATCCAGGGTCAGATCCATACTTTGATCCTGTCCTTGGTTCAGTGTGGGACTCTTGGGCGTTTCCGTTCCAAGCTGTTTGAAGACGTCCATCAGATTCCGGTTCCGCTCCCCGGTTTCACGATCTCGGAGATCCGGTGACGAATCTAAGTTGATGGTGTTCGCGAGTTTCCTCCCACTCTTCTTTGACTGGGGAGTCCGATCCTTTCCCTCCGTCTGAATGCCTACGTTCGGAAAAGACCCTGGCATCGAAAGGTCGGAAAGATGGAACGACCGTGACAACGTCACTCCGTTCAGCTTTCGACTGCTCTCCTCCATCCAATTTGCTGGTTCTTGTGCTTCCACCATCACCAATTCTACCTTCTCGGAGTAGTCCGTCAAGATCCGGACCAACCTGGTACCGGATATCTTCTTGTCTTTGAGTACTCCCTCGTCAAACAGCTTTGACTTGGTGACGGCCTCTCCGGTTGCCCCAAAAGTGGCCTTCACGTCCTCAGCTACTTTCCGGATAGCCTTTGCCATCTCACGAGTGGTGGCCATGTCCTCCTTGAGGAATAAAAATTCCGTCTTCAACGCATCGACTTCCTCTTGAAGTCGTCGTATCTCCGCTTCTTGCTTCCGGATCTCATCCGGGTTGGAGATGTATTCTGCAACCACTCCCGCGAGGTTGCTATTAGCTGGTGCGCCCACCAGTTCACTGATCTGGGTCAGAACCAGCTTCTTCACCGCCCAGTCTGCTCGCACATCGCTCAAGATGTTGATTAGCTGGTTGAACGGATCCGTCGGATCCGATCCGGAAGGACCCAGTCCTTCAAAAACTGGTTTCTTCCCAGGGTAGGAGGTCTCACCCGGAGGGGTTGGGGTTCCTCTCCGGTGAGGAGGCGTCGTCTTCTTCTGCCGCTTGTTCTGCGGCCGGTGTTGCTCCTCCTCTTCTTCTTCTTCATCAAAACCGGATACTTCCTCCTACTCTTCCTCCGATTCCAATTCCCCATACTTCAGGATTATCTCCTGAGTCTTCCACTCCTTCTCTTCCGTATCCGTGAGGAGCTGGTTATGCTTGTAAAGATGGAAGATGTAGGGACTCAGCGGTGTCGGCCTACTTTCTCCAATCTTTGGAACCAGACGGCTGACCAGATCGGAAAAGATCCGGGCCCAATCCACTTTTCGTTCCCCGCTCAGGGCTCCAAAAATCAGGTTTCCAATGGCTATCGTCACCCTCGTCGGCTTCTCCGGGTGGATGATCGGAACCAGGAACTGCAAAAGATTGCGATGCCGGTCGTCCAAACAATCCGCGACCGCATGCCCATCCTTCGAGTCCACATTGCTCCGGAACTTCCCCCGAGTGTATCCTTCCTTCGAGGTGGCCATCCCTCGACCTCCTAACCGGAAATTGTATACGGACCTCCACATTTCTTCCGTCCAACTGCCCAAAATTCCGCGGATGGTCTTATCGAACTGATTCAAGAGTTTTCCCAACAGCTCTCGAATCATCCGTTCCTCTCTAAACCCCCAGGGTTTATCTATCAGTCCTCCGCAACCCATCTTGGCAAGATCCTCTATGAGGTTGTCCTTTTCCTTCTCTTCTGCTGGAACAATCGGACACACCTTCCGGAGTTTAATTTCTACTGCGGAGGAACTAGACGGTCCTGCTCTACTCTTGCAGAGCTGAGGCATGGACACGAGCTGTGCTAACCGGATTCTCACTGAAGCTACCTTTCTCTCTCCTAGCCGCACGTCCCGTTTCCTCACCTTCGCTCTTCCGATCTCAACCGGAATACCTCTAAACCTGTAACACACACTAAAGCGCTGCGCGCTCTAACACACTAATACGCACACACAAACTCACACAACAAGAAAGCAAAGCGGTGGGAAGAAAGCTAAGTACAAGCTGGAGAGCGATTTCAGCAAACGAAGCTTAAAAAAGAGTGGCAACTGGATTGGTCAGCCTATTTATAGTCTCATCTGTCATCATGACCAAATCCGTTCCTGACCCAATCCGTTCCTACTCAGATCCGCTCCAACTCTAATCCAATTTAGATTCAGATCGAATTCGGATTGTCTCCTCTTCCGTTCTGTAGTTAATTTCCGGTTTTCTGTTATCTCTTGCTCAATTCCGGATACCAGATCACGGTTTCCGTTCTAAGATTTAGATAACTTACAAAAAACCAAAAATTCACACTGCGACAGCAGGAGATGAGAACGAGGGGAAGTTCTTAATATAGTATTGGCAACCGGATAATTCAGAAACTACATTGGCATTGAGGTACCGTAATTGCTGGTACGGAAAATGGGTTGTTGAAGACCGCCCCCCCCCCCCTCTGGATGGACGCTGATGCTGTAGTGTACGCTAATTGGTCTCGAAGAGTGAATCCGAAGTCACAGAGTATTACTAAGAAATGTAGAGAGGCTGCCTTAGTAAATTTGAATAGGTCCAACGAGGCGGACCCTTGATGAAGTATTGTATCCGGGTCATCGTGATCGTGAGATGTCATGATGCCTTGTCAATCCTCACTGATTGGCAAAAGTTGGTATCATTGTACATGGTTCTGTATACAATTCTTAGTTTAACTATTAGAGTAGGTTGTTCAAGCTGTCGTATATGGAATCTGTGAATTTTTGAAATGAAGTCCGATATTTGATGTCACTCCTATTCTATCATGACAACCACCGATTTTGATGTCATAGTTGTAGTTCATGCTCAGGCCTGCTTGGCTTGTTCATTCTTGCTTGTGTTGCACTTGATTTCTTCAGGGCTATTTACAATGGTGCGGGACAGTTCTGTTGAATGTAATATTATGATTATGACTCTTGATTTCTTTCATCACTCCTTTAGTAACTCCTATACTTGTGGTCATCTGTGCTAATTGTTCTGAAATATGCAACCACTGAAGTACTTTAATATGGACTACTAGGTATTGTTTATCTACACTCTCTCCAGCCAAGAATTAAATAAGGGCATAAGACGCATTGATTTATTGCTGGCATTCATTTCCGTGATCATCCAGATGTCCACACTTGCCTGACGATGTTAGCACCCCATCAAGAGATATCCAAATGAGACTTCGCCCTCTATCCCCAATTCCAAGAGGTAGCATGCACTTCGTAATTCGAAGTAGATCTGTTTTCTCATAATCACTTTCATGTGCTTCCGTTCACCTCTTGGGCTACCTGGGCTCTCAATGTGTAGGAAACCTATAAGTCTTATAGGTGATATGTTTCTGAATGGATGCTTTTAGGTATGTTTCTCCCACTATTATACAGTGTGGAAATTTATAAACTTCAACATTTTACATAATTCAATACATTAGCAAATACCAACTTGGAGTCATACGTGTATTAAGGGAAGTTGACACACGTGCTCCACGTTCATCAAGAATTCCACGATGCTAGTATGATAACTTTAGCACAGCCATAGATTCATTTGCGGGAATTACATTAACTTATCTTTAACACTGAAACTATGAACTATTACTTCCGATGGGAAGACAAAGGTTTCACCTCAAACCGTGGGATATCTTGATACTTTCTGTAGCTAGATTTCTAAGCTCTAGAAGTAGACTCCCTACAACGCCTTATAGGAGCGTAAATTCTACATTATAGCTGGAGATCCACCGATCAATAGCCAACGGGGGATTTTTGCATTTATTACTTTTGGACTTTCAATAGTCCAAAACTAGTTAAATATGGCATGAAAGCTTAACGCATCTATTGGAAGGGGGCTAGTGTGAGAGCTACTGGGTTGTCGATCGGCATGATCAAGATTGAGGTTGATGGGATAACTGGGCCTGGAGATTGATGCTGGGAGAAGAGGATGGGGTGACGGAGAGAGGTGGGATAATGTTGCAAGAGGCTGGGGGATGAACTAACTCGAGGCTGGTGGTACTAATGTCTTGTGAAATGGGTAGGTTGTTTTCATGGGAAATTGTAGGATTTTCTAGGTCAGATATATTTTGGGGAATGATGTTACTGGGGAGGGGAGGGGGGAAAGGTAACAACTCAAGGTGATATTGGTAGTCTGAACAAGTAGTGGGACGATAGTTGGAGTTATGGTACTCAGGGTTGTACTTGTAGTATAAACTAGTTCTAAAGATTGGGGTTGGGGTTGACTGGGACTTAGGGGAGTTAACTGGGAGTTGCACCTCAGGTAGATCAATTGGGGGAGAGGCTAACTTTGAGGATGCCACGGTGGAGGGAATGCCGACTTGTTCTTCACGTACTTCGCTGCAACGCTTGACTGACACCTTTCTAGCCCAGAGATGAGTCGAAGTGGCCGGTGTTGCAGGATTGCGAGGGCCGTTGTTATGTCTTCGAGCACGTATTGGGATGAAGCCTTCGGCATCTGGGATGGGAAGAGAGGGGCGGATTTGTTGATTGTGATTTGAACTGTGTCGATTGTAACGTCTGTTGCGGTTAGAGTTGGAATTTGAACTGCCAACTGGTTGGGGTCTGGAGTATATAGGAGCTGAGGGACGGGAAGTCGATTTGGTATCTTGATGAACTGGATCATGGTTAGCTTTGCGTATGTTTTGATTGTTGCTATGTAAGAGAGCAAGGCACTCAAGCGTAGGATGCGAGGATGCTAGACAAGATCTGCAGTTAAGCCTTGGATCTTTGTAGATCACCCGTATCTCAATATCTCCACCCTGACTGTCTTGGATGAGGATTTTTGACGTCCACCTTTGAGCTAGGTTTAGAGCCACGCAATATCTATGAGGGCTGAAGGCTGGATCAAGGATGTCAATTGCAAGGACCCTCCCAAGGGGACTAGGGATCATGCCAGAAAATGGGATGTATTTGAGAGGTAGTCCCTCAAAAATAAGCCAGCAAGGGTGACTAATACTTGTAGAAGAGTTAGGGTTGAAAGAAGGCTGCAATTGTTGGTATGACACCTCACCCATGGGGAACCTATGCAACTGGAAATTGATAGTTTTTTCCACTGCCTCTCTGCAATCTAGTTTGACATAAAAAAAAACCATTTCCGGCTGGTTTGTAATAAATGATGCAGTATGGACGTAGTAAGTAATCAAGATCTGATAGCCACGAATGTATGGACGATTCATCCAGCTTCCTTCCTACGAAGCTAGCAATCACCACATGGTTCTGCAAGGACTGGACTTCCTGTTCTAAAGTTGACGAATTGATAGCAAAACGTAGGAGTACCTTGTGAGACTGGATGAGCAACCCAGCCCAGTTGCGATGCAAGGCAGGCGGCAGCACTTCCCCCAAAGAAGCCACAAATGGATTGAGCTGCAGTGCTGGAGGTAGCCGATCGTGTTGCAGATCGGTACATTGCGGTGCTAGAGGTGGCCGATCTTAATGGAGATCGATACGCTGCGGTGTTGGAGTTGGCTCCCTTTGGTATCGCCCATATAGACCAACGTTCTGATCTCTTTGGTCTGGGAATTGACTTTGATCATGAGGCCACCGAGCTTGTTCAATAGGAAGAATGTCATGTTGATCTATGCCAAGTTGTTGGCCTGGGTACTGACTCCTGGCAGGGTGAGCAGATCTTTGATAACCTCCTCGCTCCTTGTCTTGCTCTAATTGAATCTTGCGTGCGTGTTGGCGGTGAAGGTCGAAGAACTCATTACCAGAAATGGGGCGTCCTTCTCTAACAATGTCTCTATATGACGTCATAGCTAAGGCACTATGGACTGATTAACAATGATGACTGTAGTCAAATCACCCAATGATGATGAGTTGACCTAACCATCAACTAATTTAATCTATAGAATTGGCAATTGGTTGTTTGGACAGCTACACGGTACTGAAACTAAATCATAACAACAAGAGCCCAAGAGAGAAGGAAAATCAATAGAACTTGGACCTAGCAGTGAGGTTCATAGAACCATGAAGCTCGCAGTTTTATACTGAAGCTAATAGACCTAATCTAGCTAGTGGTAATTGCACTAAAAGTATGAGTAAACTGGATGTCCACTACGCTGATCCAGACGGAGTGGGTATAATGAAATTAAGTAATAATAAATAAACAAAAAAGTAAAAAATTTATGTTCTTTTTTTTTTCCCCTTCCTCGCATACTCACAAAGACTATTCAGATTTAACTAGAGGACTGAGGGCGTATGCATTGCTGGATTTCCACGGCGTGTCTGTTACTGGATCCGATCAATCGTCAAAGTTTTATCAGTATTCCATCAAACCAAAGAGGACTTGAAGCTTAGATAAGTACTTCTTTATTTCTATGTCCACACCCATGTGGACTTAATTTGTGATTCATGGATTTTTTAATATTTAAAATTCAGGGCAGGACTCGATTCTTTAAAGTTACGTGGTAAATTAAAAAAATTGGGTATTGATTTGCATGCGTCCATGGATTTGAAAGTAATGTTTTGCTAATTTGCAACTTCTTTATTTTTTTGCCCACACCCACGAGGATTGAATTTGTGATTCATGGATTTTTTAATACTTAAAATTCAGGGCAGGACTTGATTCTTTAAAGTTACATGGTAAGTTAAAAAAAAAGGGCGTTGATTTGAATGCGTCCATGGATTTGAAAGTAATGTTTCGCTAATTTGCAACTCCTTTATCTTTTTTTCCACACCCACGTGGACTTAATTTGTGATTCATGAACTTTTTAATATTTAAAATTTACGACAGGACTCGTTACATGGTAAATTAATAAAAATGGGTGTTGATTTGAATGCGTCCATGGATTTGAAAGTAATGTTTCACTAAATTGCAACTTCTTTATTTTTTTGTCCACACCCACGTGGACTTAATTTGTGTTTCATGGATTTTTTAATATTTAAAATGCAAGGCAAGACTTGACTATTTAAAACTACGTGGTAAAAAAATGGGTGTTGACTTGAAGGCATCCATAGATTTGAAAGTAATGTTTAGCAAATTTGCAACTTCTACATCTTTTTGTAAACATCCAAGTGTACTTAATTTGTGATTCATGAATTTTTAAATTTTTTAAATTTTTGGCAAGAATGGATTATTGAAAGCTACGTGCTAAATTAAAAAAAATGGGTGTTGAGTTGAATGCGTCGATGGATTTGAAAGTACTGTTTCGCAAATTTGCAACTTCTTTATTTTTTTGTCAACACCCACGTGGACTTAATTTGTGATTTATGAATTTTTTAATATTTAAAATGCAGGGCAAGAGTCGTTACGTGGCAAATAAATAAAAATGGGTGTTGATTTGAATGCATCAATGGATTTGAAAGTAATGTTTCGCGAAATTGGAACTTCTTTATTTTTTTGTCGACACCCACATGGACTGAATTTGTGATTCATGGAATTTATAATATTTAAAATTCAGGGCAGGACTCGATTCTTTAAAGTTACGTGGTAAATTAAAAAAAAAGGGCATTGATTTGGATGCGTCCATGGATTTGAAAGTAATGTTTCGCTAATTTCCAACTTCTTTATCTTTTTGTCCACACCCACGTGGACTTAATTTGTAATTCATGAATTTTTTAATATTTAAAATTTAAGGCAAGACTTGATTGTTTAAAGCTACGTGGTAAATTAAAAAAAAAGGTTGTTGATTTGGATGCGTCCATGGATTTGAAAGTAATGTTTTGCTAATTTGCAACTTCTTTATTTTTTTGTCCACACCCACGTGGACTTAATTTGTGATTCATGAATTTTTTATTATTTAAAATTTAAGGCAAGACTTGACTGTTTAAAGCTACGTGGTAAATTAAAAAAAATGGCTGTTGATTTGGATGCGTCCATGGGTTTGAAAGTAATGTTTTTCTAATTTGCAACTTCTTTATTTTTTTGTCCACACCCACGTGGACTGAATTTGTGATTCATGAATCTTTTAATATTTAAAATTTAAGGCAAGACTTGATTATTTAAAGCTACGTGGTAAATTAAAAAAAATGCATGTTGATTTGAATGCGTCCATGGATTTAAAAGTAATGTTTCGCTAATTTGCAACTTCTTTATTTTTTTTTCCGCACCCACATGGACTGAATTTGTGATTCATGGATTTTTTTATATTTAAAATTTACGGCAGGACTTGCTTATTTAAGCCTACGTGGTAAAAGAATGGGTGTTGACTTGAATGCATCCATGGATTTGAAAGTAATGTTTAGCAAATTTGCAACTTCTACATGTTTTTGTGCACACCCAAGTGGACTTAATTTGTGATTCATGGATTTTTTTAATATTTAAAATGCAAGGTAGGACTTGATTATTTAAAACTACGTGGTAAAAAAATGGGCTGTTGACTTGAATGCATCCATGGATTTGAAAGTAATGTTTAGCAAATTTGCAACTTCTACATCTTTTTGTAAACACCCAAGTGGACTTAATTTGTGATTCATGGATTTTTAAATATTTAAAATTTTTGGCAGGACTTGCATATTTAAATCTACGTGGTAAATTAAAAAAAATGGGTATTGAGTTGAATGCCTCGATGGATTTGACAGTAATGTTTCACAAATTTACAACTTCTTTATTTTTTTGTCAACACCCATGTGGACTGAATTTGTGATTCATGAATTTTTAAATTTTTAGAATGCAGGGCAGGACTCGTTACGTGGTAAATAAATAAAAATGGGTGCTGATTTGAATGCGTCAATGGATTTGAAAGTAATGTTTTGCAAAATTGGAACTTCTTTAATTTTTTGTCCACACCCACGTAGAATGAATTTGAAATTCATGAAATTTATAATATTTAAAATTCAGGGAAGGACTCGATTCTTTAAAGTTATGTGGTAAATTTAAAAAAATGGTTGTTGATTTGAATGCATCCATAGATTTGAAAGTAATGTTTCGCAAATTTGCAAGTTCTTTATTTTTTTGTCCACACCCACGTAGACTGAATTTGTGATTCATAGAATTTATACTGTTTAAAATGGAGGACAGGACTTGTTCTTTTGAAATTACGTTGTAAATAAATAAAAATGGGTGTTGATTTGAATGCGTCAATGGATTTGAAAGTAATGTTTCACTAATTTGCACCTTCTTTATTTTTTTGTCCACACCCACGTGGACTGAATTTGTGATTCATGGATTTTATATTATATAAAATTCAGGGCAAAACTCGATTCTTTAAAATTACATGTTAAATTTAAAAAAATGGGTGTTGATTTGAATGCGTCCATGGATTTGAAAGTAATGTTTTGCTAATTTGCATCTTCTTCTTTTTTTTGTCCACACCCATGTGGACTTAATTTGTGATTCATGGATTTTTTAATATTTAAAATTCAAGGCAGGACTCGATTCTTTAAAGTTACGTGGTCAGTTAAAAGAAAAGGGCGTTCATTTGGATGCGTCCATGGATTTGAAAGTAATGTTTCGCTAATTTGCAACTTCTTTATTTTTTTGTCCACACCCACGTGGACTAAATTTGTGATTCATGGATTTTATATTATTTAAAATTTAAGGCAGGACTCGATTCTTTAAAGTTACGTGGTAAATTAAAAAAAAATGGTTGTTGATTTGAATGCGACCATGGATTTGAAAGTAATGTTTAGCTAATTTGCAATTTCTTTACTTTTTTGTCCACACCCACGCGGACTGAATTTGTGATTCATGGATATTTTAATATTTAAATTGCAGGGTAGGGCTTGATCTTTTGAAATTACGTGGAAAATAAATAAAAATGGGTGTCGATTTGAATGCGTCCATGGACTTGAAAGTAATGTTTAGCAAATTTGCAACTTCTTTATTTTTTTGTCCACACCCACGTGGACTGAATTTGTGATTCATGGATACTGTAATATATAAAAATCAGGGCAGGACTTGTTCTTTTGAAATTATGTGGTAAATAAAAAAAATTGGGTGTTGATTCAAATGCGTCCATGGATTTGAAAGTAATGTTTAGCAAATTTGCAACTTCTTTATTTTTTGTCCACAACCACGTGGACTAAATTTGTGATTCATGAATTTTTTAATACTTAAAATGCAGGGCAGGACTCGTTCTTCTGAAGTTACGTAGTAAATAAACAAAAATGGGTATTGGTTTGAATGCTTCCATGGATTTGAAAGTAATGTTTCACTAATTTGCAACTTCTTTATTTTTTTTGTCCACACCCACGTGGACTAAATTTGTGATTCATGGATATTTTAATATTTTAAAATGCAGGGTAGGACTCGTTCTTTTGAAGTTATGCTGCCAATAAATGAAAATGGGTGACCATTTTAATGTTTCCATGGATTTGAAAGTAACGTTTCGCTAATTTGCAACTTCTTTATTTTTTTGTCCACAACCACGTGGACTGAATTTGTGATTCATGGAATTTTTAATATTTAAAATCCCGGGCAGGACTTGATTCTTTAAAGTTACATGGTAATTTAAAAAAGAGGGCGTTGACTTGGATGCGTTGATGGATATGAAAGTAATGTTTCACTAATTTGCACCTTCTTTATTTTTTTGTCCACACCCACGTGGAATTAATTTGTGATTCATGAATTTCTTAATATTTAAAATGCAGGGCAAGAGTCGTTACGTGGTAAATAAATAAAAATGGATGTTGATTTGAATGCGTCCATGGATTTGAAAGTAATGTTTAGCAGATTTGGAACTTCTTTATTTATTTTTCCACACCCACATGGACTTAATTTGTGATTCATGGATTTTTTAATATTTAAAATTTACGATATGATTTGATTATTTAAAACTATGTGGTAAAAAAATGGGTGTTGATTTGAATGCATACATGGATTTGAAAGTAATGTTTAGCAAATTTGCAACTTCTACATCTTTTTGTTAACAGCCAAGTGGACTTAATTTGTGATTCATGGATTTTCAAATATTTAGAATTTTTGAAAGGACTTGATTATTTAAAGCTACGTGCTAAATTAAAAAAAATGGGTGTTGATTTGAATGCGTCCATGGATTTGAAAGTAATGTTTAGCAAGTTTGCAACTTCTACATCTTTTTGTTAACACCCAAGTGGACTTAATTTGTGATTCATGGATTTTTAAATATTTAGAATTTTTGGAAGGACTTGATTATTTAAAGCTACGTGCTAAATTAAAAAAAATGGGTGTTGAGTTGAATGCGTCGATGGATTTGAAAGTAATGCTTAGCAAATTTGGAACTTCTACATCTTTTTGTAAACACCCGCCTGGACTTAATTTCTGATTCATGGATTTTTAAATATTTTAAATATTTGGCAGGACTTGATTGTTTAAAGCTACGTGGAATATTAAAAAAAATGGGTGTTGAATTGAATGCATCGATGGATTTGAAAGTAATGTTTCGCTAATTTGCAACTTCTTTATCTTTTTGTCCACACCCACGTGGACTGAATTTGTGATTCATGGTTTTTTTATTATATAAAAATCAGGGCAAGACTCATTCTTTTGAAGTTACGTGGTAAATAAATAAAATTGGGTGTTGATTCGAATGCGTCCATGGATTTGAAAGTAATGTTTAGCAAATTTGCAATTTCTTTATTTTTTTGTCCACACCCACGTGGACTTAATTTGTGATTCATGGATATTTTAATATTTAAAATGCAGGGCAAGACTCAATCTTTTGAAGTTACGTTGTAAATAAATAAAAATGGGTGTTAATTTGAATGCGTCCATGGATTTGAAAGTAATGTTTTACGAATTTGCAACTTCTTTATTCTTTTGTCCACACCCACGTGGACTTAATATGTGATTGACGGATTTTTTAATATTTAGAATGCCAAGTAGAACTTGTTCTTTTCATGTTACGTGGTAAACAGATAAAAATGGGTGTTGATTCGAATGCGTCAATGGATTTGAATGTAATGTTTTGCAAATTTGGAACTTCTTTAATTTTTTGTCCACACCTACGTGGACTGAATTTGTGATTCATGGATTTTTTAATATGTAAAATGCAAGGCAGGACTTGTTCCTTTGAAGTAACGTGGTAAATAAATAAAAACAGGTGTTGATTTGAATGCGTCCATGGATTTCAAAGTAATGTTTAGCAAATTTGCAACTTTATTTTTTTGTCCACACCCATAAGAACTTAATTTGTGATTCATGGATATTTTAATATTTAAAATGCAGGGCAGGACTCGTTCTTTTGAAGTAACGTTGTAAATAAATAAAAATGGGTGTTGATTTGAATGCTTCCATGGATTTGAAATTACTGTTTTTCTAATTTGCAACTTCTTTATTTTTTTGTTCACACTCACGTGGACTTAATATGTGATTCATGGATTTTTTAATATTTAGAATGCAAGGCAGAATTCGTTCTTTTCCTGTTATGTCGTAAACAGATAAAAATGGGTGTTGATTTGAATGTGTCGATGGATTTGAAATTACTGTTTCTCTAATTTGCAACTTCTTTATTTTTTTGTTCACACCCACGTGGACTTAATATGTGATGCATGGATTTTTTAATATTTAGAATGCAAGGCAGAACTCGTTCTTTTCCTGTTACGTTGTAAACAGATAAAAATGGGTGTTGATTTGAATGCGTCGATGGATTTGAAAGTAATGTTTTGATAATTTGCAACTTCTAGATCTTTTTGTCCACACCCACGTGGACTGAATTTGTGATTCATGGATTTTTCAATATTTAAAATTCAGGGCAGGACTCGATTTGTTAAAACTGGGTGGTATATTAAAGAAAACGGATGTTGATATGAATGCATCCATGGATTTGAAAATATTGTTTTGCTAATTTGCAACTTCTAGATCTTTTTGTCTACACCCACGTGGACTTAATTTGTGATTCATAGATTTTTCAATATTTAAAATTGAGGGCAGGACTCGATTCTTTAAAGCTCCGTGGTAAATTAAAGAAAATGGATGTTGATTTGAATGCATCCATGGATTTGAAAGTAATGTTTTGCTAATTTGGAACTTCTTTATTTTTTTGTCCACACCCATAAGCACTTAAATTGTGATTCATGGATTTTTTAGAATTTAAAATCCAGAGCAGGACTCGATTCTTAAGAGTTACGTGGTAAATTAATAAAAATGGGTGTTGATTTGAATGCGTCCATGGATTTTAAAGTAATGTCTCAGTAAATTGCAACTTATTTTTTTTTGGTCCACACCCACGTGAACTGAATTTGTGTTTCATGGATTTTTTAAAAATTAAAATTCAAGGCTGGACTCGTTCCATTGAAGTTACTTGGTAAATAAATAAAAATGGGTGTTGATCTGAATGCGTCCAGGGATTTGAAAGTAATGTTTCGCTAATTGCAACTTCTTTATTTTTTGGTCCACACCCACGTGGACTTAATTTGTGATTTATGGATTTTTAATATTTAGAATGCAGGGCAGGACTTGTTCTTTTGAAGTTACGGTCTAAATTTAAAAGAATGGGTGTTGATTAGAATGCGTCTATTGACTTGAAAGTAATGTTTTGCTAATGTGCAACTTCTTTACTTTTCTGTCCACACCTACGTGGACCTAATGTGTGATTTATGGATTTTTTAATATTTAAAATGCAGGGCAAGACTCGTTCTTTTGAAGTTACGTGGTAAACAGATAAAATGGATGTTGATTTCAATGCGTCGTTGGATTTGTAAGTAATGTTTAGCAAATTTGCAACTTCTTAATTTTTTTGTCCACACCCACGTGGACCTAATGTATAATTCATAAACTCTTTAATATTTGAAATTTAGGACAGGATTCAATTCTTTATATTTATGTGATAAATCTCAAAAAATGGGTGTTGATTTGAATGCATTCATGGATTTGAAAGTAATGTTTCACTAATTTGCACCTTCTTTTTTTTTGTCCTCACCCACGTAGACTCAATTTGTGATTCATGGATTTTTTAATATTTGAAATGCACGGCAGGACTCGTTCTTTTGAAGTTACGTGCTAAATTTTAAAAAATGGGTGTTGATTTGAATGCGTCCATGGATTTGAAAGTAATGTTTTGCTAATTTGCACCTTCTTTATTTTTTTGTCCGCACCCACGTGGACTTAATTTGTGATTCATGGATTTTTAAATATTTAAATGCAGGGCAAGACTTATTCTTTCAAAGTTACATTCATTGTAACTTCAAAAAAAATGCATGTTGATTTGAATGCATCCATGGATTTGAAAATAATATCTAGCAAATTTGCAACTTCTTTATTTTTTTATCCACACCCACGTGGACTTAATTTGTGATTCATGGATTTCTTAATGTTTGAAATGTAGTGTGCAACTCGTTCTTTTGAAGTTACGTTGTAATGTAAAAAAAAATGGATGTTGATTTGAATGCGTCCATGGATTTGAAAATAATGTCTAGCAAATTTGCAACTTTTTTATTTTTTTGTCCACTCCCATGTGGATTTAATTTGTGATTCTTGGATTTTTTAATATTTGAAATGCAGTGCACGACTCGTTCTTTTGAAGTGACGTTGTAACTTTAAAAAAAATGGGTGTTGATTTGATTGCATCCATGGATTTGAAAGTAATGTTTCGCTAATTTGCAACTTCTTTATTTTTTTGTCCGCACCCACGTGGACTTAATTTGTGATTCATGGATTTTTAAATATTTAAATGCAGGGCAAGACTTGTTCTTTCAAAGTTACGTTGTAACTTCAAAAAAATGGATGTTGATTTGAATGCATCCATGGATTTAAAAGTAATGTTCAGCAAATTTGGAACTTCTTTATTTGTTTGTCTACACCCACGTAGACTTAATTTGTGATTCATGGGTTTTTTAATATTTAAAACCTAGGGCAGAACTTGCTTTTTTGAAGTTACGTTGTAAATTTAAAAAAACGTGTGTTGTATTGAATGCGTCCATGGATTTGAAAGTAATTTTTTGCTAATTTGCAACTTCTTTATTTTTTTGTCCACACCCACGTGGACTTAATTTGTGATTCATGGATTTTTTTAGTATTTAAAATGTAGGGCAGGGCTCGTTCTTTTGAAGGTACATTGTAAATTTAAAAAAATGGGTGTTGATTTGAAAGCGTCCATGGATTTAAAAGTAATGTTCAGCAAATTTGGAACTTCTTTATTTGTTTGTCTACACCCACGTGGACTTAATTTGTGATTTATGGATTTTTTTAATATTTAAAATCTAGGGCAGAACTTGCTCTTTTGAAGTTACGTTGTAAATTTAAAAAAACGTGTGTTGTTTTGAAAGCGTCGATGGATTTGAAAGTAATGTTTAGGAAATTTGCAACTTCTTTATTTTTTTGTCCACACCCACGTGGACTTATAATTTTGTGAATTATGGATTTTTTAATCTTTCAAATGCAGGGCAAGACTCATCCTTTAGAAGTTACATTGTAACTTCCAAAAAAATGGGTGTTGATTTGAATGCGTCCATGGATTTGAAAGTCATGTTTAGCAAATTTGGAATTGCTTTATTTCTTTTTTCCAAACCCATGTGGACTTAATTTGTGATTCATGGATTTTTTAATATTTGAAATGCAGGGCAAGACTCGTTCTTTTGAAGTTACGTTGTAACTTCAGAAAAAATGGCTATTGATTTGAATGCATCCATGGATTTGAAAATAATTTTTCGCTAATGCGCAACTTCTTTATTTTTTTGTCCACACCCACGTGGACTTAATTTGTGATTCATGGAATTTTTAATATTTAAAATCCCGGGCAGGACTTGATTCTTTAAAGTTACATGGTAACTTAAAAAAGAGGGCGTTGATTTGGATGCGTTGATGGATATGAAAGTAATGTTTTGCTAATTTGCAACTTCTTTATTTGTTTGTCCACACCCACGTGGACTTAATTTGTGATTTATGGATTTTTTAATATTTGAAATGAAGGGCAGGACTCATTCTTTTGAAGGTATGTTGTAAATTTAAAAAATGGGTGTTGATTTGAATGCGTCCATGGATTTAATGTAATGTTTCACTAATTTGCACCTTCTTTATTTTTTTGTCCACACCCACGTCGACTTATTTTGTGATTCATGAATTTTTTAATATTTAAAATCCAGGGCAGCACTCGATTCTTTAAAGTTACGTGGTAAACTAAAAAAAATGGGAGTTGATTTGAATGTGTCCATGGATTTGAAAGTAATGTTTAGCAAATCTGCAACTTCTTTATTTTTTTGCCCACACCCACGTGGACTTAATTTGTGATTAATGGATTTTTTAATATTTAAAATTCAGGGCAGGACTCGTTCTTTTGAAGTTACGTTGTAAATTTTAAAAAATGGATGTTGATTTGAATGCGTCCATGGATTTGAAAGTAATGTTTCGCTAAATTGCAATTTTTTTTTTGTCCACACCCACGTAGACTTAATTTGTGATTCATGGAGTTTTTAATAATTAAAATGCAAGGCAGGACTCTTTCTTTTGAAGTTACGTTATAACTTCAAAAAAAATGGGTGTTGATTTGAATGCATCCATGGAATTGAAAGTAATGTTTTTGCTAATTTGCAACTTCTTTATTTTTTTGTTCACAGCCACATAGACTAAATTTGTGATTCAAGGATTTTTTTAATATTTAAAATGAAGGGCAGGACTTGATTCTTTAATGTTATGTAGTAAATTTAAAAAAATAAGTGTTCATTTGAATTTGTCCATGGATTTGAAAATAGTGTCTCGCTGTTCTGCTACTTTTTTATTTTTTTGTCCACACCCATGTGGACTTATTCTGAGATTCATGAATTTTTTAATATTTAAAATCCACAACAGGACTCGATTCTTAAAAGTTATGTCGTAAATTTTAAAAAATGGGTGTTGATTTGAATTCGTCCATGGATTTGAAAATATTGTCTCGCTGTTTTGCAACTTCTTTATTTTTTTGTCCACACCCACGTGGACTTAATTTGAGATTTATGGATTTTTTAATATTTAAAATCCAGGGCAGGACTCGATTCTTTAAAGTTAAGTTGTAAATTAAAAGAAATGGGTGTTGATTTGAATATGTTCATGGATTTTGAAAGTAATTTTCGCTAATTTGCAACTTCTTTATTTTTTTGTCCACACCCACGTGGACTTAATTTGTGATTCATGGATTTTTTAGTATTTAAAATGCAGGGCGGGACTCATTCTTTTGAAGGTACATTGTAAATTAAAAAAAGTGGGTGTTGATTTGAAAGCGTCAATGGATTTAAAAGTAATGTTTAGCAAATTTGCAACTTCTTTATTTTTTTGTCCACACCCACGTGGACTTAATTTTGTAATTTATAGATTTTTTAATCTTTCAAATGCAGGGCAAGAGTCATCCTTTCAAAAAAAATGGGTGTTGATTTGAATGCGTCCATGGATTTAAAAGTAATGTTTTGCTCATTTGCAACTTTTTTATTTTTTTGTTCACACCATGTGGACTTAATTTGTGATTCATGGATTTTTTAATATTTAAAGTGTAGGGCAGGACTTGTTCTTTTGAAGTTACATTGTAAATTATAAAAAATGGGCGTTGATTTGAATGTGTCCATGGATTTGAAAGTAATGTTTCGCTAATTTGCAACTTCTTTGTTTTTTTGTCTACACCCACGTGGACTTAATTTGTGATTCATGGATTTTTTAATATTTAAATTTCAGGGCAGGACTCGATTATTGAAAGTTACGTGGTAAATAAATAAAAATGGGTGTTGATTTGAATGCGTCCATGGATTTGAAAGTAATGTTTCGCTAATTTGGAACTTCTATAGTTTTTGGTCTACACCCACGTGGACTTAATTTGTGATTCATGAATTTTTTCATATTTAAAATTCAAAGCAGGACCCGTTTCTTTAAGGTAACGAAGTAAAAACAAAACAAATGGGTGTTGATTTGAATGCGTCCATGGATTTGAAAGTAATATTTAGTTCATTTGCAACTTCTACGTTTTTTTCCCCACAATCATGTGGACTTAATTTGTTATTCATTGATTTCCTAATTTCTGAAATTCAATTCATCGCTTATTTGTTTAAATTTAGGTGGTAAATTTAAAAAAAATAGGTGGTGAGTTGAATAATTTTCAGGTGAGGTGAATATTTTAGTTTTTTAAATCAAGGTTAGAGTTTATGTGATGACAAAAAGATTGAAAACCAAGTTAGAGCCTAAAACCTCAAAATCAACATGACTGCTTCTATGAAGTACTGCTCATAATTTGAAATTTTAAAGTACACAACGATTCTAATTAACCATACTAGAGTATAAGCACGATCTTAAGGAACTCTTAAGCCCTACCATTCTCTTAGTTAATTTGCATTTAGCTTAGAGTGTTTGTTTTGTGTGAGAGAGAGAGGTTTCGAAAACTTGTTTTGTGTAGAGTGCTATAGATGGTGCCCAAGGTAAGACGACCCCTTATCTAGCTTCTTGTAGTGATGGCTGCATTTGAGAGTGCTTACTATTCTAATATGTTTAGAGCGGCGGCCAGTCCGAGAGAGGTGGACACAAAGAAAAGGAAGTTTGAAGCTGCATTTGCAGCTCCTTCTTCCTTCGTTTCGAAGAATGTACCTGTCGTAACAATTGAGCCATATACAAGTAGCGAAGGTCTGTTTTTTTGCGAATCCTAGTTAGAGTTTGAGGAATCCGATGTCAAGTTTGAAGAATCCAACCATGACGATGACACTGACGAGGTGAAGGAGGTGCTAATTTTCGATTTTGTACCGGAGCATGACGAATCCGACAATGAAACCCTGCATGAGGAGGATGGAGAGGAAGAAGAGAATGAATTTGAGCATGGCTTTGTCGATTGGAATTGGGACTCCGAGTCCAATTGCGACTCAGACAACTACAAGTTTAGTTGGCTTAATGATTTTCAGAATTGCAGAATGTGAAACTGATTTAGTTGGCTTGCATTTGTTTCCATCTATTTAGCCACTCAAATTTTCCACAAGTATTCTGCATTGACTTAGACTTCTTTTGGACATGAACAGAGAAATGCTATTTACATGCCCTGTCACCTAGAGTATCCCCGAACAGGTCCTATAGCAGACTTTTAGTAAAGTTTGATGCATGACTTTTATTAGACAAAAGAATGTTGACAACTGTTTTTTGGGTCAGAAATTTTGCACCACTCGAAAGGGGATACCACCTGACATTCTAAACATGGAAGTATCTGGCACGACTTTTTTCCCGCTGCATTCAATCTTCCCGCCTTCTCTCTCTCAGTCACATCCCATGGAGTCGTTCATTATTTTGTTTTTTTCCTTGCATGAGTTGGAACTCCGGTTTTTGTTTCTTGCGGTTGAGCTGTGGTTTTCTTGCGTTGTGGTTTCATTGCGCCCCTTGTTGAGATGAGTTGAATGTGTAGAACTCTTCAGAAATACTTGATTTTGTTGTTTAAACTGCGGAAAGAACTTCATCAGTGGCAGTTTTTTGTTTGAAGTCTTCATTGTGGACTTCTGTGCGGCACTTCAGTTTCAGTATTTCCTCAATCAATGTAAGCTCAAGATCTTATGCTCATTTCTTCCCTTGCTTCTCACCATTCCTTGTTCTCTACGTCTGGGTGTTTATATTTTTGATGAATATTTCATTGACTCTATTCTCTTGCACTGTTGGGTTGATTGTAATGGTGTCAATGCAACGTATCTACCTTATTGCATAATCTGTATACTGATATTACACAATACTATAATTGTGTGAGTTTCATGGGACTAAACGGATTGCATTGCATTGAGTGAGCCGAGATTACCGCCGCTTTTTACGGGAATCATGTTTTCAGGATACGTTTTCAATTATCCTCAAGTCGAGGATACCAAAGTATATAGAACGTCTGTTATAACTGATAACATCTTACTGGATTCGGGAGACCTAACAGGATATATAGGTCTGCAGCTAGTTTATCCTTGAGTCGAGGATAAATTATATGTTTTTCTGGTGTTCCTATAATAATGCTTATATAAACATCTCATATATCCTCGAATCCAGGGTGATATAGTTGTTTAGAGTTTTGAGAGGTCACAAATTTATAGAATGTTTGAAAATTTATATTATCCTCGATTCGAGGGTAAACATATAATGGAACAAGACTCTAATGTCATGGAAATTAACCTTGACCCGAGGATAAATTGTATAACATTTAACATTTTATTTATGATTATTGTAGTTCATTATTATCGTCGAATAGATCATAATTGTTTTGATTGGCATTCATTAATGTATTCACAGGCCTCATCATTCAAAAGATCAACAGAATAATTATTGTTGTAATGGTCAATATGTATTAATGCGTAATTCATTGGACATTCTCTTCCAGTGAGTTTAAATGACTTAGATAGACCTGTTTTGACAAGTTAAGAGTGACAAATGACATGTAAACCAGAATTCATTTGAGTTCATAATACGGAATTGATTTGGACTATATTGTGGACCTGAATTATTTCAAATAGTGTTAGTAATATTATCCTTGGGTCGAGGATAAGTTTCTTGAAGTATTATACCGTAGTGTGACATGGGTTTTGTTTTTTAATAATTCAATAATGTCAAAAACGAATTTCTATAAAATGTTAAGAGACAAATAACAAAACTTTACTAATAAAGAGTGAGTGTTGGAAGGGCTTTGAATTTGTGGCCAACATGCTCAGAATGTCAAGAGTTCATATACATTGCTTATTTTACTATACATTCTATAGATATTTAATACTTTAACCCATTAACAATGCCGTTAACAAATAAATGAACCACTACAATACCTTGAACAGTTTCAAAGCCCACTTGTGCATGCATCATTTGCTTGAAAGGACAAGACAATTCGATCATAATAAAGAAATGATGAATTGAGAAATAATTACAAGACTACAAAAAACGAAATCATCATAAATTCATATTAGTGTGAACGAAACACTTTGGCTAAATTTTATTATTATTTTGTCATTGCAAAGGACGAAACCCATGTCACACTACGGTATTGTGTAAGTATTTTAATATAACTAATTGTTCTTGATGAACTTTATTTTGTGATTTTAATGATAAGTTGATATTTCTTCGCTTGAGGATACTGATGATATTAATTGATTTTCTTTATTTCTTTGTTGTGGTCATTTGTGCTAGTAATACATGTTATTGAGGTATGTGAGTATATATCGTGATGGAGTATCCTTGACCCAAGGATAAATCACACTCTCTTTTCTTTGTGAAGAATGGATACTCCTGTGACAAACGAGTTTTTAGTGTCAAAGCCAACTTTGCCTCCGGGTGTCGCAGCTTGTGAGGATATCCCTCGAGCTTCTTAGAGTACGCAGTGTGTCACTCTAACAAACAAAGCCAGTGTAGATGTGGCAAAAGGAATTTGACATAGCGTTGATGCAGATCTTGTTATCGACGTGGATGAGGAGCCTCTTGGTGACGGCTGAGTTGCAATTCAAATTGTGGAGCCCTTGTGCGAGACCAATGTTCCTTCGGCGTAGATGTGGTCAATGCACTCCTGGCGAATTTCAAGGGTATATCTACGCGGGGCCAACTTATATGACCATGATCAAACGTATATTTTCAAGACTGCAGTGAATTCATCCAGGCGGCACGTTCGGGCTGGTATTCACTCGTATGAGACCTCTCAAGAAAGGAATGAACTTGTTCTTCCTCCTAAGAAAGACTTTTTACTCACTTTGCAATCAATTGTTGAGGTGTCTTCTAAGACGTGTTGCCCGAAGAATTGTTTACAGCCATTTCCGCATGGGGAGATACAAGCCATTTGATCTCAAATGCTTGGGGGGGGGTGAAGTATATGGGTGTAAATTGCATCTTCTTGATGTGCACAAGCAAGTCCATCTTGATGCCAATGGAAGGGATATGATCACCTTGGATAATTGGGAAGTTTGTTCGGCCACGTGGTGGACCATCCATGGAGTATCAAAAGTTACTTTCTACAGGTACAAGGACATGGCAAAAAATGATGTGCAGCTAGAACAATACAATAATCTTGTCTTAAAGAAGTCACGCACGCACACATTGCAGGCTACAACTACACTACGATTGCTTCTTGAGAATAGTGCGGACCAAATGCCGCACAAATCACGTATACTTCAGTCGGGGGAGAAGGTTCCTTCCATGGTTCTCCCTTCAGCATTTTGGTGGAGGGACGCCTTGACGGAGATTAACATTGTGAATTCAACATTTCAATTGCCACATATCTCAACAAGTAGGTTGAACAACATTCGGTGTGCTTCTTTTCCTGAGTTTGCTCCCAAGGCTTGTGGCAATAGTTTTGTCCGATGTGGGGAATGTGATAGATTCAAGCAACTCAAGAATGCTTGCACTCCACGTTCGAGAGCCCAAGACATATGGATCAAGAAATTGAAAGTCTACCTGGATGGACAAAGGGCTCATAGGGAGCTCTATTATGCGAATCGTATGATCTCAGAGAAATAGACGGACAAGGTTCTCACCATAATCCATGACAAAATGGATCATTCAAAGACTACGTCCCCTCATTATTCTCACAAGAGTAAAGCCATAGATTCTTTTACGAAGTTGCCCATCGCGGTCACAAGCATGATTGCTCATGGCCATGGTGAAATGCGATACTTACACTACAGTTTAGAGATGTTTCCGATGGACTCAAACCATACTGTGGAATCCATAGCAAGATTGTTGCGGGACTTGGAGTTTGAACCCAAGTATTCATCACGTCAGCTGTTTACCAAGGATGATGTGATTTGTCCATTGTCGGAGGCCTTATTAGAGGGCTCAGAGATTTGTAAAGAATCTCTTCCTAGTCGTCCTGAAGAGGTGGTGCAACCTGGGCGTCTCCCTCCAACATTAAATCTTCAACTCGACAATTGCGTAGGTGACAACAAGAATCGATGGATTTTTGCATTTTGCTCTCTCCTTGTATACAGAGCTGTTTTTTGCGAGGTGTACGTTAATTTCCTCCTTGTCGGGCACACTCACAAGGACATTGATGCTCTTTTTGGTCGTTGGAGCGGCAAGTTGAAGACAAATGACTATCCCACATTTTCGAGGTTGATGAAGTCCTTCATGGATTGTGAAACGCAGCCCGTGATTCCTCATCTCATTGAGGAGGTTCCTAACTTCAAAAAATTTGTGGAAGGGTATTTGCCAACGGGCGATGATTCTCTAGAGGGTCATTCACAAGGCCAACAATTCAAGTTTTACAAGGATTCCAATGGGTGGCCCTTAATGCAATACAAAATTCTTTGTACAGATATTGATTGGTTGCCAAAGGAAGGTGGGGAATTCGATTATGGAATGAGACAACAGATGGGCGGCCCAAATTGCCCAGGGGTAGCCCTCCTCCTTTGGCACCGCATGCATTGAAGAGCTTTGATGATGTGTGCAAGGAGTTGGACGCATACATAGCTTTTGGGGGGGCAATGGCTAACCAAGACTTGTCTGGAGAGTTCTATAGGAAGAATGAGGCAGTGATAAAATACTGGGAAGGTGTGAGAAGTGCTCTCAATGAACCACTTGTGGCACAGGAAACACTACGAGATGGATTTTGGCCACATTCAATAGTCCCCGGTGAGGTGGAAGACCAATTCTTAGACGACGGCACTTTGCGTGAGGAGTTTGCAGAAGATGTACTTTTTGTTGGTCGTAGGCGTAATCATTTACAATCTTCATTCTGTGTTGGCCGTGATGTGTATGCGGGTTACTTTCTTGCTATCCGTCCTGCTAATCGTGATCTCCGTCCAGTTTGGATTGCTCGGGCACTTACGAATCCCAGTCCAAATCCAGCGCATATCAATTTCATTCAATTGAAGTACTGGAAGCTTATGACATTTTAGCACGTTGACAAGAAGACGTATTCTGGGTGGGACATAGCACAAGGTAATTCATGGTGTGAGGACATGGGGGTCTCCATAAGTTGGAATCATACGGATACTATCATGACTGCTTGGAAGCCCCGTATGAGAGCAGGGACTGCAGATCTCAAAATCAAGATTCCCCCCAAACAAATTTCCATCATCAAAGAGTCCCTAGCCATAGCGGCTAGTGAAAGGAACAATGTACCCTTGGAGTGAGGATAAATAGTTTGTAGCCATAGAAAGTGAATAAGAGTTTTTGAAGTTTGCAGGATATTTTTAAATATCTTTTAAATATCTTTTAAAAAATTAAAAAAATTAAAAAAATAGTGTTACAAAAAAATATTGTGAGGATTGATAGAAGTTCATTGGTTCATTTTTATTCTATGCCATAAAAAAAGGATTTAAAAAAAAATAGAATTGTTAAAAAAAATTAGGTTAGCAGGGAGAAGTGGATTTTGTTTGCAAGTTGCTTTAGTTCAGTGGATTGATCTTTATTTCACCTCTATTTCAAATTTTGATGTGGTGGATTTTGAGCAATAAAATATATTTGCATTGTTCATTTTTTGTATTAAATTGCGCGTTTTGTGGTTTATTTATTATATTTCAATTGTCCATGTTTGTTTGTTTCAAGGGTTGAATGTACTTCAGTATTTTATGATGCTAAATCTTAGATTTGTCTACCAAAGTATAATTATGGATGGTTTTTTTGTAGTCGATCTTATATTAGATCACACATTATGAATGGTCCAAGTTTGAGTGTCATTGGAGTCCTTCACGTGTCCTTCACTCCAAACAGTGCCAATGCGAGTATACTCAATAAGGCAAATAGAAAAATATATACGTTTTGTAATAAATTGTAGTCTTGCAAATTTTTGGTTCTTTAGTCAATTTGTCTTTCACAGTGTAAAAAGAGATACTTTGTTAGAACAATTTCACATTATGTAGAAAAGGAAAGACAATTTGACTTGGTAAAGAGATTTTGAAAGATGTAGGTAGGCAAGATACGAAGTAGGACAATTTGTCTTTGCAACGATTCCCACCTTGAAGTGTGGAACCGCTTGAGACAGTATAGCTTTGAACAATTTGTCTTTTTTCCCCCCACTCTCGGTCTTCAGCAGCGTTCTTTCGTAAACAATTTGTTTGTTTCAGCTCAGGAAGTGCTTTGTTAATATAATTGTATAATCATTTGTCTTGTGTGTTCATTCACTTGAGTCTCTTGTATTTCCAGTGATTGGATTTACTGTTGTGGAGATTGTGATTTTGAATTAGACAATTTGTTTGTTAAAGTGGAAAGTCCAGGTGGACTACTTGTGAGAGTTTGAATTGGGCATTATATTGTTGTGTAAATCTTGTATCCAGTGATTGAATTTCTTGGTTGTGATCTTGTGAATGAATTGTATAATTATTTTTGTGAATTTGTATTTCCAGTGATTGGAATGACTGAGTTATTTTTTGACAAATTGTTCGATGTCCAATAGTAGTTGTAATGGTATACTGTGCTCATTGAATGCGTGATCATAAAACAATTTGTCTTGTTGTTGAGTGGATTTCCCTTGAATGGGTCTCAATCTTTATGTGGATATTACAGTGAAGAGTGAGAGAATAATTTGTCTGAGTGAATATGCGAGTGAATTTAGAATGAAGCGGATGGAGAAAGAATTGCGAGACAATTTGTTCGAATGCAGTAGTGACGGACGAATGGTGTGGCAGACCAGTTCGGGTGCGAGTCAATTTGTCTAGCGAGATATTCAATCGGTAATGTAAATTCTGAAAATTTGTCTGTACCTTGATTAAGATTTATAGGGCATATTTATTGTGTATGTGCGTATGCGGTGGTCAATTTGTTTGTCAATTGAGATTTACAGAATGATTGCAATTTGGTATAATTGATGAAATGAGGAAATTGTGAATTGTTTTAATTAATAATTGATATATATATCTGATTCTAAATTATTAATTTAAAATTACAGCAAGAGACAATTTGTATGATGCGTTGTAATTGTAAAATGTATTAAAAATTGTTGTTGATATTATAATATGTAATTTCAGAATAAATTGTTGAATGTTAAATCCTTGTTTTGATGCAAATTAATTTTATATTTGACAAGTTGTCGATAAAATTAATTTATCATTGGAATATGAATGGAAACTAAAATTATTGTGAATGAAAGCAATATTAAATTGAACATGAATAGTCTTTTTGAAGTACGTGGGTGAATTATACCAATTGTCATGGAAGAACTTTGATGTGTTATGATGAGTCAATTTGTTTGTTGCTGTATGTTGATATTGTGAATTAGTAAACTAATATAAATTGCAATTCGTAGCCTGGTGCTGCACTAATTGTCAAAAGCCGCAAGGTGCTGAATAGTGTAGTGACAATTTGTTTGGACTTGACAAGTCGTGATAATGTGCAGAGAAGCTGGACGCTGAAATTGCATTACACACTCATTCCCCCTGCATTAGTATAGGGACAATTTGTTGTAGAGGATTGGGACTGTTTTGATACTCATTTAAAATTAGTAATTTGGCTAGCTAAGTAGTGACTGGACAAATTGTTATGGTAAAAAAACTTTATGGTAATTAAAGAATCTATATATTATATATAAATATATATGCGAATTGTTGCATTTAAAAGTCTAGATCATGCATGACAAATTGTTGAACAACCTGACAAATTGTCTTGAAATACCCCTAGCATACTAGACAGGACCGAGACAGCAATCATGCGTCCCATAGCATTATTTAATGGATTGGCCAACAAATTATTCCCTTGGGTATAAGAGTGTATAAATTGTCTATTAAGAAATAGTATTATGGTTCATATTGAATTCCTTTTCATTCTAGAAAACAAGTGACTATTTGACCATTCCCAAGATTTTAGAACTTCTATACTATTTCCTTGGGTTGTTGTCTATAAATCAAACTACAAAACAAAGTAAACAAGTATCCACCATACAAAACAAGTGACTTTAGTCATAAAACACTAGACTTATTGACCTTTCCTAGAGGAATTACCCCCCTATATTTATTGTCTTGGGGTTTTGTCGAGTAGGCAAAATCTACATTACATAAACCCATATACCTTGAGATATGGGTTATGTACTGTGCTTAGTAAGAGTGTTGGTGTTGTTTCATATACCCGCAGAAATTCATAGTTCATTGGACATATCGCAGTCTCAATGTAATGCATTGTCTCATTTTAATGAAACCTTTTGTACACTAAATTTAGGATCATGACTATAATGAGACTCCAAATTTTCTCATTTTAATGAATATGGCCTTCTACCCAGTTATTGGTGGAACTCCGAGTCGCTACTTCTGGGCGCTAGATTACCCACCCTTGGTAATAAAGCGAACACGACCAGGTTCTTAGGTTTTATCCACTTTTTAATTTAAGGGGGTGTTGTAAGCGCGGTTCACTGTGCCTTCCAAGCAATGGATCTTTTTGCTAACATTTCCTAAGTGTTGTGGATGGCAAAAAAAATGCCTAGAGATGCATGTGGTGACTTCCAAGCTAATCGTCGATGATCTGGAGTTACGGTAATCTAATGGTGAACACCGACTATACTAACTATCTATCCCATGTCTAGAGTAGACTAGATAGTTGGCGCCATTTCTAACAATCCTAACTAACCAAAATGGGACCCCCTAGGTTCCTTCCATGAACCCCCAAGGTTAATTTTGAATTTTAACTTCTATTCTAAGTTTTAACTTCTAAATGTAACTCTAGATTTTTACTCCTCTGACACAATCCTATTTTGGTTCTACACTCTTTTTATGGCTTTTTGTATACTTTCATCAACTTTAAATTACAAATTCCAAAAAAAAAAATCTACGAGTCCCAAGTGACAAATTGGGAGCTCTCATATGGCAACCATCTACGGTATGATTTGCAAAATCATGAGGATCTAGAACTCTTGCTCCGCCTATTTTGGGGTACACGGTCAATCTCAAGATCAAACCTAATGACAAACAAGAACCAACATGCGACTCTATCAAAAAGAATGTTGATTTACTCAAGAGACTCTTAATGGATCAATTGACAGGGGGAAGAGAGCAAAGGAAAATGGTACATCTTCCAAGTGGAAGGGCTAGTGGTGGTCAAAGGAAGTTTGACCCCCGTAGATTTATCACTCATTTTTTGTTCATTTTCTATATATTCAAGTTTTTAATTTTCTTGTTGTTTCCTTGTTCACCTTGAACGGAGTCAACTTAGATCTATAGAGAAAAAATACAAGAAAATCCCGCCATCCGCCCTCAACGGAGTGAGTTTGGATCAAAGGGGGAGATAGAAGTAGAGAGAGAAAATAAAAACCCCTATCTACCTTTGATACAACAAATCGGGACACTATAGATAAAAAATATTTCAAACCTGCCTTCCTCCCTCAACGGAGTGAGTTTGGACTAATGAGATGAAATGAAAGAAAAAAAAAGAAATGAAAAGGCAAGTGGTCTGAGACCTCAATGCTTGGGAGCTTCACTTGTAAAGATACGGAAGTATCTTCCGTCGTGGAGGCCGCAGCATTTCTTGCCATTTGTCACTAGCTTAGGTAGAGGGCGCTCCAACAGCTGGTTCGTAGTTCAACCTCGTGTCGCTACGGGAAAATGGAGGTTCTTTCGATTGCGGTGTGGCTACAATCTACAAGCTGCCGGCTGCCGCAGCGGAAGACATCTGTTGGTCTGCTTTAGTGGTATATAGGCCGGTGCTGGTGTCAGCCCGATCCCTTCTCTGTTGCACAGTGATAAGGATTTTTTTTTTTGAATAAGTATATACAGGGGCGGTAGGGATTTTATCTTTCCCAGAATCAATGCTATGTACAAAGAAGGTGGACCAGCTCATATTCCAAAGAACATGCGTAGCTGGTCCAAGACCTCGAAGATGTAATGAGGATACTAGCCTTGACTGATAGGCTGGAGTTCTAGTTTGCGGACTGCCAGCAAGTGGCCGCCGGCCACGGAATTTCATGTGATGCTGATAGCGGGGCACTCACTTGCAAATTGGCCCATTACCATAAGGTGGTGGCCCAGCAAGATATCGTGATCTTCCACGAGAATCATAAGTGAGAGGATCCCGTTTGGCCTAGGTTGCCTAATGCCCATGGCCAGAGGATTCTTTGCTAGTGGAACCTCGCGACCCGGTTGCTCCTCCTCGTCATGTAGTCGTCGTTGTGAGTTAGACAACTTGCCCGAGATTACAAGTCCGTCTTCAGCGGGGTTAGCCGTTGGATCCAATTTAAGTTCTCCCGGAAATTGGAGCGGAATCTCCTCAATCGGTGTGGATGGTTCGTCTGTTGATGAAGATAATGTTGTTGGTATCATAAGGACGTCTCCTGCTGCCTTGTCCACCGAGGTTGGGGTCAATGACGATAACCTAGTGCCCGAGGGGGTGATAGATGAAGATGAAGAAGAGGGCGAGGATGGCGGAGCCGCGGGTGAGGTCCCCGGGGACCTGTTGCCTCTGACCGACATGACATCTATACTACCCTATCCCCCCTGTCCTCCCCAAATGGAGTTGGTTTGGACTTACAAAGTGAGAGTTTGAAGAACTGGTGAATCGTCCTGCCAGAGCAGGTTTTGAAAAAGAAAAAGTCTTGACGAGATAGAACAGAAAGAAACAATTTTTAACAAGGAAAACATGTAGGGATAGAACGTGAAGAAGGTAATAAAGATAGAAAAGATAGGGGGGAGGTAGAAGGGCATAGGCGCCCGGAGACTGTGAAATTACTCTGCTGTTCGAGAAAACGTTAGACTAGGATGTAGATGATATTCTCCCAGATCTCTCCATAGTTCACGATAGGAATCGTCACAGGCCACAAATGTTGAAGCACACGGAGGAAAAAATTTAAACCAAAGCAAGAGATAAGAAAGTAGAAGAAGCTGCGTTTCTCAACACAGAGTATCTTGATTTGAAGCGCGACCGGCAAGACTGTAGGCAAGTTGAACCATCCATGGTCCATCTGTTACACGAGCAGTACCTGCACATGACGCTGCCAGTAGCTTAAAAGTACGAGGGTTGCCCCCCCCATTCTTATACCCTAACATGGGGGACATGATGCGAGGTGTCTTTTCTAACCTAGCCATTTTTTAAACCTTCTGCATTATTACAACGGTCTAGTATCTAGTGCCCCTTCTTCAACTAGTCGCTTCTTTAGTATACCAGGAGGTTCGACGATCTAGCAAGGGACAAGTGCCATCCTTTTAGCCACCCTTTCATCCTCTTTGTAGGCTTGTATTACAATGGTCTGACAAGGTTAGTGCCCACTCAACTAGCCGTTTTTTGATCCATCATGCAGCTTGTATTACAACGGTCTAGTTAGTATCTAATCTAGATGAAAGTATCATCTGACTTCCACATGACGCTAATTCTGACAGGTTGGTGATGTGTGGGTAGTTCCAACACACTCGACGTTTTTCTGTCCTCCTAAGAGTTAGGCAAGCTAAAATAGAAAAGAAAGTTGGTTGGCCTTGCGGCTTTTGGCCCCGCGGCTTTTACTTTTACGTTAGATGTGAACTATCCTTGAGAATCTTAATATTTTGACTCTGCCCAAGATCTAACAACCACCTCTCTGTATTATCTAATTCTAAAATCCCCTAGGGATTTGGAAGATCATGCAATAGTAACCTTTAGAACTTTCATATTTAGGATTTGAAGATTTTTTTTTTTCGTAAAGCTTTCAATTTTTTTGGTATTTTTTAGGTTTTTATCTAGCTATCTTACTATCCGTTGTAATAAGATGTTAGCTATTTAATTTTTCTATCATGGAGGGCTAAATGAGCCTTTTATACAATCATTAAGAATACAAGAATTCACCTTATACTATTTAACGATTGCAACCATACCAAAAGGTTTAGGCGCCTAGAACCCAACAAGCCAAGGTATGAAAGAGAGTGGTGGAAGAGATACTTAGTACTTGGCCGGTGGATGATTGGGCCTTGCAAATGCCGCTTGGTAGCGGTCGTTGGCTCGCTATCTTTTGGAGACCTTCGGTTGACCCCTTCTAACAGTAGGGGGTAAAGGGGTGATGTATTCTAGTAGGAGCAGGAGAGACACCAAGGCGTTTGTTGCCACGTTTCATATGGCTGCATGGATGAGGGCTGCCCTTTGTTCCTCTATTGCAACCTGTTTTGGATCTCGTTCGTGAAATTCCTGCGGTCTTCCTTTCCCGCAGTTACACATGTCGTTGAATGTGTTTGGCATTGCTCAACCTTTGGGGATGCTTGTCAAGGCGTTGCCCTTCTTGATTGGTATAGAGAAGGTAGGCTAGTATCTGCAAGAGAGTGGTCAACCGTATTTTTGACCAAGGCGGTGTTTGGAACTTGGGAATTATGCACAAACCATGTTACATGTGCCTAATTATACATCCAGAGCATTCAATCTATGGCCAACCAAACACATCCGTGGCTACTAGTGAAAGCCTAATTGAGGGTCACCATTTGATCAGCTCCAATTAAAGTGGTCCAAATTTCTTCGGTCGTAGGTCGTATTTCAAAGAAACACGAGGCCGAGGACTCTTCACTAATCACGATAGTAGGTAGATGGTGATCCCAAGAAGCAGCAGTGGTGAAGTACGTTGAATACTTGAATCGCTCAGGTCGACCCCTCGCTCCTCGGCTGGGGTACTTGTAGTGCAGTGGATGGTAGCGGGGGTGATGAATTAGCTCGTCCCCTTGAACAGTGAAGATGGCAACATGTGAATCTTCCGCGTCTTGGCAGGGTTTGCAAGCCGCTGCCTACTCGGAGATATGTCAAAGGTGGTGGTGTGTTTTTGTTGTGCCAGGCACTAGTGTACTCGATATTCCTTGGCAACTTCCTAGCGTTAGGGGATCAAGCCCGGTATGCCAGGTTTGAAAATCATCCAGGTGCTGATAGGGGTTTGGCCCAAAGTGGCAAAGTCGTCACCCTAGGTGCCGAAATTGTAGTATCAACCTGTCTTGTCACAGATCGGGATTGGAGCTAAGTGTCGAAGGCGGATGTTAGGCCTTTTAATGAGTGGATCAAATGTTATGAACAAAGGTAGATGTGCGTTGAAGCACTCTTGCATGAAAGCCTTTTCAAATCGCCACGTGGCTAGCACCACTGCCCAATAAAAGCTTAGACACTCAAGTATCTCGTCCTCAAATACTCCAAACCTCGCGGCTTATACGTCCTCACTGATGCAAGGGGTATAATGATTTGGGTTGGCCAGGTACTTCTGAGCCAAGTAGGACCAAAATTCGAACGATATTCCCAAATCAGCTGGCCCGAGTAGGAGATCTTTTAAGGGAAGCAATTTGGGGCCCTTGCTGTGGCTTTCCGGTCGAGGGTAAATCTTCCTCGGACGTGGACAACGGAGCGGAGGCACAAAGATGTAATCCATCGTGGATTGGACGCACTCTTTTGGTTTGTAACCCTTCACATGATAATTGTCTTGTTAGTTTAAACAAAAATTACCACACGTCTATTCTAAGGCTCCCGGCAGAAGCAACAAAATTGTAGGCGCTAGATTATCCACCCTTGGTAATAAAGCGAACACGACCAAGTTCTTAGGTTTTATCCACTTTTTAATTTAAGGGGGTGTTGTAAGCGCGGTTCACTGTGCCTTCCAAGCAATGGATCTTTTTGCTAACGTTTCCTAAGTGTCATGGATGGCAAAAAAAATGCCTAGAGATGCATGTGGTGACTTCCAAGCTAATCGTCGATGATCCGGATTTACGGTAATCTAGCGGTGAACACCGACCATACTAACTATCTATCCCATGTCTAGCGTAGATTGGGTAGTTGGCGCCATTTCTAACAATCCTAACTAACCAAAATGGGACCCCCTAGGTTCCTTCCATGAACCCCCAAGGTTAATTTTGAGTTTTAACTTCTATTCTAAGTTTTAACTTCTAAATGTAACTCTAGATTTTTACTCCTTTGAATTAACTCTAAATTTTGACCTCCAAGTTCAACTCTATGTTTTATCTTTTAACTCTAGGTTTTTGCTTCTAATCTATTCTAAAATTTACCCTCTAAAGTTAATTCTATGTTTTGACTTTGAACTCTAGGTTTTTACTTCTAAAGTTAATCCCGCTTTTTAACTTCTAGGTTTGACTCTACGTTTTCATTTTTGACTCTAGATTTTCTATTTCTAAATAAAACTAACTCAAAAATTTAACTCCTACCTCTAACGTTTCACTCCCACTTTAGCTTTGGATTCTACTATCTAATTTTCATCCCAAGTTTTAACTTTTAAGTTTAATCCTAGATTTTGACTTCTAAATTTAATTCTAACTTTTAATTTCTAACTTCAACGGTTGACTCCTATTTCTAACTCTAAAGTATTCTTCCTAAAATTGACCTTAAATTCTACTTCCCAAGTTTATCCTAAATCTCTATTTGTAACTTCTACATTTTACTTGGATATCTGACTCCCCAATTAACTCTAAACTCTTACTTTTAAACTCCCCTACGATTTGACTTGAGAATTTAATCCTAGATTAAACTTCCAAATTAACTCTAACTTTTTACGTCCCAAAGTTAACTCCAAATTTTTACTTAGGATTTAATTTTTTCCAGGGTTGACAAATTGGAATGTCCAGGGCAAAATCACGTCCATTTCCGGGACGTCTAGACGCCCGGACGTTTAAAAAATGGGGACGCTGCGTCTGCAGGGTGTGTCTACGGTCGGATAATTTTACCGGGCGGTCAACTTAGCACGGCGGACGATGGTATATAGAAGCGCTGGCGGACGGCAATCGGCTTTACGGTCAACGATTGGACTCGCGATTCGCGGACAGACTTGGAGACGGCAGACAAACTATCGGACGACGGTTAGTGGTCGGATTTGCAGTCCGCATTTGGACTCGCGATCGGCAATTGGACTCAGGGTTGGCGGTCGGACTTGCGGTCGACAGTCGGATTGTCAAACAGCGCAGTCGGCTTCTTTTCTAATTTTCGATCGCAGTTTTTGGAAATTTTGGGCGTGTGATATACCATTAGAAAGGTCTTTGTTGTAAAATGCATTGATAGTTTGAAACACCAAGATATACATAATACAAGCAATTCTATTATTTTATTATTCTATTAGAAGATCCTAATAAAAATGCTTTAAGCACTTTAATGCAATTTAATATACTTTAAGGTAGCTCAAGGGTAAATATTGCATTCACAGAATAAAAATATAATTGAAGTTATTTTCCTACATCCTTATACTGATATCTACATCCTAAATTGTGAACTGACAACAATATATTTCATACCAAAAATATTGGTGCTTCGATAGTGAAGAATGTGATTAACCTTCAAATATGATGACTCTTCATATATAACAATTATAGACCTCATTTATGCACATTTGTAATATACTTCTACATTAAAAACAATACCATCAATTCATGTTGTTGTAATTTGTAAATGTAAAACATGCAATTTTGATTTAAAGAATTTCTCTAAATTTAAGCGTAGGTCTGAGAGTGCATGCCAAATTCAAAGGATCGATATTATTATACTACAACTGTACAAGCAATTTTATAATTTTATTAGATGGTGCTATATTGAAGAAATGGAGAATCACCTATGTCCACATGAGCTCGTGAATTTTTTCAAGACCGAACATCTATATTATGTAATATTCATTGATTTTCAAAACAATTGCGTTCTAATGTTTCAAAGGAGAATATGGATTTCATTGGAATAAATCAGTAGATTTTAATTGAACAAAGGAAAGGTGCTTGAATGCTTGTGATTTAAGTAGTGATGGCATTGAATATCATTTACATATATAATTAATATTTTTATTTTAGAATATATTGTCATGATAAATCTTATAAGTCTATTCGAAGTTCTTGGTAGAACATTGAATTTGTAATGTGAATTTTTGGAAAGATTGGATGATTCTTGGTCCAAAACTAATTTATAATTTTCTTGACTATGGATCATTCTTAGAATCAAGGGTGGGTATATTGGCCATATATTGCCTACCACAATAAGTGACTCATTCTACCTTTGGCAATGGACATGCATTGTAGATTTTTTCAAAATTTTACGGCACACGCTTTAACATGTATTAATGTCATCACACCTAATTTTGACATTTAAGACAATGTTATATTCTAAAATCTTACACAATGTTGCTTTGTAGTACAGGTACCTTATAACTAACAATTGGGGCAAGTATGTCAAACTTTAATGATTAAAAGTAGGTTTCATCTCAACAATTTATTTTTTAAATTCACAAAAAAAATTCAATACTATTTTTAATATCAATTAATAAGACCAAAAAAATTAGCATAAATAGAATTATAAATGTATGCCACAAACTTACAGCCAAAAAAATGTAGTAAAAATAAGAAATAGTGCATGTACAAATGATTTTATAAAAAGTTACATAATATACAATCTTGAAAATTACAATATTGATTAAATTGAAAGAGGAAAAACTATATAGTTAGAATTTTAGTAATATAATATTAATCAAGCATACTAAGGCTCTAAAAATTTAACTGCAAGCAAGACATCCATCTACTTGAATAATGACCAACTTTATATTTTTAGGTGAAGATAAGGATTCCAAAAGTACTAAAGATTACAAGAATTAAAATAGTGGCCAGCATCCAATCTTTAGAGAATTCCTACTATTGAAATTTTTCTCCAAATTAGATGCATGATATATCATTAGACAAATCTCAATGATGCCTCTCCAATGGTGTATCATAAGGCATACAATAGCAGATGGCTTAGCGGACGGGCAGACGGCTAGGCGGACCCCAATCTTTGGAAGGGTCCCACCATCGGAGTTTTTGTTCAAATCAGACGCATGACATACCATTGGATAGCTCTTGGCAATACCTTTCCAATGGTATATTATAAGGCACATAAAAATGGGCGGATGGGAAGACGGGCGGTCGGTTAAACAGGGCGGACGGCTAAGTGGACCCCAATCTTTGGAGGGGTCCCACCGCCGGAGTTTTTGTCCAAATCGGACGCATAACATACCATTGGAAAGCTCTCGGCAATACCTTTCTAATGGTATGTTATAAGTCATACCTCAACGAATGGACGGGTGACGAGCGGTCGGCCAAGACATACCGGTTGAGTGGACGCTGGGGATGGGCAAAATTTACCGTCCGCCCGTTAAATTTAAAAAATTGAATGTCACAGGACGTCCTAGGGGGTCACGTCCAGGGACTTTGGACGTCTGTTCGGACGTCCCAGCGTCAAGACGTCTTATCAACCCTAATTTTTTTCAATTAAAACTTTAATTTGACTCTAGTTTTTAACCGCTAATAAATCCCTAATTTTAATCCTAAATTCTCCTTCTAGTCTAAATCCCTAATTTTCATCCATTGTTCCTTTTGAATGAAGTTTTAATCACATTCTTCTGTCCTACCCCTTACCGCTTAACTTATCCTAGTACAGTCAATTTAAAGAAAAATCCTACGTGTAATATGTTTTTGAAAGCCTCTACTTCTAATTCATAAACTTTTGAATCTAAACTTCTATTTTGCACTAATCTTGGCTCGCTAATTGTGATTTAAGGGCTGATTAAGGAAATCAACGCTAATTAGGGAGAAAAACACCCAGATTAAATCAAAGACTCACTTCTCCACTGCCGGTGTCAGAGATGACCTCGTCCACATCCGCATGCGTATCCTCATGCTCCATGGTAATCTTTGATTTTGTTTGATTTTTTTCAAGCTCACCGCTTAAATTTTATAAAATATTACACTTGATGGTCTAACCTCCTTCCTTCCTTTTCCTTTTCCCTTCTTCTCCTTCTTCTCCACTAAGACTATTCCACCAAATGTCTTGATGGGTGTCTTACAACTATAGATTCAAACTCCAAGGTTCCTTAATGGTGACCTTCTCCCCTCTTAAACCTTTCTCCTTTGTGTTATTCAATCTCTCTTCTAACGGTTACAAGGAATTCTAGAGATTTTCTTCTCTATCCAATCTCTTCCACCCTATTCATCTTCTTCCTCCTATATCTCCTTCCCCATCTCTCTTTGATTCTCACTTGTGGTTTTGTGCATTTCAGTGGGGTGTAGGTTATGAAGAACTACTTTGCTACAAGGACCTACTTTGGACTAGTCTATCCCTTCCTCTTAGTACCTATGCTTCCTTCCTCAATATATTAGCCTAGTTCCCGGGTTGGCTCTATATCTTTTCTTTTTTTGGCTTTTCAATGCTTGCTTTTGTTTTGTTTTGTTTTGTTTGTTTTTTTCTCCTTGTTTTAGTTCTAACCTCCCAAGTTTTGGACCAATTTGAACTCCAACCTTGCCTGGACTTCCCAACTCCCCACCTTGCTTGGACTTCTGGACTTCCACCTGCCTAGACCTCCCGACTCCCCACCTGCTTGAACTCCCGACTCCCCACTCTGCCTCAACTCCCGACTGGCGACTATTTTGATACCTGGACAGACCTGTTGGGCAACTGCTCCGGTACCCTGGACAGATTCGCTGGGCAGATTGCTCCCGTACTTTGGACAGACCCCGGCTGGGCTGAATGGCTAGATTGGAGAATTTTTGGGCTGAATGGCTGGATTTGGGCTAGACTGGGGAATTTTGGGTCGAATGGGCCAAATAGGCTGGACTGGAGCTGGGTGTGCAAACAAAATCTCCTCTCCTATTGGGGTTTCTATCTAAAGCTAATCCTTTTTGTCTAGCCTCATGGATATTTGGAAACTAAAGACAATATCCTCACCTGGATATTTGGAAACTAAGGTAGGGAATTGTTTGATACTTTGTAAAAAATGCCAAATTTTTCTAGACCCTAGGTTCAAAGCTTCGCCGTCTCGGGGTAAACCATAAAAAATGCCAAAACTCTCTAAATCTAAGGTCAAAGCTTCGCCGTCACAGGGTAGACCATAAAAAATTACCAAAATTTTCTAAATCTAAGGTCAAAGATTTGCCATCACGGGATAAACCATAAAAAACACCAAAACTCTTCTAGATCTAAGGTCAAAGCTTTGCCGTCACGGGGTAAACCATAAAAAACACCAAAACTCTTCTAGATCTAAGGTCAAAGCTTTGCCGTCTTCCAAAGGGGACTACACAACAAGGAGAACTTTAGACAGAGGTTAGAACACAAGGGGTAAGGAGATTTTCCACTAAACGCAATAATACCCCCGCTAGTTAGTACACACTTGTACGCTAAAGGTCCCCCAAAGCAACATCGCTAAGATATGGGGGGGGGGATACTCTAAAGCTAGTACAAGATGCAAGAAAGACTCTTAAGGCACCACATTGGTTCACAAATATGCACAAAATACTTCTTTAACTCACAACTTAGTACACCAAGTACACGAGGACAAGGTAGAAGGGCCCCAAGGACTTTCAAAGCTTCAAATAGAACAACAACAGAGCCAAAAGTGCTCCGAAAACACCGTAGAGGTTTTTGGCTTCAAATGCCAAAATATCCAAAATGACTTGGACCCACGGACCCCAAACAAGTATGGGGTGATTTTAGAGAGGGAAATGGAGCCCTTATATAGGTTTCCAAGGGCCCACTCCCCCCTCTAATTTCCTAACGGTAACCTTATCAACTTGGATTTTCATCCTCATCCTCAAAGATTTTTATCCTAATCCCTAAAAAACAACTTCTACCATCTATGTTGGACTAACATCCTAACTTTTAGAGATTACCTCTAATTGTCAAATGGATTGCGCCGTTAGCTCTAAATCGCCGTGTTTAGTCCCATATCCCTTGACCCCCCCCGTACCGAGACCAAAAACCCATTGTAGGCTAATTTAGTTTAAAAATCAAGTCGTGGTAAAATCCTAAATCTTGATGGTCTCCTATTTTGAGAAAAGTAACTAGCCTAGGATCTCCGGTACGTGCCAGAGAGTCGGGAAGGACTCTTGGTTGACTTCGTTTCGCCATCGTATGGTCCCGGAATGCCGGTCAACGTCACGGGGACCCCGCGACGTGGTTAATTCCCGAGGAATCTCGCCGGTTTGAGTACTTGCCGCTATCAAAATGTTGTGAAACTTCACGGAGCGCATTATTAACATAAGACAAGTTATGCTAATTTTAGTGAGATTTTATTGTAACCTGGGTAATTGCCATGAAATTCTCGTTGGAGGTTAGAGGGTTGACCACTCGGAAAAGGTTCTTCTGCAAGTTGGAAGATGCCGGGAATTTTCATGGGACCTCTCAGGGAGTCGCCTGAAAGACATGTAGGTGTGTTTCCGTACCTGGCACGATTGGTCAATGGAGATTAAAACTGGCCATCTCCTTGAAAAGGCGATGGTGCGGGGGTCTTTTGCAAATGGAAGAATCTTGGCAAATCAATTTTGCCGTTGGACTCTTGGCATGGGATTTACCCTAAAACACCATCCTTGGGTTGTAGATCCCTCCACGGGCCTTGTCTTGCGTTAGTGGCTCCTACATGCTAACAATCGGGATTTGGAAAATTCGTCGATCTAATGGGGAATTCTAAATTTAGCTCTAGGACCCGACCTAGTGGCCTCACTGTGGATCCCTCGGACCAACTTAGCCATGAATTGCCACATTCATGGTGGGATTTAGCCCTTTGGGGGCTATGTGACTCAAATCCTCCAAATCTAGCCATCTCATTATTTCTACTCTATTTTTAGGCGAGGTTTGGGGGGATTCTAAGTATAAATACAAATCTAAACCAAATACTATAATGGGTATGACACAACCCTATTTTGGTTCTACACTCTTTTTATGGCTTTATGTATACTTTTATCAACTTTAAATTGCAAATTCCAAAAAAAAAATCTGCGAGGCCCAAGTGACAAATTAGGAGCTCACACTACTTGATGAATAGATCGCTCTCGCCCTTCCAGAAGTTTCACCTTTGATTGTCACATTTTCGTATTCTCAATTCCGGCAATAGAGCTGTAATTGAGTCCAGTTTGGTCTCGCAGTGGGACTTCTACTTGTCTATAAAGGGTGCGAACCTGCTGTGGTTTAGGACACTTACCATTTCCGTGTCCATACTCATGACAATTTTGACAAGGTAGAGCCAACGGTGCACCTTGTCCATGTTTCTTATGGGGACAAGTGTTGGCGTAATGTTGCGGACTTCCACATACGAAACAGCATCCAGGTGAAAATCTAGAAGGGGGATAATTCCCTTGGCTAGACCTAGCCATCACATTATGCGGATTTACGTTGGTCCGGATCAGCTGCTGCGGGATCTTTCCTCGTCCATATCCCGCCTGGATCTGGAATACCAGATTTACATGCTCCTTGTATTCTTCCGTATCTGGTTTAGTGTAGTATACTCCCTCCTCGTCCACGAAATGGATCTGCTTCTGAGGTTGTTGGTTGCACTCACTTGTGTAGTGACCCGGTCCTCCACATCTTTAACATTAAATATTTGCACGGATTATTGGCACTATCCGTCTCGCCATCCGATTCTCTACCAAGTTGACTTTGATCGCCTCCAAAGATTCTTGAATGTTCTTCAAAAACTTCTTGGAATTGTCATCCTCCACCTTTATTGGCTTCCTATTGACTCTCTTATTCTTGCCCCGCGTAGCTCGCCTCCCGTTAGAGGTCTCTGCTTTGCTGTCGGAACTGTTTGTCTTAGTGGTAGATGCATCCGTCTTCGTTCCGGAACTAGGAGTCTCGGAATCGGAGAACTTCCGTCTACGTCTTTCCTTCCTTTCGTATTTCTTGTTCCGTCCCTTCTCCATCTTCTCACTCTTCTTGATGGACCTTCTTAGAGACTGCGTCGAGTTTTTGTAATTCTGGGCTGACTCTATAGCTTCCTATAACATGGCGGGTTGGGCTTGACGGATTTGGAAACCCATCTTCTCCGGGAATCCTGCCACATACCATTCCACTTGTATACTTGGGGCTACATCCATGGTTAGCTTCTTGATCAGGTCTTTCACCCTCTAACCATACGTCCTTATTGACTCATGGGAACGCATGGTCACTTTGCTAAGCCTTCGATCCCAATGCTCTAGCCTCTCCTCCAATTTCTCTGAAAGTCCGGAGAAATTGATTCGTGAGCTGGTTCCAATTATCTCAGGTAGCATCCGAAACGTCTTGGTACCATCTCAAGGCTTCGCCTTTCAGCAACCCATGAAAAGTCGCTATCTGGAGGCTGGATCCTCCTAATTTGCTACAGCAATGCCCTCAAATTCACCCATCCAATGATTTACATCCTTACTACCATCTCTCTGGAATCTACTATACCTGAGGTGTGTGGTAGACACCATGGTGTCTACTTTGTCAGAGGATTGCTCCTCTTCAGAAGTTACCAAAACGGATCCTCTCTCCGGTTCCTCTCTGACTTCTTCCGGTTGCACAATTGGTTCCGGACGAAGTTCCGGTCTGGTACCTTGGTTAGGAACTACTACTAAATCTTCTTCTAATTCCGATGCCAAAATTTCGTGTACTATGACTCTTCTGGAAACTTCTTCCAATTGCGCAGAATGACGTCCTACCGGATTTGTCCTTTGAGGTCTACTCATGAAGTAGAGGCTTGATGCTAGGGTGTGAATCCACACTTGTAATCTTCTCACTCTAATCTCACTCCAAAGGAAAGTTTCTAGTAGGAACTTGGCTCTATCCTCTCGGTCACCTTCCGGATCTTTTCCGAAACTTGCAACAAGCTTTCAAAATCCCCAGCAGCGGCGCCAACAGTGTTGTACGCGCGGTCTAGGCAGAAGTATCCTTACATACAAAAACGTGGTAAGATGACACAAAATATCGTCCCAGGAGATTCTAGTATGTTATCGCAAGCTAAGGGTATCCGGATCTCTTCTCAAACACCCAAGCAATCTGTTTCAACGTTTCACTCACTTTTCGGTTACAACACTATCCGGAATCCAATCCGGATCCGTTCTCACCAGGATTCCGGTTACGTCTCTTCAATCCGGATTCCGGTTTCTTTCGGTTCTTGGTTTCCACTTCTCAACTTTGTTGGTTTTATATACCCCTGTATCACCCTCAAAGGGTCCGCTATTGGTCTTTAGAGGGGTAGGGATTGCACCACTTCTCCTCTTCACTTTTTCCACTCACACTTTAAACAAACAAACAACAATTTAACCGAACAAAGTTTTGTTATAGAGAAGGGGAAAATAGCAATCCTTACAACTTCTCGGATGGCCTATCCGGAAAGCAGGTTACTTAGAACCACTTCCTAGCTCCTTTACTACAACAGATCAAGACATCCGGAACTAGTAGAATTTGTGTTTCTAGTTGCTAGACTGATCCTGTAGTTAGCTGACGTTCTAATGAGTGGGGATTTTCTGCTGGCGGTTGCTTATCTCCGCACGGAACCCTCCTTGAATTCCGGACTTGCCTCCACACCACTTCTAAGTATTGGATTACCGTTCCAGTAGTTTAAAGGCATTATGCACTAATCCTCATTCACAAGTCACAAAGCTTCCTCTCACATGGATACTACAAGTCATACCTAGTTACCTCAGATCCGGATTCCTCCTCACTTGTCCCCTCTTACACCTTAACACTCTCATAAACAAACCAACAAAATCATGCACATAGTCGGAATCAAAATGTTCACTCAGTATCTCAGATTAAAGAAAGGCAATGAATATAAACAAATACACACAAATGGGCTTGGATGGAATGAGAGGGCAACAGACTGCCATCCCTTTAAAACCCAAAACAAAAAGCCAAAAAGCTGAAAAGCCACCCCCAAAACCCGGGTGACCACACAATGACCTTCCGAGATATCTGGAGAGTTAAAGGCCAGTTGTCCCTAGAAACCCGTAACCGGGTCCCACACATGGAAAACCCGTTTCGAAACTAGAATTCAAAATCCTAACTAACTAAAAATACTCTATTTACTACCTCCCCCTTTGCGACTTCTTTGAACTGCTACTCAAACTTGTAGGTGGCTTGCTTGCGGACTTCACCGGAGTCAATTTAACTATTGCCCGGGTTTGCATCGGGCGCTTGATTAGTGGGTGCGAGTCCTCCTCGTCCTCCTCCATCTTGGATTCGGAATTAAAATCCTTCTTGTCGGATTTATTGATCATCATGTCAATCTCAGGTTCCTTCTCTAACGAGGGCTCTCCAAGATCTATCATCGCGCTGTCTCGCTTAGGTGAGGACTGTTGCATGTGAGGGAACTTGTCTGGATGGGTCCGAGACGAATTCGGTAAGGCCCCCATCCACTCAACTAGATCACTGCAAACTACCTGTTTGGGTAACATGAATGACACTGTCCCAGTAATCTGGGTAGACGGAATCGTTGGCTGGACGAAAAATTCCCGTGGTACCGGATCCGTCTTCACACTTGTCTCCCTCCCAAGTTTGCGTACCTCCTTCGAACTCGTCCGTCGTATCTACACTTAACTCAAGGACAAAACCGCAAGAGTTTGCAAAATGGTCCCCAGACTGTGCTTGGTCAGGGTATTTAGAAACTAGGGACTGGGGACATCCAAAAATGTTGAGAAGTCCATGGCCTTATCCGGATCAAGGTGTCCCAGAAGCTTATCCATTTCCTTCAATACTGTCTCCATTCGGGATTGAAAGTCGACTAGAATTGTCACTACTTTTGATCCGGATAGGTGCCCTTCACTAATCATCCGGTCGTTGAAGAGTTTGGCTCTGACCACCTGATCCACCAGCTGTGAAACCAACGTTGTCAAGTTTTGGACGAGCTGGATAGCTTCTGTCTCCTTCTGTCTTACTATTGTTGCATCTCCTTCCGCAAACAGCGCCCAGTTTTGAAAGTCATCCCGCTCCTTCTCCAAGTTCCAGATCCGCTCATCCTTCTCGTGCAGCACACCCAGACTCGGTCGTCGTCGGATTTCCTCCAAAATCTTCTTTGGCTCCACCTTCAACTTGTCACTGATTGTGAATATGAAATCCGTTAAGTTGGTGTGGAGCTGCTTAACCTGCTGTATCCATTTGATTTCGGCATCAAAGAAATCCGTAGGTTGTTCCTTCACCAGAGTGTGGCTGGGTCCTCCAGTTTCGGTTCGGGCAACTTTCTTCTTACAGACGGATCGGTTGACTTCCTCTGCTTCTCGCTTTTGTTGACTAGTTCCTCCTGCTGCTCTTCTTCCTCTTCCAACTCCTGCTGCATCTGCTTAGCTTCATCCGTAAGGCCATACTTTAGGACTTGGATTTTGGTTTCTTACGCTACCACCTCATGGCTATTCAGAACCTTGTTTTGGTGATAGCGGTGGAACAAGTACGGACTGAAATGAGTGTACTTGTTCTTCGACATATAGTCCACCAATTTTGTGACTATACCTGCAATAACCTTCCCCCAGTGCAAGCCCCTATCTTCCATAGCTCCAAAGATGGTGTTACCCACCGTGACCGTAACCCGAGTAGGCTTTTCTGGATACAAAAGCGGAATCAAAAATTCTAGCACCCGTCTATGCCTATCACTCTTACATTCACTAATGGCGTATCTGTCCTTCGCATTGACTGGATTTCGGAACTTTCCGTTTGAGTACTTTTCCGTCCGGGAGGCTAACCCGGGCCCGGCCTTATTGAACTCATACACTTCCGCCCAAATATCCTCCGTCCAAGCTACGGGTCGACCCCTAACCGTCAACTCATACTGATTCGAGACCCCTAAGATGAGCTTCTCAATCATCCCCTAGTCCTTTACGTTCCACGGCCTCCAAATCAATCCGACACACCCCATACGCGTTAGATCCTCCTCTAATTGCCTCCGCATGGTCGGATCCTCTAGAACAGTCGGACAAACTGTTCGCGCCGTGACCGTATTTCTATGGGTTTTCGGATCGCTACCTTCTGCCATGATTACTAATACAAAATACTAATCCGGTGCAATCGGCACCGTCCTCTCCTTTCTCTCCCTGACGCGATCTCTATCTCACCGCTCTTTCTCTCAACTATGCGCGCGCAACAGTCTGCAAAGTAGAAAGGAAGGAGAATAGGGTTGGCGTGGACTTAAGTACTCGTCGAGCTGCCGACCGTTCTTGGTGGAGAACGGATAGGAGACTGTTCCCATAACGGTACCCTAGGTTCATAGGTCGGAAGTCTAGGCCGTAGGTTCCATTCATCTGGAAAATTTTGGATTCTGGATCCCTCTACTATTGGTGATAAACCAGTTGTAACGGTTCTAGCAACACGGAAACTAACTATTCTAAAGTTATCCATAATTGGATCCAATTCGTTGTGTCTTACCAAAATTCAAAATTTTTTGGCTCTATTCTAATCCTATTCTAATCTATTTTTATATACTTTGAATTTACGTACTCCCACAGACATGAAGAAGTAACAAGAACTCCAATTACTCTCTCCTCGCATTCATTTCATTATAATGGCCAAACGATTGTAGCCTCTACCGAATCCAATGAAACGTCCCTGATTATCTTGTGATTTTATATGTGCAAGTGTCATTTGCCAAAGAGTTCATTGCTAGATATTGAGTGTTCACAATTGCGGGCCTCAAAGTATACAAGGTATGGACTTGTTCGAATCAAGTCACATGAAATTCGAATTAGCAAAGACTACTTCCTCTCTTATCACTCATTAGTTCCTTGTGGTTCACAGTTTTGAATTTCAATCTCTACGGCAGTGGGTGTTGTACAATGCTTGACATGCATGCTACGGAGATTTCATTAATACGCATTTTCTAACGGTCGAGGACATAGGTTCAACTTGTCACGCTCATTGGGATTAGGGCTTGACAGTAGGACGTCCTTTGAGAAGCTGTCATCCTCACAAACCAACCGCGTCAATGTCAATGTTCAAAGAAGTTGTGGCGGCCTATTTCTTTCCTATGTCCTATTGAATTGCAAAAGACCACACTATAAACTATTGGAATAGGACTATAGGAGAATGAGTTCTCAATGGAATTGAATATGTTGCTGGATGAATACCTTTCTGTCCTAGTCCAAAGGTTAGTGTCGGCAATGTTGACGGATTTGCACAGAGTTGGTTTCAACTACTAGTTCACTATAGGAGGTGTATAATGCAGTTCTTATCACTGCCGCAGAGGGCGAGGCTTCATATTTTGGGCCGGTAGGCGTCTTCACAGAAGATATTCCAAATTATTGAAGGTGAGACGTCGTTGATTTTTAATTTTTTCATCCATTCCAGGTCGTTTATGAAGCCTAGATGTTGATGTGTTGTAAATCATGGAATTGCTATGTACATCAGAATGCGACCGCGCAGAGCAGGAATAGCTTATCATATTGAAAGGGCCATTGTCTTCAGGCGAGGCTTTCCCCAATATCCTTGTGCATGTACTCGGTGTCATGGTGGGCACATGCAAAGTTTTGCCCTTGTTGCAAAACACCACCGTATCTATGGGTGCGATCCATTCATGAGGTATCCAGTGTTGGTGAGTGCCTACGCTTTCATTTTGCAGATGCAGAACATAAGAGATGGACTTGAGGTTTTCGGAAGGCAGTAGGATTGACTACCATCAGGATGTGTAGGAAAACATATAAACATGATGAATTACGTACTAGAGTGCATCCGCACTTAGTTGTCTAGTCTAGCATCAGCAACTCTTTTTTAGGTGCATGGTATTATTAATCGATGTTAGCAGCTTATCTGCACTTGTAGTTAAGCTTCTATTCCTGGTCCATTAGCCATAGTACTCAAAAGATAAGAGCAACATGTCTCTATTATTAACGCCCTTGTTTGCATGGCACTGTTTTGTAGGTGGAGGATGGCCGTAATATCCACGATCTGACAGAAGAGCGGGCAGGCGACGAGGAAGATTACATCTAGAGAGGAGATGCTGAAGAAGGGCAAGAATTTGTGTGGCTGGCATGAATTCAAGTGCAAGTGGACGACATGGTTCGGGACGCATTCACGCGTGGTGATGAAATTAACGATGAAGCAGGACAAAATTATGATGATGAAGATGGCGTGGACTTGAACAATGAGACACTAGAAGAGAATGTGGCCAAGGGGATGGTGGACATGGAACATTTGATTTGAGAAAGTACCCAGTTAGTGTACGATGGATGTCCAGTGAACCGTTTATAGGCAGGTATCGTGTTGATGAACATGGCCAACTTGTACGGTATTCCAAACACATTTTTGGATGAATCACTGTCCTTTCTTTCTACGGACCTTCTACCTCAGTCAAATTGCTTGACAAGAAATACATACGAGACCAAAAAAATGATCATGAAGATGGGTTTACAATACGAGACGATTCATTGTTGTCCTGAAGGGCACATATTGTACAATGGCCTAGAGCGTAAGAACATGACAGAGTGTTCAACATGTGGAATGAGCCGGTATGTTGACCATTCGGATTCCATTCCCTAGAAGATCTTACGATATTTCCCCATCATCCCACGTTTACAACGATTATTCAGATGCCCTAAGGTGGTGAAACTGTTGAGGAGGCACGCAAAAAACAAGTCGGATGATGGGAAGATGTGATTTGCGGCTGATAGCCCGCAAAGGGCAGCAGTGGACCGAATCGATCCAAGTTTCAAAAATGAAGAGAACAATCTGTATTTGGAGATGATCGCCGACGGAGTCAACCCGTTTGGGAATCAAAGCACCGGGTACTCTATGTGGCCGATCCTTTTGATTAACTACCACTACAAGGAAAAGGTGTCCAAGATGACAAGATTTTGACATAGAATTGTCCAAAATGACAACAGCCATGTTTTGTAACCTATTCCTATCAATTACTCAGAACTCTTGCCAATTTTTCGTCAAGTTGTTTATTTTTGGTCTATTTATCCTCCTATTCTGAAGATCACAGCAGTCTCTGGATAAAATAAAGAGAAACAAATGACACATCTTTGGATGCAATAACATTTGGATGGATGGAATTTGATAATCGAATGACAAACTTTTCGATGATTTTCTGGATGGACGCCGTCCGTCCATTAGGGTTCGGCACCCTAAGTCGCCACTCTATCTTTCAAGTTGTTGTTTACAAGTGCTCTTGTCTTGGAGTGGTAATTGTTCCATTCTTGACTTCACGGCAATTAGGGACTTGCTTACAATTTGTTAATTCCCCTCTGGTATGTTTTTCATTTTTGTAAATCGAAATAGTTCATTTTTTGAAGGGATTTGGCCTCTCGTGGTCTGCTTGAAGTCTCGTCCAGGCTAGGTCTTTCACAATTGTTGTTCTACGAGTGTAACAAAATTAACACCACCATCTGTGCCCTCCCCGAAGTTTTCAAGTCCGCTTTTCGCTTTGTGAATCTTCTGTTTTCTAGTGCTCAGATGCTTCATTAGTAGGTCGTCGGTCATTTCATGCCAACCAGTCCATTTTATGAAGCGGAAGTGGAAGAGTAGAGGCGCCTAGGAAACCCCTCTATTGTATGCGGCCCTCGCTATGCTAGTGCTTACGATGTTTAATTGGCTTTCAATTGGTACGATGGTTTATTGACATGTTGAAATAGGGTTCGACTGTGCAATGATGTAGGAGTAATCATAGAAGTCTTGCGTCTTGGTAGTCGATAATAATGCAATGAGTCATAAGGAAGTGTATAATTTGTAACCTTAGCCTAGTATTTTTGAAGTATGTCAGGCTAGGAAGGATTTTGACTGCTGACTTCAACAAGTTTTAAGAATTTCCATGAACAGGACCTAATTGTCACTATACTACAAGAAACCATATTTTTGAAAGGTGCAAGTATATCGTTATATTAGGAGGTAATCAGGTGTCATGAAATGTTCCAATAGTCCGGGTAGATAACCGCAATGTTGCAATTGTGACATGATGGTGGCGTCAGAATTGAGACGTATATTATCCCCATAAAAGTCGATTGTCATTCCACATACTACGGTACGCATATGTTTTAAACTCCCATGTTAGGATACCTGAAACAATCCAAAACATTGTAGAAATGCACGTCTGACAATATAGGACACAATTCACGGTACGTCTGCGACCATTAAGAAAATACCCATAGCCAATGTGATTATTAAAAAAATACCCGTAGCATGAACATTGTTGAAATAAAGTGGACATAATTTAGCGGAACCTATTGTTGTGTTCCTAAAGTACAGTTACATGGAGTGTGGCAGTCATTAATGGAAGCACAGGTACTTGAATTTCATTATTGAACATCCATCGAGAACCAATTCCAATTGTAGGTATGAAACAATTAACTACCGAGGGAAGGGGAAGATGTACTTGACATATAGGTACTTTTACGATTAGAGCTTCTTCTTTTGTTAATAACAAAGTGAGGTAAAGGTGGGCTTCAGTTTAAGGGGCAATAATTTTTGGTGTGGGCATAATGATAATGTGGATGTCCGTAACAGATGAGACATTTCGGTGAAATGCTAGTATTACAAGCAACTTTTTTTTATTCATCTTGTTTCAGATTTTGCCGTGGTATTCATTTGAATTTCATAATCCATACATGCTCTGATTCTAAAAGCATAGAATTTGTAGAATAGGGGGAGTTGTCTGTTTATGTTACTATGATATGAAGGCTGTGAATTGTCAAAGAAAAGAATAAACACTAGATGATAATGAGTCTATAGTGAGTTGCATGGCCAGACCAGTGTGCGGAAAAGTTTCCTGACTGTTTGACGAACGTTGAAGTGCACAGAAATCATATTCTTGTGCATAGTATCACTGTGTCAGGAAATCGATAGCCGTCATCACTGGGAACCCTGTGGATGAAGGGGATATTAGTCGACTTTAACGTAGACTAGGGAGGTGTTAGGTTGTGGTACACATGCATGCAGACATGTGAAATCCAAAAGTGAATCATGCTCTTTGACATATGTCAGTGTATGAAATGTATGTTTCATTTATTTGAGGAGAATTGTCATACTAGTACTTCGCAAGGTTCCAGTGAGTATTGCATACCTCAAGTGGGTTCAATATTAAAGAGTGACTCGTTCAATGGGTGTTGTTGCAGGATCTTCCCCTACGGCAGATCTTAGATCCCATGCACTGTGAGAAGAATGTGTGCGAGAACGTTCTAAAAACATTGATGGGAGAAAAAGACAACATGGCACTGAGATTAGACCTACAACAAAAGGGAATTCAACCTCAATTATGGCTTCAACAAAGAATGGCTATTGATGATCGTTTCTGGCTGCCAGATGTGTCGTACACGTAATCTAGGCGTAAGTATCTTTAACACAAAAACGTGGTAAGATGACACAAGTTATCGTCCTAGGAGATTCAAGACGTTATCTCAATTTTAGTTTCCTTAGACCTTTAAGTTTCCGGATTTTGATCACCTCAAGAGGGGTCCATCCAACTCACAAACTCTCTTCCGGAACTACTTTCTCTCCCGATTCAATCCCGGATCTAGCTCTATCCGGCCTTCCGGTTCCGACTCTCAGACAAATTGGTTTTTGGTACCTCTGTTTTACCCTCAAAGGGTCTTCACTTGCTCTTTCTGAGGGGTAGGGAACTTCACCACTCTGAACTTGATACAAACTCTATTAACATAAACAAAACACAACCCAAGAATATAACTAGTTGAGCAAACAGGGTGGCATCCTCACAACCTCCCGGATGGCCTATCCGGAAAGCTAGTCACACAGGGTAGCGTTAGGTCCTCCTTACTACAACGATGGATACCGAACTTCCGAAACTAAGGATTAAAGTCCTAGCTAGTGACCGCTCATGAGTGGGCAGACCTTCCGGTGGTTGGAAATATTCCTCTAGCGGCTGCTGACTTCCGCTCGAAACCACTATTGGATTCCGGACTAGCTTCCTGGTTACTTCCGGACCTCCACTGGATCATCGTTCTAGCAAATTAAAGGCACCACGCACATCACCTCACTTGCGAATCTCAAACTACTCCATAAAATACACTTAGCCTTAATCCGGCAGCCCAAGAATCCAGACTCCTCCCTTGCACACTCTCACTTATACATCCACACAAGTGACTATAGACGCGATACGCAAGAGAATAATCCACCATGTGCTTTCCTGAATGCTTCAGATTAAATGAACAAGGAAAGGAATGACAGGCCAACAAGCTGGCCTGCCCTTAAAAACCCACAAAAAGGCGGCCCAAACAGCCACCAGAAACCTGGCCAACGGCCAAACAAAAAGCAAAAAGCAAAAAGGCAACGGCCCAAAGGACCATTCCGGTGAAAACGGAAAGCCGTTGTCCCTAAAAGTCCGCAACCTCGGGCCCCACATCCGGGCAACCCGGTTCCAGAACTAACTATCCGGCTAAAATCCTAATTACGATAACAGCCACCCTAACTAGTCATTTCCCCTTCCGGGCTTTCTTCACTGAAGTCCCGCCCTTGGATGGCAACGCACCTGACTTCTAGGGCAGAGTAGTCTTCGTCTTCGACCGGGTCCGGGGATGTTGGAACTCCTCCTCCGACCGAGTCTGTGGAGTCGTTTCCACCTCCTCTTCTTCCGATTCCTCCTCTACTTCATTGAATAGCAGCTGTCCCCTTGGCTTCGGCTGTGTGAGGTCTATGAGCTGGGACGGTGGGGGTGCTTGAATCATGGGCTGGAGCATATGAGTGAAACTCACCAAATCTGTCCGAGCCGAATTCAACACCGTTCCAAGTATGGCTGGCACAAGAAAACCGGAAGAAACCTGACGGTTAGGGAAGAGATTCACCACCGACGCGGTTCTTCCAATTGGTACGGTTGAAACCACATCCTTCACTAGAGTGGTACTCCGGATTCGGCCTAGATTTCGTAAACTGCTTGACAAGCGAATGCTTCTTCACGGCCAATGATGTTCCGGCCACCGATCTGGTCTTGGCTGGGGAAGGTTGGGTTTGCGCTCCTCCTTCTTGAAAATCCTAAGTCAACTCGAAAAGCCCCTGGTCCAATCCCTCGAGCGAATTGAGATTGCCCAATAGCTATCGTACCTCCTTTAGCATTCCCTTGATCCGGACTTCGAAGTCCACTAGGATGCTGACCACCTTCGATCCGGTAATGTGGCCTTGCTGTACCATCTGGGAGTTCCAGAGCGTAGCCCTTGCAAGCACATCCGCCGGTTGCTCGAACAGCCCCCTGACATTCTGGACCAGGTCGATGGCTTCCCCCTCTTTTGCTTGGGCGACGTTCATCTCCCTTTCCGCCCACGCGGCTTGCTCTTGGGCCCGGTTCCGTTCTTGCTCCAAGGCCAAGATCCGTCCTTCCGGCTGACGTACCGCTTCCGGATCTAGCCTTTCCGTCAGTGCTCTCAAAATCTGGGCTTCTTCCGTCACACCCAATTTTCCGCACACGTCCCGGATCAGAGCCGTTATCCGCTTGTTCTGCCCCTTGGTAGCCCTCAACCACTTGATGGTGGCCTTGAACTGATTCGATTCTGGAAGTGGGTTCCGGGGCTGCTCCATTTCTCCGGTCTCTTGCTTCCCTTGAGCGCCCGGATCCGTAGACTTTCGGCGTGTTCTGGCAACGTTGGGTGACGCGTGCTCCCATTTCACTTCCTCTTCCTCTAATTCGGGATCATCCGGTTCATTGTCCTGAGAAAGCCCATACTTTTGGAGGTTTTCTCCCTTCCGGTACACGACCATTTCTGGTTTGATCAGTGTCTCCTTTGAATGGTACAGGTGGAAAAGGTAGGGGCTAATTGGGCTAGACTTTTTACTAGCTATGTTGCCTGCTAACTTTTCCACTATGGAGTGAATGATCACTCCCCAACTAACCAGTCTAGGAGACGGATTTTCCCTATCCCCTAGCGACCCAAAAATCGTATTAGCCACAGTCATTGTAATTCGGGTGGGCTTTTCCGGATATAGAATCGAGATGAGGAATTCTAAGAACTACCGGTTCTGGGGAATCCTATAGTCACCCGCAGCGTACCCCTCCTTAGAATCCAGCAGGTTCCGGAATATATTGGCTGTGTACCTATCTGTCCGGGCGGCTATTCCGGATCCTCTGCTTGGGGCAAAATACGCCTTGGCCCACAACTCCGAAGTCCAAGCCCTAGAACAACCCCTAACGGTTAACAAGAACTGATTGGGAACTTCGGAAACGAGTTCATCAATCATCTCCTCACTCCGGACGTTCCACGGCCTATTCAAGAACCCTAGACACTCCATGATCTCTAGGTCCTTCTCTAACTCCTTGAGACAGTCCGGATCGGATGGAATAACCGGACGTATGCCCCGGGCTGACACTACCGGCCTCCGGACTTGACTCGCTTCCACCATATTACCAACAGCTAAAGTAATCCGGTGCAAACGGCACCGTCCTCCCTTTCTCTCCCTAACACGCCCTAACACACCACTCTTTCTCTCTTCTAACGCACCGTGGAGAAGCACGGGGAAAAGAGGAAGAATGAAGCTGGCGGTGGGGTTTAAATACCTGTCGAAACCCTAAGTTCCCGACCAGGCGAAGTTCCCGTAAGTTCCCTAGCCGGAACCTAGGCGGTAGGTCCCTACGATCCGGAACTTTCTGTTTTTCCAGCTACTGATTCCAGACGAATGCGTAACCTAATTAGAATTTTATCTTTTCTAGAGGAGGTCTAATTTCTAATTCTAACTTCTAGTTCCTAATCCCATATTCTAATGCAAAAATTGAAAAAGTTTTCCTACGTTTACCTCTATTTCTATGCTAATTTTTGTTTTCTGGATATTACGTACTCCCATAGGATGCTCCATATGTTTTGACCACAGCATAGAAAAGAGAGTTCTTTGCCACATTGCAATTAATAAAGACGCCATCAAGGTATGTGTCTACCTTGCATATTAAAATAAGTGAAGGAAAGCTATGAGGCTTGAAATCACACGGTGACCATGTTTTGATGCAACAAATAATACTAGTGTGCTTACGGAACATTGGTGACAGGCGTGTTGTGGGAGTCATCATGAGACTGAGTAGAGTATTCTAGAGGTTGTGCATGAAAATTGTTGACCCTGAGAGTAAGACACAACTAATGGACGATGTTGCTGAGACATTGGCAATAATAGAAAGGGAGTTCCCTCCATCTTTTTTTGACATTACAGTTCACCTTACTGTCCACCTAGTCCATCTATATATATTTAGAGTGCACCCAATCAATTTTGCATGAAAGTTGTTATGACGTAATGTCCATGAATGTGTAAGGGCTATTGCCTCGTAATTTCGAAGTTTGTTGAATGCAAATGTTAATGGGTGGAAGGTGTGCATTTAGGAAATTTAAAGTATGGTTTGAATAGTCAAAAGAGTTGTCCAAGTCTGTGAGCTTTGATGTGCTGTGAAGTGCTGTGAAGTTTTCTGTACATTAGAAATTATACTTTCCCTGAATTAGAAGTGGAAGGTAGTTTTGTATGGCGCTTGAAGGAAATAGTAGAATGAATTCAGACCATGGGAGCCCCCTATTGAATGATCTGTGTGGTGCTCACATTTAATGATGTATATATGTATGTCTTAAAATCTGGTTCATTGCCTGTTCAGTGTTTTAGGCAGTTGTAGTTGAGTACAAGCTAATGCTTGCCTTAGCAGTGTCTATCGTGGTCACATAATTTTTTTTAATATTGTACTGTACAAAAGGGGAAAAAATAGTGAAGCTCGTGTTTTTCGATATACCATGGGTTTCCTACTAACGAGTGCTTTGTGGACATTGAAGGCTATATGAAGAGTATCATACAGCTATCACAAAAGGGAGAAGGAACTTCAGGAGGATGCATCAACGAAGACGTGGACAACGGGGCATCCCATATCCAGAGGAGCTCATAGGTCCAAAGCCATTCTTGGAGTGGCTGGAAAATGAGGTGAACTAAAGGATGGCAACAAACGCAGAGGACGTTGGCCCTAACGTGTTAAGTCTGTCGAAACTGCCATTACATTTGGCCACAAAATATCGGAGCATGTGGGCTTTTGGGAATCACCTACGCATGATTACTGCAGAGACGCATTTGAAAACATGTGATTCTGGTGTGGCAGCAGTATTTGTAGCCCCTGGAGGTCAAGGACAAGGGATCAAAATGTCGTTTTGGCAAAAGTAGAGTATGTTGGTGACTTGCATGCAATTATAGAACTCAATTACGGAGGACTGTGTGTCATAGTCCTCCTCTGTAGGTGGGTGAAAGCTAACTACAAGGGACAGAACGCAACAGTGAAAAAAGACAAATGGGGATTCACGATTGCTAATTTTGATTGTCCGGTTCCCTTTGGACCGGAGTCATTTGCCTTTTCAATGCACATTGAACAAGTATTCTTTGTGGACGCAAGAGAGGACCCTGGATGGAAGGTCGTTCTGCGGAAGGAAATCAAGGGGCAACATGTGCATGGAAACGAGGTTGAGTCGGGAGGTGCGGCAATGTTCGATATAGGAGACGATGGGGAGCATGAAGGACTCCAAGCCCTGCAAGTCATAGTTGAGGAGAATGAGGCCCCGTTACAAATAGGGAGAATCATTCGAAGGGAGGAAGCCTTTTCGCATTGGCTAGATGAACTTCCAGAAGTTGATCCGGACTTAGGAGACTCTGAGTCATCGTATGAGGACGACCACTGACGTCGAAATGTCCTGTGGCATACCAAGTGAATTTGTTCATGAAGTATTGTGGTGTTCATCCACACTAGTGTCGTTAGGACTTAGGAGTCAGTTGAAATTGTTGGTCGGTCTATAATACTTTGGGAAGTGCACAGGGAAGAGATCACATGCTTGCTTATGTCAAAATTTGGATTTGAAGGAAGGCAGGCTCTTTCTTAAGACATTATGAGGACGTGATGACGACTGCAGAAGCCCCTGCAAATTACACATGCAGGGATATAGAGCAAGTAGAAGATTGGGTGTTTCGAGATCCTAGTGGGCCTTGATCTTTGTTTGTCATGACTTAGAAGTCATAGGTTAAAAGAAAGGACGTCTATTGGGGTGTACTTATGTTTTTGGTGCGGTTGATGTGGTCATATGCCAATGAAGGAGTGGTCTATTCCGTGTGTAGTTTGCCAGATGGTAGTTTGATTGTTTCAGCTTTTCATGATTACCGAGATTCCCGACCTCTTTACGTGGGAAAGTAACTTCTGTAATAATCGTGACTGAAGTTCATTTTTTCATTGAAAGAGGTGGATAATGACATGAGTCCTTTGAACTTCAGCTTATTCAGCATCCAAATGTATATTCCTAATGGTGGTTCTTATGAAGATTATTTGAATCCCAAACATTGTTAGGTTGTTAGTGGATAGTGTAGTTGACAATGGTAAAGTGCAATGGGATTAAAATTATGTGATGGACGTTGCTGTGCATTTTTGCATTGCTTCGAGGTCATGTAATTCGAAGTTCGTAGCGTTTGTTTGCTACATGCAGGATGTGTGTTGGACGGCTTTTGGGAAAGTGGAACTCTTGAGTTCTCTCTATTGAAACTTCACTTACTTCACAAGAATTCACAGCTTCCCTATTGACTAGTTTGCTTCACTGTTTGCCATTCCTGAGTCATCGTTTGAGCAACAACTGGCACAAATGATTGCTATATAATTGAGCCAGAAATAATCTCTCAATTGAGTCGCCGCCTATTGTTGAAGGGTCTGTTGGTGGAGAATAAGAACAAGTACATTGCGTGATCTTACTGACGAAGAGTGCAATTGATTCATTTTTGCAGGTTACTGGTGGTACTAGTTTCCAAGAGGGGAAGGCAGAAGTTGTCGGCGGATGAACTTGGTAGCAGCATGTTTCAGATGAAGGCGGAAGAAATTTGAAGGTGACTTGGCTCTTTCTATGACAGAATGGAAGTCTCAATTGGTTCAGAGGAAGTGGTGATCGAATTGCTAGAGTACTGTGGCATTGTGGACGGTGTTGGTATTCCTTCAAACCGGTTGAAGCATGATAAGATGTACTACTTGTCATTAGAAAACAGAAGTTGTGGAGGGGATTTCGTTTCTATAGATTGTTAGTAGGAGAAGAGTGCAAAACTACATGTACAACTACACAGTCATGTAGAGTAGTTTTGCATAAGAAAAGTGAAATAAGCAGTGGTGATTACATTCCGTTGTTGGCATGTTTGGGAACTTCTGAGAGTGTTCTGTGCTCTTGTTCCTAGATTCAACGAGGGATATTAGGTAATCATGTGAGTGTCCTGTATGTCCACCATTGCCACTTGTTGTTTTAATGTTGTGCATCCTTTTTACTACGATTTGAATTTGTAGTTCATACAGGACGTGTGTTTAGTGTGTACTAGGCAGCCTCATAGTGGCTTCCCTGAATTTCTTTTGTCAAGGTCACTGGCCATATATAAAAATTATCCATGTACTCCGTGACCACATAGGCCACGTGGAGAGTAAAATAAAGAAAACCGTGACAACGGTTTCCTGATGTTACCAAGTGCGTACCAGCAATGAATAATGGTAAGTGTAATTGTTAATAGGAAGGAAAAAAATGAAAACATGCTCAATGCACATTTTTTTGGTTTCAATGGATTGCAAAATTTGAGGGAACAGTTGCCCAAAAAATAGGACCTATTACTGGAGGTAATGATCTGCTACAGAGCTGTGATAAGAATTTGATATTAATAATGCGTAAATTAATAAATTAATAAAACGTAAATTAATAAACGTAAATCATGTTTTCCAAGATATGCAATTATGCAAGTAAAGCTTGGTGAATGGGGAAGCGCTTCCGCAAAAGTGACAAGGTCTGTTTTAATACTAATTAGAATTGCACATTAAAATCATATTCTATTTGGTCAGAAAGAAGCGGAATAATAAGTTTAATTAGAAAGAAATGGGAAAATAATTTCAGTGTCCACAATTACATGCATGATGCTATGGGTAGAAAGTAGAAGGGGAATGAATTTACTGCCTGGAGTTACCAGCAGTCAGTCAAGAAAGAAGTCCTCGGGGAAATTTCACAACTTCGGCTGAATGATTGCAACATTGGGACCCACTCTGACTTGGAGAATGCCATGGCTCATAATCCATCCACATCTCCAATCCAATAATGTTTAACAGCAAACCTGTCTTGATTCATTATTTCACTTGACGACGATTGCCGTTTTTGCAACAAAAATAGTTGATATAGTCTATGAATCAGCAATTGTGTGCTAGATGGGGCCCCCCTTTTTAGTAGTGCTTAGTCATGCACATAACTAGCTCTAGTCATGTGACTTGTTCCAATCATGCACATGACTTGCTCTAGTCATGTGGCTTGTCTTAGTCATGTACACTAAATAGGGGTATTAAGGGGACCAAAAAATTAAAGGGACTTACTATGAAAAACTTACCTCGTGGTGAAAAGAAGTGTGTATTCCTATATAGTAGATTAGGATTTAGGAAGCCTGTGAACTTCTTTTACTAGTTCTAATCTTTGCATTGCATACTTAGGGTTTGTACATCAAAGGTAAATATTTATATAGTGTGAAATGTCAATTAATTAAAATGGATCCCCTTAATACCCCTATTCAATGTACATGATTGGCTCTAGTCATGGGACTTGCTTCAATCATGCAACTGACTAGATATGACTATATTAAACAAGTAAGCTATTTTAACAATCAAATTTGATCCAAAGTGGATATATTGATACTATAACTCCACAAAATGCATGAAGGGAGCTACAAAGTCTTAAGCACCCTACAATTATGGCAAAAAAAATACATATAAGTAGATGCCATGCATTTGTCAAAATATCTACGTCCATATACAAAGAGTGTGCAAGAACAAAAATATTTGATAGAGGTACTATTTAAAAGCATCTTTGAAGCAAATAAAAGTTTTATGCTTTTATAATTTATATCCTTGTAAGAACATCCAAACAACCATCTGTTCATCTTTTGATTGTATTACAAGCGCGCATGCTCATGGTAAGCTTCAATCTTCATATGAACAATTTTGTGAATTCTATAGGGCCTATAGAGACCCTCCATTAATGTGGCTTGTATGACATTGCTAAGAACCTTTCTAAGAAAGAAACAAACTTCAATACATAACATATGTGAGCGGTTTTCTATATCCTTGAAATAAAACATGCACATCCATGGCCAATTTCATTAAAATGGTGGTATTTCGTTAATTTGGCACTTTTAGCAGTTTAGAGCGCCAAGTCTAAAATGTTTTTTTGGTCCCAAAATCTATACCAATATCAAATTTTTGAAATCTATATTTCTTGTAGATATCTAAAATCTATAACAATCCTAGATTCTTCAAACTGCTTGGTCTAATATCTATTTTTGAAATCTAAAACTGATCTAGATGTTAGCAATGTACACTTGTCCTAGACTTCATAGGGCTAAAGAAGGCCGAATGGAATGGAAAAATGGCGGATTTCCTATGCCATTTTAACGAAATTTTCCATATCCATATTCTTTGTTGTTGGGCTCCAAATCTTAAGTTGGATATTTAAGTATTGTTTAATTGGCATTCTAAGCAATGAACAAATATTTCCTATTAATAAAGTGTAAATGGATCACATCTTAACTAAAATTGATACAAATTGCTAAAGTTAGAGGTTTTGGATAGTTTTGGCCCCAAACATCATGTAGTAGGAATTTTTATTAACAAGTTAGCCTTAACAAATGAGGCCATGCAAATTACAGGATAGGCGTAGACAAATAATTTCATGTAGATGATGAAATGGACATAGTCAAGAAAATCAACAATGAAGGGGTTTGATTGAAATTGTACCATGGTACTAGTAGTATATACATATATATCAAAAAAATTAAGTGTAAATGTAAGACATTAATCAAAAGTGGCAAAACTTGTCACATTGCATAAATAGGGAGGCTTACCTTAGTGGGTTCAACAAACTGAAAATTATACAACACAAGGAGAAAATTTATAGTCCATTTAATTTTAAAATTTGAAGTCATATGTGTTAATCGCACTCATATTGAATGAAATATTCATAAGGTAATTTTAGTACTAGGGATTCTAAAGTGGTCAATGTTATTATCCCCTGAACGCTAGAGGGTATTTTAGAAGAAGAAAAAATCCAAAACTGCCAATTTTTTATGCATTGTCCAAAATAAAAAAGTAATTTTTGTTTTTAATTACAACCATAATAAATTATATTAAATAGTTAAGGCAATGAATTGAAAAAAATTCATCCCATTTGACCATGTGGATTGAAAGATCATAAAGTTTGAAGTAAGAATTTTTTTTTTTATTCCTACAAACTAGGGTCAGGGGACTTAAAGCCTCCTTGGAGTCAAATTTTGGTCTACAAAAAAATGAAGATTTTGACTATTCATAAATATTTGATGTTAGGTTTACTCAAAAAAAAATTCAAAAGCAAATTTGGAGCCTAGCTTACTCTAAATCAACTTGCAATGCAAGGAGGTTAAGTACATTAGCAATATACAAATCATTTTTTGAAGATTTCTTGTGCAATGAGGAAATTTTTAACTTAAAATACAAATGGTAAAAAATTAGAGATAAACATTTGGAATATATGGGAAAAATTTCAAAAACTTTGACTGTAGATATTGCAAGATAATAGGGCTTGAGATTAGAAGAAAATGTTTTTTCTCAAAACCACCCCGACATAGCTTACAAAATTTGACTCTTCCTAGAATGTGATGTGAGAACTAAATTTATTTTTTGAAAATTGTATGTCATATTTTATTAGTTACATAAATGCCAAATTTCAATAGTTGATGAGAATTTTGCAAAAGATGCTCCAAAGATGTCCAAATTCACCAAGCTGACAAAAAAGTTTAGGGCAAAAAAAAATTAGATTCCCACTCTGGGGGTACAATTTCACATCTTATGTCAAATTTTTGTGAACATCTAACCAAAATTAACTTCATAGGATAATGTGTGTACAGTCAGTTACTACCTCTTTTGAGGTGATAGTCATAGTGTAAAACCATGCACAAATGCAATAGTAGGGTAGTCAAAGAATAATTTTTGTACATGTGGCAGACCATAATTGGTCGGAAATGATTTTCATTTCCTTATATTGCATCACACGTATAACACAAAACACGAGAAGTGTTTCAATGGTCATAATTACACTAAAAGACTATTGAGCAATCTACTGCAACTTGCAGCCTAAACGAGAACAACAGCTCCTTGCAAATGAAAGAACCTCAATTCAAATTTAGTGCTCAAATCTTCATCGCATTTAGTGCTCTCCAATATTTTCAAGTCTTCTTGAGTTTGGTTGTAGAAAAGTTCACAAAACTGTCACTCATAAAACCTCTCTGCAAACTCAAGGCCAAATTCCATCTTCAAACAAAAGGAAAGCTTTGAATAAAGCAACAAATTCAAAATCGACAGAAAAAGTAGATCGTAATTAATATCCATATATATCTATTGGTCATTGAGGCAAATCCTTAAATAAAACTTGAATATTTTTGAATTGAATTTCATTGCTTTGTTCAAGTTCATTGCAACAAGGAAAGCACATTTGCCACAATTAAGTTCAGTGGACTTTGTCGGCCCAACATTTAGAGACCAAAATTCCACAAAGCCACAATCAAACCCTAGCCAATTGTGCCTAATTTTTGATCACAAGCACCAATAGCTAAAAAAAATTCTCATAAAAGATAAAGAATCAAAAGAAATAATGCATCCATGTCTCTAAGTCATTCATGCCTCAATCCATTTTTTTTATTCAATTGTTGTATAATTTTTTTAATAAACTATTTACAATAAAATGAAGTTTTAGCCTTGCCATAGCTATTTGGAATTGACATAATTCCAAATTGAAAAAAGATTGAAGAAGAAAGATGAAACCTCGATAGGAAAAATTAAGCCAAAGAATCTCATTCATGGAAAGCACTTGCTTGTGCTCCTGGATGTATCCATCCGCAATGCCTTCGATCTTCAATGACAATGCCACAATCAATGTCACCATCCTCTCTTGCCCATCATTGTCAAATTTTGGAACAGTAGAAAGCAACATGATGGAATTGAATACACTGACTAGGCCGCAAGATTGCAAGATTATATCACTGGAGACCCCATTCATAAGTTTCTTGAAAATTTCTTTGTTTTGGTTGCCTCTGAACTTTATTAAGACTTATGAAATTCAAAAATCTCCTCGGCGACTTTATTGCACAATCTCCTCAAATCACAAGCGCAAAAATTTCTTGTCTATACACATCATCCTATCTATTCACATGGATTTTTTCCAAATTCTCCAAGACACTCAAGCAGTTGCATCAATTCATTATGAGGCGCAAGGATATACATATGTGTGTGTCTGTTATTCCATTTGTACTGATGGTTTTTTCCTCAAGTCCAATTGCATGGCACCAAGGGCATTGTTTTCTTTTTGAATCGTACGGTTGTTGATTTTGCAAAAAAGGGGTTATTTGTTTTTTTTTCAAATCACATGGCTATTGATTTTTTTAAGGAAGGAGGGTTATTATTTTCTTTTCAAATCTCACAATTGTTGATATATTAGAAGGGGGATTTCTGGGGTGAATAGTGGTCTTCCTTCTTTTGACTTCATGGACAGGTTTTTTTTTATTCACATTGCACGGGGGCAAAGGGTGGTCTTCCTTCTTTTTAGTTCATGGATAATTTTTTTTATTTGCATTGCATGGTAGTGAAGGGTGGTCTTTTTTTTTTTAAACTAGTTACACGATTGCAAATTTTTCACTTGGCGGGGGGGTCCAAGGCGGAGTTGCTTGTCTTTTTTCAGAAGATGGGAATCTATCCAAATTTTCAATTGTTTGTTCAATGGACAATTGGCCTTTAGAGATTAAAAATTGCCACTTGGTTAATAGCACTTGAACTCAATTGATCGTTGTTAGTTTCATGGTGTATACACTATACACATATGTAATAGAAGGAAGGAAAAATTTGTGAAGAAAAGTGGAGGCAGGAAAAAATTGGGCACTTAAATTTTATTTAAAAGATAGCCCCACTTAAAAAACCATAGGAATGAATTTACAAAAACCATAGGGTATTGAAAATATGTCCCTTATAACTTTTTATAAAAAAATATGATCATCTTAAATGTAATAATTAAGGTAAATAGCCCCACATCAAATACCCTCTTAACTGAGGTGTATACCTTAAATTACAAAGAATGATCTCCCCGGGATTTTGGTTGATTGAGGCCAAAACTCTAAATTTTCAAATTCAAACTGAAAAACTTTAAAAAAATTGTTAGCTTAAGTTGTAGAGCATTGCATGCAGACTATTCTAAAATAGTAAAAATCTTTATAATGGAATATTTTTAACAAAAAATATAGATGGATGAAGTTTTGTCTCTAATTTGTTCTTCAAGATTTCATCCAACATTTTCTTCTAGCCTATAAGGATATAAATGAACTCATAAGAGCCAATAGCTATGGTAAAAAGGTTCCTTTTGGAGTCCTTTTTGAAATGTTAATGGAATGTTCTACTCAAAGACTTGAGCAATTTCATCAAAATTAGATGTAAAAATTATTCAAAGTTGTCAACAATGAAAATTTTTATTCAATATCATATTCTATTTAGCAATGACAAATTCTATTCAATATCGTACTTGCACAACACACCAACAATTAAATCTACTTATGTACAAATTCAACAAGTGATCATGTCATGTGTTTGTTAAATAGTGAACCCTCTATGTAATTAAAAAATTCAAGAATTTGTATAGTTGAACTACTACATTTGAAGAAAGCCTCTTTCACCAAATGTATATGTCAACCTCAAAAAAAATAAAAAACCAAAACATCTTTAACATGTATGCATTTTGAGACCTTTCCCCCTGTCCCTTTCAATACGACGGCTGAGAATGACCCATCAATTGTCTCCTATTGTTATCTGCTTCATCTTTTTCAAGGTGTACTCTACACAATCAATATAGGCAACTACGGGGCACCTGCACATCGCTTTCTACCTCACAAGACAAGTGAGGGAGAATCTTAGAAACTCACCTTTTGGGGCAAAGGGCCCACAGAGAACTCTATTATTCAAATCGCCATATTTTTGAGAAGTACCCTAAGAAGATGCTTACCATTATCCATGATAAAATGGATCACTCCAAGATTGCTTCTCCACATTTCTCTCACAAGACCAAAGTGATGAATTCTTTCATTAAAATGCCTATTGCTGCTACGGGTACAATTGCTTATGGTCATGGTGATGTTCAATATGCCCACTACGGGCTAGAAACTTTTCCAACAAACTCAAATCACACCATTGGGTCCATTGCACGGCTGTTGCGTGATCTTGAAGGGCTGCCAAGGAATTCATCTTGCTAGTTGCTTGTCGTCAAGGAGAAGCAATCCGCATTGGCAAAGGCTGTGTTGGAAGGCTAAAAAATGTACTTGGATTCCCTTCTTCCTCTTCCACCAAAACCGATCCTTATCCAATCCTTGCCTCCTATATTAGCTCTGCAGCTCGACAATGCGTTAGAAGAAAACAAGAATCGATGGGGTTTTGCTTTCTGCTCTCTTCTTGTTTTGAAGGGCATTTTAGCAAGATATATATTAAATTCTTCATCCTTGGGCACACTCATAAAGACATTGATGCTCTTTTTGGTCAATGGAGCACCATATTGAAGACAAACAACTACCAAACTATTCCAGGGCTCATGAAATCCTTCATGGACTGCAAAATCCATCTTATCATTCCTCAGTTCATTGAAGAAGTACTTGATTTCAAGGACTTTATGGAAAAGTATTTGGACAAAGGTGTGGACTTTTTGGAAGGCCATTCTATGGCCCAACAATTTAAGTTCTACAAGGATTCAAGTGGATGGCCGTTGATGGAGTATAACACTATAACAAAATGTGGTAAAAAAAAACCGTATTTGAAATTGACTACGGGTTTTTTGGCCATGGTTTTGTGCATACGTGCGTAGTGGGCAGTAAACTTCTTTTGCAATTTACCACTACATATTTTGGAATTTTGGAGTGCGTAATATACCATTAGAAAGGTATTGAAAAGACCTTTCCAATGGTATATTACACGCTCTAAAATTCCAAAATATGCAGTGGAGAATTACAAAAAACCTTGATTGCGCGCGTAGTCGTCCTGCACAAAACCGTGGCCAAAAAAACCGTAGTCAATTTTGACTACAGTTTTTTTTACCACATATTGTTATAGTGTAAGCATCTTTGTATGGACAAGAATTGGCTACCTGAGGGCGGTAAAGGGATTCGCTTGTGGTCTAAGATTGAAGACGGCTTCTTGAAGGTGCCGAGCGGTGTTCTGCGACCTCTATCTCCATGTTAGATGAAATCGCTTGACGATATCATAAAGGGTTTAAACAATTTCATTGCGCACTAGAGCACTATGGCGGAAAATGACCAATCTGGAGAATTTAGAAGGAAGAATGAATCTGTAAACAGTTATTGGAAAGGTGTGAGAATCGCTCTAGATGCACCTCTAGTTGCGCACGTGACATTAGAGAATGGATTTTGGCCGAATTCTAGAATCGCTAGTGAATCGGAAGACACAATGGGAGAAGATGGCGCAGTGCAAGAAGAGTTTGTGGAGGATCCACCCTTCGTTGGCCAAAGGCATGACCGCCCACGTCCTTTGTTTCATGTCGCTTGTGATGTATTTGCTGGTTATTTTGTCATTGTCCGCCTTCATCGTGGCAACCCAAAACCGTTTTGGCTTGCCAAAGCACTAACAAATCCAAGTCCAGATCCAAGGCATCTTAAATTGATATGGATCCAGTATTGGACGCCTCTTGATAAACATCACCCTGATCCCAAAATGTACAATGGATGGGACACAAAAGTAGGGAATGTGTGGGTCGAGGTAACACCTATAAACCCGATATGGTTGAGCACAGGCGTTATCATGATGGCTTTCAAGGTGCATGGGAAAAGAGGTACTGATGATCAACCTCAAGTTCTTTCAAAAGTCAAAATTTCCAAAGCATAGATCGACATTATCAAGTCATTAGTGGCAGCAATTATGGCTATATCTAACAACAATGCGTCCTCAGCAGAAGAGGAGGAATAGTTTAGATTTTTGTTATTTTATTATTATTCTTGGTGTTCAAGTAGAATGCGCTTTTGCATTTAGATGTATTTAGATGTTTTTAGTTTTATGTTGTGCCGTTTGAAGTCAATAATATTATTGCCATGTAACAATGTTCAGATTCTATTAATAATATGTATTATTTTATTTATTATTGCATTCTATGTAATGTATTTTTGCTTTCTTCCAATTGAATCTGTTTTTTTGGTTCTAATGTATTTTATGTGAAATGTTTGATAACACAAGTGTGTACATTATTATTTGTTTCTATACAAGCAAGTCTGAGTTTAAAAAAATGTTCTACTTTCTAACTTATTGGTCTATTATATTTTTATGTTTATAATTTTTTTTTAAATCTAAATGTTCAAAGCGGGTTCTTGCTACTTGGTTAGTTGGTTTAGTATAAGCAAAATATACAAAATAGTATTTTGACATTTCTTAGTCTCAATTTAATGAACACAAAATTAACTCTAAATATAGAATCTGGAATTAAAATGAGACCCCAACTTGTCTCAATTTAACAAATAAGGCCTTCTAGGGAGTTGCGGAGGTTGGTTGCAACATATTTATAAAAGAAATGAAGGCTGGTAGCAGTTGACGTTACAACAGCAGTGTCAAGTATACTGTAAGCTTTTTTTTGTGGGTAGTCAAGTGATTGTATTGGACGGTTTGGTAGATCAAACTCATTTTTGTACAACACACTGCAAAAAGTATATCATACAGGAATCTAAAAAATAGAAACTGCAATATTAGTACTTGAGACCCCAAAGGCAAAAGCTTCACAATACACTAGTGCAACTCATATGAAACCTTCATCAACTCATGTTGTACAAACTAGAATAGAAGAAGAAAATGAGAAAGACATATTTGATAACAAAAAGGAGATAGTGATGTATAAGGTGGATGTATTTGCAAATCATGGAACATCTAAAAGATAGGCAAATGGATTGAGAGATGGTGTAACGGACATAGACACAGATGATGTACTTGAATTATGTTTTGTTCCAAAGAATCGAGTAGACAAAGACACTCTCAAAAAATGCAGGAAACAACATGTGAACATTGAATACTAATAGAAGTTGTTCCTTCAATAGAAGAACCAATGATAGAAACAAGAAGGAGCTTATCAATGGTAGAAACTCCAATTCATGCAGTGGAAACATTGGATACATAAATGGTGGACAAAGTTAAAAAATCCCAAGGAACGGATCTACCTCCAACAACAACATGAGCAACCTCGAAAGATATGACACCAACAAGGTTGGTAGCTAAAATACAATCCAGTGAGATGTCATTTGCATGAGCTTTTCAGGAATAAGGAATGATAGAAGGAGCGGATGGAGTATATTATGATAGAGAAGGTATTAGATATCGTCATATGGAGGTTGAGGGGGTATATAGGTTTGAACAAGTGATTTTGATCTTGGAAGAAACATTGAACATAGATCCAATACCTTCTTTTGAAGCTAAAGTTATGGTAGATATGGCCTGGATGATGTTGAATTGCAAACATACAATCAATAGGTAGTGAAGAAGGAAAAGAGATAGGAACTCAATCATCAGAGGTAATTACAGAGATGTTAGAGGCAGTGGATTAGTGAGTGACAGACTTCATATAAAAAGTTATAATAGTAGATGTTGTTTTATTTAGTTTTATTAATTATAACAAAGGATGATTTTATGTGTTGACTTAGAACTTTTGTATTCTAGTTTTGCAATTGAATGATAATGAAATAATGGTGTGCTATATTAATACTAAGTACAAATGTTTGTGCATATTTCTCAAATGATTTTTAAAAAGGTTGGTAAATAAGGAACACCATGGTCATTTTGTGCTTTAATAATTGAGCTTTCGGATGATTCCGTATTCTAAAAGTACAAAGTTGTATAAAATTGAAGTACACTTTTGATCACATTAAATATAGTAGTGTGCTCTTTGCAGTAAAAATGGAATGTTTATATCATACAATTTTTGAAAAAAAAGATCTTGAACTGCTTTTAGAAGTGGTATTCTACATTTATGAAAAATCAAAAACATGCACATTTTCTATTGTACAATCAATGCACTTGGCCAAGTGCAAAAATAACAAATTGCGCATTTATAGGCGCTTCTAAAGTTCTATTGTGTAAGCTTGTGTAGACAAGGATGATAAATTGAGGCACTACTCTCATACATGTGATGTTGTTCTTGTTTTGGGAGTGCTTCTGTGTTGTGTCATATCGTTGCTGGAGAATGTTCTAAAAACGAGAGAAACAATTCCAAGTGCTTTTGCATTCTCATGGTATGTACTAGAGTATAGGCTTAGAAGTGTGAAGCTGAGTGTGATTTCCTACATTAGACTGCTTCATATTTGGTGGGATTTTGGTAGCACTAGAGTAAGCATCTCAAAAAGACTTAGGAGTGTTGTTTTGGGATACCATGAGTGAATTTTGCATCTTGGAAGTATCACGATAGGTATTTTTAGTCTCAATATGCTCTTTTATTTTATTCATGTATTTGGTGGTGTTGATTTTTGTTTTTTTCCTTTATTATTTGCACAAACTCTTTTTCTAGCTAGTCCCGTGGATTTTGCCACAAGCTTGTACTTGGATAATACTTGTAGCAATAGTTGTAGAAATTTTGGTGTTTTATGGAACTCTTGTTGCTTCGACCAAGAATGTTGAAACTTTTTGTCAACAGAAGCTGTATATAACTCCAAGAATCATGGTAGGTTCAACTTATTGAGCTTGGAATTTGTGACTTGGTCTACACTCCAAACGTCTTGCTAATGTCACTCAAAAATAGTGATTGCAGGTCAATCTTGAGAATTTTGAAAATTTGAGCTCCTGAATTTGTAAAAAATAATGTATGAAACTAAGGTAAAAATGGAAGATTTTGTCACTACATTATCAATGACGTTGTTGTTAAGCTCCAAGTGTGTAATATGCTTATTCTTCTTCAGCATTTCAATTGTGGCTTTAGCTCCCTGCAAGCCATCAAGTTGTATTCAAAATTTGTCACAATCAATAAAATAATTGTGTCAAATTTGCAAAATGTTCCTAGAAGAAGTATTGTGCCATTTAGTAAAATATTCAAGTTGGTTCATATATGCATGCTTATCCTTGCATCAGACGAGACCAAGCTCAGACACAATTCTAAGGCATTGATATTCTATAGTACAAAAACGTACCTTGTCACCAACATTAATACTATTTTGCTAAAGCTTTGTCATTCCTTGATTATTTTCTAATAACCCTGCTAGTTCTTGCCATACAAAGAGCATTAGTATAGAAAGTATTTGCTCAAAATTATTCAAATTTCAGTAACTTAGGATGCAAACTGCATTTATAAAGCAAAAGCTTGTTGCAAATTAGGGACCAAGTGAAACTTAGCTTCTAGCAGATCAATGCAAAGAAGTATGCTTGTAATAAATTTCATTGATTTTAAAATAATGGTGAGAAGGATTAGAGTTTTTATGGACTTTTTTTTGTTTTAGGACGTCATGATAAATTCTAGACTTGTCAAATGTTAATAGTAGTTGTTTAATCCTCAAAGGACGCATCATCTACGATGAAGGTAGTTACCAAAATGTTTGATTATTGGACAAATAGGTGCATTCTTTATTTCTGCAGTGAATAGTCAAGTCATCCATTGGCCTCTTTTTGGCCTCTGTATCCTTTAAGAGTTAAGGTTAACAAAGGAACAAAGTGTACATTGTATATTTGAAATTGAACTTTTGATGGATTTCATATTGTAAGAATACAAATTTTCACAAAATTAAAGTGCATTTTTAATCACATCATGCATTTAGTGCTTTATTTGTGATAGAAATGGAAGGTTTACCTCGCTCAAATTACAAAGAAAAAAGACTAAAAACTCTTCTACAAATGGTATATGACATTTCCAAAAATAAAAAAATGCATTTTTTTGTTGTACAATCAATGCACTTGGCCAAGTCCAAAAATTACAAATTGTGTATTGATTATCTATAACTTTCACATAAAGAATCCAAATGGAATGAATCAAAGCTTTTCATGTAGATAAAACCACAATATATGAGAAACAAATTTTAAATTTTTTTTGTGTGTAGGAAGTTTCTGCTTGCCGCACCTAATAAAAGGGATTCCTGTGCCATAAATTTTGCTCATGAATATCGATTGAAGATAAAAATTATATTTTTCAAAAGCTAATGTGTTTTTTATTTTCACAAAGAATTTTAAAAACTTATGATGAATATTGAGACTATAGGAACCTGCTTGAAATCCATTTTGTCCTATGTCCTTTTAGGACTTCAAGGGTTAATCTAAACTTTGGACCTAATTCCATTATGTGTTGATTTTCTATTTACAAAAATATTTTATTAATATTTTATTCCATGATATTCTATACATCTATGGAGAAAATTTCAGATTTTTTGAAAGTATTTTGTATTTGATATTAATATTTCTTTTTGTTCTCAAAAGTTCCCCTAGAAATCTGAAGTTTACTTGACTTGTACAATAGAATACGTGTGATTCCATCTCTGGAAAATAAGAAATTCCGATCATAAATACTAAAAAATGAACACATATAAACCATAGAATGAAAGGATTTTGAAGAACAAATCTGCGGTCATAGGCCCGTCCTTTTAGGGTGAGCTGGACTCGTTGTCTTCTTGCTGGTGCGAATTGATAATACTCTATGCCTACCTTCCTTCTTCGCCTCGTCTGCCATTGCTACCTCGCTATCTCACTTCTTTCTGTTACGCCGTCCTTCTCCACTGCGATTTGTAGCGGAGGTTCTACTTAGCAGGCAGGTATTTATTTTGTGGTTACTTTGTCTCATTTTTGTTTTACAGTAGCTTGTTTGTCCCGCGGTGGCTGGATGAAAATCTGGGATTTGGGTGATAGCTTTTAAGTTTTTAAGAGCGACGAAGAGGAGTTTTGGAGTTTTGTTGTTGTCAGCTGTGGACTATTTATTGGGCCGGATTGCTTCGGTCTGTTTCGGTCCTCTAAGGTGCATGCTGCGAGTTTCACTGGGGAGGTTCGATTTCTTTTTGGTGTCAAGTTCCTCTTGGTGTCGGGTTGTGGAGTTTTCCTACAGGAGTGATTATACCAAGGTTGGACTCTGCTAGGCGCTTTTTGTCAATGCTGAGGTTTCAAGGTGCTGCGCGAGGGAAGGGCATGCAGCGGGACTATCCACTTTTCGTGAATTTACCTTTTCTGGAGGCCCTTGGTCACACACCCTGTTGTTTCTTCCGATTGCTGACGTCATCGCAGTGGGTAGCCTGGAGTAGGAGGAGCTCTCAATAGTGGTTGTTGTATTGGTTTGTGTCCTCTCTCGTTCCTCTATCTCTTCTCGCCAGCTTCAATGTGGAGCAGAGGTTGTTACTTTTGTTTCTGTTTTCTGTCCATTCTGGAAAACCAGAGTAAAGGGGTGGCAAGTTTTGTGCTGATCTGTGCTAATGTCTGAAGTTTCGCTGTGATATTGAAACCTGAGGAGTTTATTGTAGAGGATGAAGTGATTTGAAGTAGCTTCGAGCAATTCCGACATCTGTTTATCTCGTCGGTCCTTGAAGACGCGAAGGTCCTTCATTTGTTGGTGTTATTCAGCTGTTCCATTTGTTTTATCTTTTTCCAAGTTGATCAGAGCATCTCCACCGGGTGTTTGTATCTGCATCTGTTTAATGAGACAGTCAAGGGTAAATTTTCACTACAGTTTGGAGGGCCCCGGATTTAGACTGAAGTCTTTTCTGAGCAGGGCTTGAGATACTGAACACCAGTAGCTATGCTCTTTCCAGTCTTGCTTTTAGTGTGGTTCAGCGTCTCTATCTGCCGCGCAGTTTCTCGGACGTTCACACGTCAGCTTGCAATAGTGTCGTCGGCGCAATGTCCGGTGTGGTTACCAGGTTCAATCATCGTTTAGTGTGGCACACCACGTTCTGAATTTGTGTATCCTCCACCAGTACCATTTTAGGCTAGTTTTTACAGAGCTTAATGCTGTCTGCTTGAGTGAATACTAAATATGTCTTGTCCAATATCTAATCGTTAATTGCACAGTACGTACATGCGTGCCAGTACTATATGTAGACGAAGGTTGTTGCGGGTGGTCAATTCAAAGTTTGGAGTGTGCTCTATTGGCCATTGCTGTTCGCGTTGCGCGAAGGAACATGTATCGTTGTGGTATTCATTCAAGCTGCGGTGGAAATTATGTTTATCTCTTTGACCACTTGAAATTTCCATCAGAGCGGGAGGTTTGACAATTGAGAGAAGCCTTTCTGGATTCAGTTCATTTTTTTCCCTAATCCGCTGTGGTCTTAGCCGTCTAAGAGGTTGAATGTTCGGTGGCTATTGGATTATCGCTTATTTTTTTGTGAATGGTTGCTTCCGCTTTTGAACTGTATTAGGTGCGGATGCTGCAATTCGGCTGGTGGGACGATTTATTTCTGCTTGGACGAAACTTTGCGTATCGTGTCAGCTAATAACTGAATTTAGACTTTCTTTGACGGCTATGTTGACTGTGTGTGCTAAAGGCAGGAAGCCGGGATTGGAGCTGGCACGGGCAGCATTTTGCGTTGGTCTCGGGTTGCTATAGATTGGTTGGAAGAGTGATGACTGACGTAGCCGATGGAAACTCAGTAACAATGTCAGCAGCTCAAGATATCTCGTTGCTAGATAGACCGGAGGGCTTCGTGTCTTCGAGGCTGTCCCCGTGCTCGAACACTTCTTTGGGTGGTGTAAACAAGAAGTTAATAGATCCAGAAACAGAGGTCGAAGTTGGTGCTTCCGGGAAGGTCACACCAGTTTCTAACACCTTACCTGGAGAAGCTGTATCAGACCACGATGAGGGTACTCTTTCGACAGAGATACAGAACGTTTCAGTTGGAGCTGATGATTCGAGAGCTTCACTGGGTTGTCCCCGGCGGGATTTTCAGGATATGAAGGATAGCTCCAATGAAGAAGCGATTTCAAAAACAGAGAGTCTCAACGATTTACCTGCTGTGGAAATATCTGCCGTGAAGATATCTGCAGTGGAAATATCTACCGTGGAAACACCTGCTGTGGAAATTTTGGGGGTGGAGACATCTACTCCGGGAAAACTTCCTGTGGACACTCCTGTGATAATTACTCCTGAGAAAACATATGCTATTGAAGCATCTACTGGGGAAGCATATGACATGGACGTACATGTCTCGGCAAATCTCGAAATGGAGGTCACTCACTTAGGTGACAGTGTTCCTTTACAGGATTTAGTCAAGGACGGTGTTGAGAATGTGGGTCCTGATGTAAGAAACATTGATGTTGAAGCCGAGGATGTCATCTTGCATGATATGCCCGCAGATAAAGATTTTGGAGGCGAACAGGAGTCTCTGCCTCGTCCAGTCAAGAACGAAAGGCGGGATGTTGCATCAGAGTTTACAACAGTTAATGAATCACCATCGACTGAGAATGAAGACGCCGGCCGACAACTCCGTGATAGTGGGTTTATTCGAAACGGAGAAACTAGGACGGACGGATCAATGTTTGCCACGAATCGTAATATCTTATCTATAACAGGTGCTACGAGGGTCGGAAATGAAGTTGTTAACAGCCTAACTGATTTTACCATGGGAACAACTGTAGAGCGAACTTTTGAGAAGTTCGCAGGGGACACGGGTGATAAGCTTGTAGATAAAGTGCCTGATAGAATGGTAAATACTTTGGCAGATGGTGTGGCTGATAGAATGGCAGATGCTATTGCAGACGAAATTGCGGATCAGATCGCTGATCGGATGGCAGATGAAATTGCTGATAAGATGGCGGATGAGATGGCGGATGAATTGGCTGATGTGGTGGCCGATGATATGGCCGACAGAATGGCGGATGAAATGGCATCTAGGATGGCAGACGAAATGGCCGACAGAATGGCTGATAGGATGGCTGACGAAATGGTCGATAGGATGGCAGATGAAATGACTGCTAAAATGGCTGACGAGTTGGCTGATGAAGTTATTGAAGGGGATTATGGAAGGGCTGAAGGAGCACTAGAGAATTTGAGGATGGACGGAGAAACTCTTGACGTTGGTGACATGGAAGAAGAGATGGCTGAGGATGCAAACAAAGTGATAGTCGATGACGAGTACGAAGATGATGAAGGGACTGCAGACGAGCAGATGTCATTTGTAGAGGAGCTGGAGCGATTTTTTAAGCAGCGAAATCTGGAATACAAGGCGCCTAAGTTCTACGGGCTGGAGTTAAATGTTCTAAAGTGAGTTGTTTATCATGGAAAATAATGTTTGGTTAGCAAAAGCATCTAGAGTCTTTTTGTACGGTATTCAGATTGTATTAATAGGTTGCTCGAAACTGGTGACTGCTTTTTCGTTAATTTATTTACCTTTGTTTTTCAAGTAGGTTTCCTACCTTTCGTATTTTGATTGCCATTGAGAGGGAAGTAAGATCTGCAATTTTATTTTGGTTCAATGTGGAATTTTACGAGGTACTATCTCTTGGGTGTTGCAGGCTTTGGAGGGTCGTGTCCAGATATGGTGGCTATGACCATGTATGTGCTTTTGCGAATCCTATGCTGCTCATTGCCTACTAAAATTTGGGATTTCGGGAATTTGAACCTTAGAGCATACATTTGAAATCATCATGAATTTACTGTAGCGGAGTTAGCTTAGGTGACAGCTCATGGTAATAGATTTGTTTGATTGATGGTCTGCCTCTGGTGGTAAAGTTAGTAGTACTGGATTACAGAATATTGATATGCTTAAAAGTAAATGCAATTTTCATTTTGAAGAGTAGAGAATGTTTTAATAAGTACATATTGAAGGGATAGTCTATCCTTTGTTTAGAATCTCCTGCTTGATTCCGCTTTTGATATTCATGGCTAACAGACGGACGTAACATGTGCATTGTTTCGTTACTCCTTTCATGTTAACATGGCTTTACTTTGCTGTTTATGTACAGCTAACTAAAGCTGTGCGTTCCTTTGCCTTTGTAGGTTACGGTAAGCAAGCTTTGGAGGACAGTTGGTGAAGAGTTTAAACCTCCAAAGTAAGATGGCTTGAGTCTCTTAATTCTGAATTTCAGGTGTTGAAGTATTAGTATGAAGCTTGAGCGGAGTAGTCACGTTGAATTAATTAGTAATTTCATTGTACTTTCTGTTTGCTGGCTGTACATCTCTAATAGATTCTTCAAAATTACTCTTTTCACCTGCATTGTTTCTTGTATTTGCGACTAGGGCGGTTCTTGTTCACTTTTTTCGCAATACCTTCTCTGTTCGTAGGATGCTGTGCTGATTGAAAGATTATCCACAGGACCTGTACGACTATTTCATGGTCATTTCGAGGTTTCTATGAGAAGGTATTTTACCTGTTGACATAGCTGTAGTATGTTCATTGTGATCTTAGGGCTTTAGCGTAGCTCTTTTTTAATTTTTTGAGTACTGTCTGTAATTGACGTTTTGGTTTCTGCAGCTGAATCCATTTTGTCATTCTGCTTCTGCTTTTTGAATTTATGTTCAAGCTAGTTTGTGGACTGGAAGGTCTTAAGTTACTTTGTCTATTTTAGCCCTTGCACTTCATCTGAATGTATGTAATCGACTATGCAGGCTCTTCTGGATTACGAGAGGTTTAAGACTGGTGTTTCTGCTCCTGACTGTAGTCAACGAGCTGTCCAAACAACCAGTTGTGGGCTGGCAAATCAACAACGAACAGCATCTCCTGCTACGCCATCCTCTGAAGTAGGTTACATTTGACTTGATGTATTTTTTAGCTCCGCATGATCTTACTCATGTATTTTGAATGAAAGAATTTTTTGAATGATCACTCTGTACACGTTTCCTGATGGGATTTCCCATTTCAAGTGAGATCTTAAAGGGGTGTCACACTTCTTAAGGAGAATATAAGTTGTTTTATTGAGGTTTGTGTTCCAGGCCCGAATTCTAAATATTACAAATTGTGTTGATATTTTGTAGCTAAATATGGGCGGAACACCAGGGTCAGGATCTGGTCGTGCTCGGAGAGATGCCGCTGCACGAGCAATGCAGGGCTGGCATTCTCAGCGCATGGGGAATGGGGATTCTAAGGAACCTATCACAAAGGTAAGATTGGGGTTGCTGAGAAAAAATTATGGTTGTGACTTTTTTATCAAATTGATGAATGAAGTTTCCACTATTTTGTCTTCTTGTCTGATTTTCTCCGTAGGTATAGGGTGACGCTTATACTGACGCTGACGCTTATACTTTTCATACTCTTTTTGAGGTTTTGGGGTTGCATATGCGTGTGCTGCGATTTATTATCGCTCTGATCTTCGGAGTGACACCTTACCTGCTGGATAACGCATTCTATATGGATTAGGCACTGATTTTGAAGAAACGAGGGTAAGCCTTAGGTTTGGTGGTAAATATCATGTTTTCAATTTTTGATGCATTTAAATGTTATATGGAAGTCACTTTTCTTGCAGGACAAGGGCTCTGGTGGGAAACATGTGAAAAAAGAGAAAAAGCTAACAAATATAGGTATCGAAGTTGCCCTGCTTATCATTATTTACTTTCCTGGTATCTTGGAGTTTGTGCCAATGAGCTCGTGTATGATCATGGATCTCGAATCTAATATTTCGTTTTAGATTGTTTGAGTCCTAGTTAACATAGAGTGTTATTTTTATGATTTGAAGAAATCAAACCTTTTTTTATGTTCTGCCTTTCGAATTTTTACTTGCAGATAGAAGTTGTGGTGAACTTCCTACAGAAGATAGTTTGCATCTTGATGCAGGAGGATATGGGCTGAAGAGGAAAGGGTCAAGCACAGTCCTCGAGAGAGCAGTTAAGGCTGTTCAGGCTAGAGGAAGACCAAGATTATACACTGAGAGTCTTCCAAGTAATTCTGCTGTAACCGGTAAGAGAAGTATGAAACAACAGGACTCCGGAAGGCGTCCTCTGAAGATTGCTAAGGTGGATGGACCAATGGGTGATTTTGATCCTCCGATTGTTGACGAGGGTCCTAAAGCTGATTGGGTTAAAATCAATGTACATAAACATGTAAGTTGCGTCACAATTTTTTTTTTCAATCTATTGATGTTTAGGTTGATATGTTACGGTTATTCTTCTAGTCAATATCTCTCTGCTCTACCTAGTCTTCATTGTGTTTTCTTTCATTCTTTAAAGATTATTAAGTGGGGAACAGTCAGCTGAAGTGGTTTTAATTTATTTTTTATTGCTTTTGCAGCTAGATTGTTTTGAAATTTATGCGCTGGTTCCCGGGCTAGCACGTGAGGAGGTGAGGGATACATAACTGGTTTCGTTCTTAAGCTTTAGTTTTGGTCTTCTTCTGTGTTCTTTTTTTGTACGGAGCTAAGCTGCAAAGTGGCATGCTGTGTGAGCAATCAAATTGTGTAGGATCCCTCATTCTGTCTTTCGTATTTATTATACTACGTTGCAAGTTCAAGAAAGATGTCACGTTAGGAATCGAATAGAATATCTTTAAACAGAAACACTACAATTTGTCCTATCAGTGGGTAAAAATTTAGTGCTACCTACGAAATTATTGTCACTACAATATTGCCGAAATTGGTTCAAAATGGTAATTTTTTGAACCTGCACTCCCAAAGAACAGTGACTTCGAAAAATTAGTGTCACGCACTAGAAGGACAAATCAGTAATGGATGTATTTGCAACATTCTGCGTTGTGCACGAAAATAGCATTGGATATTCACGAATCAATGTTTTTTATATAGTAGAAAAGGAATATCTATAATCCAACAATCCATAAGGTATTTTAGGTTCATATCAGATTGATTTCGGAATCATAGTATTCAACAATATTCCTTCTGTTATTCCTAGTGTATGCTCAAAATTATTCCTTTTAGTCTATTATTCGGGATGAATGTTTCACAAGTGTTGTAGTTTTGCTTTCCAATGTTCATCTGCACAGGTGCGCATCCAATGTGAGCCTGGAGGCAGACTAGTGATTGCTGGAATGCCTGAGGATCCGGAGAACCCTTGGGGTGTGACTCCTTTCAGAAAAGTAAGTTGCCAAAACACTCTTTCAATGAGAGTATTGCATGTATACGAAGTCTGACATGTATATCAAGCCTTGTCAGTTTTTTATGTGCGTCTTGTGAAGTAATATTGCCTGATTTTGTAGAGTTCACAGATTTCGAATTATTGATTCTGGATGATATCTACTTGAATATTGCGGATTGTTGTCGGTACAATTGAGGTCTGCAACACGTGTACAGAATAAACCAGTGGAAAAGTCCTTGATCCAACTTTCTCTCGGGAAGTGACGCTGTCAATGTGATATTTGTCTTGTGATCACCAATCATCTGAAATTTATCAATGCTGATGTATGTCTTTTGATTTCTTATTTTTCTTTGTGTTCATATGGAGGACCTGTTCTCAAATAGATCGTGATTGCAACCCTGAACAGTGCCTTTTTTCCCCAGGTTATAAGTTTGCCATCTCGAATTGATGCTCATCAAACCTCAGCAGTGGTCACTCTATATGGCCAGCTCTATGTACGCGTTCCCATTGCAGAAGACAACAAATCATCCTAGTGCAATGATGTGCACATGCTGACTTTCATGAATGTACAAATGCAGTCCAGAATGCTGTCAAGTCCTTGGGGATGACTTCATCAATTGCTCCATGTTGTGTCAATCAAGTGAGTTTTTTTTTATGTGTTCATGTATCACCGGTTGGGTTTCTGGGCATACCACCCCAGAAGACTGAGGGAGCATCCTTGCAAATGTATAGGAGAATGGTCTCCTGTTAGATCAAAGGCAATTATCTTTCACACCTATTGTTTCAGGGATGGACAATGCCTCTTGTTGTATGCACTTATATATTTCTTAGTTTAGGGCCTGTGCTTATTTCGGTTGCTCCAAATCCACTATAACCCTATTTTCAAGCTCCCAGCGAAATTTCAGACCTGGGCATTAACCCTTAGGACAGATCAACTTCCGGTTGGGCAAACTTCTTGAGTTTTCCCCTTAACTGAGCTATCATAGGCGCTCCAAAACTTCAGCTTGTTTCTTCGTGAGCAGTTAAATTCGTTTGACCGTTCTAAATTTTTTTATGAATAGTATTGAAGGTTAACTATTGGAACTTTTTTGTCATTGAAAAAAGTAAATATTGAGGATTTTTGAGAGGTCCTTAAAGGCACAAATGTACTTTTAGTAGAAGAGTGAAGCTTACCAATTTTACTTGATTTTTTGGCTTTGAGCAAACCTTGCCAATTTCACTTGATTTGAGATCTAGAAAATTGTATATATTCATTTGCTTTGAAAATGGTCTCAATGGAAAGAATAAAGTATTTTAAAGATTTTCATTGTTGAAAATTTAAATGTGTAATGATTTGGAGTTATTGTGATTTTTACTTATAAAAAAAAATTGTGTTTTAACTATTGTAAGGTGGATTGTGTAATGAATTTGATAGTTCTTGAGTTGAACTTAGTTGTTTGGAAGTGTATTTTAGAATGTTAACACTATTTTTAGTGTATGTCATTGCTAATTGCAAAAAATTCTTATGTGCAAGTTTCTCAAACATTGATGGGAGAGGTAGTATTTATTAAAAATAAGATACTTATATTTCTCTTGTTATAATCTTACTATACCTAAACAATTTTACACTCAAAATTGATACATTCTCTAATAAACAAGTTCTTTTTAAGTGTTTAGATGATTAGATCTTTTTCTTAAAAATGTGCTTTATTGGAGATAACTAAAAGTCCATGCTCTTTTTTAATAAAAAAAACACACTTGCAAAGACTTAGACACCTTGGGATAAAAACATACATTTCAAGAATTTGATTTTTATTTCACGTGAAAATATATATTTTTAATATATTTTTAATTTTTATATTTAAAAATATTAAAATGAATTTCACATGATTTTGAATTTAATTTGTTTGTAAAATTATAATCTTCACAAATTGCTTAAAATAACATGAATTTTTGAAATAAATTGAAGATAATAGTGATGAATATTATGATATAGATAGTGTATTTAAAATTTTTAAGAAGTTACTTGCAAAGTTTGACAATTTTTTTTAATTTAAGCATATTTGAAGAAAATTAATATGGAAATAAAAAAAATTATAGGACTATATTTTTTTAGTTAAGCTTAAGAACATTTAGAAGCAAGATCTATGTGAAAATTGAGGTGTGAAAATACAACTGGGCTTATAGTGTCTTTAAAGTAGCTAAATTTGCATCTTAGAAATGGGCAAAGTGTAATCCATCATTTTATATCTACAATTTGGTGAAGCTCCATGTTGATATTATAACAATGATTGCTTGAAGATCTGTATATATAAAAATAATAGAAATTTGTATAAGTTTACTAGAAGAAATCCATGTTTTAGGTGACAAATTTTAGGTGACATCCAATGTAGCAACTCATGTTCTTAAGCAATAAAAACATCCAAAGTAAAATCAAGATGTCATTGCCAAGTACCATGATGACTTTAAAATCATTACCATTGATTCTTCTTTTTGCCATCAATCTAAAAAACTACTAATAAATCTCCAAAATTAGCACCACTAGAATATATAATTAATCAATCAAATTGGAAAATTTATCTTTCATATTCCTTAAAATTACCATTACTCACAAGCAATCTTTTCCAACTACAAAAGTGGTTTTGCACGCCCCAAGTGCTAGAGCCGGACATCTGCTACTTACTATTGTATTGATGTTTGATGTAGCAATTGCCACCCAGATTTTCTTTGTCTAATTAACCCCTAAAATACCAAGGCATTTTTTGGCTCCGGAACCACTGAAAACTGCCATTTCTGCTGCAATCACTCCCTGAACCCAAAAAAACTTTTTTTTAGAATCTAACCGTAAGATCTTGTACTTCACTTGTCTCAGATTATGTGGTAAAAATTTCAAGACATTTGACCGTTCTGATTGGAAGATATTAGCATTCAAAGTTGGAAAAAAAAAGTTTTTTGAACTGTTTCCTGCAATTTCAGATGACTTTGACGGCCATTTGTGGATTTTTTTTCACTACACAACAAAAAGTTGTAATTTTTTATCTTGAACATTTGAGTTGAGAGTTGGGGAAAAAAATTTCAGAATGTCAAACCTTGATTTTCACATATAAAAAAATTGTCAAATAGAAGTAGGTCCAAAATTGAACAAAATACTAAATTGTTAATAGCTCTTAGGTGGAATTAAAACAACATAATCCCAATGGTGGGATTGTTCTTGCAAACAAACTTGACCTCGTCAAAAAAAAAAATTGAAAAAAATTGAAAATTGCATTCAAAAATGAATTCTATAAGTTAGTTTTTTTGAAGATGCTTAAATTGCCCGAAAAACAAGATTGTCCATAACTTTCTCATTATTAGTCCAAATAGAATGAATCAAAGCTTCTGATGTAGACAAAAACATGATCTTTGAGGGAAAAAAATAAAAAAAATAAAAAACTTTTTTTGTGTTTTTTTTTTCTACCTGCCGAACTGCTTTTTTGCTTTAGGATGGCATAACTTTTGCTCCCGGGCACCGATTGAAAAAAAATTATATTTTTAGAAAGCTAATGTGATTCCCTATCTTCGAAAAAAGTTTCAAAAAATCAGATCAAAATTTGAGGCCACACGGGCCTGCCCGAAATCTGAAGTGTCCCCCGAGGGGACTTTGGTACTTTAGGGGTTAAGCAACAACTCATGCTATATTTTAGGCATTGCAATATGCCATTCTAGAGGCTAGAACATACTACTCTACCAATTAAATTACTTTAAATCGCACCCATGTAAATCTCATAGGTTCCAAAAAAATCCTCTCAAAATCCGTAAAATTATTAAAACATAAATTAAAAATTGTTTGTGTAATGATTTACTATCCACTAAGAAGTAAAAAAATGATATTTGGTAGAGTGGTCTATCCAGCCTTTAGAATTTGATTTTTTCTACTTGTATTTATACTGGCATAGAGTTTATTACCCCATCCATCCATCTTCACCTTATTTCAGTAGTAGTCAATGCACTTGGCCATTTTCAATTTGGTTCATTCTTTTTTTAACTTACTTAGCTTAGCTTTCAATGCTTTCAACTTGTTTTTTACTTCCCCTACTAGTAATTTGCTCCACTTGAATCGTTAAGACCATCCTCTTATGCAACCTTGGCCTTGAGTGTAGCTACAAACTAATTTAATGGCAAGAGTATAGACTAAAAGCATTCAATGTGAGGCTCTCTCGATGATGTTAGTATTGGTTTGTGAACTCTATGGTATTGGTATCAATTTTGAGCTCTAGTTCTAAAAGTCTACCTTTCAATTGGACCTTATAATCATCCGCCTCATCCAAGTTATAGGCATCTTCAAATGCAATATGTATTAACTCCTCTAAAAAAAGGTCCATTCCATCCAAATCAAAAATTGCATCCATAGAAAAAGCCTTGTAGAACTCATTCAAGTCTATTTTTCTATGTCATTGGAATAAAATGACTAAATATTAGTGGTTCAAAAATCATTTCTTATCTTGTCTAATATAAATACCTTTTCAAAACCCCTTGACATTTAGTTTGCTCAATTTAGCTTGGTCTTCCTTCTCAATTTATTGAATGGTGTTCATACATCTCAAATGCCTAGTTGAATGAATTAAAGCAAGTAACAATAAATGGTTGCAAAGCTTGGGAGGTATAAAACAGTAAAGGACCAACATGCGTTTTTTGGCAATATAGAAATTTTGGGCAGGTACTTGTGATTGGAGATTTTCATATTTTGGGCTGAAATTTTTATAGAAGGTGGGGACAAGGAATATCTTTCATATGCACTAAATTTCATGACATTTGGAAATACGAATCAAAAGTTATGGCCTAATATGTTGTTTGTTGGTCAACTCATGCAGTTCAGGCAGATTAGAAAAATCACTTTTTTCAAAAATAAAAATTTGAAATTGGTTAATTAGATTTATATATATATGGAAAGCTTTGAATCATTCCATTTTGATCAATGAATCAAGCATTATGAGGATTTTTAGTTTGCGGGCAGTTATGGATTGTCTACTCTAAAATAAACTTTGAAGTTGTTTATTTCACTCAATTTTCAATATTTTTCAAAAAAAATAAAATTGTAGGATGTAGATTGTTTTTTACAACATTGCAACCATTGGGATTGGCATTTTTCAATTCCAGAATTAACTTCTTAACAATTTAGTGTTTTGAACCATTCTCTACTTCTTTCTACTTATTATTTTTTTCCTATATGTTATACAATTCCAAATAATCTGAAAATTTTCAAGCATGTAGCCAACTTGCCCTGAAGAATGAATCCAAAGAAGCACAACCATTTTGGAATTTTTTTCATAATAATTTGACCTTGTGAAGTGTAGCTGCCCGATTTTTTGCAGGGTCAAAAAAAGGACTTTTGCCACTTCAAACGCTAATATCTTCCAATCTACACAATGGAAATTTCTGAATGTTTTCTACATATTCTCAAACCAGAGTACTACAAGATCCTATGGTTACATGTGTCTACAAATGATATTTTTCAAAAATTTGGTATTTGTACTAGAAATGGCAGTTTTGGAGCATTTTTGGTGAGAACATAGTCAAGGAACTTTAGGGATTAAGAAATCAAGACCTACACTTCTTGCAGTCTTTTCCATGTCCATGCTCATATGTGAAACATGACCATTTAGAATTAATAAATGTCAATTGGTGTTAGAAATTCCCTAACTTCCAAGATAACTCCACTTCCTTGTAGCTTGAAAAATAGGCCTAGATCCAAGATTTAGGATGGACATTCATCCAAGCCTTTTCTTGCTTGTTTGTAATGACATTATTTTTACATTTTTTGAAGTAATCTTCTAAAAAGTATTTTATCTCAATGGATGGCCAGTGTAATGACCTCCAGTAGAGGCAACTTCTTTAAAGGGCTACCTCTAGTGTAGTGACGTTCTTAATGGAAAACATCATATAGGACAGTTTTTAGAGCAACCTTATGGAAATTGTTTTGGTTCAAAAAAATTCATGAGCACTATACCTAGTTCCCAATGTATTCACAATACACAAGTTATGGGATACACTTTGTCAAGTGAAGTGACATTGAGGCCACTCCATGAGTCACATTAACTTTTAGTATTAGTTGGACTCCCATGGTAGTTCACTTTAATTTTGGACAAGTTTCATCCAAATTGTAGAGTTCATCCATCTTAGAGTTTGAATATTTAGGCAGAGAGAGCTCTTTGACTTGACATTGTTGTGGGAGTACGAAAATTCAAAACGTATAGAAATAGATTAGAATAGGATTAGAATAGAATCAAAAAAAATTGATTTTTGGTAAGACATAGAGAATTGGATCCAATTACGGATAACTTGAGAATAGTCAGTTTCCGTATTACTAAAACAGTTACGGCTGGTTTATCACTAGAAGTAAAACGGATCTGGAATCCGGAATTTTTCCGGATGGATGGAACCTATGGCCTAGAGTTTCGGTCTAGGAAACTAGAGTACCGTTACGGGAACGATCTCCTACCCGTTCTCCATCGGAAACGGTTGGTTGCTCGTCGGGTACTTAAGTCCACCGCCACTCCATTCTTTTTCCTTTTTTGCAGGACTTTGCACGCGTATAGTTGAGAGAAAGAGTGGTGAATTAGGGATCGTGCCAGGGAGAGAAAGGTGAGGACGGTGCCGATTGCACCAGATTAGTGTTCTTTGTGTTGGTAAACCATGGCAGAAAGTAGCGATCCGAAAACTCGTAGACATGCGGTCACGGCTCGAATAGTTTGTCCGGCTATTCCTACCAGTCCGACCATACGGAAGCAGTTGGAGGAGGATCTAATGTGTATGGGTGTGCCGGATTGTTATAGAGGCCAAGAGGTGGTGACGTGGTACTTTTCATCCACTATTTTTCATTCCAAAACCAGTTTAGTGGCGATACAAGTGCAGGTTGCCCTAAGCCTTTGAATAATTGTAGGTACCCAAGTAGTCATTTTATGATGCCTACTAGGAGTCAATATTATTGATTTCCATCACTAGACTATTTGGGGGATACTCATACCAACTACTTGGGCTAACAATAGGTACCAAGAAGGCTTTTGAGCCTACTTTGGCGTTGGATACCACTAATAGACTTTGGGTTTGGAGTGTGGATACATTTCACAAAATTGAAGATGATTGTTGAAGTATGAAAGGCTAGAAAGGCATTTCTCTTCTCAATTAGAAGCTCCGATTTTGGACTTAGATGAAAGAGAAGCTTCAACAGTCTCTAAGCTTCAATGAATGGTACGCTTTCGAGCTCTTACCATAGCAGTTGGTGTACAAAGTGCTCAAAACATATGAGCAATGAATTGAGGAGCATATGCTTGAATTGTGCCAATGAGAGTCCTATTGAGAGGCTCATATAGAACTTGGTTTTACAATCAAGGAGGGTACAATGGCAAATTTGATTCCCACAAAAAAAGGAGAAAAGAGCTTAAAAAGAAAGAAGGTAATTCATTTTTTGAGGACACTAAGGGGAAGAATATGGCGCTAGTCTAAACTTCCCTTATTTTGTCTTAGATGGCGCAGGCTATGCAAGTGGCATTGACTGCGGTTGGTGAACTACTAGTATTTAAGCCACTACATCTCTGCATTGCACATCTAGAGGTTGAGTATAGAGGTTTCTAACATGATCAGATATAACACTATAAGACTTTTGACGTAAGAGGAGGATACTCCATGCACAATGTATATTAGGTTGGTACAGCTTACAATTGAGTGTGGAAGTGTATTTGTTAGGAGCCAATTTATGAAGATCTTTTTGTCCAAAATTGATAAAACTGACAAAAATTGACAAAAGATGTAGCCTCACCAAGGATAATTTATTAACTACAAAGATTGAGCAACGTTGACACTAGCGTTTGCTGAAGTTGAAAGGTGTAATAGATTTCTATGCCAGTATGATGCGACCTAAATGGTTTCTTGGATGACAGACAACACTAAGTCTAAAAAGGCTGCTACAGCTAGAAGTAATTTGGCAAAGACTCAATTTGAGAAGTCTTAGAGGATTCTACATTGTTGGAATTGTGGAGGATCTAGCTATGTCAAAAATTATTCTAATTGCCCAAAGAAGAAGGCCGAGTCTTCAGAGGAGCCCTAACAAAAGACAAAAGTGGTTAAGGCAGGGGAAAATCTAAGAAAAAGGGACTGAAGTATATACATGGTGATAGGCTCAACCATAACGAAGAACACTTCTTTATTTTACATCGAGAGAAGTGGCCTATTTCAAAAAAAAAAGAAGCTTTGGAAGCCAAAATTGCAAAGCTTGAGAAGTAGCTCAATACAATGGCTTCAATTGGCCAATTGAAATTGACTTCTCAAGCTAGAACTAATGGTTTTGCTTCAAAATTGTATATATTTGGTGTTGCCGGAGAGATGATGGTGTTAGCGGCTGCCACACATGCCTAAACAACAACCAAGTTGCTTGCACCATCTTTGAATGTATCCAAAAATAGTAGGCAAATTTGTCATAGTGGCTTATCGGATTATATTAGCTAAGTCCATTTGCCATTATCGTTTGGCCTTTTAGATGCTACTTCTGCTATTCATTCTCATGTTCTAGTGGCAACATGTGGGCGCTAGATTACCAACCCTTGGTAATAAAGCGAACACGACCAAGTTTTTAGCTTTTATCCACTTTTTCATTTAAGGGATGTTGTGAGCGCGGTCCACTGTGCATTCCAAAAGCAATGGATCTTTGCTAATGTTTCCTAAGTGTCGTGGATGGGCAAAAGAAATGCCTAGAGATGCAAGTGATGACTTCCAAGCTAACTATCGATGATCAGAGGTTACGATAATCTACCAGTGAAATGCTATTGTTCTGACTATCTACCCTATGTCGAGGATAGACTGGGTAGTTGGTGCCATTTCTAACAACCCTAACTAATTGAAATGGGACCCTCTAGGTTCCTTCTATGAACCCCTAAGACTATCTTCTATGTTTTAACTTTCTGGTATAATCCTAAGTTTTAACCCCTAAGTTTAATTCTAAGTTTTAACTTCTAAATGTAATTCTAGATTTTACTTCTTAGAATTAACTCTAAATTTTAACTTCTACTTCTAACTTCTAACCCTTTAAAGTTATTTTGTGTTTTACTTTTAACTCTAAGTTTTTACCTCTAAAACTCACTCTAAAATTTACCCTCTAAGCTTAATTCTATATTATTATTTTTAACTCTAGATTTTAACTTCTAAAACTAATTCTAAATTTTAACTTCTAAATGTAACTCTAGAAATTTACTTCCTTAAATTAACTAAAATTTAACTCTGGATTTTGACCTCTCACTCTAGCTTTTTATCTCCAACTCTAACTTCAACCTCTAAAATTAACTCTAACTTTTAACTTTTGGATTTACTCTGTGTTTTAATTTTTTACTCTAAGTTTTTACTTCTACAACTAACTCTAAAATTTACCCCTAACTTTAACTCAACTTTTGACTTTGGAATTTAATCTTCTACTTCTCGATTTAAACCTATGGTGTTACTCCTAGATTAACTCTAAATTTTGACATTCTAAATTCAACTCTAACTTTAACCTTAGAATTTAACTTCTAAACTTACCCTCCACGATTGACCCTAAGTTTTAACTTCTAATTTTAATCCTATATTTTAACTCTTAATCCTAGAGTTCTATTTCTAGAATTAAATTTAACTTCTAAATTTTTACTAGAAAATCTAACTTTTTAACCTCTAAGTTTTACCTTGATTTTTTGACTCCTAATTTAGCTCTAACTTTTTACTTCCAAACTACTCTAAGTGGTAAACTCTATTTTGACCCTTGAATTTTCACTCCTAATTTTAGCCCTAGTTCTTATTTCCTAAAGTCATTTTTAAATTTTGACTTTAGAATTTTAACTTCTATGATTAAAAGTTTAAAACCGTAATTCAACTCTAGTTTTTGACCGCTAATTAATTTCTAATTTTAATCCTAAATCCTCCTTCTAATTTAAATCCCTCATTTCCGTCCATTGTTCTTTTGGATGAGGTTTTAATCACATTCCTCCATCCTACCCCCTACCGCTTAACTTATCCTAGCACGGTCGATTTAAAGCCAAATCCTAAATGTAATATGTTTTCGGAAACCTCTACTTTTAATTTATAAACTTTTGAATCTAAACTTCTAATTTGCACTAATCTTGGCTTGCTAACATGGATTAAGGGCTGATTAAGGGCTGATTAAGGAAATCAACGCTAATTAGGGAGAAAACACCAAAGATTAAATCAAAGACTCACCTCTTCACTGCTGGTGTCAGAGATGACCTCGTCCACCTCTTCATACGCATCCTCATGCTCCATGGTAGTCTTTTGTTTTCTTTTTCTTTTGTTTGATCTTTTTGCCAAGCTCACCGCTTAATTTTAGAAAATATTACACCTTTTGAGGATCTAACCTCCTTCCTTCCTTCTTTTTCTTTTCCCTTGCTTCTTCTACGATGATACTATTCTACCAAATGCATTGATGGTGTCTTACAGCTCTAGTTCCAAAAAACCAAGAGAATTGATGGTATCTCCTACTCCCTTACATATTCCTACTTTTTGTCATACTAATCTTTTCCCTAACGGTCACCAAGCATTCTCGAGATTTCCCTCCTAGGCCTACCTAATCCTATGCCTAGGGCACTATTGACACTACAAGAAAATGGGCAAAAATGCGACTATAAAGAATGACTGCAATGAAAATGTGACTAGAGAATGACTAGGGCTCCGTAATTGCACCAACGTTGCTAGCTCCATAGCGGCCGAGTCGTTTCACAGTCGTGCACGTGACTTCCAGATGATGGGTGAATGAAGGGCAAGTTTCATCTGACGCTTTCTGTTGCAAGCGCGGAACTCGTTCTGATCACTATAAGAATACGTTGTTTTTAGGAATGTTAGCTAAAACCATCAAACAATGTTTTTTTAAGTTAAAAAGTAGTCAACCGTAATGTCCACAAAAATCCGTCTCTATTGACAGGTAAAAAACGTGGAATAATTTCATAAAACGTGCTTGAGATCAAGGTTGTTTTTATCAAACATTTGTTCTAATGTGCTGGCTTTGAACAAATTATGGCTGCCATGTGGACGCCACCTGTGCGACACGTTAGCTGTGCCCCAATTTTTTTTTTATTTTTTTTTTAAAATTTTTTAAAAACAGCCCGGAAAAATTTCAATCATTGACGTGGCCACGCCTACGTCTGACGTGGCAAGGCGGTTCACTTCCGTGCCGATGACGTTCTCTGTGACATCAGTGCTTCCTTTCAAACGTTTTTTAGGACGGTTTAGGATGGCGTTTCTCTTCTTAGTAGTTGCATTTCCGTGTCATGCTTTGAACGTGACGACATCCTGTTGGACGCAACGGTCTGAGGACTGAATTCAGAAGCTTGCACCCGTTGTTTCACCGCGTCAAGAGTGACGACTAGTATGAACACTTATACAAATGTTTCCTGCGCATCCTCAAGCTGTTTGATGTATATTGGAACTAATAAAGCAACGAATACAGTAACGCACTCACTCCATGATGTGCACTGTTACATCGCAGAAAAGAGAGGGTGTTACATTCCTTATGTTTGGCAACATGCTTGAAGACGTGCCATGTGGTAACTGATGTTTCGGAAAACGTGCACCAGGTCAGAGAACACGGTGGAATACAAATCAAACGTTGCGCCTAATTGTATCATGCTGTCTTAGGTAAACGTGTTATGACGTCAACCAATTCCTGGATCCACTGATTTGGAAATGCAAAAACGCCTCGGGGAATGTCTGTGTGGACACGTTTCACAGTTTTCGATGAGGGAGCAGAACATTGGAAATGGCTGTGTTCGTCAAGTACAAAAACGTCACCTGCATTTTTCGCTGCCCTCAAAATGTGCTTCCTTCGATGTCTGGTAACCAGCTGCGGTGGACACACATGTACATGAACATTGACGTCATGAAATACGAAATTAAATCGGATAAATTACATCAATGGCACTGACTTTGTCTGAAATACCCTGTGCACAGAACCATTCAAACAGTTATAAACCACGAGCACGACGCCATGAATCGAATTGTCCACCTTATGTGGCATGGAATCCTTACACCTCTCCATCCTAATTCTTGGCAGAGTTCTGAATTCATGAGTAAGCCGCACTTGCGAAGACGCTGCGTACAGTCACCGACAGAACAGGAGTAGTGAATGCTGAAACATTTATTGAAACTGAAATCCTTTTTCTTTGTGCACGCCTACACTGAAGAAATTACACTTGACCTACCAACTAGCCTCAGTAATGCACAACACATTTCACTCTGTAAAGTGCATGGCATTCGAAAGCAAGTAGTAACTCAAAACAGTAATCGCATTGAAGTAAGAACACCCCCCAAAAAAGGACCTGAAGCTGCCAACGGTGGTCATACAGTTCTGAACTTCGAAGACTTGTAAATCACCAAGTTCTTGCGTCCTCGATTCCCAGATTGCTTGTACCTCTGACACGCCGTACACGTTTCTGGGTACACGCTGCACAGACACTCCCGTAGAGAATCGTTGAGGAAAAATATAAAATTCACGTCAAGAAGTCATGTTTTCCTGTCAGTGAGGCTCATGAAGGAAAACTGGCCCGATGTAAGTTTTTGGTGGGAGTAATTTGCAAAAAAATCACGACTCCTGTTCACTAACTGTCACATGCAAGACAGCCTCTGCCACTGCAGTGAGCAGCCTGCCTTCAGAATAACTGACCTTCTTCTCCAGACGCGGCTGCACATGTCCAGGCTTTTCATCTGCTGAAATGTTCTCTGGCCGTGTGAAGAACTGTTTTCATACATTCATTTATTTACCCAGCTTCTGTTACATGAGCTGAACATTCAAGCAGTGGAGCACTGTATTCGTACTTGTGTACCTCCGTCACTGGGGCCCAACATTGCAATAGTCATCTGCACTTCGCATCAGTCATCTGAACTTCACAGCATGTCCAAGCACTCGTACTTACACGTGTCAACCTGAACTGCAAAATGTAGGTCAGGAAGGAAACAATGTTTTAAGAAGACTTCACTGACGATGAGGGAAAGCTATCTTTCGGTCGGTGCACACACGCTTCATCTCTTCCGAGTCATGGTCATTTGGATTCTCAGGAAATACCCTCTAGCGTATCAAACTTCTTCTACCTCAGATGCAAGTCTTACCTTTACGTGTACACAATCTTAATCTTTCCATGTGCAATGAGTAGTGTTCAATGCCAGTCCTGAACTGTACAAATGGATTTCTGAGGAGAACGCAGAAGACTGACCTCAAGTGATTGTGCTCTGGACAGTGCGGCATGATGTTGCACATGAATTGTCTGAAATGACAGAAGACCTTCGTCATCCATTCCAGAATTTCCTTTCTTCGACGGATAGTGCGCAAGTTCTTTCCAGTGCCCTGAAATGGGCGCGCCGTTGTTTCTTTGGAACACTGCTAACAAGCTCTACCTCTTCGCTTCCAGTCGATGGAGCGTTCTGTCGGTATTTCAACCTGCACTTATGTTACACGACTTCCACGCTCCGCATGCTACCCGTTTCTTGGAAGCAAAGTCCTCGACCTCTATGGAGAGCTTCAGGAACTTCACGGGAAAACCACAATTCTGCTTCCACTGAACTCGTCGTACTCCTCCTGTTCATGCGCAACACGTTCATAAGTCGTATGGACAAGCCAATAACGGTCTCTAATTACTCCACATGAAGAAGGCCCGTTCAAGTTTCTCGCCACAGTGCTTGTCAATGCCCTAGTCCTTGTGCTCATCGTACTTATAACAAAGATTACATAAGCATTTCCCATCCTAATGTCTAGTGGTTCACATGATAATGTTCAAACCTTTCTGAATGAGACAGTCTTGTCGGTCTATGACTTCTACCACTGTTTTTTCATGTCACTATACCAAGGTACGTACCTGGTCCCCACATTACGAAATGTCCTGCACCTACGAAAGCAACAACATTCAGAACATTCAGATTGAAAACATCCTCATTCACATTCCAAAACAGTTTTAACCATGACCACGACAGGTGTTTTAGTAGCAAGCGAACGTTTTAGTGGCCTAGCTCACGAACTTGCATCCACAAAGACAGACGTTCACCGCAACACCGTTGTGACCAAAATGAACTTCTGCTGCAGCTGCATTGCACTATTACTTATAAGAAATCAGAAATCCTCAGTCATTCGTCACAAACAGTTATTTCATCTGCTCAAGTCAGGCTTAAAAATTGCGAAACTCATATCTCCACACTATACACACGGTTCACTTAGTATTTAGAGTATGAAGTGTTACGTACATGCACTTAGGCATCTACAATTCCATTTCTTTCCTCTCAAAATTCACAGTGACTGCCGTCCCTGTTCTTGAAGTCTCTCTCCTGAATACCGTTCAAAAGAGTGTTGGCAACTGTTTCACTATGTTCCAATTCAGCGACGTTTTCATTCCGTGGAGTTAGAACTAAAATGTACGACTGTGTCTTACTGACGACCGCTAAGAATGTCTCACCGAGTCGATTGTGAATGCCGACACTGAGATCTCGTGATACCTTTGCAGTCGACGTTCCACCTTCACCATTCTCCTTCTCCCACCATTCCTTCGGCAGTGACTTCCACCGACTGTTGAATCTGAGCGACCACGAACTCTCCAAATGTTTAGTGACATGAAACAACTCATACTACTATTACACAGTCGGGCATAGAATTAATCAGAAAACCATCTGTCAAAGGATATGATTCAGTCATTTCGAAAAAGCTGTGAATGTACGCCACGATGGAGCTCACATGACCTGAAGCGACCGTTCAGTCCGTCCTTTATTATACTGTTTTCAGTGAACATCATTCAATCGTTCTATCTACGACTGCGACGATGACCAAGAGGAAATGACACCTCCACAATGCCTCCTTCATACGCATGGCAATAGTACAATGTCAGTGTCGACGGGAAAACATTGCTGGAATGCTGTTGACCTCTTATTGTGACGAGATTGCCTCGATTTAACTCTCGTGAACTTTGTTTACATGTTTGCAACGACGCACCTGCTGATTGTGTAATGATGTTCGAAAGTTCTTGCGACATAGTGAACAAATGTGCAGTTTCAGAGCTCTCTCCGGTCATCGAATACTTCATAGTTACATGATAACGGCAAAGCAGTGCTCTAAGTCCTCTGCTGCTAATTACTGCACGGTCGGCAATCCGTCATGCCAGAAGTGCTGACACGTGCTGCCGAAGACAACCACAACTTTTGTACCTACAACTCCTCGTTCCTGAGTTGCAAAAACCGGCAGATGTTTCATAATAAAAAAACAGTGACCACGCGAATAGGAAGTAGAAGTACCTCAGACTTCAGTGAACGTTACTGCACACGTGAGTAGCACACTTCCTATCAAACTCTCTTCAACTGTGCACCTCGTTCCCGTTAGACCCGCCGCTTAGGACATTGGCAAAACCTTTTTCCGTTGCTTCACTCAACCACAAACGGACGCCGAAACTGGCATCCTGCGGAAACAGCCAAATAATACGAGTCTTCATTTTGATGACCTGTACCCACAAATCCACTGTTATACGCGAGAGTGATGCAAACTGTGAAGGACTTCATGTACAATTTCATACTCCTGTCACTGTCTTTGCACCGGCAGTGCATTCTCAAGACTGACTCCGACACTTATTTTGATTTTCGAATTAGTCCGTGCGTCTACGTGGAAAGGCAGTCACAAAGTTGTCTGCCTGTTTACACTGTCTCTACGGTAGTCAAATCGAAGTCCACTGAAATCAGTCGTTCTGGGCATGCTGTGCTACAATGATAATAACTGTGCAACCTCTTTGTCACCTTCTCAAAATCACACCATCATTTCTAATATTTCTCTTTTCCCTGTTACCTCACAATTTGTCAGTGGACCGACACAGCAGCTACTGCTGTCTTCTTCTTTTCTGTGCACCCTGCCACGTCAATTTCCAACTTCTAGTTAGCAAAAGTTACGCACGCCCTCCCCCTTCGCATTTCCTTCTTTTGTCGGGGAAATGTAGTTCCATACTAGAAGATGAAGCAGATGTCCTCGAAGCTGACGTCCTGCACAAGTCCAGCATGCACTTGTCACATCCCTATGCATGTGCACGTGAATTAGTCGATGTACTTTACAAATTTGGATGTTCTAATTCACATGGACTTCCGAAAATAACTAGAATAATTTCGTGATCCTTTTCTCTATAGCCGTCACGACAATGCAGTGACATGAATATTCAAAGACTTCTGAGGACGACAACATACTTTCATGTAATTGTTTCATAGGAATTAATCACTGCCATACAAGCTGTGAGACCGCAATTCTCTGTGTTGCTCTTGCCAGACGAGGTCAAACTCTTCCAAATGCGTTTTCCTACCACAAAGACACGTACCCCGAACGGATGACTTACACCCACTTTAGAGAAGGAAAGAAGTTGTCCATGTGCACTTCAACGTCAAAAAAGACATGAACCGCATGCCTGCACTAGAACTTCCACCAGCCTGACGCTGCTGCCCGTGATTGAGATGGAGTTCCCGAAATACCAGCTCAGCTCATTCAATCGGCATACTCAAACAAGCCGGCAGTGTGCTTTCAAGCAATTCATACGAATCACTAATTACCTGCGTGTCCACATTGCAAATGCGGTTCTGTGCATTAGATTTCCAAACGTTCACAAACATTCATTTTCACATGTGCACGTGTTTCACATTGCATCACACAATTAGAGCCACATTCTTGAAGCATTGGACAATCGTCCGCATTAAACGGGTGTGTGCTCTTTCTTCACATTCACACATAAACCTCAATTACACTTTATAAAAAATTGGACACCGGTACAGAATCAAATGTTCGTCTCACCAAAGTCCTACGTATAAAATAGGAATATGTAACCCGCAAGCGCTTCACAATGCAACTGCCCAAACTGTTTATCACTAAAAGAAGCCTTGTGCGGGGTACAGGTCCTCATTCTGTTGGTCTACTAAGGCTCTACATAACATAACAGCGGCAAAACTGTACACTTACTTACAAGGAAGTTTCTTAAAGCCTCATAAACAAATACATCAAGCGAAAAAGAAATTTTTTTTTGGCCTCCAGAAAGCCACACGAACTGCTTCGTCGCTGTTCGCACTGTTCATGTTCACCGTCATCATCATTTTCCACGAACCATTTCCGATAACTTCAGAAATCTTCATTTCCGCTTTGAAGACTCCCCTTTCTTCACGTTTGGCACCTACTTCTCACAAGTTTGGACGTCATTACAAGAGTCCAATGAGAACTAAAATCTTTTCATGTAGATGAATATGAATGCTCGCGCACATGGGCTTCCCCCGCCACGCCTGGCGCACTCCGCCCAGCCACGTGGCGGGGCGCCACTGGCGGGCAGGGGAGCCGGCTGGTGGCGAGGCGGAGAGCACGCAGCAAGCTTCCGCCAGCCAGCGCCAGGTAAAAACCCTGCGCCCTGTTTCTCTTTTTTTATTTTTATTTTTTTATTTTTTATTTTTATTTTTATTTTTATTTTTAAAATTTATTTTTAGGCTTTAGGCATATAAATAAGTGTAGTTTAGGGTTTTTCAAGGTTTACGGTTAGGGTTGGGGGTTTAGGGTGGTTTATTCTGAGGTTGGGTTTGAAGGTTAAATAGTTTTGGCTTTTCTTGGAGTTTGATTTACATTCGTACTTCAAGTTTTCTTTGGAGCTCTAATTTGTGGGTCTTCTTACAGTTTGTTTTTGCACTTGATTTTTTTTTTTGAGTTTGCGGGACGGTTCCAAATTGTAGAAAGCTGTATAAAGATGGCCAACCATACACTTATGATTTACTTTGCATTCATCATTGTACTTTTGACGTTCTTCAGTCGTAGACGAAGACGTCGTGTACTGCCCATCGTTCCAGTTGAAATTGAGGGAGGTTTAGGAATCAGACGTTTGCTCCCGATTATTGTAGCTATGGTTTGGAGGCAGCGGTTTCCACGCCGCATGTGGTGGGTTGAACCACGCCAGTATATCCATCACGATGTCGTGGAAGATGATGTCTGGCATACAACGCCAGACATGTTGAACCTGAGGTATTGGCAAACTTATCGTATGGACTTTCTGTCATTTGAAGCTTTGGTTGACTTATTAACACCCTGCTTGCGTCCCATTGCTCTTACATTTGTAAGAGCCCCCATTCCAATTAGGAAACAAGTGAAACTTGTTTTGTATCGATTAGCACATGGTATAAGTTGTGCTAGGATGCACAATTTATATGGCTGTGGTGAGTCTACTATTCGAAAGTACACTATGATAGTTTGTCGGGCATTAGGAAATGCAGATGATGGTTTATTCTTCCAATTTATTCACACACCTGAAGGCGATCGACTTCAAAATATTATAGAAATTTTTCGGGACATCACTGGCTTACCCAACATAGCTGGGGCAATTGATGGCTCTCATATTCCTCTTACAACCCGACCAAGCAAACGCTACACTCCCATGCCTCAAGATTTTTATAATCGAAAAAAATTTCATAGCATTGTTTTACAAGGAGTGTGTGATGCAAATATGAAGTTTTGGAATGTATGTGCTGGCCAACCTGGAGGTGTGCATGATGCTGCGCAATTTGTTGTATCTTCTGTAGCTGCACAATTGAGTACAAGACAAATTCTAGCAAGGCCTGTTGTCCATTTGAGCGGAATGGATATTAGGCCCTATTTGATTGGTGACACTACTTATCCAAGCCGACCGTATCTGCTCAGAAATTACAAATTGGGTAATCCAGCAATGGTGGATCAGAATAGGTATGTTTTATTCCTTCTTTTTGGTTTAATAATAATTTTATCATTTAAAAAAAGGCTTACTATTTGGGGTTCCTAATACTCATTACATTTTTTTTTGGCAGGTTTGACTCCTCTGTCAATAGCGGCAGAGTAGTGATCGAACAAGCATTTGGAGGTTTGAAGAATCGTTGGCGCATTCTGAAAGGATTCAATATGTCAGTCGACAAGGCTGCTCTTGTTACTTTAGCTTGTTGTGTTTTACACAGTTATTGTGAGATAAATAGGCAGCGTGTGCCTGTGCCTGCAGATGTTAGACTTCAACGTGACCCTTATGTTGGTTTTCACGTTGGAAGGATGCACCTTCCTGGTGAAAGTCTAGCAGCAAAACTGGAAGGAGAGGCCATGAGAGACATATTATTTGCATCATGGCTGGAACGTAATCCACCGTAATATGTACCCAAGTTTAGAATAGTTTTCATTTTACTCTGAGTCTCACATTTGTATTAGTAGTGTATGACACTACTTACTGTTATAAATGTTTAATTTGTCACATTATTGTGTATGTGTGATACGGAACAAGTGGAATTTGAATGCTCAATAGTAAAGTCTTACATATGATTGAATCTGATAGTTATATAATTCAATATCACCTCAAGCACAATTATCATATTTTTCAAACATAAATATTCACTTCTGATGATTAGATACAATTGTGGTCCACAACTTATAAGATATACAATTACAAGGATGCAAATGAAAACATAAACTCATAGCATACAATGCATTCAATACATAAATAAAGTTATAGCACATGAATACTTGAATAATGAAATGCAAATAGTCCTCAAACCTAGCATAGCAATGATATGCTATTGCTTTCATGAAAAGTAGATACATACAATGTACCTAAATGGACATAAGATGTAAGCTATTCCTTGTTCTTCTTCAGAGCATCTGCAAAAGTAGTTGCCACACTTGTGGTAGTGGCCTGCTGCAGTTTGAATAATTCCAACTCCAATTTCCTATTCTCCTCACGATCAATCTGACGTTCCTCAAGGTTCTCTCTGTGCATAGTCAGAGAAGCTTCAATCCTGAATCTCTCCATCTCCGTAGTGGAGTTAGTTAATTTATCTAAGGTCTCCATCAGACTCTTATCAATGCAAGCCCTCTTGGCTTCAGGCCTTGAAGAAGTAGCTTTGCCACGGACACCTCTTAAATTAGCTGCACGTGTACGAGGACTGCTTTCAGTATTGCCATGGGCAGTGCCGGTAGATGAAGCTGGAACGGCACGTGGCGGTGACGTCAAATGAGATGGCTGACCAATGTCCTCTTGCTCTTCAGAGAGGTCAACGGGAGCATTTGAGGTACCGGTACCCGGTATTGGCACACCTTGATCCATCCCTCCTGGTACTCCAACCGCCTTGGCTGTGAAGCTTAGAATCTCGTCAATCGCATCGTACCAGATAAACTTCGCGCCCTCGTCTCTGGCACCGGTTCCCGTCTGATTCCTCAACTTCTTGATCCGGGAGTAGTTGCTCCTCAACTTCTCCCATTTATCCGATAATGATTTCACCTTTCGCGCACGCTCGCTAGGGAAGTTGGTGATGAGCTCCTCGTGAGTACGTGCCCATTGAGGCTGTCTCATAGTGACGCTGTTGTGAAGCTCCACATGCTCTTTGCACTTGGCCAGCAAGAATTTGATGGCTGCGTTGCTCCAATGTCGCTCTTGTGGTGCCCCCTGTGTAGGTAAGGGTGGAGGGGCACCAGTCGGGATCGAAGAAGCAGGGGTAGAAGTACCGGAGCTCGGTCCAGCTGTCGATGGCGTTGGACTATTTGGCACCACCATTTGCAGAGAAGTCTCGTCCACCATGCTCAAAAAATAAAAATAGTACCTGCGAAACAGTGTAAATAATAAATTAGGAAGACTTTACTAAATTGATCCCCTCTAAGTCGATCATCTCTAAGTCAATATAACGTTGTTAGGAAGTATTGATTGTCGGTCCCTAATTAACAATATGAACCATATACGAACATGATGACCCTCCCTAATGTAATAACCTCTAACTCAATGTGCTAGACTGGTCCCAATTCTATCACCTTCTTTCAAATCAACAGCTCACCAACTTCTTTTAAATCAACAACTCACCAACTTCTTTCAAATCCAAAACAAGTCTACCCAAGTTCTGTCAATTACAAAAATAATTAACGTACCTGCAAAGCTTTGCAATAAACAAAAAAACCTTCTCCCTAAACCACCAAACCCCAAAACACAAGCTCTGTACCCCTCAAACCTGCAAGTCGTACTTGTCAAACCTGCGAGATGATCCTGGAACAAGAGTTAACTGAAATAAAAAATCTGAACCTAATCTACCCCTAGCCCCTCGTTTCTTACCCACGGGCTTCCCCCGCCACGCCTGGCGGAGGCCAAACCCGCCAGGGCTTCCCCCGTCGGCACGCCAGGCGGAACCTGGCGGGGGCTGGCGAAGCACTGGCGGGGTATACCCATGTGCGTGCGCTGGTTGTCCATGCATGCTTTAAACGCGTGCAATCACTTTTCCCCATGTCAAACGCAAATTACAATTGATCCTTGTGGAAAACTTGGATGCAGTGTATTGTCTCACCTTTGTGCTCTGATTTGGTGCCACTGACGCGAACACTGTCCTCAGCGTATTCCCCTTCGCAGATCTGGCGACTGGCCGATTTTTCACTGTTTTTGTGCTTTATATGTACGGTGGATTCGCCACCGGTGTCCGGAAAGGCCTGCAATCCATTCAGAAAAAAATTGACTCAAAACAAGGTCCTCTACTGACTTTCCTCTGGCCCCAAACACCTGTTTTCGACACAATTGCTTTTCTCTGTCACAAGAAACAGCAGTTGCCCTCCGACCCCACGGTTTCACACAGACTAAGATTGACTGGGCTCATATGTCTCATTCGACATTGCTCTTTCATTCGCCTTCAATAACCTCGCCTGCATGACAGTGTTGCGATACTTTCGACAAATTGTGGCCACACCTCCAGTCACGACATCCTCTCCACTTATTCATGCAGCTAGAACATTCACATTGACTTAAATATTATCTTACAAGGGCAAGGACGGCATTCAAACAGCTAATTTGTTCATCAATATTCACGTCTATTACAAAATTGGCATGTCAGCAAGTTTTGAGCAGCAGTTGAAAGAAGAAGAGCATGTGACCTTGTCGGACACAAGCATGTCATCATGAGTAGATATATTTTCAGCGAGGTCAATGTGTTCTTTCTCATGAGAAAGTGCGTAAGGATCTCCTTCTTCATTGGCGTCTTCTTTCACGGCCGCATCTTCTATCTTCACCACGGAATTCAGAACGCCGTGAACGCCACCTCTTGCTGACGCGACTTTTGTTGTCAATGTCGGAAATGGAGACTTAGTTCCTGCACAAACCACGTCCACCATGGTTGCAGCTGTACCAGCTAGAGCTTTGGTTCCATCGGTTGCTACACTTTCAATGTTGTCCTCCAATGCAGGCGGCAAAGTACTGTCTTCAACGACTACCGTGGGCCCTTCCAGCATCTCATTGGAAGTTTCGTTTGAAATGTCAAGCAGTGCCATGGTTGTCTGAGTTTGCGAGCCAATGAAGAGCTGTCCTAGCAGATCCTCCATTCTTTGCTGCATGGCTTCCATTTTTTGCTCCACTCCTGCGATGGAGAACTTGTAGTGCGATACTTGACTGCAAATGTCTTCAATGTCCTTTCCGTGATTCACTGGAGAGGAACGTCTGAATTCGGACTGCTGAGTGAATTCTCAGGCAACCTCTTCCTGCAACTCTATATCATATGGTGCTCGTCTCAAAGCTATACTCTGCACATTAGCAACGATTCTACATTAAACTATACCTTAAGAGCATACGATGTCCACCAACTAAAGAAATGACTCACATGAAACGGTGCTACATGTTTTCATGCACAGTGACGAATCTAGAAGTGAAACTGGAAATGCTACATATCTGATGAAGGGGAAAATCACTTAAACCTATCCTTGTGTACAGACTGGGGAGAAAGCCCCAATAAGGTCACAATTACTGCTTCATCCATGTCAGTTAGTAACGATAGAGAATGATGACGCACATTCACACACATTGGAGAAAACATGAAACTATAAAACTGATAAACTCTTACGAGTTTCACTAGTGCATCCTTTTCAATGGACTTCAGCTGAGAAGTCTTCATTCCTTTCCCAGCCAAGATGGACCTCATTTGCTCTGATTTTCGACGAGCGTGTTCTGTTGTCCGGTTAGCCACCAGTGTGTTCCAATGTTCACGGCTTACCTCTGGTGGTCTCGGTTTACCAGCGTCTATTAGTTGATTGAATTTCCACCTGTAGTTTATCAAAGATTTCGTTATCAACGGTTTCAGCCACTTCTCGCTTATTTTGTTTGTCTTCTTATCTGGACCTTGCACATCCCACTCTGCATGAACAGCCGCCTATGTGAGTTCCGCGGTGCTGAACAAGTGGACTACCTTTCAGAATTACTTGGTTAGTAAACCCACTGATAAAACGCTTCTTAGGTTATGAGACTAAGTCACATACGTTCCTTACAGAGCTGCCGGTAGCGAATGAAAAAGAAGTGCATTCACAAATACATACAGCAAGCTCAGGAAAACACCATTTTCTAAAATTCTTTTAGATACTTCCAGGTCACGCCTTCTTGCCATTCCCATTCCACCTAAACATTTACACCTTCAAGTAGGTGCAAATTAAAGTACTGATTAAATGTAAATGACTGAGAAGGCTAGAAACAAGCGTCATATCTAATGAAATCACTATGCACAAGTCTTCACATTGACAAATACCTGTGTACAGGCGAGTGAACAAGCGGCGTCTGTCACGGTTAGGCTGTCCTTCCCAGCTGGAACTAGGGTCCAATTCCTTCGCCATTTTGCGCACGTTGTCCGCCAAGGTTGCCTTCATTGGACCATAGGGGTTCCCGTTGACATCCACGAACACAGGTTTCAGAAGCAAAACCGCACGACGTTCGTGCAGTTGCTCAACAAATGCTGAGTACTCTTGGAAATCATCATTGTCATCACCGTCCTCATCGTCATTGTCCTTGGGCGTCCCTGAGCCAGGACTGCACAGCAACAAAACCTATGTGAGAACATCCACGGTGACCAAAAAAATGCAGTTCCTCAGTTTCGACTACACGTTTCTGACTACGATGTGTCACTCCATACACTCGTGTGTACAATTCTAGAAAAACAAAAGTGCGAGCGTCCGACATTTATACGAACAATAAAAACATGGGCATGTTACCTGAAGTCTTCATCGCTATCTTCTTGTTTCGCTGCACGAGACCGTCTTCCAGCGTCCTCACATACAGATATGTACCGAAGACAAACGATTTTCCTCTTCTTCGACGGCGGTGACGTCGATGTGACCCTCATCTTCCCTTTCTCCGTCACGCTCAGCCGTCTGTTGTGAGCTCCCAATTTGTCACTTGGAACTCGTAGAATTATTTTTTTGGAAATTTACAATTTAAAGTTGATAAAAGTATAGAAAAACCCATAAAAAGAGTGTAGAACCGAAATAGGGTTGTGTCATACCCATTATAGTATTTGGTCTAGATTTGTGTTTTTTACTTAGAATCCCCCAAACCTTGCCTAAAAATAGTATAAAAATAACGAAAAGGTTAGATTTGGAGGATTCAAGTCACACAGCCCCAAAAGGGCTAAATCCCACCATGAATGTGACGATTCATGGCTAGGTCGGTTCGAGGGATCCACAGCGAGGCCACTAGGTCGGGTCCTAGAGTTAGATTTAGAATTCCCCATTAAATCGACGAATTCCCAAAATCCCGATTGTTAGCATGCAGGAGCCACTCACGCAAGACCGGGCCCGTGGAGGAATCTACAGCCCAGGGATGGTGTTCTAGGGTGAATCCCATGCTAGGAGTCCAACGGCGAAATCGATTTGCCAAGATTCCTCCACCTGCAGAAGATTCTCGCACCGTCGCTAATTCGAGGAGATGGCCAGTTTTAAATCTCCATTGACCAATTGTGCCAGGTACGGAAACACACCCGCACGTCTTTCATGTGACTCTCTGAGAGGTCACGTGAAAAATCCCGGCATCTTCCGACTTGCAGAAGAACCTTTTCCAGGTGGTCAACCCTCCTAACCTTCAACGGGAATTTCATGGAAATTACCCAGGTTACAATAAAATCTTACTAAAAATTAGACTAGCTTGTTTTATGTTAATAATGCACTCCGTGAAGTTTCACGACATTCCGATAGCGGCAAGTACCCGAACCGGCGAGATTCCTCGGGAATTAACCACGTGGCGGGGTCCCCGCCACATTGACCGGCATCCTGGGCCCATACGATGGCGAAACGAAGTCAACCAAAAGTCCTTCCCGACTCTTTCGCACCTACCGGAGACCTTAGGCTATTCTCATTTCTCAAAATAGGAGACCCCCAAGATCTAAGATTTTACCACGATTTGGTTTTTAAACTAAATTAGCCTACGATGGATTTTTGGCCTTGGTACGGGGGGTAAGGAGATTTAGGACTAAACACGGCGATCTGGATCCAATGGCGCAATCCGTTTGGCGATTGGAGCTAATCTCCAAAAGTTAGGATGTTGGTTTAGCATAGATGGTAGAAGTAGAAATTTAGGATGTAGGATGAAAATCTTTGAGGATGAGGATGAAAATCCCCGTTGATAAGGTTACCTTAGAGCTTTAAAGAGAGAGGTGAGCCCTTGGGAAACCTATATAAGGGCCCCATTTCTCTCTCTAAAACACCCCCTCACTTTTGTTTGGGTCCGTGGGTCCAATTTGCTTTGGATATTTTGGCATTTGAAGCCAAAAACCTCTACGATGTTTTTGGAGTACTTTTTGTTCCATTGTTGCTAGATTTCAAGTTTTGAAGGTCTTTGGGGGTCCTTCTATCTTGCCTTTTGTACTTCTCGTGTGTTTGTTATACCCTTGTTATGAGTTAAGAGTCCTTGTTTCTCTCTTGTTGTACCTTTGTGATCTAACTTGTGAATTTAGGAGTCTTTTGGTGTCTTGTTTTAATCCTAAAGTCACCCCCCACCGTACCTTGGCAATGCTGCTTTGGGGGGCCTTTAGCTTGTGAAGTTGTGTGTCTTTATGTGTACTAAAACGTGTGTTTTCCTCACTTGTGTATTCTCATCCTCTTCTAATCTTCCCCTTGTTGTGTGGACCCCCCCTCGGGACGGCGAAGCTTTGGCTTTGTCACATGTGTTTCTAAGTTTGTCTTTTCTATCCTCTTCTAATATCCCCCTTGTTGCGTGGACCCCCCTTTGGGACGGCGAAGCTTTGGCTTTGTCACATGTGTTTCTAAGTTTGTCTTTTCTATCTTCTTCTAATATCCCCCTTGTGGTGTGGACCCCCCCTCACGGCGGCGAAGCTTTGAACTAGTGACAACGTCAAGTTCTACAGTGTGTGTTAAAATACTCGTAGACGACGGAGCTTTGAACCCGTGGAGTGTCACGAGTCCTAAAGTTGGTGTTAAACCCAATCTTACGGCGAAGCTTTGAACCTCCATAGCTTTAGATTCCAAAGTCTAGTTTCCAAGACTTCCTTGGGAAAGTCTAGAGTTTAGCTTTCAAGATATGTAGATTGTCAACAATTTCCGGCTCTTTGGCAAAACTAGCTTTGCCTTAGTTTTAATACCTTAGAGTTATGGTGCAAAAAATTTGGTTACCTTAAGTTTTTTGCAAAGTCCAGCTACCCTTAGTTTTTGCAAGTCCAGCTACCTTAGTTTTATTTTTGCAAGAATAGTTTTAGCCCAAGCATCAGTCCAGGCCATCAAAACCAGCATCAGTCCAGGCCATCAAACCAGCATCGGTCCAGGCCATCCAAACCAGCATCAGCCAGGCCATCAAATCAAAACAAGCAACAGCTGGTCCCCGTTTGATTTGTTTATTTTTTTATAAAATAAATAAATAAATGTAAATAAATAAATAAAACTTTCCAACCCCCCAGCCAGCCAGCCCCTGCCGACCAGCCGGAGGGCCGGGCCGTGGTGGGCAGGCCGTTGGGGCCCCAGCACCGAACTCTCCTTTTTTTGACTGCGTTTTTTTTTGTTTTTGATTTTCTAAAAATCAAAACAAAACCAAGAAGGTTGGATGGATTATTTGCTAAACTAGGGGTTGGGGTAGGTTTAGAGTTGACACAAAAAACACAAGGGAAGAGGGAGGAAAAAGTGGAGAACCCTTGCACCTGCACACACTCTCACCAAGCACACCTGCACACACTCTCACCAAACACACCTGCATACAATGGAAGGAGGTTAGAGAAGGAGGAGATGAAGTAGGCAAGCAAAGGTGGGAGACGATAAATAGTAGCTTAGGTTAGGAGTAGGTAGGCTTAGGAAAGGAAATCTTGAGAATTCATAGTGACCGATGGGAGGAGGATTAGGATGACACAAAGCAAAGTTGTGTAAGAGGGTAGGAGGACCATTTAAACCCTTTTCATAGTTTGAAACCATAGTGTAAGTCTCATAAAAGTTTAGGTGGAATAGTGCTAGTGTAGAAGAAAGAGGAAGAAGGGAAAGAAAGCAGGAAGGGAAAGAGGGAGTTTAGATCATCAAAATTTGTAATATTTTCTAAAATAAGCGGTGAGCTTGGAAAAAATTCAAAACAAAGCCAAAGACTACCATGGAGCGTGAGGATGTACACGTGGACGTGGACGAAGATATTTCCGACACCGGTAGTGAAGAGGTGAGTTTTTAATTTAATCTTTGATGTTTCTCCCTAATTAGCATTTATTTTCCTAATCAGCCCTTAGAGCGTGATTAGCATCCAAGATTAGTGCAAATTAGAAGTTTAGATTCAAAAAGTTATAGATTAGTGATAGAGGTTTCCAAAAGCATATTACACTTAAGATTCGACCGTAAACTGACCGCGTTAGGCTAAGTTAAGCGGTAGGGGGTAGAACGGAGGAATTTTAATTAAATTTGATCCACAAGGAACAATGGACGGAAATTAGGATTAGATTAGAAGGAGGATTTAGGATTAAAATTAAAGATCAAATAACGGTTAAAAACCTAGAGTTAAATTAAGATTTTAATTAGGGAAGTTAAAATTCAAAAGTCGAAATTTGGAGTTAACTTTGGGAGGTAAAAAGTAGAGTAGGAAATAGAAGTCAAAAGTAGAGTCCACTTAGGAAGTAGATAGTTGAGTCAGGGATAGAGTTAAAATTAGAGTCAAAACCCTTAAGTTAAAAGTTGGAATTAAATTTAGGAGGGTAACATTAGAGTGAATCTAGGATTAAAACGATAAGATTAAATTGGGAAGTAGAAAGTCAAAAGCCTAAAGTCAAAAGTTAAGATTAAATTTAAAGGTTAAACTTTAGAGTCAATCGGGAAAGTAAAAAGTTAAAGTGAAAAGCTAAGAGTAGAAGTTAAAAGTTAAAAAATAGTGGTTAAATTTTAGAGTTAATTTAGAAGTAAAAACCTAGAGTTAAAAGTCAAACCATAGAGTTAAAATTCAAGGGTAAATTTTGGGATTAATTTTAGAAGTAAAAATTTAGAGTTAAAAGTCAAAAACCTAGAGTTATACGTAGAGGGTAAATTTAGAATAAAATAGGGAAGTGAAACCTTGAAGTTAAAGTCAAAACATAGAGTTAACTTTAGAAGGTAAATTTTAGAGTTAGTTTAGGAGTAAAAACTGGGAGTCAAAAGTCAAAACAAAGTCAAACGGTAGCATTAAATTTTGAAGTTAAATTCTCTAATTAGTTTGGGAAGTTAAAAAAATCTAGAATACACGTAGGAGTTAAAAGTTAGAATAGGAGTTGAAACTTTAGGAATAGCTCTTAAAAGTAGAACTTCAAGGTGGAGTTTTAAAAACCCAAGATAGCCTTAGAGGTTCATGGAAGGAACATAGGGGTTCCCCTTTTTTACGTAGTTAGGGACATTAGAAATGACGCCAACTATCCAGTCTACCCTCGACATAGGATAGATAGTTAGAGAGTTAAAACTTTACCATTACCCCTGAGCATTGCAGTTATCTTGTGAGTTACTACATGCATTCTAATTATTCGCTGCCATCCACGACACTTAGGAAACGTTAGCAAAAAAGATCTATTACTTGGAAGGCACAATGGACCACGCTCACATCACCCCCATATATTAAAAAATGTGGATAAAGGCATAGAACCTGGTCGGTGTTCGCTCTATTACCAAAAGTGGGTAATCTAGCGCCCACAGTTTTGGTGCATCTGCCGGGAGTTGAAAACATTAGGTTACAAATGCATGTTGACTAACAAGTGTTGCATGTGAAGGACTTTGACTCGGGAATATCTGAGCCATTTTCTCATATTAGAGGCGATTCCAAGCTGGAGGCTTGGGACGCCAACTTCCGAGGCTTCCCCTTCAGATGCTACTCAAGTGTTGAACTGGCCGCTGGTAACGGGTGAAACGGTTGGGCCCTCGCCTTGAGAGACTTGCTCACCGGCCCAAGAACATTAAGGTTCTCCTTTGAGTTCTGGTACTACCTGGCCCAACTCTACCTGCACGATTTAAACCGGTACACCCCGTCAATTGCCTACGCAGTCACAGCTAGGTCATTTGGAGGCCCTATTCACCAATTCACCCATCATTTGGTAGACTATTGGGTCGTTGTATTGGCCTTGTGGAATTACGAGAAGCTCTTCATTAAAGATTGCTTCGAGGCGCGGCTTCCATTGCCTCTCACCAACAGCCGTCCCCAATGGGGAAACGTTGGAGCGCGATAGGTGCTTGTGTGGTTGGGCTGTATGGACTATGCATCCAAACCTTTAAAGCGGTAGGCGATCTCGGTAGTCTCCTAGACCTAGAAGAAGTCGAGACCTTGGAGGAACAAAAAGGGACCATTCCATTAAACTCGGCCCTTCTCCCTCAGGTGACGCAAGATGCGAGACTTGCAGCAGCCATCATGGCAGAATCCTTGACAAGGATTCAAGAATGCTACCAGAGTATGTATGTCGCAGTTGAATCAGAGGAAGTCAAATTGGTGAAGGAGATTACAAGCCAAGAGGTGTTACCTACTCTTGTAGTCACGAGGGGAGGGGCCCAAACAATCCCTCCTCCACTGCCCGAGCTTGTGAATATAGATTCCCCTGACTCTAGTTCCCATAGTGGCATCCTCCTTAAATTGTCCCAAGATTCCTCTCAGTTCTCTGACCTCCAGAGTACACTAAGGGACATTGCAAAGGAAATGCACTCCCATGAGAATCTCCCCACTCGCATTGAAATGGACGAAAATGAATACCGATTCGTCCAACGGGGGGATACCTTTCCTCCCATTGTTCTTTCCCATAGGCCCAAAAGTCGAAGGACTAACAACCCTTCTGGCCTGTATGACTTGTGGGGGGACTGGGCACAAATCAAAACGAACATTTCCTTTGGCCAGCTGGTCAAGACTTCTTCCGCCTTATGCAAACAGCTGAAGGAGGGGGCCACCATTGCCTGCACTCCTAAGCTCACCTCGGTCAACCGAGTTGCATCTCGAGTTCTCCCCGAAGAGCCAGAGTCTGACTTCAAAGAATCTACCCCACTAGTCAAGACATCCCGCAAGGACCTTCGAACTACCCTAGAGAATTTCGAAGCGGTGGAGATTGAAGTCAAGACAGTTGACAAAATCATCCCCAGGACCTTAGTGGATGACGGCAGCGGAGTCAACAAAATGCCAGCCTATACCATGCGCAAGTTAGGACTAGAGATTACTCATCCTTCTTGCGTAACGCTCAAATGCGCAGATCAGCGGCCGGTCAAGACCATTGGCCGAATCAAGGACCTCCGGATCCAGACCGGGGGGATCGACTACATTGTTACCTTTGAGGTCTTGCCACTCAGCGAGGAGGCAACCAACCCCTACCCATTGCTCTTGGGTCGGGGGTTCCTTTGCCAATGTGGCGGGGTAGTAGACTGGGGGAAGGCCCAGCCTACCTTCACCTACGGGCCAAACGAGGCAAGGACGAAGATACCAATCGTCTCCAACGACCCAACTCTACAGGGGCCCCAAGAGTTTGTCTACACGACTGTCCGAACCATGCAGGCCACGGCAACCACTGACCTAGGCAAGATGAAATTCTTGGGGTTGGATCTATATGGGTTAGAGGACAATACCCCATTCGAGGATTGGCTTCGAGAGCACCCCGACTCAAGCGAGGATGCGATGGTCATCATCTGCACCTCTGGGATTCAAAATAACCAAGACACCACATCGGGCACAGCCATCGAGGTCTCCAATAATAGTTTGGATTCCGAAGAAAGGGCCAAATTAGCTCCAGCCCCGAAATCCGGCCCAAGCGCGATATACGCCCACGAGATCGAGGCCAACGAGAACTCTCACCTTAGGAATAACCCTAGGATCTGTCACTTTCCTCACCGAATAGTTGCTTCGCAACCACTACGCTGGCTGCAAGTCGGTCCTATAGGCATGCGGATAGCCTTTTCGATTATGACCTCGAGTACTACTCTCCCTTACGATCGCGGCCTGCGCTTGATCACTTGTTTCCGTTGCCTCGCACCCCCTAGGGTCCGCTATTGCAACACCGGGAGGGCATTGGCCTTACCTAGCAACGCCAACTTGACCGAGGGTGGAGATCTTCCCCTAGACTCATCCTCAAGACCACCTAATTTGGAAGCTACCCAAAGCACACCCAAACCGGTGCGTTGCCAATTGCATGAGGTTGAAAATAGTCACCCGCAACCTGAAGACGATCTTAATAACGATGATGGTGGGCCTATTGCGGTCCGAGACTTTCCATTCGACTACCATCCCCCGGAGGGATGGATCCCTGGAACGCATGGTAAATGGGGAGAAGCCCTAGATTGGACAGACGAAGAAGAAATTGCGGAAACCCTAGCTGCCCCGCACAAGGTAGCAACAGCCTCTCTTGAAGACATCCCTTACGGAATACACAATGCTCCGCATGCTTGGCGGCAACAGATAAGAGCTCTAGAAGCGCCACGGGAGCAGGGGGAGGACAAGCTGCAGCCACAGGTAAGTCCTGCAGCACCTACCACACCTGACAACAAAGAGAACCAGCCATCCACCGGCCAGGTACTAGGTATCTCTGCCACCACTCTCTTTCACACCTTGGCTTGTTGGTTTCTGGGCGCCTAAACCATTTACTGGTTACGATTATTAATAATATAAGGTTAGCCTTACATTATAGATGATTGTGTAAAAGGCCTATTTAGCCCTCCAGAACAAAAAAATTTAATAGCTACCATCTTATTATTTACTTGGGATAGTAAGAAAGCTAGAAAACCCCCCCAAAAAAATACCAAAAAAATGAAAGCTTGAAAAATCTTTGAAAATCCTAAAAAACAAAAACTGAAGGTTCTAAAAGTTCACTATTGCATGATCTCCCAAATCCCTATGGGATTTTAGAAGTAGGAAAAATACAGAGAGGTGGTTGTTATTTCGGGGCCAGGTCAAGATTTTAACATTCTCCACTTTCTGGCACATAGTGGTGGGTGTTATTTCGGGACTAATCCATCTACCCCTTGGGAAGAATCAAGAATATTAAGATTCTTGAAGATGGTTCACATCTAACGTAAAAGTAAAAGCCGCGGGGCCAAAACCCGCAAGGCCAACCAACTTTGTTGACCATTCTAGTTTACCTAACTCTCAGTAGGACAGGAAAACGTCGAGTGTGTTGGGAATTGCTCACACTTGGGCCCAACACATGAGTGTGTTGGGAACTGCCCAGACCTGAGCCCAACACATCACCAAACTGTCGGAGTTAGCATCATGTGGAAGACAAATGACCTTTCACTTAGATTAGGTACTCCCTAGACCGTTGTAATAGAAGCCACATAGTGGATGAAAAAGCGGCTAGTTGAGTTGGCACTAACCTTGTCAGACCGTCATAATAGAAGCCTGCAAAGAGGATGAAAGGGCGGCTGAAAGGAAGACACTCGTCCCTTGCTAGATCGTCGAACCTGCTGATATGCTAACGAAGCGGCTAGTTTAAGAAGGGGCATTGGCACTCGTCCCTTGCTAGACCGTCGAACTTGCTGATATGCTAACAAGGCGGCTAGTTTAAGAAGGGGCACTAGATACTAGACCGTTGTAATAATGCAGAAGGCTTAAAAAACGGCTAGTTTAGAACTGACACCTTACATCATGTCCCCCACGTTAGGGTATAAGAATGGGGGGGGCAGCCCTTGTACTTTTAAGCTACTGGCAGCGTCATGTGCAGGTACTGCTCGAGTAACACATGGACCATGGATGGTTCAACCCGCCAACAGTCTTACCAGTCGCGCTTCAGATCAAAATTCTCTGTGTTGAGAAACGCAGCTTCTCCCACTTCCTCATCTCTCGCTTTGGTTTTAATTTCTTCCTCCGTGTGCTTCAGCATCCTTGGCCTGTGCAGATTCCCGTTGTTAACTATGGAGAGATCTGGGAAAGCATCATCTACGTCCTAGTCTAGCATTCTCTCGAACAGCGGAGCGATTTCACAGTCTTCGGGCGCCTGCGCCCTTCTATCTCCCCCCCACCTGTCTTCGTTATCTTCTCTTCACATTTGATCTCTACCTGTTTTCCTTGTTTACCATTGTTCCTCGCTGTTCAGTCTCTTCAAGACTTCTTCTTTTTCAAAATCTGCTCTGGCAGATAGATACGTCAAACCCTCACATTGCAGGTCCAAACCAACTCCATTTGGGGAGGACAAGGGGGATAGGGTAGTATAGATGTCATGTCGGTCAAAGACAACGGGTCCCCGGGGACCTCACCCGTGGCTCCGCCATCCTCGCCCTCTTCTTCATCTTCACCTACCACCCCCACAGGCGCCAGGTCGTCGTCACTGACCCCAACCTCGGTGGACGAGGCGGCGAGAGACGTCCTCATGTTACCAACCATGTTATCTACATCAACAGACGAACCATCCACACCGACTGAGGAGCTTCCATTCCAACTTCCGGAAGAACTCGCACTCGATCCAACGGCTAACCCTGCTGGAGACGGACTTGCAATTCCGGGCAGGTTGCCTAACTCACGACGGTGACTACATGACGAGGAGGAGCAACCGGGTCGCGAGATTCCACTGGCAAGAAACCCTCTAGCCAGGGACATCAGGCAACCTAGGCCAAACGGGATCCGCTCACTTATGATTCTCGTGGAGGATCACGACATCTTGTTGGGCCACCACCTCATGGTGACGGGCCAATTTTCAAGTGGGCGCCCTGCCATTAGCATCACAAGAAACTTCGTGGCCGACGGCCACTTGTTGGCAGTCCGCGGACCAGAGCTCCAGCCTATCAGTCAAGGCTAGTATCCTCGCTACATCTTTGAGGTCCTGGACCAACTGCGCGTGTTCTTTGGAATATGAGCTGGTCCAGCCTCTTTGTACATAGCGTTAATTCTGGGCAAGATATAAACCCTACCGATCCTGTATACACTTAGCCAAAAAAAAAAAAAAAAAAAAAAAAATCCCTGACACTGTACAACAAGGGAGGGACCGGGCCGGCACCGGCACCGGCTTATATACCACCAAAGCAAACCGACGGACGTCTTCCGCCGCGGCAGCCGGCAGCCTGTTGGCCGCAGCCTCATCGCGGTCAAGATACCTCAATTTTCCCTTGGCGACGCAGGTTCGAACCTCGAGCCAGGCACCGGGGCGCCCCCTATCTGAGCTAGTGACAAGATGGCAAGAAATGCTGCGGCCTCCACGACGGAAGACACTTTTACAAGTGAAGCTCCCGAGCATTGAGGTCTCAAACCACTTGTCTTTTCCATTTATGCTTTTCCTTTCTGTTTTCTTTTTCCTTTTATTTCATCTCATTAGTCCAAACTCACTCCGTTGAGGGAGGAAGGCGGGTTTGAAATATTTTTTATCTATAGTGTCCCGATTTGCTGTATCAAAAGAGGACAGGGGTTTCTCTCTCTACTTCTATCTCCCCCTTAGGTCCAACCTCACTCCGTTGAGGGCGGATGGCGGGTTTTTTTTACATTTTTTATCTATAGATCCAAGTCGACTCCGTTCGAGGCGGATGGGGAAACAACAAGAAAATTAAAAACTAGAATAAATAGAAAATGAACAAAAAAATGAGTGATAAGTCTACGGGGGTCAAACTTCCTTAGACCACCCCTAGCCCTTCCACTTGGAAGGTGGATTACTCCCTTTGCTCTCTTCTCCCCTGTCAGTTAATCCATCAAGAGTCTCTTGATAGGAATAACATCCTTTTAGATAGAGTCACATCTTGGTTTCTAGTCTGTCATTAGGTTCAATCTCGAAATTGACCGTGTACCCAAACAATCGTAACAAGAGATGCTGGGTCCTTATGATTTTGCAAATCATACCGCAGATGGCCGCCATATGTGAGCTCCCAATTTGTCACTTGGAACTTGTAGAATTATTTTTTTGGAAATTTACAATTTAAAGTTGATAAAAGTATAGAAAAACCCATAAAAAGAGTGTAGAACCGAAATAGGGTTGTGTCATACCCATTATAGTATTTGGTCTAGATTTGTGTTTTTCACTTAGAATCCCCCAAACCTTGCCTAAAAATAGTATAGAAATAACGAAAAGGTTAGATTTGGAGGATTCGAGTCACACAGCCTCCAAAGGGCTAAATCCCACCATGAATGTGGCGATTCATGGCTAGGTCGGTTCGAGGGATCCACAGCGAGGCCACTAGGTCGGGTCCTAGAGTTAGATTTAGAATTCCCCATTAAATCGACGAATTCCCAAAATCCCGATTGTTAGCATGCAGGAGCCACTCACGCAAGACCGGGCCCGTGGAGGAATCTACAGCCCAGGGATGGTGTTCTAGGGTGAATCCCATGCTAGGAGTCCAACGGCGAAATCGGTTCGCCAAGATTCCTCCACCTGCAGAAGATTCTCGCACCGTCGCTAATTCGAGGAGATGGCCAGTTTTAAATCTCCATTGACCAATTGTGCCAGGTACGGAAACACACCCGCACGTCTTTCATGCGACTCTCTAAGAGGTCACGTGAAAAATCCCGGCATCTTCCAACTTGCAGAAGAACCTTTTCCAGGTGGTCAACCCTCCTAACCTTCAACGGGAATTTTATGGAAATTACCCAGGTTACAATAAAATCTTACTAAAAATTAGACTAGCTTGTTTTATGTTAATAATGCACTCCGTGAAGTTTCACGACATTTCGATAGCGGCAAGTACCCAAACCGGCGAGATTCCTTGGGAATTAACCACGTGGCGGGGTCCCCGCCACGTTGACCGGCATCCTGGGCCCATACAATGGCGAAACGAAGTCAACCAAAAGTCCTTCTCGACTCTTTCGCACCTACCGGAGACCCTAAGCTATTCACATTTCTCAAAATAGGAGACCCCCAAGATCTAGGATTTTACCACGATTTGGTTTTTAAACTAAATTAGCCTATGATGGATTTTTGGCCTCGGTACGGGGGGAAAGGAGATTTAGGACTAAACACGGCGATTTGGATCCAACGGCGCAATCCGTTTGGCGATTGGAGCTAATCTCCAAAAGTTAGGATGTTGGTTTAGCATAGATGGTAGAAGTAGAAATTTAGGATGTAGGATGAAAATCTTTGAGGATGAGGATGAAAATCCCCGTTGATAAGGTTACCTTAGAGCTTTAAAGAGAGAGGTGAGCCCTTGGGAAACCTATATAAGGGCCCCATTTCTCTCTCTAAAACACCCCCTCACTTTTGTTTGGGTCCGTGGGTCCAATTTGCTTTGGATATTTTGGCATTTGAAGCCAAAAACCTCTACGATGTTTTTGGAGTACTTTTTGTTCCATTGTTGCTAGATTTCAAGTTTTGAAGGTCTTTGGGGGTCCTTCTATCTTGCCTTTTGTACTTCTCGTGTGTTTGTTATACCCTTGTTATGAGTTAAGAGTCCTTGTTTCTCTCTTGTTGTACCTTTGTGATCTAACTTGTGAGTTTAGGAGTCTTTTGGTGTCTTGTCTTATTCCTAAAGTCACCCCCCATCGTACCTTGGCGATGCCGCTTTGGGGGGCCTTTAGCTTGTGAAGTTGTGTGTCTTTACGTGTCCTAACCGTGTTGTTTTTCCTCACTTGTGTATTCTCATCCTCTTCTAATCTTCCCCTTGTTGTGTGGACCCCCCCTCGGGACAGCGAAGCTTTGGTTTTGTCACATGTGTTTCTCAAGTTTGTCTTTTCTACCTTCTTCTAATATCCCCCTTGTTGCGTAGACCCCCCCTCGGGGCGGCAAAGCTTTGGCATTGTCACGAGTGTTTCCTTAAGTTTGTCTTTTCTACCTTCTTCTAATACTCCCTTGTTGTGTGAAACCCCCCCACGGCGGTGAAGCTTTGAACTAGTGACAACGTCAAGTCCTATAGTGTGTGTTAAAATAGTCTTAGACGGCGGAGCTTTGAACCCGTGGAGTGTTACAAGTCCTAAAGTTGGTGTTAAAACCAATTTTACGGCGGAGCCTTGAACCTCCATAGCCTTAGATTCCAAAGTCTAGTTTCCAAGACCTTGGAAAAGTCCAGAGTTTAGCTTTCAAGATTGGTCACGAGTTTCTAGGAAGAGAGTGACCATCTCGTAACACTTAGCTTAGGTGACCGTTCTAAAAATTTGGGGCCTAACTCCCCGGACGGCGAAGCTTCGATCCTGGCCCTAACCCCCTACTAAAAATCCAATTTAAGTTTGTGTTAGTGGGTTACCCTAAGGGAACCCGGTTGTGTGGATTTTTTGGGAAGGGCAGCTAGTACCCCGGACCAACATACAGCCAACATACCGGGCCAGTATACCGGCCAGCATACAGCCAGCCATACCGGACCGGCATACCAGACCAGCCGGCAGCCAATCATACAGCCAGCATACATCGGGCAATCAGCTTGACTAAGCTGAACGTCAGCATCGGGCTAGTCTGTTTGACTGAACTGAACATTAGCCATCGGGCTAGTCAGCTTGGCTAACTGAACTAAATTTCTGGATTTCCAGAACTAAACGGGACGATGCCCTACGGGGCCCCAACTATCTTTTTTATTTTATTTTTTGATCTTTTAAAGTCTGAAATTTTGGAATCCAGTTGGGGAGAGGAAAAAACTCAACTTGGAACTTCAAAAATACAAGAGAAAGGGGGGGAGAAATAGAAGCTGCCACTCCACGCGCCACCTGCACAAAAACATCCGATCCTACCTGCATCACCACTCACACTTACACACAATGGAAGGAAATTAGGGAGAAGGATGTGTTATAAGAGTGGAAAGGAGAGAGACGATGAATAGTGCCTAGCTAGGAGATTAGGTAGGAAATCTAGAAGAACTCCTTGCAACCGTTGGGAGGAGGATTAGGATGACACAAAGCAAGGTTGCGTAAGAGGGTAGGAAGAACATTTAAACCCTTCTCGTAGTGTGAAACCATAGTGTAAGACTCATAGAAGCTTAGGTGGAATAGTGCTAGTATAGAAGAGAGGGGAAGAAAGAAAGAAAGGAGGAAGGGAAAGAAAGGAGGAAGGGAAAGAAGGAATTTAGATCATCAAAAATTGTAATATTTTCTCAGTAAGCGGTGAGCTCGGACAAAATTCAAAACAAAGTCAAAGACTACCATGGAGCGTGAGGATGTACACGTGGACATGGACGAAGTTATTTCCGACACCGGTAGTGAAGAGGTGAGTTTTTAATTTAATCTTTGATGTTTCTCCCTAATTAGCATTTATTTTCCTAATCAGCCCTTAGAGCGTGATTAGCACCCGAGATTAGTGCAAATTAGAAGTTTAGATTCAAAAAAGTTATAGATTAGTGATAGAGGTTTCCAAAAACATATTACACTTAAGATTCGACCGTAAACTGACCGCGTTAGGCTAAGTTAAGCGGTAGGGGGTAGAACGGAGGAATTTTAATTAAATTTGATCCACAAGGAACAATGGACGGAAATTAGGATTAGATTAGAAGGAGGATTTAGGATTAAAATTAAAGATCAAATAACGGTTTAAAAACCTAGAGTTAAATTAAGATTTTAATTAGGGAAGTTAAAATTCAAAAGTCGAAATTTGGAGTTAACTTTGGGAGGTAAAAAGTAGAGTAGGAAATAGAAGTCAAAAGTAGAATCCACTTAGGAAGTAGATTGTTGAGTTAGAAATAGAGTTAAAATTAGAAGTCAAAACCCTAAAGTTAAAAGTTGGAATTAAATTTAGGAGGGTAACATTTAGAGTTAATCTAGGATTAAAACGATAGGATTAAAGTTGGAAGTAGGAGTCAAAAGTCAAAAGTCAAAAGTTTAGATTGAATTTAAAGGGTAAATTTTAAAGTCAATAGGGGAGTAAAAGGTTAGAGTGAAAAGCTAAAAGTAGAAGTTAAAACTTAGAGGTAGAAGTAAAATTTTAGAGTTAGTTGGAAGTAGAAAAATCTAGAGTCAAAGTGAGAATGTAGAGTTAAATTCGGAGGTTAAGATTGGGGATTAATTTTAGAACTTAAAATTTAGAGTTAAAAGTCAAAAAACCTAGAGTTAAATTAGGAGTAAAAATCTACAGTAAAAAAGTGAAAAGTTAAAGTTAACTTTAGAGGGTAAATCCTAGAGTAGTTTAGAAATGAGAATATAGAATTAAAAGTGAAACTTAGAATTACCCTAGAAGATTAAAACTTGGAAGTTAGGAGTTGAAGTTGATTTAGAAGTAAAAACCTAGAGTCAAAAGTCAAAACATAGAATAGAAGTCGGTAGTTAATACCTAGAACCAAGCTGAAGAAGTAAAATCTAGAGTTACATTAAGAAGTTGGAACTTTAGGGGTAGCTTTTAAAAGTAGAACTTCTAGGTGGAGTCTTAGAAACCCAAGATAGTCTTAAGGGTTCATGGAAGGAACAAAGGGGTTCCCCTTTTTACGTAGTTAGGGACGTTAGAAATGACGCCAACTACCCAGTCGACCCTCGACATAGGATAGATAGTTAGGGAGTCAGGATTTCACCATCACTCTGAACATCGCAGTTAACTTGTGAGTTACTACATGCATTACTAATTATTCGCTGCCATCCACGACCCTTAGGAAACGTTAGCAAAAAAGATCCATTGCTTGGAAGGCATAGTGGACCGCGCTCACAACACCCCCATATATTAAAAAAGTGGATAAAGGCATAGAACCTGGTCGGTGTTCGCTCTATTACCAAGGGTGGGTAATCTAGCGCCCACAGCATCCCAAGCAGAGACATGGGGCCGGTCAGGTGTGCGTCGATCTTCCTCCTCTGACGAACTGTTCTCATCAGCACCACCCACAAATGTGTTTGCGTAAGGTCGTCGTCGTCATGGAGGACTGTCTCGTGGAGGAACCAATCCAGCCCATCTATTTCCATGCAAACGCTCCTCTACCTCCCTACGATTTTCATCCTGTCGTACTGCCGTTCGCACAACTTCATCTTCGGATCCTGAGGACAATGGCTCCTCATTCTCTTCATCTGTATCTACATCTTCCAAATACTTTTCGTAAAATTCAGCAGGATTTTTCCCACATTTCTCCCGTGCTACTTTGCTATTGGTGTAGATATACACCAATGCTTCAGCCTTAGATGTAGTCAAACGGTTTTGCACTTTACTATGCAGAAACAAATACATGCTCCAATTTCTTTTGCATGATGATGCTGAACATGTCAAAGACAAAATTCTCCTAGCAATTTTTGGAAGAGCATTGCCACCCACACGATTCCACCACTGATGAGGCAGTAGTTTACAGCAGGTGATATCGAGAGCCTCCTGTAAGGGGTCGAATGGGCCTGTCTTTTCTTCAAATTCCGTCAACTCGCTCATTGCATCATCCTCCAACACTCCCAATGGCTCGCGTAGTTTTTGTATAACTCGATTCAAGGCTTGCTTGGCCTCGCCATTGTTGTGAATGACTGCTACTTTGGCCAAATACGGGTTAAGTAGTGCCCCAGCAAAATGGAGGTCAGTATGCATCAATTTCCATTGAGCTTCAAATTGCTTTCTGAACTTTGCCGTTGTTACGTCATCTAGAAAATATGGCTCATCATGGAGAGAGTAAACATGGAGCTTCAGGGCGTGCATTACCATCCAAGCTTGGGGCATTGCCGGAACTTTTCCATCAAACACTCGAAGGGCTAAGAGAGCGGGCTTCATCAGGTATTGATAATTGGCACATTCCTGCCAAAACGCTCCCGAATGGATGTCTTCTCAAGCTTTACGTGCTCGCATTTTGACCACTTGACCATTCTTCCGATAAAACAAACTACTCTCAAACACTTTGTACGACTCGTCCGAAATCACGGATAACAATGCTTGCTTGCAATCCACCAAATGGTCTATCATGAGGAAGTTCACTGCAAAGCGTGTTTTGGAAGGAAGTTGCAATGACAATTTTGGTGAATACTTCCGAAAGAGAGCCAAGGTATGATGGTACTTCTTGATGAACTTCAGGATAGCTTGGCACTTGGTCACTAGATCCAAAACCCTCTTCTCCTTATCCCAATCTTCCATAAGTAAATCCATAATGTGCGCTGCACATCCTTGCCTGAACATGTGAGGATACTTTTCTTCCAATTTTGCCAGGGTCCCCGTCATCACTGCTGCATTGTCCGTACATAGTTGGACAATGTTCTTAGTTCCAACTTCCTCTATGTATTGCACCATCGTATTCGTTGTATAGGCAATGTCCTTCCTCTCTCCAATGGTGTCAACAAATCCCAAAAATACATTGCCGGCAGGACACACAAGCATTATATTCAACAACGGACGAGAATTAGTATCAAACCACCCATCTGAATAAAAGGTCGCTCCATAAAACTCAATAGATTGCTTCGTCCGCTCTGACACCATCTTCGAAACTGCAACCTTCTTCACATCTATCATTTTGGTGTGCACCACGTTGTATGATGGCGGTTGATACACTAATCCAGCTGCCGCCGTTTCCTTCACTGCTTTTATAAAGGCTGGATGACGCACGATGTTGAAAGCAATGTTGGCCTCGTAGAAGAAAGAGGCCCACATTGTATCCAACTTTTGTCAAACACCCACCTGTAATGCCTCATCCATACTCATTTGGCGAGAAATGGAAGGAGTATTCCTCCTTCTTGTAACCGTTGCTGGAGTAGAATCAACCAAATCTGGATTAGAAGGCCGCATTTCGCTCGTGTCGACAGGATTTGCAGATTCTTCTGCTGACAAGGCTACAATAGGCTCAACAATGGGCGCAACAACGGGCACAGCAACAAGCGCAGCAACAAACTCACCTTCCTCAATCACCCCAAACATCTCTTCACAGAGCATTTCTTTTGGGACAGTCCCCTCACAGTTCCTGAACTTCTCCAATACTAACCTCGAAGCACATTTACAACGATCCGATGAGGGGTTGCCACCATATCCAAAGTGCATGAGAGCCCTCTTCCGTACAAAGACATTGTTCCATCTGTCGCAGCACAGAGTAAGTGAATTCCCTGTTATACTCCCAAAAACCACTCTAAAGCATAACAAAATGACTCTAAAGATCGAACCCACGAGATTCTGTGAAGTGTCTAGCTCTATTCCCAACTTAAGCTCAGCCAGTATCCAATTTCTACTTTCCGGTCCTAGATCTAAAACCGGAAACAACAACACACCGAAAACAACGACCAGACCTCTCTCTATTTTTGCCGGTCTATCAAGCTATTTGGTCCTGTAATCCTATCACAACCCAGGATCCTACAATTTCTGATCCTGGAACTTCTCTGGACCGATCCGATCCGGTCCTTTCACACGTACTTTCACTCCACTCCGGTTTAGTTTTGCCTCTGTTTCACCATCAGAGGGTTCGCCGCTTGCTTTTGAGAGTGGCAGGCCCGCCACTCCTTCCGTGACTTATAGTGGCTGAAGACCCACTTATCTAATCCACTACTTTCTACACTAGCATGGATCCGGTTTGATCTCTTACAGCCACCCGGACAGCAATCCGGTTTGCAGGTCACACAAAGACCCCCCGTACGATCCTCTCATACTACAACGACCTTGATGCCAAGTTCCCTCCGTGCAAAGTCAGGTGGTTACAAGTGAATCCGTCCGTTCCAACATCAACTAAAGTCCTTCCGTTTACCAACTAGGGCAGCGAGACCTCACGGGAGATTGGACACTCAACCGGATTTCCTATCTAGGAGCTCTAGCGCAACTAAGGACTCCTTCCCTATCCGCCTAGCCTAACAACGGTTTTCTCGCCCGGAACCATGAACTGTAGAGGTGCTGAGGAACTGAAACCCACTCCCAACACTTAGAATACCCACTCACCTGCACATAAGAGCAAAACAAATGCACTAAGGGGAGAAATCTTTCTAGAATCTGCATACATTTTCCTAACTTCTCACCAAAACAACCCTGCCACGCGCGGGAGAGACGTACAACAAGAAATCAATAGAAAAAACACAAAAACTCAAGAGAAAAGACTCCCAGTCTCCTTCGCAGAGACTGACTATTATACACTTTAAAACTCAAAAGTCAACAAAAAGGGGCCCGGAAAGTCCGCGCGGAACTTTCGGTCCCTGCCGAGCCGGCCAGACCGGAAAACATCCGATCCAAACCAGACACACCGGATCAAATCTGGTCCGGTCCTAACTAACAAATATTTACAAAACTAAATCCTATCTATCCTATCATAACCGGATCTACTCCTTGATCCGTTCCTTCGTCCATAACTTGGTCTTCGCCTTGGTCCACGCTCTAATCTTGATCCGCACCCTGATCTGGGGTTAGATCCATACTTTGATCCTGCCCCGGGTTCAGTGTGGGACTTCTAGGTGGTTCCGCTCCAAGCTGTTCGAAGACGTCCATCAGGTTCCGGTTTCGCTCCCCGGTTTCACGTTCTGGGAGATCCGGTGACGAATCCAAGTTGATGGTGTGCGCGAGCTTCCTCCCACTCTTCTTTGACTGGGGAGTCCCCTCCTTTCCTTCCGTCTGAATGCCCACGTTCGGAAAAGACCCGGGCATTGAAAGGTCGGATAGATGGAACGACCGTGACAACGTCACTCCGTTCAGCTTTCGGTTGCTCTCCTCCATCCGGTTTGCAGCTTCTCGCGCTTCCATCATGACCAATTCCACCTTCTCGGAGTAGTCCGTCAAAATCCGGACCAACCTGGTTCCGGATATTTTCTTCTCCTTGAGGACTCCCTTGTCAAATAGCTTTGACTTGGTGACGGCCTCTCCGGTTGTCCCAAAAGTGGCCTTCACGTCCTCGGCTACTTTGCGGGTAGCCTCCGCCATCTCCCGTGTGGTGGTTATGTCCTCCTTGAGGAGCAACAATTCCGTCTTCAACGACTCGTTCTCCTCTTGGAGTCGTCGGATCTCCGCTTCCTGCTTCCGGATCTCATCCGGGCTGGAGATGAATTCTGCAACCACTCCTGCAAGGTTGCTATCTACTGGTGCTCCCACCAGCTCATTGATCTGGTTCAGAATCAGCTTCTTCACTGTCCAGTCTGCTCGCACATCGCTCAAGATGTTGATCAGCTGGTTGAACGGATCCATCGGATCCGCTCCGGAAGGACCCGGTTCTTCAAAAACCGGTTTCTTCCCAGGGTTCGATGTCTCACCCGGAGGGGTTGGGGTTCCTCTCCGGTGAGGAGGCGTCGTCTTCTGCCGCTTGTTCTGCGGACGGTGTTGCTCCTCTTCTTCTTCTTCTTCTTCCTTGGAACCGAATACTTCCTCCTGTTCTTCTTCCGATTCCGATTCCCCATACTTCAGGAGTGACTCATGAGTCTTCCACTCCTTCTCCTCCGTATCCGTGAGGAGTTGATTGTGCTTGTAAAGATGGAAGATGTAGGGACTCAACGGAGTCGGCCTACTTCCTCCGATCTTTGGAACCAGACGGCTGACCAGATCGGAAAAGATCCTGGCCCAGTCCACTTTCCGTTCCCCGCTCAGGGCTCCGAAAATCAGGTTTCCGATGGCGATTGTCACCCTCGTCGACTTCTCCAGGTGGATGATCGGAACCAAGAACTGCAGAAGGTTTCGATGCCGGTCGTCCAAATAATCCGCAACCGCATGCCCATCCTTTGAGTCCACCGTGGTCCGGAACTTCCCTCGGGTGTATCCTTCCTTCGAGGTGGCCATCCCTCGACCTCCTAACTGGAAATCGTACACGGACCTCCACATTTCTTCCGTCCAACTGCCCGGAATCCCGCGGATGGTCTTGTCGAACTGATTCGAGAGTTTTCCCAACAGCTCTCGAATCATCCGTTCCTCCCTAAACCCCCAGGGTTTATCGATCAGTCTTCCGCAACCCATCTTGGCAAGATCCTCTATGAGGTTGTCCTTTTCCTTCTCTTCTGCTGGAATAATGGGACACACCTTCCGGAGTTTAACTTCTACTGCGGAGGAACTGGACGGTCCTGCTCTACTCTTGCGGAGCTGAGGCATGGACACGAACTGTGCTAAACCGGATTCTGACTGAGGCTACCTTTCCCTCTCCTAGCCGCACGTCTCGTTTCTCACCTTCGCTCTTCCGATCTCAACCGGAATACCTCTAAACCTGCAATACACACTAAAGCGCTGCGCGCCCTTACACACACACGCGCACACAAACTCACAGAACAAGGGAGCAAATCGCTAGAGAGGGAAGCTAAGTATGCGCTGGAGAGCGATTTCCGCAAAAGAAATTTGAAAAAGAGTGGCAACTGGATTGGTCAGCCTATTTATAGTCTGATCTGTCATCATGACCAAATCCGTTCCTGACCCAATCCGTTCCAACTCAGATCCGCTCCAACTCTAATCCGGTTTAGATTCAGATCAAATCCGGATTGTCACCTCTTCCGTTCCGTAGTTAATTTCCGGTTTCCCGTTATCTCTTGCTCAATTCCGGATCCCAGATCACGGTTTCCGTTCCAAGATTTAGATAACTTACAAAAAACCAAAAATTCACATTGCGACACCATCCACAAAAAACGCATGTCCTCGAATTTGCAGCTTTATTAGGATCAGTTTCCAAAACCAACCAAGGGTCCCATTCCCTTGTGGTCCTCCGTGTATCGTTAGCATTGGTCGTCCCAACAACTCGATTAGCCATATTGGTGATTGTCCACAAGGTCTTTTATTCAAAAAAATATATAATCCAGCAACGTGTAGTATCGAAAAAATAATGACAAAGCCACCCGCTTCAAGGGGTCTTTCAAACCCCTCAAAGCAAGGTTGTTGCCCTCCGAAGATCTGAAGTCCGCAGGAAGCCTCTTTAGGAGTTTCAAGTCGTGAGTTCATCAACGGAGCAAGGTGGGAAGGAAATGGTGGCCCTCTAGGCTTTATAGTTACTCTTACTTGCACCAGAGGTCACCCAATCAGCAACTGCGGCTCACTGTAGGCGACCTCAAAACACCAACAGTCTTACATTGGCCGCACACGGGAGCACGTCGAATGGGGCGACTTCGGGTCAGGGAAGGCGACCGGCGGTCCAGCAAGGGCAACCTCGGGTACGAAGAGGGCGACCGCGGGTCCTTCATTTTTTTTTTTTTCCTGTTTCCGCCCCTTAACCCCTAAATGCTGTAGGCACCAAATTCTGGTGTCGACAATACTTTGAAGTTAAATAAAGTCTAACCAAGTCGCTATTTTTAATAGTTTATATTTTTGTTAAATTCTTTCTGAAGTCTAGTTTTAGTATCAAAAATCCGATTTTGAAAATGATTGATTATAATTTTTCCATTCAAGATTTTGTGCAAAGGTACCCAGTGTAATCTTGACTTTCCATTGTGTTGAGAGCTCTTGAAAATGAGCTTCAAATACACTAGATCTTGAAGAAAAAATCACATTAGAAATTCATTTTAAAAAATGGTAGAGTACATTTTCAGAAGCCATAAATTGATTGGGGTTATGCATGTTAGGCCCTTTGACCTCATATTTTTTTGGTGATCAACTTTTTAGATTTGATATGTGAAAAGAGGATTGAAATAATTTCTTAGTTTTACCACCCTCATATTCAAACATTTTAATCTTTCTATTCATAAGTGATATTGTTGTGTTTTCTTTTCCTATGTGATCTCTAACATGTCTAGTTTGAATTTGTACGGTTACAATTTTTTTTTAAATGATACAATTTATCAAAATGTTGACCTTTTCTTCAATTTAGAGGAAATTCGTAGAGGCTCAAAATTCCTTTGGCATTTATGGGTTCAAATATGGACACGGGTTCAGATTTTTTAATGTATACTCTTGGGTACTGAAAGCTTACAAACTGCATTTTTTATCCATTCAAAGATTTGTACATAATATAGAATGAAATAGGCTTTTTTTAAGCTTGCATAATTTTCACTCAATTATTACCCAATCCCAATGAAGCATACGAAATTTCAGTGTCTGAAATGCAAAATTGGATTTTGGGTGAGTTTTTGAAGTCAATTTTTGTACTTTAACATTATATTTTATTGAAAACAATTGATGGTGACTTCTCTTAATTTAATTGCATGGATATGTAGGGAATATCCATACGCACACTTTTCATATTAAAAAACACCCCTTTACGTAACAAAATCATGATCAACAAAGAGTTCAATGAAAAGTGTTGTATGACCCAACTTTGATGAAATGGATATCTCTATATTTTAACTACATTTTGGCATTTCACTCTCACACTATAACTAATTTTGTACATTTCAACATGATGGTATAATTACTTGCCAAAATCTAGTTAAAATACAAAGATATCTATTTCACAAAGTTAGGGCATATGGCACCTCATATTGAATTCTTAATAGATTATATTTTTGTTACTTAAGGGGGTGTTTTTTAATATGAAATATGTGCATACGGATGTTCCCTATGTATCCATGCAATCAAATTAAGAGAAGTCACCATCAATTGTTTTCAATAAAACATTATGTTAAATTACAAAAATTGACTTCAAAAACTTACCAAAAATCCAATTTTGCAATTCTGAAACTAAAATTTTGTATGCTTCATTGGGATTGGGTAATAATGGAGTGAAAATTATGCAAGCCAAAAAAAAATTTATATTGCACATTGCTTAGAAAAATGTGAATGGTTCAAATTGGCCGGTTGTAAGATTACAATCCAATACTGTACCTTGCAAGATAATAGCGGGTGAATTTACAGAACCCCTCTTCATGGCCTTCCGAAAAAGCAAGCAGCTGCAATTTACAAGCTCACATTTATATGAAAAAAAGTGGTTTAGGTATGGATTCATTTTTCAAAGCAAGTTGGCTACATTCTTGAAAAAAAAATTAGATCTTTGGAATTGTACAACATGTAGGAATAAAATAATAAAGAGGAAGAAGTAGCCAATGATTCAAAACACTGAATTGTTCTAAATTCAGTTTTGATATTGAAAAATGACAATTCCGATGGTTATAGTGTTGTAAACTTGTAATAAACAATCTACACTTAGTGGTTTCATTTTTCTTCCAAAATATTGAAATCAAGCCAAATAAAGGACTTCAAAGTTTATTTTTTAATAGAAAGTCGATGACTACTTAGAAAATTTAAATTTCATCTCATTAATCAAAATGGTATGATCCTAAACTTTCCATGTATCTAGAAATCGAGGAAACCAATTTCAATTTTTATTTCTTAGGGAAAAAAAAAATAACTCTTTCAGTCTTTGAGTTGCCCACTAACTAATGAAAGTTATATATCATGAGAACACCTTCTTATTCATATAGTCAAAAGTTTTAAAAATTGTTGTGCATTTAAGCTCTTTCTTGGCCGCATGTTGAGGCAAAATTTCAAAGAAATATGATAATTTCATTATTATGGAGCCCCTCAAGATTGCTATACTGCTACAAAATGTTGTTTGGACTTTTAGGGATCAATTCTAAAAATTGAATGCACCTGGCTACTTTACATATTTCTTCTACCTTTAATGCCTGCAGAATTCAACTACTTTGAAAAAGACGTATTACTCTACACAATTCCAAACGAATTATGATTTATTTCTTCATTGACTTCATTTCTATCGCCTCTCTGAACACAATCTCTGGAAGGTCACTAGTTTAGAAGTTTAGTATACACGTGAGATCGGGGGATATTTTATGGGGGGCTATTTTTCTAATATTTTATAATTTAATATACCCTATTATTAAAATTAATTATAAATTGCCATTTATTATAGCACCCTATAATATTTATAATACACTTTTGAGTCCAATATTTTGGCCCCTATATTAGATTTAAGATTTAAATTTATTAGGTGTTGTATAATTTTTGGTTCTATTATTTTTTTTATCCTTTCTTCTTTCTCCTATGTCCCTTCTCTTTCAAACTATTTTTTTATGGTACTTAAACGACTAGTACAATATGTTTGGAAAAATGTACTATGGCCAAACAAATACATTCGTACACCATAATAAACAATGGACTCTAATTGTGTCAAACAACTTACTGCTAATCATCTACAAATTGGAGTGAACAAATAAGAGTATAATAAAGCAAAATTTAAATTCTAAGTGACTTCAAAAAACTTTATAGATAATTCTTCAAACAACTACAGTCCCTCTAACAAGGTTCATGGATAATTTGAGACAAATAATGTGTCATTTTTCATACATCTCTTCTTTAAGGACATCAAATACCCACTTTACAAAATTATTTTTTACACTTATTATTGCCCCCCTATATTTGAACTACATCAAATATAATACATGATAGTAAATATAATCCTATAATAGTGCGAGCAACGGAGACCGCGGGTCTGGGGCGACTACGGGTCAGAGTTTGTTTGCTTGAAAATCACAGGCACTCTAACACCAGCATCCACATCAGAGGGCAATTGGCGTTGGTTCATCAACAACCCATAAATGCATTAAGGTAGGAGGCTCATAAATTGACCTTGTAAGGGCTGGTCCTCCTTTTTCACGTATTTCCTTGGATGAAAATATTTTTAACTAATGTTTCAGACAAAGAGAAATACATGACAAATGTAACACAAGTGCTTTTGTATTTTTCCAAGCATTTAAGACCCCAAGTTTTCCATGAACTCTTCACTTGCAATTCTAAAGAATGATGGAGAAAGCAAAGAGAATGATTGGCTCTTTCAATTAATAACTCTTTTTTCCTTCAATTCTTTCAAGGACTATAGAGGTCAATTTTAGAACCACTCCATGTCCATGTTGCAACTATTTTTAGCAGCGGTTAAAAACGCCTTAACACAGCTCCGGCCTCCTACCTTAGGCACCCAATTTCTGTACACATCATACTTCAAATTAAAATAAACAAAAACCTGCTTGCTATGAATTGTAATAATTATTTGGGAAGGAGGCCATGGGCATTAGGAACTCTCCCTCCTAGTTTTTGCACTCCCAATTAAAATCAAGACACCGAGGCACGCTTGAGGAAGTGGAATTAAAAAGGAGGTTCTATGTTAAATCTTTAAAAAAATTGTAACAAAGCCCTCCCACTTCTTCTTTTTTAATTCCCTCCCCATTTTTTTGGGTTTCATCCTCTACACTTATCACGTGCCACAAATTCCAATTACCACGGTCATTTCAAGAATAAAAATAAAATGAAGAAGCCATGGGCATTAGGAATTCTCCATCCCAATTTTTGCACTCCCAATTAAAATCAAGACACCGAGGCACGCTTGAGGAAGTGGAATTAGAAAGGAGGTTCTATGTTAAATCTTTAAAAAAATTGTAACAAAGCCCTCCCACTTCTTGTTTAAAGGTTATGGTTTTAAGGTTTAGGGTATAGGGTTTAGGATTTAGGGTTTGGGAGGACTTTATACTTTAAACTAAATTGTAACTAAATTGTAGTTCATTTTTGACACAATATTCCTTCACAAGGAATTCACAGCGATCATTTAATGCAAAATTCCTTTACTGAACTATGAAATAGGGAGCACCCACACAACCTCGGATTAGGGAATCCTGCAGCTGTTACCTTACTGGCTGGCTTGGTGGACCAAGGGCAAGTGCGGGTCCTTGTCGACCGCTGCTACACGAAGTGGCACAGAATGTGCCCACAATTCGTTCCTCGGTGAGGGCGACTTCGGGTCATAGGGCGAGTGCGGGACTTGTCAACCGCTGCTGCAGAAAGTGGCATAGAATGTGCCCACAATTTGTTCCTCGGTGAGGGCGACTTTGGGTCACAAGGCAAGTGCAGGAATTGTCGACCGCTGGTGCACGAAGTGCCACAGAAATGTGGACACAATTGGTTTCTGGCATGGGGCGACTTCGGGTCACAAGGCGAGTGCGGGTCCTTGTCGAACGCTGGTGCAGGAAGTGCCCAAAAATGTGTCCACAATTGCTCTTTCAAGGGGCGACTTTGGGTCACAGGGCGAGTGCGGGTCCTTGTCGAATGCTGGTGTAGGAAGAGCCCAAAAATGTGTCCACAATTGCTCTTTCAAGGGGCGACTTCGGGTCACAGGGCGAGTGCGGGTCCTTGTCGAACGCTGGTGCAGGAAGTGCCCAAAAAAGTGGCGACAATTGCTCTTTCAAGGGGCGACTTCGGGTCACAAGGCGAGTGCGGGTCACAGGGCGACTTCGGGTCCTTGTCGAACGTTGGTGCACGAATTGCCACAAAAAAGTGGCGACAATTGCTCTTTCAAGGGGCGACTTCGGGTCACAGGGCGACTTTGGGTGGGCGATCAAGGGCGACTGTGGGTCCGAGGCGGCCTCAGGTGGAAGACGTACCTCAAGAATTCAGGTGAAGTACATAAGTGTGGCATAGAAATTAAAAAAAGGCAAAATAGTTTTTGTGAATTTCTTTTTCTTGAGTACTATACTTCTGTCCACATGTGAAGCTTTAATTCATTCAATTTAGAGTTCTGATAAGAAAGAAATGGACAATCTTAGTTTTGTGGGAAATCCAAGCATAACTTATAGGATTTGTTTTTAAATGAAATTATTACAATTATCCAAAAGAAATTGTTAGGCATGCTTAAATTTATTGGTTACAACATTCTCATTGTTGAGCTCATTGTGTTTTCATTCCATCTTCAAGCTATCAATAATTTTACTTTCCCTCCCACTGTTTTACCTACTTTTGGTAATCAATTTTTCTATTTAGTGAATTTTTTTTTGGGGGGGATTCTTTTTTTTTTTTTTTTTAACAAATGGAAGGAGCCATTGCATTAAAAGAAGAAAAACACAATACAAAACAGCCAAGCCACACAGACTGGACAATGAAGAGATAAGAGCAAAAAGGAAAAAAAAGAATTTTGGATTTTTCTTAATAGATTATGACCTCAAATTTTTATCATAAAAAGTCCCCCCAAAAAGGTTTTAGTAATCCAATAAAATTTAGTTCAGATGATTGAAAGCCAAAAAATCTAGTCTTAGAGGGTGTAAAAGAATTTGTTTTCTTCACTTTGGATGGAATGCTTTTTCAATCTCCATGGTCAAAGTTTTAGAAATTTTGGCCTTACATATTTAAACTACTGTAGTATAAGATATTACGGTTAGATGTAAAATTTTTTTTTTTTGCACTTGGATTTCTTCCTTTTGCAATAGAAATGGCATTTTTGACTGTTGGGGAGGTAATAAGCCTGGTTCGTTAGGGATTAAAGTACAAAACTTCTGAGTATGCCATTTGTATTTACATCATTAGCAAAGCGTTTATTGGTTGTTGACTTCAAATCCCTATATGTAGAAGTTAATTTTAGGTCTTCTATGAATTCTTACCAAATTTAATCTCAAATGTGTTGCTTGACAAGTTCTATGAATATTCTTTAAGGCAAAAGGCAAAAGCATACAACCTAAAACAAGACATGTTAATGATTATATGAGCCAAAAACCCATGACAATATCACTTATTGAAATGTTATTGGGGTTGGCTGGTGGCCATGAGGGTGTTAAATTAGTGAAAAGGATTTAGTTCTTGAAATACTCGTTTTTGGTTTTGATACTTACAAATTGGTGACCACAAAAATTTGAAAATGAAGTGCATAAACTACGTAAGCCTAATTTCATTGAAAAATTATCAAATAGACTATATAATTTCAATAACCTAATTCACAAAGACATTTGTTCTCTCTAATCTTATGAATTTGAGGCCTATTTTTGAGAGGCTTAAATACTAGAACATGAAGGGTTGCAACTCTAAATGGGTATCAAATCATCAAGAATACAAAAACATAATCATTGAATTTTCAAAATTGAATGGAAGATGCTCACACAATATCACTTGAAAATGACTTTAGGAGAAATATAAACTACTGCAAACCAGAATTTGATTACGGTTCTTTTCACGTCAAAGTATTGTGGAATGGTGCCTTTTCTTCTAGATGCCAAAAGCCTCTTTTAAGTTTGTAGGAATTTTAGAAAATTCATGAAGAACCTAAACTTTGATAAGTGCTCCCTCTTCTTATAATTCTTAACCTTAGGAATTCGAACTTGAAATGTTAGAACCCACAAAGGATGAAGAACAACAACAATTTCACTTATGGGTTTAGGATTTATTATAAGGTTTTATCATCAAGGTGGTGGAATAGTGAACGGGATTTTAGTTCTTTTAGTAATCATTTCACATGTAGATTGATAAGCTCGGGAAATTTGGCATACTAGTGGTTTAGCGAACATTATTGACATAAAAATGTAGAATTATTTTATGGGGGAATCTTGAAAATGGGAGTGATTGACTTTCACCCCTCAAAATTTAGGAAAGGAAAAAAAGCGTAGAGCTTCAAAAACCTAGGCCCCGACAAATGTGACTCTCACTTTCACCTTAACCCCTAAAGGTCCAAACACCGTTTTTTGACAACATAGTGATTTTGGGCAGCTCATTACGAGTGGATTTTTTATTTTTTTTCTTTGAAATTTTCACACAAGATGTTCCCAAGGAGTAGCTTTAAGGCCCAACAATTTTCATAACTTTTGACTACATGGTTTAAAAGTTATTGTATGATATGTAATTTTTCGTGTACGGCGGGCAGTCCGGGCAACTCAAAAAAATTCTTTAAAAATCATTTTTTTTTAAATAAAAAATTTGAAATTGATTCTTTAGATTTATATGTACATAGAAAGCTTCAAATCATTCCATTTGGATTAATGAGTCAAAAGTTATGAGGATTCTTAGTTTGAGGGTAGTTATGGAATCTCTGCTCTAAAATAAACTTTGAAGTCCTCTATTTCATTCAATTTCCAATATTTTTGAAAAAAATTAACAAAATAGGATTTAGATTTTTTATTACAACATTATAACCGTTGGGATTGGCATTTTTCAATTCCATAAATAAATTCTTAACAATTTAGTGTTTTGAATCATTCTCTACTTCTTTCTACTTACTATTTTTTTCCAAATGATTTCAAATTTTGCAAGCATGTAGCCAACTTGCCTAGAAGAATGAATCCAAAGAGTAACCACCATTTTGGGCATTCTTTCATACAAATGTGACCTTGTGAAATGCAGCTGCCCGGATTTTTGAAGGGACCAAAAAAGGGGTTTTGTCAATTCAAACGCTAATATTTTCCAATCCGCACAGCGGAAAATTCTGAAATTTGTTCCACATCTTCTCAAACCAGTGTTCTATAAGATCTTACGGTTACATGTGTCCAAAATGTTTTATTTTCTAAAGTTTGGTACTTATATTAGAAATGGCAGTTTTGGAGTGGTTTTGGTGAAAACATAGTCTGTGACCTTTAGGGGTTAAATATTTAATGACGGGCGACAAGCCGGAGGTCTTTTCTAACCCAAGACTAAAAGTGGGAGTCATTACTTGAGGTGGTAAATTGACCCTTCTGGAGTTTGCACACCTGTTAGCCTTTTTTTAAGTAGTTTGCTCAATGTATTTGGCCAATTGGAGATTTTTTCACTTGGAAACTCCGACCTACAAAAAATTATTGTACGAAATTGCCAAGTGGTGGATGAATATAGAGTTATAGACATGTAATATGTGCAAATTTGATATTTTCTTTCCAATATGTGGATTAATGTTGAAATTTGGAGCACCACTCTAACATTTTATATCGCCACTTTGGCATGAAGTTAAAAAAATGAGAAAAGGCCCTCCAGTACCAGAGGTCTCCCTACCCGAAGTCGCCCTACCCGAAGTCGCCTGCTGCCGCACCCGAGGTCGCCCAGTCGCAGTCGAAGTCGCCCAGTCTCCGCCGAAACCCGCAGTCGCCCCTTGGCGCGGGAACCCGCGGTCGCCCAAACCCGCAGTCGCCATCAAACCTCCACGCGCCCCAGTACAAACTCGGGTATTTAAGCGGTCGCCTGGACCCGGAGTCGCCACTCTTGGCCCTGCACAACAGCTTTCACCCACCTTGAAGTGGCTGAATGCGTGCCCGTGGGCCAAGGGGGGAGTTAGGGGGGGAGTTCTTGCAATTTCTATGCCCGAAGTTGAAGAAAGCAATCACTATCACTAACAACAACCATGTCTGATCCACGGGAAGGGAGCAGTACATCACGGTTCTCTATTTGGGATAGGGACCTTGACCATCCTAGTCAGTTTCTTCCGGATATATCTGCAAGTGGGCAAATGGGGGGCGCGGGTCCATCAAAACCAAAGAAGCCAAGGACAGCAAACAAAAAGGATCCAGATTATCCTCCGCCAAGATATACGACCTTCGTATGCATGATGGCCTTGCAATGGTACGAGGAAAAAAACATCCAGTATTTGGAGAAGAAGTACTTGAGAAATAAAGGGCCAGGCATGGAGAAGTTGAAGGATGATTTCCTGACTCTAATTACGGAAAAGTGCAATGAGAATGCGGAATATAAGGATGTGCAAGATGTGTACCATAACCGAATTCACACTTGGATATCAAACTGTCAGCAAGCATGCATATTCAACACTAAGAGATTGATACTTGAGTTGCGCCCTCTTGTATCCGGATTTCCAGAGGGGGAGGCGGCAAGGGAGTTTCTCCAGAAGATGGATTGGTGGCAAGATGCAGCAAAAAGATTGTCAAGACAACAAACTAGGGGTATCGGATGGCTTGCTACTGCATTGAAGGCTCAATTGTCTAAGGATGGTGCATCATGTGTCACATGGATCTCTAGAGAGGCTCAAGTTGTTGCCTTCACTGGATACGACAACCAGGGTAGATACGGGAAGGTGCGCAAAGTACGCATTGAAGGAATGGATATAATCCCGCGACATGTACATTTTGCAGGGAAAGTGTCAAAAGCAACAAACCCGCGTGAGGCAAGGGTGGATCGTTCCACAAAGGCCCTTGCCTGTCCATTGAATCATCCAGCCATTATTAAATTCTTGGTTGTCCATGACTATACAATGGAGGCGTACACATTATGGTGGAATGGTGGTCATTTGAAGAACATGATTGTTCTCAACGACAAGGTGGTGCCACATGCTGAATGGAATCAAATCAAGCTGGTGAAGGAACTTACAGGGGAAGAGGTACAAAAAATTAGCTTGTACCGAAGGCACAAGGCGAAGTTGGCTTGGGCTTTGGTGTATGTCACAAGTCTTGTGCACCAAGCAGGGGTGCTACACAATGACTTGTCCCCTCAAAACGTATTGTTTCATATTCCGGGATACTCGGAAGACGTTATCAACATCGGGATTTGTGATTGGGGACTTGCTAGTCGCATTCATGAAGGATACGCCTCACATTATGCATATAGAAGAGAAGAAGACAAGGATCATTACTTCAAAGGAAAATGGTGGGTGGCTCCGGAGTTGTTCTATATGTATTCAAATGAAGACCCGAAAAGGAGCCTAGAGATGATGCAAGCAACACACAAATATACGGTGAAGTTGGATTTGTTTTCTATAGGGAAGCTGGCCCAGTCGATGAACATTGGAAATGGACACGACTTCAATGTGAACTTATTCATAAATGTCGACACACAACGATACTTTGCAATGAAGCTACGCAAACTTACCGAGCCTGATGTTGAAAAAAGACGAACATGCGCTGAAGTGGTGGACATGCTCATGGGAAAACCGTGGTTGATGAAGCCTCCCGAATTAGTTTTCCGGGATTCTGTCGTATAGTAGAGTAGTTGGATACAATATTATTGTTTTTAGCAAGAATAAGAATGTAGGGGACGTTGTTCATCTCCCATTTTGGAATAGCACTATGAACTCATAAACTACATTTTATATGAAGTGCTAATTTTTTTAAAGTATGGATGATTGTATGTGCAAATTGTGTTGTTCAATGTGTTCTACCTCAAATTCTGATTTTAGGCACAAACATTGTATAATTTATGTCATGAGTGTTTTTGCTACCAATGATTGAATTCTATTATCAATGACTAAAAATTTTGCATTTTTAACATTAATTAGCGGTTGGCGCTTGCAATGCTACGCATTCATCATTAGAATTTTATTAGAATTTTTATATATTAGATAAAATGCAGAACAAAAATCTCAATAAATCTTCAAATAAAAATTACTAAAATCTTTGTATAATTTTGTTTATAAGTAAGCATATATTGAAACGTACGAGAGAAATTTATTGAATGATGAATGAAATATATGAAATGGTGAATATTGTAAAAGATACACATTTATTGTAATGCATTCAAAAGTTGATTCAATTGTTACGAACAATGGCAACCCAAAAACTTGGTGAATTGAAAAGAAAAATTTGTAAATTTCATGAACAACTTAATTGTTGTGAAATCCAAAATCGCTTCAATTGAATAAATTTCTCAAATCATTTGGTAGTAGCAATAGAATTTTGAAATCATAAAAGCTGTAAAAGTGATATTACAGAGGTGATTGCAAACTACTACTCTATTTCTGTAATATAACATTGTGTGAAAATATTATTTTTATATATGCATGATTGAAAATATTTTTACAAAATATTAAAATTAATTATTTCAAAGACTTATTGAAATCATTATCATGCATTCTATTCAAATATATCAAAACTTTCCTAATATATGATATAATGAATGCGTAGCATAGCAAGCATGAGCCCCTATTATTAATGGTAGCATTATTTTGTAATATTACAAAGGAAGTTATGATTTTAGTAGTATAATAATAATAATGAGGTCTTCAAGACCTAAATGGGCAATTTCATTTAAATGGCCATATTATTTTAAAATGGCATGAAAACAGTTCAAAACAGCCATTCTAAATCTATACCTCTCCTAGATGGTGAAAATGGCACACCATCAAAGTGGCACTTGGAATACCGGCATTTTAATGAAATTTTCCATCTCAATTCTTAGCGTTCCTGACTGCAACACATGTAGTTTTTTCATTAACCCCTAAAGTACCAAGGAGCCCACTTTTGGCTTTTTGAGAACTCGGGCAAGCTCTATTGACTTTATAATTTGGAATTTTTGCATGAAACTTTTAGGACGGATGCTACTCATCATAATGTACATGTGAAGCTTTGTTTCGTGTCATTCCAATAAGTAATGCAAAAGTTAGAGGGTTTTTTTCCATTTCAATGTCAAATAGGGCAGCAAAATTTTATTTTTTTAAAAATAAAAAATATTTATTTGGAATTCTGTAGATTGATCCCTACCTCCAAAAAATTGAACCACTCAATTTCAAATAATGAGGTAAGAGTTATGAGGAGTTTTATTTTGCGGTTTTAGAAGGTAGAAAAAACATTTGAAGTCATCTTTTGCTCTTGATTTTGAAATTTTGAAATGAAAATGAAAATAAAAGATATTAATTTTCTATTAGAATATTCTCCCCATTGAAATTAACAATTTTTAAATTCTTCCAAAAATTAATAGCATATTAGTTTTATCTTTCATTTAGTAATACCTTCAACCTTACAAGTTATTTACAAGTGAATACAAAAAAAATTTGGTATAATTTTTTTATATATGTTTTCAACCCATTTTCCGACAGATTGTCTAAAGTGCACAAGTAATAGGACATACGTGTTTTTTTCCTAAGATGTTGAAAGATAAAACTTCACCTTTTGGAAGGACTAGAAAAGCCTACGTTTTGTTTTGCTTGCTAGAGCAATGTCACCATTGGTATTAGTGCATTTTAATTCTATATTTCAGATTTTAATATTTTAGATTTTCCTTCTATCTCAAAGCTACTTGTACTTGACATTTTTTTGGAGAATTAAAATTAAGTTTTCTTGAATATATTCTTTCTCTAGATGCTCAAGTCGGCTCAAATGAGTTCTTCACTATTAAGATTTAAAGTTCAAAGCGCTATAGGCCTATAATAGAAAACATATAAGTTAAAAATGTTCAAAATCAAAAAGCTAGTCCCGCAATGTGCTGGAAAAGTTTTTTTTCCCACTTCAAATGCACATATCTTGCAATTTGTCCGGTCAAAATTTAGAACTCATTCCATGAAGGTCCCTAAACCCTAAAACGACCCAAGGTTGGTTTGATTCTTCAGTTATACACTTATAGCTACTCGTATAGGCGATTAGATCAGCTGGACCAGGGAGGGTCCTCCTCCCTGGCTTTCTCTTTAGTCTTGCTCTGCTTCTCTTCTTCTTTTTTACTTATAATCTCTTCATTGTCTATGCTTCTGGCTAGGCTGTCTTGTATTTTTTTTTATGCAATTGGTTTCCCGTTTGTTCACCCCCCAATAAAAACACCTTGAAACGACTTGGGTTAGATGCAAATTGAATTTTAATTCTTATGAAAATTTACTGATAATTGTTTTGAAGGGTTCATCTTCTTAGGAAAGGCAATTAAAGTAGGAGGCTCAAACTCTGTTAGGGCATTTAGCACTGCCCCTACAAATAGTTGTGAAATTGACATGGGGTGGTTCTAAAATTGACCTCTATAGTCCTTAAGAGGATGAAGGAAAAAAACACTGTGAAATTGCTAGAGCCAATCGTTCTCTTTGGTTTCCCCACCTCTCTTTAGAATTGATTGTGAAGAATCCTAGGGTCAGAAATACGGACCTACGACCCAACTTCTTTGAAAATTCACAAATGATTCAAAAAAGCTTGGAAAAATACAAAGCCAACATATCAATCTTTTCTCATCTATTCCTCTTTGTCTGAAAAAGGAATTAAAACTATTCTCATCCAAGATAATACGTAAAAAAAAGAGGACCAGCCCTTAGATGGTCGATTTTTAAGCTTCCTACCTCCTCTTTGAATTGGTCACAGAGTACTTTAACCTTTCTAAAATTGACCAAATTAAAAAATAAATAATTCGCCTCTGTTGGACCCGCGGTCGCCGTCGCAGCTCCCAGACCCGCAGTCGACCCATTCCTGCACTCGCCCCACATGGTCCGTAGACTTGCGGTCGCCAGAGACCCACGGTCGACCAAGACCTGGACCTCGAGAATGCGGGTATCAGTGGAGACCGCGAGTACCTCCCGACCTGCACTCGCCCCAGCGACCTCAGGTATCAATCAGGCGGGTACCAATCGGGCGACTTCGGCTGGGCGGGACTCGCACTCGCCCCACAGCGACTTCGGGTACTTCAGGAGTCTCCTGGACTGGCGGTCATCAGTCATCCCCTCTGCGCGATGACTGTCACCCACCTCGAAGTGGCTGACTGCACGCCTGTGAGGGGAGGATTCCTGGTTTGGGGGGGGATATTTTGTCCTTCTTCAACTCAGGTTCTTCCATTCCGGTGCATAGACCGTAAATTACGCGAGATTATTTTTAGAGTAGATTGTGGTTGTAAATGTTTATGATTGTAATTTTGTAATTGTGAAGGTCAAGGGGGTTGTAGTGTCACTCTCGTAGAACAAGTGCTTGTATCCCCATTTGGCATAGTACCTAGAGTAGCGTTTAACGTACAAAGTGATCACTATGGAGAATGAGCTCGAACCATCGCCCCCTTCCAAAAGTGAGCCACTCACTGCCTTAGAGAAGAAGGCCATTCGCGACAAGCTTCGAAAACGGAAAGGAAAGAACCACAAGAAGCGTGTGCCCATCTTGCTCAACCCTAAGATTAAGGCTTTCAAGGGTTGGAGAACTGAACCTGAACCCTGGAGTTACAAAACGGTTCAAAAATATGTGGATTGGTGCCACATTGACAAGTTATTTCCTCTGTGTCGTCGTAAGCAACACGTGAAGTAGAACAAAGCAAATCTTGCACACGCCAAGGACCAAGACTTCATGATTAGATGCTGCGAGGTATGGCAGCAATTGTACTTGGAGTCTGAAACTTACCGAAACAATAATTTCTGTTTCTATCTTGTGAGAATGGTGTATGCTGAACTTATATTGAAGAAGAAGGTGGATTGGACAACACTAAAGGGGGTCCCCATTGGAGTGCATCCAGAGAACGCATCAATTTTGTGGAGAGACGAACCAATTGATTTGACAAAGATGTTGACCTCCGTGAAGCGTGGAAAGTCATTCGTTCCGGATGATTTGGTACAGTGGTCAGCTACTTCTAGCTCAGATGAGCACACACATGAGTACGATGGCTACTCTTTCCATAGTGACGATGAAGATGTCGTCATGAAAGAACTAGACAAGGACGACTTGGGAGTTCACCAGAAGAGGAAAAGGGTCGAAGATCCCATCGTAGTTCCCCCTTGCTCTGATGAAGTCATGGAAGATGTAGCCCAGGCTGTACAAGCGAACCTTTCTTTACAAGAGCAGCTGCAGAGTGGTAGTGAAAGCGATTCAGAAGATGATAGAACTTTATTGATTGCAAAAATTGATAGTACAAGGTTTGCTCTACGTGCCAAGACTGAGCAATTGAAGAATTTAAAGCAACGTGAAGCAAATCCGACTGTCGTGGATGTGTTGAAGCAACGAGTAAAGGCTTTGGTGAACATCGTTGAACAAATGAGAAGGATTTTGTTGAATTGAAGAGAAATCGAGATTTGTATGTGAAAGAACTTGAAAGTGGAAAAGAGTTCACAGTGGACATCTACCTTTTATGGCAATCTAAACTAGAAACCCTTCAACGCAGACGCCGTCAAGCAGAGAACAAGAAGCAAAGCTTAATCTTGAAGTAAAAGAGAAAGAAAAAGAATATTTTGATGCCGCCGTCCATAACATCCCGAAGGTGGATGCTGAGGCTGCAGCCTCCGAGTATGGTTGTAATCCTGAGGAATTAGCAATGCTTCAAAAGTGCGTACAGTTGCGTGACCAGAGAGTACATTTATTGGCCAATGAGCTTCTTGATCTAAAGGCCGAGAATGATTATTGTTTCAAGTGGTACAGGTGATCTAAGGATACCGTAGGAAAGAGCGGTCCAGAATTAGAGGAAATAGGCCCGGAGCCTATGTGGAGTGACTTCTTCCCACGCAAAAAAACAACCTAGGAACACATGACAAAGAAACGTTGTGAACACAGTTTTGTTGGATGACACTTGTCTATTGTGACTATGTACGTAAATCTCAAATTTTGGCATTTATTAGCATGTACATTGTGGTTCCACTTGATACAGTGCGTACAAGAAGATTAAATTTGTGGGTTGCCCTATATAGAAGTGTAGAAATACTATAACAATATTGGGTCTTAGAACTTCTTAGATTCTATGAATTTTCATGTATAGTCTTTTGGTAGAAGTGTAGAACGTACTATGAATCATGAATTGAATATGATTTTTGCAAATATTATGTTGTATGTAATATATGAATTGTTACATAGGTAGCTGATGCCAGTCAATTTGCATATGATGTTTTCTCCCATACATCTTACAATTGCTTATAATGTAATATGCTCCATGAATTTTCAAATGAGTCTGAGACGTGGATAACTTTAAAACTTAAATTCGAAAGCAAAATTCTTTTGGTATGAAAAGAATAAATACATTTTGCATCATGTTCAGGAATCCTTCCAATGTATAGTACAGGAAGTCGGACTTTATACTTTATATTTCTTGTCCCATTAACCCCTAAAGGACAAAGGCCTTTTTTTTGCCGAAAACACTCAAAACTGCCATATCTATAGCAAAGAGTCAAAAAAATTGAAAATTGTTTTTTTTTCAAATCTAACCATAGGATCTTACACCTAACTAGTATAAACAAGTGTGGAAAAAAATTCAGAATTTTTGACGGCACAAATTGCAAGATATCAACGTTTAAAGTGAAAAAAACAAGTTTTTTAACACAATGCGGGACTACATCTTTTTACTTTGAACATTTTTAACTCAAAATTTTTTCACTACAAAGTTTTGAGCTTTAAATCTTTATAGTGGAGAATTGAGATGAGAGTCTAGGAAAAAAGAAAAATTCAAAAAAACTTAATTATCATTCTAAAGAAAATTGCTAAATAGAAGTGGGTACAAGATAGAAGGGAAATCTAAAATATTAATATATTTTAAATGGAATTAAAATGCACTAATCTCAATGGTGAGATTGTTCTAGCAAATAAATCAGACCATGTAAATTTTTTTCTTTTAAATTGCAGTAATTGCATTCAAAAATGAATCATACAAGTAATTTTTTTCAAGAAAATGCTCTAACTGCCCAAAAAACAAGAATGTCCATAACTTTGTCATTACAAATCCAAATGAAATGAATCAAAGTTTTAAGGTAGACAAAAATATATTCTATGAGCCAAAAAATATTAAAAAAAAAATTTCGAATTTTTGTCTACTTATATTTTGCTTCCCGAGCTCCCGCCGGCCGCTGGCCCCTATTTTGAGCTTATTTGGTCATATATTTAGTTCGCGGGCACCGATTTTGAAAAAAGTGACATTCCCACAAAACTTATCAATTTTTCTATCTCGAATTTTTTTTCCAAGAAATCACGACAAAATTTCTCCTCGTAGGTACCTGCCCAAAAATGCATTTGTTCCCCAAAAGGACAACGGTTCTTTAGGGGTTAATAGGCACTTGAAATTGAAAAAGAAGTAGTAATTATAGACTATAAATCCAATTCTTGAACTTGAAGAAATAGAAGTTTGTTGTCCACAGTGGGAATTCTACAACCGGCAAATGATTAGAAGCTTGTAAATGCGACCAAAGTTCATTCTATATTTAATTTTTTTCCATAGGAAATGCAAAGATCACACATTTAAAGTTCATAAATTGTTTTTGAGACGTTTATGTACTAGTGCCTAGATAGATCCTACAATTAAATTTGCCAAACACACAAATTCTAAATTTTTTTGTCAAAAGGGGGAAAGCAATGCCAATTGTGATTTTTGAATGGTTTGGAGCCTTAGTGACTTCAGGGATTCACCTATCAAGAATATATTCACCAAAATTATAGGAATGGCATGCACAATAGAATTTCAATGTTATTTTTTGGAAAAGCATGCTTAGAGTTTTTTTTAACAAAATGGTCCACTCTCCACCGTCATAGGAATGTGGACCCCCAAATGGAAATCCGGACAGGTACGTAGAGTCTTAAATTTTGTCATGCTTTTGGTAATACTTAATTAAAAATGGAAGAACCCTATAGTTCTACGGGAATATGATTTTTTGGCCTCTATCTTGTCTCAATATGTACTTAACAATTTTAAAAAGAATGAAATTTTCTATCTTTCCAATTTGTTCCCCCTAACACTATAGATTCTATTCTCCACCATGTTGATTTAAATCAGGAAACTTTATCCAACTACCATTTCTCTTTCAAAAAGTACAAAAGTTTAAAAAGGGGTTGTTGTGCATACTTGACAGTAGGGTTTTCCAGAAGACTAGTAATAAAATGTGTGGGTAACAATGTAACATTTCCAAAACTTCTATCCAATGCATTGCAAGATATTAGCATTTGAAGTGATGAAATCTGATTTTATGTTTGAATAGATTCTAAACCCCTTGCAAAAAAAGGTCTTTTTAGTGTAAACAATAACTTCAAAGTGCCATTTATCAAATTTAACACAAAATTAAAGAAATTTAATATTTATTTTTTTCACATCAAACCGTAGGATCTTATACCTAACTAGTATGAAAATGCGTCGATAGAATACAGAGTCTAAAACCACACAAATTGCAACACATCTGTGTGTGAAGTACAAAAAATGAATTTTTTAGCACATTGCGGAGGCGCGGGGCTTGATTTCCTAACTTTGATCATTTTAAACCTAAATTGCCTGCAGTACAAAGTGGGAGGGCTTTAAATCTTTATAATGAAGAACTGAGTTTATTATACCCCCAAAAAATTCCCGGAAACTTGTTTTTCATTATTCAAAAATTTGTTTAATAGAAGTAGGTAATTAGATATGAGCGAGAAGGAAAATCTAAAATATTATAATTTTTTAGATGGAATTAAAATGCACTAATACCAATGGTGACATTCTTTTAGCAAGCACCTTAAATTGTATGGCCCCTTTTTTATTTAAATGCAAAAATTGCATTTAGAAATGAATCCTACTACTTTGTTTTTTCAAGTGCATGCTCTAAATTCTAATTGCCTGGAAAAAACAAAATTGTTCAAAAGACCAAAACATTCTCATGACAAATCTAAATGAAACAAATTTGAGCTTTAGAAATGAAAAAAAAAAAATTTTAGAGGAAAACCAGATCCGTAAAAAATTTAGCAACAAATATGTTTGCTGCCCCCTCTCCCTTGTTTTGAGGTTATTCGGGCATAACTGTTGTTCTCACCGACAGATTGAAACGAATTTTATATTTCCACAACGCTAATCAACTTTTGTATTTGGAAAAGAAGGTTCATAAAATCAAAAGAAATTTGTAGCTTGTATGTACCTGTTGTAAATCCTATTTGTCCACTGAAGGGACAATGACTTTTTAGGTATTCAAAGTTTGAACATTCACATCTTTGATGATTTGCACTACCCATTTTGAATTTCTAATTTTTAATGGTCAAGACTTCACTTCAAAGAGCACAAAAGAAATTTTCACTTAAATTCATTTAATTTTCACTCATTACAACCTCCCCCAATGGACCATTGTCCCTTTGAGAAACAAATGGCGAAATGGGATTTTGGTCAAGTTACTACGGGCTGAATTTTTGTCATAATTTTTTAGAAGTTTTTTGAAAATAGAAAAACTAATAAGCTTTGCAGGAATATATATTTTTTCCAGAATCGGTGCTTTTTTACAAGAGTTATGACCAAACAAGCTCACAATTGGGGACGGGGGACAAATGGGCAACAACATTTTTTCCAACATTTTTCTTTTTTCTTTTCTTTTCTTATAGATTATGTTTTTGTCTATATGGAAAGTTTTGAATCATTTCATTTGGATTTGTTATGAGAAAGTTATGGACATCCTTTTTGGAGGGGGCAGTTACAGGCTTACAGCATTTTCTTGAAGAAAATGACTTGTAGGATTCATTTATTCAATTTTGAATGCAATTTGGAAAATTTTGCAAATAAATAAATTTAGCATGGTTTACTTTATTTGTTAGAACAATCTTATCATTGGAATCAGTGCATTTCAATTCATCCTAAAAGATAAAAAGATTCTAGATTTTTCCGTAATCTTGTACCTACTTCTATTTAACAATTTCTTTAAGATTGAAAATGAATTTATCTAGAATTTTTTTTCTCGACACTCTAAATTGAATTCTAGATTTGAAGTTCAAAATCTATAGTCCAAATATTTTAATTCAAAAAGGTTCAAAGTCAAGAAATCTACCGCCGCAATGTGTTGAAGAACTTATGTTTTCCACTTTCAAGTTTAAACGCAAATATCTTGCAATGCATGCGATCAAGAATTTTAAAATTTTTCTCCATACTTCTGCATACTAGTTAGGTGTTAGAGGACATAGAGCCTACGTTTAGATGCTGAAAAAAATCTATCGAAATAATTTTATACTCTTAGGTACTGAATTGGTAGTTTTCATTTGATTTTCGCAAAAAAAATGCCTCGGTCCTTTAAGGGTTACAAAATTATGAAGGAGAAGTCGTTTCAATAATGAATAGAAAATGAAAATATCAGAAGCTCGAAGATGGATTAAGATATCACTAATCCCAATGGTGAGATTGTAATTAGCAATTTGGCAAATATTAGCCTATTTTTGTGGTTAGGATTCTAAATTTTTTTCCCTTGCACAGTTCTTTTTTTTTGCCTTTTTGGGTATTTGATCCTCATGGTGAGACATTGACAGAGAATACTTTCAAGAACTTTCAATTTTGGAAATAGAAAATTAGAAATGGCAATTCCTGGTGTATTTTGGTGGAAGAAGGGCTAAGGTCCTTTAGAGGCTTACTTATTTGGAATCGTATCACATTCTTATATGAAGTTCAAGTAACATAACCATTGGTAGATTACACCAGAAGTCTCCTTCTGTACTTTATCCGTTCATGCAGAAGGAAATGCAAAATCAACATGAACTTCAAATCAATGGTCAGATGATTTGAACAATTCATTTTTTAATTAGCGAGTGAGCAACGTATAGTAATATTGATGGTAAACACTGAAATTCCGGTACAAAAAAGTATTGTAATATATAATCAAATTAAAAGCAATATAAAATTGCAGTACATCACTACAGTTTGAAGCTTCAGAAGACTATTTTCCGAGATAAAACAAAATTACAAAATAAAGCTCGACATAACAAGCGTGGATAGGTGGATATTCTATGACCACATGCTGGGGGCCTATCATAATTTATACTATTACGAGAAGCGACGTCAATGCAACCGAAGAATGAAAATGCTTAGACGATAACATTTGGGTTGTTTCGAGTACCACTTCCTTCACCACGTTCGTAGTTGGATGACTCTCCAACTCCAAGCTTCCTCCTGGCACGAGTTCGTGAAGCTGGTCCGTTCGCATTCAAAATGGATTCCAAGACATTGGAGTCTTTCAGAGCTTGGAGGGTCCTTGTTGTCCCCGGAGAGTGTACTTCCCACAAATAATCTAGTGCTTGACTCACGTAATAAGGTCCATACGTGGAGTCCATGTACTGCGCATCATTCAATTCTTGTAACGAGGCATTTTCATCGTTATTGGCCGTCTTCTCCCCTTAGAAATTCCAACGGTGCCCTTCAGGATGAGGACCCCACTTGAAGGTGGAGGAGTTCTTATCAAAATATCCACCAAGGCATTGGAAGAAGAATGCCCTCCTTCCTTCGTTTTGTGGGCCTTTTCCCATCAGCCTTGGTGCAACTTGAACAATTTCGGCCAGGTCAGTTTCCCAATTCAATTGCGCGCTAGGTTGTCCCTTTTCTTGGTCATGCTGGGCAGATCGCCAACTCCAAACCAAGTCTCGACTCCATAAGCTCCGCTCTGCCGTTGTGTCAACGCTGTGTTCCCAAGAAGGTGGCATGTAAGTCATCAAATTGAATATGGCATACAGACGATTATGGAATGGTGCTGAGCAGAGAACACAACGTCGTCTAATCAAACATTGTGTGATGAGGCACTGGGGGTGGTAGACATGGGCACAGGATGCAAGAGCCCATCTGCCTTCAGGTCCAAATTGGTTTTGACATATAGGACACATGGTTTGGTCCAAGACAAAAGAAGCAGGCTTTGGCCAAAGCAACATCCGCCCTTTGATGTCGTCGTAGGAGGACATTTGATTTCCGTGGTCTCAACCGTTTTGCGCCCAATCTATTAGATTTTTTGCCGACGCGGCCATCATGGGCATGTCATCGGGAAAAATGACTTCCACCAACGCCCACGACGTGAGCCTGTTCTCTCATTTTGGGGCATTTGCATGAAAGTTCTTCGAAACTTTATCCAATTCCATTGCGATTTGTTGAGATCAGTCCACGGTTAAAATGCACGCGACCTTCCAATGATAGTATGTTGCCAGCAACTCAGCCAAACGCTTTCTAAGCAATCCATTATCCTTAAGAAGTTCCTTATCTTTATCTGATGGTGTGGAATGTAGTATTGTTGGAAAAGAGAGTGAATCTTGGGTGCCATGGAGATCAGTTGTGTCATTCGTAGTATCTATCATGGTGGCAGTAGGAAGCGCACTTGGAATTAATGAAGCACGCTTGATACGCTTGGAAGGCGGAGAACGGTGAAGGATGTCACTGGTCAAGTCCCCTACTACCTTCTCCAGCTGCAGTGGATCGTGGTCAATGAAGGTGTCATCCATATCCGACAAACTGAAAGTCTCCTGCTCTTTGTCTCGGAGGCGCTGTAGTTCTACAGACTGTTGTGAAATGAGGACCTTTTTGTGTTCACACTTGGACTGCAGTTTGCTCACATCAGATTCTAGAGAAGCTATGGTGGCATCCTTCGTCTTCAAGAGGTCTAGGGCCTTTGCCAAGGTCATCATGTCGTCAGTTGGTTGTACTCGAGATTGCGGAAGAAGAACGTGGACGATTCGTTCCGTCGCCATGTCTTCGTCTTGGCTAAAATCGAAGACGTTGCTCGCATATGGTGGTGGTGCAGCTGGTCTTGAAACTGCCATAGAGACCGATGCAGTTCCAATTCAATTGATTGAACGTTGCACCCTTGGTGCTGGTCTGTCATGACGTCCTCGCGAGGTTTCTCCTTGCCTCGGTACTTCCATTTTGAATGTCGATGGGGGCTAAAAACTCCTCAACAACTCGTGTTGTCCTAGGAAGACGCGTACCATCCGAATCGTTATCCTCTTTGGATTCCGCACTCTCAATTTGAACAGGGGGTTGATTCTTAGGAGTACTTCAAATAGGTCCAAGTCCACCCTCTGGAAAAATCAAAACACCTTTAGGTATGGAACCATTTTCTGGACGTGTAATGTACGTACTTTCCTTGACCGTGCTCCAATCAACCTCTTTGTTTAGTGACACCTCAGCATATGCTCCTCTCGCAAGGAAGAGGGGGACTTCATTTCTTTCTACAAAGGCGGTTTTGTAAAGGACTTGCCACAACTCGAAGCATCTTTGAAGGAAAGCTGGACTTTCACAGTACTTCAAGTTTGCCTTATTTGTGTGCCGGTTTTGATAATGCCGCCATGCTGGAAATAACTTGTCAATGTGGCACCATTCAATATAATCTTCGCAGGTTTGTATTGTCCATGGTTCGGGCTCCTCATCCCACCCTTTAAATGCAAGGTAGTTTGCACTATTCAGCACATGCAATTGTTTTCAATGTATAGTACCTCTGCGCTTACGATTCTTGTCTAGAGCAGCCTTTCTCATTGCCCCAGCATTTCGAGCAGCAGCTGAAATGGGAACTGACCCATTGGTGTTTCCTGTGCTAGCTATGAATAAATGTCCACCGTGAGGCTCGCCAAAATCCAAAACCGCAACCGTAGATAATAAAAATAGTTATTTTTCTTCACTTAAGGTATTGCATGTAGCCACGAATGGGTACAAGCCGTATAGCCCAAGTGAAGAGGGAAGGTACCAAAAAAGAACACGGGCAACGGATTTATAGGAAAGCGACCGCGGGTGGCAACTGCTGGTCCAAGGGGTGCGTGCAAGTCGAGAAGAGAACACGGGTTGGGTGGGAGACCACGGCTGGCGACCGCTGGTCCAACGGCGCGTGCGGGTCAAAAGGGAGACCGCGGGTCGAGAGGGGCGCGTGCAGGTCGTCCAGAGACCGCGGGTGCGGGAGGGCGCGCGCAGGGAGAGCTGGCGACCGCGGGTACAGGGCGTGTGCAGATGCTGCTGGGAGACCGCGGGTCGACTTGGGCGACTTCTGGTCTGAATTGGACCAGCCTGTACCCGAAGTCGCCCCACCCTGTATCCGAAGTCGCCCTTGACCTGAAGTCGCCCTCGAGGAGAAGTCGTCCTATCCGCGGTCGCCTTGCCCCCGCAGTTGCCCTCCACCCGGAGTCGCCCTCCACCCGAAGTCCCACTTCACCTGCATGCGCCCTTGCACTGTGCCACGCGGACGCCACATGGCGTCCAACTAGGCTAAGGTAAATGGAGGGTAATTTAAAAAAAGTCAAGGGTAAAACTTGACTTTACTAGACGGACGGAGGGGCTCTTGTCTGTCTGTGACGTCGTGTTTGTCGAGTTGTTGACAGGTCGGGGAAGACAACCCTGGTTCTACATCCGTTTCTGCTATTTTTGTAGACAATTCCCATTTACGAAAACCTTGATATTTGTTCTCATATTTTTTCCATTACTTGAATATTGTTTTCTTTATTTATGGTCTACTCTCATCTGAATGTCTGATTCCCTGTAGATTCTTCCCATCGCTGTGAGGAATGTTTTGCACAAAAATGTGCATTTGGCTATCATCAAAATCTGAAGAGTCTTCCAAAAGATTTGTGCAAAAGAGATACGCAGTTCAGACCATGATGACATGATGCGCAACGTTGTCATGGCCACCTGCATGTTGGAGAAGGAGTTTCCGCCCACTTTCTTGATTATCATGACACATCTTCCTGTACATCTAGTGCAACAATTATTTATTTGTGGTCCTGTTCATTGCCGTTGGATGTATCCCATTGAAAAGTACATGAAGACTTTAAAAGACCATGTGCGAGCCTTAGCACATCCGGAAGGTAGCATTGCAGAAGGATACCACATGGATGATGCATTGGGTTTCTGCACTAAATACATGAAGCAATTTAGAGGCACAGCGCATCGTGTTTGGGACCCCACGGAAGACGCCCGCATGAATGATGAGGTCTTCAGTTCTCAACAACATCAAAAGCGTAAAATGTCAGATGCAGTGCAACATTTTGCCCATGCTTTTGTCTTGGACAATGCTAGTTGTTTGCAAACTTTGCGAGAGTGAGAATCCACGTTCTTTACAACTCACGTTCTTCTATTTTCATAGGAAGTGCCAACAATTAAATTACCTTCAAATTTCCTTAATGAACATCCATAAAAACTTTGTCAGGACCAACTACTGTTGTGATGAATAGTACATTGCTTTCATGTTGGTAATTCGGAAATGCATGTCATAAATCTTGCACTGAAATTCACTTTTTGTATTAGTATTTTTTATTTAATTTTTTGGAACTAGCATAATTGTCATTTGACGTAGGTTGTTCTCAATGTGTAGCAAAAAATACATACTTGCAAAGGGACAACGGTGGGAAGAGCGTAAAGCTTATCGATTGGAATGTCGTCGTCGTCGTCCTTCTGTTGTGCCTAAATATCCAACAGAACTGAAGGAGTTGCCACCATTTCCGGATTGGCTTTGAGCACACGTGAAAGATGTTGTGACTAGCGGAGAACATGTTTACAAAGATGTTATACATTACGCGCAACCACTTGAGCGATATGCAACCTCACATCGTCAAATGCATTCATATGGAATGCATTTGCGTGTCCGTAGCTGTGAAGGCGCCTTGGTTACACGAGATTCTTGTGTTGCAGCTTGTTTTTTCACGTCAACTTCGATGGGGAATAAGAAATGGAAGACCCATCGATACCAAGGATGAATACGTGGGTTATATTGAAGAAATATTGGAGTTGGATTATCGAATCATTGCACCACTGTTCTTCTTTACGCTTGGGTGAAAGCCTCCCGAGATCATTGTTATTCTAATATTATACGAGATGCATACAGTTTTAGTGTTGCTAATTTCAACTACATGGACAAGAAGGTGCATGCTGATTCTTTCGCTTTTCCGATACACTGTCAACAAGTGTTCTTCTCAGATGATCCTCAGAGACGTGGATGGAAAGTGATTTGCAGAACAGACGTCCGAGGTCGTCGAGGTGAATAAGAATTTCCATTGGCAACACCAAGTGTCGTCGAACGCATAAAACAATTGTACAATTTGTAGTCACATTGTATGTGCTGATTAGTTTATAGGTCGTACCTTTTGTTTCTTGACTTTGAACAATTCAAAATTCATAGAGAAGGTACTCATGACTATGATACATATTGTCTAGTTCTTAGTAATATTTTAATTAAGTTATATTATTTAATAGTAGCCCCCAACATTTTGTTACATATGCCAGTTTCGGGGATTCTAGTATTTTGCTAAATGAATTGAAAGCTGAAACTTGGAAGAGATGCTTTTCTAATAGACTTGTAGATACTGTCATAAGGAATTCTCAAAAAAATTATTGCTACATGGTGTAACTGTCCTCAAAGTGAGCCTCTTCCCACTAGCAATTCATAACGTGTACCACAAATTAGAGGTGGGTTTCTCTGGTTCACGACCAACTCTACAGAGTTGTTTAATCCTTAAAGGACCATTGTGCCTTCGGGGAACAAATGCGTTTTTTGGCAAGTAACAACTTGCTGAAATTTTATCGTGATTTTTTGAAACTTTTTTCGGAGGTAGAAAAACTGATAAGCTTCATGTAAATATAATTTCTTTCACTGTCGGTGCCTAGCAACAAAAGTTATTACCAAATAAGCTCAAAAGAGGCGATAGGAGGCAATCCGGGCCGCCAAAAAAATCAAAGAAATAATTGAAATTTTTCTTTTTTCTTTTTTTTCCTCATAGATTTTATATTTGTCTATCTGTAAAGCTTTGATTCATTTCATTTGGTTATGTTATGAGAAAGTTTTGGACATTCATGTTTTTCGGGCAGTGAAAGCATCTTCTTGAAAAAAATAACTTGTAGGATTCATTTGTAAATGCTACTTTTCAAATAGTCCTAATTTTTTTTTCGAGGATTTAGTTTAAGTGCTACAACAATCTCACCATTGCGATTACTGCATTCTAATTCCATCTAAGAGATTTTAATATTTTATATTTCCCTTCTATCTTGTACCTACTTCTACTTAACAATTTTCTAAAAAATGGTAAATCAATATTTTTTTTTAATTTTTTGGTTTGTAGACTCTCAACTCAATTCTCTACTACAAACATTTTAAGTTTAGAACTCTTCAATGCAAAAATTGTAAGTTAAAAATGTTTGAGCTCTGAAAATGTAGTCCCGCAATGTGCTGAAAAACTTGTTTCTTTTGCTTTAAACGCAGCGATCTTGCAATTTGTGCGGTCAAAAAATCTGATATTTTTTCCACACACTTTGATACTAGTAAGGTGTAAGACCGTATGGTTACATGTGGAAAAAAAATTCAATTTTCAATTTTGTATTACTTCTTGCTACAGACATGGCAGTTTTGAGTGTTTCTAAGGCGAAAAAAGACCTTGGTCCTTTAGGGATGAAAATTGCCTATTTTTATTTAAAGAAACTTTTTTGTCTACTTCTACTTTCTTAAAACATTGCAATATCTATGTTTCTTCAATGTGACACTTTCCTAGTTTGTCTTTGTTGAAATTCTTTTAATGAATTCCCTGAACCTCTTAAGTACCAAAGTCCCCTCGGGGGACACTTCAGATTTTGGGCAGGACCGTGTGGCCTCTAATTTTGACCTAATTTTTTTAAACTTTTTTTGAAGATAGGGAATCACAGTAGCTTTCTAAAAATATAATTTTTTGTTCAATCGGCACCCGGGAACTAAAGTTATGGCATCCTAAAGCAAAAAAGCAATTCGTCAAGCCCAAAAAAAACAAAAAAAAGTAGAGTCTAGTTTTTTTCCTTTTTTTTTTCCTTTTTTTTTCCTCAAAGATCATGTTTTTGTCTACATCTGAAGCTTTGATTCATTCTATTTGGACTAATAATGAAAAAGTTATGGACAATCTTGTTTTTCGGGCAATTCTAGCATCTTCCAAAAAACGAACTTATAGAATTCAGTATTTAATGCAATTTTCAAATTTTTAGAATTATTATTTTTTGAGAACGTCACGTTCGTTTGCAAGAGCAATCCCACCATTGGGATTATGTTGTTTTAATTCCACCTAAGAGCTATTAACATTTTAGTGTTTTGTTCAATTCTGGACGTACTTCTATTTAACAATTTTTTTATATGTGAAAAGCAAGCTTTGACATTCCGAAAAAAAATTCCTCGACTCTCAACTCAAATGTTCAACATAAAAAATTACAACTTTCTGTTGTGTACTGCAAAAAACATCCACAAATGACCGTCAAAGTCATCTGAAAATGCAGGAAACAGTTCAAAACAACTTTTTTTTCCAACTTCGAATGCTAATATTCTCCAATCAGAACGGTCAAATGTCTTCAAATTTTTACCACATAATCTGAGACAAGTGAAGTACAAGATCCTACGGTTAGATTCTTAAAAAAAAAAAAATTAGGGTTTAGGGAGTGATCGCAGCAGAAATGGCAGTTTCCAGTGATTCTAGAGCCAGAAAATGCCTTGGTATTTTAGGGCTTAAATACTTTTCTTCATCTTGAAGCTGCATACATAGACCATAATTTCCAATTGCCTTAGCATTTTTAGTTTTTCCTTGGAAAACCATGGACAATTTCCATTGACAAAGGAAAAGGTACCACGGACAAACGGAACAATTGCTTGAGAAGTTGATTTCCTCATTTTGAAGTACTCAGAAATAAAGCATGAATACTTCTGCAAAACGCAACACATTATTGTAGTGCTTATTGGAATCACGTATGCATGAAAAAAATGTCTCCTGTACCTGTCTTCGAGAATCTCTATTTTCTATTTATAAAAACTTATTTCAATATTTGTTTTTCTATCTTCTGAGGACAGGTACTTGTATGTCATTTAGGACATGACATTTACAAGTAATTCTGGTTATTGGTGTACCCACCTTAGTATGAAATGCAGTGTTATTTTGCTTGATATGACTGTACCCGATGGCAAAACTGTTTATCAATTAACCTATGTGTCCAACCATTTCACTGAAGCGAGTTGCTGTTTAAGCTCCTCAGGAACACGATGTGATTATTACAGAGTGAGCTCAGTCAACAGTGACTCAGCCTTCTGAAAAGCAATTCACAAACTCTTAATTTTGATTGCAGTATAAGCGTCTGACAAAGAGTAATTGTGATATGCCTAAGATGTCATGAAATTCTGGGAAACGAGTTGTCTCGTGAACTACCATTGCCCACGACAGGGACAGAAGGGTTTAACTTCTAAATGCCCAAGGCACCCAAATGTGGTGTTGAAGAAACTTTGAAGTTAAAGAAAACCTTACCAAATTGCTATTTTTAGTAGTTTATATTTTTGAAAGATTCTTTTTGAAGTCTAGATTTAGCATCAGAAATCTGATTTTGAAAATGAATGATTATGATTTTTCGATTCAAGATTTTGTGCAAAGGTACCCATTGCAATGTTGACTTTTTGTAGTGTTGAGGACTCTTGGAAATGAGCTTCAAATACACTAGATCTTGGAGAAAAAATCATAATAATTGGTTTAATTAAAAAAATTGTAGAGTAGATTTTGAGAAGTCATAAATTGATTGGGGTTATACTCGTTCGGCCCCTTCAAACTCAGATTTTTTTGGTCATGAACTTTTTTGATTTGACATGCAATTAGAGAGTTCAAAGATTTTCATAGTTTTAACACCCCGATGATCAAACATTATAATCTTTCAATCCTTAAATGATATTGTTGTGTTCTCTTTTCCTATGTGATCTGTAACATGTCTACTTTGAATTTGTACGGTTACAATTAACAAAAAATTGATTCAACTTATCAAAATGTTAGCTTTTGTTCAAATTAGAGCAAATTCTTTGAGGCTCAAAACAGGCCTTGTGGATTTAGGGGTTAAGCCCTAAATGCCCAAGGCCTTTTTCCAACTTCCTGGAATTTTCTCTAAATGAAGAAGAAGCGAACATTGCGATGAGTTGTAAAATTATTTTCATAAAATGCAACAGTACAAATTTGAACAAAACATGTACAGTGCCTGACCAAACCGGGTACTTTTGTGAAACGTTTTCATTCAAACAACCATACCAGAAGCACCAATGGTTCAAACCTAGAAGTGTACACATGAAAGTTTTAGAACACGACATACAACACGTTACCATGGAAGTTTAAAGAAAAAATTAGTTGTGATTTGAAAGAAAATTAATTCGAAAGTTTGCTATGTCAGAAACTCGGTTTCGTTCAACATAGTTTGGCTTTATTTTATATTTTGTCAATTTTCTTTAAAATTCCTTAAAAACTGTTATACCTTAGCATGTAGGTATACATCTTTTTTGATTGTTGTATACAAAAGTTGAAGGACTTTCACATTTATAGAATTAAAAATATTAACAATTAAACAAACATGCTCATGATGTTGGTTCTTATAGAATTTGAGTTTTTTTGTGAAATTGAGAGCATGGGATTGCATTAGCCATGGTAAAGAGAGTACAGGTTGAAAAATTGACCACTTTTATACCTAAATGCCCTTATATATAAAATATTTGTTGAATTGGGCAATGTGTACAATTTATATTTTACAATTGTATAATGCATTTTTAATTTCAAGTTTTGTGCTCAAAGGCTAGAGTTCATGATGCATATAAATGATCCAAAAAATTGCAAAATATTCCATCATCATTGTCTGTATTATCCAAAAACTGCTCATTTTTTGAATGTCAGGGTTATTTTTGAATTGTGAATAATTTTTGGATAATACAGACAATGATGATGGAATATTTTGCAATTTTTTGGATCATTTATATGCATCATGAACTCTAGCCTTTGAGCACAAAACTTGAAATTAAAAATGCATTATACAATTGTAAAATATAAATTGTACACATTGCCTAATTCAACAAATATTTTATATATAAGGGCATTTAGATATGAAAGTGGTCAATTTTGCAACCTATACTCTCTTTATCATGGCTAATGCAATCCCATGCTTTCAATTCCACAAAAAAACTCAAATTTTGTGAGAACCAACATCATTTGCATGTTTGTTAAATTGTTCATATTTTTAATTCTATAAATGTGAAAGTCCTTGAACTTTTGTATACAACAATCAAAAATGATGTATACCTACATGCTAAGGTACAAAAAGTTTTTAAGGAGTTCAAAAAAAAATTGACAAAAGATAAAATAAAGTCAAACTATGTTGAACAAAACCGAGTTTTTGACATAGCAAACTTTCGAATTAATTTTCTTTCAAATCACAACTAATTTTTTCTTTAAACTTCCATGGTAACGTGTTGTAGGTTGTGCTCTACAACTTTCATGTGTATACTTCTAGGTTTTAACCATTGATGCTTATGGTATGGTTGTTTGAATGAAAATGTTTCATAAAAGCACTCGGTTTTGTCCGTCACTGTAAGAGCTGAAGTAGGAAAAGAATATACAGCAATATCACTTACAGATTCAATGACTATAATTTTTGAACATGAGGGTCTACAAACTGCAAAAGTGACTTCAAGTTCTTCAATCATCTTTTCACATGCCAAATAGAAAAATTTTGTGAACAAAAAAACGTGCGGTACATGGACCTCACACGCATAACCCCAATCAATTTCTTGTGTCTCAAAATGTACTTTACAATCATGCTAAATTTATTTTTAACCCTTGAAGTCCCAAGGCCTTATTTATGTCCGCTAACACTCAAAACTGCCATTCTTAAAGCAAAGACAAAAACAAAAATTATATATATATATATATATATATATATATATATATATATATATATATATATATATATATATATATATATATATATATATATATATATATATATATATATATATATATTTTTTTTTTTTTTTTTTTTTTTTTTCCCACATATAATTGTAGGATTTGACACCTGAATAGTATGAGAATGTGTGGAAGAAATTTCAAAATTTCTAACCACTCAGATTGCAAGATATTAGCCTTTACAGTGGAAAAAACAAGTTTTACAGCACATTGAGGGACTACATTTTCTGACTTTGAACATTGTAAACTCAAAATAACTGCACTACACAGTCAAGAGTTTCAAATATTTATAGTGGAGAACTGAGTACAGAATCCACGAAAATAAAATAAAATCGAAAAGAACTGAATTATCATTCTTAAAACATTTGTTACGTAGAAATAGATATAAGATATAACGAAAATCTAAAATTTTTATATATTTCAGATGGCATGAAAATGCACTAATCGCAATGTACAGATTGTTCTAGCAAGTAAACTATACCATTCAAAATTTTTATTATTATAAATGAAAAGACTTGCTTTAGACAATACATCCTACAAGGTTTTTCGTAGAGAAGATGCTCTAAGTGGCTTCAAAACAAGAATGTCCATCACTTTCTCATAACATTTCCAAATGAAATGAATCAAATCTATCCAATTATACAAGAATATAATATGTGAGATAAAATATCTAAAAAATTAGAATTCACATTTTTTTTTTAAATTTTCCCCTGGACTGTCGGCCGTCCCTCATTTTCAGTTGCCATGTTCATAACTGGTGTACGTAGGCAACGATTTTGGAGAACATTATATTCCCACAAAGCTTATCAGTTTCTCTCTTTTCCTAAAGAGTTTCAGAAATTTACAACAAAAATTCAGCCCGTAAGTACCTGCCCAAATTCGCATTTGGATCCCCAACGGATAATGGGCCTGTAGGGGTTCATGATTATTTTCATTGAAAATGTAATGTACTTCAGACTCATTTCCATGAGTGCTAAATACTGCAAGACTTGAAGATTGCAATGGAAACCCAAGTACAAAAGTTTGAATACAAAAAACCATTTCTGGAAAATTTGAAATACTGCAATTTGCAACTTGCTTAGATTCAATTTATCTTTAAACTTCTGTCTACACTACAATTTGGTGCCTCGGGCTTTTAGGGTTGAAGTGCAAAAATTAGCTAATATTGTATTTCTTCACTGCAAGAGGGAGATTGCAAACAACACCAACCTGTTTTGATAGCGTTTTCCACATTACACCTTTTTTCTTTCGGAAGTCCTGTATAATTATCAAAACAAATTTTAACAATTGTGAATAATATTTCTAATGTAAACGCCTTTACAAAAAAGTTTCCCTACAAAGGAAAAGCATAGAAAGAATCTCCAAGGACGAGAACTAAAACAGTGTCATGAAGCAGTACAATGTAAGGAAAAGAGGTATTGTCACATATTAATCCCTAAAGGACCATGAGTGCAGATTTAGACCTTCCCAATGAACGGAAACACGTCCCAAACTCATCGAAATGCGTTTTTTCATCCATCAACTTTTTTGCATGATTCATATATTTGTTCTTTAATAGTTGTATGGTTTAGATTATTAAGATTTTGCTTTGCAACTATTGTATAACTCAAAAGATATTGGGAACACAGTCCGGGGAGTTTTTCAGCTCAACAAGCTAAAATCCTACAATTTCTCGGACCAACCGGTTGTTTGAAGCATTTTCTCAGCTAGGCCTTTAGAAAAGAAATAATATTCTTTGATTTTCATCTTAAATGATCGATTTTTTCCGGAAGATTTTGAAATCAATTAGGCATTTTCTGATTTCAACCGGCTAACTTGTAACTAACTGCCGACACTCCCCATTCATTGATCGGGAGGTCTAGCCTCAAAAAATAACTTTTTTAGTTCAAAAAATGACCCTTCAAAAATGACTTGAATCAAAAAAACAAATAAAACTCTTCAAAAATAATTATAATTAGAACTCAATATTCTGAACTTGTAGGGAAAAAAATATTTTATCGATCATACATATTCAATGTACAATTGATTGTAGAAGGAATTTCTAATTTTTGGCTTCAAATTTTATTTAAAAATGTAGATATGTATTTTTGTTGATCTAATCATATGGATGTGATCTAAAAATAGCATTTTATAACTATTGTTTGGAAGACATCATTTAAATATTCTTTGAAAGTCCATTTTAGAGTATATCTTCGCAATTTTGGAAATCTGGATACCCCTTCGGACCTTTAGGGGTTAATTTGTGTTGCAAAGTAATACTACTCTTTGTGGTAGTCACCCAAGAAAAGACAACCGCTTTTCGTAGCGTTTTTCCAAGTTCTCATGTTCTCTTATGGCAATTCTACATATTTAGAGAAACTATTGTAAATTATAATTTTCAACTTTTTCTTTATGTTTTCACCTTCAAGAATAAGGTACCCTAAAAAACAGAATTGTTGAAGAAATCTTGAAGTAGAAGAACTAGAAAAGTCTCATGAACCAATAGAATCTGAAATTCGTAGCTAGTATCACGTTAGAATTTGAACAGAATCAGAAAATCAATTTCAACCCAAGAAGGACGTTGTCCCTTTGCGGGACTAGTGCATTTCGGTGCAGATACCTAAGGGGTAAAAGATGTTCGTAATTTCCAGAACCTCTTCTTCAAGTTAGAAAAGCTAAAAAGCAATGTGGAAAGATAATCTTCTTCACAGTAGGTGACCAAGAACAATAGTGAATATGACCTAAAAAATTCAAAACAGGGAACGAGAGGCAACTCGGATAGTAAAAAGTATTCTACAATTTTTTTGTTGTTTGTTTACATATTTTTCTCTCATAGATTATATTTGTGTCTACTTGCAAAGCTTTGATTTAGTTCATTTGGATAGGTTATGAGAAAGTAATGGACATTCTTGTTTTTAGGGCAGTTAGAGCATCTTCTTGGAAGTTTTTTTTGGAGGATTCATTTTTGAAAACAGTTCTTCGACTTCAAAAAAAAAATGGTTTACTTTACTTGCAACAACGATCTTAACACTGCAATCTATACTTTTTAATTCCATCTAAAATATATCAATTTCTAGATTTTCCTTCTATGTTGGACCTACATCTACGTACCAAATGTTTTAAGAATGATAATTTAGTTCTTTTCAATTTTATTTTATTTTCATGGCATCTGTACTCAATTCTCTACTAAGGTAGGAGGTCCTTAAATGGAGCGAGCTCTAAAATGGAGCCCTAACTTAAATGTAAACTGTTTGTACATAATATTTTTTCATAGCCTCCATCAATGTACAGACTGTGTACATTTTTGCTAGGGCACCATTTTAGAGCCCTATGCCATTTCAACTTCAATTTTTTTTAACTAATTCAAAAAATCATGAAAAAATATGAAACGACTTGGGTTAGATGTCAGTTCAATCTGTTTTTCAAGGAAAATTGACTAAAAAAAATTTCCAGATATTTCACCTCCGCAAAATTCAGTTCCAGCCCTTCAATGCTCCATTATAGGACCTCCTACCTTATAAAGATTTGAAGCTCTGAACTTTGTAGTGCAGTAATTTCGGGTTCATAATGTTCAAAGTCAGAAACTGTAGTCCCGCAATGTGCTGAATTACTTGTTTTACTCACTTCACGACTGGATATCATGCAATCTGTGTGGTCGATCACTCTGACATTTCTTCCACACATTCTCATACGAGTTAGGTATCTTATCGTGTGGTTCAATGTGGGGAAAAAACACTTTTCAAGGTTCCTTGCTTTTAGCTATAGAAATGGCAGCTCTGATCGCTTCTTGGCTGAAAAAAGCCTTGGTCCTTCAGAGGTTACAGAGATGCACCAGTTGGCCATGACGGAGGACTTCGTGATGAAGACATTAAACAAACAGAGTGATCTGCAAACCATCTTCCATATTCAGAAATTTGCACGCAAAGGATCCTTGTAAATATGCATGTGGAGAACTACAAATATAATGTTTCTAAATTTCCTTCTGTAAAAACATGTCTTCCTCTCTCTCTATATATATCTCTCTATATATATTCCCCCCCCCAAACCAATGGACGAATCCCATTGCAATGAGGAACAGTACTAAAACCACAGGACGAACCCCGGGAAATTTTATTTTATCCCTGACTACTAGGGGAATTGACCACAAGAATTTCAGCTCCACATCATTAATTCTGGATACTTCGGAGTACTAAGAACCCGTGAAGCGCAAAGTGTGACAATTTTATTTATTTTCAATTAACATAGATATTTGTCAAGTACTTCGTGAGTTTATGCTTGAAGGCAGTTCTGCGTACTGTACAGTACAGAGACAAACGATATCGAACATTTAAAATAAACCCGGATACCTTACAGAAAACCGATTTAGAATTCGAAACTGTCTCACGAGTTTATCACATAAGAAATCTCGTCCGTTGATATTTGGAGAAAACATATGTTGATACTTGAGCTACCAGTTCTGCAGTATTCGTGGAAGGATTTCAAGAACTATTAATAAGAATCAGGAGCATTTCGTTTTTGGGCGGCAAAATCAGTTCCACAGGGTCTCAATGTATAGAACACTGAAGGTAAAGTACTACACAGCTGCCGTTTCTCACGACATATTCTCCCCAGTTGAGGAACAGAATCACTGAAGTGATTGCGGCACTCTGTTTTAAGTCTTATCCATAACAATCTCATACTACTTAGCTCAAACACGGTACGTGAAACTAGTTACACTGAGAATGAAGTGCAACATGCAACAATCTGTACAGTGGGATGTGACTGACCGCTTCGAAGTCTATCAGCTAATTTACGTGGAAATTATCTGGCAATTATGACATTGCTGTAGGTAACAGACGTCAGCATGCTTTTTGCTCTTACTCTCCCACAACTTTCCGGTTTTGAATAGAATTCAGCAACTTCTGCTGACTACTAAGAGAAATTCAGGTCACACTTGCTAGACCGAGTACACATTTCGTCATCCTAAGAGTCTAAGGTCGATCAGGGCTAAAATTAGTGAACCAAGATGTACAAGTTCATAATTACAAAATTAAAAGTAATTTGTTGTAGCCGTTGGGAAAAACCATTTATTGGAGTGATTAAGAAAGCAAAGGATCAGAGTTGGATTGCATCGTGGTAACTTAACAGAATAAGCTAAAAAATGACTCTACTCAAGTCTGCTACATTTTTGACAAGTGGCCTCATTAATGGATTTCATCTTGCAGAAGCAATTCAAGAGCAGCAGGGAAAAGAAACAAAAGAAAATGAATAACGAGAAGCATCGTTCACTTTCCTCATAATTACTTATGTCAGGACGAGCTTAGGGAACATAGGCATGTCGACCTTCACTCTTGTTGCCTCATAAGAAGAGAGAGAGCAAGGTCTGTCAGAGTAGGTGGTCGTGACGACTGTGCTAGTGTCCGAGATACTACATAGAGGACATCAAGGAAGCGGTGGTGCCTTCCTCAGGAAGCTAAGTCGGGACACTTAAGCCAGAAGAGTTCACTCCATATACAGACGATTAAACAATTCAAGAATTAAGAGTCCCGCCTTCTTCTGGTACTTACCACCTACAAGTGCAGGGCACTGCCTACCACCAGAAATTGCTGAACGTCCTGATTTGTGAGGATGCCAACAACTGTGCTTATTTCTGTCATGGTCATATTGGTTAATGCAGAACCTGTATACAACTTCTCAAAGCACGGAAACTGACACACATAGGAGTTGTGATAATCGTCGTCAGGCAGCGGACACTGATGTGCGCTTCGTTTGACAGATAGACATAATGTAGTTTTCTTTGACCACTGACATCGTAGGTCAATTCAACATGTAAATATAGAGTAATTTATAAGGTTTACATTGTGAATTCTCTCAGTCGATTTTTGGTTCTCTACGCAGAGTGCTTGTGAAGGAAGCTCCGAGCCTGGAAATATTTACGTGCCTCCATTGCTTGATCATTCCAAGAGGTGACACCATCTGCGTCTTCCTTCACTGTCTTTCCGTTTGGCCATGGAGCACGATCAAGCGGCGTCGGGAGACCAGCAGTATCCTGAAATTCGAGAGGAGGTCATGAGTTGTTGCCTTGCAGAAGGACGGCATCGCCTTCTGCTCATGCAGTTGAAGTGCATGGGCAAATTCCATAGGAGTCAGACTGACTTCGTCAATTTGTTTGAGTTCCTGAAATGGATGGAAGAGCAAGTTAATGCTCAGACGCTAGAGTGTCACTGTCTTGAGAATGAATTCGTTAAATTGAGTGTGGAAGTGCAGCAACTGCGAAGTCTTTGTACATCTTGTGAAGTCGTTGAGGGTGAGAGTAGCTTCAAAGATCTTGATTTCAAAGCTGGTGAGGAGGGGGCATGGATCACAATGCGTAGGACCACAATGGCTCAGTTGACGGCAGATGCGAGTGGGCATCGGTTGCCGTCTGCGGACGCGGGAGTGGCCTATGAAAACTTCAGCCTAAGGTCGATAAGTTCTGCAGTTGCCATTGCTCCATCGTCTGATATAGTTAGTGCACCCCGTGTGGGGGCAGCTGGGTTGTCTGATGCTGAAGCTTCAGCTCACAAAAAAACGGAGTCTTCCAAATTCATTACAGATGCGCACTTAAAAGGTAAAAAGACAACAGCTGAAGGTCAGTATGCAATTGTCCATTACACATCGGAGGAGTCTGCTCGTAAGTCAGGTATGCAACACAGCATTTGTGAATTCAAGTAGTGTGTGCTTTTTGTTTTCCTCTCTATAGAGAGCACGAGCCGTTTCTGTGCGATGAAGTACTCAAGAGTGACTGGATAAACAACTACAGAATTCAAGGAACACCATGAAGAAGTGGAAGTTCTTGATGCAGCGCTTCGTGGACGAGTCCCTGCAGAAAATGATAAGTGCGGTAAGGAACATTGCAATAAGCGTCAATGAACAATAATTTCAGTCCGTCGTGTCCGCTGAGAAAATGGTCTGAAATTCGTGTTTTTAATGGAGCTTTTCGCTGATTTTTGCTTCTGTTGTGTATTTTGATAAACTACGAAGCATGCGTATTGTGATCAGGAAGTGCAGCAATAAGGACGGAAACGAGGAAAAGGAAGGTGGATCCTGTGGACAACGCGGCTTCGTTTAAATTTGTGGCGCCTGTTCGGAAGAAAGCTGATAGAGAGAAACTGGTAGCAACTAAATGCACATTGTGTACTCCATTTTATGATGCCATGATGCTCGGCGATGCAGAAGCCATGTTGGGATGCCGCTATATTCACGTCGACAATTCTCGGCATCGGTTCCTTGATTTTCCCCCATCCACTCCCGAAGGTTTTTGGAATATAGGATTCAATACAGAGAGTCCTGAGTGAAGTGAATTGTGCAAATAGCACGCCATGTGATATTTGTGCGAACCCGTCCACAGTGAAAGACAGAGGTTGGAGTTTTTGTAACGTGTGTGTTGCTTCAGCCTTCAGTGTGTTTAAAATGATAGATGAAAGCAGCTTGTTAGAATAAAGACTTCTCTTCGAGCTCAGGGTCGACACTGCTAAACAAAGAAGCATTGAAGAAAGGACGGTACATATTTGTCGAGTAGTCTATGAATGCAGAATAGGATCTCTACTGTAAGCCACTTTGTTATGTGTTTCGTTACATATAATAGGAAAGTGAATATGGTTTGTACAGTGAATACTGTGTCACGTGTCAAAGCGTTTTCTCATATAGTAAAACAGCAGTCTGTACACAACGTTTATAGCGGTCTGTTCTTAAGGAAAGTGAAACTAGCTATGCTGCCGGATAGACAATGACTTCTGCGTGCACTGTTGACGCAGCAGACGCCCATGTCCCCAATCTATAGTCAACTTCTATGAACTTCTATCGTAGCGTGATAGTTGTGAATGTCATGTTCAGAAATCAATGAACAGCTACTTTAAGAAGCGAAGTGGAGGAACAAAAATAAACAGAGACTACGATAGGTGTGGACGTTTGAGATTAAACGGCTGGAGTTTCTTCATTTAATTTTTAGCAAAAACGATAGGGAACTGAAATTTTTTGACAAGGACAATATTTTCCCATGTACATTTTTTGTCACACAAACAACCGTAGCATGCTGTAGTATGCTAACTGTAGAGGACGTGGTGAGCATTCATAAAATCAGTGCAATGTGCATTGCTAAAGGACTGAGGACTAGAGAACACATTCATATCACTGAAGAATTGGAAGATGTTCTACTGACATCATGAACATGTGAAACCAAATTCTGTATTCCAATCCTTCTGTCACAATTTACATTTGGCAAGTGGGTAAGGAAAAGAAAATGATGTGTAAGGGCCTTACATGCTAAACCGCCGTCTGCAAGCATTTTGGTCATGTTGAACACCTTCGATTTTTTTAATTGATTTGGTCTTCGAAAAAAGAGAGGAAATAGCATGTAATCCAAGTTATTCCATATGTTCTGGAGCTCTGTGGAATGTCATTTTAAATACTGCAATTGAAATGCCATAGTCTTCTCAGAGCTACCACCTCCTTAGATGTACCCCATTTGTACATTTTCGTACATTTTCGTACATTCAAGAATGCGAAAACACCATGACTGTAAAACTCGGTTCGAAATGGCCAAGAGCACTTTCAGTCTGCTACCTCAAAAACCATGTCACCTCTACTACAGCATACTCTATTTCCAGTGCACAACAGGCCTTTTCAAAAATTATACCTTATTTATAGTGTGTAATATTACATGTCTGTTTTCCGAACTGAACAACAATTTAATTGAAAATGATGTTTTACATTTTACGTAGTAAAAATGTAGGGAGGCAATTAAGTGGGTGCGGCTGAAACAGAAGTTGAAGAACTTATTTTATGTTTTGAAGCCCTGAAGGACCAGCGTATCCTTTTGGGCAATACAAAAAATCTGGGCTGGTACTTGTGTCACTGGAATTACATATTTCAGAGTGAAATGTCAATATAATGTAGACTCTAGGAATATCTTTCATGCGCACTGAATTTAATGGCTTTTGGAAAGACGACTGTGAAGCTACGGCCGACTAGGTTAGTTCTTTCTCAGCCACACTGTCCGCACAGAGGAATCCCTGAAAGCGGAAGGCAGTGAATGAGGGTGGGGACAACAATTTGAAGTGAAATAAAAAAGAACAAAGTCTTGGTTAGTAGTAGTTCAGAGTTTGGGGTAGGTCCCTAACATGTGTACCCAATAGGAATGTACTACCCAGAAATTGTGGTTTTAAAACTTGTTGAATGTGTTCTACAAAAAACAATTTTCCAATTATCATGAATTTTATTCCTGAAGGACCAACATGCATTTTTTTATAACATAGAAATTATGGGCAGCTACGAGTGACTAAAGATTCGCTTATTTTGGGTTGAAATGATTATGGAAGGTGAGAACAAGGAATATCTTTCGTATCACCACATTTCATGACATTTGGAAATATGAATCAGAAGTTATGGCCTAATATGTTGTTTGTTTATCAACTCGGGCAATGCGTGGAGATCAGAGAAATTTATTTTTTCCAAATATAAAAATTTGAAATAGCTTTATTAGATAAATATATATATGTGGGTAGATTTGAATAATTTCATATTGATAAATGAGTCAAACGTTATGAGGATTCTTAGTTGGCGGATAGTTCTGGCTTGTCTACTGAATAACAAACGAAGAGGGTGTTTGTTTCACTCAATTTTCAATATTCTACAAAATTTAAAAGAAGGTGTTGGATGTAGATTGTTTATTACGACATTGCAACCATAGGGATTGGCATTTTCCAATTCCATAATTAACTTCTTAGGAATTCAATGTTGTGAACCATTTTCAACTTCATAGTACTTATATATTTTTTCCTATATGTCGTACAATTCCAAGAAATCTGAAAATTTTCAAGCATATAGCCAACTTGCCCTGAATAATGAATCCAAATGACATCAACCATTTTGGAAATGTATTCTAAAGAATCAGACCTTGTAAAATGCAACTATATGTTTTTTCATTGAGCGAAAGAAGGATTTTTGCCACTTCAAATGCTAATATCTTCCAATGTACATGATGGAAATCACTGAATTATTATCCTCATTTTCTCAATATGATTTGTATGAACAAAAAAATTTCACTACTGCACCATTGCAAGAAATAGTGGTACTGGGTATTTGTTACACAGGGAGTGTCAAATCTTTCTTTTGCAATAATTTCTTAAGCTTGACTTGCATGAATTTTAATTTTAATTTGGAGATGTATATCTTGAGTGTATTTAAATCTCATATCTTCCAAAAATTTAAAAAAAACATTTAATATTTAAAGAACAATGAAATTAATATGTCATATTTTGTGTTTAAGGTTTTTTCAGTACTATGAAGTCCCCAAATTTAATGATTTTGAGTTGAAATTTCTATGGTCTATTTGCGTAGTAGGAATTCATGTTTCTACCAAGGAAAATTTTAAAACAATTTATTTTGTGTTCTCTACATCAATGCAAAGAGGGCTCCTTTGCGCGCGCAGTTTTGAATAGTGTAGATGGTATAAAGATTAAAAAATTTGGTGAAAACTCTTCACAATAAAGTCTTCCCAAATGTTCTATTTTTAGTTTTTATGAAAATTATTTTTTGTATTTTTTACAAATTAAAAAACCCAAGCACATATTTTCTTCAAAATTTCAGCTTTTTTCTTTTGTGAATAACTTTTGACTCAGAGTTCCTGAAGGTTTTTAATTTTGTTTTTAAGTTTTTTATAGTATTATACTAATTATACTTCTTTTTTTAAATTTGTATGCAAAAGTTCATCAATACTGGAGTACTAGCCAGAAATAGCCAAAGTGGAACAAGGACTGACACTTTTTCTTGCTATGACCCTACTATATTTCATTTAATTATAAGAATTTATACAATTCAATGCAACTATTCAGAAAAAAAATTTACTCAAGGGTATTGCTTATATCTCCGACATGTCCAAAATTCATTAAAAGAACTCTAAATCTTCAATGAGCTATGGCTATTTCATTTGGAACTATAGAGAACATTATGAGAACCAGTGCACATTGTTAATAACAACATGTGAACCCCTTTGGGATTGACATTTCTGAATTTCTTGTTCAATATTATAAGAACTCTGTATTCTGAGTCATTCTCAATGTCATTGTACTTACGATTATTTCCTAAGCTTACCCCCCATTCTCGAGCAGTGACCAATTCCTGACCTGTACGTGTACATATTGCTGACCACGCTTAGAATGTATTTTTCTGTCGTTTTGAAAGTTGAAACTAATAAATAAATGACACGTGTCCCAAGTTGTGGGGGAAAAAATAGGAAATAATGATTAGGTAAATTTTTTTTGAATGATCGGAATTGGACAAGTTTAGAGATTGGCCATGGGGGTCAAACCACACTCAAAGATACCATTGGGATTACTTTTGTAGGACACGACTTGAGTCCTTTTCTAAACTTTTGAAGCTCTCAATTACTTGATGTTGTCATTATTTAAATAATTTATGGATGAATAATATAGCAATGCATCCCTTTAAAGGGATGAAGAAAAAATTTCATAAAAAAAATCCTTCAAAAGACATAAATCATCAATTTTAAAGCTAAATTTAGTGTCTTTATTACAATACAACATTTTAAATAGATTTTTTAATCCAAATTTTTTTAACTTTCAAAACATAAAACTATCAAAAAGAATTTATAGTGATTAAATTTTGAACTAAAAATAGTATAATTTTTTAATCAATTTATTTATTTTTGATAAATTCTTGATTTAATCTTTAAAAAAAAATAAACATTCAATTCCAAAAATAGATTTTATAGGTCCCTCAATGTGAATAATATAAACACTTTTTTTTCTATCACAATCATCATTTGGATTAATTTTTATATTAAAAAAGACGTTCACATGTTTTTACTTTTGAATATTATAGAAAATGAAAAAATATTAAAATTATAGCAAAAGAGTCCTTTTCTACTTTCTCTTATGAATATTTATACACATGATTTTTTTGAATTCGATCACAATATTATTCATTAGAAATTAGACCCCTTTTCTACCATTGAAAAACCTGACAGGCTGACATCTAAACTTCAATTGAAACTTTAGTAGATAAATTTAGATTTATCTATGAATAAGAAAATATTTGTCATAATATGAGTTGAACTACTAGTAGAAAAGGACTAAAATGACTAAATTTAATAGATTAGCCTTAAAAAATAATAGCTTCAAAGAAGATACATTGCAGATTTCAATGCGTCTGACCCCTTTTCTGGTACCTTTGAGTGTGATTTGACCCATGGGTCTGGCGCATTGTTTGCCTCCTCAAAATCATAAAAATGTCACTTCAAGCGATAAAATCAGCAGATTTTTGGCAGTCCATGTCATTTCTATTGATGTACCTCTGAATAATATTTGTTCTGACTTCACTACTCCAAATCATGTCGGAATTCTTTAATTTGTCGGTTATGGGGGGGTTACTTTATATGTTTTACAGTTCTCAATGGTTTGAAAATGCTTGAAGCCTTAAGTTCCATGACTATGTTTTCATCAAAAACTTTCAAGAACTGCCATTTCTAGTGCCAGTAACTAATTATTGGAAAGAAAATGTATATAACACACGTAATTATAGGATGTTATAGTATCCCACATGTGAACAAGTGGGATAGATTTCACAAATTACCACAGTCAGCATTGCAAGATAAAGACACCGATAGTCATAAACTGTTGAAGTCCTAGTGTCCTCTGTTTAGTATAAAATGGTTTTTGGGCAGGCTCGTACATTCTAAATATTTGTCGTGATTTCCTGCATTTTTTTCAAAGATAGAGAATAACCTGAGCTTTCCGAAAATTTAGTTTTCATTTGAATCACTGTCCAGGAGGTGAAGTACTGGCACAAGAACTCAAAACTCCAATATGGCGGACGAACTGAAATCCTCATTGAAACTATAAATAAAAAAATTTAAGAAATAGTTTCATACAACTTTTATTTTTTTTTCAAAATGGGATACTTTTATGAATTTCAATTGCATTTGTTATGCAACAATATGGACAAATCTTCTTTTGGGGCTATTACACCATTTTCTTGTAAAAATAGTTAGTAGGATTCATTTCTGAACTGAATTTAGACAGTTTCCCCCAAATTTTTAGTTTATAACATGAAGATTCTTTTGTAGAAACTAAGCACCGTTCATATAAGTATATTCCAGCTCTATCATAGAGCTAATTGTGTTTTCATTTTCCCTTCAATCTGGAATCTATTCCTACTTAACAATTTTTGTAATGATTGAAAATTGAATGTTTCTTTTTTGAATTGTTACCCTTACATTTTCAACTGAACTCTACATCATGTAAAAGTAGAATTCAAAAATCAATAGAGAAAGAATTTTAAGTGAAGAAGGTTAAAAGCCCAGAAACGTAGTTCAAAAAGGTGCTAAAATTTTTTGTTCCTTTACTTTGAAAGCAAATTTTTTGCAATATACGTAGTCGAAGTTCCTGAAATGTCTTGTCCACATCCTTACAGTGGTCAAATACAAGATTCTGCGCTTACATATACGAAAAACACATTTAATTATTTTTGTCCTCTTTGCAATAGAAATGGCAGTTATGAATGGTCATTGATTAAAATATTGTTTGTAAACTTTTAGGATGAACCCTGGAAGGACCGGCATGTGTTTTTGGGCTGCATAGAAATTTCGGCCACGTACGTGGCACTACCGATTTCCATATTTCAAGATATTTTTTTAATAGAAGTTGGGCGCAAGGAATATCTTTCATATGCATTAAATTTTATGAGATTTGGAAGTAGAAGTCAAAAGTGATGGCCAAAATTTTTATTTTTTATCATAACTGGGCAGTCCTGGAAGATGAGGTAATATCACTGCTTCCAAACAAAATAAATTGAAATAGGTTTTGTAGAGTTCAATATATGTGGATTGCTTTCAATCATTCCATTTCGACCAATGAGTCAAAAGTTAAGGGGGACTTTAGTTACTGGGCGAATATGGATTTTCTACTCTGAAATATACGTTGAAGTTGTTTTTTGAATTGAATTGTTAATATTTTATGGAAGAAAGAACAACATAGGATGTACGTTTCTAATTACAACATTACAACCACCGCAATGAACAGTTTCCAGTTCCATAATGAAACTCTTAAAAATATATTGTTTTTGATCATTCTCAGCCTCTTTCTACTTTCTATTCTTTTTGTATTTGTTGTATCATTCCAAATGATTAATAAATTTCTGAGCATGTAGTCAACTTGTTTAGGAAAAAGAATCCAAAGAAGCACCACAATTTTGGATTTTTTTGTGGACGAATGTGATTTTATAAAGTGCAGCTGTCTTGTTATTTGGAGGGTCAACATAAAGATTTTTGCCTATTCAAATGCTAATATCTTCGAATGCGCATGGTGGAAAGATAAGAAATTTTGTCCACATATTCTAGAACTAGTTAACCCCTAAAGGCTCAAGGCCTTTTTTCTACCAGAAAACCATCAAAACTGCCATTTCTATAGCAAGGAGTAAAAAAAATGAAAAATGTTTTTTTGCACATCTAACCACAGGATCTTACACCTAACTAGTATGAGAATGTGTGGAAAAAATTTCAGAATTTTTGACAGCTTAGATTGCAAGATATCTGAGTTTAAAGTAGAAAAAACAAGTATTTCAGCACATTGCGGGACTAGATTTTTTGACTTTAAACATTTTTCACTTAAAATTTTTGCACTACAGAGTTTTGTGCTTTAAATCTTTATAGTGGAGAATTGAGTTGAGAGTCTAGGGAAAAAAAAAAACATTCAAAAAAAGTTAATTATCATTCCTAAAAAATTTATTAAGTAGAAGTAGGTACGAGATAGAAGGAAAATCTAAAACATTAATATATTTTAGATGGAATTAAAATACACTAATTCCAATGATGAGATTTTTCTAGCAAGTAAATTAAACCATGAGATTTTTTTTATTTTTTTAAAATTGCAAAAATAGCATTTAGAAATGATTCCTACAAGTTATTTTTTCAAGAAGATGCTCTAACTGCCCGAAAAACAAGAATGTCCATAACTTTTTCATAACAAATCCACATGAAATGAATCAAAGCTTTCCAGATAGACAAAAATATAATCTACAAGAAAAAAATATTAGAAAAAAAAAATCAAAGTTTTGCCAAATTTTTCTTGCTGCCCAAATTGCCCAGTTACGAAAAAAAGTAACATATTTGGCCATAACTTTTGACTCCTATTTCCAAATGTCCTGAAATTTAGTGCATATGAATGATATTCCTCGCGCCCACCTTCTACCAAAACTTTAGCTTAAAATATGGAAATTTCTAGTCACAAGGACCTGCCCAAAATTTCTATACGGCCAAAAAACGCATGCCGGTCCTTTAGGGGTTAACTAGAAAATGGTATGGTTGCATGTGTGAAATAAAAAATTCCAAAAATGTAGTACTTGTATTGAAAGTGACAGTCTTTGAGTGTTTTCGGTGAAAACATAGTCATGGAACTTCAACGGTTGAAATAAAGTTGTAGGACTTCCTAGAAACAGGGCACCTCCAGTTCACCAGTTCACTGTTCTATGAGAGAATGTCCTAAATGCTGGTGCTTTTTCCAATCATTTTTCCAATACTAGTTGCTTGCATGCTGAAGAATTCTTGAATCATCTGGAATTATACAACAACGTATTGAAAGTTATACTAAGTTGAAATGAGTGAAAATGGTATCAAAATATTGAATAGCTAAGAATTTAATTAGAGGTTTAGAAAATCTGAATCCCAGTATTTGGAATGTTGTAATAAATCATGGACATTCAATGATTTCAAAATTTTCATAAATTCTTTAAAAAAGACTAAGGTAAAATGACTTAGAAATTCATTTTAGAATAGAGAGTCAAGCAGTGTCTAAGACCATGAACTCATAATTTTAGAATCATTTATGAAAATGAAATGGCTGACGCCTAAAGTTCCTTAATTATGTTCTCACTTAAGTGCTCCGAAACTGCCATTTCTAGTACAAAATTCAAATTTTAGAAGGATATCATTTTAGGGCACATGTAAGTATAGTATCTTGTTATACTCTAGTTCGAGAATCTGTAGACCCAATTTCAAAAATTTCCATTGTGTAGATTGCAAGATATTAGCATTCAAAGAGGTAGAGGTTCCTTTTGTGGGCCTAGTGAAAAATTGAACAGTTGCACTTGAGAAGGCCAGAATATAATGAAACAATTCTCAAAATGGTTGTATTTCTCTGGATTCATATTTCATGGCAAGTTCGCAACATGTTTAAAAATTTTCATATTTTTTGGAATTGCACAACATATAGGAAAAAAATCATGAGGGGTCCACTATTTGAGGGGTTCATATATCACGTGTGAACAAGGGATATTTTTTTGGGGTATATTTTGATGGCGTGGACAAAGAAATCACACACTATCATTACCTAATATTCTAATTCTATGTATTTTATTGGGCCATTCACTTAATTCAAATTCCAAGGTAAGGTCATTTTTTCAGGCACTAACTTTGTTATGATGAAATATTTTGCATTAGAAATTGCCCTGGACGAGCAACACTGAATCTACTCAAGATTTCGCAAGTTTTTTTTTTTTTTTTTTTTTTTGATAACAAATGGAAACCATTGTATAAAGTGAAAAAAGTAACCGCCAAGCCAGAGGTTGGACAAATGAAGAGAGAACGAGCAAATGAAGAAAAGATGAGCAACAAAAAAGAATCGAGGACTAAGAGAACAAACAAAGAGAGGGCCCTCTTTGTTCCACCTAATAGAGTAACCGACCCTAGTAGCAAGAACTGGAGATTGTAACCAAATACTAGAAAACTTGGTCCAAATCCTATCAGAATGTTGAGGACTACGTTTAGAGGCAAGGTCCGTCTGAGTGGTTTGCCATTGGACCATTTCCATCGCCCTGGATCATACTAAAGAGACTGAATGGGACCTGAGAACAAGAGCTTGGGTGGACGTCTTCTTCCTTTCTTAACTTGGACAACACAAATTCTTCGCACAACGCCTCTATGAATCGAGACAGCTGCTACATCCGGAAGGAGAGATAACTGTCTAGAGTGGGTGCCCACAGTGGCACGAGTAGAATCACTTGTCAAAGAAATATCTTGAATTTGGGGACCGAATAACATAGGATTGGATTCAGACACCAACCATGTGATCTCTGGAAGTGCGTCCTCAAGCATGGAGTAGAGGCCGGCCCAATCCCTATAGAGGCTAAACATGACTGGTCATTTAAAAATTGAAGCCAAATATGAGGGATCTGAGAGATAAAAAAAAACCAATGGTGGCGCTCCATAGTAGTAAATGGGAATTCCTCTGAGATGGTCTCCCAAGTCTTAAACTCACTGGCATTAGCATCCCATAAATCTCCAATGGTCCGAAGTCCTGCCTTGGCAAAGACTCGTGCTCGGTCGACAGAAAAATTAAAATTGGAACCTATAAAGCTTGTTGACTACCAAATGCTAGTAGAGAGAACCTCAGATGCATTAGTAGGTGGAACTAATTGAATGTGTTTCACAAGCTTCTTCCATGCTGAGGAGATGCAATTCCATACTCTCGACCCTCTGGACACTGAAGGTCTTTGTACCATAAGCCACGCAGCAGAAGAGAACCAAAATCCAGACTTTGGGTGTGGTTTCATACGATGAATTTGGTATCGAAGAAGAGTCTTAAGTCCAGAAATACCAGGTTCTATAGCATACAAGACCCACTTAGCTAGTAAGGCATTGAGGGACACTTCTGGGTCAAGTAGTTGGAGGCCGCCAGCTGATTTCGGCAAGCAACAATCTTCCCAGCTAACCCTGGTTCGAGACAAGTGTTTGGAGCCACTCCACAAATAATTGCGCATACTACCCCTAGCTGTTCTAATGGCTTGAATAGAGCCACACCAAATTGCCATGAAGTAATAAATAGACAATAGGAGAATTGCATTTACCACAATTGCTTGCCCAGCCAAGGAGAGGTGTTGGGTTGTCCAATACTTCAACTTCTTGGTACTCTTCTGTTGTAAAAACGTGTCCACATCGGCAGTCTCCAATGATACACCAAAAGGAGCTCCTAGTAATTTAGACAAAGAATGAGGAGGGGCCCAAGTAATCCCAAAATCATTCAACCAGTTAGGGGGGAGGATATGTGAGAACCAATATCCTGTACTCTTGGTCCAGTTAATAACTAGGCCTGATGCAGAGCCAAAACGGTGAATGAGATCCACCGTATTCTTCAAGAAGATTTCTTGGCCTAGAATAGCGACCCCATTGTCATCTGCGTACTGAGAGAGGAGTTGACGGTCCTCTGTCTCGGGTAGTTGGATGCCCTATATTTTACCTAAACGCTGATCTTCCTTGGCAGCCATGTTGAAGGCTTCTCCAACCAATAGAAACAGGTAGGGAGCCAAAGGACACCCTTGGCGTACTCCACGGTGGATGTTGAACGAGCTTGAAATTTTACCATTAATTGAGACAGATGCCGAAGCATCCTGGAGTAACATTTGGACGATGTGGGTGAAAGCATCAGGGATGCCTATCTTCCTCATAACTCTAAAAAGAAAATCCCATGAGACTGTATCATACGCTTTTGTAAAGTCAAGCTTTAGGAATATAAGATCTTGATGAGAGTCTTTAGCCCACTGGACAGTCTCATACTGTAATAACACATTGTCCAATATGTATCTAAGCGGCAAAAAGGCAGACTGATCCGGACTTATGACCTCTTGAAGTAAGCTCTGTAATCTCAATTGAAGTGTTTTTGCCAAAATCTTATATGAGACATTGAGCAAAGTGATCGGCCGCCAATTGGATAGATTGGCTCGATCACCTTCTTTATAAAGAAGGGCAATTATCCCAGATGTCATCCCTGCAGGAAGCCGGCCTTGAACTATTGATGCCTGGATCATACTTGCAAAATCGTCACCTATTAAATCCCAAAATTTCATGAAGAAGTCAAGAGTAATCCCATCAGATCCTGGACTATGACCTGAGGCCATTTGTTTCATAGCCAAATAGAGTTCATCTTTAGAAAGCGGTGCTTCCAATTGACTGGCCATCTCCGGGCTGAACTTGTTAAAAACACATGAAAGGATGGAATCCCGATCACTGACAATCTGAGGGGTTATTGGTTCTTGTGAATAAAACTTAGAGTAAAAGGTAGAACAAATATGATCCATTTCATCGATGCCCTGCCTAGCTATTCCTTGATGGTCAAGAAGCTTGGTAATGGATGACGTCTGTGGAACCTCCCTAACGGCTTGGAAGAATTCAGCTGTAAGACGGTCACCAAATAATCTCCATCGAGCCCTGGATTGCACTTTTCTACCTTCGAGTTTGCGATTCTCAAAATTGGCTAGTTCGGACTTGATGTAGCTAACTTCATCTTGTAATTGGGACAAGTGTGGGTCTAGTTGGAGCTGGCCATTTCTTTGGTCAAGTAGCTTGCAAAGCGTCGTCTCTTGTTCTCTTAGTCGATTGGCCTTCCGGATACAGAATCTGCGGTAATTGCAGATAACCAACTTGAACTTCGAGAAGAAAGGAGTCTCTTGCGGTATTGATGACCAAGTCTCTCGAATGAGGTATGTAGCTTCATCGAGGAATGCAGAGGACATTATCCATCTACTGGGCCGAGGTGTGATAGGGGCCAACTCAAAAATCACTGAGACCGGGCTATGATCCGAGCAAGTATGGTCTCCACAAATACAACCCACTAAGCTCATCCCAATGACTACGAGTTCATTCCAATAAGCTTGCCGCTGTTAGCAACAAGATCAGAGAAAATGTAACATCTGTCCAATCTTGCCAAGACTCTTGCCCCATCACTCCTAAGGTTGTCCCACGAGTATGACATGCTTGGAGAGGTTCGTGGGGACTCTGAGACCTGAATGGTATCTTTGAGAGAGTTGAAAAGCAAACGTTCTGGCGCAGGTAAAATTTTACCACAAGAACTGGACTTGTCCACTCTATGTTCCACCATGTTGAAATCTCCTAACATAATCCACCGGCATGATGTTGGTAGTTCGTTTCTCATAGTCTCCCACAATAAATGGCGGGATAAGGAATCACAAGGGGCATAAACATTAATAAATCCAAGATCCCCACCTTGAATTCGTGATAGAATGAGCCATTGAGCTTTGCCACCAAGTATAGACCCTGACCGAGAGATCAAACTTGACCATCTAGGGGACACTAAAGTTGCTAAGCCTCCTTTGCCGGCTGAAGCTCCATTAGCAGTATAGCCTGATTTTGCTTCTGTGAACAAAGTGGTTGCCCGTTTCTACAATATCCTTCCAATATTAGATGCGCTGGAGCCTTGGAGTTTATGCTCCTGCAGAAAAGAATGTCTACTGGATCTCTATGAATGTAATTTTTTAAATTATCTACTGCGGTAGGGTCATTTAACCCGCGGACATTTTGAAACAAAATTTTAAGTTTCATAAGCCCCGTAGATCAGGAGTTTGCCGAGAGCTCCTTACGCAGTCTCTAGATTGGGTCCATCTAAGTCCCCAAGAATCAAGATTAGGATCAGTAGCTACTACTTCAATTCTGACTTGTGGAATTTGAGCCTGCCTTGCCGAGTTTCTTAGTTGCTTGGCAGAAATTCTGATTTGGGGTTGAACTCCAGAAGAAGATGGATCAGTCATAGTCCATTGCGGCAGAGAGCCCGTGATATGGTTGAAAACCTGGAGAGCTAAGTTTGTCCCAATATCAGGCGGTGGTGAGGGTGGGCTAGAGAGTCCACTGAACTCAAATAAATTGCTCTGCACATTGTTGGTTTAAGCGTCGTTCAACACGGGATCAACAGTCTTGTTAACATACCCAATTGACGGGCTGTTGGGCGACTCAGGGATAATAATGACTGACAAGGTGGGATTTTTTTGACGAGAAGGAGAAGAGACCTCTTGGGACATTTGAGCTCTAGTTTGGCTGCGGGTTACTTGAAGGGAAGGAGGTGCTATGGGATTCGGGGGGGGGAATCTTGAGGGTAGGCAAACTTGAGGAAGGGGCATGAGAACTTGACGGAAGTTTGTTGGGAGCAGATTTCAATTGGGAGTGGAGGTCAGCGGAGGAGAGAGGAGGGGAAGGTATCAAGGGGGATTTGGAGATTTCTATTCTATCAGAGGTAAAGTTCTCTTGCTGTTTGGTGGGACCTAAGTAATCTGTTATGTGGAAGGGATTATGGTGAGCCATAAGAGGAGGGGGAAGGGGAAGACCAGACTTAGGATAATTGCACACTTCCGCAATAGAGTAGTTGGCACTATAGTCTAGGTATTCGTCTGAAGAGTGCCGTGAGCAGGATGGGACCTAGTGGAAAACTAAAGGTTGATCAGGGTAGTTGGGATCATCCCTCCTTCTTTCCATTGAAACCCTGTATGCCCAATAGTGACTGGAACTGACTGGGGTGGGGGATTTTCTAAAAGAGTGCCCATGTCGACATGGTGGGACTGGGGTAAAGCCGTCTTCATCAGGTAATGGATTAGACCTAGTGGGAAAGTTACGGGTACTACTATGGCAATTGAAGCGTTGCGAATCTTTTTTGGAGGTAGATTTTCTTGGCTGTGGGACTCGGGTTTGGGGTTGAACTAAGTCTAGGAATGGAGGTGGGACCTGAGGTTGTGGTACTGGACCACGGTTGTCTAGGTGAGAGCTTTGTACAGGGGTATGGATATGGCTGGGGCACTGATCAACTAGATGGTTGAAGGCAAAGCAGCGGTAGCACTGGAGAGAGGGTTCCTCATAAAGAATCTGAAGCTCAATCAGTCCTCCTGATGGATTGGCAATTTGGATTTTGAGTATCCAACCTTGGGAAAAATCGAGCACTACATAGTAGCGGTGGGAGCTGAGTGCTGGATCAGGGATATCTCTAGTCACGATCCTGCCAAGAGATTGTATGATGGCTTCCGAGCAAGAGATAAATTCTAAGGGAAGGTTCATGATCGATAACCAACATGGGACAAATGGCCCAGTTGGGGAGGTATGATCAAATGAAGGTTGCCACCTCTGGTAAGTGGCTTCCCCTCCCGGGAATTGATGGAGAAAAAGATCTAGGGCTCTATCCACAGCTTGGTGGCAATTGAGCTTCACATAGTGAAATCTACCCCCTACTGGTTTGTGAAGCACAATATAGTTTGGGTAGAGTAGCCGGTCTAGATCTTGAAGCCAAGCCTTCCTAATTTGATCCCCAACTGGTCCCCCCACAAAACTAGCAATAACAACATGCTCCCTGATGTGTAAGGTTTCTTGTGAAAGAATGACTAAATCAACACAAGATTGCGAAAGTACCTTATTAAGCTGAACAAGAAGTCCAGCCCAATTGTGAATAAGAGGGGAGGGGAGAGATTCTCCTTCAGAGCTAGAAAATGGATTGAGAGGCTTGGCCAAGGATGCTGATGAATCTTGCCCCTGCTGGTCCTTTTGGTGAGTGCTTCTCACTTCTAGCAGTGTTGACCAAGGAAGATTCATGTGAATAGTAGGCGGGACTACTACATCACGCCTCTGATTGCTATAAGATACAGGATGTCCTTGATAACTGCGCCATTGTGTCGGGTCTGCTCTCCTTGTCAGACCATGAGCTCTAGAATGCTCCTCTGTATTCTGTTGTCTTAAGCTGAGGTTCCTAGCATGCTAGCGATGCAAGTGCAGAAAATGATCACCTATATGGGGACCATCTCTAACTGCATCCCTATAAGAACCCATGATAAACTCCAACCAACTACAGAACTACTAAGAGTACACAAAAATAATAATAACAAAGTTCTAATGTACCAATGCTATCAAAGCTAACTGTATAAATCTAGGTTGTTCAACAAGAACGACTACTCGTACACCCTTGGTGTGCACAGATTGACATAGAAAGCAGTACTAATCTAGAGTGTGGAATGTCCTGTAAGTATAGGAAGGCTTCACCGAAACACTCATCCCACCTCACAACTTTTTTTTTTTTTTTCTAGATTCAATATTCAAGCTTATTTCCAGAATGGTAGCTTGAAAATAGTTTCTAGTACACCAATTGTATACTTTTGATATGTGAAGTATCAAAATTAAAAAACTTAATCCTGACTTGATAGACATAGATTACTTTCTATTCATCAAACTTTTGTAAATAGACAAGTTTTTTTTGATATTGACTGATTTTATTGGGCTTGATTACTTATTTCTATGACCCATATGAAATTAATAGTGTGATGATCTAATTCACACATTTCAAACTTTGATAAACATACAAGGATTCCTTGATATTGACTGATTTGATTGGGCTTAGTATCTTAATGCTATGACCCATTTGAATTTAGATTGTGACGATCTAATTCACACATCTATTTTTTGCTAAACTGCCTTCTAAGTGAATGAGATTTAGATGTTAACAGCTATTACATAGATAATAAATTTTGAGCAATTAAAACAACCTGTAAGGCTCTGGTAAACCACCCTTCTGGACATTTTAATTAACCTCCATTTGGTTACAGTCTGGCATGTAGTTTGTAAACCATGGCACAATACTACATTAATTAATAGTTACCACTTATTTTGGTGGCTATGGTCTCCAAATGCATTGATTTGCGCGTAATCAAGACTGTTTTACATCATGCCACCATTTTGATAACATGCTGCTTGAAGCAAATTATCTGTTCCATCCTCCACCTGTGAGCTGATTATCTTCTTGCTGGCTTGCTCCCTTGAGCTTTTTTTGCCTCATAGTGCTGTTATTTTGATGGAAAGGCCAAACTGATTGCTTGGTTTATCCTGGGAGATGTTATTTTGGTGGAAAGGCCAAACTGATTGCTTGTTTTATCCTGGGGGCTGTTAGTTATCCCCTTCAGAGTTAGTTGTTAGGTGTGAGTATTCTAATTGCTGAAAGCACTCACATACACCAGCTCCTCAAAAACCTTTGTTGAGAGTTGTGATTTTCACTCAAGATGGCTTCTACTCAGTCTGCTTCTTCCAGTTAGGTGTTTTTTTTTGTCTAACTCTCTTGGTGTATGGACTTGATAGGGTTGTTCTTTCTTAAGTTGTTTTAGGTGAAAACAATAACAAGTGATTTAGGGCTATAGACACCTCGCACACGTACCTCAACATACTAATTGTTTGTTTGGGTGCATGGATGCAGGTGAGGCCCTTGTCCTCTTAAAACTACTTACAGCATGCAAACAAGGAGTTTTTCCTACACCCTCATTTAGTCCTTTTTTAGAAAAAAGCTTATATAGGTTTATTGATCATGATGTTCTATTTGAAAAAAAGAAATTGATGCTTTCTTTGAAAGCTACTTCATTTTATCCTTTTGAGCCTTTGTACATGTTTTTATCTCTTAGGATATATGTGCATAGATTTTTATTTATACACTCTTTTGAATGTATATGATTAAATATTCTTTGTCAAAAATAGCTTGGAATCTGAGGTTAGTTGTAAGCTGATTTGTATAGTACCTACTGATGGTACATATCAACTACCAAATTAGAAATAGCTTGGAATCTGAGGTTAGCTATAAGCTGATTTGTATCCTACCTACTGATGGTACATATCAACTACCAAAATGGAATCTAGAATTTGATCAAAATACCTCTGGAACAAATATGTAATAGAAATTAGTATGTACATGATTAGAAAGGATCAGATTAACACTCTTGATAAGACAAGAGATGTTCCAAAGAGGCCTTTTTTTCCCTCCTCTGCTCTGTCTGTAGAAGGTACTGGTTTCAACGTTGACAACTAAAACAGAACACTACTCTACTTCAAAAGACTGAGAAGCACCTCGGTTCGTAGTGTTTCAAACTACCTTGTTCGTAGTCTGACAAACGTTGGAGCAAGCTAAGGGACCACGAAAGCAAAACAAAGCTGCGAAAATCTAAAATTTGATCGGAGGAAGCACAGCGCTTCAACGCTACTCAAATGCTACGTGATCCAACTAAACTAGAATGATGCTAAAAGTAATAGACACATGATCAAACAAGGAAGAACAATACTAGCCTTCGATCAGATCAAAACAAGGGCTCCGTCGAAACGACCATCCCACTCCCCACCGGCGACCAGCTCCTGCCGTGTTCTGCCACAAATCCGTAGAAGCATGTCTCTCGAGAATAGAGGTCCACGATCCAGCTTGAGCATTCGAACTTCCAGACAAAGTGATGAAGTCGAAAGAGTTGACAGTCGAACATGGAATCACAGATCCGCTTTTACCGGATCGAAACCCCAACGCACTCTCCCCTCCAAACACAAACCGAGTTGTATAATCGAACAACCACTATCCACCCATGGCATCAGTCTAGTGACCTTACGAAATCTTCAGAACCAAAATTGAGACAATCAGAGCAAGAAACATTTAAACCCGGCACAAGCTCCTACCAAGACACTGTCGCGCCTCGAACCGTCAATCTCAAACTGGCAATATCCTGAAGCAAATCCGGCGATCACAGGCTCAAAAGAAGCACAATTCTCAGAGCACCGCAATCCGACGAGTTTCAACTGCTGGAATCCCGATCTAGCATGCTAAAATGAAAGAAATAAACTAAACGGACTAGATCCGGTTTTTACGGACCGCCTCCCCATCGCTGCTCCCCTCCCAAAATCCGATTTCGCAAGTTTGGTTTACTATTAAAGAGCAGGCCCAAGAAAATTAGTTACAGTTTCTACAGCATGCTTATTGACATTCCAACTGATATTGTAATTCACACTTGAATTTGAAATGTAAGTCAAACATGCTGTTGTGGACTGTAAAAGTGAAATTGAAATTCATGGTTCAACTTGATTCCTGAAGGACCGATGTCCCTTTGGGGGACAAATGCGTTTTTGGGCACGTACCTACAATTTGAAATTTTCTCCTGATTTTTGAATTTTTTTTGAAGTTAGAAGAGCTGATTAGCTTTGTGGGAATATAATTCTTTTCACAATCGGTGCCTAGGAACAATAGTTATGACCAAATAAGCTCAGAATAGGGGATGGGGGGCAAATTTTTTTTTGCAGAAATTAGAATTTTTTTTTCTTTATATTTTTTCCCTCATGGACTATATTTATGTCTATTTGGAAAGCTTTAATTCATTCATTTGGAGATGTGATGAGAAAGTTATGGACATTCTTGTTTTTTGGGCAATTAGAGCATCTTCTGAAAACATAACTTGTACGATTCATTTCTGAATGCAATTTTTAACTTAAATTTTTTTTTTGAATGGCTTAGTTTATTTAGGATTTTTTGACTTTTTGGATTTTTTAACTTTGAATATTCCCAAAATGTACATGTAAATAAAAATTTTTGGTCTGAACTATTCAAAGTACAGTGAAATAAAGAATTAAAATAGTGTTTTTTTAACGCCTAAAGGTCCGAGGTCTATTTTCTGCCCAAAAACACTCAAAACTGCCATTTCTATAGCAAAGAGAAAAAAAAAATTTAATTGTTTTTTTTTCACATCTAACCATAGGATCTTACATCTAACTAGTATTAAAAAGTGTGGAAAAACTTTCAAAATTTTAGACCGCACAGATTGCAAAATATTTGCGTTTAAAGTGGAAAAAACAAGTTTTTCAGCACATTGGGGGGCTGGATTTCTTGACTTTGAACATTTTTAACTTAAAATTTTTGCACTACAGAGTTTTGAGCTTTAAATCTTTATAGTGGAGAATTGAGTTGAGAGTTTAGGAAAAAAAAGGAATTCAAAAAAACTTAATTATCATTCTTCAAAAAATTGTTAAGTAGAAGTAGGTACGAGATAGCAGGGAAATCTAAAATATTTATATATTTTAGATGGAATTAAAGTACACTAATCCCAATGGTGAGATTGTTTTAGCAAGTAAATTAAAGCATGAGATTTTTTTTTTTTAAAATTGCAAGAACAGCATTCAAAAATGAATCCTATAAGTTATTTTTTTCAAGAGCATGTTCTAACTGCCCAAAAAACAAGAATGTCCATAACTTCTTCATAACAAAGTCAAATGAAATGAATCAAATTTTACCAGATAGACAAAAATATAATCTATGAGAAAAAAAATATAAAAAAAAAAAATTAAAAATTTTGCAAAAAAAATTTAGTGTCCTCCGTCCCCACGCATTCCAAGAAATGGCATAACTTCTCGCTTGAAGGTCCGATTTCAAATTTTTTTTTTCGCCACGTACTTCTCTAATTCTTCACATTCACAAAAAGTTTCAAAAAATTAGGAGACAATTTCAGCCCGTAGGTACTAGCCCCAAGTCCCATTTGTCCCCCGAACGGACAATGGTCCTTTAGGGGTTAAGTGTGCAGTCCGAAACTATAGTCGAACGGGAACTCCTGAGAACTGTCATCTCTGTAATTATAAAAGTATCACTCAAAGCTTTCCACGTATACATAAATCAGTTGAATCAATTGAAAAATATATTAGCCAAAAAAAAAAAAAATCATTCAATTCTGTTGGGTTCCCTTCGCTGCTCGCTGGACGTGTGAAACAACATGTCATGCAAAATCTGTGAACCCATGCAGTCATAAGGTATGAAAATTGTTGGGCCTGGAAGCTACTGCTGTGGTACATTCTGTGTGAGAGTTTGAAAGAAAGGAAAAAAAATTTAATTTGTAGTGAGTTCCCAGAAATTGCTAAGTCGCTAGAAGTAGGAGCTTTGTCCTTGAGGGATTAAATGTTATGCTGAAGAGGTTTTCATTCTCGGAAGGCGATAACTTCTTTGTGTAATTGAATTTTGGTTTGGTTATTTTACCATCAATCTGCAATGTGAAACATTTGAGATGCTGTGAAGATTAAGTGGCCGATTATTTTCTTTCATAATGGGCTCGTTTTTAGTTTAATGGAAAAATGAACTAGTGTACCGTCGCTTGCTCCCTAGTACTGTACTGTAAAGAAAGAAATATATTCCGAAGGACCCACAGTGCGGTTGGACAAGAATGTGGACTTGAAGTCCGGTTTGTATGACCTGCCTTTCCCTTCAAAATACCCGAAATTTTATCAGAAGGTAGAGCAATGAAGTATGGTTCCGTCAATTTAATTTCTATAGAAAATGGAGTCGAACAGCAGTAGTTACTGCAAATGAACTCCACGAAATCACTGGACAGGTCGGAAATAAATTCCGGAAACTACTGAAATTGTTGAATTTTTTTGTATTTTGTCCTCTTGAACACCGACTTGTAGTTTTTATGAAGCTGCCGTTCTTTCCATTTTGATGAGCGATGTGAAAGTGAAGAACAAAAGTTTTTTGTGGACAACTACGATATCTTTTTAAAAATTGTATTTTGCTGATTCACTAGTGAAACAAATTTTCTCAGAAATTCAAAGAAATTGTTTAAGAAGCTGAAGTGTGTTGGATAGCACGAGGAAGCTGTTGGAATTACAGACTTTGTAACTGATGATCGA